>CM037922.1:7673365-9173365 GCA_021346845.1 Apeltes quadracus
GGCGGGGCTGATAATGGAATCCGGCGCTGTAAATTAGGGATTGTAAACAAATTATTCCCCTCCTAATCCGATTACCACATTCCTATTATTAAATCTGAACATGAATCCACGGCAGTATGCAGGGATATTAAACTTACATTATTATTAGAAAATAAATTTCCTTTCTGTTGGAGCGTTATTGCCCCCCTTTTTGTAAAGTGTCAATGGGCCTCCCCCGCATTAAGAGCACGCTGCAAATTGAGATTAATGGAGCAATTATAGCCCATTCAGAGACGTGTGTGTATGGGGGGGGGGGGCGCGACTTCTAGCTGGAAGGTGCAGGGGTGAGATAAGTCCATTGGTTGTATTGTTGTCCCGCCACCAAAATGTTGTCCTTTCTTTATGCCGAATGAATGCACGTTTTGTTTGGCTGTTGACATCTCCCGTACAATGGGAGGGCTGCAGAGCACATGCACAGCGACTCCAACCTCCATTCGCACATC
This sequence comes from Apeltes quadracus, assembly GCA_021346845.1. Taxonomy (NCBI): domain Eukaryota; kingdom Metazoa; phylum Chordata; class Actinopteri; order Perciformes; family Gasterosteidae; genus Apeltes; species Apeltes quadracus. Next base: position 7,673,848 of record CM037922.1, read on the forward strand.
ATGATTAATGCCCGCTAGAACCATGTCCTAATCGAATCTGATGTTGTCAAACAATCACTAAATAGGGAAATAAACGACTTCATCATTGCTGCCTCTCTCTCTCTCGGGCAGCACAACTGTCACTGGCAAGTCATTAAAATATGATAATGAAAAATTGCTCAATTTAATGTTGTTAAAGGCAGTGACCTTCATTCGATTAAGGTACCACAACTTGACTATATGTTCTCAATTGTGTGAACGGGGATTTTGGGGGGGATAATTCGTGGACTGTGGTGAATTAGGGTGCTCGAGAATGATGCACTCAAACACCTCTTCAAAGTAAATTGATACATTTACGTAGATGTGTTAACAGGATAGGTGCAAATCATTTTGCACTTACTTAGAAATTAAGAACTTGGTAAGACTCAATTCGCAATAAAGATGAATTCAAATAGTCCAAAGTGCTAGTTTGTCAGGAATTGTAGCCGTTCTCTAGTTTTAATTGGGGGATTTAATTTAACTGTCTTCCCTTTTTCTTTTTTCCTGAAGGTTTGGTTTCAGAATCGCAGAGCAAAGTGGAGGAAGACGGAGCGAGGGAGCGCAGACCCTGAAGGAGGCAAAGAGCAGATGAATGACGGCACTCCTCCATCCCGCAGCATCAACTCTCAGTCGCCAGTGGACCACAGCAGAAAGCAGAAAGAACCCATGGAGATGCAGCAGAGGTGAGAAAAGAAAGTAGGATTATTGTTGCACCTGTTTTTGCTCAGAAACAATATCCTGGTGGATCTAGGTGACGTAAAAAGAATGTCACCACTAAATTCTTGCAGCCAGATCATTTCTGTAGATGACATAGTGTTCTGGATAAAGACAAATTAACAATTACGCAACAATTAAAGCTACAGAGAAAGCAGCTCCGTAATATCATGTTGAAACAAATCTTGCAGAAATCTATCAATAGTACCATTTTATTTTCTCTGACTTCTCACACGCCAATAAGATAAAGTATGTATGTTTTCTCCAGTATCAACAGGACCGTGGGTCCAAGTGGTCCGTTCTTCCCATCTTGCATACCAGGCACACTCCTCAACTCTGCCACCTACGCCCAGGCCCTCTCACAGGTCGCCACACTGAAAGGTAGTTATGATCCTCATCAATAGGCAAAAATAAATGGTGACTATGACGACGTGATGATGAGAATCTTGCTCTCAGTGGTGTCATTTTAAGTCCCGCACTTGTTACTTTTTCAGGTAATGGCCTATGCTCCTGCTGTGTGTCTGACCCCATGGGCTTGTCCTTCCTGCCGCCCTACGGTTGCCAGGGCAACCGCACGGCCAGCGTGGCCGCCCTGCGCATGAAGGCCCGCGAGCACTCGGAGGCCGTGCTGCAGTCGGCCAACCTGCTCGGTGCGGCGACCGGCGCCGGCGTGGGAGTCCTGTCCGGAGTCGGCGGGTCGGTGGGTCCCGCCGCTGAGGCTCCCGTCCCTTTGGGGAGAGGAAGAGACAGCTCCAGTCCCAGCCCGGCCACCAAAATCCCAGTCCTGGGCGGCAGTCACGACAAACACCCTCACTGCTCCAAGGAACCGCTGGAGAAAAAGTGAAGCGCTGGACAAAAACGTGGATGTACTGATACTCTAAATCTTTGTGATCGTGCCTGTTATTACTACTCTACTCTGGTCCTATGAGCAACCAAGCACAACTACTGACTGACTCCACAAACCTGCCTGGGAAATACCATATTGATATCACAATGTATGGATGCAACATTTAAATATTTATTTGACTGTAAATTATTATTGTTTGTGAGAAATGCTAAATATTTGGGGCCTTGTTATCCCCATAGAAGCACAAGTGTGGTTTTGGATCTATATCTGTCTTCGTGAACTCTTGGACTCTACTTGATGGACTAAGGTTGATACAACATGTGTGCAAGAAAATCCTATTTGATAATGTGAATGTAAGTAATCTCGCGACAGTTCCTCTTATATTCATAAAGAGGACGCTTACATTGTTAATGTCAATGCATGTAAACTCTTAAGTGTGAAACTGATCACTGTATCACAGTGAGGACTTAGGAGGATTTTGGCAATAGGATGTTTATGCCATCAGGTCATCAACGGCCTCAAACAATATCGCATTCTTTTCATTTTAAAGTGAAAGTGAACTTACTTTTTTTTTGTTTTTGTGTCTAATTGTGTACATACAGACGGACAGAGCGGCGGTTGTCCCTCCCACTCTGTTAGCACATCAGTGGTTCCAGCAGACAGGAACCTCACCAGTCCTGTTGTGACATGTTCTTTAAAACAATTAAAGATGTAGTCGCTCATGTTCCTCTCCTGTTGCCTCGCGCTCCAGCCATCTGTTCGAATACATTATTTATCAGCTTCCTTTAAAGCCAGGAGAGGAGAGCAATTGTGACGCTTATTATTTATTTACTTTTAGGAATGCTCACCCTCCCTCTCCTGCTCTTTTTTAAGCATTTTTAATAAACCCCATTAAACATAATATATACTATTTATTAATGTTGAATGTAAATTTACACAAAAACATCATCTCTCATCACCTTAGGGCTCTTTACACAGCAGTTTATCACAGGCAATACATTTGCTGATGCGCTATTCCTAAATATCTCTTATCACTAGGATGACTGTTAAAAAATAGATCAGCTGATCAGAATGAGAACACTTAACCGCGGAGCACACAGCCAGTAGTTGGGCTGATTCAATTTACGTCCTTGAGGATTTTCAGGAAATTACTTTTGATAGTCAATAACACAATTAAGTAAACTACATGCACATTATCATGAATAATTGATAAGAAATTATGTATTACCATGAAGTACTGGTTCAATAATTGATGAGGCGACACCCTGGTGACACAGGAGAAGGAGATAATGTCAGACGTCGTGCCAGGTTGTAAACAGAGTACGGAGGACCAACATCCTCTATTTATTTTACACAATGATGTGTGGATGTTGTTCCCGAGTACCCTACACACCCTACCCTTTCGACATTTTTTACATTTAGATTTGTATTTACTTGGGACACTATATTTCCTTTCAAAACACCCACCAGCCTTTTCAAATAAATGTACACTTTTGATACCGAAACAATAAAAATAAAGTTTCTAAATCAAAATCGAAATTATTTTGCCCTATTTTAAAATATAATATAAAATATAATATTCCAGGAACTGTTGTATCTATTTATGCCTCAAATAATATTAACCAAAACATCATCACCTAATAAAATGATTTTGCTTTAAAACAGCTCCCGAGCAAAGCTGGTAAGTCCCCTGACATGGCAGCTAATGATAACACAATATCCTTATTCAAATCATTTCTTTTTCCTAAAATATACCAATACGGACAACAGAAACCAGGCAACCCATACAAAAGACGTGGAAAACACATTCAATCTCTTCAAAATTGAATACAGTAGTTGTGGAATTTAATCATTAGCCAAAACAAAGGATGCTGAAGTTGTAATGACTCCGATCATCATTAAGTTCTGCATGGTTCCCATAATTCAATGCTTTAATATTTCATAAACAAGTCAAGTTGGTGTTGACATTCAGCTGTGCATGTGGCATCATTGATAATTTTCTGTCACCTAAAAAAAGTCCCAAAGCGGTTTTGTCTAGCATTGTTATATCAAATTAGCTGGAGAGCGGCCAGAAAAGCAGACAAACATGGTGAATATGGGGGACAGCAGTTGAACTCTGTTCTTACAGTACAGTTAATGGGCTTCTTTTGTTGCAGTAATGAAATATTTCTGCAGGGATGTGGGGCAATATGTAGAGAAAACAGGGACACGTTGCCACATGCACTCATCCACAGACAATATAAGACAATACACAGAGAGAAACCGTATGCTTAAAAAATACTGGCACACAATTATTTTGCTCGACATTGGGCGCAACTCACACATCTTCACTTCCCGAGGACCCAGCTGAGAAAATCAGACATAAGCTACACTCAGGGCCGGTCCGATGAAGGGCCAAAGACCCCCCGCTAGAGTATCATCTTTACCCTTCATTCCTGCAACATGCCGGATCAATAACCCAATGAATTAGAATCAATTAAGCTCATTTCAAAATGGAGATAATACAAACAATGCATTTCTTAATGCAGCAAGTAATGTGCCTCTCTGCTGTCTGCCACATAACCACAGCTCCGCTGCGCCTTACTCAGCACAGCGAAGAGCATCCTCAGCGTTTGTGATCAATGCTTACAGTCCTCAGTAGCTTAACAGTACAACTATGTTAAAACAAAGTTGGCAGAGATGCATTTTGCAAAGACACTATGTATCAAAAGATTTCTGACCGGAAAGAAAGGGACACATTTTTCTTAGTTCGTCCACTAGAGGGGCGTAGAGAGGAAGGAACAGCCCTCATGTCAACCCAAAGTGGGAAAGTAAGCAGCGAAATAAGATGCGCAGCAGCCAGCTGCAAATCCAGAACGACGATGTTTAAGCTTTGTGAAGCTGATCTTCTTCTCTATATGGAGGAACACTTTGGAAACAAATAGGGCCAGAAGTATCACCATATCTGAATGTGTGAAATTGAAACATGTGTTAAATGTGTAAAATGTTTTACACATTGAACACATTTCGGATTAACACCCTCAAACGTGTGGCTGTGTACCATAGACCATGTAACAACGAACAATGCAAACGTTTGAATGTGTAAACAATTACCTTTATTTTTTTTTTCTGACGGATGTGTGACTATACATGACATTTTGTTGAAGAATAACACTTATACAGAATTGGACTATATTTGTAACTCCCAGGTTTATTATAACATTATAATATATTATAGTGTAACATTTTCAACGCACTATCAATAATGTATCAATGCCTATAATTCTAATACATCTTTATTAAATAAGATGCAATACAATATTTTATGCTATGACCTTTATTCATGATTCATATTTCATTGTTTGGGTAAACTTGAGATTCACACAGGGTCGGCTAACCCATGAAAGAGATAAAGAGGGATTACCCCTCGCTCTTCCCTTATTTTGTGAACCGTATACTAAACCATCTGCGTGTTGGTGTTGATGTACATAGAGGAGACCGACTTCACTATGGGCCATGTGTGTGTGTCCATCACCCTGCCAGGCCTTCCCTGCACCCGCCAAGAATCCCAGGAAACTATCTGCTCCAGCAATCTCCTATTATAGCAGTGGCAGTGGGCTGGAAGGGGGGAGCGGGGGGATCCAAGGGGAGGAGCCCTCCTCTGCCTTTTTCTTGTGGTAAGTGAGGCTGCAGTCGGGGGAAATTAAACAAGAATTCCATCGTTGAGGAACTAAAATAAGTGAGTGTTACATTCATGTTGAAATGTACCTCTCCAAAAAGCGTCTTTCAATCGAGAAAACTTCTGCCAAAGGAAATGAGTAAAAGAGTCTTCAGTGGTCATGTGATGATCAGAGGGCTTGATTCACGTCTGTAGGGATGACAGCAGGTGGCTAACAACCGCAGCCATTCGTCCACACCACATATAGTACAGCTATGTTCAAGGAAGGAGCCTCTCAAGGTTGTGGCCAAAGGGGTTATTTATATTTCCCAAAGGAGCACTCAGACTGCAGCCCCCCTGAACCCCCCCCCCCCACCAACCCACCAACCCGCTCAATAATGTCACTCAAAAACACACCCCGGGTTAGACCCCAAAACCTCCTCAGCCAGCTGTGACGTTTTCCTGCTTAACGCTAACTGCCATTAGCCAACAGCTAGCTGTCCAGATTTATAAATAGTTGGGAAGCTGTTTGTTTCGTCCGTCTGACACTGGACACCAAAGTATCTCACCGAGCTTGAGTCCTCATTCTGTACCCTCATGGTGGACACTCTCTCTGGGACAACTTTGCTATTTCTGTCTGTTCTACAGCCCCGAGTCCCGCTGGTCCACGGTCAGATGCTGGAAGACCTGACTGTTGACCACATAGAGGTTTCTGCTTTGGATTGTTGTTAACAGAAAGCACTTTTTGCCAGAAAGGGCTAATGTGAGGTGAGCAGACAGTCTTTTGTGGAGCTTACAATAAGGCACAAATGATGGACTATAAATCCGGAAGGTAAGACATGAGCTCAATTTACATTCTTGTTCATGTTTAAGGAGGGACACTTAAAAGGAATATGTTAAAACAATGTGCTCAACCTTCCACACACTCGTTGTCAGCTAATTAAAGTTTTTGAGCCAATACATATATTAAACTTAAATTCCTATTTTAATCTACTAAATAATTCTCATTCACTTACTAACAGTATTGACTAACTGAGTTATATTTGATTCCACTGACAGCCAGCATGCTCATATACTTGTCAGATTTGTTTCTGCTTAGTCGTTGTTTGGAGTCACTCAGAAAAGGAGGCCTCTTTGGCATTAGGTTGGTGGCTCGTCACCGGACAAAAATAAACTCACCACATGAAAGACTTATTAGAAATCCCCTTGACAGTTTGACTGGACGTCAATGTTGAAAAATGTCTCAAAGCAGGCACACTTTCCATGACCATGCATGGCTATTTGAATGAGAAGCAAATCTTCTTCTCTCCACTGAGACACGTGTGGAGTCAGAGCCTCGGTCGAAGCGCGCCTATGAATTAAAAAAAACTATGCCATTAACAAAGCATGCTCCTGCTTGTTTCATACTTCTAGAGAAAGGTGTTGCATTTGAATTTCATCTCAGCATCGGTTTTATTGGATAAGGACTTAGCTGGGCTGCATGGCACTGCGCCGTGAAGCTCTTCTGCAGATGCTCGTCAGATAGATGACCTCTGGGTCAGATGATATTAATGAACGACTGGATATTCTGAGCGAGGGGACGGCGGCATGTCAGCGGCTGTAAATTTAACCAGAACCTCCACGTAACGTTACCTTAACATGCAATGATTAGGCATTTGGGAAAGAAGGGCATTGTTGAGCATTGTTTTTAACCGGGCGGTTTATTTTTAAGTAAGTTCTGCATTGTAAAATCTTCGGCACGGTACAGTTTTAAAAGCACTTGTTTCAACACATACAAATAAGTGACAGGACTCACCCATGGTCTTGGCTGTAATATTTTGGTTGACAATTTATGTACCCCAACATGTCAAATTCTACCTCTGGAATCTCAATTTAGCAGCATTACTGTACATGTAACGATATCCAAACCTGCTCTCCGCCTGCTCGCCGTACTACGGTAAAACCAATGGGGTTTAACTCCAAGATTATCTTTCAAAGTTCCTGCTTACACTGACTGCTGCTGCCCTGTTGACTCTTACTTTCAGCATGATGGAAGTCTAACTGGTCTGATTCATATAACCTCTTTGGTTAGTTCCTACGTGGGATTATTATAAAGATACATGTCACACATATGACACACACATACATGTGCCACACATGTTATGTCCTGCTTTCCCAGAATAACTCACGTGAGGCTGTTTACTGCGCCTAGCAACAGTGTAGTTTTATTCCCGACATGTCTCTGAAGGTCATAGTGATTGAGTAGAGGGATTTACAGGGCTGTTTTGAGAACCACATACAGTACATTGCTGCTTAATGCAAAGGATCATTTCTTATCACGGCCAGCTATCATAAAATAACCCCTTACAACAGACGAGTTCCGGCTATTAAAATGTTCTCACGTAAAACATTCTCTACTGTATGTCTTTTCAAATCAAGGTTAAAATCAGTAAAATGATCCAAACACTATTATAGAACTGTACTATAAAGGATTAATTGTAAATAGAATTAATGTTCAGGTCCAGCCTAATTCTCCTTTCTTTTCTCATGTAGGAAAAGAACACATTCCTTCTTGTTTCGGATGAAGTCAAACTAAAAGCGCGATGCCTTAGGAACTACTAGACTACTGTAGCTCCGACATGAGGCCATAGGCCCTCGCCCGCGACCCTGCAGAATGACTTCAGTTGAGCTGCGCCGCTCAGGCCGAAGGAGTGCCAGTCATCGAAAGCACAGTGATGGAGGCTACAGCGACACCTCGAGCGTTGGATCCTATCCGGACGAGACGGACCGCGAGGTCAGCAACCTGACGGATCGGGCGTTCAGGAGCCTCTGCATCGGAGATGAGGCGGTTTACAACGACTCAGATCTCTGCTCGTCTTCTCCGTGCAACCAGAGAGACAGACAGCTGGCCTTTTGTCACAGAGGTCAGGACAGAGACGGAGATCACAACGAGAGGGAGGAACTGGACAGGACTGTACATGAAAGCTTCAGCCTTAAGATGCAACAGTATGGACAGGACCAGATCCACGGCCGAATACATGAAGCTGAGATACAGAGAGATCCCCGCTGGGAGATTAACGGGGAGAGAAGACAAGGGAGGGTTTCTGCCACATTCCGGCGCTCCTTTGTGGAAACCTCTCAACAGGAAGAGTATCCGGGGGAAGAACAGCCTTCCTTCCACAGCAACGGAGCCACAGCGTTGAGCACGCAGCAGCGTAGAAGCCGCTCAAGAGTTTCTTCTCTGATCAGAGCTTTCAACTCTGAGGGACGGAGGGACGTGGCAGGAACGGATGGTAGACTCAGAGAGTGGAATGATGAGACGAGCTGGGACAAATCAGCTCTGATGAGCATCCGAACGGAACTCTCTGAGTTCGCTGCATCTTACCAGCAAAACAGCGGTAACTTCCCCTCAGCTGCTCCGTTCTCGTCCCACGACAACAACTTCCACTCCTCTGAAGTAGCAGCGGCGCCCCACCTGTATTCTGCGTCGTCTTTTATAAGCTCCTCCCACAGTAGACAGAGCATGACCGAGCAACACGGCCAGTTGAGCGTCTTTGTACACAGTGAGTTTAGTCCCTTTAAGGTGTGGAGGCCCCACAGCAGGTTTCCCTTCCAACAGGCCGCAGTCTCAGGGTTTGTGCACTGTCCAGAGTTCCCTAAATGGTTTGAGACACCAATGTACAGGGAGCTTTCACTAGATGCCCAACCACAGGGTCCTTATCGGTTTGATGAGAGGGGTAATAGGCCACCAAGAAATGCAGTGGCTCCTCCCACTCTTCCCCGCCCCACCTCAGCCTCCACGTTACTGCAGAAGGCTTCGGCCGTGGAGAAGCGCTGTGAGTCGGAGTTGACGGGTCATTACCCCCACAAGACGTGGATGCAGAGCCCGGGAACTAAAAGGTTCCCGTCGCAGCGGCCATCCACTGCATCACCCAGCAGCGAGATGTCCAGACGCGTTCAGGACACCATCAGCTCCGTCAAAGCCCTCCAGCAAAAAATCAAAATGATGACGGAGCAAAATACAGCAAATGGACGGGGAGGGCTCTGTAGCAACGAGCCAGATGCCGTCCGCAGCGACACAAGCACGACTCCCTTCAGCATCAGCCACCTGCTGACGCCTTTGGTCCATGCACATGACGAAGCGGAGGAAACAGAGGTCCGGCACTCCGCTGTCAGCCCTCCACCTGTAGAGCATCCTCCGGTGCGAGCAGAGAGCAGGGGAGCCACGCCCGATGTTCGCGCGTCCAGCTACAAATCCAGGGCCACGGGCCTGCTCTTCAATCTCAAAGACAACAGGAAAAGAGTCAAAAGCACCTACAGTCCAGCCACATTTAAAGGATCAGAGACCCTGGAGAAAAACAAACACCGCTCCGCCCAGGAATCTAGAGACACTGTGATAGACATCCCTGATTTTGCGGATCCAAACGTGCAACTTTTCCAGGGAGAGGAATCCAGCCCGGCAAATGCTGACTCACATCAATATGTGAACCAGTTTAACATCCCCGGATTTATGAGACAAAATTCTCAAACTGCACTTACAGGCCTATATTCAGAATACAATTCCAGGGATCACCAGAGAGGTCGGTTACAAAGTGATGTGGTTAATCCTTCTGGATTCACTGGCTTCATACCTGAAAATAATTCTGCCTATCATCAGCCCGCAAACGGAAAGACTCTCCATGAAGACTTATGGTCTTTTAATCCTGATAAGCAAGACAATAACGGTAATGTAGAAACTCTGGGAGGAGATGTACACGGGTTTGAACCATCTCATACAGCTACAGAAATACCACGGCTAAATGCTGACAACAATCAACCAAGAGAATATTTAATAAGTAAGGCAAATGCCGAACAACATGTTAATGAAACAGTGGGGAGGGAATTCACCAAGGTGGATAGATATGAGCAGCTGAAAGAAAACAAACACGATTACAGTAATGTGTCCTCGGAGGGTAAGTGGAGACAAACAAACAGCCAAGACACAGAAAATATCCTTGTGAAAGCCATCTCTCCATGGAAACAGGATGTAACTTCTTTAACGGATAAAGAGCAACATGCAGAGGCTCACCGAAGAGCAGACGTGATGAAGGAGAAAGCAAATTCACTGAACAAAAAATACAGAGAAGAAAATCAGATCAAGGACAGTTTTGCTTATAGTACAAAGTCTCATAAAAAGGCTGAGTTGGTCAACACTTATAATTCAAACCAGCTGCCACAAAATGCTCCATTCAGTTACAACACTGTTGAGAGATCAGCATACAATGGAAAACAGCAACAAGGAACTTTAAAGGACAAAAGTCCACTTCAAAAGTATAACGGACACATTCATGAAAATGAATTTAAGGACAATAATTTTACACAGAAGTACACCAGACATACGGATCAACAAAGGACAAACCAACACACATTGTACTCTAATGAAGACAAAAGTGTCCTGTTACAGGAAACGCTTCACAGAAAACAACACACGCTGATTCCGAAGATGTGTGAAGAGCAAAGTCAGCAGCCGACCGAACACAGACACGAACCCACACTGGAAAACCAGGTAAAAGGCAGACAGTTTGTCGAGGTCAGGACAGAGCACATAAAAGTGCAGCACGCCCACGCAGAGCTGGCAGAGGCTCAGCTCGGGGCTCCGGTGCAGCAGTCCCGCAGCAGAGGCAGCTGGGTTAATTTTAGCGGGGCCGACTGGTTTAGAGAAAGTCAACGCAGAACAACCACAGCATAGAACAGAACATTACAAAGAGGGGAGAAGAGAAGAGGGACAGTGCAGAGAGAAACAACCTTATTGTACAAGAAAGGAAGAAACAGAAACAGACCAACTACTAATACAAAAGGTAACAGAGGAGCTTGCAAACATTGCAGAGGAAGCGGGAGCTGAGCGTGTGAGAGAAGAGCACGGTGTGCAGGTCACAGCAACACAAGCTGAAGCTGAGACACTAAAAAAAGAACGCATAAAAACTGAACCGGCGAAGACAGAACAAGCTGGACGGGCGAGATTAGAAGAAGAAGTAAAAACAGAGCAGATGCAAAAACAACAAGTTGAAACGGGACAAAAGACGAAGGTAGTTGGAGTGGAGAAGGTCAAAGCGAACAACGTCCTTGTTGAGGCTGTAAAAGAAGAGAGCGGTGAGGAGGAAACGGTTGAAGCGAGTCAATTTAATGCAGACCAACTTACAACACAGATGAATAAAGCCAACGGGAGAATGACTGATCAGTCAAAGTTAGAACAAACCACAGCAGAGCTGGTTAAAGCAGACGCAACAAAGGACATGCAAGAGAAGTTGTCTAAAACTGCAGCAAGACAAACAGTGACAGAACAGATCAACAGTGAGCCAGATAAAGTTAAGACGGAGCTGGCTGAAATAAAAGCAGGAGAGCAAAAAGAGAAAACAGATCTTCCTTTAAGTTTATGTATAAATAGAAATGAAGAGAACAAAGATCAAGCACAGGCAACCCAAATACATCAACAAAGGGAAGACATAGTAGTCAGAGGGCAATATGTGGATCAAGCTAATAAAGGATGTGATGAGTATGAGCGTCTTCGAGAGAAATATGGTTTCATTGATACGGACTCTGCTCGCAAAAACAAAGTGTCAGCCACAGGAAATGCTTCCTCAAATGATGCAACACCAGCTGCATCCCTCGATAAAGTTGAGACAACAAACAACGAAAAATCCAAAGGCACTTCTGGTCCTCGAAGCGAAGCTGAGACAGCCAACACAGATAAAACGGAGGAAGTGGGCGGCTTAAACCCACTGAGTTTACAGAGAGCAGCTTGGTTTACAGAGACTCCTCCAAGGAATGCAACTTATCTGGTGGAAATTATTTACCCAAAAATGTAGATAAAATGAATGTCAGTGTTGAAAAGTTGGAAAAACGTGACCCGCTGAAACAAACTGATGTTTCACAGCACAGAGATTCTGATTCAGCTCAACTGCTTCCTCTTGAAAGAAACCTCAAGTCCACTGACCGCGGCGCAGGTCCAGGGAAAGATCAGCATTTCACTCCTCCCAGGGCGTTGTCCAGTAAAGAGAGAGCCCAGACCAAGCAAGAGATTCTGACTTCCAAGATAAAAGCTCATGCTGAAAAAGAGATTTCAGCTATTAAAGAAAAGGGTTTTGCTGTAAGAGACGGGTTCATCTTCAAAAATCCTACAAAGCAATTAATAGGTGGTCTAAGTTATAATGTACGACAGATACCTCCATCACAGGAAGGGCCTGGGAAGCATGAAAGCACAATACCCAGTAGTACAACAACGAAGCACCTTATGGAGCCTTCAGGACTACAGATAGAAACAATCAAGTCTGTTTTACCTCCCAGCTCTGCTACATCACCTGTTGGGTCTGCGGCACCCACCAGTCAGCTGGTAGGCCCGTTACTAAAACAAGGTCCCCAAGAACCAGTGAAGAGCTACGATGCGCCAAAAGCCCTCGGAGAAGAAGAAAAGATGGGAAGTCATAACATGAGCGCAAATGAGGACTTGGAGGAAAATCAAAAGAAATATAACTCATATGAACTTACGTCAACTATACAATGTAAAGAACAAGCCCCTCAAAACAAGCAATGCAACTTGGAGGCAAATCAAGGAGAAACCTCTGGAAAACCGATAGGAGAACACAAGCAGATTCCTGCAACAAACACTGATGGTCTGAACAAGAAGAAAGCGGGTCCATCACAAGCTACGGCTCTGGTCAAAGCAGACGACTCTGAAAGCATAATGACAGGAAAGGCTGAGAGCAAAGCTGAAGCGGTTCACGAGGACTCAGCACCTTCAATAAATCTCGTCTTTGGTCAGAAGGAGATCCCAGTGGCTGATGACAGCTTGCAGATTATGGGAATAATGGTAACTGTGCGGGAAAATAAGCCAGCTATGGACAATAGTCCGACCAAGAGCAAAACTCAAGAACAAATTATAGTAAAAGAGCGCAGTAATTCAGAGACGGATAGATTTCGTCCAGGCGCAGGTCTGGAAGGAGGTGAAGGGAATACATCTTCAGAAGAAGTTAGTACACTACAGAACACTCCTCCTACAGTGAAGGAAGATCAAACTAGAGTTGATACTAATGCTCGCCTTGAGAATGTGCAGGAAAATCCAACACTAGAGACAAGACAGAACAATGTGTCTGAAACCATCAATGGGAGAAGGCCTAATCACCAGCTGGAGTTAAAAATAAATGATCTAACAAATGCTATAAACGATAAGCCACAACTCCACGAACGATTGGATGAACGACCTGTGCCCTCCTCAGTCATTAGAGCAACTAAAAATGAAGTGGCTGAAATTCAACCCCTTCGCTACAACCAAGACATAATGAAAAGTCAAACGAAACAATACTACACAAATGAAATGTCAAAGGAAAACTCAGAGGAGGGCATATTGAAAGATAATACTGAAGTAATACTGAGTAATACTGAAGGGGAAAATCCTCAGAAAAAGAAAACAACACATACCAATGAGAACTCTATGGCCAAAGTGGGAAATACAGTAATCGGCTGCACAAAAGATTCAACCAGCGCTGATGCTGCAACTCTGATCAAACATAATGTCCAGCCATCAGTAAAAGAGGACATGACGACTGTCATAAATGCATCCAAAAGCAGGAACGTAGAAGGCGAGCCGGCACTTCCAGTGGAAGAAAAGGCCTGTTACTCAATTACACCAAAACCATTCAGTAAAATCAGTCAACCTCACACTTGGACAAACAATGCAAACAAACAAGTATTTCCTAAACATCAGAACAAAGAAACACACATTGAAGGCCCTGATCAAATGGATGACAATGTGCACATTGGCAGCATTGCCGTCAGAGTGGTACCAGCAGTAACTGAGAAAGACACCACAAATTTGGCTGGTAAACCTCATGTCACCCCTGTGCCTTCTGATTTAGTTGTTGCTAATGAACAAAGCCAAGTGGGTTCATTTGTTCTTGCAGAAAAATTGATCTCTTTCAACAATGGAGAACGAAGCAAAGACCTTTCAGAAAGTAGTGAGAAGCAGATCGAAAACAATTTAGAAGGCACATCTGGAGTTCAATGTGTGTTGCCAAGTGTAAAGAACCTGTCTGATTCCGTAAAAATGTGCCATCAACAGAACAATACGGATGCAAACAGTGAGATTACTCAAATTGAAATTGCAAAGCCAGATAAGTTAAATGAAAGCGCGACGTCCGTGGATGAATCAATAATACAACTAATGTTGGGAGACTACTTTCAAGTTCAACGGGCAGCAGAACCAAGTAATGAACCACACGACTCAAACGTAGCAAACGTTGGAGCTTCGTCGGCGGCTGTTTCAAGGGAAAAGGGACTTCCGAGAATACCACCCAACCAGGCAGCTATCAGCAACGAGTCGTGCTCTGAAGGGAAAGACAAAGACTCAACGTTGGATCACAGTAAAAGGAAAAAAGTTGAATCAAGTTCTGAAAGAAAGAACCGAGAAACTGAAGGTAACCCGGCCTCAAAACAAAGCTGCGGTCCCTCAGAGAGACGGAGTAATAAATATGAGAAGACAGATGCAGGTCAAGCTAGTCATATCGTAAAACATCATGCAGACATTCGGTCCAGTTCATCAGCAAGGGAAAAACAGAGTACAAGAAGTTCTAATGCGACGAAGGACCAAAGGGTCAAAGAAAAACCTGAAGTGAAACCATCACCAAAAGAAAGGGTGTCCACCATACCTGAGATTTCAGCGATCGCAGACTATGCAAGGTTAAAAGTAATCGTTTCAGAAGACGAGGCAAATGTGATTCAGGAATTCCCCCCAAACAAAAAGGAGGGATTCTTTCCGCTAATACAAACCCGTCACAGCAGACGTCCAGTGTTCACAGCTGACCCACAAGATCTCTCTGTGAAAGATAAACATTTGCCCAGTAAAACTGAGGCCAGTCCCAAAGTGAAGAAAGAGGCCAAACCCTTAGTGTTTCCCATAACAGAGAAAGCACACCAAAGGACGGGCATGTTCAAGCTGGCAGACAAAGAAACACAAGAGAAAAAGCCTTTGGATGCCAAAGTCAATGAATGTGTTCTAGACCCAGGGGGTAAACACGCACCACATCTCAAAGAAAGAAACAAGTCACCGGCAACTCCCCATAAGAACCAAAGAAGTGAAGAACAAGAATCTCACGTGGCACAAAATATTCATCAGCCAAACAATCCTCCCTTTCAGGCAACAACCTCAACGTCTGCTGAGATCGAGCAGAGAAGCTCTTCTGTGTTGCAACACCCGAAGCCCCTTGATACCTCCACTCCGCATGGAGAACCTGCGGGCCGAGGGCTCAACACACAGGGAAGCGCAGCAACGCAAACGCAGAGAGTAGCAAAGCTGTCTGAGGAGAGAAACACTTCCCGGCTGGAAGAGGAGAAAAGAGCAGAAGACGTGAGAGTGAAACGTTTGCTCGAGGAGAACCGGGCTTCTTTGGCCAAAGAGGAGAGAAGAGCCGCTCAGAGAGAAGAAGAGAAGAGAGCGAGAGAGCGGGAGGCCATCGCCGTGAAAATCAAGCAGAGACGGGAAAAACAGAGAGCGGCCGAAAGAAAAGCAGGAGAAAAACAAGCTGCTCTAAAAGACAAGGAGGAGATGAGAACAAAGCAAAGAGAAGAAGAAAGACAAATGAAAGAAATTGAGGAGAAGAGATTGATTATGATTGAGAGAAAGAAATTGAGAGAGGAGGAAGAGCGGAGGAAAGAGGATGAGGAGAGGAGGTTGAAACAGCGAGAGGAGGACAAAGCTGCACAAGAGGAGCAGCAGAGGAAAGCTGATCAAGAGGAGCAGCAGAGGAAAGCTGATCAAGAGGAGCAGCAGAGGAGAGCTGATCAAGAGGAGCAGCAGAGGAGAGCTGATCAAGAGGAGCAACAGAGGAAAGCTGATCAAGAGGAGCAGCAGAGGAGAAAGGCACAGAAGGAGCAGCAGAGGAGATATGATCAAGAAGAGCAGCAGAGGAGAGCTGATCAAGAGGAGCAGCAGAGGAAAGCTTATCAAGTTGAGCAGCAGATCAGAGATGCTCTAGAGGAGGAGCAGAGGAGAGCTGATCTCATTGAGGCGCAAAAGCAAGCCAAATATATTGAGGAAAGAATACTCTCTGAAATTGAGGAGAAAAATAAATTAAAACAGGAGCAGGAGATTGAAGAGCAGAGGGGACAAAGACATAAAAATAAAGAATTGATGAGAAGTCAGAGAGAAGAGGATGAAAGGATTATTAAAATGATAAAACAAAGACAAGATTTGCAAACTGAAGAGGAAAGGAACAGGCGCCTCGAGGAGAATCAAGAAGAAGAGGAGAGAGCAGCACAAGAATGGATGCAACCTCTAAGAGAGCATCAGACCAGGGATGCAAACAGAGGAGGAGAAGAAGAAGAGACGTTAGCGAGTCACAGGGAAAAGCAGAGAGGCACTCGGATGGAGGAGCAGAAGAGGGCGGCGCAGAGGACGGATGCTCTTCAGTACTACGCCATTACCTCAAAACAAACAGACAGGAAACCAAGAGAGAGGCAGCCACACTCCCCTCCACCTTCTCCTCAAAGACACAATGTGACGGGCCTTGCGTCAAGTGAGGACTTGGGATCCCACAGCAGGTCGTATGGGCCACAAACTGCTGCATCTCCGGCTCCATCTCTGCCTCGCTCCAACACCTCCTCTCCCTCGCTGGGAGCCAAGCCCTTAATGTTCAGGGTGAAGGATAACACCGTTAGAGGCTCCTCTTTCACCAAGTCGGTCAAACCGCGCTTCCATAAGGACTTTGGGGAAGAGCTCCGGGTAGGTTCACCTATGGAAAGAGGCTCAGGGAGAGAAGAGGATGAGCAGGACACACTTAGACGCAGCGCTGAAACTCCTGTCCAGCGCGACGCAGGGTTAAACAGACTCGATGCGGGCAAAGAACCTTCCTCTCTGCAACCAGCGTATTTATTACAGGATTACTCAGCCCCTCTGCAGCAGCGGAAGCCTTACTCCAGGAGGAGCATCGTCTTGGACGAGGACGACTCCCGTTCCGTCATCAGCAACATGTCAGAGGGCGGGGAGAGTTTTGCCACCAGCGCAGCCGACCTGGCCGATGTACGAGGCCTGTGTGACTACGAGAGGCCAGAATCCGCCTGTAGTTTCAGCAGTTCGGCCTCCCGCTCTCTGGGCAAGCCTCCGACCGTCCCTCCCAAGAGCGACAAAGCCATGCGCCGGGCGCAAAGGTTGACGACTCGGAGAATCAGGAAGGAGTTGTCCATAATCGACGGCCACGCCGGCGTTGAGAAACCTCTTCAAGAGGCCTCAAGTGTTCCCTCCTCCTTGGTTGAGGAACGCTCCGCCAGCCGCCAAGTTGTGGCCTCCCCTCATTTTGCCTCACCCATCTCCCTAGCTCACGCTCCAACATCCGGGTCTAGCTTTCCCTCTCCTCACAGCACTTTCTATGCTTCCCCTCATGTCACTGGTCCCATCTCCCTCCCAGTGGCGTCGCCTCATGCCGCCGTTTCCCTCCCCGACGCCTCGTCTAAAGCGGCGGGCACTGCTTCCCGCACTGCTGCCCCTGAGATGATCGCTCATGTTCCTCCTTCTCCCACTCTCTATCCCGCCAACCACCAAGCCCCGGTGGCACAGTACCATGTGGAGTCAAGCTACCCCCAATCCTACCCACTGACCCAGCGTAAGGTACTGCAAGACCTCAGCTCCGGTCAGTATTTCGTGGTGGACGTGCCTGTTACGGTGAAAACAAAGACGTTCTTCGACCCGGAGACGGGAAAGTATGTCCAGTTGAATGTGCGCCAGTCAGGCCAGAACTACGCCCGACCTCAGCCCCAGCAGACGTACCCACAACCCCAGCTCCAACCCCAAATGCCCGTCACGCTTCCACATCAGCCCCCGGACCGCTTGGCCAGCAAGCTCACTGGGCTCCATCAGGGCAACCATGACTGTCCCCGAGACTACCAACCTCCAACCGTCCCCTCTGCGCCCTGCCACGGTTCATCGCCCCCCTCGGCTTTCCACCAGGACCAACGTCCTGCGGTGGAGGGACACGTGCATGGATATCCAGCCCATCGGATGGGACAGAAATGTGAGGGGCACCGCTACAGTCCAGAGAAGACTCCGTACATGGACACAGCTAACGACAAAGAAAAGACATGTGACACCGTTTACAACTTGCGTGGACCAAATGAGTGGTGCCCGGAGAATGACACAAACTGCCAGCGTGCAGGAGGCTCGGTTGGTGAAGATGATGACTCAGCCCGCTCCCAATGTGAGCCCCGAGATATAATAACCATCAGTGAACTGGAAGACTTTATGGAGATGTCTGACTGGTGAGAATAAACAGGCTTTGATTTGCGTTACCCAACGCAAAAGAGGGATGATAATTAATTGTTTGTAAATGACTTTTTCAAGTGAAAATAGTCACTGTTGTTCGGGGTTGTAATTTTGAATTGTCCCCATCACATGCTGTTAAACTGCTGCTGTTGGTTGGGGAGAATCACAGTTCAGCTCTTTATTGTGTTCACCATTCCATTTGACGTTTGAATGTGAGAAGCTACGATGTGTTTCTTGTGTATAAACAATGATCAGCATCCCGTTGCCTCCTAGAAGTACGCCATCATACGTGAAACAGAAACAGTGTGTCAATAGCGTTGAGTAGTTTGAAGAATTGTAGATTTTTGCTATGAACACAGGCAGATCTGTTTTTTTTTCTCACTGGGGAAAACCAACTTCTGGCTTTTTGTGATGCATGAAATAATGTCAAAGGCGAAGAAATACGAGCAGATGGTGTACAGAGTTTTTTGTGTATTCAACCACTGTGTCAAGTAAAAAGATGAAGGTGTGATTATTGCTGTTTTTAAGGTTTGATTTCATACAGTAGACATGTTTAAAGTTGGATGTTAATGAGACTGGTTCTGTGGTGCTGTGAAACAGAGTAGTATGGCATGCACTAATTCAGGCAATAAAAACACACTTCATTAAAATACATAATTTCTAACCCTAAAATTGTCTTTCAAAATGATGCTTTTAAAGGTTATAAATAAACAAAATTAAATATAAAACATTGATTCTACATGTTGATTTCGTTTTACTAGTCTGATGGCTCCAATAACAACATAATATCACTACCACTGAGATCCTTTTTATTTCTAAATGTACAGAGGGTCTGAATGACTTAGAATGAAGAGACTTTTTAGTGCACAAAAAGGGTGCACAAGGCAATTACAAAGTGTCATTGACAGAGCACAGTAATATGTCCTGAGAGAGTTAGTTGATACAAAAAGAGAACATAACATTTTTGTTAATGACATTTGTGTCTTTGCTAGTACACCTTTGGGATCCAACGAAGAAAATAATCGTGTGAAAATGTACTTTCTTTTTATCTGCCTCGATTCACCTACTCAGGTTAAATATACACACTGTGGTGAGAATTCCCGCATACACACTCCCAAGCATCAAAATATTGTTGATCCCCTGAAAGCAGTAACCTACTTTGACCACTACAGGGCAGAGACGAGCAACTCCTCCACTAGAGCTACATTTATGTAAAAGAAAACTTGAGGGAAACCCGAAGTAGAAGATGTAGTTAAGAGGACGGAATATATATGTCAATCTAACTAGCAATTTGGCATTTTTACCCAATTGATCAAACTTTTCCAAAGACGGATGAAAAATGTTAAGTGAAGGTCAAAAACAATTTGATCATAAACCCAGTGAGTTCATTTTTGTGCGTTTTGAGACAATAAAACCTTTAGAGTTGGATTTGTTTTGTAATTCTATTGGCCTTCGACGAAGCACAAAGCACCAGCAGAAGCCCTGCCTCAGCAGTTCAGCCTGCCCAATAAAGCAGCAGGCCTCATACCATTGGGACAGGCTGACAACCACAGCCAGAGACAAGCCCATGCCACTCTGTCCAGCAGCCAGACAGGGAGAGGTCCCAGCAAACGCACGCACACCTCAATGCATGCACACACACAACACAAAGCTCACATGCATCAATGTTTGTTCTTTGAACACTATATTGGTATGTCGGAAAGTGATTAGTCCCGGTACTTTGGGTGATGGAAATGCAGCATATCCAGTGCTTCTAGAATCATCTTTCTAAATGACACACAATGCGACAAGGGCACGCACACACACAAACCACACGACGCGGCCATCACTTTAGCGCTCCAGAGTTGGGCTGCGGTCCGAGACACTTCACAGGAATACAGGAAATGACATTTCCTACAGTTTGCAGGACCCAGAGAATCATAAAGAGAGAGAGCGAGAGAGAGAGAGAGAGAGAGAGAGAGAGAGAGAGAGAGAGAGAGAGAGAGAGAGAGAGAGAGAGGGAGTTTCTAAGTTGGAACAGAGCATTTACTGTTTCATGTTACAGAGAGAAGAGGAGAAAGAGGAGAAGAGTTAACAGCGGCTAAAGGCTGACAGGCTCTGTTTTGAATGTAGCTGCTTATGTAAGGGCTTTGCAGTTGACTGGGTTTATGGATTCGTTGATCGTGGAAAATGTACCTCTCTGTAGTGGTCCTTGTCCTGACTAAGGCTCTGGTCACAGGTAAGTTAACCTTGTTTACAGCAATAACCAGCGTGAAAGCGAGCAATTAGGCAGGAAAGAAAGTAAGCGAATGTGTCTAAAGTTACTTGAGCCATCGATTGTGTTCACCAATGTGAAACCATACATTTTGCGTTTACTTTGTAGAATGAAAATAATGTCAAAACTGTAAAAAAAACACATCCTAATAGTCAGTGTCTCTACAATAACCAAAAGTTTTAAGAGTACTAATTACCAACGCATTAACTTAACAGAAGGTTATATTCCAAACTGGGCTAAATAGCTTTGCTTAAAGTTAAGCAAGCTCAGTGTAATTTTCTTTCTGTTGACAACCACTAAGTGAACTTAGGACTTCTTTGTTTTCTTTCTTTCTTTTGTGTCACATTTGAGTCCTTCTTTCTGCTTTTGTGTTCACATTAAATATTACAGAACCTTGGGGGGATTCCCTAACTTACACCGCAAGAAAAAAACAAACAAAAAACAGCAACGCAGCACAGATGGTCGCTGTTCTCTTTTAGTGTTTCTCTTTTCCTGTTTGGGGCTTTACCCTACTGAAGACAAATGCATCCCACCTGTAGGTCCTCTTTCCTGTCATCTAACACATATTGTGTCCAGACTTTGTGTCTCTCCTAGACAGACCCGAACCAGCTGTCGGTAGAAAAAGAAAAAAAAGAACCTCAAGGGAATTTAAAAAGGGGGGGCACACAAAGTGTGTTTAAGTTTTTCTGACTCTCAGTCCTCTCACATCTTCTAGCTGTTACGGACTGAATTCCCATCTAGTGATGGAACCTCATAAGTAAAACCAGGGATAGTGAGCTCTAAAAGCCATGAGTCCAAGCAGCCACCGCAGGTGTGCATATAAACATACTTTGTCTAAATACTGCAATTAGGGTTAATTGGCAAGAAATCAGTCATCTTCCAAAAAGTAACTTTTCCCACGTGAGGCTCATTTGCAACTCCACTTAATCACTAATTTAAAGAGCGGGGAGGGGTCGCACAAACAACCGGATCACAGTGTTCTGAATGTCCTTATGCTTAGAAAGAACTTTTGTCAATAGACAGAACTTAACAAAATATAATAAACATACACAATAAAACACGCAGTGGTTTGCTTTTAGTATAATTTATATATATTCATTAAACCTCACGTAACTTCACCTGGGTCTTTTGTCAACAGAGGTGTGTCAGGGCCTGAATGTGACTGTGACCCCTGGGCCCGTTGTCACGGTAACAGAGTCAGACAACGTGACCCTCTCCTGCCTGGTGTCCCAGAGAAAGAGGAGCGGCAGCGTCCTCATCCTACGCTGGTTCTTTTCTCCTCTCGCGGCTCCCACTCTCTCGCCCCCTCCTCCCCATCCTCCTCCCCCCTCCCCCTGCCCCTCCCCCCCTGCGCTCGAGCCCTCTCAGTTTCTGATTGTGAAGATGGGCATGAAGAAGAACGCGCTGTACGGGAACTACACTCGCCGCTTCCCCCGGCCGAAGTTCGGTCTGTACGAGGAGACGGAGGGAGAGACGTACCGCCTGCTGATTCTCAACGTGACAGCTGGGATGGACCAGGGCTTCTACAGCTGCAGGGTTCAAGAGATCCGCAAATACAGAAACACGTGGAGAGCATCGTCCAATGGTACCAGCACCACACAGCTGACAGGTAATTAAATGTGACCCACAACGCATTCTCCCCGCCATGTCGAGCGTGGAATTTGTTTGTTTTTGTGAAGAAAAACAAATCTATCTCTCCTGACAACCTGATTAAACAGATACTATGTACATTGGGTTTTACTCTATTTGGCCTTAGACAATTCATTTTTTTGTTTGTTATTATACTCCTTTTTTCCACACTGTTGTGCAACCCTGATCACTGACAAACCCAACGGGGACTGGTGGAGTTTTTTCCATGGAATATTCCCCTCCACGCACTCCCTTTACAGCCACACACATTCAGCCGAAACACGCTGTCCTGTTGAATGGAAATAACGACGTACAGGAGGAGCAGCAGTTTTTATTGAAAGGACAAGGCCAAGCAGCATTTTTTCGCCTGTATTTTTTTGACTCTAGCCGCGCTTTGCTGTACGTGTCTGACTGTGACCCCAATCCTCTGGCATTTCCATCTGAAAACAATGAGCTCACACAGCCAAACCACACTCAACAGTATCCCTCTCTGTGCAAGAGGGTGAGGAGTAAAAGGTAAAAGAGCGTTGCTGAGCTGGCTTTGTTAAAAAGCTCTGCATACATGACGTCAGCATTATGGGTTTACTTTTGTGCAAGACTCAGGAAAGAAATTAGAGAACTTGGTTGCAGTGGAACTTAATACATTTGTGCCAATATGTAACAAACAACTTGAATTAATCAGGTGAAAACATGTTCAATCCCATGCAGTAATATATATATTTCTTTACACCGGACGATCCTTCGTCTGATTTACCTGGAGGCTCTGCAAGGCCATCGAACATAGTGTGACCCTCTGGATAAAGGGGTTCCATGGATATCAAAAGATGCTGCTCTACCGTGGTAGAAGCGCGGCTTCACCTGACACCGGTGCACAGTTTACGTTTGACCAGTTTTATGTTAGAAAAGCGGCATGGTGTGAGTCAGAGAGAGCGATGTGACAACGCCCTGCCCTAGATTCAGGGAAATGTCCCACTAAGGAAGCCACACAACCTCAGGCATCTCCAACATCCGTTGACCACAGAACAAGAGACACAGGGGCTGATATTGGAAGGGTAAATGAAGAGAAAACTATTGTCATCCAGGGAACCCATGTCTCTGCATTTCAATCTGCAGATCTCAGAGCAATGGCCACACTACACTCATATATAAGTATGAAATACGTTTGTACTCTCCCACATATCTCAACCACAACGTCAGAACTAATGGTTGACTGATTTCTGCTTTTCTAAAATGGAAAAAATGAGAAAGGCTGACTAGCTCTTAAAAAAAAAATGCAGTTTCACCATTTAATTTTTTTTTTATGATGCATCTTCACAGCTGCACTGATGGGGGAGAGCAGATAAGCTTAAATCTTTACCTGATAGTTTTTTCATGAAAACCTGCACGTTATAAACTTGAGCTTGACTCGACAAATCTGTAGAAAGTCAGTGTTTGAATTGCTCCCTATTAGCCGACCTGTAAACCGGAGGCCAGCGTGATCAGATGTGAGGTTCGGCCTGCGGTTTACCAAAGTGTAAAAGCTCCGATGAGTGGTTGACTTATTCATTAACTGTTAACTGCTCACTGGGTCCAGCGATGCCTGTGAAATGTAGCCCGTCACCTCTTCAGATAAGTCTGTCATTACTTCATTACTTTCCATTTAGTGGTTAACAGCGGACAATTTAACGGGAACACAACCTAATGCAGTCCAGTAAAACGCAATAGTGTCCCTCCATAATCGTCTCAACATTGAATTAACAAGGCAAAATATTTATACTAATATATATTTGAAATTAGTCAGCATTTAGCGGTGCCCTTGAACGTCATTTAATTGTAACAAAGCCGACTCCTTCCTTGGTATCTCCATGATCAAACTTTAGCATTAACCTTGTTTCCTGAACTGGACACATGTATTACAAATAACACGGTGTACAGCGATATAATCGAACGCAGCATGACTGGTGTTGCGTTGATCCAGTTTTCTATTTTGACTCACACAAAAGCCGTTGTGTTGCTCGCTGACATTAATTAACGTGATATTCAGATTGAGCGGCCGAGAGGTTTGACGATTCTGCAGGCAGATCAGCGGTCTAGAAACAGACTAGAAGCCAATTAGAGTTCATTTCTTATCATTTCTTATTAATATGTTTATCAACCAGTGTTTAAAAGACATATTAAAAACCCATTATGGGGACACAAGTAATTTATGTGCATAGCCTCTGCTCACTCTATCCTCAACCTTTTGCTAAATAACCCTGACCTACACACAACCCATCACTCATTGACACACACTGACAACAACTTCCTTCTCTTCTCACACTCACAAGCAAATAAAAGACAGTTGCAACACTGAACGATTGTGAATTGACCAACAAAAGGAAGCGGAGATGCAGAGCTATGGGGAACCCCCAAACACCGTCCAAGAAAAGCAATTCAACAAGGCCTCTGAGTGTGCGTGTGCGTGTGCGTGTGTGTGTGTGTGTGTGTGTGTGTGTGTGTGTGTGTGTGTGTGTGGGTGGGTTTGGCCGATGCCGCAGCATAATCTTCCTTCATGTGCAGTTTTGATATTTATGGAAACCACTGAGGTTGTCTGCTTCGTTGGGATTGTGCCTTCAAACAGCAATTTAAAAAAGATTCTCAGTCCGGGTTTCAACCCTCAACGTGTTGTTTTAACTTACTTGTCTTCTTTTTTTTGTCACATTCTTCTCCAGTTCACTTCACCCTCGAGGACGGCAGCACTGGCGGACTGTGGCGTCTATATGCAGGTACTGTTCAACATTTAGTCGTTCTCCTGTTATGCTTCACCACATATGAGTTACCGTAGATGTTTTTGTTTTATAGATGTGTATTTGTGTGCTGTGCTGATTTGCTCGCTGGGCCTGCTGTCCATCTTCCTGTTCACCATGATTCTCACCTGCCAATACCTTCACAGAAGACACAGGCTCAAAGGTGAAACCATTTTTTGTCCTTTGTCAGCGACGTCGCATTTATTACCTTGTATGTCCCTTTTTCTATTTAAAACAATAACTGGGCAAGTTTGCTTTAAAAATCAAGAACATCTTATCTGCCTCTTTCTCCACAGATAGGTTCCTTCTAGTGAAGTGTCCAGAAAGCAGGTGCAGTTTTTTCTTATTAAAACTGCTTCTGTAAAAAGTCATTTATTATTTATATGATTACTTTCTGGAATGCAATGTAAAATATCAACTGATGTATTGCAAAAATACTTGACGGATCAATCTAAAGGATAATTAATGTAGTTGACCCTATAAAAGCTAGTTTGCCCCCTGCAGCTCGGGGGAGACTGTGACCAGCTCCAGCAGTTCCTCCAGTTCTTCCCCACGAGCCCAAAGGAAAGACACAAGACAGAAACCCAAACTCCCAGCGGTGCCTCCGACTCACATACCCGCCAAAGGTCAAGAGACATTTCCAGTGCTCACTGTATTCTTTCCGGGGGGAATTTAAATCTTTCAACAATTTTCATGTAAGGTGACCTCTTAAAATAACGCCAACGTGTGACGCCATGCTACCGGTTAGATATGGCCTCAGTGTGGAGGCCGTATTAGAGTTATAACCAGTTTGAAAAGCCTTTTCCTTTTCAGAATGTTTGATTTAATGTGGTTTTACTGGTTTGGAGAGGTATAGGTGTCCAATATTCCACAGAAAGGTGAGAAGAAAAAAACCCAGGAGGATTAGGACTTTGACATGTTACACAAACATGTTATGTAGTGAACTTTATAGTTGATTTATCAATATTGATCCACCCACACAATATTTCAGTCATCTTGGTTGAGTGGTGCTCAGCAATTAATGGACTGAACATATAGAAAGAAAACGTTTTTGATCGTTTGAGTTTCCCACAGGGTGGCGGAACGAAACAGTTAGTGGGTAATGAAAACTTGAGAAAATGAGAAATTACAAAAGCGGAAAATTATGCCTAGCGCGATTCAATTTCCCTGGGAAAAAAAACTTTAGTCTATTTAGAAACTGGAGACTGAAACTTTATGCTTTCTCCGGTCAAATCCAGCGTTGATGTAAAACCAACACTGATAATAAAAGAATTACAAGACAAAGGGCCTATTTTTCTGTAAGAAACTACAGTTTGACTAGAGTTAATATGTAAACGTTGGTCCTCTTAGCGGCTCATTTGGTCTCTTTTTTTCAGGGCCTGTTGCTGTAAAGAGACCTCAGAAGCCCAGAAGGTTAAAGACTCAGCTCAGGAGGTCCTCCCCTGTAAGTCACACAAACACCGGTGTCCACTTTACTCACAAGGCCTTCATGAAGGACATTCACTTAACTCTGCAGTTAAAATTAATTTATTAACATTTTGATGAAACTAATTTCATGCGCGGAGTTGTTATTGAGGCAACTGCAGGAGGGAATACGTCTCATGACTGCACGATTTTCTACAGGAGTTTATTGCCGTCGCTTCATTCGGTTATGAGCTTGATAATTCTATTTAGCTTTATTGCTTCTCAAACACAATTATTTATTTAGAGTGCTTCAATAGTTTTACATCCACAATAAAAACGTCAAAGAAATATATAACTACTCAAACTAAGGATCATCAGTATTTCTACTAATGCCATCCTTGTGATTGTCTAGTAAAACTAATCACCCAAGATTTTGCTCGAACATGTTAATTGGATTACTGCAGGAGAACTATTGTACCAAAAGTCAACTGAATGTTCCAAGATGTCCTGTAAACACATGCTTTCTGCCGCTGAAAAGAACCAAAGGGAAGTTTTCCATTGAAAGTGGAATAATACAAATTATTCTAAATGCAGACACAATGCAAAAAAAAGGCTCACTGTGTACATTTTGTCATCAGAAACATTTCCTCTATTGCCTCACTTTTGGAGTAAATGATCCTTCAAGATTCCCTCACTCATTCCCTCCCTCCCTCCATCAGCCTCAGGTGCCACATGAGGACAGTCTGACATATGCAGAATTGGAGCTGATCCGACCGAGGCCGGAGCCCCCGGCCTCCTCGGGTCCGGACCCCGCGGCCTCCAGCCCCGACACTGTGTACGCTCAGATCGTCTTCCAGGAGAAACCGCTGTGAACATCCCAGATCATAGTACATCGCAAGGAGGTGGCGTGTCAATCAAAAGGACAATATTTATGATCTTTCAGTATGCCGTTGTGGTTTTGTTTCTTGGCTGTTGGTAAATGAGGGATCCATTCCAGCACAGCTGTTCGGGGCCTTATTATTCTGTTGTTTTGTTTGTTGGCATTGCTGGCCTGTGAGCCAGATGTTTATATAATGCTCTTAATGTTAACTATTCTTCTCAGGAGACTATATGGAAATAAACTGTTGTCTAGGCTCTGCAGTATTGTAATGTTACACATTTCAAAATAACTTATTACAGTACTAATATTCCAAATAAGTAATCTTTTCTGTTTAAAGTGGATTAAAATTTGTTGGACTGCTCGGTAATTTGTTCACGGTTACAACGAGACACGAAGCGACACAATATTACAAACAGCGGTGCACACGGTGGAATTTGTGTAGCACGGCACACGGCACGAGCAGTAAACATGAATCCTGGAAGCAGCACGCAATATGCCTGAAGTGCCGCACAGAGGTGAGGGGTGAAGGCCATTCTGTGAAGGTCAGTGTATGAAAAATGGGACGCATATGAAAGGGTGTGGATGTGCATCATTCTCTTTATGTGTGAGGTGGGGGGGGGAGAGAAAGAGAGAGCATCATCCCCCACAGTTCAGGCTAACTGACTCGGGTGAACCCGCTAATGACAACATTTATTCAAATTAGGCTAATTGTAATCATGGTTAATAATTAACTTTACAGTGCATTATAATTGGGTTAGGCTACAAGATGGTTCTGCCTAGGTGCAATAATTTATTTGATTTAATTATTCTGAGGAACCCAATGGTTTGACATCTCGCATCATAAAACCAGCGATGTGGAGAGAATGGAGATGGCCGATAGCTTTGGAGAAGGTCATCGCTCGCTCTCTGGGAAAAATTATGAGGACTATTTTCCACTCTATTAAGCTACTCCACTTAGCACAATTAGCCACACACGCAAAAGGTTAAAGAGAAAGACCCCTTTCTTTATGATAGAGAGGGCTGGTGACACAGAAGGCCTCAGCGATCCACCATCACTGGGAGCGCTGACTTATTTATTAGTGCACTGATGAAAGAATGCCACTATTGTACTTTTACGTTGAAAGATGAAGATCAATGTTTATCAGTCTGATGTGGCTAAAAAGGTATTGGCCCACACAAACACACACACACACACACACACACCCGTACGAACACATCTTAAAACACAATTCCTCTTAGTTCCACCGCACGCCTCTGCTGTGCACTCTTAGCTCTGCTTCACCAAAGGCGATTTTAAATGATTGTTTAGAAGGGGATTTTTAAAAAGCCTTTTTGTTCACATCAAATTCAGCCAGCAGCTCAGCCGGCGTCCTTCTGGATTCACCTTCATGAATCTCAGTTATGAGCAAAATCACAGACACTCCCAGGAGAAGATTTATGCAAAGGGTTTGCAACAGATTTATTCACTTGTTGAAATTCTGTATTTACAAAATACAGAATTAAATATCAACGCAGGAGATAATATATTCTATATTTTCAAAGATTTGAATGTACCAACAAAAAAAAAAAAAATTGTAACAGTCTCGCTGAACTCGAATAAGGCAGGGCTCATTGCTCAGACCCGCAAACGGACGGATTTGTGCGAGATAGAAGCTGGAGGCCTGATTGTGTTCACTCCCTGCCAGCCCTCACTCATAGGTCCAGGTGAATACTCTGCCCCAGGCATCGCCTGCCAACAATGTCGCATGGCTCCTACACGGGAAAGAGGGTGATTAAATAAAAATCTATGAAATCAATAAAGGGTGTTTTGTGCTCCACATGTTTTGTAAGAACAAAGGCTTCACGTTTGCAAATGTATCCCTCCTCTCTCTCTGCTGGGAGCAGGAGCCTGACATTCAGGGTACCTGGATATGGCCAGCGCCGTGATGGCGGGACTATTCCTGCTGGGACGCTGCGACGCGGCCTGACTTCTGTTCAGCTCCTGACATAATACCAGATGTCTCTCCCAGCCTGTAACGTGGCCCGAGCTGCTCCCTGTGGAACCATCATCGACTCTTATTCATTATTATCACATGGCGGGGGCTTACCCTGTCCGTAACCCTGACCCAGCAGTCCCCACAAAAAAAAAGAAGAAAAAAAAGAAGAGAGGGTTTTTTATATGCGGTCAGCGGGCCGCTCAAGGGAGAAAAATCCCTCGAATATAAATGCTTTAGTGTTACGTAAAGACTCGCCTCAATGTAATTTGCGAGGCATAATACTCCTATGAGGTGACGCAGGGCTGTAACCAACGTATGCCAAATTGGATCTGGGTATTATTGCTTTCTAAATTATACACGCACACACACACACGTCAGCAGAATTACTCATCAGTGTTTACTGCCTCTATGTTTAATAACTTTATAACAACATAATTCCTGCTAGCCCTAATGCTAGTGAGTGATGGGGTAAGCATTACACGCGCTCATCTGGAACAACGCTTTCCAGCTCTGAGACGAGCGGTTAAAAATAATCATCTCACACTTAAGGACGTATCTAATTAGAAAGCGATGGGCTTCTTTTGAAACACAAAACACAAAGCATCATTTCCTTTTGCGCGGTCGCAATCGAGTCACACTTTTTCGCTGCCGTCAGACTCTCTCATAACCCCTCGTTGTGTTAAATAAAATACCTGTATGTACATCCCAACCTGCTGCCAGTAACATTACCTCCTCGCTCGGTTCGGTCTTGCCCTGGGGACACAGGCTCTTCTGGAGGGCCGGGTAATTGTGTTCTTGTGTACTCTGTCTTCCATATCTGTATGAGGGACACATAACGAGTAGCAAAAATCAGACAAAACCCAACATAACAATCACACTCACATAAGCACCAACATGTCCGCTTACACGTCCCATAACTCAAGGTAATAACAAAGTAATAATACCATTCGTGTTTGCGTATGCGTGCTGTGCACGTGACATTGCCACCCACTCCTAGGTGAAGCCCAATTTAGAGTTTGCAGTTTTGATTGCAGGGAGGCAATGTGTGCTTTTATTAATGCTACACAAAAGCAGTTACACACATACCCCCACACACAAACCACATGCTTTTATTAATGCACTGATGGACATCCGAGCTGTTACCTGTGAAGCCAACACCAAAGTAATGCCTCATTCAAGCCCCATTTGAATAGAATATAAAAAAGAAAGCAGACTCTCCTGCTGATCTTTTCGTCACAGAAAAGTCACTAAGCACCGCTATGTGCTTCTTGGGCCATTACATTATTACAAGCACACGAAAAAAAAAATAAACCACATACACGTATGATGCCGTCTGCACAGCCAGTGACGACCACGTTCTTTGCATCCCACTCGTGTCGCTGTGTGAACTTGACGCACAGGATGTCAGCCCGAGGGCCGCAGGACGCGTCGGTGCGGGTCAACAGTTGACCCTTCATGGTCCACAGGTAGAGCAGAGGCCCCGCACACGACGCAATCTCACCCTTGGGTCAGAAAACAACAGGGTTGACGCCTTCAGGCTGGCATTGCACACGAAGCAAATCCCAAACTCAAAAAGGGGGGAAATGCATTGTGTAGATGTGCAGACTTACAGTAAGCTCATTGATGGCCAGTGCAGAGATGCTGGTCGTGTGGCCTGCTAGCTGGGTGACGTAGCTCAGCTCCTCCGTATCCCACAGGATACAGGTGAGGTCCCGGGAGCCACTCACGATCATGTTGTGGACCTCGGACACGGCCAGACACGTCACGGAGTCTGTGTGACCGTACAGCGGCTGAAAAGGAAAAACGCGGCTTAACACAAGTGTGGATGTGCGTGCGAGTGCACCACGGGCGTCACTGGAGAAACTAACCTGTCTGAGTTTCATGTGAGCCAGTTTGTCCTTGTTGACAGCTACGTCCCACACACACACCACGGTGCTGGTTCCTGCAGTCACGATGGTTTTCGGGTCGGGACAGGCGGCGCACAGCGTCGCCCCCCAGTCACACAAGCTTTCACACACAGCGAAGGTCTGGAGGAGGACATACACGAGGAGACGGGTATGACTGCGTGTGTGAGTTATCTACACTGGATTGAATGAGTTGATGTGTATGCTTTGGCATTTTTAATAACTTATCTGATGTAGTTTTTAGTAATAAAATGGTGGTAAAAAATAACCCTTTACCCACAACCAGTGAGATGTTGGATTTTCATGCTGGGTAAAGTTTGGTTTCTAGTTGGAAGGTTGAGCCACAATACGAACAACGTAAACTGGACCGACTGAACGGGCGGAAAAACGCACCTTTTCAGTGGCATAGTTTCCAAAGGAGCAGCTGTCGTCGGGGAAGCCCCAGCTGAAGAAGCAGCCCGACGGAGGCGACAGGAAGAGGCGGCGTCCCTCCAGGACCACAACCTCTTTTTCCAGACACAGTATCTGACCCACCGGGCCTCTCGGCAGTTCTGCAGAAAAGTTCACCGTGATACTGAGAGTGCTGCACCATCAGCAAGAAGTTGTAGAGGAAAGTAAGATGAGGTTTTTGTTTCTTCATAATTGTCTGTCATAAAAAAGGTGATGGTGTAAAAGAAAAAAGAAAAAACAAAAGGTGACCTCATTCTGTCCTATATTTACCTGAATAATCTTGCCCAGCCAAAGTAAGGGCTTTTCAAAAACATCATACTAAAGACTTTGGTCGCTCTGTACACTTGCACTGAAGAATTTCATTAAATTGACCACAGAAAACCGGGCAATTAAAACCGCTATTCCCGGGTCACAACACGCTGAGGCTCTGTCCGGGGGGGACACCTGCCTCCTGGACAGCACAAGTAATAAGCACGTGTGTGTGTGTGTGTGTGTGTGTGTGTGAGAGAGAGGGAGAGGGTGATGCAGAGAGAGTGGCAGTAATTGTGCCTGTAAATGACCTATTCGTGCAGGAACAGACACAACTCATTACATCCCATCGCCACCTCGGCTTCTGAAATCCCAGGAAAAGAAACTGTGTCTGCAGGATTTTTTAGCCTCCTATTCCTGCTATTCATCTCTATCTGCTTATTGATCCGATCAGACACTTTAAGATTTAATATGAAATGTAATATGCAGGAATCTCTCCCTGAGCAGTCACAGATTCATCTCCGCTCCCTCAGTGGGCCTGTAGGGATATTCAGATTATTAAATAGGGCTCAGCGGAAAAGCCGTCTCCATATTGTAGCTCTAACAGATCGCTCCTTCCACCCCTCCATAGTGTAAATTAATCAATGGACAGATCTCACTTTGTTCCAATGATCCCCTTGAGACGTGGGCACATCTTATATAGAGTAATTTAGATAAAAGTGTGAAATAAAAGGAACAATACCAAATGGTGACAAATGCATATGCCTCCTGTTTCCTCAGCAGAAACGTTAATTAAATGTGTTAAACCAGATTTTTTGACAATAATGTTTATACGGCTACGTTATGATTTGCTCTTTAATTCATTCATTCTCGCCTTCATTTAACATTTGAGCTGAGTGTGCGCTAAATATAAGGCTACAAGCAAGCAGCCACTTAGCTTAGGCGAAACAATTCCCCAAATGTTGAACAATTCCCTCAAAATGAGGATGATTGCTGATTGAGCTCCTCTGGTAATTGTTTGGCTGTACCTCTAAAGGGCTGCACGGTGGTCTTCAGATTGTCCAGTCTGAAGAAAAATGGAGTCAGATGGGATGTTGATGTCGACCCTTCTTTCTTACTGCCACTGCGAGGTGGATGTGGCTTGGTGAAGAGCTAAGAGACACGGATGATTCACAAAGAATGTTTGTTATTTTTTAACAACGTAATTCACTTACAATGGGAAAAACGTTTTTTTTTTCTTCTTTTTACCTGTTTGGGAACTTGGCCAAAGTTGCTGACGTATCCCAGGATTGTGCTTTTGATGAGTGGGTCCTTAGCATCGCTGCGGCCTTTCTTAGCGTAGAAGAAAGGGTGGAACGTGTTCACGCTTTCTATTGCAGCAGGACCTTGCTGCCGGTACCCAAAAATCAGGTCGATCCACAGGTGGAGGTTTGCACTCACGTAGTCACTTTCCAAGGCCTGAGGGACATTGTGGCACACACACTAAAACAATTAGTCAAGAGAAATTACAAAACCACTATGTATGCACTGGGCAGTCTTAAATTACATCGGGATGTAGGGCTCGCTGTTACAACCGAGGGACCAAAATCAGTCAAACCGTTAATATGAGAGTTTAGAAAAAGAAGAAACTTCTACAAGAATTCACAAAGCAATCAAATTATTCAGGTACAGCGCGATTTCTTAAAAAAAAAAAAAAAAAAAAAAAGCCCATTAAGAAGTCTAGAACAGCAGGACACAGCACGGCTGTGTTATGAGCGTGTCTTCACGTCTGGATTAAAGAATGATTTGTGTGGAATTAGCCAGCGATTGGTTTTTGAGAGTTAATAAGGAGAAGTGGGCTCTATGGCCAGCATGTGCATCCTTATACCCAATGTTAATAAACCCATCCTGGAATACCAGAAAACAGGGGGGAAAAAACATAACAAGGATATATTGTCCTGAGTTAATTTGTCTATGAAAGAAAAAAAACAATCTCCTAAAGTCACTAATTTTATGAGAATGGTGGGCAATATGAGTACTTCAGTAGATTATAGAGCGATAACCATCATAGATGCCCCAGGAATTGAAAAAAGGAGAGTCTCAATGAAGAAATCAGACCAACGGAGAGAAAGTGAACGGAGGTATAAAATAACACCACGCAGCTTAAAACGCATTCAACAGCTGGGAGAAATGACGGCATCATGACAAATGGAGTTTTGTGCTTTCCCGGAATACAGCTGAATAGGCTTGTTGTCCTGCGCTGTCTGTCATCAAAACTTCAGATGCAGGCCTTTTCATTGATTGTCTCGATAAGCAACACAACCGGTCATTATATTCGAGTAGTCAGTGCTGCAAGTTACTGAACCGAGCAATGACACAAGACGGCTTTCAGAGACTCTAATGAATAAGGCCGTGGCGGCTGTGAATACGATCCGTCTCTTATACTGTGGTAGGAAGAACAAAAGCCAACGGAACGACTGCAACTGACACGGTTACAGTCCAACGGCTGCAGCGACACACTTGTTTCAGATGCTGAATCACAAAGTTTAAACAAACACCATCAGCCCGTTTGGGAACATTCCTGTAATAGTCGAGACCGGACGACCGCAACGATCCCGGTGAGGTCGGGGGTCACTGACCTCTCGGTGGTTTCTGATGAACTCCTGGGGGTCCCCTTTCGCCCACGGAGGCAGCTCCACATCTCCCAGAGCGGAGCCGTCCCCCATGGAGCCTTTAGACAGATGGATGAAAAAAAAAAGGGAGTTTAAAAAAGGCCTGTAGAGTCAGCGCAATGTTTTCATCAGTGGTTCCCCGCTTCGTTTGTGTGCCTAACTAGTACAACCACAATGACACACACATGTGTGTACTTGAGTCATTTAATTTACATTCCTGCAAGTCAATGTTAACATGATTGTTCGTTAAAAACGGTAAGGAAAAGCATTACGCACGTTAGATAATTTAAAGATCACTGGATTTGTATTACAAGAACCGGGCAACCTTTAAAGTAGCTATTCTCAACTAGTGAATGCCACCCAAATGCTTATTTTACATTGACACAATCGGGTCATATAGAATGTAAATATAACAAAATTAATATTAAAAAATAAAACGCATTTCAAAGACAGCATTCAAAATAAATCGTCAGACAAGCATGTAAGCCAGTCATTGTTCCCTCAGACAAACAAAGGACACATAAAAGGACACAAAAATGAGGACTGAAAACTAAATACAGGGCAGACGGACTGGTTTGGGTCTTTAGATTCAGATTTGTTGACAAAACCTAAAATGAATGAAATGAAATGATCAAATTCCTTTGGGTGCATGAATGAACAGCGCGTGTGAAAAGGGGCACTTTCGCTCGTCCTCATTCACGGAGATACGCAGAGGACGCTTTCTGTGACTGACCCAGCGGGATGTGGTTGGAGTTGAGCAGGAAGTCGGACAGGTAGAAGAACTCTGGGATGAGCTCTCTGACGTCCCCGGTGTTGTCTCTGGAGGCCGACTCCCACTCCTTCTTCACACTGTAAAACATCCGCTCTGCGATGTCAAAGCCTCCCTGCGGCGAGACGACACAACGCACCGGTCAGACCAAACTTTACAACCATCGGATTAATAAAGTGGTTATGCTTGATTCAGTGCAGGGAGCGTTATTTTATTTCCTTCATTGTATTATGTAAGCAGGAAATGTTTGCTTCAATTTGAAGAAAGCTTTTCATCTTTCTGTGAAATTCCATAATCTATGATGGAAATCTCATGAGGGAGAATGTAATTTAGAATAAAACAATTACCTCAATGAATGAAAATAGCATATATACTGGTAAACTCGGTTAGAGATGTAAATCCATTTATGGATATTACTACACACCAGTTATGTGCTTCAGAAGACAAAAAGCCACCGTAATTCACCAGACCAACATCTTTATTGCTTTATTCTGACTATCAAATATGCATGGCTTTCCATTATAATCAATTGGATGCTGAATCGTAATTTGGTAATATCTGAGGCTATTTGCAATCGCTTCTTTTAGATGCTTTCTTTAATTATTTGCATATATATTGAAATCTCCCTATGATCTGCTTTGGGACCAAAGCTGAACAGAAAGGATCCTGAGTTCTTAAAATAGCTCATGTTAGAGGCAGATTTTCAGAGGTTTATATCTGAAACTAAAACAAAATTGATAAATTCCAGTGGGCCTGTGGGACCCTGGCTTTGCACGAGGGCCTGTGGATTTGTGGAAGTTGACTAATTGACAAAAAGCAATTCTTCAGAAATCAGACTTGGCACTGAATAGATTTGTATGCATGTATTAGAGTTTGTGATGAGCGTTGAGTTTGTTGCAGGTCACGATTGTTCATTTATTCGTGAGTTCTTAAGGACATCATTCAGTGAAATGTATTGTTTCAAACGTTCCAAGCTTTTTTCATTGACCTCTTGACAGCGGGTTCACATGGGAAAAAAGGAAACAATATCCCAATTTATAACCCAAAGCTTTGGCTTGGACTGTACTTGGATTTAGAAAGGGCCGTGAATGAGTTTCTGAGACCTGCAGTGCCTGGAAGGTGCGTGAAAACGGCTCCATCCTGACGAGGAAGGAGGATACGATGATGGCTGAGGAGTAGTGGGTACAGTAGTGGCATTGGGCCAACAAGTTTCCTAGAGAGCAAAAACTTCGCAGAATAAAATTTCAGTGCAACGACAAAAGAACAATGAAAAGTTAAGAACAAAAAACATACCGTCATCCTCAAGGCTCTCAATTTCTTCATATCTCTCGATGAACATTTGTCTCCTCTTCTCTGTCTGAGCTCCCATTGGCTTAGAGAGGTCACGGAAAGTCAAAGGATCCGACAAATCGAGCGTCTGTAAAAAGACAGAACAAAATACTTGTATTGCCTCGCTGCCCTACAATATGAACGTGAATGTTCAATAACCAGATGGCGATGTGTGCGACCGGACCTCTGACTGGTAGTCTGCAAGGACCCACGGGAAGACTGGATACTGCATCAGGTCATTGTACGTCCTCCCGGCGATGGTGTTCAGATGCATCAAGTACTCAAAGTTACTTATTTCCCCTTTCTTAAATAAAGATAAGAGTAGTATGAAGTATTACAGGAACGTAGCTGTGATCAGTGGTGGAGTAGGAAATACTAATAAAATAAAATCTCTTCATTAATCAAAAATAACTACTTCACATAATTACTATTACAAAACAAGTTTTGTTTTTTGTCCAATTTGTAGCGATAAAATCGCTACAAATTTATTTTCTGTAAATCAGCCATTTGATGGATAAATATTTTAGCACTTGTTCGCTCATGTTGGGAGGTTTCATTTACAAATTGGGAATTAATAAAGTATATATGTAAAATGTCATATATTTTAAACTATTTGCAAAACTAATTTGTAAAGTAACCAAAGTTGTCAAAAATGTAGAAAAATAAAAATAATAATATTTATCTTTAAAATGTAGTAAAATGGGCCTGAAAAAAAAAAAAACTCAAATAAAGTACAAGAACCTATAAACTTAATTTAAGCTTAGTTCTTGAGTAAATGTATTGGCTTGCATTATACCACTATAATTAAATGCGCTGATATCATATCACCTGTTTTGATGGTCTCTACTGATGTTGATCTTTAAAAAGAAATAAACCCAGACAGAACCAAATGGCCGTGAGTCTGTTCGTTCCATTACCTGCCATTTAACAAGGGCTGTCTTTTCAACCACGGGAGTCTTCCTGAAGCACAATAAACACAAAGAAACACCATAAATTAGCGTTAGAAGCTGTTCCCTACCCACCACACAAAGTTTAGTGCTTGCTCTGTTGCCTAGCAACCCACGTGTGAACGTAAAGCTGAGCAGTTCTGAAGCAGCGGAGTGGAGGTGAGCGAAACTGAAAATTTGTGTGTACACAGCTGTAGAAGAGGTTACTGGGTCGAGGTGAGCCGCACTTTGTATCGGGGATAATGAGCAGAACTACGGAGGACTTTCCACACGCGGCCATCTGTAGCCTGTGAGGAGTGACACTGTAACTTGTCTGACTCGGATTCTCCTTGTAGCTACCGCGAGTTTTCAAATGACAAGCAAAGGGTAATGATCGACTGGTTAAACACAGACCAGTTAAGAAAAATGATAGTTTCTTCTCACACAAGCTTAGCAAAGACAAACTACAGTTTTGTCTCCAGCTGTTTTATTCATTTACTTGAAGTTAGGTGTTCAAAGGATATTGTAAGGGGATCCTTTAATGGGTACTCACTCAAATGGAGGCACAGACTCAAAGGCTTCACTTTAACAGACGGTTCAGAATAAAAACTGAATGAAAATATCTTCCTTACAACGTATTTACCAGAATGGGTTTAGCTAAACAAAACAGCTATAGTAACGCTGCTACATATTTTGCTCATGTTAACACCTATCCAAACGCGTTTAGTCAAATTAGCAAAGCAGTCAACCGCTCCTTAAATCTCTTTTCCCTCTGTGGCCAGTAACATGGCAATAAAGTCCTGGCGCCAAGCTACCCAGTTGCTAAGTAACGTCATTAAACAAGAGGAAGTAAGTAAAGAGACCAGGAAAACGGGAAAACACACACAACGGTGCCCTCCTGATCTTCCCTCTCGATGTCGGCCACATACACAGCATCACCAGGGCTCATTAACACAACTTCTACACGCTGACCGGAAGGTCAGAAGACGGAAGGTCGTTGTTGCCGTGCCGTGCTATCGGGCCTTCAGTAGCTAACGGTGATTTTTTTTTTGGGGGGGGGGGGTTTAAGGGTGAGAGGCTTCGAGCTGAACGGCCAGTTCACAGGAGCTGCATCTGTTGATGGTGCCTTTCTAGAACTGAATCCTCTCTCATCACCCGATTACGTCGAACTACCAAAATATGGTGAGTACATATCTTCATTTATGTTTGCAATAGAGACACACCTTACAAACAAAACCACTGTAGGATAAAAACAGTGAACGGTTTCCACGAGCTGCTCGAAGCGTAACCAGTAACTCCTCCCCTCGTCCAATAATTCCAGACAAAATTATTTTGTAAAACTACACTAAATCAATCATTGCATTTGGCCCAGTATGTGTTATCTAATTGCAGGCAATAATTTCATGCAATAGTTTTCTATAGGAGGTTATAATGGGAACAAGCAGCAGTGGATAACCTCTCTCATCCTGAGGATGATGAATGAGGCGAGAGAGGGCCTTGGGGTGTAACACAGACACAAACACACACCTTGCACCTTGATGAGAGCAAAGCCCTCATCACACTCTCAACACTCCCCACTATCATTTATCAAAGTCCTGATTTGACTCTTCGGGCATTTGCACATGTACTGTCGGCGAGTACATCCATGTCTGTGTCAGTGCACTGTGTGTCTGTGTGTGTGTGTGTGTGTGTGTGTGTGTGTGTGTGTGTGAGGAGACAAGAGCCAAACAGCTCAATCAGTCGAATGGTGAAGCAGCATCGACACTCATTTGTTTCTGCTGTATTACCTCTCCCTCTCTCCTATTGTTCCCTTGCATTAGCCTTAATTAGAGAGTTGTGCTCTTAAATACACCCATGGGCAACACTGGGTGAGCATGCACTACTGCAGACATAACACTGCAGACACGCACTCACAGAGGACACACACACACACACAGCTCAGAGAGCAGGCTTTCCCTACTGCCCCAGGCCAAACATAAGACCTTGTATCTGAATAAATCACATCAGCCTTACACACACACACACACACACCCTCCCACCCACACACACAAACATACACACAACACATGTATTTGCGATAGCACTATGTGGGGGTGTAGATACAATGAATTGTTGGAATTGTCTCTTGAGGGCAAAAGTGGGGTGAATTTGAAACGGTCCCGCTCAGTAGTTCTCTGTGTGTTTCAGTACCATGGCCAAAGGGAAGGGAGCCAAAGGGACAAAGCTGACCCTCAAGATCGCCAAAAAGGCAATACGGATGGCTCCGGATGGACGGCGCAGACTCACCCTGAGCAACATGGGCATAACCACCTTCCCCAAGTGTCTCCTGAAACTGAAGAATGTGGACGAGCTGGACCTCAGTCGCAACCTGATACAGGAACTCCCGGATACCATTGGGAGCTTCTCGTCACTGAGAGGCTTGGACCTACACAGCAATAAACTGGAGTCTGTGCCCGAGTCCATCGGCAACCTGGTGGGACTGACCCACCTCAACCTTTCCAACAACCGCCTGATCTCTGCGGGGTTACCGTCCACGTTAGGTTCTCTCACCAGCCTGAAGAGTCTCAACCTGGGAATGAACCAGCTGGACAACCTTCCTCCCACCATGAAGGCTCTAGATAGTCTCCAGGAGTTGGGTCTGTTCGATAACCTCTTCAACAATCTGCCGGAGTTTTTGAAAGTCCTAAGCAACCTCACAAAGTTGAACATGAAGCACAATCCCCTATCGCACGTCCAGGGGGATGGTGAGCGGATGGAGGACAAAGAATCTGACGCGGAGGAAGATTTGTATCTGGTTCATGAGAGCAGCTTGTGTAGGACATGCCTTAAGAGATGCCAAGAGCGTAGTGAAGGGCTCACGGGGGCAAGAGGAGGAGGAGGGGACGTGTTAGAGGAGATGAAGCCTTATCACGGACTGATGGTACCAAACTCCGTGGCAGCAGTCAATCAGGACGTGTGGAGATTAAGAAAGGTGGCGCGCGAGCCGATCAGATGAGCCAACAGCATAACGGACTACAGCACAACTGGAATTAATGTCACCGTAATGCAGCTCCAAAAGTGTCACACGACCAAATTGTTATGTATCTACGGTTTTAATTCATAAAATAAAACGAGTGACTGCATTTAAGAGTTTTGAAATGTGTCTGTTGGATGATTGTGACTTACCGGGCATTAGCAATCACCTCTGCAGCCCCTCTGCCTTTTAATGCTGGCACCACCATGCACAACCTGCAGGGAGAAAAACAGCAGAACAGATGAAAGATCAGTCATCATCATAATGCTGGAAATAATAATAAAACCAAACTTGTGTGAGGCACCTTTTATATGCAGCGACATGGTCTTTATTCAGGAACACAAGGAAGGCTGAAAGTCCGTTTTTGATGAAGACTTCAATTGCGTTGTCCTGAAACAGAGTAACTTTTTTTCTAACTTAACACTCAACAGCATATTTCTATCTCTCACAACAGTTTTAAACCTTGACTTAA
Source organism: Apeltes quadracus (assembly GCA_021346845.1). NCBI lineage: Eukaryota > Metazoa > Chordata > Actinopteri > Perciformes > Gasterosteidae > Apeltes > Apeltes quadracus. Next base: position 7,714,999 of record CM037922.1, read on the forward strand.
ATGCATCTTGACCAATTATCTAAAACTAAAAAAAACTAAGGGCGCAAATTTATTTCAGAACAAATCAGATTTCTAAAGGAACACCGGGAAACATGTCTACATCTAACAGTATGTGAATGACTCAGAGAATCCTGTTCAAACAGGTCTTGACTTTAAAATGCATGTTAATACTGTGCTTGAGCTTTCGTGTGTCTGACCTCTAAGAGGAAGCGTATGAAGCGTGCGTCCTTGATGTCCTCATAGAGCCAGCGTCTGCAGCGCGCCGGAGGCAGCTCTGCACTCAACATGGTGGAAATAAAGGAATCCCTCACACTGGCAGGGGCGGAACACACACACACACAGATGAACGATGGGAACAACTTAAACCGTTCTGCTGTAACAGCTCAAGCGTGCGGCGCACACGGCTGTACCTGCTGCGGTGATGCTCTCTGCAGCAAACATCTCCGGCGGGACTGAGAGTGAAGCCCTCGCACAGGAGCAGGCTCTCTTTGCCGAACAGCAGCACCCCCTCGGTGACTCGGAGGCCGCTCACCGTCACTACACACGTCTTAGCCTTCACCTGCGGAGGGAGGAGGGAGAGAGACACACGCGGAGATGCATTGCGCCCCCCGGGTGAGATGCACAATGCACACGGCTCTCCCGGGACGTGACATGGCAGCGACGCAGGCACTGCAGGCTTTACTTGATTGATCATTTTAATCACATATTCTAATCATTATTAAAAAGACACAGTTGAACACTTCATTATCAGAGCTGATTGATGGGGAGTGGTGTGGCCGTGCCGCTTGTCCCAGTCCCAAAGTGGACACACATGCTGCTTTCAGCGCCCGTTGTGGCTAATGCTAACTGCGTTGTGATAATGTGTGGCTAATTCTATTGTCTCCCCTCATTTCACAATGAGTGTGTGTGCACCTGGCTGTCTCCCTGTGTTGGCCCTCTGGGACACTGCTCCCAAAAACCATATGGGGCCCCGACACCCCCGCAGGGCCCACGCAATTTATACTAATCAAATCAGACTCCCTGCCCCCCAGAAACAAAGTCGCACACTCGGTATAGGAGGCGGCACTGCATGGCCCTGATAGGTGGAATTAATCACTGCCACACACATAACAGGGAACCTGCTAAGTGATCAAAACCTCTTGTCTGATGTTAAGATGCATGATATCACTGGTCATGAGGCGAACGCATCTCATGGGATCCAGGGTGTCCAAGTCTCAGCCTCACGACGCAGGACTCTCACATTGAGCTATATCATGGTCAGATTCGATGGCAATTCTCCATCATTGAATACAAACTTGCATTAAGACCCCAACAATGACTAGATTTCAGAAAAAAGAAGTGAATTGTATTCATTGTTGCGAAAGATTAAATACACAACAATAAACTTGTTTCCTTATCGCCTTAGCGCGCACTGAGCAGATTTGCGTTATCAGTCTGTGGGTGATTTAGCTGATGACGGGCGGAAGGAGAGAAAAGGAGGACTTTTATTGACTGAGAGCCTAATGTCAGACCATTGATTTCTCCCCACACACATTACTGTCATAATCACACTATTGGCGCTGGCAAGCTAATTATGAGTGGGTCTCCCTTTGTGTGTTGCTGTGTGTGCGTGTGCGCGCATTTTTCAGAGCTAATGACTCTGTTGATTTGACAGGAAGCTCAGCAGGACTCCCACTAAACCACTGCAAGACAACAAGACCCACACTTGTACACATCACACACTTACTAAGCTGATGCAAGACCGCTCGCATCACCTCCTACTGTTTTTATTAATACTTCTGTCAGAAACATTAAAAGCCGCCGCTGGTTGCCGTGCGGTGGAGAGAGTCCTCGTCAACATGCGCCTCGGTTACTCACTCGCCGGAAGAATGAGAGGAGCTGATGTGGGTCTCGACATTAAAGCGTTACACTAATGAGGAAAGATGGGAGTCTGATAACAGCGCTGGGCGATGGAAATCCCTTAGTCTACATCAGATAATTATGATTGTGAATATTAGCGGGGTGTGAAGGAGGCGTGACGTCTTTAACCCGGCACACACGCCCAGTACCTCCTCTCCGGGCTGCAGCTCCTGCAGGATGACGCGCGTGTTGTGGCAGTCCGGTGTGTGGGAGCAGGGTGCGGGCGTCCAGGAGTCGGGTGGACCCTCGGGAGTGACGGCAGGCGTCTCGTTCAGGACGGGGAAGAAGGTCAGACGGTCGAAATCTTGCCCCGCCTCCGGTTCGTCCTCTTTGGCCTCGGCTCCTACTTCACACAGGATCTTGGGCTCTGTTAAAAGGTAAACACGTTCCCCCCCCTGGTGAGCCAATATCCACACTCTGATTATGGAAAAACAGAAAGACATTTAGAGAAAAGACATCTCCTCACCCGTGTCACCTTCAGGTCTATTTTTGCTCTCTTCGGACGTGCCAGTCCTCAAACCCAGACACAGCGTCCCAAGCACCTACAACAGATGGCGCGGTTATAGATGGGCCTTTAAACAGGACGCTGCTCCACAGATGGCGCTCTGAGCTGAACGGCTTTACCCGCTTGGAACGTCTCAGAGCCTTCCTGCGGATACGGGATCTGGTTCGGTTGGGTCCTTCGGCGGCACCTTGCACCCAGTCTCGGTCCAGCAGCACGCCGGGGCCGGGGCCGAAAACCGCCCGCTCCCTCAGCAGCTCGGCCTCCACGCGCAGCCACCTGGAGCTCACCTGCTCCCACTCACTGGCTCTCAGCTGGTGTGTGCACAAAGAAAGTATATACGGAACCATTACAGACCCGACCTGGGCTCTGGAAATGCATCTACTCCGGTTCATTCATGGTCCCATTTCTGTCGAACCTGTGCGTGGTTGGTCCTCATGTTCTCAAACGCGGCGTGACCCCTTTGCCGATGTGACTCCATGTGAGACAGGAAGTCCTACGAAGAAGGAAGAGTAAGCCGATGGGTGGAAAATGAAAAGAGCGGGCAGCACAATCGCTCTTTCTCTTAGCTCATATTGTAAACACACAGCATGGTCACAGAGATTGTATATTCATAATGGTACTGTTGTTTCCTCATGCAATTACAATGCATTCATACAATTACATCAGTTCTAAATTGCATTCACTGGGCAAAATAAGCTAGTGGCTACAGTCTTACAATAACCCTGCCTGGAAATGTAATCATTTGTTGGTGTGATCTAATTAACATAAACATTAATATCACTGAGCCACACCACAGTCAAGGGCAAGGCTTGCGTGTGTGTGTGTGTGTGTTGATTAACACATAAACGGAAACAAAAAAATAGAAAAAGGCGAAACAGAGCCGTGTTGACACTGCAGGATGCTCATGTTCAGCAGACACACTGGGATCATATTCTGACTGTTAACTGCTTCATTAAGCCCATCATCACAGCAGTGCTCGCTCAGAGACTAGTGAAACAACATGTGTCCATCCTCACAGCTGACCAGGAAAGCCTTTTAATTGACTGAATGAATATGAGGTAAGTCTTCATATCAAGTCTTATTTACAGATGCTAGTTCTGTGCGGGAATAAAAACAACCAATTCATTCAGTGATTTCAAGTACAGTAAAAACAAACCGCTGTAATGCCACAGATGCAAATTTTAGAAATAAGAAAACCCACGTGTACAACTCTCTCTAAATTACTGACTGCCTTTCCAAATGAGAAGTTGTGCAGAGCAAGAAATAAAGGGGGTAATTTGAAGGAAGATTATAGAAAATTAAAGTAAAAAAAAAAAAAAAAAGTGTAATAATGAAGTTTGTGAGCTTGAGTCGTGTGGCGACAGATAAACAGCAAGTCGGCGTCGTCATCTCCTAATGTCATTCCTTCATTTGGACAAACATAAGTAATATATAGCATTAATTACCCCATTTAGCAGATAGGAACCTCATTGGCTTTTTAAATGCTGCATTAAATACATAACTCATCTCCTCCCTCTGCAATTAACATCAGAACATCACACTCATTTCCATTTTAATGACTTCCCAACAATACGCCACTTTTGATGATAAGGCAACATAATGTCAACTTCATTCTGGGCTGGCTGTGAATGTGTAATGAACTTAACGTGATCATTAGTGCTGTTAATTATCTTTCTAATATGAGGACACAGATATGATTATGGAAACTGCATTTGCTGATGAAATAAATCTTGAAAAATTGCAGTGAAGCTTGATTTAGGACACAGTCTGCCTATCAGTCTCTGTATTCCCATTTATTACCTACAGGCGGCTTTGCAACTCGTTTTGGTTTAGTCAAAGTAAATATCTGACAACACTTGAAAACGCATCACTGTGGATCCAGCGACCGAGAAGACTTCCCTGTGAGCTCGTGACTTAGCAAAAAAAAAAAAAAGATTTAGAAATAAATTGATAGCACCGTTGTTGGTGAACAGAAAATCAACAGACTGGCTGACCACTACTGATGATGTGAACATCATTTCACGAACACTTGCTGCAACCTGCTCAGAGCAAACACACAGGAAGCGAGGCAGCAACAGCCCTTCCTCTTCTTCCCTGCCTCTCAGATGGAAAAACAATTCATCACCCGGTCTGATAGCCTGTCAGAGACTGATATGATAAAGAATAACATCAAATGAATAATGTTTTCATCAGATTGGTACCACTATAATTGCCAACCCGATTTCTGCCGGCAAGGGGAGCGCACAAACAAGAACAAACAGGCGCTTCGTGGGGGTGAGGCCGACACACAGACGTGGTAATTTCATGCCTGTGTGCCTGAGTAATATGTCCCCGCTCCCTGCTCCAGATGGCTCAGCGTCTTAAGCGTTGTGGGGGAACTAATGATGTGGCCACGTGTTTTGGGGGGAAAAAACAACAATAAACACGTCTTTAACCTTCAGCGGCAAACAGTGTGTTGCGCCGAGTGTTCTTGCGGATGGGCCTAACAGATATCAATTACTATGCCCACTCAGGGGCAATCAGCTGTGATAATCCAAATCCATTCAAAGAAATAATCAAACACCCCCACAGGGCTGGACGGCACACAACATAAACGCAGCAGTGACTTTGGGATGATGTTTGGGCACGCCGCGCTCATGTTGGCTCACCTTACGCTGAATAAATAACGACCCCCCCACACACGTTTGTCCAAAGGGACACAGTCACAGGCATACACATCTTGCTACGCAGTCCTGTGCCAGAGATCCAAAGTGTGAATTTACCTCCACTGTCACGGACTCTTTGCCGAGTCGGCTCAAAGCGGAGCGAACCGCGCTGCTGATCATATCGAACTTCTTAAGGGAACTGCCCGCCACGTTCTGCTTTTGAGAGTCTGAAAAGGGAAATATAAATGTGTGTTGTCATAAAGACGGAGCATACATTCATGCCTCCTCTTTTTTTGGAGTTATTGGTGGCGGTAACCTGTGTACAGCAGCCAGGCTTTATGTGCCATCTCCTCCCACAGAGGACTGATGTCGCTCATGCTGACAGGCCCCGTCTCGGCCATGTGACTCGCCGAGATCTCCATCTTAGAGGTTTCTTCAAGAATGTGCTGCCTCTCCACCATGACCTTTGACCAGCAGGCCTCCGCTAAATACACTAGTTCTGTATCATCTGGAACACACACGCATACAAAATACAATTCCTTCTCTTAAAACTCCAGACTTAGAAAATCTACAAAAATGTCAGGCTAAAGTGATGACTAAATAAATAAACCCTCACATACCTGTGGTAACGTCTGCTCCGTTACTGAGGCGTGCAGGATGTCTGGTTCTTGTGGCAGACGACGGGGACGAAGCTTTGCTGTTCAGCACTTTTTGTGGACCACCTCCAAAACCTTTGGGGTAGCTACAAAAAAACAAGTGCGATTGTTTTCATTTTCTAAGCAAACCCGAATTTCAACCACATGTTTTCAGCAGATCGTTATTACCTGCCCGATCGTATCAGTAACAGACAATGAAGAAGGCACGTAATGAAGTTCACGTTCGCATTGTAAGTTGCCATGACAACGTCCCAGCGCTCCATGAATGTCCGCAATGCCCTGATGACAGCGTCCTTTTCTTCTGGGGAACGTCGTGGTCGAGACAAGAGATAAAGCAGGACTTTATTGGTGCACGAGTAGAGCGCGAATACGGCGTTCTCTTTCTGAGCGTGGCCTTTCTCCAGAGCCTAGAAATTAAAAGAAGTGTGTCTGTTAGTATTGAGTATTAATAGTATGAGTAGAAAGTAATAGTAGGTATTTTGTTTACACAGACAATGAGTGGACATTGTTCTCATATTTATTTATTAACTGATTATGAATGATCAGACAAAGAAACTAAAAATATCCAAATGATAACGTAGTCAAAACACTTCTTTCTAACGAGAGGAAAAGCACAAGATATTAGAAGACAAAGTAGACACTCAAAATGAATAAATCTATTAGCCCGATGCAAAGAAAAGCCCTGAGCTGACTTCTATTCACTCACATTTTAAAAGACATGGCACCAGTGAAAAACAGAAAAGCCATCGTCAGATTTGTGGGGAAACGTATTCTCTTCTCTAACCATCTGTGTGTTCATGTCTTTGTTTTCTTCTCACCACAACAATTTGATCCGCAAGGAAGTTGATCAGACTCTCAGAGTTTCCCAAGAACGTTCCGCTGTAAAGTTTCTGCTGCAGCGTCTTGCTGAAGAACACAACATTCTCCATCAACGTGCCCATCTGACCTTCAGGCGTCTGACTCTTGCTGTCTGAGAAATCAAATTAAAAAGGCAGCGGAATCAGAAATGTATTTTTTAGCATTTCCATCAGTTTGACTTCTGCATTCGCTGTTTTTCCACCTTGTGAGGTGAGATGAGTGTTGTTTTCTTCCTCATGGCTGAGCATGTGGATGATGTCCATGGTCAACTCCAGCAGCTCGGTCTGGAAACGCTGCCTCTGTTCCAGCGATGCACCTTCTGGGGAGAACTGTGACATGTATGCAGTTTATTAGTTTAAAAAAAAAAAAACACAACACGCTTTACACTATAGGGGAATAAATAACATTTATATGCTTCCTTCTAAAAAGAATGATTGGCACCTTGTCTCAAGTGTTGGTGTGTGTGCATGTACAGAAATCTATAGTTCTGCAGGTCTACTGCTGCTCTCCCTCCTAGTGGTGAATGATTATTTACTAACAGTACCGTGGCTTGGCCTTTATTCGTAGCTGAGCAGACAGTGGCACCTTCTGGAGAAAGGAGAGTTCTGCACAGCCTTTTATCAGTGCATTTGCATCTTGACAATAATGCGTATGTGCTGCATGTACCATAAGGATGTAAAGGACTATAAAGATGTAAATAAGTGCTTTCACCTCCAGCAGCAGTAAGAGAGGATGTGCGTTGGTGTTGGCAGACACATTAAAAAGAATGTCCATAAGCAGAATACGGATGAAATCGCAGACCGGCTTCCTGTTTGGAGGATTCTCGAATGTGTCGTCACCTTCACTCATCATACGAGGCTCGACCTCACCCTGAAATAAGTGAAAGAGAAAAAAACATTAGTCAGGAAGACCAGCAACGTGAGAAGATGCAGAATAACACACAAACCTCTGAAACGTCCAGAGGGTACAAAACCCCAGCCAGTGCCTGGAGGAACTCTGCTGACGCCCACAGTGGGTCTCTGGGCCGCTGGTTATGAAGTAGACAAAGGAACTGCATCACACTCGCTGGGAGCCGCAACTCCCACGAAGTATCAGTACCTGACAGGTCCTTTTTTTGAAGACCCGGCTGTCAAATCATAAAAATAATACGTATTAATACGTATTAAACGCTATCATTTTGTAGGGATTATTCCATTCTCACCTGAGCGATGATGGCTTTGACTAATGACAGCAATATAGTGGCGGCTTCGACACAGAGCTGCTGAGCAGGAGCCGCTTTTTGGCCGTCAATCAATGACTGAAGGAAATCATCCAATTGCACCTGTAAATTCCACGTCAGAGCATTGTGAATGGGGAAAAAAATAAAGATGATTTCCAAAATGGAAAATGATTCAAATGACCCACGTGTCCCTCTGTAGTGTGACTGGTCTTCTTCCCGAGCAGCAGAGAAGCCATGGCTTCAAACACTTGAGGTAGGTGCGTGTGTCTTATTAGCAGCACGCGTAGAACATCAAAGCCTGGGCACGTGGTGCTGACGCTCTCAGAAGGCCCAGAAATGGCTTGAAGGTTGTCTGGTGACAAGGCAAGAAATGTATGATCTCCAATACTGCATGGGTGTAATATCGTGTCGAGAAAATACAAAAAAGCAAGTCTCTATAAACCACGACAGGGTGTGAACCTGATGAAGATCTATGTCGGTCCCAATGCATTGGTCATGTGAAATAACAGTTTGATTTGGAGCGCCTACATTCATTGAAAGCCGACTTGAATTTAATATTTTTCAGACCACTATCCAAGAAGCACACCTGGAGTAAGAGCAACTGTATGTCACCACCTCAAAAACACAACCGTCTGCTGCAGGGACATTCAAAACATTCTAATTTTAAAATAACCTAGAAAGTAGAAACTGCATTTACCCAAGACGAGTGGTTCCTCCATGCCGTCCATGAGGGTGGCTGGCAGAACCCCCTCCCTGAAGCTGCTCTGCTGGCTGGGACTTGACAGAAAGTGTGTGAGCAGGACGAGACCCAGTTTCAAGGTGGAATGGTGAAGATGAGCCTGAAGGAACAGCAGGAGCCAATCACTGCCCAGGGAATCCACCATGGCCTTCTTCAGACTACTGGGGAATATGAACAGGATCAACCAATGCAGTTTAGTTTCTTCCCAGACTTTATACAACGGGAAGAATTCAGCCAAGTAGCATCAGATTCCACTCACTCTTTGATCTGAAGGCCGTCTGAGTCGAGGATTTCGCAAAGAGATCGTAAGAGCTGGTTGCGGATCCAGATGAGGCTGGCTGGATCAGATCTCTGAGCTGAAGCACAATTAAGACAACTCTTGGCTCATCCGTGAGACATGCGATGTACTGTATTACGTGTGTTTGAGTGTCATTTGGTGTACCTGGTGTATCCTGTGAAAGATCACTGTCAAATATGTCACTGCCGCCTTCATTCACGTTACTAAGAGGAGGGAGTGTGTAGACCAGGAAGAGCCCAAGTCTGACCAGACAATGGGAGCAGTTTGAAATACAGCGGTATGCCTAAAAACGTAATTGGTCTGGTATCTTTAATGTAAACTGTGTGACTGGAGCACTTTGTTGCGGCGGGGTGCATTGACTGTACCTGCTCGAGTCCTGAGGGGTCAAGTGAGCTTTTAGGAGGGATGTGATGACACAAGAAATGATCTTCACTTTCTGAACGGTCACAGCAGGATCGCAGAGCTCGAATAGCAGGTTTGGTAGCATGCCCGTACCGTGCATCGCCCTCTGCATTGCTGCTGTCACTGAGGACATGAATACCAATCACAATCTGTTCCCACAGATCATCTAACTCAGTAATCCATGCACACGTTCAGTCCAGCTCTTTTTGTCTGTCCTATGTGACTGAACCTGTTGAAACTTCCCATGCTAATATAAATGTGTACGTGTACATGGCACATGGTCTGTACTTGCATAGCACTCGTCTAGTCTTCAGAGCACTCTAAGCGCTTTAACACTACATGACGTCATTCACTCATTCACACACTGAGCTGCCATACACAGAGCCTCGTGCCCATCAGTAACTTCTTACTGATAACTGATACAGTAACTTCAGTCTTGTTGGGCCATGTGATAAAGATGAGATTGGAGCTACAACCTGTTCTCTGGATTGTACCTGGACAACTTCTGGATTTCAGCAAAGTGGTTCAGAGCTGAAAGGTCGAGATTATCTGATGTGTTTCGCCACACCTGAAAGCACGGCACAACGAGAGAGAAACGACACGACACACCAGCAGTTAGATTCCAAATGCCCACGTGGCAAATGTATGCAGGGGGGACATGTATAATGTTTTCATGGTAAGATTTGGAGGCTTACCTCCGTGTCGCATAGCAGGGCTTTGAAAGCCGGTGTGTTCTGGATGCAATCGGCCCCGGAGCTCAGCTCCACCGAGCTGGAGAGATACAGAACCAACTGAAAGGTTCTGTAGCTGACCAGATTGTGCTTCATCTTCAGCAGGAAAGCCAGCAACTACACAGAGCAATACATGTTTACGGACAGATTACAACACACAGCAGCTTTCAAAAGGGTCCGACGTACCTTATATCCATTGATTCGATTCATTTCCTGCCGCATGGCCGCGCTCGTCTCCAGCACAGAAAGAAGAACTTTGACAGCTGCATACAGAGAGCCGTCATCTGGCGCCATTGCAATTAGACTGAGAACAACTGCAGGTCCGCCGACGTACAGAAAGCCATTGGATGCACTGCGGGGGGTGAACTTACGCACACCTCCAAGACAGAGGACAGAGAAGTCACCAAGCGGGCTAGCGAGAAAGTGCAAATACAGTATTTATTTTAATTATATTTTATTTACCAAAATGTCCAACCAGGGCTGCTCCTATGGTGCGAGCTGTACCACTCAGGTGCTGGCTGATGTTTTGAGCCAGGTACACGGGGGTTGAGTGATCCCGGGATGTGATCCCCATCTGTCACGACACACAATGGCGGCTGCTCGTCATTCAAAACAACCAACACGTCGATTCCACATGGACTCATCTTACCTCTTTAGCGATCAGTCTGCAGTCCACCTCATTGTAATTTTCTCGGATCTGCACAACAGTTGTTATTAAAGAAACTGCTGGGTTGATGCCAAATGAGATCCTCTCCTCTGGAACAAGTCTGAGAGCGGGACACTCAGCATCTGGATCGTTCCCTGAGGAAACACAGACAGGTCTGACAACACAGCAACATGTGATAGAACGGTCTCGCAGATGTGCATCACACTGTACTAAGAAAAACATAGTTGTACACTTGCATTAAATTGCACAAAATCTGTTTTGTTCACTTTGTTCCAAGTTGTCCTGAATCAGTGCATAAGGTCCTCTACATCTCTACTGCCGAGATAACCATGCCTTGGGTGCAACAAGAAGCATGACAGCAATTTACCACAGGCAGAAAAGGTAACTAAAACATTGACTTATTAGAAAACTACATCCTAAGGCATCTAGAAACAACCTTGTGTAATTCTAGGGTCATCCATTCTACTAATTAAACCAAAATTAAATAAAAATACAGATTTTGCAAGTGTCATTTGCTCTTGCCCATGATGAATACTGTGGCGAGTAAACAAAAGACATACTGTTGCAATCCTGTGAACTTCTTAGACAAGATCTTGTGACCCACCTTTATGGCCCACAGCCAGGAAGTTGCCTTGGTAGGCGGTGCCTTGTGTGTACACGACACTCACAGCCTCAGGGCTCAAGGCCTCTTCGAACAGGAACGATGGACCCACTCGCCACACCAGAGCAGCGTGCTCCTTCCAGAGAGCTGGCGTTCCTATCAGCGCGTACACGTCAACCACAGCCTCGGGGTCCATGGAGACACACTGGCCGGGGAATGGCTGGACATACTTCATCTGAAGGGAAATGAAGAGGTTATTTATCATACATGAATACATTAATGCCGCACTTGACAATCATCGGCTGCTAAGTTTCCTTCCTCTTGTCGTACCTTTCCAGTCCCCACTGCTCGGCCGTTTAAGTAGGCGGAAGCGATGCAGCTCTTCTTTACGTCTTTGGACAGGACCACAGCCACATGGTGCCACTGACCTGGGACCAGCATGCTGGAGCACTGGAACCTCAGTGATGTAGTCAAAGAGGTGGGGGAGCAAACTTCTGGCTCCATCATATCTGATAAAAAAAAATTAAAAAAGAAGAAAGACTTTTGGTCCATCTTTGCAATACAAAGCCATGATGTAACATATTGTGAAGTCCCTCTGACACAATTGATAAAGAATAGCTGACCCCTTTGTCCAATATTGACCAAACGTCTATCACGCTTACCCAGGTATGTGAATGGCTCCTCCTCTGTGGAGATAACCAGACGGCCGTCACCGGCTGAGACGGAGATAGACAGGCAGATGTACTGTTGTTCAGTCCGAGACATGTGGCGAACCACTGATAGGAGACGGATTGGGTGGGAATCACAGGCTGAACTAAACCGGTTGATCTGGAACCAGCAGGAAAAGGAAAGTCCAGCGGCAGGGGGAAAGCCACGACAGTCTGAAATATTTAAAAAAAAGGAGATGATCAGACATTTCTTTCCAGATATATTCAGAAGTATTTGAGTAGTAAACATTGTTACAAATCGTCACTTACCTCCTCCGATGCCACCTGTTGGGATTGAATCAGCGGTCACTCCTTTCACTGTGGCCAGAGAGGGCAGGAAGAGGCAGCTGCAAAGCACACCGCCACATTGTGAGTGAAGAGTCCTGACCATTATTTTTTTTTAAATAAAAGGATACATTATTAGATACAAATCAGTGAGTGGTGGTAAAACTCCCCGAGACGATGTATTGTACGCGTGAAGTGCTGAACATGAAAGGAATATTGTGCCATTCAAAGACAGCAGACTTTATGCTGCAAGATCACAAGGCAGCGGTGATGCAACCATTCAATTATCCCGCGGCAGGGAAGCGTGTTCATTTGTTTCAGCCTGACAGAAATTCTTTAGAATATAGGTCACACGAGTGACAACATGTCGCAGGAGTCGCACGACACAGTTTATAATTGGCCGCGGATTCAAATAAAAGACTCTGCCCATGTAATCAGAGATTGTGAGACACACTTTAATACAGGCAAGCACTGTCTCTTCAAGTTCTTTCAAGTCCATTCTTTTATTTGGTACTTTTTGTACTGGTTCTTTCGCCGTAAGGAGTTATTTTAAACCAGTTTCAATATAAATGTATATGAAGCATAACTAGAAGATCCATCTTATCTGTTTAATTCTACTGGACTGAACAGGCACCCAGTAAATGAAGGACTCACCCATATCCACTCTCAGTCATGTCAAACTCCACAAAGGCAGGCGAGGAGGAAACCCGGTGTGGTCTGTAGGTGCGTGGCGACGTCATGGACAGCAGGCTGATGATCTGGTGGACAGGGATCGCCGGACCAAAAGGGGGTTCACTGCGAGTTGTAGACTTTAACAAGCTGAAAGTGCGCTTCAGTTTCTTGAAGGAAGATCCTGATGAGACCTCTGCTTCCTGTTCCGTGATCTGCTTGAGAAAACACGACCAAAATATGACCTGCATTAATATCTGTGTCTGGAACACCAGGTGAAATCTTGAGAAGACTTAATCGTGCATATCTCATAGGTGCATCGGTAAAGAGGAGGCATTTGTATAAAAATTATATTAAGTCGTCACCATTCACAGACGGAGGTTTTACTAGTGCGCTTTGTTCCGCCGCTTTGTCCGCCGAGCACATGAGCGGCTCCCCTAAACACAGGAATGTTCTGAGGAGGAAACAAATGTCATAATAAGCATCTTCACCTTCAGTGCAATAAAGAAATGCACGTGTCTGAACCTCGCATGTTTTACCTGAAGTCTGAAAGCGTGATGGCCTGGGAGGCGAGCTTCTCCACAATGCGAGTGACGGGCAGATGCAACGGGTGGCCCGGAGCCAGTAACATGCTCCGGCAGTGGGCCAGCAGCGTGGCGACCAGCCCCCCCTCACACATGATCTGCCGGTTTCGCTCAGACTCAACCATGGCCTGAACGTGGTGCGCCAATGAGAACTGGACCTCCGTGGAAAGCTGGGAGAGGAGAAAGGGAATATGTCTGAAATACGTATTCAATAATGTGCAACGTAGGGGACTGCAACATGGTACCTTTATCGTTCTATTAGAGTACCTGTGGATCCTTGGGAGTAAATACTGATGGAAGGAGAGTCATGATAACACGGATTGCTCCTGGGTGAAGAATAATCTGATTGGAGCCGCACCTTCTGTAATCAAAGCATAAAACACAAAGTATGGGTTGACGCGAGAACACAGACGCACCCCATTCAGTCAATACAATTTAGATGACTGAATATAGGTGCTACCACCTCCAATTGTTTGACATATGCACCTGTACTGAGAATCTGTGCAGACTGAGGAAATACTGGGTGCTGTGTTTCTTGGTCTTTCGTGCGTGTCCTCCATGGACTGCAGGCCTGGTCCCAGGTGGACGGGAGGGGACCCTGAATTCACCGCTAAATGCCCTGCTGGTCCATTTGCCTTCTTTTTATCGCACCCATTCTCAGGCTCCAGTCCCAAGTTTAACTCCACAGGAGAGTAGGTTCCTGTGGCGAACTTGTCGAGGTACGAGAGCAGCCTTATACATGTCCGAAGAGCGACGGGCAGATTGGGTTGCGACGGGCTGGAGGGACCGTGGAGAACCTCACGGGTCTCTGCAAACTCCACAAACTGGTGAAAGCTTTTTCCTGGAGGCCGGTCTTCCTCTGCGGTCTCGGGACAGGGGACTGCGTCTTCATCCCGCTTCTCTTTCTCCGGGACTTCCACGTGGAAGCAGCCCAGCTGGAGAAGCGCCTCGGCCAGCCGTTCGTAAAAGCCGCCGGTCTCAAAGTGATGTGCGTTCACGGTGTGAAGGTGCACCGCCAGGGCCAGGACGTGGAGCGCGAGGAGGAGGAGGTCCAGCAGCTGCTGGTGCCCCAGGGACTTCCACACCTCTACCTGGGGATGCTCGGACAGGGCTCCCTCCATGTCAGTCACAAGAGACAGCATCCCAGTGAAGCCTCCCGCCCTCCGGAAGGCGTCCCAGCTGTTGGGGCTCTCCAGCACCTTCCGCAGGGACTGAAAAACACAGAAGTGACGATTCAGACGCACCGTTTTCGGACCGTGAACTCAGTGCCGGCCCGAGCCTCTTGAGGGCCCTAAGCAGAATTTTATTTGGGGGCCCCCCTCCCACCACGCACAGTCACCTGTGCTAGAAGATTATTGGCACAAATGTCACGCTATACTGTTATAGCAAAAATTATAAACGATTACAGTGAGGTTATAATACAAAACTAGGGATGCTTGCAGAACCAGGGGGCCCCAAGTAGCCGCTTATTTCGCTTATGCCTTGGGCCGCCCCTGCGTGAACTCGCCGATAATTCACGCGTTGCTCAAAGTCCTCCAATTTTTAAAAGCATCTCCCTAGTCAATTAAAACAACGTCGTGAAAAATAGATGAAACATACAGATGTGCCATAAATCATTTCTGGTAACTAGTTTTCGGAGGTGAAGAAGATGGCATTAGCTTCATTCAATTTAGAGACCTAATCTGTCAGGTAGGTAATGTGTGAGGCGGAACGCAGTCAGAAATGTGATTAACGGAAACTGGAGTAATCACAATGGCTTGTAACACTTGCCAACCCGGGTCATATCCAATCTGATTGCCACCTGCTTTAACCGCGTTAGCGCAAAGAACACACACACAAAACACGCCGCATGCATTCACCAACGAGCGCAGGCGCGCGCATTCACACACATTCAATGCACGCATTCTTTGCGAGTAAGTGCTCTTCTCACTGCCATCTATAAAAACGGACACATACAGTGGGTGTTTAACTCAGTTAGGCTTAATCAAATCTCTGTCCCATTCACTGATCTGATAGAGGTGGTAATCTTCAGAGTGCCGCGGCACAGGGCTGCTGGGCTAATCAAATCGCGGCAGAGTTAACAGCTAAACCGGTTTTAGCAAATCAATCTGCATTTGTCTATAATGCTATCAGGGTCCCACATGCTAAGGAAATAAATTCACTAGCTCATTATATATTAAGTGCATTACAATTTGTTATGATGTGATGCAGAGTGGGGACTGGGTTTGTAGTTCAGCTGAGATCGCTGCATATCTGAGTCTTTCTGGAAGTGTGTGTGAGGGTTGTTGTTGTTGTTGTTGTTGCAGCTGCATGTAAGATGTAAGTACCTGCAAAAGGTCCCTCTTCAAACCAAGTTCCTGCTGTGTCGAGGAGCAGAGGGCTCCTATGGCTGTACTCATAAACTCCTCTGGGTTGATTTCTGCTAGCTGCTCCAAAATTCTCAGAGTGGGACCTCGAAATTGATCCTCATCCAAGAAGATCTTTATGTAGGGAACCATACCGAGGTCTCGAACAGAAACTGGAACACAAAAGCTAAATTGATAAAGTATAAAGCTGCAGTTTCCCGCTGTGATAAAGGAACAAGGGGGTTGCAAAATGTGAAAGAATAAGGAGAAAGCAGTGAATGTGTATACTTGTGTTTTTGATTGAGCGCACAGTGAGGGCTGACACCACTTGAAGCATGCAGGTGGTGAGCAGTCGCTCGCTGTCCTCCACGCACGACAGCTGCTGGGGATCTAAGGGGCACAAGAACTCCAGAAGATTACACAGCAAACCTACCAGATTGACATTTGGCTCCTGATCCATATTTGCAGGCCAAAGGGTCCACGTCAATTCTATTCCAAAATCCCTTACTTTGGAAGATTGAAAGGTACTGACTACTGACTGGGTGTGTTGCTAAATCTCAAAATCGTCAATGAAGACATGTTATGCTCACATGTTATGTCACAAAAATCAACTCTGTTTAAGAAAGTACAATCATGATCAGATCAGGAGTTGAGGAAACGTAAGACAGTTCATACTTATGTGAGGGGAAGAAACAACTCCGGCCTTCCTGAGCATTTTAGCTCTCCTACGGATTTCACCGAGCAGCAGCTCCAGCAGGCCCCAGTCGCTGAGAACCTCAGCTAGCATACCGCTGTGCACGGTCATCCTGCAGACAAGAGGAGATGGAGCTTTAGCTGCTCTAGCTCTTCTGTGTACATCCGTCGCAATGATAAGACGAACTGGGCAGTTGCAGCAGCATCTTTGTGTCTGCTTAGCAATTGAAAGAACACATTCCAGGAGTATTATGGACCATTATGAGATATGTAGCGACAACAAGGGCCTACCTGTTAAAAGACTTAAGGGCCACCACTTCAAACTCTAACCCTGCCACTCCTCCAGCCAGCGTCCCGGACCAAGTCTGCTTCAGCACAAGCAGCAGTGCCCGCAAGGTCTCATGGGGGATGTAGTTCAACTTAGAAATGACCTATGAGGAAAGCATCCCATCAAACCTCAAATCCATGTTGTATCTGACAAAAAAGTAGGCACGGGGTCAAACCAAGTGTTACCATCTCTAGCATTGAGAAGAACAGTTTTTGGACGGGTGCTGGTTTACGCCACACACAGGCAGCCAGCTGGGACATCGACTGAACGGTCCACTCCAAGAGGAAGAAATTGGCAGGGTCCTCCTCCCATATCGTCTGCACGGTTCGAAGGAGCTGGCAGCACAGCACAGAGTCGTGAGAACGCAGCAAGGAGGACTGCAGCAGGTGGAAGGCAGCCAGGTTTTTTACTGTTAAACCTGGAGAAAGAGGCAGGAGATGACCGTGTCAGCCTCTGGTCGTTTTGGTCAAACAATGTTTTGAAGCTCAATTTATCAGATTTTCCTCTGGCAAGGTCAGAGAGTCAATTTCATTGGAGAAGGAAGACCAATGAATTAAAAACAACCTTTAACCGGCGCCTCATGCTGAATTTCACCAGTCGATCGAGTCATGCTCACGCAGAAGAATCGAAAATAAACAACATCCTAAAAAAGTAGCATAATCTGATTTGATAGAGTTTGCTGTGTGCATTGTCAGAATATTTAGAGAAAACTTTCGATTCGGGAGCCAAAACACGCTTGTGTTTATAAATATATACCTGGTTATAGGATTCATTTTCACACTTAATGAAAACTGTATCAAAGCCAAATGAGATCAGCAGCAAACCGTCCCTGGTCCCTCTGCTGGAGGGATCTACTCCCTGATGTGACGGGTGGGTGCAAAGCTGTGTGCGTTTCTCTGTGTGTGTGTGTGTGTGTGTGTGTGTGTGTGTGTGTGTGTGTGTGTGTGTGTGTGTTGATTGTGGCCACCATTTATGAGTGTTGGATGGGGGTGTCTGTGCATCTATGATAGATGGCTGGTTGCTGTAGGCCAGTGGTGAATGGATGTGGAGCATCCTAACAGAGTTAAAGGGGAGGCCTCCACTTCATCATCTCAGACATAATCTCCTCAGCGTCCTGTTAACCCGAGGGGTGTTGTGCACTGCAGCGGGGTAACAGTCGGGGAACGGGTGCGTAGCGAATCAGGCGTAGGGAGCGGAGCAGTCTGGTTGGGTTAAAAGTGCAAAGGATGGAGGAACTGATTTGGATTTGGACCCGTTATCCTCCCTGGTTCTATTCGTTGCTGAGTCATGCATGCATGGTAATTAGAGGCTTCAACTGTTATAGATAATTAGGGAGGGCTAGTCAGAGAATACCCTAACCCCTAACCCTAACCCAAATGCAGAAGTGGAAAAGAATTGACGTACCTTTGGTGAGAGGCGGGTCAAACCTGAAGGCCGCAGGTTGGGGATTTGTCACACAGAGAGCAACCTTTAGCTCCGTTTTTCCAAGCAGGGTGAAAGACGCAATGAGAGCCAGCAACTCCTCGACAGGCTGCAACACGTCCACAGAAACACCTTCCTCACAGCTGACGATGGTTTAATGATGGGAGATGAAATAAGAAATGCATATTACTCTTTACGGAGTCCAAGAGCAGACAAATTGCATTTATACAACACATTATTACACCCTTTAATGGCTGAACAATGACTATTCCTATTTCTAAGATGTTTAACCCGCTTTTTCTTCTTCTTCTTCTTCGGTTCTCTCACCGTTTCAGGATGAGGTCAAGGGCCTTGTAGCCATTATTGTTGTCAAACTCCACAAAGAGGGCTGGATTGACAGAATAGGTGTCTCTAACGAAGCTGAACACAGCCACAGCCACCTCGGCCAGCAGAGACCCGGAGACATCGGGCCCGATGTGCAACAGGTTCTGGATGCAGATGCGCACACAGTTCTTGCCTAATGGGGAAATTAGGATATTCTTGTTTAGTGAAGTATTAAAAAATAAAAACAAGACAAATATTACTGAACAATAGCGCCCACATACAAATAAATTCCAAGTCGAGAAATTCAGCGATGTACATTAATGTGCGTTAGAATTAATGATAGTTTACTTAAGTTTATTTTAACACTAACAGTTTTTAAGAGACAAAATATCCTGTCTTGACATGTTTGCAGTATGTTATTCTGCTGAGATGTGTGGTCATGTGTCCCTGTATAGTCAACCCGTTACTGGAATAAAAACATACCTGCACCAATAACTGCCCCAATAAACATGAGTGAAAAAGAAGTTCCCTCACCTTGCAAGCTCGGGACGGTGTTGCTTGCTGCTGCAGCGGAGACGGCCTTGAGGACACGGGACGCCTGATGTCTCCATGTAGCGCTGGTCTGGTCCCACAGTGATGTGAGGCCAATGATGAGACACTGCAGCTCCTGAGTTTCCACCAGTCTCTCCGCATTCCCAGGCTTCCTACAGAGCTGAAGGAGAACCTGGAGAATAGCCGGGAGAAAATGTTTAGAAACATGGAAAAAAAATAGAGCGTGTGAAGCCATTTGCCTAAACTGACCTGCGTTAGCTGCCCCTGAAATGACTCTTCTTTGGCGCAGTTCTCCTTTTCAGCTGGAAGGCACACTAGCAGGTACAGACATTTCACCAAAGCAGCAGGGAGCCTGGGGTTTATGCTGGACAGGACATCCTATAAATCACACAAACAAACACGCAAAAAGGAGTCCCTCCTCAAAATAATTGGCATAAAGTGACGACAATAACTTCCAGCTCTTTACTATTTTGTAAATCTGCGTTTGATACTCATTTTAACAACTTCAAATGAATGTTGTCCAATAACAACATACAGTTAATAACAGTAATTGTTTTCCCCATGTGATACGATCAAATGTAAGAAGTGTTTAAAAACATTGATCAACTCCCTTAACGTCAGTTTACGACTTTCACTCACCGAGTTGTCGGCCGTCAGCTGCAGCAGAGCCTTCAACAGCAGCCATCCTCGGTTTGTCTCCTCAGCATCCTGCCTCTGGAAGAACCGCACCACCTCACTACGAGCCTCCTCTGAAAACAAAAAAACAGCAAAGGCTAAAGGTCATCAACAGGCACAAGACGACAACACAGCACACTGCACATTTCTGGAGTTGGTCCTCGTCCCCTCCTGCTGCAACAGATCAGTCATGTTAAAATCCCCATTTCAGTGAACTAAAGTCTACAAAAAGATTCACTTCTAATGTTGGAGTGTTGACTTGCATTCATTTTCTATTTTTTGAGTGTCCTGTTTTTGTCGCAGTGTAATTCATCTAAAGATATTCAGTCCTTAAAAGAGATGCTGAGCCTCAAATTGGGAATGAAAAGCCCAAACAGTTATAAAGCGCAGTGCACAATGTCCGCCTCTCATCACACTAAACACCACGGTCTGCATGAAGAAAACAGAAGTGTCTACTTCCTTTGGAATAAAAACGGTTCTCCTTAATGAACCCAAAATAAACCCTTGAACAAGCAGCAGAGGTACTGGAGCGAGACCGAGGAGACAGACGGGAAGGTGAGGGAACATCTGTAGATCAACGTTAGAATCAGAGGAAACGTCCAAACCTCAAGAAGCAAACTGCAGATTACGTTCTTTCCCCCCCCACTTTAGTTAACAGATTATTTGCAGGTTGCTGTTCCATTTTCAATAACACGGCATCAGTGACACCAACAACACAGGGAGAAAAACATTGGGGGGAAGAGGCGCAGCATATTGAGAATGCAGAAGTAGATACCAGAGACAGAAAGCCCCTGCACATGAAACAACATGTCGTGTTGTGTTGACTCGGATATACATGTGTTAGTACCTGCAGGTCTTCCAGCCAGTCTGCTGTGGATGTTATGGACGACCGTATCAGCAGTGAGAGCCGCGAGCCCCTTTATGTTCAAACACTCAAGTCCTCCGTCATCCTCACAGACCTGAGATCAGACAGATGAGACGAGTCCGTCATGCAAAATACACCGGAGAGCAAAACGAAATATTGAGGGCCTGTAGTGACTGAACACTGAAACATGTGATATTATGTACACTGCCATAGCCTGTTGGGGGGGAAATGGTTTCCGTGCAATAGGGATTTTGAATAGGAACCCTTTTGGTGTGGAACTATCAGCAGGAAATTGTTGTGCTCATTGTGTTGCACTTGGCCATGTACTGTATGTGCACATGTGCTCCACGGCACTCGGGCACAATGAGATGCAGCAAAACAATGGACGCCGGTGCGATATGCTCTTATCCGTTCTATAAGACGATATCACAGTTCAATGACTTTTTTGGTTCTTAATAAAGGCGCTACATCCTGTTCAAGAGGGTTACACACATACACACACACACACACACACACACACACATGCAGAACCAGACACAACGTGTGATTACATCTGCAGCTCTGAGCCTGATCAATGGTGTCACACACGTGTGATGGAATGTGTACCGAGAGTGTGCACGGGTCAAAAGGTGTCTTCAGAACCGGGACGCGTTTCAGTCACAGAGAATTACAGATTCAAACTATAAAAAATGGGGCCCTGCTTCCACTTTGTATTTGCTGTGAGAGTTGAGTAAACGGTGAAGGTTTACTGAGAGACCTCACATGCGTCTGGTCAAGAGACAGTGAGAGGATCAGCTGAGGGCCCAACATCTGATTTCCATCTCACAGTCCTCAAGTCCAACAGCCTGGAGCAAGATTTCACTTGAGGCCTACGCTTAACCTCTTTAGAGGTAATTTAATTTACAAGTGAAAAAAAAAAAATACCGTACTAGATTGACAGAAGAACAGATAACAAAAAGGTACTTTGTTGTCTCAGAGGTTCATACCTGCAGGTAGAGGGGAAGGACTTTGACTAGATGTTCCTCTCGCTGCTCCAAAGGGACGTGGTCAGTTTTGTTGTCAGGACTCACGTATGTGAGGATTCCCAGCTCATGAAGCTGTTCTTTGAGCACATGTGGGAGTTGAGGGTTCCCACTGGAGCGCTCCACCTTTACCTCCACCTCTCCTGAAGCACTTAGCTCTCCAGTTTCCTTATTGATCCTTCCCCCGTTAGCAGCCTGGTCCTGGAGGGGGAGGAAACAGAGCCGAAAGAGTAACAAATCCCCACATTGTTCCATCTTATTTTTAGAGACCTTGTTTGCATAACATCCTAAATGTCTTTTTTTTTTAATTATTCCCTTAAATTGTCTCACTTCTTCAGAGAATTGTGTGCCAGAATAAACCTCCAGCCCCCCTCCCACAGTCGGAGTTGAGAAATCCCCAGATAGAAGAACAGGACAATGGCAGTCATGTGCCTTTTTTATCAACTAATTCTCAACTTCTGTCAAGGATCCAAAAGTTTAGTAACTAGGAGAATTCAAACTATTTAAGCTTCAAATTCCTTATTGGATGGACAGAGTTTTACCACATTTTTGTGTATTTAGTATTTTCTCTTCTTAAAACGACAGCCAGCGCATTCCTCGACAGTTAAGATTGTCTACTACACAGTTAGATTGTATACACATTACACTTCTCTGTCCCGGGTACCACGGAGAAGGAATCCTGCTCCCAATCAGACAGGTTTCTGCATGACTATTGCTTTGACAAGGGCATTGTTTCCTTATTGCAGTGATATTACTGCCAAGAGTCACACACACCCACACACCTAACAATAAGGAACACTTGCAGAGGTGACATGCTAAACTGATAAGCCAGAGCTTGCTTTAATAAATGGAACTGCACATTCCAGACAAATGAATTAATACTTTGAAGTTTTCCCCACGTGAGAAAGTGCTGTGTGCCGAGTGTGAGATGCCAGCAGTAGCTACTTGGGAAACGTAAAAGTAACACACATCCCTACCGACAACGACATGCATCCAAGTGTGTCAAAGGGCAACACATGAGCAGGGGTACGGACAAGTAGCCACCTTCTCTTTGCAGCTCGGAAGAAAGAATATTCATACAGCCACACTCTTAAGTCCTCTTACCGGTACTTGTGTGAGAGCCATCGGCTTTTTCCGCCTTTTTCCCTACGAGGATGCCGTCATCTTGTGTTGAGTTATTCCAAAGACATGCAGAGACCTGCTAATACACGGGCCAGCGCCGTCTTTGCTGACCCTTCAGTAAAAATCAGCCACCCCTTACTAATCTGCCCTAAAGCAGACTGAACTTTGAGCAAGCAGAGCGACTGAAATCAGCTGGCCCAGATCATGTGCTTTCTTACTTCCTTAGCAAAGCAGAAGTGAAAACGGTTGTTGGGCTGGTTTGATGGGGCCCTCCCTCCACGGCTTAAAGACAAATCATTCGGCTTTTTATAGACACGTTACGCCATTAGTTAAAGGGTCCCATGATTCACCAAAGATGCCAGTAAACAGTTTGTCATGAAGGATATGGGAGACATTGAAAGCTTTGCTTTGTAGCTAAAACTGTTTAAAACGTTTAAATATATTAATTTTGCGTGTGGAGGAGTCAGTGTGGATCCAATGCTTGTGGAGGGATACAGCACTGAGATTGTGAAAGTACTGTCACAGTATTGACATACAAATTAAATCAGTGCTGATATAATGTGGCTAAACGGCGCCATCTAGTGGGTTTTAGTAATAAATGAAAACATGCGGACAGCTACCAAGTGAAGTAATAAGAGGCGGTTCCAAAATACTTAGACCTGCTCCATCGGGTGCATACAACTCGGTCTAATTAATAGGACCAATTATCGATTAAAACTCCTTTGCCTAGCAGGAAAAGTCCAAACGGTTACAAGGAAAGGCTCAAGGAATCACCATCACCTGCTGAAGTTGAAGACACTCCCTCTCTGAAGCACTACCATTCATTGTCAAGCCACTTTATTCCCTCTGCAGACCTTCTCCTCGGTGTCGTCTGTTGTAAACCTGCGTGCTTTATTAACAGGGCTTTGGCTAAGTCGTCGCATTGATGCAGCAATAACTTACTGTAATGTACTTAAATGCGTGTCTCTAAAAAAAAGACATTTACTTCACTGTCGCAAAGAGACGCGGGACGTCGCAAACAGTGTCTGAACACTGCACGTTGGCAAAATAAATAATAACAAATGCATTTCTTGCTGACAGAATACTTCCTTCACGCTGACATCAGTAATCTAAATAAACGGATTTTTTTTCGTGCTCCGATATCTCGGCGTAAAGCATGTCATTCAGCTAACGCTAACATAACATAACATAACATTCAAGGCGTTAGCGACCTGATCGCTTTGTTGACGCGGTTGACGTCAGTCGTCATGTGACCGGCTGCAGCCAACGAGCTGTCCCGGGCGTGGTCTGCCTCGATCGTTTTAGCACAATGCCCGTTAGCATGAAGGTGAAAAATGAGCTCCCTCCTCGCATTACGTTATGATGTTGCGGCGCTTCGTCCTCGGTGCTGATTGCAGTTTACGTTGCGGTTTCTCGCGGGGGAAATACGAGCAGGCCACTTCCGGGCTCCCATCATGCATCCGATGCCCGTGGTCTCCGATAACCGGGGAGACATATTTGACTGTATACAGAAAGGGGATATTGACATGTGTATACAGTTCGTTCAGAGTGACCGGTCAATTCTCAAGCAAAAAGGTAAGGGGGGGATATAAGATGCAATTTAAATCCACCATCTGTGTGCCACAGTCCACTGCTTCCTGCTGCTGCCCTGTCAGACTGCTAAGTCAGCATTTGCTCAAAATGTATGTAAAAACTTTAATGGACAGTGTTTCCCAAAAGCAACTCTTCCTTTGTTGTCTGTTATTCATATGTTGTATATTGAAATATCTATAAGTCATACAGTGAAAAAGTAGCCTTCAATTTCTCATCTTAATATGTTTGAGGGACCACTTCAAACCTGTGCTCCAGTGTCCCCTCCTGTGACTTTGTTACAATGTCAAATGGAAAGCCGACCCTGCTGCATCTCTTCAGTGAGAAGGTCTGGCACAGATCTGGATGGACAGATTCTGTGACAACACACACCGCAAAGTCACTTTTTCCCAAAGGCAACTTTACCCTCCCGGACTCCGGAGTGTTTCAACGATCAACAGGCTGACAGAGCTTGTATTTATGTCAGACCTACAGTGTTGGGTCTGACAACGAGACTGCAGATCTGACTGTGATGTGAATGCGCTTTTCTCCATCCAGGCTGGGGTGGTTTCACTCCGCTCCACTACGCTGCCCTCCATGGTACACGCTCCCTGGTTAACTTTTTCCTAAGTAATGGAGCCGACCCCAACGTGACATGTGACGCTGGACAGACCGCCTTTCATTTTGCCTGCAGGTGAGCAGAAGCTGCACGTTTAGGTGTATAGTCGTTGAGTCGTGTGCTGGATCCAGTGAATTACAAGTTTGTGCTTTTGACTCCCACCAGGCAAGGGAACATCTTTATCATCCACCAAATGATGCAGTATGGAGCTGATTTGCGTCTCATTGATCTGCAGCAAAAAACATCACTCCATCATGCAGTCACAGGGGGCAGCATGTGAGTAAAAGAAAACCAAACGTTTCAAACTTTAGTGTGTTTTGTCTTGTACTTGCGTAGACCATGCAAGTTATGTATAACTTACTCTTATATTATGTTTTTTTTCCAGTGTTGCAGTGCACTATTTGTGGGAGACAGGAATGTTCCGCTTTTCAGACACAGACATGTACCATGTAGCACCGCTTCACCTGGCTGCATCCACAGGCAACACCGAGGTGGTGCGGTATCTGCTCAGAGATCAGGTACGACATGATGGCTCTTACTCTGTCACTCACTCTGATGGTCCAGTATGCTGAGAGTGCGATACAACTTTGATTTGATAAGGTACCTATTGATGCCAGAGAATCTTGCCTTTTCTCACTTTCAGCTCATTATTTTGGTTCTCAATGGTTTCAATTTACATCCTAAATATTACATTTCATTGTAATCAACCACTCATATAAAACTGTTTGCACAAACTATTACAACATTGTCATATAAGAAAATCCAATAACACTTTGATAAGACGTCTGGGATAGTATAAAAAAAGTATAAAAGTATCAGTTTAACCTTGAGATGCATTGGTGACACTGAAACCAGTGCAGACATTTTACAAGCTGTGCAGCTGAGCCCTGTGTTTGTGTCTCAGCGATGTGCTGTGGATGCAGTGGACCAGCAGGGGGCGACTGCGCTCCATATTGCAGCAGAGAGGGGTGGGGTGGAGGTGTGCTGGACGCTGATGCAGAGAACTGGCTGCAGGATGCTCCACCAGAGGAACCACAGCGGCCTCACACCATTGGACCTCAGCAAACAGGGGAAAACATTTAGGTGAGTCTGCTGTCTCTAGAAACATCTGGACAAAAAACGGACTAGCAGACCACTGCACGGGATAGACACACCCCTCAGACGGTCTGCATGTCCAGATTACTTCTTTCTCTCCTGATGCTGATAAATACATTTTTTTTACTGTGTATTTTTTGTCTCTAGACATCAGCAACTCACCAAGCTACTGAATCTATACATTAATGAGCCATTACACCACAAGCCCCGGGAGTCGAACAGTGAGTGCCACACTTTTCCGCGCTGTGTTTATCTGATGATTTTCTCACACATCATTGTGTGTTTTTGTATCATCGGGTCTTTTCTCACCAGTTTTGTATTACTGGACGCTGTTATTTCCAACTCTGACCGGAGCTGCCATCCTGCTAATAGCAGCCATGTTGGGAGGCTACGGGGGGCTAACTTGTGGTTTGCTCTTCCCCTGGCTGGCCAGAAGCATCTTCACACAGTACCACCGCATGACCACATACCAACGGTTTGACCAAAAGTGTTACATTTGAAATGTTTATCGGTAGATTTGTTGGATCTCTTTGTTGAAATAACCTCTTCCTTCCAGGTTACCCAACCCGATCTACCTAGGAACCCTCATAGCTGGCTTGTTCCATTCCCTGCTCTGCTTCTATGGAAAGGTGATGCCTAATATCCTTAACAAACGTAGCACGTATACCCATGCCGACTGTTTTGTCCCCTTGGGCCGATATAATGCTGGATGCGCAAAGATTAGTCAAATATACCTGGCAAGGGCCATCTATTTTAGGATTGTCAAAATGTAAATATCCAGTGTTCATCCTTAACCTTTTGAACGTGTGTGGTCAAACAGCGCTCTGGTCCACGTGTCAATGGTCCACTTCTCCAGTAGTCCTCGTTTTGTTCAGCAAGGTCATGACTCAGGACCCCGGGGCGCTGCACAGAGCCGAGGCAGACCCCCGGTTCTCCTGCATCGCTGACCTGGTGGAGAACAACGAGAGCCCGCACAGGTTCTGTCCGTACTGTGAGGTAAGGCGTATTAAACGTATGCAGGACACAGCCAGGCGATATTCATCCCTTAGTGAAATGAACAAGCAGTTATGAGATTCAGTAGACGTCTGTAACCTGCGCTGTTGAATACGGTTGCAGGTAAATTGAAGGTGCATGCACACTTTCTGGTTCATGGGCTGCGTCATGTGATAAATAAGTTGCTGTCCTCCCCGCCATGTCTGTCCTTTCCTCACAGTTGTTTCCGCCTGACTACACAAAACACTGCAAGCTGTGTGAGATGTGCATCAAAGACTACGACCACCACTGCCTCTTCCTCAACCGCTGCGTCGGCCGCGGGAACCACCGCCTCTTCCTCTTCTTCATCTTCTCCATGGGGATTGCCCACCTGCTTTTCGTTGCCACGGCGACAAGTTACCTGTGCGGCAAGATGCCCGCGGGCCGCCGCAGCTTTTCGTCGTGGCTGGCGTTGTTCGGGGAGGAGTTCTGGGTGGTCGTCATGGTGGTGATGAACGCGCTGACTCTGCTTTGGGAAGTGTGGCTGCTGATTGAGCAGTTTGACGCCGTCGCCACGGGAACGACCACGTACTTCAGACAGTGCGAGAGCTCAGCGCGGCAGAGGTCGCTAGGACAGCGCTGGGTCATAGTGCTGTCGTATCTCCTGGAGGGTCGAAGACGTGTGGGAAGAGGACAATTGAGAGCGGATAAAGCCGCCATAGATATTTAAAAGTGTCAGTTCCAGTTTCCAAATGTTGGTGTCATTGCTCGCTTGCTTCGCCGAGTCTCTAATCCAATGTGTAAACATGTGGTACTTGAAGGTGAAATTTGGTTATTTCTCCATATTGTATTTTGATATTGAGTGGTCTACAGAATAGATCAGGTGTGTGGCTAGCAGGATAATAGTCCACCTAGATTTTAGAAACCTCGCAGAATACTTTTTAAGATATCACCGTTAATAACGTGTAAATTGTTCTGTGTCGTGAAGTACAAAACTGTGTTTTAGCAGGGAACACCTCTGAATGAATGCTCACATTTAAACCCTTTTGTCATAATCGACTTAATTCTTTTTAATTTGCGTTGTCTTTTAGTGTGTAACAGCATTGTTCAAAGTTGTGAAGGTGATAACGGTTCCTCCTAAGTTTTACTGAAAGACTTTGTTCCTGACCTAATGTGATTACCTTTCTGACCTGCACCCGGTCATTTCCTCTGCTCTCACTAATGAGACGCGCTCTTTTTGTGTCTTCAATTAAACTCACTCATTTCCTCTGTTTCCCTCAGGACCATTTTTCTAGATTATAGACGATGTTCTCCGCATCCTTCACAGGCTGGTGTGTCTGGACTAAGTCACGTGATGCTGTTTGTGCTGCCTGTCGTGCATACGGAGAGCTTAAGATGAGCGCATGTTACTCTTTTGTCAGTGTTATTGCGTACTACCCGATTATATTTTAAATGTACTAATGTATTTTATCTGTGGATACAAAATGTTTTGGGGTTTCCAAGATTACACCTGATTTGTGCCATGATGTTTTTATGCTGAATAATAAACATACTGAAATGAATAGTAAAATGTTTATCTTTGAACCTGGTAAAAGTAGTGAGATACTTAAGAAAAGATGGAAATGGCACGGTCTAAAAATAATTCAAATGTCCTTAAGTAAAGGCGCAGTAGTATTAACTTCATAATGTGCTGTAAGTATCAAAAGCAAACATTTATTTAAAATGTCCCTCTTCTTCCTTTTGTATTATTGTATGATGTTATATTATTAACTTTCTTTCACAAATTAATTACACATGAGAGCATTTACATTTTGTAGTTAGTAAATGTGGAGACATTTCAGATACTTTGTATACAGTAGTACTATAGTACTGCACGATATCATGCTAAAAAGTTTGTGACCCCTGATTCACATTGTCAAATCCCAGGATTGAACTTGTACCATCTTGTGGTGAGGAATATGAACTGACAATGTCTGAAGGAGAAACGTCAAATATCAGACGTAATAATCAGCCGTTTTCACTTCTCCATCGAGGCGACTCACTTCCTCTAGTGAGAGGCGGACGGAACAATCCAGAGAAAGACGACAGCAGCAGATCATTGCCCTGCTGCGTTTCATTCCTCTGTAAGGCAGTAGCTATAATGGCTTGATACCGCCACTCTTTCTTGTGTAGAACAGCGAGTCCGGCTCCGCGCTGAGAGTCGTCTGCTCTGCCCTTCACGAGATGACATGGCAAGTAACAGTCGCGTGACATTTTTTATTTCCTTCCTTCTAACAGAGTCCGTGAACATCGGCATTCTTCTTTCACGCACAAAATAGTGTGTCACTGCTGGTAGCAGAAGTAGTTCTTTCTCTTTGGGTATGTGGATGACATGTGATTTGATTTATCAATCCAGCAGAGGACTGAGGTTTCATTATTGTCATTGTTGAGATTGTGTGTGCGTGTGTGTTCTGTTTTGTGGCTGTAGGAATGGCCTCGGAGGAGAGGGACACGCTGTGCAGACGGGTCCGCTGCCATCCAGGACTCCTCTGACCGCTGACAAACCACGGAAACTTTCAGGTAAAGCTTTAGTTTGCACTTGTGACCATTGTAAGAAGCGGCGGGGATTATGTGTGTTGTTTTCAGCTTCAACTTTCATGAGCTTTTTGAGCTCTCATTTGATGTTCATCTCTATTTAATGTAACCACTACTCCTTTTTAGAGCCTTTATTTAGTGTAGGTACTATTTGTTCTTGGTCCTTAAAAAGCGCTCAGTGAGCAGTATCCCCGTGCCGCATTTTAGTCTTAACCCGCCTCTTGAATTGCAAAAGGAATCTGCTTTATCACATCCTCTACAAAACAACCAGGCTGAATGGAAACTAGAACGATACACATTTTCAGTACCGAGACGTTCCCTTTCTGACTGTCTTAGCCTCTTAGCCTGAAAGAGTTGTGAATTTACACATGATGTCAGTTAAATCAAATGTATTGATCTTAGGTTGTACTTTGTGTACAGACCATAATCAAATCTCCACGAGCCAACAGCCAGAGGCATCGCGAAGACGTGGAGCGATTACGAGACAGCCAAAGTAAAGAAATGGATGACAAGACAGAGGACACACTGTCAGACATATTTATAGACGGTGAGAAATTGATACTGAGTGTGCAGCAGAAGGCAGATAGCAAAGGAGAGAGAGAGAGAGGGAGAGAGAGAGAGGGAGAGAGAGGGGAGAGAGAGAGAGAGAGAGGGGGAGAGAGAGAGAGAGAGAGAGAGAGAGAGAGAGAGAGAGAGAGAGAGTGGGCAGGGCTCTACGTACAGTACATGAGAACAACAGCACGCCGGACAGACCGGGGGGCGGGAGTGAGACAAAAGAAAGGAGGGGGAGGAAGTCAAGATGTGGGGTTAAGTGCTTGTAAGTTCGTGTGTGTGTGTGGGGGGGGGGGGGGGGGGGGGGGCGGGGGGAGGAATCAGATGTAGACAGTGTCCAAGTGCAAGACAGTGAGTCAGGGAGAGAGAGAGGCTCAGAGAGGATGAAGAGTAACAGGGCGAGGCATCAGCGTGAGGCAATCAGTGTGTCTGCTGCGTGTGTGAGGAGAGGGATGCAGACATGTATCTGTGAGAGGGGAGCAGCACAGCAACGGTAACCATGCTGAGCCCCAAGATAAAACAGGCGCGCCGGGGTAAGCACAGTCCCTCCTCCTCTTTCTCCATTGCTTCATACCTTTCCGGTCCTTTCATGCTTCTTTCGGTTTTTCCTGCAGTCCATCTTTCTCTCCCCTTTTTCTCTGTCTCTGCAGAGCTCCATTTGTCTTGCTGCCTCTGTATTAATGTGACCTCAATATCGGTACTTTCATCGGTAACGATATTAAAGAGGTGGAAGAGTGCAAGAGAAGCACCGGTGTAATTCTGCATCAAAGTGACCATTGTTGTCAGCAATGACCTGAGTTTTCTTCTGCATGATCTGAAATATGTTGAGGCTTCATCTTGCACGCCCAATTCTCACTGAGAGTTAACCGGCTCTACTACAGGGTGATGTCACCCCCTGTGTCTCTTCATTATGCTCGTGTTTATTCATAAAAGATTCAAACCTGGAGGGGGGACACGGTGGGTTGTAGTAAAGGATGATCCTCCCTCCACCAATGTTCTGCATTAGGACACGTTCACATCGAAACGTGGCTGCATTCGAAAGGGTTTATTAGGCTGGTTTTTAGTTTGCATATTTTTGACAGGTGAGCCTAGATCAAAAGTGATGAAAAGAATGGAGGCTTTGCAACAGCTGACTGCGAAACATAGTTCTTTGAACGCCAGGGGAAAAACAATGGTGACCGCCGATGTTCGGACGCCAAACATCCAAATATCACGTGACTGTGTGAAGATGAATAAGGAAGCAATACATCACAGGAAGGACACCTGGGACGTAGATGATCATGAGTACAGCGGTTCTTTTCGTGGCTGGTGGAGGAGACTGTTTCAGGTGGTTCATATTGATCACCTTCTTCCAGGAAAATAAACTAGTATTGGTTTTTCGAGGGGAGTATCCATAAGATATTACTTTTATGTGTGTGTGTGTGTGTGTTTAGGAGGCGTTGTGGCTTGATCTCTCTCTGGGCAGCCGTCTTATTTGAGACAAGCAATAAAAGTAAGGCCATAAAAGATGATGGGAAGGACAAATGCCTCCTTTTTCTCCTTCATGAACACAGCTCGAGAGGGCAGTAGTCACATTACTTTGCCTTTCACATCTTGTTCACTTCCAATCTTGCATTTGCTGTAATGGGTTTCTCCTTTGATTAGATTTCCAGTTGTGCTTTGCTCTGACCCTTTTATGCAGCAGCATACAGTATCACAGAGCTGGATCTGCAGTCAGACGCTGATTTATCACAGGGCAGTTGTTTAGAGTCTTAAAGGGAAATTATTGGTAAAACTCTGAGCTGTGGTTGATGTTTCTTATTTTCTGTTTGGCTGACTAAATGTCAATATGAAGACAACATACAAAGGGCTGAATGTTTAGAAATGGTAACACTGTATATGCAAAGTAAACATACCATGAAGTGTACAGTATAATTAATTTGTAGAAACATGCAATTAATACAGGAGCGAAGATTCAATTTGTTGACAAGATAAAATATTATAGCAGTCTATTGAGATGATAATTCTAATACTACTTGATTAAGCTAATCTAATAAACATCTTATGCTTCTTTATTTGCATACAGACAATTTGAGAAGTAGGCAAAAGCTGAGTTCAAAATGTGACGCCTACTTAACAGTAAATAAAGTAATTTTAAATCTAAACATAACAGCAAAAATGATAAGGCAATGCATTAATTAATTATAAAATAATGTAAATTTGACAAGTACCATTTTTATTTTCAACAGTATGTAAATTAATACTTTCACTCACTACTTTTGATTCCTGGAAATTAGATGAATACGTTTGTATTTAACTTGAGTATTTCCTTTTATACTTCTACTGCACCTTTAAAGTATTTTTACATTAACAAGTTTAACCCCAAAAGTATTTTACACACACAATACATGATTGGTTTTATAAAATATTATGCACTGCACTCAGAAGCTTGATCACCGATGAATCCTACAGGTATATTGTCTTACAATAAGTCACTGGTAATACCTTCCTGTGGTTATTAAGGCTTCTCATTAACTGTGAGCAGAATTAATTAATTAATAATAAAAATAATAATGAGTTGCCGAGCAGTACCCCTGGTAACAGATTGACGCGTCTATAGATAACTCAATAATATATTATTCCTCACAGGAGTCCATTTCTCTGCTTTATTTATACTTTTTACAATTCAAAGACATTTGCTAATATTCTATATTTTTACCTAACACAAGGACTGAATGCATCACTTTTACATGTAAGAGAGTATTTTCACTTTATGCCTTCGTCTGTGTGTACAATTTTGTTAAACACAACGTGATGCACGTTGTAACAGTTCATCCTTACGTTTGAGGACAGTAGCTCAAATCATCAGTTCCCCTAAGATGTCCTGCGTCTTCTTTAAGGACATTAACAAAGCGGCCACGTCTGCTGTATTTATAGATCCGGCTCTCTGCTCTTGCTGTCAGCATTTCGTTTTGTTAATGACTTCTTTACGTGGTCTCTAGTCCTCTCTCTTTGAACCAATCACGACTGCAAATGAAGGACATCCAAAAAGGAAAGAAATATAAGAGATGCAGACAGAGAGCTGATAAGCAAGCTTGAGATATTTCAGTCCGGGCCCTTGCAGATGCCCTCAATGCTGTCCTCAGCAGAAAGCAGGAGGCAATTAACAGAAAAGACATTGATCTCTCTCCCGCGGGATCACTCTGCTGTCGCCGTTTTTACTCTACATCTTCCATATACGCCGATATAGCAGCCATGCTTGTAATCAGTCGGCAGCAGTTAAAGTGCCGCCCGATCGAAAGCAAAACTGTTTACATATATATACATATGTATATACTTATCACACAACAACCACAGGACGGGGGCATAACGAGTTTTTGTATGCTGGCACTAATTAGAGAGATGTTTGGGGAGTAGTCAGCCTGAAGGCTGCGTTCACAACCTCACCACAGATGGATGAATTTGACCTGACCTGAAAACGGATGCCATCCGTCGGTTTATTGACTTGGGAGGGAATCCGGGTGCCCGGTCAAGCCTGTGGGCTCAGCTGCCCCCCAAGAGATACTTCTGTGAATAATCATTCAGGATTTTCAACGGGTGAATTTTTTTGAATAATAGCAAAACAAAGACAGAAAATCCCAAAGCAACATGAATTCTCTGTCTTTGTGTATTTCTTTATCACTCAT
Source organism: Apeltes quadracus (assembly GCA_021346845.1). Classification (NCBI taxonomy): domain Eukaryota; kingdom Metazoa; phylum Chordata; class Actinopteri; order Perciformes; family Gasterosteidae; genus Apeltes; species Apeltes quadracus. Next base: position 7,748,858 of record CM037922.1, read on the forward strand.
TCTGGTGCTCCAAATTCAGCAAGCCACCCCTTTTCCCTTGCTTCATCTCTATGTGTGTGTGTGTGTGTCCATGCAGCGCGGTCCAAGAGCATGGTGCTGGGAGAGTTGTCTCGGGTCTCCAGGCCCTCCTCTCCCCTGGATCAGGAGAAGGCCCTGAAGGCCGGCTGGCTGAAGAGACAGCGCAGCATCATGAAGAACTGGCAGCTGCGTTGGTTCGTTCTGAGGACCGAAGCGCTTTATTTTTACAAGGACCAGGAGGAAACAAAGGCACAGGTGATGCGTACAAAGTAACACGCACACAAGACAGTTTTTTCATGTCCCTGAATAGTTTTTTTCCGTAAGGCCGTTAGATCCATTGTGCGTTCACCAACTTTCAAAATAATTGATTGATTATTTACAATTAAACGACAAAATACAAAATCAATATAAGCTGGATATCAATATAATATATGTATCACTTTCCATCAAAGCAGCGGTGTGCTGTTATTGCCTTGAAACACACAATGCGAACGTGGTAACTCGCCTTGTGCTTCTGCTGTAAGCACTTAGTTGCTGACCTTTGACCCGCTTTGCGGTGAAGGGATCAGATCCACACAGTACAAGAAGTGCCAAAGGGATAAATAGATGTTTCCCTGAGTCATCCCTCCCTACATCCTCCTCGCCTCCGTCTGCTGGACAAATGCCCAGAGCTCGATGTCCTCAGAGCTCTCTAATGGTCAACGTGCACGACGCGTCCGTGTCCAGAACCACTAACTGATTCATAGTTGAATGCGATGCAGGTGTTTCCCTCACGCATGCCTCTCTTTTCCGTTCCAGGGTTGCATCCCTCTTCAGGGCAGTCAGGTCAACGAGCTGCCCGTCAATCAGGAGGAGCCCGGTCGGCACCCTTTTGAAATTGTTCCAGGTGAGTTGGCGTGGTGACAAGTGAGTCCACTGTGTATTGTTCAAGTGATGCTGAAGCATGTGTTTAGTTTAAATTACATTGTGTTTTACACAGAAGCACATCCGAATCCGATTTCCCACACTTACTGAAACTTAAAGTTAGTTTTTGATGTTAGTAGATGATTCAAATCAACAACAAAAAAGATACGGTGTTCATATTTATGTATTAACTTCAGGTTTTATTTTTCTAAAGGCCATTTCCATACAACTGAATGGACACTAGTGTAAGCCTTCAAAACACTGTGATTCGCTTTGGATCACGGTGAGCAGTTGTGCAAAATCTCTTAACATGTTAACAATGTGTGTTAATTAAATGATGAAAAAGACCAGGGTCCACAGGGAACACCTTCTCTCATACCACACCACGTACCATAGGGCTCAACATAATATTGAATGCAGGTACTGATGGATATATAGCCTGCACATCCAACTCTACCAATCACTTACACAGAGAACTGTCTTTTGGATTGTGTTCATGAGAAGGTTTTCATCAGTGGAAAATGTTAGAACATATTATGAATAGCAGCTTTGGTGCTTTTTTTTTACTCCACCTGCAACTGAGTAGTGCGTCCACCCCTTCAAACGCAAGTGATTACAAAGTTGCACGAAAGGAGATATTTTCCACATGTAATGTAATCAAAGGTAAACTAGAATCAACCAAAATGTCAAACCGGTTGGTATCAAGCTGTGTGCAGGAGGCGGGCAGAGAGGCTGAGCTACGTGGCTGCGTCTCTGTGCTCTGCATGGCTGCTGGAGTTAATAAGGTCATTTGAAGTCCCACTGACTTCTTTACAAATAACACAGTGCATGTGATCAGCAAAGCACTTTCAAAAGTCCCTCATAAGCTTGATATAATTAAAGGACTGTGGCTCCGCGATGCGGGAGTCACTTTGTAATAAGTAATAAAATATGTTTGTCTTTTCAGGAGTGTCTGGAGAAAAGGATCGAACAGGCGTCAGCCACGAATCATTCCTGCTGATGGCCAACTCTCAGAGTGACATGGAGGACTGGGTCAGAGCCATTCGAAGAGTCATATGGGCCCCTCTTGGAGGAGGTGAGACCCATAACCACATCTATACACAAATGTTCACAGTGCACATCCCCAGCATGAAGCAAATGTATTACTATTTCCTTAAACGTCGTGGGTACGCATGAGGAGACGTTCTGTCAATCCCTAACCTGAAACGTCTTGATTTTCTGTGTGGCTGCAGGTGTATTTGGGCAACACCTCGAGGAGACAATGTTGTACGAGGCCCAGTGTGGCCCTCAGCGACTGGTCCCTGTGCTGGTCGAGCAGTGTGTGTGTTTCATACGTGAACATGGGCTGCAGGAGGAGGGCCTTTTTAGGGCCCCTGGACAGACCAATCATGTTCGAGAGCTGCAAGACGCCTTTGACCGCGGCGAGAAGCCAGTGTTTGACAGGTGACACAGTGGGACAGAGGGCATTTTATTGATACGCTATCATCTGTGCAGTCCAGTGCTGTATGTTCTCCTGTCTCTTACAGTACCACTGATGTCCACACTGTGGCATCACTGCTAAAGCTGTACATACGGGAGCTGCCGGAGCCTGTAATCCCGTTCTCCAAATACACGCAGTTTCTCTCGTGTGCTCAGCTTCTTACCAAGGACAAAGCAATGGTAATCGCATGTCTGCTCAACACTTTAAAGGTGCGTTTGCAAACTTCTATACAATAAACATGTCTTATTTTTCAAGGGTAAAGTGGAGCTAGGCAAACAGGTGAAATCCCTTCCTCAGGTCAACAACAACCTCCTTAGGTACATCTGCAAGTAAGTCCATACCGTTTTGCCGTATCTGCCGTATACAAGCAGTTGTTAAGCCCACTGACGTGTTTTGGGTTTTATTGTGGCTGCTTCCCCAATAACTGTCATACAAGAAGAATGAGATTCATCGCACCCACATCCTCGTCATCAGGGGAAGTGGCATCACAGTGATTGACTCGGAGTGTTCATAATTGCACGTCTGTTCAGCCTTCTGCATCTATTAAAATGTCTTCAACTGGTGACTCAGTTCTCATTTTCTGTAAATGGATAAAAAAACAAGTGGTTTCTACCCTGTCGATCTGACATAGCATGCGGCACTAATGTCTGACTTTGGTTTGTCCTGCTGAGGTTTCTAGACGAGGTTCAATCTCACTCCAGTGAGAATAAAATGAGTGTTCAGAATCTGGCCACTGTGTTTGGACCAAATATCCTTCGGCCCAGGGTGGAGGATCCAGTTACCATGATGGAGGGTTTGTGATGATTTTAACAATCGGCAGCACCATTTTTTTTGCACAATCTCATTATCATTATGAAACATTTTGATTGCATATGTCTGTCATCACGAACAGGAAGTACCCAGGTGCAGCACCTCATGACTGTGCTGATTAGTGAACACACTAAACTTTACCAAAGGGAGGAGGTCAAAACAGAAACCCAGAATCCCCCACAGCAACCGCTGAGTCCTCTCCAACGGTGCACAGTGGAATGGCTCTCACAGGAAGACGCCGCCTGCCCGGCCTCCAAAACTCCTAAAGAGGAACCCCAACATTCAACCCCTTCCAAAGACAGTAAGCCAACTGCACCGAGTCCCATTACGCTGTCGGAGAAGGGTGATGATGGTCAAATTGAAGGAAAGGTCCAAGGTGCGACTGAAAGGAAAGTGGACGGACAAGGAGATGGCAAAACTGAAGCCAGAGTGGGAAGTGAGGCCGCCGTTAGCCCCAGCAAACAGTCCAAAGCTTTGCCCACCTGGAGGAGCAGCTTCAAGGGAGGTGCAGCATCTGGGGGGCCGAGGGGGAAAATAGCGGGGTCGGCGGGAGATGTGTCGGCAGCCGGTGGGAGCAACTGGCTGATTAATGGCCTGTCATCCCTCCGAGCTCACAAGCGCACCACCTCGTCTGGTGAAAGACTCAAAGACTCCACTGTGAAGGATTCAACACCCTCCCTTAAAGAGACCACCGTTCCAACTAAGGATACACAGAGACACTGTAACGAAGACTCCTCTCAAACACCCCTGTATCAGAGGGCCCTCCTGCAGTCACACAGACTGTCTGCATACGACAACGTTGCTCCCTCCAGTCTGAGCCTTCCTGCTGGCACGTCCGCCACCTTTGAGATTTCACTGGCCGAGCCTGAGGGAAACGATAAGGCAGTGAAATTGGGGCGGGGTCAGGAGAGAGCCACAGAGGTGAGGGACAGTTTAAGTCCCCTGGACAGCAGCGCAAACAGTCCTCAGGAAGGTACAAATGAAGGTCTGACCGTCCTGCTGGCCGAGCTCAAGCGGGAGCTGAAGGAACAGAGGACAAGCAACGAGACCCGCATTCGCAAGTGAGAATGAGACACTTTTCACTTCCTGTCGAATATCCAATTAAAGTTAGCTTGAGTTTATAACCTCTTCTTCTCTTCTTTAAGATTGGAGGAGTCCTGCTCCGAGTACCTGTCCCAGGTAAACCGCCTTGAGGAGGAGCTGGACCAGGAGAAAAAGAAATTCCACATGATGGAGATCCGGTTCAGGAACTCGGAGAGGGCACATCAGGACGCGGAGAACCGAAATGTTCTCCTCCAGAAAGAAATGGAGGAGTTCTTCAAGACCCTCGGAGATCTGACCACAGGAGCAACAAGGACCAAGTAGATGAGACCAACCTGCCTTCATCTGGCTCATTGGAGGATGAGGGAGGAGAAATAGGAGCTTAGGACTGCCAGTTAGCTGCACAGCTTTGAAGACCAAATACCTCGAGTGCAGCACTAACTGCCATCTTGTCCTCTTTAGTACAGCCGTCTTGTGCCTACACTGTACAGTGCCGGTGCAAAACGAGCATTCATTTTACTATTCTGCCTACTATTATACATCTTCTGACATGTAGCTGATTATTTATGAACAGTGAGAAAAACAGGATTTACTCATGATATGCGGTACAGTCTTTCCATACATCCCGTTCGTCTCATCTTGGAAATCCTATTCTCTAAAGAAATGTTAACTTGATAGTATAAAAAAAGAACAATGTGAGACATTCAAATTCTACTGTTTTATTTGCTGGAGTTGAAGGTAGACAGTTTCCATTTTATATGTATATAATTGGTCTTTTAGTGAAGCTGGCCTGATCAAAACACACAAACCAGGTTAACAAACCATCAGAAGACTGCAGTATCATGCCACTAGTGTTGGATGGCTTTACCATCTTTCCCTTAAATGACCCGACACTAAAAAACAGATTTGCTCAGGAGAAAACTCATGCGTAGTCTATCCTATTTTTTCTCTTTTTTGAGGGGAGAGCGGAGGAGAGGAAAATGACACCAAGGGAAGCCACAACAGTCAGTGTTCAGAACGAGTCCAGAGATGCCTAACGATCGCCAGAGTGCATTCTGGGAGCTGATCCCTGGATTTCCCGACCATGAAAAGGGCAAAGCGACGGGTTGGGAATTGGAGCCATCGAATACATCTAAAAGGTTACCACGGCACGTAGCCAATGCCTCTTTCCCCATCTACAATAAAAATGAACGGATCAATCACTGACTATATTAATCTATGAATTATATTGCACAAAAAAGGGAAACAAAATGCATATAAATAGTCGTTCTGAATGAAATGTACATAAATACAACCTAAATAAATAAATGAATAAAGCAAATGTAACGATGCGTGCCATGATATGCATACGGTTTCTTCAAAAGATGTACATGTGTGAGGTAGAACTCGGAAAGACGCACTACAGAAGCATCTGCAACAAAAAAGGAGTGAAAATCATTGAACTGAGTAAGGGCACTTAAAATAAATATGTAAAATATCAGACAGCTGTGAAAAATGTCTGAAAGGACCTGCCAAAGGGGGTAAGGTGACTCATTTAGACTTAGTCTCCAAATACAGAACTCATTCTAGCCAGCGGAGTGGCCTACATTAAAATATTACAGCGCTAACAGTTATCACGGGCTTCGGACTACGCCACACGTCTACTCCGTTACATTCACCCTGTTCTTCCTCATCAAACAGACCACCGCATACAAATTACATCCAAGTAACTAAACAAGTTCAAACACAGTCGGTTAACAGTACGCTATAGTAAAAAAAAAAATTCAGTGTCCGGGAAATAGACAATCTGACCACCTGTTAAGATGCACGCGGTCAAAAGGTGACAGAATACTAAGAAGTAAGGTAACTGGGATCCACCAGAGGAGGCTTTCTACAAGAAAGATGAAGAACAATATCAAAATAAAATCATTCAGTGCAATTGGGTCCCAGGTGAAGTACGCTATTTTCTAATGTTAAAGAGAGTTTGTGTAGATTTAACCAAATGTACCAAAATAAAAAAAAAATAAAAAGAATTCAAAAAAATATATTCAACATAATATTGCAGTGCTAACTGTGATATTCGACTGTGTAGCAGCAGCTAAAAAAACAGCAATGTGTAAAGTACACTTCAATCCCGCTTTCTCGTAACATACATCACAGATTCACATCATAACATACTCTGATTCTTTGCTGAAAAAATACAGTAATAATGATACAATTCCAAACCACAATAATTTACAGCAGTATAAGGGGAGGGGGAAATAAAAACCAAACTGTACATTAAAAGCGCAGCTCTACAAACTAACATGAGACGTTAGTTAGAAATTGGCCTAAATTCTCCCCCCATCACATACACCGATGAGGAGAGGTTCGCTGTTTGTGTGCATGTGTGTGTGTGTGTGTACACTTGTATGGTGTGTGTGTGTGTGCGTTATCTGCAGCAGGCCAGTGCACCCAGAGAGGTGTGGCTGTCCAAGCTGCTGTCATTTTCAGAGGTGATGGTGGGGTCACTGCTGGCGTCAGTGGGCTCCGTGGACATGGACGAGACGTCGTTGGCCGAAGAGGAGGAGGACGACGTGGGCTGAGGGGGGCTGTCAATCACTGCTGCACCTGTGCTGCGAAAAACACACGTCAACGCATAGGTTTCATTGAAATACACAGCACCAGTGCAGATCTACACAGGGGCGGCGTCATTTCAAACAATTTGGTTCTGGGAATGTTACTGCTTTAGTCTGAAAATATCTATACATTTTATTCTCAACATTGTATGGCTTCATTCATAAATTATACTTCGTTCATGGAATGTTACAAATTGAATTCCCAAATCACTGAACATTTACAATGTTTTTTTCATTGATGTATTAAAATATGGTTGAAACATTAATGATTTATAACTTTTACCAATGTCATAAAAGATTTATGAAGTATTCATTGAATGTGTATAAAATGAACAGCAATAAGTTCATTTCATTATTCAGACTCAACAGACGTCAAGCCTCTGAAAGACACCCATCACGTTATCCTCCGCAAATCTTCTCATCTACCAAAGTTATGAAGATTACTCACCTAAAGCGGGCGGCTGTCCTCTTATCACGCCATTTCTTTTCCACTCCTCCCATTCACTCACTTCCTTATAAATTAGCACTAAAAGTTAAGGATGAGAAAAAAGGTTAAGTGAGGCAAGAGAGACAGCGAGAAATCACGTATGTAGTAAACTTGCATCTGTAGAGTTTACTTGTTATTGCATACTGTGCAGTCTGAAAAGCATCATGTGACTCGCCTGGAGAGGCTTTGCAAGTGTGACTTCTAAAAATGAGTGAACGCTCATGATCACCTGGCAGGGGTTTAGGATGAGCTCATCCGGCTGCTCAACTGAAAGTGATATTTACTCATTATTGGAAGTCCAAGCACGCTCCAAAGAATCAGGTTCCCCACACTAACGCAGAGGCTTCAGACTGGGGATTTAGAGTCATGCAACAGAGCTCCTTGGCCAACAACGTCTTTACACATTTACTGGAAGACCCACTGGGTTTCTTTAGACATGGTTTATTTTTGTGCCTCCTATGAATAGAAAATAATCAAGTCACCGCTGGTGATCAGCTAATCCTGGAATCTGACCAGCAGCCCATTTCTGTTTCAATGTAAATTGCAAAAATGTTTTAACTAAAGTGAATTGTTTTAAAAGTAACTATCAATTATATTAAAATATATTAGACGTTTAACTCGCCATCTGCTGCTTGATCTATAACTCTCAGTCTTTTGAAGTGGTAAAACATTGTGGATACCCAACAAAATTTAAAAAAAAGGTAAAAAGTATGTCGGATCGACTTTTCATATCACGGTTAGAAGAGCGTTCATTCTACTCGGAAACCAACCTGAAACAAAGTGTTGAGCGAACTGTTAATAATCTTAACGTGCCGCCTCACCTTTCCACTCTTCGACAGTGTGCTCCCTCTCATCCAGATGTTTGTGCAGGACCTTTGGGGGGGGCTGAGAAAGGGAAAACGGCTTAAATGGCGCCTTGGTGGCAGAAGAGCGTTAGCCAACTTTCCACGAGTGACGCAATACAAATCTCATGGGACCTATTTAAGGATCGTGCACGCCGATCAGCGATCCACTTACTGCCTCCACTTCAGCTGGGTCGTACCAAACGTTGATGTAGGGGTGCTGCAGGGCCTCGTCCACAGAGATGCGCTTGGAGGCGTCGATCACCAACATCTTGGATAAAAGGTCTCTGGCTTGGCTCGCTGAGGAAAGAAAACCACCCAACACGCTGTGCCATTAACAACACGTCCACAGATGTAGCTGTTGGAGGACGTCTGGATGGTTTAGGTCGTGGCAGTAAAAACGCACAGTACCTTTCAGCTTGTTGTGGTCAGAGTCGGCAGGGAACAGCACATCCGGAAAGAGCTTCTCAAAGCTGTACCCGGCGTAGCGGGGCCGGTTTTCAACGTACGTTCTCACGGACTGGTTCAGCTTCATTAGGAAATCCTGAGACGGAGTGCCGAGCTGCTCGATGACCTTGTTCCACTGGTCGATGTCTGATGTGTTGGTTTGAAGGACAAACGCACTGTTCTCTCTCACACAGATGTAACACACCATTAAAGCAACCCGACCTCACTTTTTCAGGTGATGCACACATCAACATCTCTACTTTGGGAGTTCCCACACTGAAATCAGAGGATTGAGTTATACAGCCACTCATTCCCTTCCTATGCAGCTAATACATAAGTATTATACACACCTCCTCAACCAACTACTACCCTTTAACATCTGCTTTGGCTTGACGGTCTCACAATGCGTGGATGCAGCAGGGCAATGTGGTAAGAACTGAGAGAATAAATGGCAATGTGGCAGAAGGAAACCCTCACGATGGCGTCGCTGTTCTCTTCACACGTAACGGTATGTGTGATGAATAAATGACGGGGGAAGGATACGATCAGTGCCGGGGAACAAAACGCTTCCCCTGATCATCTCAGCCACTATGCAGCCCACTGACCATACGTCCACTGGAGGCAGAGGTTTAGATGACGGGGTAGTGGGCATGCAAACAACAACAATGAGGTGAAAGTAGAAGCAAATAAGGTATATGAATGCAAACAGAATGGCAGTGGTGTGGATTCAAATGAATATAGAGCGCTTGCAGCATCAGCCAGATTTATGGGAGAAGAAAGAGCAAAGCAGCGTCACACGAATGAAAATGTACATGCGTGCAGCCCACAACGGGTAGAAAGCTTTGAGTAAGGTGTGTCATCTTATAATCTTGTTACCTATCCAGGGAGAACTCCATTAGTCGGCAGAACAAACCCTCAACAAGGACGGTTAAAGTTAAGAGAGTGAAGAAAAAAGACCCAAGGATACAGTCCCTTCCGGGGAAGAGGATTTTATGGCGAACCATTTCTGCGAGTATGCAGCCCACAGACCAGATGTCCACTAGTGGCGTGGAACGCGGTGAGCAAAGATGATTAGAGGAACGCACAACAACACACAGGTTAGTTAGGGGCTGACGTCGTCCCATCGTGTACAGAAGCCACATGCAGGTTACACAATGAAGAGCAAGTCATCTTCAGGTCCCTCTTTGTGCGTCATAATGGAACCAACAAACAGGGTTTAAAAAAAGGGAACAGTTTTGTCCACTACCGCAATGGCACACATGAAACAAAGTCGCAATTCATTACACTGAGAATGGCTGGTTAATATATAGATCATATAAAGGTGATGCTTTAAAAAAGGCAGTAAAAATTATAAGGAACTTTTCATGTACGAACCTGCTCCTCTCAAAATTCAGAGACGAAGCTTATTGTGAATTGAGTAGCAAGGGTTTGTCTTAAAGGTGGGTCCCTCGTCCCACTGCTCTTAAGTGAAGTCTAACATCGGTAAATAGCAAACAAGGGTTGTTATTGTAGATTGGCACACACAGTAAACATGTGACAACTAACCATTGGCTTGGTAGCCCATGCCCAGGATAACCTCGGGTGCTCTGTAGTAGCGTGTAACCACATACGGTGTCATCAGGAGGCCCGTGGCAGCCGTCCGAGCCAAGCCAAAGTCCAAAATCTTCAATGTACAATCGGACTTGACAACTATGTTACTAGGCTTGAGGTCCTACAGAGGAACACATACCCCAAAAATATTTTTTTCAATGTTAATTTTTGTCAATAAGAAGCAAATCACAAAACATGGGGATGAGCAACAGCTAATGTATTGGTTTAATTAACATTCTGAGAAAAAGAAAATGACTTGAGTCTTGATCAAGTATCATATTGTCCAATAAAAAAAATATGATTTTGCAATCATGGTTTTTACGGTATACACACACACATATATATATATATACATATACATATATATATATATATACATATATATACATATATATATATATTATATATATACATATATATATATATATTATATATATATATATATACATATATATACATATATATATATATATACATATATATACATACATATACATACATATACATACATATATATACATACATATACATACATATATATACATATATATACATACATATATATACATATATATACATATATATACATATATATACATATATATATATATATATATATATATATACATATATACAGTATATGTATATATATATACGTATATATATATTTGCTTCTTCACTTTAACAAAGAATTATGATTTAACATTCCCATTTTTAGCGACCAGATACTTTACTTCATTGACATCACAACTGGCTGCATTTTTCTTATTGTAAGGATTTCTTTTTCTTCATCATTTGGTGCAATTGTATACCAGCCTCTGCACACACTTACCACCTGCTTATTATTGATTACGAAGATGTAATTCGTTCACCTGCCATTTGCAGGTCAGGAGTCTCTACTGACTCACATGGTAAATTCAGTGTGCTTCAAAGAGAAAATGCCAGCTTAGAATTGCATTTTATATTTAAGGAAGTGACACAAATGTGAATATTCTTCCAGCAGTAGCGCCAATATAATGCTATTCTAATAATGTGCCGAGGTGATCGTTTCCCCATAGAATCAGGTCACTGAGGGTTTAACGGGCCTGAAGTCTTGGCCGGCTCATGCTCACCCTGTGAATGATGCCGGCAGCATGCAGGTGTTTGATGCCGCACAACGTCTGATACAGCAGATAGGACAGCCGCTCATGGTCCAGCTCCATCTGAATGACCTGGCACAGGTTTGCATCCATCAGCTCCATCACCAGGTATCTGACGGAGCAGAGACAGGTTACACAACGGCGAGGGAGGGCAACTCGTTTGAACAAACGAAAAATGTGATTTTCTCTAAAGCAAAGTGCATCCACACCTCACATGTAGCTACTTACACATCTTGAAATTCCTCTAATGATTTTTGTGGTGTAAATACATTCAATAGGCCAATGATCTGTGGGTTTCAAACAAATACAGGGACATATGAAAGCACAAATTAAGTACCACGTCTACCACTTGTCATGTGACCACATGTGATATTTTTCCTACTTACATTTTTGTGATTGACACACTTCATCAGGACTAGCTCTCTATACGCCCTCTTGGCATGGGTTTGGTTTTGAAACGGCCGACTCAGCTTCTTGATGGCCACATTCCGTTCAAGGTTTTGGTCGTAAGCAGAACTGTTGAGAGAGAAGTTAGCGAATGGTTGGATAAATAAGATCATAGGTGCAGCATAGTAGGGATTAGAAATTACAGCTTAGTATCTGTTCCTGCTCCGAATATCTCAATAGATACAAAGAATGAACAAATTCTGAGCATTTTCGGTTTAAAAGGATTTCTATTTTTCTTTATCGAGAAGACAAATATTCTTTGGTTGTCAGGAATGTTCACATAAAAATATTGGAAATAATATTTTAGCTTGACGCCGTTTACTAAGCACTCACCAGACGATTCCCTGAGCTCCGGAGCCGATGGGTCTTAAATTCTGGTACCGCTTCAGTACTGTGAACGTTGAATCCCCAACATCTAGGCTGTAGAACTCTCTTTCTCTCTTGTTTTTGTTCATGGCGAAATCTTCAATGACAGCTTTCTGTGCATCCAAAAATGTCCTCTGTGTACAAAAAGACAAGCACATTTCAATTTTCTCAAAATGTAAAAGTTCAGTTAGAACGGCTGGATTTCTGGGTTCTCATCTCAGCAAACACACTACGAAGGAGGACCATAAGACACAGAATGACTCCGTCACACTGGCAAACCAAGCCTGGTGATAATTCCTAAGCATTTGCACTCGAGTCCAGCAAAACAAGCACTGTTCCACGAGCAGGTCTTACACAGACGCAGGTTAACTGGTTGCACCAGATAAGACACAACGTGCAGACGCCAATTTCTGCGCACAACGTCACAATGGACTTCCTTTCCCTTTCTTCGGTTCTTTCGTAAGCCGCGTAGTCCCCCTCCCCGCTCTTCCGCCCTGACGACACACAGTCCATATGAGGGATATAATTGCCAGAATAAAATGAGTCAGCTCTCCTCCAACGTCACAAGGACGTACATAACATCCACCTCCCTCACACCATGAAAATAGACATGTTGCCTATTATTATATTGTGGACAGAAAGGCAAATACGCTGGTCTGCTTTATGAAGACTTGAAGGACATTGCTCTACAGTACTAGTGGTATATACAGTTAGCTGTATCAATGGTTATCCATAAGGGCCATTAGGTTCGGTCAGTGCAGGGAGAAAATCATCACTATACTAACGGTATTAGTCACACATACCGTTAGTATCACTGTGAAATAACTAGTATTGATGATCTGACTCGTGCTGCATCGACAAATACCGCTGAAATCAATGGCACCCTGTAAGATTGCAGTTATGTGTCAGCTGCAGTATTTACTCTGTAGAAGGAATGCATCCACAGCTCATCACATACATCTAGGCACCTTGTGCATCTTCATTCATTCATCTTCATCATTTCTAGAGAGCACTTTTCCCCAATGATTCAACCTGCTCCGTGTTTTATTGGAGGGGTTTCCGAATCACACAAAATAACAATTCAGATCCTGGTAATTGCAATCTAACAAAAATCTGTTTCTCTAAAAGGATCATGCTTCATTTTCTTTATCCCATGATATGAAGCCACATCAGTAGCGCGCACGCGCACACGCACACACACAGCCAAGTAGCTCATTGAATGAGAAAATGTGTCCAACCTTTAGACTGGTCCTGCACATGATTAACATGTGTTCCCTACCAGCTCGCGTTCTCTCGATGTGCGTGCATATCTCACGTATTATCCACATCTACGTGCACTGTGTCTCCGTGCGCCACCATCCCCAGCCGAGGCGGCCGCATGCGAGCAGTGTGCACGCGGGGCGGACACGGAGGCTCCATCATGCAACATGGAGGCTCCGATTACCCGCAGAGACGGAGTGGAGGACCACTATCGACGTATTTATTCATCGCAATTCTCGTCAGCGGGTTAACCTTGGCCACACGTCCCCCTTCACCCCCTCCCCCTCTCCCTCTCGTCTCGTCTCGTCCCGTCCCGTCAGGAGCAGAGCCATGTGGCAGGTATACACGCGAACTGTGACCGAAATAAACCTGCAGGAAAAGATCCGCGCGAGCTACACACGTAGCTGTGCAAGAGGCCCCGGCAGAAGACGTTCATGACAGCCACATTGTGATATGAAGAGGCCTGCTGGAGGAGCACGGTGCGCGCGGGCGGTGTCCCAGCTACTACCTCATATATATATATATATATATATATATATATATATATATATATATATATGGATATAACCACGCGGGAGTATTTTAGGGTCGGTAACGAAACGTACGCGTTTAAACAACAATCAGCGGCACGCACGCAGCGGCGCGCGACCCTCCCCCACGGCCAAACAATAAGCGCGTCCGAGGAGCCACGGAGCGAATCCTCATCTTACCTCTGTCATCGAATGAAACGATATCGATCCCCTCGCCGCCGCGCGCGCGGTCCGATCAGCGGATTAATGCTCCTGACTCTTTGTTTACGCTGCCGGTTGGAGGAGGATTTATTCCGTTGTGCGGCTTAAAAAATACATGACCTCACCGAATTTCACTTGCCTACGTTTCCATCTGGGTACTATGCTGACAGGCCAGGGTGCGCACGGGGCATGCGTGCCAGCAGTACGTCACTCCTCCACAGAGGCACGCCCACCTCCTCCATCCCCCCCCCTTCCTTACTTCCTTCCTTCCTTCCTTCCTTCCGCCTGCCTTTCTATTAGCTATCGAGCTCTTGATCTATCCAGGCCCCCTTCTGTTCAGAGCGTTTTAATGCTCAATGTCTGTAGGACATCTTTTGTGGAGGCTTCATTGCTCTAACTGACCCTACAAAGCATAAATCGATATTGAGAGATTGGTCGTTTTTCTGTCTGGCTCTGTTGAGTGAAAGATATCCAAATGGCAAAATGAAGAGGGAACAACTCAGCCTTTTTTCTCCCTTTCTATTTGATGAAAATAAAAAATTCTGATGTCAAAGAAGAAAATGGCTGAGAGGGGTCGCCAGGCTGTATGAATGATAGTTTACTGAGCACACACGGTCAGAAAGTCCTACACATTTTCTCTGGCAATAAAGTAAAAGCACACAAACTGTCCTTTCTGCAGAGCTCCCCAAAGGGGAATGGAAAGGACAGCCCCAAGGATACAATAAGGACATTCACACAACCATTTCTAATTCATCAATCATGTATGTCTGTTCTTGTTTCTTTCTATCCTTGTCAGACATATTTGTCTTTAATCTTAACAAAAAGTTAGTCCAACTGCAAGTCATCTAGTCTATTAGGCCATATGAAACGAGATAGATGTTGGTGAACACAGAGAACAGCAGCAATAAATGCATTATGTATAATGTTGATCTTAATAGGTGGTCTACTTGTATAATCACATAAATACAAATATACTGGGCATTAGTTAGTTAGATGCCAGACGGGGACATAAACACGTCATGTGTTGTAATCAGTGACGCAGAGCATTTAAGGTTACTTCATCATCAGTAATCACCAGAGAAATATTGTAGGCTTCTCCTTCTACCTTCGACCATGACCTGCACAGGCTCTGCAGAAATCCTCTGCACAGTAGTTAAGGTACCATCTAGAGTTCGTGCATCACTTTCTTTGAGCTGCGCTAAAACCGCGCATGTGCGCACGCAGCCACGCGCTGCGATGGCATGTGAGCGAATGGCCACGTGAGGAAAAAAACGACGTGAATTCAGCACCGAGTAGTATACAAATCTCCCCGAACCCCCCCCGGCCCCATCCTGGGAGCCCTGGATGGGTTGTTATTTATCCGCGTCGCTGCGCAGATACCCCGCGGCCTGCAGAGACGACACGCTGCGCGCAACAGACGATCCGGCGATCGGCGGCGCGAATAAACGTCCCGCATGCGGAATCCCGCAGCAAAAAAGACGACGCCACTGAGGTGTATCCTTACCCCTTGTTCCAGGACAGTCCGCAGTGTTATGAGCATCGCGGCGGAGCGGCCGCGCTGCAGCGGGCTGCGAGCCACTCGTTCGGCCGCGGTCGTTCGTCCTTCCCGGGCGGCTCTGTAAGCGCACCTGCCGCCGGCGATGCGACCGCACCTTTGGGCGTCAGACGGATTAGTTAAATCGGTGTAGCTGATCCCGCGCCACTCGCTATTGGTGGCTTTGACCTGTCGCTGTCAAAAACGCGAGAGTAATCCCATTAAGTGTTTAAAAGGCGAGCGCAGGGAATAGCGGCAATGACAGTAAAACAAACAAAAAGTTGCAGATCTTCAGCGTGGCGCCGGTGGTGAAAGGGCCAATGAATGGGGCACCGTGTGTGGTTCATGTCACTGGTGAGTTTACCTGACGGAGCGGAGCAGCCTTCACTGAGAGGACGTCGAACGCGATGACCACGAGGAGGATTTTGGATCTGTGGTGGGAGCACTGAAGATAACACCGAGGATCAGACCGCTGGCACCGGTCACATATGGTACTAGGTGAGGTTCCATCGGCATTTTACTCTCGCTGTTTGACAGTTTGGTGAATTTGATGTTCAGGTACATTTATTCTGAGCTTTGAGATGGAATGTATTTGACTTCAGGCATTCACCTAAACCTTTACAACACTGTATTGCGACTGTATTGTATTTACCTTTAAGAGTGCTGTACAGTAAGGCCTAGGATTGCAAAAGTCATCCTGACAAATGTGTTGTTTGTTATGGGCTTATTATGTCGTAGCTATAACCTGGACTGGGAACATCTTAAGAACTTGGGGATTTTCACTTTATAGAGAGAGAGAAGCGTATCAGAGACCTACATCTGAAGAAGCACGCTGTTCCAAATTCAGCTTCTCCTCTGTCTGTGTCCACATCCGATCCCAGAGGGGCTTCGTATGGAACACGGTGACACAGTATATCCTTACTTTGTCGACTGGTTCATGCCCTCCTCTGACGTCATGACAAACATTATAAATAAGAGAACAAAGACGCCTTAGACAAAGGGAAACAAGTGTGGCAAATAGTGTGTAAACTGGACCCGAGAGTTGAGTTTCTGGCATGACGGAGCTTTCCTCTATAGTTTGATCTCACTGTTATAGTTTTAAAGGTTGTGATTTAGGGAAAGCAGACGCTCTAGCGGGGCGTGAACGTTTGATGTTAGTGGTGAGACAGAGCGAGGTCACGCCTGGTTGAGCCAGCCAAACGAGCCGCTCAGCTGAAAGCCATGTGTTTTTGTTGAAAAAGAAATGACAAGTGATGTCCATATAACTAACTGGCAACGAAAAATCATCTTTGTGTGTTTGTCCCTGTGACGGCGCAGGGCTTCTCAGTGTAGCTTAACACCTGTAGACAAACCACTTTGAGGGGTTGCAGCTGCTAAAGGTTTCTCTCTAGAAAGGACGGTTGGCTGCACTTGGCTGGGCTCCTTCTATATCATAACGACCAACCAGGGTGCTGGGATACAGTAGCATTATTTTATATCTCTCTTCAATATAGTGGTGAAATACCTTTAAATTCCCTAAAGTTTGGGACATCTAATCTTGTTCGACTGTCTTTGCATTTGGGTTGAATGTATAATTGGAAGCCTCTTGCTTAATCTTCCATAGTTTATTTCAATTCCAGGGCAGGTTAAAATGGGTGTTTTGATCTTCCCATATTCACCACGCTCATCATGAGTTTTTTAAAAACATATCGTTCCTTCTAATGTCGTTTGGGTGAAAATACTCGATAAAAAATGACATACTCAACGCAATGACTGTTCCACGTGTAATATCACACAGCCTGTGACAACAGCTACATCTATGTCATGGGATCATGACATAGTGGCTTTGGTGCCACAGGTCAGAAGAAAAGCCTATTAGGAAATGGGAGGGGCGGGAAGAGCCAAAGGCAGTGAGACCGACGGAGGACGTTAATCGAATCAGAGTCCAGTAAACAGAACAGCTTTTCTGTTCAGTGTGATCTCTCATAACTGTCTCATAACAAAATGGTGTTGACAGGCTCTGACGTCAAGGGAGAGACGTCAGGGTGGAGTACGGAACGAAGGTGATGAAAGGAGACAAAACTGGACAGGTGGTCAAAAATATCAGCCAAATGCATGGAATTGACATGGTTTACGTGAGTGTGGAAAGATACGCATGATGTCTGGTTTGTGTACAGAGTAAAAACACATGTTTAACCTCTCCTCGTAATATGACCTTGACCACTACGTCTATCAGGTGATGCCTTGGGTTTGCATGTCTTATATATGTGTGTGTATGTGTGTGTGTGTGTGTGTGTGTGCGTTTCCTCAGGTGTGTGCCTGGAATGTGTGCAGGATGAGCAGCACATTTGTTACATTAGCTGAAGTACTGGAGGCACGAGAGGGACCTCTGCTGGAGGAGGAGGTCTGGTCTCTGCTCCTCGGCACTGCAGAGTCTTTAGTGGATGTCTCTTACATGGGTAAAGCAGTTTACATAACCCCCTTCTTATCTCAGGCACATGCACACCGTGCTTTGTCCATACCACTACCTTACCGCAATGTGACATATAACATCTATCACTCTGCTCTTTCAATTGAGCTGTTTCAGCAGCACCATATATCTCATGGACTTTCTACTTTTTTTCAGGTCAGAACAATATGTGTAATATCATAAGTCCCACCTCCTTGCTGCTGTCAGCCTCTGGTACCTTAGCATTTAAGAATTGTGGCCTATCAGAGGATGTTTCCACCTTCA
Source organism: Apeltes quadracus (assembly GCA_021346845.1). NCBI lineage: Eukaryota > Metazoa > Chordata > Actinopteri > Perciformes > Gasterosteidae > Apeltes > Apeltes quadracus. Next base: position 7,767,263 of record CM037922.1, read on the forward strand.
CTGCTCCGGAGATGCTGCAGGGCCGTGCCAGCTCAACCAAACCTGCCGTGGAGAGGGTCAGTGCATCCATCCCCACACCTGTCCTCCTGGAATAACACAAAACAGTTCTGGTTTATAATGGAAGGGTCTATCTGTTACGTTAAGCCCTGCTGCCTCATCTCCATGTGTCTTTTTCGTTTGAGTGAATCTCAGAATGAGATAGGAAGATTTGAAGGTTGACTATTGGGTAAGCACGCCATCTAGTGGCTTAGCAAAGACAAACCGCCGTCCTGAAATCTGAACTTCAGAGCCCCATTTATAAACATTGGGTACAAATGACTCAAAAGTAACCAAAAAAAAGGGGGGGTTTATGTCTGAAGGCTGCAGGAAACGTCCCTTGATGAATTATACAAAACGACATTCTCCTTTTTCTCATTGATAGAAATCACAACGTTTTTGAAAGAAGAACTAAATCTTATCAGACTTTATACTTTGTCTGTCTATTCTATCAATTCCTAGTTGGTTGCATGATATTACATTTTATTATTTTCCTGCTTGACCAAGTAAATGTTGTGTGTCATTTACTCCTGCACTTTAAATATCCCACATATAGTTCATTTGTCACAATTTTAATATATAGTTTGTTGATAACTATAGCAAGTCCATGTCCAAACTGTACTGTCATTAACTAAGTGATTTTGTTGCACAGATGCAGGTGTATTCACTGGGTATGACTCTCTACTGGTCAGTTGATTTTCAACTACCTCAAAATCAGGTGTGATCCCCTCGCACGAAGCTGCCTATTTTACATCAAAGTCCCACATCATTGTTATAATGACTTTCCACTCTCATTCCTCTCAGCCGGTCCAGTTGAGTGACCATCTAAACAGCCTTTTGCTCTGCATGTGTGAGGACCTGGCACATCGCAGGGTGACTCTCAACGCCATCCTGGAGGCCTGCGAGTGTCAGCATAAAGCCACCGTCCTGCCATCGCCCACCAAAGTCATCAAGCAGCTGGTGGAGGAGGTTTTTCACGAATCAGTGAGTCTATATAGCTCTACCTGCAGGATGTATCGTTGTGTACGTGTCAGAATCGAAGTGCATAATCTGTATTGTGATGAGATGAAAAAGTAAATTGTGAGGACTAGTGATTCATTTCTCTTTCAGATGGACCATGGCTCTTCAGCAGACGTCCACGTTCCTTTGGGGGGGAGGAGCCAGATGATCCGAGAGAAACTGCACGGTGAGCAGGCATGTTCTTATTAGACTATTTAGATACACATCCAAAGGGCAATGGGAATTTTTTGACAAAAAGGCAGATCTCTTATTTCTTTAAAATGTATGGCATCTAATAAATGGAATGTGCGTATTGTACTGTACTGCTCTATTTCTTCGATTCATTATGAAATTATGAATAAGTTTGTCCTTTAATCCCACATATTTAAATAAAGTAGTTTAAATAATTACTTTTTACTCAGAACAGCATAGAGGTCGACAGGATTAAAATCTTAACCTAAAGCAAGCCCAGGATTAGGCTCCTGCGGGAGCCAATAAGCACACACAGAGTTTGCATGCTCGCAGCCTAAACTGTCCACTAGCCTCAGTCCTGTCCAATCATTGGAGTGTCTCCTGGAAGCAAAGGGTCAGACGGGAGTCAAACATCGCTGTCATCTTTTATTTGTTACCTGGTTGACAGGAAGGAGAGGGCCACTTTCAGACTTGGGCGACGGCGGCGCTGAAGGGAGAAGATACTCCACAGACTCTGATTCTAAGTCAGGTACTGAAAAGAATTCAAAATGTTAGAAAGTAGTTATTCTGTAAAAAAAAAAGTTCTCTTGACGCATCTCTTGTGAGCAGATGTAATCCTGAAATAAATGCAAAATGTACTTACTTTGACTTTGCTGTGTGTTCCAACAGGGAGGTGCCACTTTTTGACATTTGTCTGTTTTCCAGGGAGTCTACCTCAGAGACCTTGGAAACCGAGGCCACGGAGCTCTCCCACGCCGGTGTACCAATCATCGTTGGACCGGTACGGACCATACGCTCGCGTGCACACACATTATTACCGCTTCAGCTATTTAGAGCTATCTGCCATTGCATGTCAGTTTCTCCGCCGTCTTCACTGACTTTAAGGGGACATGACATTGTCTCGGAGTTTGACTTTTCCATCTTTGCCTGCACAACTATTACACGACGCGTCCGTCCCCACCTCTCTCTTTGTCCTCAGGCTGCCTCGTGGGGTCCGGCACAGGGACAGCAACTGCAGTTGGCTTGGTAGGAGCCCCCACCAGGACGTCTCTCCGAAGACATCAGGCAGATCTCACAGTCCCTCCATATCCTTCAGCGAGTCCTCGCTCAGCCTCAGCAATAGGAAGGCTTTGGTATGTTCAGGGATTTTTGTTTTGTTTTGTTTGTTTAGAGAAATAAACGCAAGAGGAATATTCTTCAGAGAAAATAAAACTGTACATATTGTGTATGTAACTTTGCTACAACTGTGGAGTATTTAGTGCGAGTGAGGGACAAATTAGCAGGGCAGCGATCTATTTTTTGTTTGTTTGTTTGTTTTGTCAGGCACTGGGTCCAGAATTCGTCAGAATGTCAGACGAACAACAAATTGTTCTTGAGCTTCCGGGATCTATCGTGGTAAATTTATGTTGTCTGTTCATCTCGTCTCCTTCAGATTAATATCACTGTCAGTTCCTGTTTTTTTTTACTCTGTTTGAACTGGTCTTTTCTTGCATGTCAAACTACCTGTGTGCATAATTGCATGAACAGTATCTGTATATTCATGTGTGTGAGTGTGTTTGTGCATGTCCACCACAGTCCAGAAAGAGCCGTTCGTGTTCGTCTCAGAGAGAGGTGACTGTCGTGCTGCCTAGCGGACAGTACGTGGTGGTTCGCTGTGACATTAAGTCCAAAGCAAGAGATGTGTTTGACATGGTGGTGGCTCACGCAAACTTGGTAGAACACTTCTACTTTGGTCTTGCCTTTATAGATGGTAAGCTATTATATGGCAGCTAATCTGGTCTCTCTACTGCATCGGTTGTACATCACATGGCAAATTTAAATTCATTTCAAAATGTCCATAGCCCAAAAATTCACAATCGACATGAGGGTGGAATTATTATTCCACTATTTCAATTATTAACAAAGTTGTTTACTTAGTATTCATTTCTTCTTGCAAGTTGTGTTGTTTCAGTCACTCCATAAGGCTGAAGCTAAAGAGGCTTTCTTTTGTCATTATGCAGACGATGAATATTTCTTCTTGGATAATGAAACAAAAATCTCCAAAATTGCACCAGACAGTTGGAAGAAAGGGCAGATAGCCTCCTTTTTGGTCTTTCTTCGAGTCAAATTTTTCATTGATGATATGTCCTTTGTTCTGTAAGTAGAGTTCTGGCTTTAAACGAAAATGTAAACAATTGATTTCTAGGAATACACAACCTTTTACTTAACGTTCCTTTCCTGTTTCCTAGGCACAGACTGACCCGGCATCAGTACTACTTACAGCTGCGGCGGGATCTCTTGGAGGACAGGATCTACTGTAATGAGGAGACAGGCTTGTTTTTGGCTGCTCTTGCTCTGCAGGCTGAGTTTGGAGATTACATGCTTGAGGTACAGAGACAAAAAGAAAAATATTCAACTTAAATACCAGTACTATCTTTCAGTGTGTTGCAGCAGCACATTTTATTCTTTTTTTTTGTGGTTTTTCTAGCTCTACGGGAAGAATTACTACCAGCCAGAGCATTATGTGTCCAAGAGAATGCTAGAGAAGCTGGCGCTGCCCAACGTCAAGGAGGCGTTGCCAAGACTTCATGCAAGTCACGCTCAGATGCTGCCAGAGGAGGCTGAAACCGAGTACCTGAAGGTATCCAGACTACCAATGCATCCCTTCATTATACTTCGCTGACACAAATAGCTACTGTTTAAAATTGAATGCATTTAAAAAATATGTACCTCCCAGATTGCCCAGCAGTTACCGGAGTACGGGGTCATGTTCCACCGCGTGGGGAGAGAAAAAAGGCTGGTTGTGGGAGAGATGGTTTTGGGAATCTGTGCCAAGGGAATCATTGTGTACGAGATGAAAAACCACCTGCGGTCCGTCATCAGACGCTTTCTCTGGAGGGAAACTGACACCATATCCACCGGGGTGGGTGTTCCAGTCAGATGTTACGACTCAATTTATTACTGAGATCAAACTAACGTGTGGGATGATTTGTGTCTGACTTTCAGCGGCGTAAACTGATAATAGAGTGCGGAGGGCCCAGTGGGAAGAAGCACAGCTTTGTAACCGAAAGCTCAAAAATAGCACAGTACTTACTGAACCTCTGCTCGGCGCAGCACAAGTTTCACAGCGAGATGACATCACGACAACTCAACCACACCATGATATCAGGTGCGTCCACTTGACCTGAGTGTGTCCAGTCAATTGTCTTTCGAATCTGATGCAAACAAAGAAAAACAAAGTGAGGAATAATACCACCTCCTTGTCTGTTCAGATGAAAGCATGGATAAGTACATGTCCGTCTACCGGGATCGTAACCTGAATCTGAAGCAGATTTCCTGCTCAGAGGGCATGTTGAACCACGTAGGTTTGACACCCGGACAACCGGACTCCCTCTCCAAGTCCTGTGAAAACCTCTCTGACAAGCTGGAGGCGAGGCTGCGCCAGCAGAGGGAGATGAGAAGGGAGATGAGCAGAGAGCTCAACAAGGAGCTCGCTGAAACAGGGGACCTCAGGGATACGAAAGAGCGACAGTGCTGGAGGTAGCTCATGATGATGATACGGACAGATGCAGATTCTCTCTGAACATTAAGTGTAAACAGCTTTGTGACGTGTCGCTGCGCACGTGTTGCAGCACTCCGGAGTTGATTCCCAGAAGGACGTCCAGTGTCTCACTTCATAAGCAGGACTCTGACGCCTCGTCCTGCATTCGAGGTGAATGAGTGTAGTTGTTGTGAACTTCCGATGGGTGAGATCCACATGACGTGTCTGTCTGTGTGAGCTGGCCCTTTGCTAGACTTCCCCACCAGATATTTAACCTATAGACTGATTTACAGAAGCTCATATAAAACATGTGCTTTTCAGTTGATACGCCAACCAGGACTCCGCCAGAGAGGGAGATAGTCTGTGTGACCCTGAAGAAAGATCCCAAATTTGGCTTTGGTGAGTTTATTAAAGCCCACTTTACATCTCATACCAAACGTATGGTCACAGTCACACTAACCTTAATATTCCACCAGGATACTTTTGTCTTCACGTCCTCCCTGGTTCTGTTTCAGGCTTCGTGATAGTTGGCGAGGACAACACCGGTAAACTTGACCTCGGGATCTTCATCGCCTCCCTCGTGCCTGATGGGCCGGCGGACAAGGACGGACGAATCAAACCCGGTACACGGCGAACAACTAAAACTAGAAACGTGGACAGCGGTTTACAACTTAACATCAACGCCAGTGACCAAATAGGTTTGTTGTTTAGTTGTAACTCTAACAAGGCCTTGGTAATGATTTGTTGATATTTCCAGGGGGACGTCTCATTTCCCTCAACAAGACCAGTTTGGAAGGAGTGACATTCAGTGACGCTGCTGCCATCCTACAGAGCAGCCCCGAAGAAGTAGAGCTCATTGTGTCCCAGCCTAAACGTGAGATCGACTCAACCGCATCGCCGTTACAAATCATTACCCGTCGCACTGAATGCAGCCTTTATGAGGCCTTATATCCCCCCCCCCCCCGGTTGTTTCCTCATCAGAGTTTTTGAAAGACCGCGCGAGGTCCCTGAGTCAAAGTACTCTCGGTTTGGCGTTGGAGAGGAGCTTCGGCTCACAGACCACGCTGAGCGGCACGGAGTTTCGTCCTGTCGTGGAGGAACTGGAGGAGGCCATCAGTCTGTCCGGCTTGGCAACCACCCCGAAACATAGCAGGAGGCTACACATTCCTGTAGTGCGAATACATGATGCACAGGTAGGAGATTACTTTGTTTCCATGGAAGCAAAGCATGAGGTCAGTGCTGACGAAAGATTGAGGGATCTGAGTTTCTATCTTCGTCTTTCTCTCTTAACCCTTTTTTGTTTCAGGATAAGTGTTCGAGGTCCCCCTCTATCTTGAGTTTGAAAAGTGGGGAGCGGTTTGCAATGGAGCTTAGGAAAAGCAGTGGTAGTCTCGGCATCAGTGTCGCTGTGGGTGAATTGTTTCCCTCTTTGTCACAGAGCATTGACCTCTTTTTGATTCCCTGGAGGCCTTAGACATTGAATTATTACTTCTCCCTTTTCCCCAAAGGGAGGAATAAACACCAACGTGCGTTATGGAGGAATCTACATCAAGAGCTTGGTGCTTGGAGGTGCTGCAGAGCAGGACAGGCGCATTCAGATTGGTGATCTTTTTATTTGCAATTTCTACACACAATCTGGTGCCTGCCACAAAAGAAAACAAAGGTCCTGGCAAGCATTTATTCTGAACGGGATGATGCTAACTTGTGTTTAGCAAAATACAAATATCGTCATCTATATGCCATTTTACACCTGTGAAGTATTTCTCTCATAATGCTGTTTCATCAAGAATTATATCTGCCATTCCTTTGCATCATCAATAAAAGGATACATTGTGATTATATATATATATATATATATATATATATATATATATATATATATATTATATAGTTTGTTGAATTAGGATAGATCATTACCTTCCTGGCACTGAGGCCCGTGTGTCTTTGCCCACATGGTTCATGCTGCACTGAGCAGGAACGACTTTTTAGATTTGATGACATGCCCATCAAAACATGTACACGCACACACAAACCGTTTATGTATTGATGTTGCTAATGATGATGAGATTTGTGTTTGTGCATATGACAGGTGACAGACTGCTGGAGGTTGATGGGTTCAACCTGAGGGCCGTGACTCACAACCAAGCTGTAGAGTGCCTGAAGAGGACGGGGGAGGTATACACGCATGCACACGCGCACACACACGCACACACACGCTCACACACACACACACACACGCACACACACGCTCACACACACACACACACAAACACATACATACACACACACACACATGGATGCACACGCTTCTATTTTCTATCATCGAGGTCAGGGTGTATTTTTTTCCCTTGCCCTTTTAGTCGCTTGCTTGTCTGACCATTGAGACCATTCATCCTCATCGAGAGTGACCCAGAGGAGTTTTTGCATTTCACTCCGTTCATTCTGATCAAAAAGCACAGCAGCTGTTGATAGTTTACTAGTGTTTTACTATTTCAGTGCATGTAAACCTGCTGAACATATGCATGTGCATCTGTTGCCCGTAGGTGGTGAACCTGGTGTTGGAGAGGGAGCCCACAGTAATCTTGGAGAGCAGACCTGACTCGCCCTGCCCCCCCCTGCCCCAGAGTTCATCACATACACAGCCCCCCACGACTGAAGTCTCCATGGAAACGACCTTGGGTGGCCGAGCCAAGGACTACAGCTTTGTGACTGATGGTGAGAGTCGAGAGGAAGGGGCACAAACGCTCACATAGGAGAAGAAAAAAAAAACGATTGACAGTGCCACACATACACACACGCACACACACACCCACACACACATTCATACACACTTGCACACATGGCCCAGAGGTGACTGTGAGTAATCTGACAGCTACATTGTGGTTGCTGTCAGAGTCATCCAGGGGTGACGCTCCCTCCGTCCCCCGAGACAGCGTGAACTGAAACCTTGAAGCTGCCTGTTCCCGGCCTGATCCCAGTTAAAGGGACAGTTCCTCGTCTCTATAAAACCTTCATGCTTTCCTGCCTTTTCTGATAGAAAAGTGAGACAAATTAATTGAAAAAGGATTGCCTTTGGGTTCAGAATTTCCTTTAAAAAGTGGAAGGCATCTGCGTTGAGGTGATCGATGAATGTTTTTTTGTTTTTTTTCCCCACATGGCAGATTAGAGATTACACAACAGACATTAATTCTCAAAGATTTCCCGCCGTCTGCTCTCATTCCTAGAAAACACGCTCGAAGTGGTGCTGAAGAAGAGCTTGTCTGGCCTCGGCTTCAGCTTTTACATTTCTCATCTGCACTCGGGGCCCGACCGCGGCAGCGTGGTCCGGATCAAACGGCTGTTCCCGGGTCAGCCGGCGCGAGAGAGTGGGCTGCTACGAGAGGGAGACGTCATCCTGTCTGTCAACAAGGAGCCTGTCAGAGACCTCTCTTACCAGGTATGGGAGCTGGGAGGGTGGGGGGAATCAAAATGAATATAAATCTCATCCATAATTAAAGTAAGTAAATTATGCATATTACATTATAGTGTTGGTTGTACATAGGAGGGTTTTTTTGTATCCCACGATAACATTTAAAAACATAAAGAATGGTTACTAAGAGCAGAGGGTGGTTCATAACGTGCTAAATGCAGATTTTCCGGAGCACAGTGGGCGAGTTTGCCTGTGGATAAATAGTTCGGGGAATGGGCTGCGAGTGGAAGAACAGCAGTAGTGGTCCGGAACTTCCTTAAGATCTCGACCACGTCATCGGTCCGCTAATCCTTTAATCTCACACCACCGAAAATAGCAAGTGGTTGCCTTATTTGATGTGTCATTTAATCCAAGGAGTTCAGATGGCATTCACACAGGTGCACTTAAACATACAGCACAGTACAACAATTAAAAAAACAGCCTCAAGCTGTCACAAAATGCTCCTGTATCCTGCATATTTCTTTTACGTTGTTGTTTCAGAGAGTTTTGTTCCTGCTCCGTGGAGCTCCATCAGAAGTCAATCTTCTGATCTGTCGGCCAGGTCCTGGAGTGTTGTATGATATAGATGACAACACACTGGTGAGCTCACACGCACATTACTACACACACACAAGTACATAAAAAAAAACTAAAGACCATCTTACCTCGTGTCTGACTCTGTAGAGTCCTGCCTTCTTCCGCGAGGTGCGATCTCAGTCGCTGGACATCCGACTAGGCGATGACTACAGCCAGCTCCTTAAATTTCAGTATGATCGCAAACTACCCGCCCAGACTCGGGCCCCCACCCACGAGGACGACCTGACAAACCCGGCGGAGGAAAGCCTAGATCCTCACGCAGCTGCAGGACTGCCGGAGACCCAGCGGAGTCTCGACGGTAAAGCCCGGGCCAACCAGACTCCTCCATCTCGTCCGCGCTCACCCCCGTCACCAGCCTCACCCACATCACCTCCGTCTCCGGTCTCGCCGGCCTCACCCGTCTCACCCACCTGTGGCTCTCCACCATCTCCACCAGAGTCACAGCCGACCACAGGGACTCCAGAGGGACGGCAGGAAGTAGAGACGAAGAAGAAGAAGAAGAAGAACAAGGCCGGGGAAGAGGAGGTTGCAACAACAACAAGCTCTACTGTGATGCTTCTGGACATCTGTCCCAGGACTTGCTCAAACTCATATGCAAGGTAATGTCAACAGAAACACATGATGCCTGATCTGACATAATGGCAGAAAGCTTGGTATTAACCACACCTCTCTTCTTCTCTACCTCTACCGTTCTGCTAATTAAAAAAAGTTTCACGGAGAATTAACTGAATGAAAATGACTGAATGCCATCATCAAAGTCTCCCGCATCTTCAGTGCTGCACTAGTAGCTTTTAAAACTGTAATGTCATTTTTCTTATCACAGACGAATGTTCTATTCATTGACCCAAATTTAACGGTCAGTCATACCTAACAGCTATCAGTAACAAGTGTTTGATTATAAGCAAATGATTCGTTTAGAAGTACAATTTATAAAAAGAAGAGGATTATGACAATATAAATCGCACATTGTGGGGATATAACTGTGTTATGTACCGTATATACAGTATATTTTGTTCATCTGCAGTGGCGTCAGGGAGGAGGCGGATGGAAGTGTGACTTACTGCCTGATGGGAAATGGACTGACTATCACGGCAGATGAGGAGTACCTGACCATCAGCTCCACGCTGAAGCCCGCTCACAGCCTTCCCTCCAGTGTGGCCACTCACACCCCATCGACTAACGTCACAGGCGTCCACGCTCAAACCTCCGGCACCTCCTCTAGTTTCAGCTCTCACAATCCGAGCCTCGGACCCCAGTTTCCCGCCACCGGCGTCTTGCCCCTCGGCCTCTCGTCTGACTCCCCGACCCGCCCATCCCAGGCGCTCACGACCCAGCCGCCGAAAGCCAAACACCACCCGATCCAGCAAGGCCCCCTCCAGAGTCACTGCAGAGATATCCACAAGAACAGCAGGCCCGTGATGACCCCGCCCCAGCCTCACGCTCCACCATTGACCCCCATCATGGCTCAGGTTGTTTCCTCGGTGCCTCGTTGTGCCAGTCCACCTGCCCCAACGTTGCCCGCCACGATGCTGCTGCCTCTCGCCCAGAGCCACACGCAGCACAGAGAGGAGCCAGAGAAGAAGGAAAGGGAATACAGCGATGATTACGATGAAGATGAGGAGGAGGAGGAAGAGAGTCGAAGAAAGGTTCTTGGCTCACTTTATCTGCCTGCGGAAGTTTTAACGCATTTTAACATTACCGCCCCCAATGGCACAGTAACTAATGTGTCCCGGTTATTTGACGGATAAGAAGACAGATAACGAACTGAGTTAAACAAATCAGCTGCATATTTTTGGGGAAAGGAGCAACTTAAGATGGAAATGATTTCTTGCTGTCAACTGTATTACATATATTGTTATTGTTGTCAGGGATTGGTGAAGGAGTTTGAGCTGACGGTGGTTCTGACCAAGTCCAGGAGTGGAAGCTTTGGGTTCACCATCACTCGAAGCAAGCTGGACAACTGCTACTACATACAAGATATACTGGACAACCCAGCCAGGGCCGACGGACGACTCAGGGCAGGAGACAGGCTCGTCACAGTACGCACAAACGCACACACACAATTTAAGAATCACATTTTTCTGTATTTCATTTAGACTGTGTACTTCTCAAGCTGACCAAGCAATTCTTTCACCATCGTATGTTTCCAGGTAAATGGGCATGACGTTACCAGTGTGGCTGATGATGTTGCCATGACGATTCTCCGGTCATCTCCAAGAAAACTGAGTATGACTTTGGGGAGGGCCGTCTCCAACTTGGTGGCCCCGCCTTCCTGTGACAGCTTACCTGACATAGTTCTCCACAAGACACCCTCGGGACAGCTGGGTGAGGCCCTCTACTCGTGTTTTGAGGACACGGGCACATCCACACGGCACTATTTGATTGCGTCTACTGTGGGTGTCTTACCCCTCCAGGTATAAAGCTGACAGGAGGCATTGGCAGCAGGTGGCAGGGCATCTACTGTCTGCAGGTGGTGCCAGGATCCCCAGCCAGCGAGGAGGGCAGCGTCCAACCCAACGACAAGATCCTCTACATCTGTGGTAGGTGCACCCTGGGAATGACCCTGGAAGACGCAGTCAAAGCCTGTGAGATCGCCCCTCGAAAAGTCAAACTTAAAATCATCAGGTACGTGCACTGAAAGGCTGGACGGATACACACTGGAGCGGGTCGGCTTTCGGTTCATCGAATGACTTTATGTTTGTGTCTGTCACAGAGAAGAGCAGCCAGTGAACCCCAAGGCTAAGTGGAACGGTACGTTAGAAGGATTTACGTTTCGGGTTACCTCAAGGACACGTATAGAGGATCGTTGGGTTGTTAAACGCACTGATGGATTGCTTAGTTACCAGATACGTTTGTGCTCGACTGAACCACGATAATTTACGTTCAATCATGACCAGAAAAAGTTATTGGATGACACTTTGCATTTAGATTTAGCACTGAAATTGAATTATTTCCAGTATGTATATATAGATATGCATATATTTAGTACAAGTTTTTCTTTTTTTAGGTCTGTTTGATTGGAAAAAGGACAGGAAGTTCTTTGCTCGCTTTGAAGAGCCAGTCTCTCCAGATACAGACTCTCCTACCGAAGAGTGTGAGTGTGTTCTCCCCCCAACTCTCCCATGTTCCATCAGCACCATAACTAGTTCCCTTTCACCCTGCGTGAAGCCGGAGCTGGTTGCTGAAAGACAGTTCTCTGCTGTGTGTGTGTGTGTGTGTGTGCGTGCGTGTGCATGTGCGTGTGTGTGTGTGCGTGTGCGTGTGTGATCTGAATGCTGACGGACAGATCCTGGGCTCTCACAGCGAGATTAATTATTAGCAACCCTCAAGCCCTCCACTGGTGTATTGGACTGCAGGGCTGTGGCCATCACACACACACACACACACACACACACACACACACACACACACAGATGATGCCATACAGCCAGTGGTCTGCAGGGCAGAGAGCTGTTGCCTGGTGACGGTGCATGCAGCGGAGAGGAACAGTAGCGAGGGTCACTCTAAAAAGACCAGTCTTGTTTACCTGTCATAGAAGAGACGTACACATCAACACTTTCAAAATGGCCAAAGAGGTGGGAGGTTGGTGTGTGTTTTTTTTCTCTCTCTGTGTGTCTGTTACGAAATTGTCAGTGGCGGAAAAAGGTTGCATGGGTGAAGATTTGTGCAGAAGCGACCTGACATTGTTAGACAATTGATCAATTGAAAACATAATTTGTATGTGCAATTGCTCGAGTTGTTTTGTTTACAGAATCATTGATAATTAGTTCTGTTTTTTCAGTTGAAGATGTGTGTAGGACTGCTGAAAAACTTAAGCTGTCCATCCCTCTCAAAAGAACACAATGTAAGTTTCTGAACATATTATTTATGTTTGTCCAAAAGTTCATTCTTTTCTGTTCACCTCTTGCCAGCTCTATCCTTTCTTTTTTGACTCTCCGCCCACCTTTTGAAGAGTATATTGACAGACTGTAACGCAAGTCCCTTTGTGTGTCAATCTGTGAATACTGAAAACGGCCTGTGCGCGTCTGATCCGATTTTCTTTATACCTTCATTCATGCATCAATAATACAATGGCATTTTCTGCAGAACACACGGTGTGTTTGTAAATACAGTGGAAGAAATCGACTGATTCCTCATTTTCTCAACTGGGCCCTGCAGAGTTGCATCATGCAAGTGGAGTTCACGAAACCAGAAGGAGGAGGCCTCGGCTTTGCTCTGATCGGGGGAACAAACGGCAGCATGCTCAGGGTGAAGGAAATCTGCTCCGGTGGAGTTGCCGAGCAGGACGGTCGGCTGCGAGTGGGAGATATTGTATTAGAGGTAACAACCCAACTTACACCACGGTTGTTTAATTACCCACCGCCATGTGGAAAACCCTGATCCTTCACTGCGTCATTTCCAGGTAAACGGTGTGATTGTGTCGGGACTGAGCCACAGTAAGGTTGTGGATATCCTACGTAAAGCTGAGGGCACTGTGCAGCTCACCATCAGCAGAGACACTCTGCCCCTGACGCGCTCCGAGTCCCCCACACCGCCCAGCATGTGCACTCAGACTGCAGCTGTTTCAGCTGAGCAGCCGGCTCCGGTGTCCTGCCCCGATAACAGTCCCGCTCCTGACGCCATGCTGAATAAGCCGATGGAGCGCCCCCCTGGTGAGCCCTCTGACAACTGTCCTTTCTATTGTTGTCATATTCAGAGGGGCGATACTGCTCAAATAAAGAGCTGTATGTGCAGTCCTGTCTTAAGACTTTTGCGGACGTAGAATTGAAATTCTAAATTGCATCTGTGAAAAAATCAGGAATGGAAAAACTGTTTACTTCATTTTAATCATTAGGACTAAACACTTGAAAAACCTACAGCTATGTAAAATAATATGCAAACACACATTTGAAGCCCTATAGATTGTCTATGAAGATATGAATTTATATTGTATGTATTGTAACTTATATTGTATATATTGTAACTGTCTCAGAGGCGACTTCAGACACTGTGAGCAATGACGCTGGAGTGTCCGTTACCTCGTCACCTCCTCCACCACGTCGATTGACTATCGTAACAGACGACACTGCAAATGCACAGGTAGCTAAAAAGCATGCGCGCTTGTGTGGCAATTAGGATGTAAATTCCCAGTTTGACTAAAATCAGGGCCCTCTTTGCCTCCTTACTAATATAATCTTCTGCTAACATCTCGGTCCCTCTCTCCGCTGCCTCCTCTGGCTGCTTGTCTGTGGAACAGGAGAGCTGTGACAGCACCCCTTCCCACCAAGCCTGCTGCCCGTCCCTAAATGTCACTGACATGTTGCATGGAGCTTCTCACAGGTAGTAACTTTCCTGTGTTGTTTTTTCTACTCCTTTCCTCCCCACTTATCCTCCTCCTGCTTCTTCTCTGGGCTTCTGGACTTCCTCTGTTAACCACATGGAGGCAGTATAGAGCAATAGAAAACATACCACCCTAGAGAAATTCCTGTCCCTTGTGGCCTCTAAAGCAATTATGACAATTATGGTGTACCGATTACAAAGTGCATTGTACTATTATCTGTAGTCTTACAACAACAATAATTATGAAGGTATTTTAGCCTCTTGTCTATACTGTATTTTAGGTGGAAAAATCGCAGGGAAAGGAAGCTCAGCCTAGCATGATGTCTCACCCCTGCCCCCTGACTCCCCCAGGAAACGAATAGTGACTAAACATTTGGACCAGTCCTGCAAAGACACCCGGAAAACACAGTCAGATGGCTGGAGCAGCGAGGAAGAAGAAGATGATGTTTTTGACACCACTGGTCAGGAAATGACATCATCCCAAACAGGTGTATATTCCTCCACCCGTTAGCTACACTGTCAGAGTGAAAATCGTATCTATCCTGAGCCAAACGAGCATCTCTTTTCCCCCTTTTTCTTTTTTCAGGCCCACCCATAGTATCAGAGGAGGAACTTTCCAGTTTAGCTTTCATTAGCCCAGCGAAGACCAGCCAATATTCAGGCTCCAGGGTCAAAGCGCTCATCCAGGATTCTACAACACCAACTGGACCAGCAAGAACTGGTCAAAGAGTTCACGGTGTGCATGTTTTATGGACACAACGTTCCATTAAAATATTTTATCACATTAATTGTGCCATCACAAATTTACCCTATGGGGTTAAAAAATAACCATCACTTCTGTAATCGTGCTCATGTTGTTCATTTCAGGCTCTGGAGCATCTGAAACCCACTGACAATTGTCTGGTGGGGAAAGCCCCTGAAAACAGAGACAAGAACCGCTACAGAGACATCCTACCCTGTGAGTCCGCTTCTACTTTCTTCTGGCAGAATCCAAACTTTACTCCAAACTAATTTCTTTATTGTAAATGCAGGATACTCTTAGACTTGACATTTATATGGGAGCTGTTGGTTGCCACTTAGTTTAAGCTGATTGGGACATGATCATTTCCTCAGTATCAGTAATTCACTGGGGCTGCACTCATTCATTTATCATTCCTTTATGTGCAGAAGCTCCAGAAGAAAAAGCATTAACCAATCTTTTCCGTTGCTTGAAACTGTTTAACTTAGAAAGCCTGGTTTCCAGTGTGTGGCTTTAGCAGGCGGTTGGGGACAAACCCCAAAGCCTTCCTAACTGCGTAGATTGCGTGCCAATGGAGAAACAACAAAGTAGCAGTGTCTGTTTTTTATGTTTAAGAAATGAATAAATTTATCAAACATTGGGAAAACCGTAGTCGTGTCAGTTTATATTCAGTTTATTGAAATTATGAATGCAAGCAGTGATGCATGCGAACAGGCACAGAGTTTAGGGTCTTTACCTCCACATGTATTT
This sequence comes from Apeltes quadracus, assembly GCA_021346845.1. Lineage (NCBI taxonomy): Eukaryota > Metazoa > Chordata > Actinopteri > Perciformes > Gasterosteidae > Apeltes > Apeltes quadracus. Next base: position 7,782,863 of record CM037922.1, read on the forward strand.
TCTTCCTTCTCTTTCCCGCCCATAGATGACGAAACTCGCGTTGCCATTGGAGACAACCGGGACTACATCAACGGCAGCTACATCCACATGCATGTAGGCGATGAGAAGTTCCTCTACATCTCCTGCCAGGGCCCTCTGCCTTCCACAGGGCCGGCCTTCTGGCAGATGATCTGGGAAAACAAATCGGATGTCATTGCCATGATGACCCAGGAGGTAGAACGGGGAAGGATCAAATGTCACAAGTACTGGCCGGAGCAGCTCGGCGTGCCTCTGGACGCCGGCAGGTACCAGCTTCATCTGGACAACCAACAGTTCCTGGAGTACTTCCACATCAAGGTCATACGCATGGTGGAGATAGAGGTAAGCGATCTCCGAGGCATATCTGCCTGCCTTTCAAACGTCACCATCGTTACGGTTTACGCCGAACCTGGCACATCCTAAACCTGTAAATCTGTTATTTTTTTCTTCCAGACCAGTGAAACACATTTTCTCCGTCACCTGAAGTTCACACACTGGCCTGACCACGGAGTGCCCAAAAGCTCCGAGCAGCTGGTTCGCTTCATCCGCTACCTGAGGGCCGTGCACCACCAGGGACCAGTCACGGTGCACTGCAGCGCCGGGATCGGACGCGCGGGAGTCCTCATCTGCACGGACGTTATCCTCAGCCTCATTGAGAAGGATTTGCCCGTGAGTGGAGCCGTGTCGTTAGGTTCATTGTGTTTCAGCCATGCTGAAATGTCAATGTCACGGCAGATGTTTTGCCGTGACATTTTGTATCAACTTAAATGGTCCTCGAAGGATGGATGCTACCAACCTAAGTGATTCTCTGACTTTTCATCTGACATTTCCCATTTTTGTATAATTCTTTGGTTCGTGACCAAATACCCGAATGACCGATCGCATTCTAACAAGGCACTTCTGCATTGTTGAGACGTTTATCACTCTGAAGTTCCCGCTTGGTCGATTTATTATTGATATAATAACTTGACTATAGGCACTGACCTGTTCGCCAACGTGCTTTAGTCGAGCTTAACAACCGCCTGCTTCTGTCCTTCAGATCAATGTGAGTGACGTTGTGAAGGAGATGAGACTTCAGCGGCACGGGATGATTCAAACGAAGGTCAGTGGCAGCAGAGGCCGTTGAATGTTAAACAATAAAAACTAACCAGAAGCAATAAGTGCACTTTATGTTTTTTTTTCATTTCAGGAGCAGTACTTATTCTGCTACAAAGTCTGGTTGGAGGTTTTACAGGGCATTTTAGAGCTTCATGACAACCAATGGCAACCGGAAAGTCCCCAGGACCACAAATTAGTTTGAACGTCCTCGACTTCACGTCAGTTCCCTGAACAGCACAGACTAGGATTGAGAAACCACTCGCTGTCTATCAAGCGTAGACGGGTGAGACATTTCTCTTCGACTGTATTTCTTTGGTGTTTAGTGAGCTACAATAAGAAACGTGTACTTTTTCTCTGTTTTGATACTTTATGTTGAGGAGGCCTATTGTTTAGTTACAATGACTTTAACTATAATATGTTTGTTCTTGTATGTGCTCCCGGTGCTGTGGTTATGTCAATTTAATTTAGATCACTGAGGTTGTTTTGCCTTCTCAGGCTTAGTGATTTGCCTTCTGTCTCTAGCATCTTTTTTTTTTTTATTTGTGTCACAATTTGAATGTATCCGTTTTTCTCTGTGTCCTTTTATTTACAAATCACACTCAATTTTAATAGTCATATTGCATGCATGGAATGTAGTCACATAGAGTATCTGTAACCTCAATGAGTAGCATTTAATTAGGCATTGTGTTATTATTTCATTAAGTGCATTTGTACCCTGAAGAAAAGGACATAAGCAAAATAACGTTATACATTTTTATGTCCGTGATCTACATAAATTAAAAGAATCAAGTGCCTTGGAATGACTCACTTGCTTCATACTGACCCTGACTCACTGGTCAGAAGTGGTCGGGGACGGAGAGCAGGAAACTGATTGGGCAGCACTGTGCAGTGTTTTGGATTGACCGTGCAGCTTTCCGTCTGTTTGCGGTCCGAGGTGGATGGTTGGATGGTTGGTGATCCGAGCTGCAGGGGGATTACATCTTACCTTTTAGTTCAGTGGTAACTTTGCACACCGCCTGTCAATCTATTTTTGTTTGTGGGCACTATTTATACAGATCACTCACTACACATATTCCCAAATCTCACATCCGAATACAGATAAAAAATGATTCAACATAACAAATATTTGAAAGAATTCAAACATTTTCAATTCACTCTTTTACTAAAATTTGGTCGAGCGTAAACACCAAATGTTACGATTTTTTGAGGGATGCGCAAAGATTTAAAAGGCTAGTTACAGGGTTTTTAGGTACAATCTATTATGTGGCAACATTCATTATCTGTATTCCATAGCTATTTTAATACAGTTAAGTATTAAGTTAGTCAAAAATAGAAATAAATATGAGGTTTTTAAATTGTTTTGCCTCTTTAGATATTTATGATGTACAGCAAATTCAAGTGACAGATGAAAGAAGATGTATAGCTGCTGGTTGCACCTTAACCTCTGGATGAAACTGCTTGTAAGCTTTGTTCATTCAGCCCCTATAAACACACACACACACACACACACACACACACACTAACTAGCTCTCACATTGCATGCAGACTTTTACATTGAAGAAGTCTGAGCTTGTAGTTTGGTTGAATGACTAGAACACGATCCAAATGGGGAACGTAACAAAGCAATACTCTCCAGAAGAAGGGGAGATCCGAACTTGAATAAACGTCTGCGGCGCATGTTGGTAAGGCACATGCAGCACTGCAACCTTGTCATGCGGACGGCTACGTGGAGCCATCAGCCTCTTTACTGTGTATGCAACATCTTTGAATTATCGCTGGGTTGGTGGGTCCCATAGGTAACCATGTGTTATGTGCAAGTTCATGTTCTCTTTGAAATCCTGATGATGTGTTTTTTCCCCTCATATCTTGGAAAATAATTACCCTTGAAAGAAGGACATTGAATTGGGAAAATGAATTCCCGTACAGCCAAGCGAGAAATGCTTATATATTCTAAATGAAACCCATGTCACTGTACCAGCCACCATGTAACCAACAACTGAGAACAATGTCATACCTCTCTCTTTAATTAAAAACCATTCTGAAACTTGTTTGCAAGTTGTACAGCACATTTCACCCCTTGACTCGGCGCACAACATAACTCATCTTGAACAACGGAACAAGAGCAGCCGAGTGGGTTTTTTTTCCCGATGGCACGAACAGAACAGAGCGCCGGAGGCGGCCCTAAATCTAATTCCACTGAGCCCCCTCTCCACATTTACTGCGGGGTATACTCCCTCTCGGGTTTTACTGCAGGGTAAATAAGCCGGTCTCACAGGGGTCTTTGTGACAGCATGGAAACCCGTGGAAACACACTGCACACTTCACTCACATTTCCACCTTTTTGCTGGGGCGAACCACGGCCGTAGATTTACTCCCCACTTTCTCACCACTGTCTCTCTCTGTGCCCTTGGGCGCCATCTCTAGAACTGCTCCCCTCGCACACTCAAACCCCTCCTACGTCCCCTTTTTGCTTGCTCCCTAACCCACACCTTGCTTGTTGCTGTGAGTTACGGCAGGAACGGCAGCAACTCGGTTATTCAGGGCCTTTTCCCATTTACACCATTCACACAAACCACAAGACGGAGGATGAATTAATGACTTACAATGTCAGCAAGCCAAGGAGAGAGGGTGTTTACTGAGTATGAACTGATATCAGCTGCGTCAGGGGAACCTGAGCGAGGATCAGAGGGGACTGTGGTCCGTACACCGGCAGGATGTAGCGAGATGGGAACTAAGTCGACAGTAAAGTCATTAACAGAAGGCCATTCAGCTGAGAGTGTGATTTAAAGGCTTGAGCGAGGTGTAGAAATGAGCTCATGTGCTCTCAGTAAATCCTCCTGCTCTCTGCTGGGCTCACAGTGTAACAGACACAAGCCTTTTCTCTGTGTACTGATTAAAAATAGCACTGAAATGATGTGCTACCAAAAACTACCACGACACACACACACCCTCCACACCTTCCTAATGGTTGTCCAATCCTCCTTCACTGTCAAATGTCACCATGAATATCTAACAGGCAACTGCAAGTCAGTGAAACTGTGTGTTGTGTTTGAGTGATTACGCCAAATTCAACTTTCAGCAATCGCTTAATTCCAGGGTTTTGTTTCATTGCCATCTTCAAAATAATATTTAAATTTACAAGACTTTTCACGCAAACGGAAGATAAATAAATATGCCAGCTGACTGCGGTCCCGGTAATCTTACGCAGAGAATGGATGCAGACCCTTGTGAGGTATTTCTGTCTGAAATATGACATCAGCCTGCTCTTCATTTGTTCTTAGAACACCGCTACATCAGAAGCATCATTGTTCAGTTTTCCCATTCAAAAGCCAAAGAAGTTAAAGAAAACCTTATTTTTTGTGTTTGGTTTGGTCGTGGGCTCTGGAGTACGTCGACAGAACTTAGAAAAGGGCTTTTTCAAAAAGCATAATTTGCTGTAGTTATCATCTGGCCTCTTCAAACAGCCAAAGTAAATGAGCACCAGTCAGTGGATATAAACTTTGGTTTTGCGGATCCTCTGTACAGGGAGAGATGACAGTGAATGTCACTAAATGACTGCTTAATAAAAAACTAAGAAATCGATTAAAAGTCTACCAAATATAGGATGAACAAGATACTCATATGCAATTGTGCAACGTATAATTGTTCTCTTGAAGTTGGCCGATCAAATTGAAAAAGAGTAAATCGTACAATAGTGCGAAGTGAGCGGCAAAGACAATCTTCTCTTTGTCAAACTCGGACATCAAGCGCCACATCGCAGCAAGCTTTAATAACACCTGCTTTCAATTAAGTGACTTTCTCATCAGTCTCTGGTCGGAATAGAAAGAAAAGGCCTCACGCCTCGTCACGTCGAAAGATGTTTCTGAATTAGAAAGCGATTAAATCAGAGGAGCAGACGCACACCGTTGCAAGGGGCGTCGTTTGTCTTCATTTGAGTGGGCCCTCCATGATCATCTCCGCGGGGGCGGCTAATTGAAAAAGGGTTTCAGAAATGCGATTGTTAGCAGCGATAATAATTTATTACGCTCAGCTTGTGGAGTCCTGGGAGTCATTTGTATTCATTAGTGTAAATTCAAATTATGTTTGTGATTAAATCGCGACTTTGACAGGCAGAGGGGCCTCAGACTGATGAGACCTTTGCTCCGGGTCACCGCCTCCCTCGTTCCCCTCCTACTAAGCGCGCGGCGGAGAAGCCTCCTTTGCCTCAGCACCATCAATCTGTGTCTGATTCTAGTTGAGACGTTAGCCCGTAGCGTACTCCGAGCACACTTAGTGAAATGAACCCACCTTCTGAAAGACAACAGCAATCAGAAGCGGATCAGACACGGGCGTTACCCGGCGAGCGGTCATTCTTCTCTTTTCCCTTTCATTTAGCCAGTAGTGCAAGTTATTATTTGTCATGCCTGACTAATATTGACCCATCTCTTCTCTAAATGTCAGGCGGTGATTTCTTTGACGGCCGAGAGATGGCAGTTAAGTAGGTCAGTGTCATTGTGATGAACATCAACCATGGCGGGTCAGTGACTGGGCGGCTCCTCCACTTGTCCGCCTGTCACGAGCCACTGAGCCAGAGCAGGCGAGAAGCTGAGTGCTCCTTTAGTGAAGCCCAGTAAATTACTCCGATGCAGGCTGTCGCCGCGTAAAGTGAGGAACTTTATCAGATGTACACTGCCAGAGGTCGTGTCTTATTGACCTGACAGGTCGCTGGCGGGGGGCCCGAATGAAAGGGGGACAATGCTGGAGCAAAGGCTGATGGTTTAGGGCTGTTTGTGTTGGTTATGAAAATGTCAAACACGGCGATTTAAAAAAAAAAACAAAGAACAGCTTTGATCTTTCAAAGCTTTTTTCCTCCCTCATTTTTTCATGAACCTAAGCCACATGCAAATGCTCTGCGTTAGTTACGTCCACATGTGCCCAAGTGCAGATAAGCATCGGAATAAACATGGACATGGACTACATAAGGGACTATTGGTATTGGACTCTATAATAGTCCCTTATGTAGTCACTGTTTTTATTGCCCACCATTTTATTTAGTAAAGTACAGAGTTAAAAATAAATTCTATGTAGTGTAATTGAAACCAAGTCTATCGTGTGCACACAACTCAACTCAAAAATGTTTCGCATTTTATAGATACGAAGATTATGAATTATTAACGACCGTGATGATCCAAAACACTATTGAGTAACTCATTGAGGAGGCATTATGTATGGAAAAGTGAACCCCCTTCGACCCTAATAGTAAATAGTATACAACATATATGCAACACCTTTTTTGTAATTTGCCTGAGATGTATGACGCAGATTAATTCAACAGATACTTCTCAAACAAATAGCAAAACCGTAAGAGAATATTTGAGAACTGTAACAAGACAGGACGTTTTCTGATAAACCCTTAAAAGCTGTGCTAATAGTATTATAGCATCATCCCAGCATCCCATTAGCATCCCATTAACCTGAACACAACAACTTGCCGCGATTCATTATTACTCTCGGACATTCAGGCCAACATCAAGCGTACAAAAGGGCATCCAATCCGGCCCAAATGCTCTGCGCCATGAAAACAGATTTCCCTTCTCAATTACACGTGAATCACTGCCTCTACAACGCTAAACACTTCAATGCAAACATGGAAAGCACACAAACACACACGCACACATGCGTACCTGTGGAAAATCCAGACGTTTGTTGTGACTCCACAGGGGGACAGTTTACGTCAATGGAGCTTTTTCTCTGAGGTGAAGGGAACCCTCCCACACACACACACACACAGACATACACACACACACACACGCACACGCACAAGGCAACCCCCTAACAGACTCCCACGCTCCAGCCACCTGTAAATGTCAGATGGTGAGACAGTGTATCTTGGAGCGGTGTGGTATTTTTAACCTTTCATTACCGCCTGACTCACCTACACACATCTACACACAAACACACACAGACACTATCAGGGCTCCTAACACTGCCCACCAATGAAGGGCAAACCGTGCCTCACTTAGTTTAACACAGAAATATCCCAAAACGTGAACATTTATGCTCGGAGTCATTCAGTGTCCATGATGATGGGAAACACAAATGTAACCTCTTGAAGGTGAGAATGCTTTGTGATTATTTCTATTTGGATAGTCTCTGAATTCTTATCAATAGAAATTGAAGTTTATTTTCCACTTAAGGCTGCTTTTGTAAACTGTTTTTCCCCAACGTTTTCTTTTTGCCATCTGTAATGTGTGTCTTTACAGCTTTTCTCTGCTCACGCCAACAGTGTCTTTTACTTCCTTTTCGTCATACTCGATGAGGAAGCCCATGCCGACATCAGCTCAGTGTGGCAACAACTTGGAAAATACGAAGCTCTCCTCTTTTTCCTCTATTTTTTTTATTATGCTCCTGGCTCCAGGACCCTCCATCCACTGAGCACCGTCATCCATCCACTGGACGCAGTGCCACGTTCTGTCCACTGGACACTGACCCTGTCGCGCCCCCACTCCTGCCCACGTGTTTGCAGTGTCCGTCTCCGACTTGTCTTCCGTAGGAAAGTATGTAGCAGGAGTTTTTCCGCTTGGAGCACACAGAGTCTGCGCTTGTTGTGGTGACCTTTGCGTCGTTGTAGGAGAACCAGCTGTTAGCTTGGTACTCGTCCCCCACACCTGGATCCACCCCGTCACAGTTGTAGTGCCCTAACGGGAGAAGAAGCCTTGTTTCCAGGACTGGCTTAAAATCCTGAATGTGAGTATCAGTAAAACAAGCAATCCTCTCACCACTTCTTGCTGTGATGCCGATGTGGTTGACGGTACTGACCAGAGTGTAGTGGCCGCAATCCTGAAAAGAAACCCAGTAAATCGGAGTTGTGCGCACATAGTTTCACACACTTACTTGTGTCATCGGTAATCTGATGATTTTGTTTACACTTCATTTTCTTTTTATCTACCTGGTTAGATGTCACCACCAGCTCTCTGAGGATGACGACTGGGTCATGTAGCTTCTCAAGCTGGAAGGTTGCAGTGAACCTAAAGCGCTTTAGATGCAGGAACAGCACCCTGAGGCCAGATAGAAAAAGATATGAGCAACAGATGTTTTTCTATTGGTATTTAACACATCACAATTTGGAACCCCATCACCTTTGGGTCAGTGGTGACCGTTTTGCTGATACCACTGGGACAACCAGCATGACCAGTGGGCGCCGTGGTCAGCAGTGTAGTTGCGGATGTGATATCACTCACCTTGGCAGAGTCAGAAAGGCCCTACGCAGGCCTGAAGTGGTGGCTCCGCATTCACAGCTGTACCCCACGTTCCGCTCCTGCAGATCAGCACACAACAAACGCGGTTTCGCTTTCACTGACTCGGGTAAGCAGGGGCGGTTGGATAGGAATGGGACAGTGTTCACCCCACATTAGTCAGTGCTGTTGTGAATCAATGACAGGAGGCGTTTCTTACCATCATGTAATCCTGGAGCATCTGCTGCACGCTTACGTCTCCAGGCACCACGTCCAGGGAGAGGTTTGTGAACTGCTCCTCTCTAGTGGATCCTATCCCGCACCTACACATTAAAAAAGGACAATGCAGGTGAAATATATATGCATATTGTGTGCTATGTGGTGACCATGCAGGCGTACCCCTTGCAGGTCCTGGTGTTAGCCATTGTAAAGACCATGTGCTCCTCCACAGGACAGCTGTAGGATCTGCCCTGGATGGCAGCCATCCTCTGAAGCTTTGGGCTTAAGCATCTCATCTGCTGCAGCACGCAGGTGAGGAACTCGTGTGAATCCTGCAGGTACACCCACACAATTATACAACTTTATGCAGAGTTTATACCACCAGGAAGTACTTAAAACAACAGACCACCGCCTTCCTCTACCTTCTGGTCATTGTCCTGGAACTCTTGAGAACAAATCGTGCTCTTGAATGCCATAAGGAGTTTGATTTTGTGACTGACATTGTCTGAGAGGTGAGACCTTTGGATGTCCATGAAGGCTCTGGAGAGGAGGTCAAATGGGTCAGAGGCATTTACTTAAGATTTTCGTCTTCAGAATACCGCTTAATGGAGGTAGTGGTCGCGTCAAAGCTTTGCCGTACCTGATAACTGCAGCCTGTGGCATCAAATTCCAGAGATGCTCCTGGCATCTGATGGCACTGACGAAGTCCTTCAGTGTCAGGAGGCTCTGCAGGCAGGAGTTCATGTAACAGATATCTCCTGGATTAGGGAATCTGACACGCAAACATAACAAATACAACACCTAAATATCATGAAATCCATAATGGCACGCTCTTAAATTGAAGTTACTTTTCTCAAATTAGCTGTTTTACTTTGATAAGCAGGCCGGCTTTCTTGAATGTGTATGTGTTTGTGTGTTTATTTGTATATGTGTGTGTGTGAGTATAAGCACCCCAGAGACTTGATCTTCTGCCGTCTGAGGGTTGCGGGGTGGTACTGTTCTTTTGGGTTCTTTTCTACGCAAGCTGGCGCGACTCGAGATGTTCTCTGTTGGCAAAAAACAAACACTAGTTAAAATATGAAAAGGCAAATTCCCACACTAATAAAATATCCAGTTAATGTTGAAGGCTGTCGAACACATAGATACCCTGAATAGACTCCATGACCACTTGTCATCTTGTGATGTGACAACACTGGGGACAAAGAGAAACACTGTTATATAACTGAAATATTTGCCTGAGAATTACATTTCCAAAGGTCCTTTCCATCAGGTTTTCTAAGGCAGTGAATGTGCTTGCTAAGAAACTATTTTAAAAACTCATGGTTGTGACCATAACAATGAGGAAATAGTCATGCTAAGACTTTGATAAAGATCTCCACACCTTCTCTGAGAGACAAGTGTCTGCTGCCCCTCATCTGACGCCACACCCATGGCATTTTTAGATATCTGTGCGGAGTAAAAAAGAACAACTACGATGGAGATGATGGTAAAGATACTAAATGTACACATAACGACATAAACTGGCTTCGCCGAAAGTATCTCTCATTGAACTGTGGTGTCGAAGTTCGTGTTAAAGACAAACAAACCTCTCTTAAAAAGGGACAGCAGCAAATCATCTTGATTATCCTTGTCAAAGTGAGTTGAGCTTGACAGCTTACTGCTACTTTCGTGAATAGTTGGTGAACGATATCTGTTGAGTAGCCATTCTGTGACCATTCTAAATTCTAGAGATCTGTTCTACAGTACTGTTCTGTTCAGTTCAATTCAATCAAACAGTTGCTTTGAACAACTATGAACATATGAACTATGTTTTGGGGGATCAATTCAAGAATGTCAAGTTACAAGTGTGTATATATATATATATATATATATATATATATATATATATATATATATATTATATATACACACACACACACTTGTACTTGTAAATTTAAAGAAGAACCTTTTAACTGGGAGAAAAAGGCCTATATCAATGAGCTGATATATATAGTGACCCCTGCTTTGTTGTAGGCAAACCAGCTGTCATTCTCCATTACGTTGTATATATATACATGTTTTTGGGCTGTTTATGAGCATGAAATATATATTGAAATATAAAGATATCCCATCACAGTAATCATCATGGCACCACATGCAATTAAACACGCTGGCCCACAATCAGACAGAAAAAGAGTAACATTTAGCTACTGATACTGATGCAAAGTAGCGTGGTGATTTTGCGTGTTCCATTGCACCGGCAGCTCTCGTTTGTTTCTTCCCTCAAACCTTCTGTGTGCGCTGCAGGAATGGTGGTGGCTGGTTGTAATCGGCGTGACGGGGGCCATGACAATGCCTGTCTCCCTCCCTGCTGTTCCACCCAGGAGCATAAACTACTAATGGCCCCCTAATGTATAAATACCATTCTACAGGCATTAGTCACACTTTCTCTCTTTTTCTGCAACACACATAAACATGTATGCACACACACACTCAGAGAGGCAGGTCTATGGGGCATTAGTCACAGTGACAGCCCTGCCTATGGTTGGGTTGCAGATGAGGGCCAAGGCCAGGGGCTGAGGGTCTAAATTCTCCTGCACAAACAATGCATGTCAAGGAGGCCCATCAGAGGCATTCTTTAAGGACGGGAAGATGTTGTTTTGAGCACAAAGAGAGGGCAGCGGGCCGTGCCAGAGACCAGTGAGGATAGAGTTGTGTATATCTAGAAGTGCAGGTTTTGCTATTGTAATGTCAGTGCGTTTTTTTATGAGTTTGAACCGTGACTGTGTGAGCAGGCATGTTGAGTAAATGTCCAGTGAGATGTTTGAATAGGCCATTGCTGACAGCTTTGCATGTAGAATGAAAATAGACGACATGTTTAGTTTAAAGCTGCGTGTAGATACAAATCTTTGCAGGAAAGCGTCATTTTCTTTTTATTTTCAATGTTGCAAATTGAGACCACAAGCAGGGGAAGACAAAGGGTTCTCCAATACCCGGGGATTTGTTGACAGCTAAATGTCTTCATTCTCACACGAGACATTACCGATGCAAATTGCTATTTAGGTGCATGTGTGCCAGGACAGTGTAGGTCATTAATTCTTATTTAAAGCATCGTTGATCAGAGTGATATAAAGACTGTATGAAGGGTCATTAATCAATGTGCCGAGTAAAAATCTTGTTTGCAGAAATGTGTTTGTTTTTGTCATACGTTTGCGTGGGAGGCTGTGCGTGGGTGCATGAGTGTGACCTCACCCTCGCTTTTTGACATTTTCCCACACACATCAAGGATGCAATGAGCTGACTGCCCGAAACCCTTTGAGCAATTCATCTTCCACATTTCTACCAGAATTATAATATATAGTTTTTTTACTTTAAATTACATTACATTTATGCAGGAGAGTGAAATTTTCAAACACATACACGCACCGTATATCCAAATCCTTTGATCCCAACAATCCTCTCACTTTTTTCCTAAACTAAAAAATGGCCCTGGTTCAAACATCTGTAATGGTGCTTCCAAAGCACCAACCCATATTTCAGTCCATCTAACAATTAGTGAACCTTACAGCATGGGACATGGAGGTCTTTACTTGTCAGACTCTTGGAGTCAACAGTGGCCATGCAACTGTGAGCCATGACCCATCAGCGGCGGTAACCTTATAACAGGGCCTGTAAAACATATAAGGAGGCTTTTAGTTTCACAGTGCTCTCCCATCACATTGCTTTTGCGACCCATTTGCAAACAATTGTGAGCAATTAGGGAATCTGGTCAATGTGGCCGCCTTCCTGGTCCATATTGAGCCAGAATTTAAGAAAAATTGAGAGGCACTAGCGAACATGAATACCTTGTTTCCATCAAAAAGGTAGTGTGGTTTGCCGCGTTTGTATTTTTGCAGGCCGTTATGTGACTAAGCAGGAATGCGCGTATGTGTGTGTGTGTGTGTGTGTGCGCATGTAACAACATAAAAGCATTGCTCTTAAATGTCTGGAAACTCTACAGAGCCAGCCAGGGGGATTCCATGAGAAAACACCTCACCGTGGCTTTCCTCGACAGGATTTTCCTCCGGCCGCACATAGACCCACACTCGTACGCGCTAATGGACAGTGACATGCGTGCACGCAGAGAGGGAGGCATGCTAATTACTGCTTCTTTTGGACAAAGATAGGATAGCAGGACGTCGGCTGGTTGCCTGGATTCGTTTGTTTTCGAGACATCAAATAGCTCGAGCGCAAGAGTGTAGCTGTTGACGTTTACTGTGCGAGAATTCAACAGAATACAGCGGCAAATCACTGTCTGCACTATTAATGCTTCATGAAAGTCTCTCCCTGCATTCGTTATCCCTTATGCCTCGCTTTAGATTTACGTTCACTTCTCATTTCATTAATGTTGTCTTTATGCCTCCACCACGGCTCGGGAATGGACAAGGACGCAACTACCCAAGACCACGTCTTGGGAGTACTGAACGGTGGGTTTATTTTCCCATACAATGATTACGTTTGACAATGCATACAAGACAACACCATCAATTACAAACAAGTGAGTAGACACGGGATAGGAGGTCTAACAGGTAACAAGGCATGAGGAGTGGGGCGGTGCCAGCGGTCTGTCAAAGCATAGAAACAAACAAAAGGGCCCCGAGCTTCCCTGCTCCTCTGAACCTGCCTAATACGCTCTCACCTACGCCACTTACATCACTGATGGGGTGACAGCCGCTGGCTTCTAACAGAGGTCTTTCCTATGGGTGCATGTAGACCTAGCCCTGCTCCACAGTGCTCTTGGGGGTAAGTACATGCAACACAGACCTGGATATACAATAGACCACCGTTTTACCAACGAACATAAACCATAGATTCTCTCTCTTAATCTCTGCTCCAACACAATCGCTCACTCTCTTCCTTCGCACACTTTAAACATTGTATCGTGTTGCTGCTGCTCTGGATTGGCTGGAGAACCAGCAGGACACGCCCACTTCGTCAGCAGCAACTCAGCACACCTGTGAGGAAGACGGACTGAACCAACGACGTGGGGGAGGAGTAAACGCACGCGGAGTAACCCACATGCGCGAGCGACCGAGGTTCCCCACCGGTGCAGATTTTCTGGCCAAAGGGGCGACGTGTTGCTGAGCACCGTGACCCACATTTTCCACTGATTTAGATGTTTCTGCCGTTTACCAGGTGAAGACACATTGTGGAAACTTAGAGGAGCCCCTTTTAACGACTGAGGGGAAAAAAGGTCTTTGTAATTTGATTTCACATCACATCGAGAGTTGGCTTTAAAGAGTCTATGGAAACCACCAGAGGTGGAACACAGCGTCTTTTGACCTTGCAGGGTAGGGAACAGCGAGACTATTGGTGATTTTCATTCCGAATGTGGGATTTTAGATAAACAGAAATATTGGCATCCGCTACTCATATTGGACAAATTATGGACTGAGATGTATTAAAGTTGACTTTCCATAATTTCTCAAAACCAGAAAGCATACCGGCTGATCTCGGGTGGTAGGTTGACCTGTGTCATGGAAAATCGCCTCAGATTTGGATACACGCAATAAATATGTTCTGTCTCGTGAAGGATTGGATGATTACAGCCTCAGAGGGGTTTAACACTACACAACTGATATTTGTTATCTTTAAAGAAAAGATGTTCATGCACATTATTCCACCAAATTACAACAGCTGTTTCAATGTGGTTTTAGTGTGGAGCCACTGAAAGTCTTAAAGGGACAGTTTTCCTCTCACCTGTGGTGCTTTTAATACACCGAGACAGTTTTGGTGTAAGCTGCTTGGTTTTGGAGGTATTGGTCGTAGAGACGTCTTTTGAGTTTTGCAAATGTGTTTGTTGCCACTTTGAGCACCAAGCTGAGTGCCATATACTTACAATATATTTAACAGAAAGCAGACATCTCTATGGCCAAAACTATGCACATCTCACCAAAACAATAATATCATACATAAGAATGGAACCATTCTTTTTTTATTTATGTAGTTATCGGTCACTTAAAAGCTTTCCCAATGAATATTTCTTGTATTAAAATAAATAATACGGGCAATGTGAAAGGGGTCACTGGTAGAAATGAGCCCTTAGAGAATCATCTGACTGCAGGGTTTACGGCCAATTTAGCACTGTTTTAGTTCATTCTCAGCACCATTCACACACGTTTTGTTTTTGTCTGTACCAAGCAGCTGTTTTCAGTGGAAAAAGCTATTATAAGTCCACTGTACGCTACAGGCACAGCAACACGTATTTGACAAAGTCTATTAGCTTATGGAAAATGAATAGGCAATTGTTAGCGACATCCACTGTAAAGGGTAAATATATAAATAAGTTTCTGCTGCCCCCAAGTTGTGAAAGTATAATATAAAGCAGGTTTAAAGTTGTTAAACTATTGACAGTTGTTGACTCTGGATCTCAGGATGCATCAAACGTGCAAATATGTTCCTGCTTTGTTTTAAGTCCAATAAATGCAAGTGCATTCCAGGTTTAAAATACTACAATGTTTTTTCAGCAAAGCATGGTTATTAAACGGTCAGTATTGTTCCTGTGTAAATGGCAGGTAGAAACTTCGCTTACCTTCCTCATGATTTAAAAAAGAAAGAATAAGTGGTGACAGGCAAGACACGCACGTTGGATGTAACCAGATCAACATCTGGCCGATATTAGATCCTATTCCAGCTCTATCTCAATTACACTGCACTGTTACCATGATAACCACGATCCCACCAACGACGGCAGCCTCATCAATCTTCTGCAGCCTTTGAACAAACACACAAGCTCAAGGCAACTGTCGGGCCTTTCTCTTCCTGCAGGGAGTTTATTATTCCATCTCAGACATGTTATGTGCTCTTTTATCTTTGGATAGTTTCATGAAGCCATTTTTTGTAATGCCGTTGTACATTTGACACCAACACTTAGTTTATTTGGCTCCACTAGAAGATGTCAAAGGGCCTCACGTTTTGTTTTTTTAGAAGTCTGCTCTGATCTTTCTTGGTCTCTCTGCCTTTTCAATTATTACACACACAGCGTACTTGACTCCTGTAGGTTGACTTTGTGTGGCAGGGCCCAATTTTCCTTCCGTAACACATATATACAGTACGTCCCTCTTTCTGAGAGCCTGCGCCTGTAACTTTACATCTTTACATCTCGCGCGTATTGTAACCGTGTCGGGGCAATGATGCAAAGTGCACGCGGTGGGGCCGGTCACTGGCTGCTGTTTTGAGGCCTCTGTGTTCTCTCAGGCCTCTCGTTTCCCAGCTCCTCTCCCCTGAAGCACCGTGGGTGTGTTTAGAACACGCTCAGCAGGCCGCCCCTCCATCACAAAGCCCTCTTCTTCCACAGTCCGAGGCTGCCAGCTGGTGAGAGTGTCCAGTTTAAAGTGTGTGTTTGAGAGAAACAGAAAGAAAAAGTATACTTCATCTACTCCTCCCTGTGCCGCCAACTTAACCAGAGAGGAGGAGAATGGAAGGAACAGACTTGGAGGGAGACGTTTAGGACTTGGAGACTTGGAATAAATCAAAAAGCTGGACTCATTAGACCCAACACAGGCAGGTTTTTTATCTCCCCAGCAGGCAGGCGAGGCTGATAAAGCACCGCCACTGAGTAGCGGCTCCAGTAAAGAAGAAACAACGTACCGGTTTTGGGGTTTCAGAAATCCAAATTAACCGTGGGTCGTGTGACAGCCTTGCTGAGGTAAAGCGGGAATATAGAAACGCCTGACCTACATCACCTCTCCGGCGCAGTGGGCGGATTGAGTGTTCCCATGAGAATTCACATGGTCCCAATGACCCGCCCGCCATGAAAGCCTTTATCAGAAAAACGGGAGTTCTCAAGCGGGAGAAGACAAAAAAATAAAATCTAAGATGTGAGAAGGGGGAAAACGAAGAACCGAATCATTTTCTTAACGCCAGATCGAAATGCTGCTGGCTCCCTGGACGGGGCTCAGTCGTGTTTCTGTAGACGAGCCAATGACAAGTGGTTGATGAGCGTCACCCGCCCCTCCAATCCAAGGCCTGAAACCGCTCCAGTGGCCACCAAGAGGGAAGCATCTATCAGCTGTCATCTTCCTTGAAGGCTCACAGTCTACTTCCTTCCTCCCGGGCGTTGTGCAAAAGTCAGGTCTCAGAAGAAAGACACTCTAGTGCTCATCACGCATCTCTTGATGATAATGATGATGATGATGATGATGGTGATTCACAATAGTGCTGGAAGGCTGCTGGGACCTGCTTGAGATTTGGCTGACACCAAAAGTCAATTAAAAAATGATTTTGTCCAAACAGCTGTTCATGTGCAGTTGTGGGTTTGAAAAGTGAGGGATACGCCCTCCACCAGAGTACTCAATTTGTTGTGTCCTTGATATATGTATATATATATATATATACTCTTTTATGATTGACATGGGACATTTGGTTTTTGGGGGTAATGAAGAATATAAATTAGGGATGCAAGGGATTGCAGGGATTATTTGTTGTGGCTTAAATAATACCTTTGAGATAAGGGAGATTTTTTCGGTAATCCTATCATCCAAACCAGATCTGAAGCTCTTTGATTCAAGCAGTAAATTCGGTTCCTTTTGGATCGGCCCCCACAATCTGTTAAAGTTTGGTTGTTGCAGTCGGCCAAACTGCAGTACTGCAGACTGCGTCTGTTTTCAAAGCCGCTCATGCTGATCTCTGCTATTAAAAGAGACACTTGAAGTGCTATTAGAGGAGCAGGCTTGGGGGCCACTGTAACAGTCTTGTATTGTTGTGGATGGAACTTGAAATCAAACAAACCGCACTTTAGATTCACTGAAGCGATTTCAGTGGAGCGAGAAGAGGCCGCCTTAATGACCTGGATTTGGGTGGATAATAATGGCAACAATATGATATCAGAACACACACTGCAGTGGCTGAAGTGGTCTTTTGACTTAGGGCGCATACGAAAGCACTTCAGAGAAGATCTAGCTTGGCTACGGTTTCAGTTTTCATTTCCCAAAACCATGATTATTCTTTTGAATTTCACCCCCTCAAAACTGCACTCAGACGTCAAGGCACCACAGCAATCCTCCGGGTCTGTGATTTGCATTTCAGGAATTATGTGACCACGTTTGAAGACCTCCAGATCAAATGTAATACCTAAACAATGAGCTATTCCTACCAAATGATAGCATAAGCACGAGCAGCCTCACCAATATTTATTGAGCCATGTTGAGTCACGTAAAACTGATGATTGGACTGATTTATTCACCTTAGGTAAGAAGGGAACGAGGAGGAGACGCAGAAGGTCAAAGCCATTTTCAGCTGAAACTCGACACTTGTAAGTTTTATGAAGGATGGTTATAAACAGAAGTGGATCCACCCCACGACCCCAACTGCCAAAAATTAGCCAACTAATGGTGTAAGTCACTCAGTAGCAGATCAACAATATTGAGAAAATGTGATCGGCCCATAAGTCAAAATATCATTATCAACTGTTCCTCCACTCTGCAGCTTAACAAGCTGCATGTAGGAGAGTGACTCGTTGGCGTTTCCCCTGTTTGTCTTTGCCTGTCCAGGTTTGTATTGGCAATGTGGTGACTGAGGAGAAACACAATTGGGGCCCCGACTGCTTCTCTGTGGCCTTTCTTCATCCATCACATCAAGGGCTTTCTGAACCCAGAGCTCCTACAAGAAATCAACGCGCCCCCCGAGCCGCAGCGCCGGGTGCTGCTCCGCGTAAAGGCTGCCCCGAGGCGCAGACCGCAAGGTCACACACCACTTCCTGTACCTTAACCTGACCCGCCAAGGGGAAACAACAGACAGGCATCAAAGCAGTGTCCGATCAAGATTAAGCATTCTGATTTGGTTCATAGACGCCCGGCAGCAATGTTGCACAATAGCCTCGATTTTCTTCATACAACTGAGGGTTCTTTTTGTGTCCCCAGCAGAGGTGAGGAGTAGTTCAGACAAAGCTTTTCATGAGTTCATGGCATATCCCACTTTATTTTTTTCAAACCGACACAAGTATTTAACCAATCCAACTTGAAAGGCTGCCAGTGTGTTTCACTGTCTTGAAAAAATACACTTTGGAGCACAGTAAAAAGTTGGCTCCAAGAGTTCCTATAGTACACTTAATATTACCAAAAAAAAGACTTTACCTCTGTTGCTTTTACTTGAACATCTTTACTTGACTATCATGGCACCGGGGCCCCAAGCATGCGGCTCTGGGCCACTGAGATACAACGAGCGATGAGATAATCTGGCAATGGTGGTGGTCCACTGTGGAGAGCATTGTCTGCGATGGAGCTAATAAAGTCGAGCCATGCTGTCCGATCCCTGTTATTTGGCCCAGGTCCAGGCTGGGCATACTGCTCTTGTCTCTTCACTTATCCTCTCCTCTCTCCCCACTTCGAACTGTGACAAGAGGGCTTCCAGGAGCAGCTTTGATCAGTCTCCGCCTGCCATTCAGCATTAGTCACCCCGAGGAGTGGGAGTCCTCTTTGGGCCCGGGATGGATCAGAGGAGGGCTTAATGCTGAATGGAAGCGCCCATGGCTGTGCAACAATCAGCTCCGTGTGGCACAGCAGACGTCCGGTAGTACTCTGGTGTGTGCCACATGTCTCCCCCTGACACTGTCAGGACCCAATCTGCACTGGCCATACAGCTTTATCTCCCGAATATGGCCGCACAGCTCTATTATCAAAAATGAGTTGGGGAGATCATAGCTACTGCTGACACCTGCACACACTCATAAGACAGTTTAATAACCTGTTCAAGGAAATTCTCCTCAAGAATAGTTGGGGCATCTAGTTATGCTCGTTGCAAACAGAAGGACACATCATACAGATTGCATTTCAACAAATGACCTCATGTGTTATTCCATTTGAATTGCTGAAAATATTGTTCTTGCTGCAGACCAATCTAGCTGCCAAGTATGATATCCAACGTCTCCTACTCAAATGTATCATCGGTGTCTGCCGGATCGGTTAGAGGGGAGTGTGGGACGATTGAGCATCTCAGGCACACAGATATCCATAGTGGAGCCTTGTGGTCACTAGCAGTGCTTTTTCCTTTGTTTCCCACGGTTTGGATACTCTGGGGCTGAATGGGAGGATTGTGCAGTCAGTTTATGCTGGTACGAGAGGGACATAATGTGAAGACCTCATGGTCCGTGGCCATGGAAGCAGTCACGGGTGAAAAATCAGCACACGCAGACACACACGCACATGCGCACACTCGCGTTACACACATACGCTGCAACATCTGACACCGCTCCCCTGCTGCTCCCAGTGTCAGGAGGGGAAGTCCATTCATTTTAGGAAAATGCCTTGTGAATCAGAAAGACTCTGAACCAGAACTGAGGTTTCAGTTTACATAGAGACTGGATGTTAACAGCTTATCTCCTCAACATCCCAAACCATTCGTAAATAATACTCAAGACAGCGGTCAAAATACTCAACTCAAAGTTCTCAAACTCTGTGTTTGTTGTCCATACCAGACTTTTTTTTAGTTACGTACCACCTGCAAAATATTTCATTCAGCCTAGTTGTAATACACAGCGCTGTGCCATCAGTGTCATAAGGATAACTTTGACTTCAATCTCACGTACCCCCTGGAGTGCCTTCGTGTCTCTTTTCGTTCGCTAACGTTTTGTAACCAGTCACTCACCAACGGACATGACATCACCCCAGAAATGGTCACATCCAGTTACAGTCCTGAGAGTGACAGGAGGCCTGAATGCCCATAAAGGGAAAGCAGCATCAGAATCCGGGTGTAATGTCTGGGTCAGTTTGCAAGGAGGGTAAATGTATTGGGAAATGCCACACAGCCTTGCTAAAAGATGGAAACAGAAACTAATTAGAGCGAGGGCCAATCTGACAGACCCATCAAGCTGTGGAAAGACCCTGCCATCATCCTCCCAACAGGTATTCCACATCCGCTTCATTTATCGAGGGCTCCGGGATAACCGGCTATTTTATTTGAGGAAACTTTGGGAACAGACCCCGTGTAAATCTCAGCATGATATTGAATGTGTGTGGACGTATCACATTCCAGTAAGCCAAATGTGATCACAGAAGATTACGAGGTAGTGACATACAACTACTGTTTTTTTTTTTTTGCTCTACAGTTAAAACACTCAAGCTCTTTCCCAAGTGTTTTGTCTCCGTTTTCTGTCAATTATGAGAAAATGCTGCAATTCCCCAATCCAAGTGCAACGTTAAATTTCACTTGAAAAAACGAAATCCAAAAACAGTCTGGTCTGTAAAGACAGTGAGGCATTTCCAGCTCTGTTTGACACGGTCAACCAAAGGCACGGTCATTCCGGCCCCATTGTGAAATCCGAATAATTAAAGGATTTAGCCAATCAATCTCCCAGTGCAATTTCCTCCATCCTGGCCTCAGCCCAATGGGGTTCAAGGGAAGTCTGTGGAGGTGAAGGTCATGGGCCTATGGGACAGGTTCAGGAAGTAGCAGCACACAGCGCAGCCTGTAATTAATATCATGGGCGTCAGGATAAACACAACACCACCAGTCACAGCTCAGATCACACTCTCTCTCTAGAATATTTGGCATTCCCCTTTGCAGCCCTGCACATTCAGTTACTTCAGGGTCCAGGCTACAGGGCTGCTTGCTTGGAAATGTCTGTACAATACGCTTAACTGGAGCCTGAATTGTTGGAATGGATCATCGAGATCTGACAAAAAGTCTTTGTATTGAATAAGAAAAAGGTCGCCATTGAGGCTATTATATTTGGTAATTGGTAAGGTGAACCACAGAAAAAAAGAAAATATTAGTCAAGGGAAGAGTGCGGCATTGATATTTCTGCCGGCAAACACGACGGTCATTGAAAGATGGAGACCCCGAACAAAGGATGCATGTCAGACCTGGGAAAATACATCAATCATGAAGTGTTTGAAACACCCACAAGCACACATATTCCATTTATTACCCTTAATCACTGATCAGATCTCCTGTCTAGTGGTTTGAGCCACGCTCAGAGAAAATACTCAATAGTCACTCAGTGAGATCTCAAGCACAATGTGTCCCTCTGTACCTCGCCACAGGCTGTGAAGACAGAAGTCAAAACACAATGAATCAGTCACATGTCAATTAAGTATGTAATAATACTTGCGGTGCACTGTGGGACAGTTTTTCCACTCAAAAGTCAGGATGTCACATGAGGTGAAATTATGGGGAGTGAGGATCGACCCTCCAGCCTTCTGAGACTACTGGGCCACCTGTGTGTTCCCTTGTGCATCAAAGGAAAAGAGCCAGAGGAGAAAGAAAACCGCGAAACACAAAGCTATTTATTGAGACAAATTCAGAGCAGGAAGGGAAATATTTGGTTAGCTCGGCGGCAAGCGGTCGGCGGTGTTGGAGCAGTCCGCGGTTAAAGTGGGGGGAAACAGCCGGCCCTTTGTTTGCGGAGAGAATGGTGCACTCCGTGGGGTCAGCGCTGGAGGCCCGACATCGCAGACACAAGGACACACACACATTCTCCTTCTCGCACACATGCATGCTTGACACACAGACATGTTTGCCTGCACATACATGCACAACCACGCTTCTATGGATGTTTTATTAACCATGCGAATGGGTCACGGAGTTACACCCCTTGCAATAACTACAGTCTCCATATGCTACTGCTCTTTCTCACAGTGACACAAGTACTACGGAGCGGAGTGGACGACATTGAGATGGTGAGACTGCCGGTCTTTTATAACTCCTCCAAATACGTCTCCTTGTTAGGTCACCATGACTGAATCTTGCCGAAGAACATGAATCTCCAGGTGTGGACAGTCCATGTTTCACTGTGGTATCCTGGTGAAGCAGAGCGTGGTTTGCCACAAATTGAAATTAAAGGATAAAATGTTTAACGAGCCGAGTACCACAAACATACTGTATTTGCTTTCCCCTCAATTATATAGAGTAGGAAGAGTGGTATTTATATATTTCCAGCTGCCAAAACTAAAGTAGAAGTAAAAGCACTTTTTCACTTGGAGTAACCTATCCTTCCCCTCTTGCTTCCAGTCGTTATGGAAACTAAAACAACTGCAGTGCTTTCGCTTTGTATTTAGCGTAAAGATGTGAGGATGATTTAAATCTTCTCGTCCAACTCTCACCAAGAAGGCATTTTCCATGTTTCTCTCACTACTTGTGTTACCTCATCATTTTATGAAATGCATCCAAGACATGAAAAACAATGAGGAGAGTGTATTTTTTTGGCCTGGAGCTTTTTATGAGCTTACTGTGTCGTAATAGTCTTATAACAGCCTTTTAACTGACGTTGGCAGTTTCCACTTAAAGTCCCTTCAATTCCGAGTGATTCCTTGTACGTTAGAGAGTGATCTGTTGTTTTCTTACATAAGTTGGAAGCATCCTGGAAGACACACAACGTGACAACGTTTAGCTCAAACTAACCCCTCTTTATTTGTATGAGCATGTGAACAACACTGTTCTTTTTGGACAAACCATGAAAATATAATTCACGAGAGAAAGACTGGCCAGTAGTCGATCCTTTCCAAATCCTCTGGGCCCACACAAACATCTGGACGCAGAGCGTGTCAACCAATGGTGTTAAACTAAGAGCATTTCCAAAACCAACGTTCAGTCCCTGCACCACACGCAGGTTGTGCTTTTAATGTGATTTCAGATTTTAAATATTGCGATTTTGCATGTCCACTCGTAGTGCGTCTGATGAGGCTGTGATAGTAAAAATCAAAACGTGTGGCTTTCTGATTTCGGAGTAAGACTGACTGCTTCCACGTGTGTCTTTGAGGATGCAATAGCAACAAAAGCAAAAACTATAATTGTGACCGCTACGACCTGTCACTGAACACACCCGGGCTTCACACAGAAACATTACAGGCATTGTGAAAGCACCGGAGGAACTGTACTCTTAAATCATGCGCCTGGTTGTGATCTCTTTACCAGCGGTTTCTCTGTCCTGCTCGTCATGCTGTTTAAAAAAAACATATTTGATGGAGAGTATTATTGTAGATAATTCCCAGCATTAAACTCACACTGCCCTAAGTATTCAAGGTTAGAGGTCAAGGCAATTTCTCACGTTGCCGTCGTCACGCTTGAACTTGCGTTGGGCTGTGTCCTCCCCTGGACTATTCATTATGACCCTAATGTCCTGGTCTCAGATATCATGAGACTCGCTCCCTCTCTCCCTGCTCAGTCCACGTGAATCATTGCATTTTGTCAGTATGTTCCATGTATTCAAACAAATAACCAAGACAATTAATCATATTTCGTTTTTCAGCAAAGGATAACAGCCCAGTGCGAGGCACTCATGTGTTTGTTTGCTGTGGCAAAACCACGAGGTGAGGCCACATGAGCCAACTCCTTCATGATTCTCCTCTGCTCTCCCAATCACGTACACACACACAAACACACACACACACACACACACTTGCAAACACACACACATCCAGAATAGTCCAGGTTTAAGACCTGTCGCTGGGGTGGAACATAGTGAAAAGGAGTATCCTGCGAGGCCCTTGGGGGCCAGAAAAGTATACTATGTGGCGCCGTGTGTGTGCTCGTGCACGTGTTTGTGTGCGCGCGAGGGTGTGTGTAACGGCTGAGAGTGACCAGAGAGGCCCAGCTAGTTACAGCCTCTCTGCTGGAGACCGCCACTTCCACAAAACAAGCATTGTCGGCACAGAGCTCCAGATAGAATAGAGACACACTGGAAACCACTCGCATGTACACACACGTAGAAAAACATACATACACACCACAGGAAAATAAGCACAACACTTCAAAATGTTGATCACTTTTCCTCAATAGCCCTTAGGTGTTTGGTCTATGTCTATGCAAATGCATAGACATAGACCAATCCATATGCATTTGTGACTGAGAGCATGTCAAAAGCAGTTACTGGAAATAATGGGGAGAGCTGGGAATTGTGGGACGGAATTATTTTGCCTGCAAAGAAAAAAAGAAAGCCCGTTGAGCGTTGTCTATGTAGGGCTGCACTGGAACACTGCGCCAAAGCCACTGGATCAATGTTTAACTCCGTCAATACACAACATCAGGAAGACATCATCGTTGCCGTCGACATCATCATCAAAGAGAGGAGGGCGGGGGTCAGCATCATGACCTCCACTTCTGGCTGCGCGCTCTAGAGACCTCGTTGGCTGACAGAAGTGTACGTCAGCATCTCTCCCCGCTCCTGTATAACCCCCCCAAGCCTCCAGCGGTCACACACAAAGTGTAAAAGTGGCAGCAACTGTTACCCGGACTAACTCATTCAGCATCCCCGTCCCACACCGCCTGACAGAGAAGAGTGGGACGGCTCAGTGAGCGCCAAGCGCAAAAGTGAGAAGAGCGGCGTACCGTTGACGCGCTATCTTTTTTTTAGTCGGGATTGTTTTTTGCGCCTCTTGCTTCAGACATTTGCCTGCACCTTTCACCTGGTGGATATTTATTTTTGCATTCATTTCAGCACTTCAATGGCAGCTCTATGTACGATTCCCTCGCACCTGTTACTGCTGATCTTACACAGTTTCCTGTGTGCCGCATCAGTCAGGATCATCGGAGGCGGCTATGGGAGCGCAGCACGGCACAGCTCGGTTCAGCCCGCATCGGACACGTTCTCTGAGAACCTGCAGGACATGGTCTCCCGGCACATGTCGAAGTTGTACGAGAAATACAGCAGGGGAAACCGCATCAGAGAGGGAAACACCGTGAGGAGTTTCAGAACCATCCAAGGTGCGTGGCGTTTTGATTAACCTGTTCTTAGGGCGCATATCCAGGCATATCCCAACATGTTTGTGTTCATTATGGAAAAAGCCTGCGCCATTTGCGCACCAGTAATCCGAAGCAGGAAGCGTAATAAAGTATTCCGAAAGCTCCCTTGATCCTCGCCATTGATGGTCATTAAAAGTGCTCCGCGGGGCTGCATGTCTCGCTCTCTGAATAGGTGGGATTGTTTGGGGACAGTCTGAGAATGCATTGAAATGGTGTTAGTGGCAGCGGCTGCGCCCCTTCTGTGCGCAGTCTGACCGATTACCGCATACGGACGCACAACATGCGCAGGAATGCATGCACGTCCCTGGAAGCCATGCTTGCATACAGTGAAACCTCAGCGGCAGGATCGCGCTGCCAGGGTCATCGCCGTGCTTCTGCGTGCCTGTTGTGGCTACAGGACATGCGTGACTGCAGATCCTGGAGTCAAGGGGGATTAAAGTACCACCGCGTCTCTCTGTCTGATGCTGTTTTTACAAACACAACTCAAAGACATTTATATCCCACACAGTTCTCCGATGTAGCACGTGTGTATTTTTACTGTGTAATCCAAGGAGGGATGTAAGAGAGTTTTAACAACAATGTTCGATCTGTTAAAACAGTTGGTTATGTCTTGGTGTCTGGGTAGACAATGTTGGCTGTATTAGGCTTCAGGGGAAGCTTTAACTGGTAAGCATTTCCATATGCAGGCTGAATCCGAGGTAATGTATATTGCTTGAGTCAGACCCTGCTTCCGCTGAACTCTTATACAATGAACAATAACTCTGCTGTTGAAGTTCATGTTCATCATGAATATGTGTAGCTCTCTGCACCCCTGCCAGCCAGATCTTCAGAGTCTGGTTCCTCTTAAGGGCACCTTCGCTACAGAGGCAGCCGCCACCTCAGTCATGTAAGCGAGGGTGTTCCACGGTCTCTCCTCTCAAGGAAGCAAAGACTGCTTTCAGAGAATTCTGATATCAAATTGGTTGTTGTATTTTTTCTTCCTTGAAGATACAGGCCCCAGGGAGCAACAAAACAGTTTCTCTAAGATATTTTGTGGATATAAAAGGTTTAGATTGTCAGGTGGTTCACCTGACACTGACAGATGGATTTTTTTTTTTTGCAGACTCCTCTGAGCAAATGACGGTGTACACGCTGGACCTAACCCCCCTTCAGGACTCCGAGGTCATCCTCTCCGCCTCATTCCACTTCCTGCTCGACCGGCGCCCTCATCAAAAGCCCTGGTTCTGTAAAGGCTTTAAACGCCAAACCTGTCGCTCCTCAGCCGTCCACCGTTCTCCGTCCATCAGCCTGCTCCTTCGCGCCGTGTCCTCTGAGTCAGAGATCAGAACTGGGTCAATGGGGTCCCTTCTAGCCAATGTGACCTTCCACCCCCATAGGAGAGGGGCGTGGCAAATGAAAGATGTGACCGGGGTCATAAAGGAGGCCAGAGACAAGGGTCATCTCTTGGTGTCAGTGGAGTTGGACTACCAGAGGAAACCAGAGGGGGTGCTGCCTGTTGGCGGCCTGCCCTATCTGTTGCTGTATGCAGATGACCAAGCCTTGGCAGAGCCCAACAGCGTGGCCGCAAGCCTCCAGAGATATGACCCGTTCAACGACGGTGTGGAGCCCTCACATTCCTCCCGCAGACCTAACTCCTCACCGGAGACAACAAAGGGACGGGAGAGACGGGAAGCAACTCCGCTATTTGACACCATCCAGAACAACGAGCTGCCAGAGGTTGACTACTGGCCCGAGAGGAACAGAAAGGAGGACCTCTGGGAGAGCACCTGGTACCTGGCGCTCAAGCCTAAATCGGGAAGGAAGGAAAATAATAGAAAGAGCCACGAAGAAGATGGAGCGGATCAAGGTAAAGGAGAGCTTCATAAAGAAGACTCTCTCGTCCTCAAAGAAGGAGAAATAAATTCACAAGGGCTCAAAGCTGATAACTCGGCCGAGAAAGAAATGAAGGACAGTCACAGGCTGACTACTGGTGACGGACTAAAGCACGATTGGAGAAAGGAGGGATCGGATGGGGAAATGCACAAGGGGAACGCTAACTCTCAGTCGCCTATTCTGAGTTTTGATGAACAAACAATGCGTAAGGCCAGGAGGAGGCAGTGGGGAAACTCCCGGAACAGAGGCTGTTCCAGGAGGAACCTCAGAGTTGATTTTGCAGATATCGGCTGGAGCCAGTGGGTCATAGCACCTCAGGCCTTTGATGCCTACTACTGTGCTGGCACATGTGGCTTACCCATGCCCAAGGTAGGAGCACAAACATCTACATCATCCCACAACAGCATGACCAAGACATATCGAGAAGCCGGTGTTGTTCATCTCCCTTTTATTGATTTTCTTATGCGCATGCCTCTCCCCTACCACTCAAAACTCTCCCAGGTGGCGACGCGGTCCAACCACGCCACCATCCAGAGCATAGTCCGGGCGGTAGGGATCATCCCAGGGGTTCCTGAGCCCTGCTGCGTTCCAGAAAAGATGAGTCCACTGGCTGTGCTCTACCAGGATGAATCCAGGAACCCGGTGCTCAAGGTCTACCCCAATATGTCCGTCCAGTCCTGCTCCTGCAGATAGGAAGGGATGGTCAATGTCGGGCGGATATGGAGAGAAAGAGGAAATAGGGCAAAGGGAGACGTAACCATGACTTTGTTGGTAAAGTGGTTTCTTAATTCTGATAAACAAAGTCAATGTTATTCCTCAACAAACACAGGTTGTAGAGAATTCACTTCCACCTCATCTGCCTTGGTGCAGCAGACTTTAAGGGCACATTGCCTGGTGGCGAACAGTGTCACACGTCATGGCTCCACATGTCTGGGAAATTCATTTTTTTCTGTGTTTGAAACTATATTGAAGATTTCATGGACAGGAGCCTGTTTCTCTTTATAAGCAGGTTACATCGACTTTGTGTTCATGTTTTCTTTGGATACAAAGGCTATAAAAAAAGACTTTATCAAAGTGTCATCGGGCAGCTCACTCAATCTCACACAGATGATAGAGATTAAGAGTATTTTTTTTCAATTTTGCATACTGTGTACATCTGTTCTTACTTTTAAACAAATCACAGCCAACATTGTAAATACATACAAAGCTTGTTTGTTTGCAGAAATGGACGGTCCTTGTACATTCTTGCTTTGTATATCTTAAAAAGGAAGTACTGAGAGCATCTCTAATTCATTAACACGCAACAACACCCTAATAACACTTCAAGAATATTATAATGCAACCAGAAATATTTTTGTATTGTATATGTGAAAAATAATGTGTTAAAAATAATTTGTGATGGTTACGAGGTTATATATTACGATATTTTAGACAAGATCTTTTGAAGACAAGTCTTTTGTACTTGTGTGTTGTTTAAATTATGAAAAAGATAGACTTATATAAATTAGAATGAAAAGTAATTTAATCCAATGCTCGTGCTATAATATTATTGTTATTCTTGGTCATTATGCGTATAACGTTTGATTCTGGGAGGGGAGTTTGCTTGTTTTTTAAAATGAACCTAAAAGGGCACCACTGTTCCAAATAACTTTACAATAGCAGGAAGGTTTCACTCGAAGACCAACATTCCCCTGAAGAGCCTTGAACTCATCTTTACCCCGAAGGCTCAGACGTCGGTTATCCAGCAGATTTTTGTGGCTGATGCAGCTGTGGTGGATTAACGGTTGCAGGAGGAAGGCCACCTCAAAACCAAACATTGTGAACTTTCCGCGCAGATTTCGACCACATTCAATCAAGTGCTCGTCCCATCAAGTCATAAGAGGAAGGTGGTGGCCAACGTGGTGACCAGCTGACAGTGAAATGACAGTGTGACCCTTTTGGTTGTTATCTCATTACTCAATGGCTGCTCGGCAGAAGTTGGCACTGAGTATCACATCAGTTTAAAGCAACAGAATGCTTTCAAGCTTAAGATTGGACAGTAATTTGTTTTTTAAGACAGGCATTTCATGGCAACATGGGGAAAAGGAACACAAGATTGAGCCCTTATACTTTATTGTAGGCGAGAGTAATTCTATTTGTTTTTCGGCATGCAGTCGTGCATGCGTCATCTGTTTTAATCGATAAAAACAAAGTGCTTAACAAATTATGTCCTAACCTTCTAAAACTAACAGGCTGCCACAGTATGTGTTTTTTTCATTATTTGGTTAAATACCTTCTGCAAGCATATATTTTGTCTTTTATGTTTGTATTTTATGGATCACTTTTAGAGATCTGCTGTAGTTTGAATAAAAGTTCTTTTCTGTTGATCACTGTCATGAAAGTCACATTAAATCGAACTGGATTATATGTTGTTTGAGAATAAAAAGTCAAATGAATACTTACCATTACGGTGAACACTTTGTATGTATAAAATTACAAATAGGATATCTTAAAGTTTTCACATAATCCATTTTTGAGGATGATGTATAGAGAAACAGATGATGGGAGAGAATATCTGAAATACTGAATTCCCGATTCCATTTCTCAAGCGAGAATGTCCAACATATAAAACCTTTGTACAAATGAACACTTCATGGGGTGTAACCTCCATTTAAACTATGATAATGACTGTAATGAGGGCTATTATGAATAGTGTTTACATAATTGATGTTTTTGCTTCAGAGGAGGCCGAACTCAAACGAACACATCCAAGTTCATTTTTTTCCTTATTTCCTGACGGATCCTGTTTGCGGTCCGGACCCACAGTCTGCTATTACAAAGTGAACCCCATGTCAACCGCAATCAAAGTCACAGGAGAGTGCTTACAGCAGTCAACTGCAGCAGAATTGGCTGGTGTTCAGAGTCTAGCGCGGCTAAAAGCCTGGTGAGGAACCAAAAACAATATTTTTTTTTCCAATTGATGACTCGAGATCAATACAGCCATTATTAGACAACAGAGAATTTTTCTGTGTATGCGGTGAAATAGCTCTCTATCATGGTTGAGTGACATCAAATGGTTATGTTCATTAGGAGCTTTAATATTGACATTATGCCTCCTAATCACACATCCAATCATGGGGGCCATTTAGTATTTCATTTAAAATCCTCTTTGTCCATTAGAAAGTAAAAAGGACCAGTTTCCATTCAAAGCATTTATTCAGATGAGAAGTCTATTTTAGTCTTGACACAAATATTATTTGTGCGGAAGGCAAATGTTGTTTTAAAACTCAATGGCTCAATGATTATGAACACGGTTTAGTTTTGTTCTATGATTTTTAGAGTGTTTTTTATCGAGTTTCAGTAAAACATATCTTCAGTTTGCTGAGTGGAGAAAATGGAGGATAAACTCTCTCCTTATGTTACAGAGTGACTGAACAGGTTCGAGGCTTGACTTTCCCATGAACTTCATGCGTTTTTGCCGCCTCATTTACCTGCAACAGAAGCGGCTATTTATGTCCATCTGTCGGCAGCCTGACCTGAATGGGACGTTCCCCGCTCACTATGGGTGAGGTGACTTAAATTCACAAAATCAAAGGGTCACTTGGACCTCATCCAGGTCTGGGGATGAATGATAACCACGGAAACTTTTTGAACATAATTTCCATTTTGGTTTGGTAGCTTGGAACCTATTGCTTTCAGCTCATTCTTTCAAATAGCAAGCTGAAATGTTGGGTGAAACATCTGAAATTGACATGCAGATGTGATATTGATGCAGCTTTTAAGTAATAGTTTTGCCTCACAGTCAAGCAGAGCAGGAAGATATAATGTTAACTTGTATGGTCTACTACACTTGTATCATTCCGGACAGTGTCATCACAAAGAAGACGTATTTCCATAGAGAACAAAAAAAAACTCCACACCTCCGATTCACTGTCATCATTTTAGATTTCGAAACACATCTGCAAACACACTAAATCCACATTTATTGCGTCGGGATATTTATAACAATCATGAGCTGTTTTCGAGATCTCCCCGTTTTTCCTCCCTCCTGAGGTCCATAAGGCACAAAATAATCATCAAGCTAATAAACAGAGCGAGGGGAAAGACGCAAACCCGCAGTGAGACCAGCTTAAACGCAACCCTATCGCCATCTAGTGGTGACGGCCGTGTGTGTCCGTATCGTTATTTTCTCTACAATGACTTACATTCACCAGAAACAGCTGGAGTCCACACCAGTTAAATACGAGCATCGTATGGGAAATAAATAGAGGGCTTTTTGTCAAATTGTTTTCTCAATTATGCGAAGTCATGTGTCTGGACAGGTGGTGTCGCTCCCGGAAGTATTCGTGGCAAATCGGACAGGTGAGTTTCTCCTCCCTCCTCTTCCTCACGTGGGATTCCCCCGCAAACTCCTTCTTGTGATGAGAGCGCATGTGGAACACCAGGTCGGATGTCATGCGGAACGACAGGTTGCATTTGGCGCACCAGTTCTGCACCGACACGCCGAATGAGGTGAACGTCGGCGGCAGGATGGTGAGAGACGGAGCGTTGCGCAGGTGGACGCCGACGCTCCTGGACCAGTGTTCCGGCGCGTAGTGGAAAGCGCTGTTTAATGCAACCGGTGAGGCTACATTGTGTAAGTCACTGCTTGGGATGTTGGACGCCATTAGGTTGTTGTACCCCATAGCAGTCCTGGAGGGGAAAGAATCAGTTATCTCCCCCAGGCGGATAGAGGGGCCTGTGGGAGCACTGCTGAGCTGCGCCTGGTGGTCACTGGCGGACGTTCTTCTACTTGGTTTACAGAAAGCGCTTTTCTGCTCACCCCGATTGTTGGACAGGACCAGAGAAAATGCACTGCTGCCGCTGGAGTGCAAACCAGAACTCTCGCCTGGTTCCGTCACTCTTACGTGCGTAATGTCGTCGTTCTTACATCCCAAAGGATCCGGTTTGATCTTATCTGCTTTCGTTTTCCCCGCAGAGGACGACGCCTCTCCGGCTGACTGGTCGTAGTCCTTAATCAGTGGTGTAGTAATATTGTGATCGTTTGATATGTTTGTTTTTTCCAAAAGAACCGTTTTTCGCACTTTGGGACAGAGAGTTTCCTCGTATTTCCTTCTCTTGGGGAAAATCTCTGCATCCTCGTTGATGCCAGATTTTCTGTGTTCTAAATCTCTGGCGATGTTGTGGAAATCTGTCACTCGGTGTTGCCTCTTCGTTTCCACGTGCTTGTGCACGTAAATCTCGCGGCTCCAAGTGTCAGTCTTTACTTGAGTACACAGGAATCGGCAAGTGAGCCAGGAACGGATACTCATTCTCAAAAGCCTGGTTACATCTTCCACATTTAAACTCTGAAAGAGACAAGCAATCCCCAAATGTGAACATAAATCCATAACGTGTGCATTTTCATTTCAATTTGCATCCTCCCAGAAGTCGAACATTCTACTCAATCTGATTTGTGATTAAAGCTCAAGTCTGACCAAGCTTGGCACAAAGGGTCAACCGTGTACCGTCCCTTCGCCTCACCTTCAATTGGCCCCCTGGTTATGTCCGTGAAGCCCAGTAGGTGAGACAGCTCCTGGTCGTACCACACCAGAAGCTCTTCGTCCTGCCGGATGTCCCGGATGGTCCGCACATACAGCTGGCCCGCTTTCAGAAAGGCCTCCGTGTTCTGCTCCTCTCCATTACGCGCAGCCTGCACGAGCCGCAGCCAGGACAGCACTAGCGCAGAATTACGCATGGCCTCAGGATCCACCTGTTGACAGACACCATTGACAATTCCATGAAAACGATTGACAATTACAGGTCAATCCAGGTCAATCCAGTCAATACAGGTTAATCATTTTGATTAAATACAGGTTTCTAAATCCATTTAACACTGATGACAAAGAAATGTGGAAATTCATTCCGAAGTCAATTAAGAAATGTACTTCATGAGTGGATGAATTCACCAGAACGTTTCACTAAACAATAAAATACCCACGTCCAATTATGGGTCAAAACTGTGACAACTCACCCTGAACACATATGACTTTGCTGTCTTATCGCAGGATTTCTGCGCTATGAAGGCGATGGTCTCATAGAAGGTGTTTTGGAGCACACATGGACCGAAGCACGTGCCCGCAGGGATGCTGCGCGTAACGAGCACGCTGGTGTAGAGGTCCGCTGGATGCTGGATGAATTTGCTGTCACCGGTCCAGATTGACCGTGGCAGGAAAGTGTGATCCATCGTTAAACTGTGATGAAATATACGAGCATTAATTGGAAGAGCAGGTAGAATATGTTACCAATTATTGTATCACAAGATGCAGATAAAATGACCAGTCCAATTTAGTATTTAATAAAAGCACACGCTAATCCTACTGTAGTACTGTAAAAACTTCCCTTTGCTATTAGAAATATAGAGCGAACAATTGGGCTATATGACAAAAATATAGGTTGTGGTCTAACACTCTGTTATCTGATTTGGACTGAGATATACGCTCACCACTCTGGGTCGTCATAATGTTTTTTTTAGAAATGGCGGTACAGTATTATATGGATTTTCGGATTTGAAATAAAACGTCCCAAATGTGAAGCAGACGCTGCCGGTGTCGAGGCAAAAATATTTCTAACGTCCTTTGTCCCAGTGTTTCACTCGGTTTCTCCTTTTGTCTCCCCATCTGCCGTGAAGCCCAACTGCCTCCTCTGTGTGCTAGATAAGTTAAACGTGATTATTCCTAATTCGTCACCACATTTTACGCTGGAAGAATGTGTTACTATTGATTATTTTCCGCCTGAACACCGTCTTCATTAGGGTTTTATATTTTAAAAACGTTGACAGTTCACCGCGCAGCAAATCAACAGAATCATCTGGTGGCAATGCGAATATGCCAGTGTCCCTGGTTAAAATAAATAAATAAATAAAGACAGGAGGGAAAAACGACTGTGTACCCCTGTGAAGAAAGGAGAGAAGTGCATTTATGGCGTTGCGTTTCTCACCCGCTGGACATGAGGCTGTTTGCGCCGCGCGGCAGCAAGTTGCGGCAGGTGCGGTGGACCTCGGTGACGATGCGCTCCCGTTTCTTGGTGACGAGCTACTTATCCGACTGGATCTTCCTCCGTACTGTGTTCCCTCTCTTTGCCCACTCCCACTTATTCCCTTCGGGGAGCGCGCCGAAGCGTGGCGCATTGGTGAGAAGCACGCGCGTTCACGCACACGCGTAAACGCGCGTACACACGGCTTGACTTTAGTCCATTGGCAAACCCCACCATGTTAGATTTCCTCATTAAATATTTCAGTGAACACGAACATGTGCCCTGCCAGGGAAGTTACTGTGATAATTTGAACAATAATGCACATTATCATCCCATGCGGCTGATTGGTGGACGCTGTGAAGCACCATGAACAACACATTTTAGAACGAGTTTTGAATAAGATGTTCCTTTACAGTGTACACATTGGACAATGTGAGCTGTGCGCCCACATTTCCCATAAATCCACGAGGACCACGTCCTGTGGAACGAGACCTCTCAAGTTTGTTCCAATCGTAGTCTTAAATCCTAAAATGTGCATGAAGCCATTATGGCATGTTCATGTCTCATATTTCAGGATGCTCTGTATGCTATTAGGGATTCAGAGACATTTGTTGGTCTCGCATGGAAACAATAAGACCAGCTACTGGTTAATGTGGAATTGGAAATAGTAAAATAGGCCACATGAAGGGTGGTCTGGGTTTGCCATCGGGCAAATGCATTATTCATAAACTAAATACTTCTGTTTAATGAGCATTTAATGAATTATTCTGCATCAGAGCTTTGCTTTGGATACATGTTGATATCGTCGATATCGAGCCAACTTTCTGGAATGAAAAAGCCGGAACACATAAAAACCCATCGCGGGGAATTAAGCTCCTCGGGCACACTGCTACCATCTGGTTAAAGTGCAATTACACAATAAACTGGGACCTTTTTATTATATGTCAGATAGCATTCCTTCAAACCTCAGCCGCCTAAAAGAGGACATTGTGATTAGGAAGTTTGATCCGGACCACTGAAAGCCTTCCAGCACCACGTCCTGCCATGGGTCGATTTCCATCCAGGCCCGTCGTTTAGGTCTTTGCTGGTCCCCTGATTATGGAAATGCCTGAGACGGTGCAGAGGCGTACATCACGTTTTCACAAGGAAATAGATTTATCTTACGTTATGGACTGCTTATTTAATTTAAAAAATAATATAAATATATATATAAAATAATAATCGTATAAACTAACGCAGAAGGATGGTCACGTGATTTCAACATGCGTGTGATTTCTAGTCCTGTGAAGGTGGTTTGACAAACAAAAGACAATGCACAGATTTATAGGAGGCTTTTTACCAGTCTCCAGTGCTGGGTTATCCCACCCCACATATCTCACGCTTGTGTCTCTTTGTAAACGTGGAGTTTCGTATCTGTCCTCGGGTGTCGCTCCTCTCCATCAAGCTGCCTGTCTGCTTCACTGCACTTTTTTTTTTTTTTCCTCAGCAGAAACGGAAGACTTGGAGAGCCCGGCTGGAACCGAACAAGGCTCCTGTAGTTTAAATGCACTCAACCGAACACGACTTAACACCGGGAAATACCGCGATATAGTCTCACAACGGACAATGTGAAGATCCTTAGTTGTCACGGTGCTGCGCGCGGTCAACAGAAAACCGGGAAAGATGGCGAAGAAGCGGTCTGGCTTGTTCCTCGCCCTGGCTTTGCTGGGATTTTTCTTCCTCCAAGTGTCGGTGAAAGGAGAGTTACAGGGGCAGCAACAGGAGGAGGCGGAGAAGGTGGAGGAGGAGGAGGAGGAGAGGTCCTGTCAGGGCGCCTTCGACCTCTATTTTGTCCTGGACAAGTGAGTGTCCGAAATTATTTACGGCTTTGTTACTTTCTCCTCGCTGCGCATCGCCATGCGACCACCGAGTCGTTTGGAAACGCGGAGCGCGTCGATCGGCCACTTTGCGCCTGTCGTCGCAGCGGCGTTAAAGAAAAGCAATTTACAAGTTTGAACCAAGTCATTTCGCTATTCCAAGCTTAACATTTCTATCGGCTCTCTGTATCACACAATGACTCCGAACTCGCATGGCGATTTCTTGTGTAACGGAATGACTATTTACACGGAGAGCGACTCCAACCCCCCTTTAACCACCATTGTTCATCCTAAGTCTTCACGCATACGTTTATACCACGTCGTATTTGAAGGAGTAAGACTAGTTTTGGGACACTTGGGAAATGTTTTTCTTTTCTTTCTGTCCGGTTCCAAGTGGAGAGGCACACAGATGTGCTTCTGCCCAACGGGATGTGGGCAGGGCGAGCAGGACGGATAGAGTTTCAGGCTGATGACGCATGCGGACGCAGCGCTGCATGCGCTTCTCCTCTGCGTCCCGAACATGCTTTATGGGTTGTAACTATGAGGGAAATAAGTTCACGTTATCTGTTATTGCTTCATCTGTAAGAACAACATGGGGTTTGCCAAATAAGGATAAATCACTCGGACTGACCATCTGATCCACATCATGTCTCACAATTACAAATCAACCCCCACTTTGAAAGTGTGCCTCATAAAATATGCTGTTTCTAAAAGCGGTATAGCTTTTTAGAAATGTAACCCTAATCTTATTTATTTGATTTGCCAAAGCCAAAGTATTTGCTTGCTTGTTGTCTTGATTTAATTAAGCAGGGCTGACAGGAAATTAGGTATGAGAGAGCGATGATGAAAAAGATGCCCAGTTTGATTTGAATGTCTCCGAACCAGCCTTCACTCACGCCTCTTCCAGGCCAATGAGAGGCCAACAACCCGGTTTCAATAATAATCTTGGCCAATCTATTCCCAAATTAGTCTTTGAATCTCTCCATGCCAATTATAACTGGTTTGACCTGAAATTACCTATTATAAAGATTAATATCAAGAGAAAGTGCCTTACAGCCCTAACAAGCACACTTGACTTAA
This sequence comes from Apeltes quadracus, assembly GCA_021346845.1. Taxonomy (NCBI): domain Eukaryota; kingdom Metazoa; phylum Chordata; class Actinopteri; order Perciformes; family Gasterosteidae; genus Apeltes; species Apeltes quadracus. The sequence continues at coordinate 7,819,908 of CM037922.1, forward strand.
TATATATGTCATAAAAGTACAAATGTTCGGGCTTCATGCAGAGAGGATGTTTTTGTCTCCTTTTTGGTCCGACTGTATTAGTTACCGGGTCCCTCTGCGGTTTCAGACTGCGCCGTTCATGTCGCCGTATGGGCCCCAACCTAACTGGACACGTTTACATGTTATCTGGATTATTGCACATTTGATGATCTTTTGGATCATTTCCCTTTGCTTCCAAAAATATTCCAAGTAGCCGAGGGTGCATGGAGCACATCGCGCATGGACAAGCCTCTACGACGGACGACGTGCGTGCTTCAGCATGCCTCCGGGAAGCTTTTGTATTATATTTCCCAGACATATTGGCTGTTTTTCAGAACCTAAATGCCTCACGGTGACCTAGTCTACTCTTCTACTCTTCCTACTCTAGAGGACGCAGAGAAATCATCCATTTGAAATGCTTCTTTGTATCTACGCTGACCTTCACGTTTGTTGCGCATGACGCATCTCTGCACACAGAAAGGAAGAAAACATCGCTACACTCCACTGTGGACCCAAAGCAAATACCAGGCGGCATTTTTCCTTGTGGCCCACAAATGGTGTTTATGTTTTATGGCTAAGTTAAACAGATCCAAGTACTTACAGACGAAAGATAATCCTGTTCTAATATCAAAAAGTTAAAAGATCCATTGCTGAACTAGTTGATGACGGCTATGATTCTAATGAACGCAGTCTTTTAAGTAAATTTACTAGCAAAAGAATCACTCACAGAGTATCTGATTGGGTTGGTTGTATTTGAAGTCCCCAAATTATTGTCAAAAAAAAATCAGAAAATATAGATGCATTGCAATCTGTAAATTGTAATGAATTAACCAATGATTTTCATACATAGGACCAATAACGCTATTTTATTCATTTATAGCCCCTTGCCTCACTTGGTTTGATGAAAAGAACACTTGTTTAGCAGACAGATGCTGTCTGTACTGCACACTGGGTTGAAACCGAGACTCGGTTGTGGATGTGTATCAGTAAACTTTGGGACTATCAGGATTCAGACAAGATAAAAGAGCTCCTGGATCAGGACTGTGATCGTGTCCTCCGTAAAGGAAAAGGGGTAGCAGCAAGTGACTGGTGAAATGGAGAGTACAAAAGAGCTATGGTCAACCCAACCAGCTCAGACTTTTACTCTTTATCTTTATTTGTCTTTGTGTTACACACACACACACACACACACACACACACACACCTAGCCCTGCCTTTTGCTGTTGCATCCTTGAATAGACACTCGCCATATAGAGTCTGACACCCGCACACACATTTACCCTTGATGAGTGTTACTTCTTCATCCCTCCGTTGTTCATGTCGCAGCCTTTTTCGCTCTGCATACTGCCAACCTGTTGTCAAACTGCCTCGGCTCCCCGGGACCATCTGTTCCCCCTCACACACACACACGCACACGCACACGCACACACACACACAAACACTAAGACACACACGGACACACGGGCCAGCTGGCTGCTACATGGTCGCTGCTAGAGGCAGCCGGCTACATCTGTCCCTGTCCAACCTCAACCCTCTGGCCCAGCAGCAATTAGCCCCCATTAGCAGCCCCCTGGGACTGGGCTTCATTAAGGACACTGTCACGCACAAAGCACCGCGTAGCGGGCGAACCGGCGTCTCTCACCGCTCACAGGTTACAGGCCCAACTAATGGAATGTGACTGAGTGGCCAGAGGAATCGTGGGAAAGATAAACAGTTATGGTCGTTTCCTGAAAACACGGCACAGGCCGTTCAAGTTAGTTTGTATGAATAGGAAGGTGTCCTACAAAACCTACATGACCTTTGAATCCTATTCTTTGAAAAAGCAATGGTCCTATGTTCACAAAAGTTCTTTTTTAATGAATTGCTCATCACCCTTGCTTACTTTTTGTGAAGTCTACATTCTTTATTCAGCAAACTTGTTTGGCTTCCCCACATTTCTTCCCCTTACATGGTTGTGTTGTTGTTGTTTTTCAGATCTGGCAGTGTAAAGAATCACTGGATAGAGATTTACTCATTTGTTGAGCAGGTAGCAGAGAAATTTATCAGGTACGGGCAAGATAAATCATTCATGAATTTGGATATTTCGCATTATTCCATGCGTTCATTTTAAACAACTTTTTGTTTTCAGCCCCATGCTGCGGATGTCTTTCATTGTCTTCTCCACCAAAGGAACCATCATACTGAAACTGACGGAGAATAGGTGAGGCCCACCCCCGAACAACCCCTCAACTCTCACCATTTGTGTGTTTGTTTATTTCCTGGATCCCCATTAGCTGATCTGCCTGGGCTCCACAGACAAGAGTAATGCACCGAAAACATTTAGAACAAACCGTTAGAAATAGTACAAACTAAATAAAAGAATAATAACCCATAATATAATCAGATACTGGTGCACTATATTGTCCAGTGCACCTAGACTTCGTAAAGAAGGATCAGATGAGTACAAAGACTGCATATATGCTGTATTTGTTCATCTTCAACACTGTAGTGCGAGACTGGCAGCATGGTTTTGGACCAGCTGTAGTTTGTTTATGTTCTTCTTAGCAGCTGCTGGCCATATGAATGCACAGCATAGTAGGTGACAAAAGACCAAAGACTGCAACACCTGACAGACACTCGAGTCTAAAGTAAGCAAAGCGCTTTCTGGTCATTCCCATTTTCGTGACAACTCCTTCCTTCAATGTGCTCAGACCACAACAACTGTTCATCGAACACTCAAACCGTTTCTTCCTTTTCTCTTTTTAACTCCTGTTTTGCAAAAAAAAAATCTCTTTCTTTAAGAGCGCCGTTCTTCCAGGGAATTTGATCAGTGAATGTGTTGGTTTACCCTACAGGGAAGCCATCACTGGAGGCTTGACATCCCTGAGGAGGGTTATCCCTGGAGGAGACACATTCATGAACTTAGGCCTGGAGATGGTAAGGATCCGGTTAAGATCCAAAGCATTGGAAAAGCCATCCTCAATCACTTTAGTTTCCATTTTTAGTTAGATTTTATTCTGGACAATATGATCAAATGATCATAAAATACTGGCATCATTGTGCATCTAAAAGCAAAGACTGTTTATGTATAGAAAGAGTACCCTATCAAAAGAGCACCCAACAATCTGTCAAAGAGTGTAATTGAAGGCCACCTTGCCGGGGCCGCCCAAAACAAAGTGACGTTAGCACGCTGGATTTCTAGACACAATATATTTCTAACCAGTTCTATTGTAGCTTTAGTAATTGTCTGAAACGGTACTTGTTCCTATGCAACTGCAGGCTAATATGCAGATACATCAAGAGAAGCACGGTAAGCTCTGTCCAATTTGCTTTTTTACGTTAGCCTACATTTAGCACGTTGTTTCAGAGAACACAGCGGTTTTGTGTTGTGCAGGCACTGCCAGCGTCATCATCGCTCTAACGGACGGGGAACTGAACGAGTGGCAGTTTGACACAGCTCAGCGAGAGGTAGGCGTGACAAGGGTCGGGGTGCGTGCAGGGAGAAGCAGGACGCAGACGCAGATTTATAACAAAAAAAGGACTTTAACAGTCTAAATTCAAAAACCAATGAGGGGAAAACCGCCGACGAGGGCCGCGGCCACAACTGACAGCGGCATCCAACGATGACGCGACAAGGGACAAGAGAGTGACATGGCTTGAATACACAGGGGAGGTGCCGGTGATTGGACACAGGTGGAAACAATCATAGACCGGTGTGGGGATCAGGGGAAGACAGGAAGTGAAGTTACCCCCGAGACACGAGAGACATGAAACTACAAAACAAAACAGGACATGGACCCAAACCGTGACAGTGAGATGATTTGCGGAGATGGGCTTTAGGAGCTGGATACTTCAGATTAGAAGCTTTATGGGAGTTATTACTGTAGGTGGCAACTTCTGTTGTATTAAGTCATTTCACAGCGTTGCTTTTAGGGAGATTTATTTGGCTCCGTAAGCCAAAGCCTCTTTAAAGGTCATTTTGTTTTGCAGGCTGAAAGGGCCAGATCTATGGGAGCCATCGTCTACTGTGTAGGAGTCAAAGAGTTCAACGAGACCCAGGTAGGAGTCACAGAAGGACGTTGAAGATGTCGAAAATGATTCAAAAAAATAAGCAGATCCAATTCTTTCTGTTTCTGCTTGTTTTTCCAGCTTGCAACGATTGCAGACAGCGTGGAACATGTGTTTCCTGTATGGGGAGGCTTCCAAGCCCTGAGGGAAATCACTGACTCGGTAAGACCGATACATACAGCACCACATGTGAACAGAATCACGCTCGTCCCCACGCGGCCGTATCATGCTAACAAATTGTCTCTTGGCTGTGTTGTTTCGCCTCGTCTGATCACTCAGATCATCAAGAAGTCCTGCATTGAGATTCTAGCGGCCGAGCCGTCCAGCGTGTGTGCAGGAGGTAAGAGACGTGAGGTGCGAGGGCTCCCCCCTCCTACCCCCCTTTTTGTAAAGACACTGGGGCAATTGCGGGGCGCGGTTGTGTCAGACGACAGCCATCCAAAGCCTCTGGAGTGGAACATGAGGTTGAGTAATCGCATGGACGCTTATGACCGCGGAGTGACAGAGAGCGTATTGTCATCCACGGCCGGGGGAAATTAGCATAGCCGCTCCAGCACAGCGTGCGTGCAACCAAGGGGAGGGGAAGGGGGGGTGTTGGTCAGAGGAATTAGCCGTGAAAATTAAGCATGGCTGCTTCTCTGGCCTAGTTTGCCACGTCGTGTATGTGAAATGGTGGTTTCCACCCTGTCCTCCTCCTCACTTCTTCGTCCAGCTCTTGTGCTTCCGGACAGCAGTTACAGGGGGTAAAAAAAACGGACAACCACTAAAGCGAGACGGCAAGAGAGAGCCTTTATGCGCAGTCAGCAGGATGGATGAGCTTTGACATGACCTTGTTAGGACTCACTTAAGAGAGCGCATTTGCAGCAGTGCTACCAGGACAACCAACGGATGATTAGGCTTCATTATGGGATTGGAATGATGGGAAAGGATCTGGAAAGAAGAAAGCAGGGAAGGGCAGAGGGTTTTTTTTCGAGCAATAAAATGTAGCATTCAAAGGAGAAAGATGAGTAAGGAAAAATAACAAATCACAGTTGATCCATCCCATGATAATTACGTCCTCTGGTCAGAGTGTGTCACTCGACATGTGCTCAAATATCCTCCAACAGCCTCATTTATTATTCGATTGATGAGCAGCCTAATGGTCAGTGAACTAAGAAACCAAGTGCATGCTTTAACCCAGGCCTAATTACTGAAGGGCCAATATTGTGGTTGACTGAATACATGCTTGTAGTGTGCTGCCCTTTTTGTAACACAATATGTATAAATAACATGTGAGTATTTTGTTAGGAATGCAATGCTTATATCCTATGGTCTTTATTTCCTGTGAGAAATAACAGGCACGTTGATCCTATTCAAAGTTTATTATTTCAATATAAAGTCATATAACAGTATTCTCTAAATTAAATCTTTAATTTAAGGGTTTGCTTTTATTTTGAACTGCAAGACTGCGGTCAACATTCCTGACAGGTTTGAATACCATGAAAACCATCTTCCCCCATCCATCCATTATAATGCGTTTACATGTACTTACATACTGACATATTACATAGGTATTGTGACAGTCTCTCTCTGTGTCTTCTTCTTTTTACCACCACGCACATCATGTTCTTTACTCAGCACACACACACACACACACACGCACACACACACACACACACACACACACACACACATCTTCAAGCACATGTACACACATGTCCCTCACATTGATGTGAAGTGACCAGACCGAGCTGCCTGCAAACAGGCCATCAGACTGGACAGTGAACGTGGGGCCACACTATCCGACATGACAGGACTGATTCCCCTCACACACACACACACACACACACACACACACACACACACACACACACACACACACACACACACACACACACTGAGAGGACAGTGAGAGTTGGGCCCTAGATCTATTATGACAGCAGAGATTGCTGCTTTCATTAACGCCTGACCCTTTTCCTCCCCGTTGTTGCGTCCTCCTTTGCCCCTCCCTGCCCTTCACTGTCCCGTCGCACTAATGTGATTGAAGTGCCGCTGTTCGGACAAGCCGCTGCCTCCCTCCTCCACGCACGCGAGACACACATGCGTTCAGATGTGTCCAGTCACACACAGGCACACATTCATACAAATGAAATCTGTATCAAGCGCTCAGGTGCAGATGTAAATGGACATGTGGCCACAGAAGCAGGCAGAGAGCCGACAGGAGGGCGGAAGCGTGTGTGTTTAGATGTCAACAGGGCGCCACCAGTCCCTGCCCACCATGTGTCTGACAGCACTGACCTTTCAGCCCATCAAGCCGCACTGTGTGTGTGTGTGTGTGTGTCAGGTTGACTCTAGAATTGAGACTTTTTCATTTGTTAGCCATTATTATTGATCAGAAACGGTGTATTAAACAATGTTAATCTTGGCAAATGTTTGCAAACATTCGCGGTGACTCAGGGTTCAATAGTTGATCGGACGCTTTCCGCTGGATGTTTAACTATTACATGTGGTTGTAATGCAACTTAAGCCTGACTAAGCCATATTTTTCTAAGAATTGAACAATTATAAGCCACACATGTTCTGTGTTTTGTGTGTGTCTGTGTGTCCATACGCCCCGTCACAGTGCAGCTCATGTTTGATGGTAGCATTTTGTGTAAGGGGAACGCCTGCTAAAGCAGCCTAGACACTGAGCATTATGGATAATTAGTGTTAAGACCCACAATTAAGTTGAACATTGTTGTGGCTGCAAACCACATAAAACAAACCTAAGTTAATATGAAAACTGTTCAAAGTTGTATAATAATATTTCATACAGTTGTAATTTATTGGTGGTTATGTTTTACAGTAACACCAGGACAGGCGGAGGGAGAAGACATAGTAAAGTACAAGGCTCTAATGAGATGCGTGGTTAATTAGTTGCTGTATGTGAGTTTGTCGGTGAATACACATAACATCTGTAAATATGTGGAGATGTTTTTGGCAAAGTGGTGTTTTTTTTCCTCCCCTCTGTATCTCTTTTCCCTTCTGTGTGTCTGACCTTTTAGGAAATTCTGCCATATACACACCCACACCCTGTCATGTTTTTATCCAGTGATCTTCACGCTGGGGCTTTAAATGTTAAAGGTGTGGCAAATGTTCACTCCCATTAGCCAGGATACTGCTGAGGAAAGCTCACTGCTCAGAGACCAAACACATACACACGTTCAAACACATTCCAGCACACACACATGCATGCACACATGCATACACAAATGCTTACGCATGCTTACAAAATGCAAAGGCAGCGCACACATACAGCGTGTACACCACTTTACAAACAGATGCACACAGACATGTGTTAATGGTGCCATAGTTAAGGTCAGACCTACTTTGACAGTGCTGTGCTGTTGTCAGCCCTGCAGGCATGTTTTTAAGCAAGTGTTTTTTTCCCGCTCTCTAACATATGCTGGGCAGCAGCCACATAGACACTCCAGCATATGCTGGCAAGCCTCTGTCAGTGCGCTTTAACAGTGCCTGGGGGAAACTAAAGGTCAACACCACACACACACACTTACCAACACACCTTCTAGCCACTGCACAGCACATTTTTGGGAACACCAGCACCTTTAGCATTAGCATCATTGGCGCTTAATGTGGCCTTTCCACACATACACGCATAAGCACACAGATATAAACAAGCGGCAATGAGGCATGCACACGTTTCTCCTGCTTAAGTTGAGCGCTTGAATGGCTTGAACAAAATGGTATGCCTGGAGTTTTCTTCTGCTTCAAACTAAAATAGAAGACCAATGTTGATACATCTCTCACATACAGCTGGAAATAAAATGTCGTGCTTGAGTGTAATAAAGCCTGTTCTGATGATCCACTCGTTGCTTTTGTTTCAGAGAGTTTCCAGGTGGTGGTAAGAGGCAATGGGTTTCTCCATGCCAGAAACATTGACCAGGTCCTCTGCAGCTTTAAACTAAATGACACACTCACTGTGGGTAAGTTAGCCAACATGCCGGCGCGCACACAAACTAATTCACTAATGCATCATGGGATTCTGGTTTGACTTGTGAGTTTAAGAGGAATGTGGGTTTCTCCTATGCAGACGAGAGACCAGCTGGAATAGAAGATACCTTCCTGCTGTGCCCTGCTCCTGTTGTAGAGGAGGTCGGGAGGTAAGCTGCGCAGCTCTCACGGCCTTTGCACCCCAACCCACGCGATCTCAGTCTACTTGCCGAACTCTCCATGTTCAGCTGCAACGCATAGATATTTTCCAGCTGCATGCAAGTTTGGCGTGGACACCAGAAGACTGGCGTCCTTGAACAAATTAGGGCCAAAGTCATCGAGTGTCTGTGATCAATCAGTGTTTGTCACAGCTAACGAAGCCAGACACCAATCACGAGGGGGACAACAGGAGTAGAGCCCAGGAACACGACTTAATGAGAGCCTGCTGGAGAGGACCTTGTTTACCGTGCACGTGTGCGCACGTGTCACGGGACGTATCCCAATCTCCCACTTTGGGAGAGCGGAAGTGTGAGTGGAGTCAGTGGGGCGGTGTGAAGTTTTCTCCCAGGGCTCCCAGGTTTGCTCCTGGCGGTGGAGAGCAGAAGTTCCTCGCGGGGGGGCAGACAGAGCGGTGCTGTGGGCCGGACCGAGGCCCGGCGGCCTTCCCTGTCGCCGCCGCCCGCAGTCCTGTGCATAATTATACACTCCAGCCGGCGGCCTCAGACACCTCCTAGTCATCATCTGTCTTGTTGCTGTCACTCAGATTTGTAGAAGGTTTTGAGCTTGTCTTGTCTGCCAGTGAGAAGTGCTGCTCCGATGGGGGGGAACTGCTGCTCAGGGTGAAAGAAGACTTTTAGTTTTCACACAATGGCAGCAGAGATGTTTAAGAGTCTGTCACATGTATTATTTTACTTCCACGTTATAACAAAGGCGGAACATATATTTTTTATTTTTACCCAGATTCGGGGGTTTGACGAAAAGACAGCAAACTATTCCACAATCTAGAAGTAGTTGTTTCCGGTTTCGGGCTGCTACAACGGAGAGTAGTGCACAACAGGGACTAGCACGGGTGTTTTTGTTATTTGTAAGTTGCAGTTTACATCCATATCTGTTCTAAATTTCATTGCTTTATCATTTTATGAGCCCACCCGCACATCAGGGAATGTTTTTTTTTTACCAATAATACAAGGATTGCTTTCTGATATAGATTACAAATCAAACTAGTCTCTCTGAATAGTCTTAATCCACAATGTACACAACAATTAGACGCAACCCTAAAATGTCAGATCGCATTGTACGTGAACTGCTTCCCGTTTTGGGGGAAACAAATTCTATACATCGGGTCTGAGGGAGCCAGCTCCCAGCATCACCTCCTCACCCAAACCGCAAACTCACCTCCTGTTCCACCCGGGCCTTGTCGCATATAATGAATTTGTCGGTGCTGCCGTCACACAAATCTGTGTTGACTGGGAACCTTCCGGATGCCGCTCCCCATCCCCCCGCCATACATACACACACACACAGGGTAAAGACATATAGGGTGGGCACATTGATGATTGATAGGGGCCGAGATCTATCTGTCAGAGAGGAGCTGATATCAGCGCGTCCCCTGCCTGCCTGAGAGGCGGGCTGACCATGTGACGGGGCGGAGGGGAGAGAAGGGAGGGAAGAAGCAGAAGAAAAGATGAGTGGCACCTGCACCGCCAATTTCCTTCTCTGGAGTCAGTGTCAGCATGAGTTATGAGACGAGCCGCAGCGGGATGAAGGGGACACAGTGGAGGGTGAACAAAGTCGGTGATTGAGGAAGTGAAGAGTGCTGAAGGGATGTGGAACAGGAAAGGCCCTCCTCCTACCATCCCCCCACTCGGTTTCCTCTGGTCTGCCCTCCTCCCCGCCCAAACAGTGACCTCCCCTTTGTCGCCCCCCTCCTCAAATCTGAACCCGGAGCTCAACGCCCCCCTTGTGCCTGCCCCCAAAACCATAAGAGTGCCACAAGGAACCTTTCTCCATTCTTTTCCAAACCTACAACTACAATCCACTGGTCTACGTCCCGTCCCGTCCCCACCCCCCTCAGATGACTGTTTGTCTAACAAGTCTTGTTTTTGTTCAAATTTCTGAGGAGCTTTAGGAATAATCCATCAACTTAATGTTCCGCTCACACCGTTTACCCTGAGCCCCTTCGCTCCGGCGACTGTCCATCCAACCAAGTACTCAACATTATACCCAGGTTCTTCATACTGTTCTGCCTACCTGTGTGCAGCTCAAGAGATCAGCGCTGAATACCAGGGGATAAGAATTCATTCAGCTGCGTGTGCAGTTCTGTGTCTGATCCAAACGGAAGAGATTCCTCCTGAGGGTGCAGAAGTGCCCGCCCTGTTTACAGACGTTTGCTTTGTGTCTATATCAGCAGTTTGCTAATGAGGTAGCAAGTATGGACAAAAAAGGAAGGAATGTGTCCACAGTGAGCTTGTTCATTAGCTGGGGGGGGGGCACTGAAGCGTGCAATGTGTGCTGCAGTTTTTTGCTGCAGAAGACCAATCAACAGTGTGTGTTTTTTCAGAGTGATCTACCTGCAGGTGAGCATGAACGAGGGCCTTTCCTACATCACCAGCTCTGTTCACATCACCACCACAGAGTGTGTGAGTAAATCCTCCGTATGAAGTCTGCACTCATGATGACAATGACCTTCTGGCATGCTGCCTTTTCAGAATGAACTTTCTTTCAACCTTCTTGTTTCTCCTCTCTTGGTTGGCTAGTCCTCTTCTCCTCTCCTCTCCTCTCCTCTCCTCCCTCTCTGAGGTCTCCTCTGTTGTGTCTGTCATCAGAGGAGGCTGTGAGTACTTTTGCTTTTCCTTTTCACCTTTCTCTTCTCTGTTCTTGTTTTAGTCCAGTGAAATCTGAACCCCGTCATTCTGGTTTGTGTGCAGTTTGACGGCACCATTGTGCTGGTGTCGCTGCTGGTGGTGTTCCTGCTGTTGGCTCTGCTGCTCATGTGGTGGTTCTGGCCTCTCTGCTGCACTTTGGTGAGTTTGAACTTTTGACATTGGCATAGTCAGCCGTTTGGTAACTGCAGTATGTCTTTGGTTCCCTCACGGCATTTATTTTTCCACCTTCAGGTGATCAAAGAACCTCCACCGCCTCCTCCCCCAGAGCCAGTAAGGCTGGTTTTATTCTCTTGCTGTAACTGTTGATTTGTGTTGATCTGCGTCATGGAACTACGTTTTACTTCCAAGGACTCAGATGATGAAGACGGGATGCCAAAGAAGAGGTGGCCCACGGTGGACGCGTCCTACTATGGAGGAAGAGGAGTGGGTGGCATCAAACGCATGGAGGTAGGCGCTTATGCACTCACTCACACGCACGGTTATGATGCTCAAAGCACATCGTTATATAAAGGAGGCTTTTCCTAGGTGCGATGGGGGGAGAAAGGGTCCACTGAGGAAGGCGCGAAGCTGGACAAGCCTAAAAATGCAGTAGTGAAAATGCCAGAGCAAGAATTTGAACCGTATGAACCAAAGCCTCGAAAACCACCACGTCGCCACCCGCTGCAGAGGAAGTGGTACTCCCCCATTCAGGTTAGTCCTTTATCCAATCCACTTAAAAACTTTAAAAGTTGAATGTAAACTACAAAGTTATGTTTTTTATTTGAAATGTCTTTGCGGTGCTTGCAGGGGAAGCTGGATGCTCTGTGGGCTTTGTTCAGGAGAGGCTACGACCAGGTATCTCTGATGAGACCACAGCCGGGAGACGAGGTGAGCCTCACACTCCCACACTTATTACTTATTACTAGTAAAGGGAATGTGCCACATTGCCAATAGGCATGATGATTGATATAAAAACTACAATTTGGTAATGATGTGGTATTTGGGGGAATTGCTCCGTGGGTAAAAGACACCTGAAAGCTCTTTATGAGTTGGATGGCGAAACCCATGGTTTTAATGTGTTTTCCATTTCTCTATGGGGACCGGGGAGTATCTGCATTTGGTCTGTCTGCATAGAGAAAAGTGTCATTGAGCAACATGTACAATCGTCAACATAGCAGCTCAGTACTGCATCTCTACATGCACACACAAAAAGCTATTCAACGAGCCACTGATGCAGCTCTCTTCATCAAAGCAGCCATTGTTAACGCACAAGCAATACTGTGAATTTGCTGTGACTCAGAAAATTACTCTTGTCAGATTTCTAATTAGCGTGTCACCCACTCACTCTCTACTCTCCACAGTGATAATTAAAGTAGCAGATATTATGGTAGAAATTGTGTCAGTGCTCTCCTAATGGCCTCTACTGCTGCTCCTGAAAGTGTCTGGCAGAACGAGAGGGAGCAGAGCGCCCCTATTATCTGACCTTGACCCAGTGCACGGCGTCCCATAACCCCACCGACATGTTTTCATCATCATACTGGTTGTCGTGGTGAAACTGCTGCTTCGTTATAAATGGTTTCACTGTTGCTTCTCCTAGCAGAGGTTAAATTGCTGCAAAATGCATTGATTTGAATGATGTGATTCATCCGTCCCATGCAACAGTAGCAGTGTGTGTGCACGTTTTTCTGTCTCACAATCAATGCTTTTATCCCCTCTTTTCATCCTAGATTTTTTTTTCTAAGCAGAACAATTAATCTCATTCAGTCATTGCATAACTTCTACAGCGCATCCCCACAACTCCCACAACCACCAAAACACTTTTGTTCCTCAGCAGATGTTCAGAATTTGTGTAGTGATATCCAACATGAGAGAATACAATACTTTTTCATGTTGACAGAAGAGAGTTGCAGATATGAATTAGTAGTAACACAGTAGTAATGCCAAACAGAACAAAGTGGTAAAAAGCACCGCTGATCAGACTCCTCGATCATCGTCCTGCTTTCTCGCCGCATTACCTTCGCTGCCTCTGCAAACGGCCATCAGCGAGGCTGCCAGTTCCTGCCACACTCGCCATACGCCTTTGATCTCCTTCTACTGTGTGTGTGTGTGTGTTCGTGCGTGCACGTCACTGTGTCACAAACGTGTGTGTCATCTCTCCCGCCTGAGCGTCACCCAAACAGATGGGGAGTTGAAAGGCCACGAGCCATATTGTGACAGAAGAGATTCCCTTCTTTTGTCCCCAGAGCTGATGGCCCTGATGTCACACACCACACACACACAAGAGCGCAGGGCCCCCCCCATCCCCCCCTTCCATCCCCCCGTCCCCCCCGTCCCTCCGTCCTCACTGCGAGCACACCTCCCGTCACCCTCCTCCCCGCATCATCCCAAGCCACTTCACTTTAACTGGATCAATTCATCCAAATTACAAAAACAAACAGGGTTTAGTATCACTCACCTCGAGTGGTACCCGCCGTGCAGACAGATCAATGGGATTCTGTTTGTGTTGCTCAAGGTATTAACAATTTTGATAAAGAAAGAAAATTAACTGTTCTGGAGCTTTCAACCATATTTGACATTCTTTTAAAAAGTAAATATTAATTCCTTAAAAATATGTTACTGTTGAATTTATCTTACAGACCCATTGAGCATTGTGGTGGTCTGGGGTAAAACTTTAGTAGTTGTAAAAATCAAATTAAAGCATTAAATATATTTTTGTCATTTGGTTAAGCTGGCCCTTCGATCCCTTCAGTATATGCATTACACTTTATGTAATCTGTGCTTCAGTGCAGCATAGGAACTCTATGGAGTGTGCTGACCCCTCCGTGTATCGCTGTAATGTCATGCAAGGTGACAGGCAGGGCTGTCAGGTCACATGGGCGTCTCGCCTCAGTCGTCTTCCTCACGTTTTCTTTACTATTATTGTGAAAAATGTCCTCTATAAACGGACGCAAAACATCCGGTTTGTTTTGTCTATTGTGGCGAGTGAAATGTCTTTGGGCTCGGAGAGAGAAGTGGTGACGGGATGTTGTGAGGAGGGAGGCCGGCGGCGTTTTTAGAGATTTGTTTTTCTCATAGAAAGGAGCTGAGGGGTTTAAAACAACTTGCAGCACGAGAAGTAAAGCGGCGACAGACAACGCAGCCAAAGGGCCACACAAGAAGAATAACCTTTGTCGCAACACATGTTTGTACATTTCTAATCTAACATGGAAATTGTACTACCATTCTTTTTTTTTTTTTTTTTTTTGGTGCTCTCTTGCAGCCAGCACTTAACCTTTCTCTCCCTGTTTGTTATTCAGGGGCCCAAGGTTTCATTCAGGCCATATGTTCTGGTGGAGGCATGCTTACAGTCACACACACACACACACACACACACACACTCGTATTCATGAGCTTGTGTTCTCATTGTGGCCATATGCTCTCTCTGGTGATGTGCTGCTGCTCTGCTGCTCACAAACTGGCCTTTTCACCGCGGTCCGGCGACAAGACCGAAGCAGTCACCCCCCAACCGGGGTTCCCCCAATAAATTACACACACACACACACACACACACAATAGCCTCCTCAGTCACAAAGCTAAACTGCTTGGGGTCCTCTTATTGGCCTCGGTGTGACTTTAGGGCCTCTCTGTTTAATAAGGTGTTATAATCAGACCACCAAGGGTCCGTGACACAGAGACCTTCCCTCTATCCTTCACACACTGACTGAGGAGGACAAGAGTTTGTGTGTGTGTGTGTGTGTGTGTGTGTGTCTACAGAAGGATGCTATGCAGAGAACAGAGGGGAAAAACCATCAATGAGAACAATACGAGTAGCGTTCCATTCTCCCTGACTTGTAAATTATGTTAAAAGCTAAAGTGCCTCTGTTAACTATTGGGGGGGGGGGGGTGTTAAAATCCCCCTTTACGTCACAACAAGTCGAGCACATGAGAGACATAAAGCACTTTATGTGCTGCAGCAAGAGAGGCACAGCAGAGGCTCAGAGAGAAGAGGAACCCTACAGAATGCAGAAGCATGTGTGTGTGTGTGTGTGTGTGTGTGTGTGTGTGTGTGTGTGTGTGTGTGTGTGTCTGATAACGTTCTCAGTGCCTCCCTTTAGTAGCATCACAGCTATTGTAGTGCAGGTGTGGACAGAAGACAGAAGCAGCTCTGTGTCCCCTTGGGGGCCTCCGAAACACGTGCTTCTGTCAGCAGAGACTCACACCAACCGTTTTAAATGGAACTTTTAAAGCTCATTTACTTTGTACAGAGACTGCGTTGTCATTCGCATTGTACGTTGAAATGATGTGTAGTAGTGGTTTAACTTCCCTCTGCCTGCGCATCTTGTAGGGTCGCTGTATCAGTTTTCAGCGGGTCAAAGGGGACGGGGAGTCCACCCCAAACAACCAGGCTCCTCCTCACCCGCAGCACTCTCCCCTGCCGCCGCCTCCGCCGCCTCCCGGTCCTCCGTCTCCGCCCGCCGAACAGCGGCCGCTGGTTTCCAACTCGGTGCCCCGTACGAAGCCTCCGTCGAGGGGGCCCCGCGCCACGCCGCCTTCCCGGGCACCCCCCCCCGTGGGCCAACTACCTCCGGGTCCACCCCCAACTCGGGCACCCACAGGGCCCCCGGGACCCCCGCCATCTCGACCCCCGCCAAGGCTGTGACAAAGAAAAGGGGGCCATCAACCGATGCGTCAACTCATTGCATAAATCACCCTGGTGCTTCTTTCACTGCAGAGACAACAGAGAGGCAGAACATCGCGGAGGCCAGGAGCTCTGTGCTTTGTTGCTGGACAGCAAAAAAATAAATATTTAGCGGAGCTTAAAATCAGCTTTTAGACTACCCAAACCCCCCCCCCAAAAACAACAAAAGTGTTAGCTTGATATAAAATGCATGTAGGGTATTATATTGTGACTTAAGTGGTAAGAAGAAGTGGAATTGAAGGTTAGCTTGTATCCGTACAAGTAGAGCTGGTAAATAGTTTGCTTTGGGTTGGACGCGCCGAAAAATACAGCATGTAGTTAAAGACGAGAGCAACGATGTCAGTTACGTTTTGGTTTGCTAATGGTCACTTTGGTTGCCAAAATCAATTTGTCTGTGTTCAGTGGTTTAATTGCAACTGCAGGGCAGTTTTCGTCAAATAATTTATTATGGTAAAATCTGCATCCGATTTGTATTCCGTGTCAGGCGGCTTTCTGGGTTCTCAATTCTTTGGGGGAGGGTATCAATGGTTATAAAGCTGAATTCTGTAATGACAGAGGTATTTTGTGCTCTTATTTGCATGAGGTGGAGGAACCCATTGAAAATGTGTGTAGTATTGCATTTACTGACTGAAATGATCCTTTGCATTATTTCTTTATTAACCTTTAGTGTCTGCCTTCAATAAACTAAATGGTTTTCTATCTGCCGTTTTGCAGGGTTTTCTTTCGTAGTTATGTCAAGTGTTAAACAGTTTGGTATTGTATTTCAAGAAGAAATTGCGTAGTCATACTGTGAATCAGCTTAGAAATATGTTAGGGTCATTGCTACAGACACCCAAGAACATTTGTTAATTGAATATTGCAAGAGACAATATTTAGTGAGCAACACTTTCATTAAACGAAGCGCACTCCGGCCATGAATAACGTATCCGTGACATTTATGTAGCCTGCAAAATTAATATCACTTTAAGATTTTTTTTATTTGCTTTGATATATTGAGTCAGATTTCTGGAACACATCACAGCTTGGGTGTAACACAAAGCACTTAACACGATTTCTAAAAACATCTTTTCACCATGTCATTTCTCTATGGGTATTAAAATACCATAATAAAAAAAAATATATAGCAAAAAGATGTCCAATTCTTTTTAACCACTGCGTGGAACGACAGTGTCCTGAATCAGTCGAGGACGTCTGCTCCCCTCCTCAGAATCACTGACACTAAAGACTGCGATGGGGAGGTTGCTGCAAATAGATCACGCGAGCGTAACGGTACGCACACTCGCCCTGTACGACCACAACCTGCAGCTTCTTTCTCGCCGCCTTTGTGGTGCTGCAATAAAATGAAAAATCAACGGGCCTCCTGGCATCTTATTGCTTTGACGGTTCAGAATAAAAATAGCAACTAATTGTAATGAGCTAATCTTAAATGCATTATATACACACACACACACACACACACACACTTTCGTTCACCAACATCAACACGGGGGTCTACAGCGCCCCTTTTTGACAAGTAGAGTGCAGCTCTCTTCCAGGTGTGTCCTTGAGGACAAATGTTGTATTGTGCGATTAAATGAATACAGCCCATAGTAAGCAATCGCCTCCGCCTAGACACCCACGGGCCGTGTCGTAAAACATGGTTTAAACTGTAAAAAACAACAGGTGATGAATGCCTGCAGTTGGCTCAACATACACACACCTCGTTTTGCTAAAACCAAACTTACCAAGTTGTCTGAGCGACACGCTGCAAAATAAATCATCTACCAGTGCAGGTAAATGTGCTTCAGGTGGTGCTCAGGTGCCGGGTTACTACACGCGTCATGCTTCTGCATTCAGTTGTTACGACAAAATGTGACATTGCAACCACTAACAGGACCTTCAGTATTAAGCTCAAATGGGGACCCAAAATACAAGAAAGACTGCTGCGGCCACCTTAAAGCAGTCAAAACACTTTTTTTACTTGGGATTTTTATCTTGATACCGAACCAGTCAACAGATTACAGAGGAGTTTCTTTCACAGACTTGAGGTTTGAAAGACGGAACAGTTTAAAAACAAACTGGTTTCTCCTTCAACGACGGTCTCTCAGAAACACTCCCACCCGTTCACGGTGTATGTCTGCATTTAGTATGTTAATGAACATCTCTCAAACACACACACACACACACACACACACACACAATACGCAATTAAAGTCCATTGAGAAAGAGCAGAATGTTCTTCAGTTTTTCCTCTTTTTCTTCTGCATTTTCTTTCCAGACAGCGCCCCCTTCTGGGCTCCTCTCACCATGCCCTTGAACTGGCCCTGCAGTTTGGCACGCTTTCTATGTACACAAAGAATGAAGCGGGTCAGCGTCTGAAATGCCGGCAAACAAATTCTTTGTGAGATGGTTATGACGTCTAATGACAGTCGTTACCTTCGATTCAGCTGGGCCTTCTTCAAAGGGATGTAAGCATACGGATCGTGTTTCCCTTTTTTCATCACGTCTCCTTTTCCCTTCTGAGAGTCGTAGGATGAAAGATAGACATTCAGAGCTTGAGTTTCTAAGCAACAACTCCTGCGGTGCGCGTTTCTGCAAAGCGAGACTCACCCGTGACTTGTAGTCGGCCCCCGT
This sequence comes from Apeltes quadracus, assembly GCA_021346845.1. Classification (NCBI taxonomy): domain Eukaryota; kingdom Metazoa; phylum Chordata; class Actinopteri; order Perciformes; family Gasterosteidae; genus Apeltes; species Apeltes quadracus. Next base: position 7,838,097 of record CM037922.1, read on the forward strand.
GTCCTCTCTTCCTCCGATGGGTCTGTGGATACCTGAGCCCCCAGCTGAGAGGAAATATATGGGCTTATTAAAAAATAAAATCATTTAAAAAAAAGATAGTACAATGCTAGCATATATCTCATTTATTTTCCGTGGTTACATAATTATAATTTATGGTGCCGTTTAACTGCTGCTAGATTGCCTATAGCATATGACAAATGTATGAAAAACATGAATTTTGGGAACAAAATATAAACGTGACATATTCATAGGCATCTCGTCAGATTCTTTGGACAATACATTTGAATATCTTTGTTTTCTTTGTCAGGGGGGGGATTTCAATACTCCCCCACCACCCAGTCCTACCTTTATATTTCTGCTGGGGTTGAATGTCCATGTCCTCATCAGAGTTGTGATCTTGGAACTTCCTTTTCTGTGACCTCTTCTGGGGGAGGGGGTTAAAGCAAATGTAGATGAATAAACAGCAATAAAAATGTATCTTGAACTGTATAATCACTGGGTTACATGCACTCACGCTCTTGACTCCAGCCTCTTCTAGGATATCTTTCTTTTCCTCCTCATCTGTGGGACAAGTAGTAGGTCATTGTCACAGTGTGTTCAGACATAAAGCGATGCACAACAGTTGTATTAAAAAGGATTCCTATTACCATCGTGCTTTGCATCCTCCTCGTCATCTTCTCTGATGATCAGCCGGCCGTCCGATGTCACCTTGAAGCCGTGCTCAACCTTGGCACTCTTTTTCGCTGGGTTGGTGGCTGAAAGACAACAATAACTCATGTTAACCTCCACGGGATGTAATAAGCCTTTATTAGTCCTGCAGTGGGGAAATTTACACGACTACAGCAGCAAAAAGGTTAAAGTGCAAACAGACATAGTACCCAAAAAGATAACAAACAAGCAGTGGTAATATACAACAACCACATAAAAGCAAACAGAACTAGAATTGGTTGTATTGGACAGGTTTTAGAGGATTTTGTGGTCTTTGAGCAGCAGAGCAAGAAGGACCTGGGGTGCCTCTCCTTCACACACACACACACTAGGGAGGGGAAGCAGCCTGTGGCCGAGTGTCCTGCGCCGGTTTTTAAGTGTAGTCCAGCATCCCGTCTTCCACCACCTCCAGGGTCTCCAGAAGAAGACCCAGCACACGGCTGCCCTTCTTAATAAGTTGGTTTGTTCTCTACCGGTCAGCTGCTCCAGAAGACGTAGATGTTTTTTTTGTTGGTCTGGATAAACAGAAAACGCAGGCTCACCTAGCACTCTCTGGGACACCTTGGGATCCAGGAAGTTCAATGGCTCATCTTCCTCGCCTTCTTTGAGCCAGGCCCGAGCTTTCCGGGGTTTGACTCCTTTCTTCTGAGCATTGCGAGGCTGTCCTTCATCCTCTGACATATCGCTGTCGGTCTCTGCAAGGATGTCCTCAATACTAAAAGAAAAGAGCAGTTTTTAACATGGATAAATCGCTGGGGGAATGCAGAACATCGTGGGGGAACAACACTACACCTTTGGCTCTTTGTTTTAGGTTCCTCAGCTTCACTGTCGGAGTCGCCCTGCTGCTCTGAGGCCTGTCTCTTCCTCTTGGTGCGAGCCTCGGCCTTGCGGATGTTTGCAAGGACCTTGTGGTGCTCTACAGGCAGCATGCTTTTCACCAACTCAAAACTGGAAATACAGAAGATGATATGATACATACACGAGATGACACTCCGTGGATAACGCTTCCACATGTTCTGTTATACATTCCAGAGGAGACTTCTTGAAACATCTTGTAGCAAACAGACATTATTAAAACAAAGATGATCAAATATCAATTCCCAACGTAAAACAGCACAGAAAGCTAAAATCTCAGTTCACTTGGAATATAATGAAAGAAATGTGCTATCCTGGTTCCACACCATGTGCCACAGGCCAAGAGATGCAAACACAAGTAAAAGTAAGGAAAACCAGCGCATACCCAAACTTCCGGATGAACTTGGTGAAGATGTTCTTCAGTTTGGTTCTGAAGTGTCTCCTCACGTCGTCTTTGATGTTCCCGACTCCCTCCATCTGAGCGGAGCATCCGTCATGAATGAGGGCACAACCGTCTCTCGCAGTATTAGTTTCAAATCATGTCAATGCCTACCATGACAGTGGCATGAGATGCCAGCGTCTTGGGCTCCATGATGAAGAGGAGGACCTTGATGAAGCCCAAAGCGGCCTTGACGATCTCTCTGGTACGAGACGTCAGCAGCAGACACACGTTGTGCAGCAGCTCTTTCATGGTGGTCGCGTCTATGGCGTCTGCAGAAGAAGCACGATGGGGAATCCAGTGTACAAATACTCTTTGAACACCAACAGGAAACGGGACAGTCGACAGGCTTACCTTTATACTCGAACACCAGTCGAGTTAGCGCCAATACTGTGCATGTGATCATAGTGACGGAGCTTGTGAGTCCCGCGTACACCAACACAAAGTACTCCTCTATGGCATCTGAAGCAGAGACAGACACTCGGTTAAAAATACTGAAAAGAAATCGTCAAAGTGAGAAACCAGCATCCACACATACAAAACAGGGGGAAAACAGGTGAGATACCTTTAGTGTTTCCACAAAATCGGACAAATGCGTTCCCCATCTCCACCAGCAGACTGTAGGCGTTCTTACGTGCTCCTACAGACACCTCCTTGGTGCAGATGAATCACCTGACGAAGAGAGCAAGCTCATCAAAATGGTATCCATCAGTGCTCAGTGGGTTTGTTTGCAAGGAGCACTTCTCTGTGTTTGTACCTCTGGCAGCAGCATTGTGATGAAGTCTTTGTGTTCTTCATTGAGGCCTTTCACTATGTGGATCAGACACTTCAGTCTTGGCTAAGAAAGCGCAAAGCAAGATAAATAGACAAATAGAGAGATACGACCAGACATCAGAAATAAAATAGTTCAGCTGTATTCATTTTATTCCTCCCTATACGGCACTCTCACCCTCTTTGCTGGGGAGGAGGCGTTTTTCAGAGTCTCGAGCAGGACGACTTTGAGCGTTTCCAGATTCGCCACGACAAATGATCTGCACTCATCTCTCTCTCCTCCGCACAGCTCCTCCAGCACTCGGTACGCCTTCTTCTGCATGCCTGGCTCTTTGGTCTGGAAAAAAAAAAACATAAGTATTAAAGGAATATGGATATTTAGGTTTGAAAGCCATTTAATTCAATTGGAAATGCCGTTAAGAATAAACTTTATACGCTTACCTCCAAATATGGCTTGATGAGCTCAAAGGTTTTAGTCATAGTGCCCTCATCTACAGAAGGAGCCATGGCAATCACAAGGTCCATCATTGACAGCCTGAAAAGTAGGGATGCAAGAGTAAGTATTATAAAAACGCACCCTATTCCAAAATAAACTGAAAAGGCAGAAGCCATACACCTATTTTAATGTTTTACCTCGTGAACTCAGTGGCGTCAGTGCTGTTCAATCGGTCCGTGGCTTTTTGCAGGAAGGTGCAGATCATCTGAGGGGAATAGTTTTGATAAGTGATCCACCAGTGGGAACAAACACTTCACAGCAGTATGAGAGGCAAACCTGACCTGCGTGTCGGAGACCGTTAGGTAGACCTTGATGGTGTCCAGCACGGCCATCCTGTAGGTGCCGGCCTCTCCAGCTGCAGGCTGCTGACCGTACACATTGAAGAGGATGGGCAGGAAGTTCTTGGAGAAGCGGCCCACTTCAGCTTTTTCCTCCTCTACGGACACAAAGGTTTTGGACTCATTTAACTCAAATAAGGAACAGCAGCGTTTTTTTTACATGTTGCGTTTCTCTCTTTGTGCGTGGTCATACCAGTGGAGGAGCTCTTGTTGACGAGCGTGCGCAGGGCCTGGCACACTGTGAGCCTGAGGTCCGGCCGTTCATTGATAACCATACCAAGTGTGCGGGCGACGCCTTTGAAGGATGCCAGCAGGTCCACAGGACACGTACAGAAGCCCGGAAGCATGGTCCAAATCTGAAAAAATGTACAGCCATGACAACTCATTCACTGGAACTTTGTCTTCTGAAGATAAAGTTGAAAATGTGTGTGTGTAGCGACCTGCATCTGTAACGTCTTGTAGACTCTGGCCTCAAGTTTCTGCCCCACTTGATCCAATTCCTCGGCTACAACACAAAATGTCATCAGTCAATAAACGCATTAGTGAACACAGTGTCAGTCTGACCCCTGAACGGCAGCATCTTGCATAGGTTTACCTCTCTGCTTGAGTGTAGAGGCCAATGGGAGGAAGTAAGACGAAAAGAAACCAAGGTTAGTGTTCTTCACGTGATCCCGTATGACGGGGACCAGCCAACTGCGCGGGAACTCCAAGTCATCCCTGGTGGAAAAAACACCCAGTCAGTCAGACCCGTATACAGTCGAGACGTGCGCTCCCCAGCGTGCGTTTTCCCGGTATTTGCACTCACTCGTAGCCGGTGATGTTGAGAGGCACAGCACTCAGCACGACTTCAGGCCCCATGCTCTCTACGGCTCCTCCTACCGCCAGGTCCAACTCACCGCTGAAGGGGAAATGAGGGGTGGAGCGAAGGTCCGCCAGAGACTGAAGGGACTGTTGAAGGAGACGTTACAAAGACTCAGGCAAAGTGGGAACTCGCTTTATTCACAGTGATTCACAAAAAGGTTTTTGTGTCCACACCTTGGTCATGAGCGGGTGAGCTTGTTTCCCAGCTGCTCGATAGAAGCAACCCAGGACCTGCAGCACGAACGGCCAGGACGCATGGAAGCGATAAGACAATCCCTCCTCTACAATACTGAAACACAACCACAATTATAATGAGCCTTTACATGTAGTCTCTGCACAGAAAAAGGAAACGTATTAGTCAGCAGCTCAGGAGCTTACCGGAACATTTTGCAGACATAGGAAGGGGTCCCTGCAGAGGCGTTGGCGGTGATCATTCCCATTGCCTCCATGTGAGGGGCAACACATTCAGTTATCAATGTCTGAAACAGATTAACAACAATTAATCAGTAAGCACCTTGCATGAAACGTCTCATTTTTTGTAAAACCACGACAGCAAATTAGGAAAGGACGAACAAGCTTTTTTAACTTGAGTTTAATGGGGGGGGGGGGTTTACCTTTAGTGAATTTGTGGCCGCTGCAACCACCTGCGTATGAGGCGACAAAAGGCAGGACATGGCCGCAGAAAATAGGCGAGGGAGGTGACCCAAACTCAAAGAACTCTGCAAACTACACAAAGAGACACACAAACTGTTGATCCAGATGCGACTGGCTGGCCTGACTGGAAAACAAGGAATTACATAGCGAAGGATTTTTTGAAAGAAATCAGTTATTACCTCGCCAAGTAAACATGTGCTTTCTCCATGACAGCGAGCCAAGCCAGCAGAGGCTGCAAATCTGTCTCACTGGGCAGATAGTCGTACAGAGCCTGAGGATGAGAATCAACACATCAGCTACCACAACACATTCCACATCATGATTTTGTCCAATTGGTTTCGTTTGTATTCGCTTACCGTGATGATTTGGGCGGTGAGTTCTGGCGAGAGGTTTGAGGCATTTGGCTTCCCACTGAACAGCCTATGAAAGGCCTGCATGGCACTAGCCGTCACCAGCTACAGACAGAAGCACAACCGCCATGTTAAAAACTGCACTTGAGTAACCATGTAGATACACAAAAGGGCACATGACTGCACCGATGAATGTTTTTGTGCCCTTACCACATGGCTGAGAGTCATAACTCGCAGCAGAGTCTCACAACAGGACTTGACAGCTCCTAGAGGAAATGTTCCCATTAACTCCTTCAGAAGACCTAGCACATGAAGCGTGGTGGTGTCCTCTTTGCTGCCTGAGGGGGGAAACAAAAAGCAAAACTACAACTTGCTGCACAACCACAAAATATTATCATTACCACAGTAAGAAAAGCAACAAATTGTTGTCTTACCTCCTGCCTGTTCCATTTCTTTCATGCAGAACTTGGCTGTGGTGGCAGCAGCAGGGTGATGGGTTGGGGCATTATCTGTAAAGAGGAAGTCACTGCCCCTGAGAATGGCGCAAACTCCTTGCTGTGCTGCCTTACGGACCTGAGAGGAAAAAAAGAGGACATGAAATTAAACTGCATAAAAATGATGCAATTTCAGCATCTGAATCAAGATGCAATACTTGTGATGCACTTATTCGAAAGAGGGCAAGACGGACCTTAGGCTTGCTGTGCACTGTGAAGCTGAGAAGTCCGTGGTACGCCTGAAGAGTAGATGGGTACGTCCAGACTGATGCATCCTGCTTCCTCAGCAGAGTGGCCAGGCATGACAGGATCTGTTAGATACAAAAATGAAAAACTCATCCACGCTGCAGGTTAACAGTGAAATAAAGAATACAAACAGAACAATCCACTTACCCATCTGAGGGCCGAGGCAGTCTCAAACATGGCCTGTTTTGACATGACGTCCATCAGAGCCTTGGTGGTGTCCGAGAACTTGGACATGAGCACCGGAGTAGGAACACTGGTAAACACAAAAGGACCAATGTTCAAGTTGTTCTTTTATGTGACCGTAACATTGACAATAACAGGGTTTTTGTTTTGCCGACAAAAGTCCAACCGTTTCATGACGAGGTTGAGAAGGTACCCCACAGCAGCCTGAGACTCTGCTGAATCAACAACTTCCAGTGTGGTCATCTACAGAAAGAGAAGACATGCAGCGTATACAAACACATTACAAACGGTTCAACACACCACAGGTTAATTAGTAGGGTCGTGTAATGTTAAAGTCAGCACTCACCAATGCAGCAAAGTACTCAGTTTCTGTCTCCTTTCCTCCTTGACCACGGATCACCTCAGTAACCGCTGCCAACACTGCACAAATCTGTGAGGCACATTATTGTTACATCTACAGGAAATCCCATGGTCTTGATTTCTTATTGATGGTGGCATAATGTTACCTCTTTGTGAGATGCTGAATTTGACTCCCAGTAGCGCTGCACCTTTCTGAAGGTGAGGTTTGAGCAGTCCGACAGGCCGCTGAGGAAGGTGCCTGCGGTCCTTTCTGAGAACACTTCTTCCGCCTCTTCTTCCATACAGGCATCTTTACGGCCACCGAGCTCCAGGGGACCTGTCTGCAGATCATTGTGTAGCTTAAGAGCATCAACCGTTAGGTCACTCTTTCCTGTGTGGAGAAAGGACGAGAAGGCACAACATTACAAAAAGCTGACCTCACTATGCAGTCTTAACAGTAATCAATAGAGATGATGGGGTTCAACATGCACACACCGCTTCAGGACAATGCATATTAACAATAATCACAAACGTAACATCAGAATGAACAACACATTTTAAGGGTCAGCGTTGCTAATCAGGAAACAAAGTATGCATTTCATATGCTGATGATTAGCCTGAAGGCGATAGGCCCCAAAAACAAGGATGAATTGATGATTGGTGCAGCACAATCTCACGTTTATTAACGTCAGGAATGTTAACTTCAGAACAGTAATATGGCCTGTGCAGAATCAGCATACACGCAGTCATTTATCGTCACAGTTAGAAAGTGTGGTTCTCGGCCACAAACACAGCAGTCGTTTTCATGTTAATTAATACCGACAACTTAACTGGGTGACACGTTTCACCGGACAACGAGATACGGAGTAAGATTTCCTATTGCCAACTGTATCGGGGCGTCAGTCGGACACGTAATGCCGCTGCATAGAAGTTAAATGGCTGACGGTAGCTAGGTCCATGTTAGCACTAGCCGCGGACCCACGTGTGACGTTGATTGGAAGCTTACCGGTGGGTCGGCTAAAAAAGCGACTTTTGGCAGCCTCCCGAAAACGACTCGTCTGCGGGTTCGAGTCGCTACTGTGTCCTTTCTTCCACCGTTTGAGTTTGGAACTCGTTCCAGCTCGAAGTTTCCCCGATTTGACCATTGTCGGGTTTGAAAACAGTGCCTGTACCCCTAATTTCTGCGCAGCTCCGGTGTATGCCGTCGCATACCGAATTACGTCATGGGCTTTACTCACGTCACGTGTCTGAATGCCGGTGCCGATGTTGCCTGGCCGGTAGAAGGCACTGTTCAGCACAAATCAAGTCACAAAAAAAAAATCACTCTCTATGTAGGCTGAGCGACCATTATCCGCCGAGGTGTGATGCGTAGTGTCTAATAATCAAGAAACTGGTTTTAAATGTACAATATTTATTGATAAGTTATCTAAGTACAGTGAGCATCATATTGTACATAAGACTACAGTATATTGTTTAGAGTGATGAAATAAAAAGCAAACCTCATCATCTCTTATTAGCTTTTACAAAGGTGCTTTCATGACAACCTGTTTCTTTATAACAAATATACAGGTGTCAATTTAAAATGTAGTGTTCACATAAATACATGACCAAACAACACATATGGAAACAGATATTTACTTTTTTTGCCAACATTGTCTTGTATCACATCCGTCAAAAAAGGGCAATGCATTTTCATTCTTCTGACCCTCAGTTGAACCATGTTCAGTCAAAGCACAAGTGCAAACACAACAAGTAGGGGAACCCGTGTAAACAATAGAACTGTAAGTTGATGTCCACACAAACAAGACTGTAAGACACTGGGATGTGCATTTTAGGACTAATGCTAATCTAAAGTGTTTCAGTGCTTTTCAATATTATTACTTCATTTGGAAAAAGGAAAACATACAAAAAGGAGAAATATAAAAGCAGTAATTTGTTATATAAAAATGTACACAAAATCCACTGCAATGATTTCAAGCCCTACTTCTGCCCCCCTTCTCTGGCAAGTCTTTTATATGTTCCTCTAACCTAAGCCCTGTGTCCCTCTAATCAGTTTACTACGACAGGAGAGTTCATATTGAGAATCACTTGCACAACAAAGTCCTTCTGGATCTTGGCGTCTTGAAGACGAGTCTTGTCAGTAAGGAGCTTCCCGGAAAAGAACCACCTCTGCCGCGAAATGCTAATTTCTTCCTGTTTTTCCAATTGTTTCTTTAGCTCAGCGATGGAGTCTGCCATGCTGGCAGTTAGACGCAAATCCTTTCCTAAGAAAAACGAAAAAAAGGCACGGAGTTAAAACATAGTTCCAAACAGACTGAGAAACTGAATTATATAAAAGTTTAATAGGTTTATAGTTGTTTTTGTTTTCTACCCGTTGACAATCGAACCCGCAGCTGAAACTCTTGTCTGCACGGAGGCGGTTGGACTTGTTTTTGAGTGGAGTCGGAGACTTTGCTCTCACTGGAGGTTTCAGAGATTAGGTTGACAGGCGGGGCCAACGTGTAGGCCGGGAGCTGGTAGCGATTGCCCAGTTCATCGTAACTCTCTGTGAGGGAACCTGCAGAGGAAAAAAAGGACTTCATATATTAGACAGCTTTCTCAAAATCTTTCTGATAGACCAGGAATAGCACTAGTACACATTTCAATTACATTTACTACCTTTACATCAACAACACTAGTGTCCTTAAAGCATACATGCGTAAAAGCAAAAACACATATGAATATGCAGGAACCGAGTGAGGGGGGGGGGGGGGGGGGGGAGTTCCACTTATCTCTGCCATGGCTTTGTGTGCACCAATCCATTCACAGAGGTCACGCAGCACTGTGGCTCTTATATCTCTGAACAACTGATGAATGGCATCGAGTTTATGCGTTTGGTGTGGAAGTTCCATGACATGTAGAGCTCACAATTCCAAGCTAGATGAAGCACACTGACCCACATTAGAGGGCTCTTGTGTTTGTGTGTGTGTGTGTGTGTGTGTGTGTGTGTGTGTGTGTGTGTGTGGGGGGGGGGGGGGGGGGGGGGAAACATACCATGGGGAACAGTAATGCAGGCTCCATCCACGATCGCCTGTGCTAGCCCCAGGTCATTGCACTCTGCAGCCATGGCTGCTGCTCTGAGTGCGTCCCAGATCTCTTTTCGTCCATCGAAGGCAGGAGCCGTGTCCCAAAACTCATCCCTCTTACTCCTCAGCTGGCCCTCCGTCATCGGGTACTCACTCTTCCACTTCGGACGCTCCTTCTTGAGGGGCTCATTACGTCCTAAAAGAAAAATTCAAGCAAATCTATGAACCTATGACATAAGGGCTTTGCTCTGCTGGAGAAGGTTGTCATAACCGCTGGAAAACGACCAGATCTGAATATGTCATGAGTGAGTCTCGTGAGTCTGTAATTCAAATGTTACCAATACATATTGCCCAAAGCAGAGCGATCATTTCTGACAAACCACAAAACACTTTTTTAAATTGTCTACCTCTTAATTATTAATCTTAGTAAAAAAATTTAAAAAAATTCCAACATAAGATGCATTATAGAAGATAAACGCTTCAAATGTATTTTAGTTATTGTTTGACTGGGTCATGAACACCAGTGAGGTCAGACAAGAAAAAGGAGGCTCATTAAAATGCACAATGTGTAAAGCCACTTGAATATTTTTTCTTCAACAAGCCTCCTTTGCCTCGACTTTGTTTCATTTGCTATATATGCTGGCATATACACGCAATATCCACTGTACCAGCATACAAAGGTAGACGCACAGTGGGAGGAGATTCAAAGAGATTATTTATAGTGTTGTGGATTACTGCAGTGACTCGTAACACGTGCGCACTGAGGCGGTCACACACATGGTGGATTAAAGGCAGTAATCAGGCTCCACACAACGTGATTTATCTGCCCGTCTATCCCGTAAGGCATTAGTTGGGAGAGATGAGCGCTCTCTGGACAGGGAAAGCAAGCAGAAACGCTATTTCTAAGACTAAACGTCTAAAAGCAAACTGAAATATGAACACAAACCTTTCTACAAAGCAATTATCACACTAAGCATCACTGCAGTCATTTACTGTGTATATTGTGATGGGAAACATTTCAAAACAATAATAAATGTCTCCTTTTGTTGATTTAGTTTGGTATGTGGTCCCATTTTCCAAAATTGAAGTATGTTATTAATAATGCAGACAGCCAGACAGGAGCTTCAGGTTTCCAGTTTGGATTCATACAACTTGTATTTAATGTACGCGTGCCTGCGTATTCTCTCAGAAGTACACATAGACGTTAAAATTGTATTATTTACAATTTCATCATATTAATAAAAGACAAAGATTGAATATCTAACATTCAAAATATGAAATGTGTTTTCTAGCTTTTATTTTCCCGTTTGTTGCTGTGGACAGGCAGCAAAGGACTGCAAGTTTAAACATTTCTGGTGGATGGAAAACTGTTAACAAGAGTTGTAGCTAAATAGAAATGGACCCTTCTTCTGTAATGTAAACAGAACAAGTCAGAAACACAAGCCTCAAGGTCAATAAGCCAACGGTCATCAGTGAACATCGGCGCTGCAACCCGACCTGAAGTAAATCCGTTTCACGTCTCCATCAACGAGACGCCTGCGTGTCAGTGACAGGCTGCATGGTGGATGCTGCAGTCTTACGTTTGTTTTTCATGCATTTTCCACCTTTTATCTGTTCTCATCTATACAGTACACATCATTTGGTGCATCGAATTACCACAGCGTCAATTTTGAACTCAACGCGCACAAAATCCCAAGAAACAAATTCTGTAACAACAGCGCACTTGTGAAAACATGAAGCTACACTTTTCAGCCCAGACCAAAATATATACTTACTTTTCAGCAATATCCTAAAGGGTGCGTTTGGCGCTTGATAGTAGTTGAATTCCCTGGAGTTGGGTACTCCCATAGTCGTTTTTACTTTGAGGTTTTGATTTGAGTCAAAAGTCTGCCTGAATGACCAACAAGACAACGACCCAGAGGAAGAGGACAGCCCTGCGGTGTCCAACCAGCTTGTTGCAACAGGTGTCTCAATCACAGGCTCAACGACAACCCTCCACTTCAGACCTCAGTTAACAGTCTCCAACTTCCCCGGTTGACTTTAAAATGACGGCACTCCTTCCATCGAATATCCCTTCCAACAACAAATACTTAAGAGCCTCAAAATACCACAGCGTGGGTTAATAGACGGCGGTTCAGGTGGGGAGAGCGAGTTTGTTGTTCCAGCCATCCTGGCTTCTTTAGGTGTAATCCTATTAGATCTATTAGGAGACAGGATAGAAATATCCCAATGCAATATACTAAACCTATTAACAGACAATAAAGCCCCATCAAGCCATTACAGCGGAAGCTGCTGTACTTGATGACTGCTTTCCCTTTGTGAATGAGTGCTAATGTTTCTCAGATGCTGCACTTTCTCAATTGATAGGCGGCAAGTTCCAACGGCCTTCTGTGTTTGTATCCGATAAAAGCACGTCTGAGCACGTGAACGCGAGAACACGAGGGAACTGCTGCTGCTGCTGCTGCTCCATGCATAATGTATGACAATCCGGCTGAGTGCACGGCTACCTTTATTCAACAAGGAGTGGATGACCAGTGTACGTAACACTATTCAGTCGCGCTGGTCCTCAGAAAAGTTTAGACTTAAGCCATGAGGCCTTAAACATTGAGCACTTGAGACATACAGGAAGTTCAGAAAGAGACGCACGTCATTGCAACAGGGACGTGGTTAGAAATCCTATGCCAAACCCTGCACTTTACCATAAATATATGAATTGTTATAGGCTGTATCATTTGTCATGATATGACTGGATGTCTTACGTAACATAACATGGGTACTATACAACACAACATTAGAAGCCATTTACTTCACTTTATAAAAACTTGTAAGCTGATCTAATAGAAGAGTGTCCTTTAGAACGTCTCTCAATCGCAATGTCCCTTCATCTTACTTGCAACAGCACTCAAAGGAAAATTTGACATTGAAATAATGTCTTGTTCCAAATTTCTGGTTAACGGATATCCCCACAAATGTTTACAATACTTGATTTTTATGCAGCGTTGTTTCTAAAGAATTCACACGGGTGCAAACCCAACGTGTTACCAGCTCTTACCTCCACGTTTTTTGCTTCTTGTCGCGCTTCGGGCAGCCCCTTGTCCATCCATGCTACTCCTCCCCACACAGCCTCCCATCACTGTCCCTGTGACCAACACCAGGGAGCAAAGGCTTTAGTCCAGCAACACATTGACAGTAGAATTGTATATCTGACCACGTCGGATGAATCCACCGATAATCCTGATATAAAAATGAATTGTCTCATATGAAAAACATCATCAAGGAATAATGCCAGCTCAGCACTCCTTGTTCCTGTGAGGTCAGCGGCGATGTTTACGTCACGTGTACTGCCAGCTGACACAGGGGCGCGCGCGTGAATCGTGTGCCGACGTTGCTTGCATTAGGACAAATATGTTTAATATATGAATGTGTTTATACACGATGGCAAGTTATGTCAGCAGTGGCCTTTCAAATGCGAACACTATGTCCGATGAATGTAATTATTTTTTTTATTTTTGTTTATCTCTTTTGTTGCCATATCATAAATTATTCCAACAAAGCGCTGTGCCTACCCGAGATCCAGTCTGCTAAATGATGCATTCGACTGTAGCTTGCTTGCCACATCCGAACTTGCTTCCACGCGAAGTGATCCCCTTGAGGCTGCGATGAGCAGGTGGTGTGCAGGCTGGCGGGCTGGTGAGCAGTCCGACCCTGCACAGCCTCCAGCTAGTCTCAACGGTGGGTCCAAAACAAAGCAGGCATCAGTTTCTGTAGTCCCCCGTAGCCATGATGGATGCAGCTCACCCACACGATCCGTTCGCGCTGCTCCACAGAAATAAGTCGAGAATCAAATCCTTATCTGCCTACACGCATGCGCAGTTTATAGCAAGCCTTCTGTGTTGCGTTTTGTAAATTAACCAGAATAAAAGTGGGGATTGAGAGATGCCGCCTGCGATTAGAAAAAAAAGTATTTGTTTGAAAAAACAAGTATGATTTTGAAATTTAAAAAAAAACATGGACTTGATAACATTAACAAAGACAACGACATTTTAGGTGTTATTGTAGCCTACAAGGTAAATTCCCATTGTACGTTGTCGTTGACAGAGCTTTTATTCTGAAATGAATAGCAGAAGTATAATTGTTTAAATTGTTTTTATTATATTTTGATAAGATCTCCTAACTACATAAAACTACGCGATAAAAACTGGTGGAGTTATATTTATATGATTTATGGATTATTGCTATTGTCAGATTTGTTTCTATATACGTATTTACGTAACAGTACAGTTTGAATCTATATTGGATTATTCTAAATTAGTCAAATTCATCTCATTTAAATGACTCTATGGCCTACACTAGCTATTGATAAGTCAACATACAAATTGCAGAGAAAACTGCAGGATACTTTCATCATTTACTAAATGATTATCATGATCAATTATCATTATCATCTAAACATTCTTTACAGCTTTTGACCAAACATGAAATTTGAACAAAATGAACAATGAAATGAAAATTGAACAATGACATCTGCTGGGAGATTTAATGCTGACATGCTTGTGCCGGTGTGCACGTTTGCTCGTGTAGTGGGGGATGTGATGAGCAGGAGGAGAGAGGGCTGTGAACATTTAAAATCCGATATCATCCCTCAATCTGCTAATCTCTTTCTCTAGTATTCACCATGTATTTTAAGAGATTGTCATTGCTGTTTATCAAACTGCATTAAATGCAGAATGGGACGTCAAATATGTGTCTTGGAAATAGTTTAATGCCAGTAGGATTTAGCTGAAATTGGAGGGAAATGTTTCTACTATATACTCCTGATTATTTGCTTTCATCTTTGTGATATATTTATATGCAGATCACTTCTGCATTTCAGTTAATCCTCCCCGACGAGGAAAGAATTCTCCGGGTGTTTCTACATAAGCAACACCTCTACTGGTCAGTAGTGTAAAGTGATCCTTGAAAAAAGAACTAAATATATGCTTCCTTAAAAATGAATGACATTTTTTGAGTTTCAGTTTAATATAGAAAAATGTAATCTGTGTACGTGTAAAAACTGTGACTGAACATCTGAACAATACAATTTATAAAGGTTTATTAACTTAACAGGTAAAAAATACAGATAAATAACACATTATCCTGGTCCCGCAGTTTTACAAAGCTCAAAGTCAAATAAAACCTGTTTGTAAAACCCACTGGAGAACAAACCATCCATGACACATTGTGCACTGATAAGAAATATAGATTTAAACCATGAGCAATGTCACAGCAACTTTCAGAGCTAATGGGCGCCGATATGTTCCAATTTCTTCAGCTGTGTGAAGCCACCATAGAGGAATCCTAACCGCCAACCAGATCAAATGAGCAGGTTAAGTTGGAAACAGCAGAAACTGCTGACATTAGGCTACGAATATGCCTGAGTCGAGCCTGTCATACAGGTATCAAGTCCTTTTTAACAGGGAACACATCCCATTTCAAACCATCTCCAGGTGGGGCGTGTCCAGAGGGAAGCAGAACTCGGGTCAACCAGTGACTAAAGTGAGAAAAGAAAAAGAGAGATCAAGCAGAACGGGTTACAAGACACACAAAGCAGCATTGGTTCATGGGTGTACCCGCTTTAAAATCACAGAGACACACCTTGTCCTCTCCACGCCCAAGAAGATCTTCCAGTTGTTCAGCCTGCCATGATTAAAAGGGTTTCTGTAAACCTGGGAAGAAAAGGGAAAGGAGTGTTTCAAAATTTGTTTCACGGTCTTTAACCATTTTAATTTTAAATTGGTGGCTCACACAACCGGGAATATTTTAAACGTAAAATATCCAACATGCTCACCCCTCCTCGTTTGACAACTCGACTTCTTTCTTTGCTGTTAATGTGTCTTTCGATGCTGGTCTCCCCTCTGGATATAAGGACTGCATGCCAAAGGGTCAGAGATCCCAGGGCCACGGCCACAGTGCTAACGGAAGAAAACCATTTGTAGTGTTACACTTTTATACTACTGACAGTATGGAATTTATAGCACGCAATGTTTGTACACAAAGAGAGGTCTTAGTTAAAGACATGTCAATCAAATTGCAATCTTGGAATACCTCTGCTGATGAAATTTGGCAAGGAAGCAACAGTAGTTTTAATAAACAGCTTGTTCAAACATTGTTGTGGTTGAGTAGGCATAATTACTGTATGTTCTTGAGTATACTTAATTGGGTAATTTGTTTGTACAGACTGTGAGAAAAGTATGTGGCATGGTCCAACAGTATGTGGGGCGGGTAGTGACATAAATGTAGTTTTACCTGGTAAGCACCCACATGTAGATGATGCTCTTGTGAATCAGCTTTTCCTTAAAGGTGTGTGGAGGTGCAGCTGTCTGGTAGCTGGTCTTAATAGAAAACAAAACAAATGACATAACTAAGAGATTTAAAAAACAACAACAACAACACACAACTTATGGCGTGTGAACTTTTTAAAAGTACCTGCCCAGGGGGGAGAAGCCCTATGAGAACTCCCATCCCTGTGACTGGTACCCCAGGCTTTTCCACCTCCAGATGCTTGATGCGCTAATGGTGCAGCCCGAATACACAAACCCCAGTGTTAAAAGACAGAAACAAGGTCAGTAATCATCAGTAACACCCAGCAAAGAGAGACACCAGACATGTAGGAAAAGTTAACAGACAGCACCTAACAAGTCAGACAAGACAACAAGCGGTGGAACAAGGCGGTGCGAGCCTGAGCCCCCTCACCTCGATAGCATTGTATGCCTCTATGAACAGGTTTCTGCCACTGATGCTACAGTACACACAGCCCACGGCCAGTGCCACGCAGAAAGAGAAGAAATAACGGTGGTTAAAATGGCCAACGCAGTTATTCAGCCAGGCTGAGATGCTGACATTAAGGAAAAACCAACATCTTTTAATAGTCAAATGTTTGAGAAAAAAAAAATGAAATATTGTGAGCACAAAAGGATACGACAATGGTGGTCCATTTTTAGTATGCACCTGAAAAAGGAAAAAGAAAAATGTTCAGTTTGAAACGTGTGACATGTGATTTGGGGAGGGTTTTCCTGCTCTGAGGCTATGGCCTGTAAACCCAAAGAGTTCTCCATCCCTGTGAATCAATATATTCCACTAAGCAGTCAGTGAGATCTTTAGCATTTCTGAAGACTGGTCTATCAAATAACAGCATGACATGATGGTCAAATCTTTAATATAAGTGGGAGCTATACGGTAGAAAAGCATCGTTAATGAATTAAACAACTTCTATGACTGAAGACCAACTATTGACATACTCACTTAGGGGGCTCTCCTTTACTAAACCTCTAAGCTGAAGTTTAAAATTCAGCCAAACAGCACTCGTGGCTCTCTCAGCGCCCTGGCAGCAGCTCTGGAGGTCTCATCGGATCAATTAAGAACAGAGGAAAAACCACATTGACTCACCTGTTGCAGATACCACAGTGGTGTGTTCTTGCTGGTTTGGGAATGATGCATTTTTTGCAAACTGCCACAAACGGACTGCCATTTTTTTCCTGTTTGAAACAAGACATTTCCCTACATTAATAAATATAAATTTTGATCAGCACCAGATTGTTTAGCTTTTTGTGGTTGTGCACTTGATATCTCACCGTCGGCGGGGACCCAGGGGAAGTCGTGATCGCCTTGTAGTAATGAAAAATGATCATGACCATGTTCCAGTGTCCATAACAAACGTGCCAAGCAATCCATGCAGGAGTGTATGTGCGAAAGATCATAGGCAGTAGGATCAAATACGCGATTGCCAAAATGGAGCCGGTCAGTATCACCACTAGACAGACAAACACCTGCAGGAAAAGGACAGAGAGCTTTATTCAGAGCAAAATCTATAAACTCCTTTAAGTCAAAGCAAAGACAAAGCCTTAGCAAAAAACACTGACCGTGCCAAACCCGCGTGTGACATAGTCCACGGCCCAAAACACTGGTTCAAAGACCGAGTCGAAAACCACATCAGAGTCTGTAAGGGAGCTGAAGTACAAGGACTGCACCAGCACTCTCATGTACGCCCATATTTCCCTAATCCACAAGGGCAGTGTGTTCTTTGCCCTCCTGGCGCATGACCTGACCTGCACACACCGCAGCGGGTGGAGCGTTAAGCTGGAACACCACCGCATTCTACATCTGAAATACGCCCGCACCTTCAAGAGAAGACAAAAGAACATCAGGAAAAGGGTACACAAAATATAGCAAATGACACATGTGATGAATCCACTTAAAAGCAAAAGGACGCAGTGTGACGTTTGGACTGGTCCTTCTATCCAATGTAGGGCTGCAACTATCACATCCTCACATCCAATGAATGGTTTGGTCTATAAAATGCAAAAATATAGCATGACATTTCCTACAGCCCAATATGTTTTTTTTTTTACAACCCCCAAACCTTAGACATAAGAAGCTGTAACCAGACAACGGTTAGCAATTAAACTTGAAGAAGGAAATTAAGAATGATGAATTAGTTGCCATTTCGTTTTCAGTCGGTCGACAAGTCGCCTCGGCTCTTAACTAACGTAAATCCAGTACGTCAAACTTACCGAGCGCTGCAGCTGAGAGCCGGTGAACTTTGGCGTTTTAGCAGGTGAACGGTTTCTATAACTCAGCATATCCGTTTAACCACATGGGGAGCAAAAAAAGACTCTTCGCTAGTGAATCAAATAGAGATATGGTGACAACGGTACGAACGTGTGTGAAAAAGAGAGGCTGGGTGTTTAAACTGTCAAACGCCTATCCTTAGTTTGCGTTACTGCATTCCAGACGAGGTGGAGTCTGGGTGGCCTGAGGCTCAGTGGACACTTGTCAGCAGCAGCAACATTCAAGCTCACATCATCAATAAAGCCAGGTTGAGGACCACTACGATGCGATTAGGCACGCTTTCGCATTATGACAGCCATGACATATAACGTGTCCATAATACACATGGCTGTGATCGGTTTTATAGAATCCTAACGCTCCAAAATCCATTTTGTTTACCCAGGTGTTTTTTTTCTCATCCAAAACACACAACGCTGTATATACAGCCACCCAGACTCCACCTCGTTTGGAATGCAGTAACGTGGTTGTTGGTTGTCGTCTTAGTTGGTTGGTTACCTTGACGTTTGGGGAACGCTAGAACCCTTAGGGGACGTTCCCTCAACGTTTGGTTCGAACTAACCTTCCTGCCTAACGTTCCCTTAACGTTTTGTGTTTGTTGGGATGCTGCGCTCTTATATCCAATCGTGTTGCAGATTTTCAGGGGAATACTCACTTTTCTAAGAAGGCACGAAACCTGCCGAAACACCCGCTGCCTCCGACATTTTCAAAAAACAAGCAAACAGGAGATTAAAACGAAACATGAGCGACAAAAAGCAGGATCATGGACCTTCCGTGACAGTTAAGACCTAGAGCCTGATCCGTAGTTAGTGCGCGTGCGCTGGACCTGCGGCGAAATGCATCTTGGTAGTCTGAGTCCGGAATAAATTAAGACGTTTCAGACTAATAGATCCTCCACAATATTACGTGAAAATGCATAGCCCTATGTTGTGTGCGTCTAAAACGGCCACTTTACGTTATTATAAAGGTAAAGAGCTGGGTTGTTATAGTTCTCAGAATGCTGGGACTTGTAGTTTTCACATTTAGCGGTTGTCAGCTAAAGCTACACTCCCACCACTGGCTCGCCATGTGGAGCCCGCAGTAAGCTGGGACACCCTCAAGCTAACCGTGTGCTGGGTTGTTGATCGTCATGTCATTTTGTTTTAACTTCGACGTCCCGACACAATCAACAAACCCGGACGATGTGGATAACAATAAACCTCGAAATGGAAAGAAAGATAATCCTTCTAAATATGTGAGTAACGCTAGCTCACTGTGGTTAGGTTAAGTTACTTAAAGCTGTCCGGAATTCAGACCCACATTACGGGCATGATTGTGGTCTAGAAAGAAACAATATGTGTATACTTTTCAAAGGGGAACAAATGATGCGTTCTCCATAAAAACGTTTTATTACATCACTTTTATATTTCACAGTTGGCCAGACTACGCATCGCCAAATCCTCCCATTTACCGCACTGCTGCTAGTGCTAACCTACTGGGCTAGGAAAGTATGTCGAGGGGGCGGTGTAACGTTAAAACTCCCACCTGCATATCCGCCCGATACAATACCGACGTGAACATGACCACGTGGCTGCTCTCATTCGCTGTGTACACCCTTAGATGAAAAATATGGGTTAAAAATTACACCGTAACAATCACCGTTGACAGATAACGTATTTGGATAGTGAACATTTTGACGTGTAGTTTGAAACTCTCCCGCTGCAGGTTCTTAAACTTGTAATGGGTGTTACTACTGTCAATCATTTTTTATTTGGCCAAGGTGTTGGGTTGAGTGCTGTTTCTTGTCGTTATGTGTTCAACCTAGATAAACCGGAGGGAGACGCTATTTGACGGGGAACGTGCCTCGGCCATACACCGGTGCGGTTACCGGATGTGCTCCGGCCGCCAAATCGGCTTATGTCCTGCCCCTATGGAGGACGTTACAGGTCTTTACTGGCTGTGCATCATTAAACCACGCCCTTCTCTACCTCTGATTGGCTAGGTTCTTCTAGGACGGGGTCGCAGCTAGTTATACTAGTGCTAAACGCTGACTTTAGCCTAGTTATGACGCCTCACGGCTCTACCTACCATACAGGCACAGGAATACAGCCTTTAAATCCCGTTGTCCGAGGAATCCAACGATGGAGAACAGCTATCATTCGATTCCCTACTAATATTATTTTGGGAAAGCTCACGCTTTCCTCTCACCCCTTATGACTGGCTCACCAGCTCCGGTAGAGATTCCAGATTTATACAAACAATAAAAACAAGATGTTGTATTGTGTATATAAACATATTATTATGTGTGAAAGATGAGTGTAAACCGAACTCTACATCCGGTTTCCCATGGAAACTGGAGGAAAGCCAAAAGGAAACACACCCTGATTCTCCAATATGCACTTTGTGGGCATCGGCTCAGTCGCCACCTGCCTCCATCCCACGGCGTCCTCTAGTGAGGCCCTAATCAGTGCTTTGCTCATTACCAGAGAACCACAGAGCGATGCTCTCTAATTGAGTACTTTCTGTATAAAACGATCACAATTCTTCGAGAGGGTGTAGGAATGATCGATTCATACTGTTGACGGTGGAGTGAGTTGTTGTTCTGGCACTTAAGGTGCTGGCACTGTCTTTGCAAACAGTGTTGCGGTTACACAGGGAATGAAATCACTTAATTCATTCTTAACCCAGTCAACGAGTCGTAGCATTTTTAGAAACCATTTGTTTAAATCCAAGTTTTCACATCCGGACTTCTGCTTCGTTTGAAATGTAGTTATTAAAAGGACCACTACTTGCATATTGCCTTTTGCTCAGTAAGAATTTATTTCCAAAGCATTGAAAGCACACATCACAGCATATACATTACTTCCACAATCCTAAACAAATTCATATGAAGACTAAAAAGCCCCATAATCATTTAAATTTCAACATTGCCATGCTACTTGCTGACTTGTATAAGCATTACCATTCATACTGTAAGCTGTGCTATTATGAACTTTGCGCATTTGCACATAGTCATGAGACACTTACGTGGCTGCAATACAGTTGGTCTTCTAGCATAACTTTTTTTTTTTTTTTCAGATGCAGGATGTTGCCCAACCAGCAGAGCCAGTTAAAGAAGCCAAAGAGCACCTTCCACCATCTGACACGCACTTCCTCCTCAGGGATGCTGTCACTGAAACGATTACCATAGGAACTCTTCCCCCTCTTCACTTTCTTAATGAGACCGTTTTTGAGAGGACGGCCTCGGAGAGAGGGGACGAGGAGAAAATTCTGTCTCGCACCGCGGAGCAGAGGTCCGATCTTATCTCTGGGCTGTACGAGGGAGGGCTCAAGGTGTGGGAGTGCACTTACGACCTTCTGGAGCAGCTCGAGAAAGCCGGGGAGACGTTTAGGGGGAAGGCCGTTTTGGATTTGGGCTGCGGTGCGGGGCTGTTGGGCATATTGGCTCTGCGAAGGGGAGCCAGGCAGATCCACTTTCAAGATTACAACAGTACAGTAATTGAACAGCTCACAGTGCCAAATGTAATACTAAACTGCCAAGAAGATGATGAAATAGATAGCGAAGAAGACAAAGAGGGGAGTGGCATGGTGCAGGAGTACAAAGTACGGGAAAAAGATGGTTGTAAAGAGGAAGTAAAGGTAAAAGACGGCAGCCCGCCACCTAAGATAAGAGCTGCGGACCTGTCGCAGCACCATTCACTCGCCAGGTGCCGTTTCTTCTCCGGCGACTGGACCACGTTTCTTGCATTTCTCAAACAGGAGGACCCGTTACCCAAATATAACATTATATTCACCTCTGAGACTATCTACAACCCCGCCTATTACCCAGCGCTACACAAGACCCTCCACCAGCTGCTGTCCCCCGGCGGACTGGTCTACCTCGCCACCAAGTCGCACTACTTCGGTGTTGGGGGCGGGCTGCACCTGTTTGAGGCATTCGTGGAGCAGAGGGGTATTTTCTCTGTGGACCACCTGTGGGATGGTGAAGAGGGACTGCAGAGACACGTAGTCGTCCTTCGCTTTAGAAAGCAAAAGAGCATTTGAAGAAGCGAAGCAGCTGGGTTTGACGCGCAGCCTCATTCGTGTAATCGCCGTCCCGAAGCACAGTCACATTCAATAAAAACATTGGGATTTTTTTTTTCTATGCGCCTGCACGTTTTGTGTAAGTGTAACTGGTGAAAGAAGGAAGAGCTTAAATAAAACGTGTTGTGTCATCTCGTATTTTGTCTTCGGGCATGCTATGGCTTCCCTAACTTTACTATATAGGAATTTGAATATGTCTGCCACTAAGTGCAGTGCAGTTGAAAGGGGCTGTTACTGGTCTTTAGACGCATGGGGAGAAAAGAAAGGAAATGGGCTCAGTGACCTTTGCAAGTGATTTCCCCAGTGTTCAAACAACAGCATGAAAGCCGGGCTTGTTTCTGAAGTTCCCCACAAAATGTCAATTGCAACTTATCCTACCAGCCAAAGGATGTAGTTTGAAAGTGGACTCTAGAGTCGGTGCACATCGTTGGTGGGACTCTGGGGTTTCTGTGCCTTTCATTTAGGTAATGTTGTTAATGTCACTGTGTAATCTGGGAGGGCTCTGTTGTTTCTCGGGAAGTGTGCATGAAATTCTGTCTACTTCCTCGTATTTGTGGTGACTGGGTAAAAAAATGGCTGATGTATTCAGAGCGTTGTCACAGGGTCAGTGACGAATGAAACTTGATTACTGTCAGCTCGCGTGTTCAATGGCTGTGGTTTCATGCTGCTGAGCCCGCCCTGCCCCGTCGGGGTTCATCGATCAACCGCTATCACATCCAAGTAATGTTTGACACGGACCAGGGAGCAAACAAAGTTAAATTACAAAGGCTGTGCTATTGTGTACACATCAACAGGTCTCACCCGAATGCATGACGCCAGCTAAACAAATATAGGAACTGGAATCAATCTCATCATCATCATGCCCATGACGTATGTGTTACCCACTACCCATCCGATAAATTCTATTCATTTTAAGATAAAACACTTCTAGGAAACATAGTGTCAACATCTCAACGACAACATGTATTTCAACACCCACCGTGGGTGGACACATTTTCCACGTGCTTATTATTTAAACATTCTATTGTTAAAAGACTTTCTCTTTTAAAAACGCAGATACTGTTTTCAAACTTCCAGCGTGTCTGCTTCGTCATTGTCTCTCCTCTCGACAGCTGTTCACGGCCTGCGGGGGAATTCCTAGGTCCTCAAGTAGACGCAGCCTTTCCCCTGCCTCCTTTATGGGAACAGGGGGCAGGGCGAGTCAGATGGTTTTCCTCAGAAACTATTATGTGTTGATTCACTGTGAGGGGGCGTGCTGTTCACCACTCCCACCGTTTCCTTCTTACTGGGAAGTGACTGTCAGGCTTACCGAACGGAGGGAGCGTATGAGAGAAACAGCGGGGAGGGTGACTGATGGGTGATGTGAAAGGTGGGGGTATTTAAGGGGCTAAGGCCTGAATGTCAGACAGTATGTGGTAGGCTTTCATCGGGACTTTGGAGGACACCAGTGAACCGTGAGCAGTGAGCCGGGGAGATGGGGCTTACTGTATTGTTTGTTTAGTTGGTTCAACGTTACACAGTCTATGTTGAGGTGGGATTGCTGAAGAGCGCGGAAGGCCTCACCCTCCGAGAGGCGGCCTCCACCAGGAGATGGATTCATGATGGATTTCTGATTGGGGTATGTATTTAAGTAGAAAACAAATCAAATCGTGGTTAACATAAAAAAGAAATCTTTTTTATCTCAAGTTGTCAGAAATACTTATTGGAAATCACAAATCGGTTTACAATCACATTTCAAAATGTTTATGATCTTTTTTTCTTAATTGAATTTTTTTTAAATCAACTTCCACATTTTTGAACTCCTAGCAGAAGAAAGGCGTCGCTGCTCTCATATGATCCGGTTTGTACAGGTTGTTTCCCAGTCCAACTGCCAGGAAAGATAGGAGTTTCCTGAACATGTTCAGGTGTGGCCTTTCGCATCAAGTTCATTGTACCGTGTTGCATGTCTCCTAAAAGAATGTACACACACTCAGACAACACTGAGGACCTATCTTGCTGCTGTGTTGACTCCTGGATTAGGTGTTTGTCAGGTAAAGGAAGAGATCCTATCAAACAACGCAGTTAATATCAAACCTATTTTAGAGGGTTCAGAAATACGTGGACAGTATGTGAGTAGTCACATTGTTCCTTGGTGTGTATGCCATAACCGACAAGTCGTTTCATGCCTGGACCGTAGCACAGTCCCCGGTGCTTGCATCACCTTGGTGGACAGACTTTCGTTTCTCTGGTTAAGAAGCATTTCCAGGAATATCTCTCCGTGCAGTAATATGTCTCACCACTACATTGGATCCTTTCAATCATAATGGCCTTTTGGAGTTTTGGCTCCTACTTTGGTTTCATTGCACTTCCCTTGAATGGCTGTACATATGACAATGTCCGTTGTTGTATTATAGTGTATAATGCAAAGGAAAACTATAATTAATCATCTTTAGTTGTTGTAATGGCCTTGTCTTCAATCTTCCAATGAATGAAGTAGTGGGTGTTATCATCTCATCTTCACTCGGCATTTCTTGTGAAATGGGGAAGGTCATGAGTGACTCAGGCTCAACGTGCAGCTCAACATCTTGTAACTTGTTAAACATACTTTGTTCATTCCAGAAGGATTTGAAGCTGTTTTATTGACTAATTGCTTGTATTTCATCAGGATCTATCACAGCAAAGTGAGTTGAAAATGGCTTTATTAGTTAAGCATGTGTTGTTTTAAACGTCTATTCGGGACTCCTGAGGACCAACTTTTGATTAAGTGTTGTACTATGAGAACTGAATTCCATAGATGGTGGCATCTTCTGGTGTCATCTATGGGCTCAGTTCTTTTGGTACGGTACTAGTTTGTCAGCTTTAATGCCCCATAGATAGATTCATGAAAAAGCATTAATAGAGTGTTTAGATTGATTTCATAGGCTTATCAATTACTTAAAATTACTTTTGTCTGTATGTGTCTGTATGTTGTCTGTATGTGTCTATCGTTACCTTTCTTAGAACAATTAATGAGAACGTATTTTCAAATTGCATATACTTTTGTAAAATTTGTTTATATTACTGATGAGTTAATTATGCATATTGTATTTTCATAATAAACATAACCAAAGATAATGATTTTTGTCTGTGAGTTATTGATTTGCCTTTGGTTTTAATTCAAAATACTGCAACATTTAACTAATACATAAGAGAGACTGAGAGAATAAATAATTTGTGGACTTCTAGCCTCATTCAACCCACACATGTTGACCTTTTTTTTTTAGCCCTGGTGATGACAGTTAAATCTAGATTAGTAATAAACAATGTGATTAAAAACAAAAGCCGACATCCTTTTCAATTACAAAATTATAGAAAGCCTAAAAGACACCATTCAAAAGTAATAATAGAAGGGCTTTCAAAACCGAGACTTAGGGTGCTGCTGTTGTCTTCATTGAATACTCCTCTTGTGCTGAAAGAGAGAGCGAGCAAAGAACAAAAGAGAGCGACTGACACTCAGAGGCTCGGACAGGAAATTGCATTGAGAAATAAGGTGGGGTCTCTTTAGCACTGTAGCACTCCTGACATGCAGCATCACTCCAGTATGATTCTCAATGATAGACCGAATATTCAGTATATTATTTATACAATTGATATAAATATTTAGTGTAATACCTTGTATATTACGCTACAATTCATATTTAGCATGATATCATATTGCTATTTTAGCTAAAACATACCTTGTTAGGTTTTCAATCTCACCAAGGTTGGACTTCATCACACGTGAAGTGCGTTACTAATATATTGTACACTGTCCAGCTTTTCTACATAACACGGTAATATAATACGTGTTGATTACCATTATTTGTATAATGCAGTAGTATATTATTAATTTAGTAGTATCCTCCAGTAAATATAATATGAATCAAAGTTCTGTTTTTAATCTCAGATGGTCCCTCACCGATTCATAATTTTCTAAATCTACTCATTTAGTGGTGGAGTTTCAACCAACATAGCCTAGTGCACTTGTTAATTTAATGCAGCTGTGGTAATAAAATACATACAACATTTTAATTTGAAAAGTCCATCACAGAAGAACCGATCCGCCATCCGCTACGTTCGAACTATTGAGAGGGTCCATGAGCCGCCATGGCTGTTAAAAGGTCCAATCACGTGACTCCAACTAAACGGCTTTGCAAAAGTCCCTCTCTTCATTGGCCCTTACCGGCCATCAGTCAGTTACGTCATGGCCACTATCCAACCAATGGCGAGGTAGTTTTTTTTTTAACACGGGTCGAGCAACAGGCTGAACCCTTGCTAGTGTCCACGATCGTGAATAAACCTGTTTCCAGTAGGTCAACATTTATCGTGTAAAGCCCTTATGTTTGAGGGTTGTCCGGCTTTCGTGGAGCTGGCGGTGGACAACGGAAGATAACGGCACTTACGCTGCGTTTTTGAATAGAAAAGGTTTTGTTCCAGACCGTGGCATGGATGAGGTACGGCCTACCAGTGGCGTTCAAACCCACGGGCTGGTGCCGCTGTTTCCCCCTGGACTGCAGGCTATTTACGGGGAATGCCGGCGACTTTATCCCGAACAGGCCAACCCGCTCCAAGTTACGGCCATTGTTAAATATTGGTAGGTAACGTTACCCCGACTTGTGGTTGCTAGTCTCACAAACGTGTGGCATGTGGGCCGCAGGTCTGTGGGAGAAGTTTAACGCTGTGTGGTGGAGCCTAAACTTTGAGCCCGGCGATTCCTAACGTTACGGTTGGATGCTAAGCTAACGTTCCAGCAAACTAACGTTACGTGACGTTACAGCAGCCATAGTGCTCGTAACGTGGACTGCGAAGTAACTTTTTTTTCGGGGAAGTTTGGGGGGTTTAGTACTCCACTACATCATCTTTACTAGGACAACTTAATTGTAATTTTGCCCACTGCTTTCACACTAGTCATGGCCCCACTTAAGCTAACGTTAACTGCCTGTACGTGGGTGTGCTTCGAAGTAAACAATGACAACAACCGCAATATTTTGACCTGGCTGATGGTTTTCCCTTATGATTTTTTGCAGGTTGGGGGGACCTGACCCGTTAGACTACATAAGTATGTACAGGAGTACGGGCTGTGCGGCTCAGGACATCCAGGAGCACTGGCACTATGTCAGCTTTGGACTGAGTGACCTGTATGGAGACAATAGGGTCCACGAGTAAGTGTGCTGAGCTAATGTAAACACTTGACTTCCTGTTGCACGGGGCACCTGGGGCAATATCAACACGGCTGGTTGGGTACATGAAAAAACGGTCTTCTGTTTTTTTGTTTCTTCTTTATTTCAATAATTTTACATCGTTTTACATCTTGTCTTTAATTATTTATTCAATAATAGAAACTCCCATGCACATGGGACGTCTTTATAGGACGTCATGATGTTTCGTTCATTTTTGTGGCTTATTCGATTTGTGCATGTGTTAGATTTACAGGGGCAGACGGACCCAGTGGGTTTGGTTTTGAACTCACGTTTCGACTCAAGAGAGAGATGGGAGAGACGGCTCCACCGACATGGCCAGCTGAACTCATGCAAGGCTTGGCTCGCTACGTTTTCCAGTCCGGTAAGCGCACACTAAACAAAACAAAGCTGTATTGTAGGAAACTAAACATTCAAACGCCTCAAAGTCCAGGTTAGCTATTTATTTGAATCGCCTTAATTCAGAATTGTAAAAGTAGTAGTATTTTGATGGTAGGCCATTAAGACACTGAGTTGTGCCTGAAAACGCCAGTCATTTTCTCTTATTTTAAGAGCTGTGACTCTTAAATTGAGATCTAGTGAGACGTAGAGCAAGTGTTTGGGTTTTTCATTTAGTCATATTTTGCTAATAGTCTGGTAAATGACTTATCTGAGCCTATGTTTCTTTCTGATTGGCCAACTCTGTCGGCTGCAGTTGATATGTCTCCTTGTCGGGTCATGGTAAATGTGAATGTGTTCGTTGTAATGGTTGTGGTACTTCCTGTGATACATTCAACGTGCAGGAAACGAGGGGGTCTGCTGCAGTCAGACATTATTTATGTTTCAGAGCTCTGGGTATTGACAGGAAGTCTAATTTCTGCATTCGGGGGGAATGCAGAAATTTAGTGGACTTGCCGTTTTAAAAGGATTGCTTTCACAAATGTCAAACGGAACATTGTTTTAGTGTGTGTGACTTGACATGCTATGTGTAACGGGTGTAATGTTATGCTGCTAACTTCTTCTCTAAATCAATCTGTTGTCTATTATAATGTGCACAAGAAAGTGTTGTTGAGAGGGTCATTTTAAAGCCGTGAAAGAGAAGGTTATCCTTTCTAGTCTTCCTTCTCCTCACTACCGAGCCGTTCTCTGCTATCCAGCTGGGGTTGATTTGCGCGTGGGTGGGCTGGGCTCCTGAGCTAAATGAATGCTGATTCCTGGCCATCTTCCTCCTCGCTTTTCTCCTGCAGCGCAGCCTGGACTGGGTGCATGTTACCTCCCAAGTAGACCGATTCCTCAGATGGGAATGTCATTTTATGCTTCTTCTTGCCGTATTTGCCTCTCCATTTTTCTCACACCGCCGACTTGGAAAATGAATGTCTCCTCATGTCTTTTTACAGAAAACACATTTTGTAGTGGTGACCATATATCGTGGCACAGTCCACTTGACAACAGTGAATCTCGTATCCAGCACATGTTGCTAACAGAGGACCCACAGATGCTACCTGTTCAAACACCATTCGGCTCAGTGAGCTTCCTTCAGGTTGGTTCAAATATGTGATATTCGCTACTTGTGTTTTTATTTCAAATACGTTGGGGATTTTTTTGCTGATAACGGGGATTTACCCATGCATGGACGGACTGCAAATTAATATTGGTAACGAGATCAAATTGGTTGGCATAAATGTATGCACATTTGTACGTAACAACTAAAAGAAATGATAGGTTGACTTAATACATATAAACTTCTGTGTAATCCAACTCAAAGTTTGGGTTCAATGTAATATGAGAGATCTCTGGAGCCGAAGAGCGTGTGTTTACGCGTCATCAAAGGCAATGGCTCACGGCAAAGGCAACTGGCGTGTTTCCCTTTTTGCATCACGTCACATCATGCTGATTTATTCCAGGACTATGGTCCTGCAGCCGACCTAAACTTTGGGACGTTTTGTCAATATGGCATACGGGTAGCAAACGTTGATGGAACATAACGAGCACACTTGTTGATCCTGTGCACCCTGTCCTGTAGATTGTAGGCGTTTGTACAGAGGAGCTCCAGGCAGCACAACAATGGAACGGCCAGGGCATCCTGGAGCTGATGCGTGGAGTCAAAGTGTGAGTGCAACCGTGCATGACTGCAGTATGATCATCATAGCGATGCTTTGCTCTGGATTGCTATGTTAGGTAACTGGATCTGTGTTTGTTCAGTATTAACAAAGATGGACAAGATGAGGTGCTTACTTATTTGTTAATTTAAAAACTCTTCGTTAAGCCTGATTAACTCCTTTGGTTAAAGCTGACCTGGACTAATGTTGACATTTTAATCGTGTACAGAGCTGGTGGCTCCTGGCTGATCACAGACATGAGGAGAGGGGAGACCATTTTTGACATTGATCCACACCTACAAGTAAGGCTTTATAAAGTTCTACATCAAGCCCCCTTTAAAATCTTGTTTACCAGAGATGGGCTCATACATTTCTTTGAAATTTGTCATGCGGCATTAAACAAAAAAAGCAATTAAAAGACTAATCAACAAAATAAATCTCTTTTTATCAACCTTTGCATTATTTTGCTTTGTGGCACTAGTTGGCTCCCCCTGCTGGCCCAAAATTGTAATTCTAATTTCATGTGATCTAGTGTTGATGATTGCGTATATTTATTGCTCATCTAAGCAGGAGCGAGTGGACCAGGGGATTAAGACAGAGGGCTCCAACCTGAGTGGGGTCAGCGCCAAATGTGTGTGGGACGATCTGAGTCGACCGCCGGAGGATGAGGAGGACAGCCGATCCATCTGTATCGGCTCACAGCCACGCAGGCTCTCAGACAAAGGTATGCCGAGGCTCCAAAGGAGTGAAAAGAGTCTGTCATCTGATTTACGGTGTTCTGGTTCCTCGCGGTCACCGGTGCATGATGGAATGATTCCAGGCTGACTTTTGTCTGTGTGTTGACAGACACGGAGCAGATTAGAGAGACCCTGAGAAAAGGGCTGGAGTTTAACAGCAAGGCAGCGATACCTCCCATCAGCAGCCAGAGACAGGGCCACGAGAGACCTCAGTAAGTGTTCCACACGCACGCACACTGAGCATGGGTTTAGTTTAGCACCTGGACAGCTCTGACTCACGGTGGTACTGTAATCTGAACTGAACACACATTTTTTAATGAGTCGGGTAACCACTTCCTGAAAGGAGTTGTGAAATTTCCATTGGACGATTCACAGCAGCTGTTTCTGCCGTTTCTTTTGCAGCTGATTGTACCATGTCTCACTTCCTCACTTATATTTCCCCTTTTCTGCCATCCCTTCTTTTTTTTCTATTCTCTTCTGTGTGTGTTTCCCAGGAGTCGGAAGGACAGCTTAGAGAGTGAGAGTTCAGCAGCCATTGTTCCTCATGAGCTGGTCCGAACTCGACAGTTGGAGAGCGTCCATCTGAAATTTAACCAGGAGTCGGGCACACTGTTGCCTCTCTGCCTGCGGTACTGCGCCACTCTCCTTTTTACTCCCTCATACAGTATTGACTCATTTTTGGAGGGCCTCCAAAGACTGGCAGATAAACAAGTAGTTCAGTTCTGTTAACATCTTGTTTGATGGGTGTGGCTAGCTTGCTTTATGTAATCTCTATATGAGGATAACAAGACCTTTGTGTGAGAGGCGGGGATTGAAGTGAGAGAACAGTGTAAGAGGCTTGACATTGGGTGCATCAAATGTTGCCAAGAGACTATGTGACTTCTAATTTTGCAATGTTTGTGATCATATGTCAGCGTATAAACTAACTATGCCACATTCACTTTACTACCCCATCCAAGTTGGGTTGTCACTGACGTAATACACTGTGTTCAATGGATTTGAATTTCTACTGATTGTGTTTTGTACATCACTTTTCAATTTAATCACAATACCACTGTTATTTCTGCTAGCAGTTTACCTATCTCATTTACATCGTATTGGCTGTATAAAGATGCACATCTTTGTGCTTGTCTGTAGTTCACACTTCTGTATTTCATCTTTTTCAGCGGCCGGTTGCTGCACGGGAGACACTTCACATTCAAAAGTATCAACGGAGACACGGCCATTACATTTGTGTCCACCGGAGTTGAAGGAGCTTTTGCTACTGAAGAGCATCCATATGCAGCCCATGGCCCCTGGCTTCAGGTACACACACACACACACACACATTCTCCATACATTGATTTCCAGTTTGGTCCATCTATTAACTTTCTCCTCTCCTTGTGTAGATATTGTTGACTGAGGAGTTTGTGGAGCGGATGCTAGGGGATTTACAGGAGCTTAACACTCGTGAGGAGGTAATTTAAACATCTTTTTTTATTTTGTCTAACTTTTAGTTTCACTATCTGGTGTTGTTCTGCTGGTTTTGACCTTGTGTATATACCTTTTTTGTCTTTTTGAATAGACAGAGTTACCGAAGGAGTACAGTTGGCCAGAAAAGAAGCTGACGATCTCTGTCCTACCAGACTCTGTATTTGATAATCCACTGCAATGAGACAGACACTTCCTCTCTGGAGCCCCTCCACCCTCTCCATGCAATCTACACACACACACACACACACACACACACACTGCCAGAACGGACTGTCGTGGACAGGAGACCTCTCAGAAGAATCAGCAATCCTGAGCCGTCTGGTTGCACTGATATGTTGAGACGGTGTCACTCTAAATCTAAACTTTTTTTGACTGTTGCTGCATTCTTAGAATAGTACCACTGTTTTAATGTCAAACCAGCTTGTCTAGATAGTTGATGCGTATGAACACTCATCATAGGTGATGCTCCCGCCGTAGGGGAAGTTCTTGGAGTAAAGGCTGCCAAGGTCTGAGGTCCAAAATTTGCAACATAAATACATGTGATACTGCGTCGTGTGATCTCTGGACACGGCGGCGTGGGCAATAACCGCGTTAATGTTCTCAAATAAAAGCTATTCTATTTATTCCACTGACCTTATTAGAAAAGAGTGAAAAGTGACATGTTGAATTTTTTTTATTTTCACTGAGCTTGTTTGTGTGTGTGTATAGTATTTACAAATGCTGGACATTTTTGTCTTATGTGTTATGTCATACCAAAGTTTTAACTGTTGGCGGCCGTTAGCCGTCACAGTCAAACGTATCCCAATTCTACAAAAGCAAAACGACATTCATTCATATTCACATCCTGCCGGCACATGACTTGTTTTCTTATCTGGCAACTGTTGCAGGTATAATCAGCCTCCCTCCTCTCAAAAGTTTTTATTTCTATTTTTATATTCACGCATTATGATGCGTCTTCTGAAGTAAAGTCTGTTGAACGTTAGCAGTCTGTGGTCGTGGTCCTGGTCCTCTCAGGTGGACACACAGTTGTGTTTTTACTGAAAATGAGTTGTAGTGCCTCAGTGCCTTGTGTTGAAGAGGACCGAAGCTCTCAATGTTAAAGAAAAATCACATTTAATCGAGGCTGCTGTCTTTTTCTGTCACTGCATTCCTTTTTAAAACAAGACTATATTTAGATATATACTCTTCTAAAACAAGTGATGGCCTCTTATTTTTGTTTGACTTTTTCTATTCAAAGTGACAAATGTTTGGTTAAGATGTTGTTGTGGTATTTTGTACTTACTATCTTATGACTGAATTGTCAAGCTTGTAATCCCAAGTTTGTAGGTATTTACGCAAATAAACATGGAACACTAATGCAGAATCAAAGAGGAGCTTAGTTTTATTTAAAGATTTTGTGCGTAAAGGGTTTTTCCATGTGCTATACAATTTGACTCTTCCCCAAACACATCAATGTCACCATGGTTGTGTACAAGATCTAGTATGTTGAGACACACTGCATACTTTTTTGTTCATGTTCTTACGAGGGCATCAAATCATGATGGTGGTTGTTTTTATAATCATAAATGAGAATTTAGACGAGTAATACATTTTAGAAATATATCTGCCACTTTTTATTGGTGCCTCATATTTTGTGTTTAGATAGTATTTTATGACTGTATATTCTTTAATGATCAACTATTACTAATAAAAGCACGTATTGGTTGTAAACTTCTATTGGCTTGTGTTTACTGTTAACTTGTATAAATGTATACCATAGCAACTAAAACATTCGTGTTTTGTAACTGAGCCTTACTCAAAAATTAATAAAACCGTATTATCCATGAATAAAACCAATGACCTCAGCCAAATAAACCATGTTAGACATCGATTTAAAAAAAATGTGATGTAATTTCCAAATCCCCCCGCTAGAGGGCGCTGTGTCCGCTCCCTCCCCCCGCTCCTCCCTGTCTTGTGTATCCACTCCGTGACGGGTCACGTTGACGGAGGGGGAGGAGTACGGGGGAGGCAGGAGGGGGGGCAGTCGGTGTGGAAGCACTGAGCTCCCTGCCGACGAGTCGCCGTCCGCACGCACTTTTACCGTAAGATATTAGTCAAAGAGTTTTTGACGGGAAACGGGAAACCCGCCGGATAGGATCGTTTAGGACCGGGACCCCCCTCCCCTCCGCGTCGAGCCGCTGCGTCAGAGCGAGAGAGACGGGCTGGAATCGAACCGGAGGAGCTCGACCTCACCGGGGGCTTGATGCGAAGCTCCGCGACCCAGACGCACCGGAGTCCGCCGACGACATGGGAAATAAATAGTTGGTACGGTTGCTTTAATTCTCTAATAATAAGACCTCGTGACGCGGTTCGTTCCCCTGCTGGGCTGCTTTTTTTAAGAACAGGAAAGTGTTCGGGTTAAACAAAAAAAAAAAAAATCAAAATGTCAGTGCAGCCCGGTGACGTTTTTATTCGATCCTATTTGCAGCGTTATTCCGGAGCGAGTTGTCGCTCGCTCTCAGCCGCCGCGGCTTGTTCCGTCCTGTCGCGCATTCTCGGATACGAACATTCGCCGTGAGTCAAACGTGTTCCGGTGCTCGTGCGTCATCGCGGGACCGGTAGTTTGAGATGTGTGCGGTCAAAGTTTGACCGCGGAGGCGCCTCCCCGGACACTTGTCTTAATCTGAGCCGTTTCTCTTTAAGTCAGTCAGAGGCTACTGGTGCGCCTTTGGCCCAAAATAAGTATGTGGCCCATTCTTCTGTTGGGGAAGAATACATAATTCCAGTAGATTATTATACCCGTATTATAACAGGGGTATTTTTTTGTGTGTGATTTTGAAATTCAGTTTTGCTCTTTTTCAGTCACGCGTCTGCCTCCAGCCGAAGTCATGGATGAAAGTTGGAAAAACTGCTTCGAGGAGGAGCTCCTGTGTCCCATCTGCCTGAACGTCTTCGACGAACCCGTCCAGCTGCCGTGCAAGCACAACTTCTGCAAGGGCTGCATCTCCGAGGCCTGGGCCAAGGACGCCGGCGCCGTCCGCTGCCCCGAGTGCAACCGCGACTACGAGCAGAAGCCCGCCCTGGAGAAGAACTTCAAGCTCGCCAACATCGTGAAGCGCTTCAACGCGCTCAACACCGAGAAGGCGCCCGCCGTGCTGCACTGCGTCCTCTGCAGGCGGGGGCCCCCGCTGCCCGTGCGCAAAGTCTGCCTGCGCTGCAAGGAGCCCTGCTGCCAGACCCACATCCAGACGCACCTGCAGCAGCCGTGCGCCGCCCCGGGACACCTGTTGGTGGACGCCGAGGAGCTGAGCGCCTGGACCTGTCCCAGTCACGAGGAGTACAGGCTGCTCCACTGCGAGGAGGAGCAGGTGGCTCTGTGTCCCTTCTGCTGCATCTCCCACTGCACGAACCAAAGACACACAGTGTGCGACGTGGAAACGCAGCGCATACAAATGCAGGTATATGAATCGCACCCACACGTCCGTCCCCTGGTTCACTCGGACCCGTCAGGCGACCTGCGACCTCACCTGCGACGGTCGCACTTTCTTAAGTGATTTGGAGCTGTTCATTGGTCTAGAAGGGCCTTTATTCTTATCTGATGCAAAAAGGACTTGACGGGTGAAAAGCCGACCCTCGGGGTAGATGACACACCCCGGGGGTCATGCAGACAGACAGACAGACAGACAGACAGACAGACAGACAGACAGACAGACAGACAGACAGACAGACAGACAGGAGTACACACACGCCTCATACAGCTTTTAACCACCCAATCCACACGGCCACGCCTTCACATTAGGCGCCCTGTGGCCCCGTTTAAGTGCTGTGATGCAATCTGCATCCACCGGAAATGATGACCACACCCCCCCCATGCCCCCACCTCCCCCCCCAAACCACCCGGGGGGGTCGGATCCTCCTGTAGTTGTAGCTTGTAGGGGAACAACTGCACAAATGAATCAACCTGCTTCTTCTTTCTTTGAGAAGACAATGTGGTAATAGGCATCCTTTTTTTTTTTTTTTTACAAAACAAAAGCGTTCTTTTTTACAAAAAGTCTAGAACGCCTCAACCGGAGGTGGGCAATTTCAGGGACACAAATGCATAACAGAAGGGGAAGAGGAAAAACGAAATGCGTATAAATCTCACTGCCGGCTTGTGAATAATGAAGTTGACCTTAGGATGCAAAGGGGAACGCGGTGCCGTGCGCAAGGCCCGGTTCGCCACGACTGTGTCCACTGTTGCCTCTAGTTCTATACATTATACATCTTTACAGGTCCCAATGCGAGCGGCGAGCTCTAAAAAGGCCGCCGCCCACGCGGCCCCGTGCACGTCGGGGGGAAGCGAGAATCCGATTAGGTTTAGCATCTGCGGCGTGGCGGCCTTAATACGTTTGGTGATTCTACTATTCCCTTCGGGGAAAAGTTGGTGCACGTTTCTTTCCCCGGTGTTCTGAAGCGTTGGAAATATTTGGTGAAAAACTGTGGCTCCGGAGCTATAATTGGGACAAAAGATGTCTGTTCAGCCCTTTCCACAGCTGCTCACTACACACACACACACACATCTTTCTGTTCTTTGGCGACTGTATGTCGGCCGGGTGAACGGAGCTGTCCTGGAGTCCGGGTTCCTGCTCGGGCCTTCAGACCCAGAGTGCCCTCTCAGACCAAAGAGGCTTCTTGCACGTCGCTCCATTTCTTCAAGTAATCTGAGGCCAAAGTGGCGTCTCTCACTAAAAGGTTGTTCTCCTTGATGGAGCCGGGGTCTATTTTGGTATAAAAAAAAAAATCCCCTGGCAGCACTCTTTGGGGATAAACAACAACAATGTAGCTATGTTCATATCTTTCGGCTCCCCGCGGAGACTTTCACAGTAGCCTTTTGTAGGCTCGCTGGTGATTTCACTACCAGAAATGAAGCGTGATGCAATCGTGCCGCTGTCCACCCGGGTCGGGCCGAGGTGGAGCGGCCTCCACGCAGCCTCACCTCGGCCTTTCTCTTGGAAACCATCGCCCACAGAAGCTCTGCCTTTTGCTATGTCTTGAATCCGCGCCGGAGTGAGTCAGTAACCCAGAATGCCGAGGGCAGTCCATTGACATCAGACGTGGGGAATGGTTGTCGGTTGATTGTGAAAGAGGCTCTCTGTTCATTGAGCCTGAGGCTCTTCATTTAAACATGAGCTTCCTGGCAACCCGCTGGGTCTCTGGGTGCCTAAATAGGACAGTGGGGGGGCGGAAGTGATCATTGGTGGATTTTTGTAATCTTGATAAAGGTAGGCTTTCACACGGCTACGGAGCGACCAGCTAGCAGACAGCCCGCCCCCGTCCCCTTGTGCTACTTGCAGCAAGACAAAAAGGGAATTGGAGAGAACGCGGCAGAATGAGGAAGACACAGTTGTTGAACACAAGCGTCCAGGCGAAGCCTTTGGCGTTGTTGTGTGACGCCGTGCAGCGTAAAGCAGCACGTGCTCCGTGCATGATCGCAGTAACCCGACAAAGTGCTCTTTCCTGTTTTAGGTAAAAAAAAAAAAACACTGATACGTGAGATAAGAGGATGGTTATTCGTACAAGCCGGCTGCTCCTGGAAAAGGAGGGTGTGCACAGTACGTGGAAAAACTGGACGAGACAAGAAACGCAGCCAAAGAGCGAGGTGGCACGCGGCACATTTGGGCTTTAGTCTCGGTCGTATATGAAGAGGGTATATGAAGATGAACTGCTGACGTGTGGGGCGGTTGCGTCCTCATCGTTGCCATATTAATCAGACCTGGATGTGCGGTGGGGAAATGGCCAAACGTACAGTGCCGGAAGAACATGTGATACAAACATGAGCTGGAACTACTTGTCTTAATATCGCCCCCTGAAGTGCATTCAAAGGTCTAAAACTCTGCAGGGTTTGTATGCCGCAGAAAAGAAAAATAATATTGAGAAGAATAGTTTCTGGAGTTGCACGCGAGGGTAGATATCAATTACATTCCTCCAAGTAAAAATGTAATGACACACCGTTACCTAAAGGCAGGCTCGTTGTCCCAGCAACTGTAGTGTACGACATATTCTTCGGTGATGTTGGGCTTGCGTCATCTCAGGCTGGTCGCCACCTCTTGTGCTTCCTTCTGCCTTTCAATACAGTAAAATGCATTATATTTTTCCAGACGTCCTTTAAAGCTGGAAAAGGGATGAAAATAGTGGCGTTAAAACTAAAGCGACTCGCGAGCATTTAGGTCACTTAGACACTCGATAGGATTGTCAGCAGAAAGTAATAACAAGTCTATATTCACAATATAGACTTGGTATTATTATAAATCCATATATCATAAAATATAGTTTTTTTCCCCCATTTTGAATAGTTGAGGTTACTAGACAGAGGAAAGAATCACTCACTCATCCGGGGACGAGCTAACCCTAAGGAGCGCTTAGCTGATAGAAGTTGGTGGAGACCCAAACTGTGCTAAAAGGAGAATTGGTTTTGGACCTATTTACACATCTGGGATGTTGGTCCAGGTCTCCCAGATGTGTAAATAAATAGGCTACAATTTAGCCAACAATTGCATTCGGTGATAAGATGGCCCCGGTTGTGTTTTTGGGTATTTTCGCTGTCCCCGTTGTCGAGTTTACACTCCACAACTTCAGCCCTGGTCGCTTGTCTCGCCTGTGGCCGTCCTAGATGGCCTGTTGGAAAGGGATCTCTGTGGTAAAGTATAGGGCCCAGCCAGTTGTTGTACATAAGACTCCATGAGTGTTGTCAGCAGCTGACGAGGGCTGTTGCTGTGATACCACAACCGAGCTTCCCCCCGAAACTCACCCACCGGAGGCCGCAGGAATGTCCTCATTTTCCCTATCTCCCTTTTTTGATTCAAACTCCCCCCTCCGTTGGTTTTACCCTTTTTTTATTTTCTTTATCACTTTATTTCCGTCCGCCTTTTCTCCCGTGCACGCTCGTGCGGCGGGAGAGCGCAGACCCCGGCTTTATGCACACAGACGTGACGATCTGTCACTGACACAGAGGCCAGTGCAAACAATGGGAGCAGTGCATGTGGCAAAATGAGAAAGCAGAGAGGGGGAGTGAGACCCCCCCGACCCCCTCCTCTCCCAGCCCCTCTGCTCCCTCACATACACATTAGCTTTCACATATAAATACATACACAAGGCTTCGTTGCCATGACAGCAGGTTTTCTCTTTATTTGGCCACGGTGGCTTTTCCCAAGCAGGAGCAGTTCATTAAAAAGCGTACCTGCCCTCCCCTGTTCCTGGTGAGCCGTCAGTCAGTGACAGTGGATTGATTTCCATCTCCTGCAGTGAATGGAGAAGGATTATGTTTACCGGCTCTTTAACCGGCCTTCGGCCCTTTTTGCACCCTAACTGAGTCATTGCAGGAAGTAGGCTGGTCCAAGCAATGTCGGAGATGGGTTTGTGCAATTGTGTTGGGATCTTCTGGCGCTTTCTTCGTTGACAAATTGCATATGTGGTGTCTGCTGGCAGCGGTTGATTCCTCCATCCCGTAAGGAATGTTGTGGAACAAATGGCCCGAATGACTCGTGAAAGAGAGGCGGGTTTGCTGAAGTCACAGCAGAGCAGCAACAGCAAACAAACCATAAGTTAGTGTTTTATATTTTTGGTGTGTCCCGTAGAGGTTTATCTGTCTGACCCATCGATGGTGTGTCTCAACAGACGCTGCTAATGAGGCAGCAAGGCCGACTGGACGGTCGCGTTCAGAACATCGATGAGCAGCTGAACCGGCTGGAGACGGACAAGACGCTGCTGAAGGTACAGTAGAGCGTCGTTCCTCGCTTCCGTCTCATGGTGTGGGCTTATTACTATTCTATGTAGTGTACTTTACATGCTAAGACATTGCAGAAAAAATTGGTAAAAAGGGAAAATTGTATATAAAAGTTTTCCCAATTTTATAGCACACTTTTGGTGGAGTCGTAGGGGACGGATGAGAGGGAGCGGATAGTGGATTCAAAAGCGATTACTTTAGATTACTTTAGATTACTTTAGATCTGTTTTTCTATTCTACAACCACCTCTCCCCGTCCTGTCCTTCCTCCACAGGATGCCGTGTCTGAACTGAAAGAGCGAGGCAGAGCCCAGTATCAGCGGATGCACGCGCTGCTCGAAGCCAACCAGGCGGAAACCGTGCAGACGCTGGAGAGCACCTACGCCGCGTACGTGAGGAAAAACTCCCAGCAGGTCACGCAGCTCAACGAGAAGCGCCAGGAGGCAGAGAAACTCCTGAGCTCCGTCCAGACGTTCTTCAAAAGAGCGGACGGCATCAACTTCATGAAGGTATTGATGCGTCTGTCCGTGCGGGACACATGTGAAGGACACGCGTGCACACACACACACACACACACACACACACCGCGCGCACCTACTGTAGTACTGTATGTGGATCTGCAGCAGGCCCATTGTCTCCGTATGTGTTCGTCTCTGCTCCTTTAGCTTTTAGTGAGGTGTTTTAAGATCTCCTGTGCATCTTATTGTCTTTTTCAGAACACAAAACCGTATCAGCTGCTAATGGACAGGTACGCATCTCTCCCCCCGTTCCACGTCTCTTCTGCTGGTACTAATTGTATTTAACGTAGCAGTGATGTTTGATTTCTTTCTACGACGCTGTTCATCTTTCATCAAAACCAGTGATGCTTTCCTTCATACCTGGGAACCACAACTACATTTTCATACAGCTGTTTAAATTGGGATGACCCTAGTAAATACAACAATGCCACCAACTACACTGTTTCTTTATTGCTGTAGGGATCACATTAATAATTCTATGAGCATAGGAAAATGTGAATGTGGGTAAACATAATTTAACAAGCCAAGTGTGCTTCTATTCTTCGATTCTTCTATTCCACGATGCATCTCAGGCAACGGTGTAGGCGGTTTGCTGAACCTGGTCTCTTTTTTTCTTTTTAGGTCAAACACACACCTGAGTAGTGCGATCCCTCCCCTCCGAGTGGGCCAGCTCAATTCTCATCATTTGCTGTCTGAACTTTCAACGAGAGAAAAAAATGTGCGGAAAATTCTGGAAGGTAAGAAAAAAAGAGAGATCACGTAGGTACAGACGAGGGGAACGTGTATTTCCACATATTTAACGTCAGTCTCTGGCATATCGTTCAGGCAGAGTGAACTATTGTTTTACTTGTGCCCCGCTCAGAGCCCTTCAACGAGGCGGCCATTCTTGAGCTGGTCCCGTGTCACAGCAGCCCGGCCGGCTCTCACGCGGGGGCCGGCTCAGGACTGCAGAAGAGGAAATACGGCTTGGCTTTCCTGGACGGCAACACGACAAACTCCAACTCGCAGGATCCTCCGCCGTTGCTCTACAGAAGCAAAAAGCCCTTCCTGGTGGATCAGAACCATCACGCCTCGTCCATGTATTCCCCCGAAGGCCTCTCCCAGAATGCCCACGGTGGGCCCGACCACGGCCGACTGCTCGGCGCCGCGGCCCATCACATGGTGGGCCTCGGGTCGAGCTCCGGCCACCACTCAGGGACCATATTCCCGCCCTCCCATTTCCCCGGCGGAGGCGCCTCGCAACAAGCCATGTACGAAGGGAGGAAAGTACTGATGTGCACTCTGAATAACTGCTGCTGCTCCCGGGCGTCAGCCGCTCGCGCCCGACCTCCGTACCCGGCGTCGGACTCCTTCCCCCCCATGACCTCTCAGGAGTTCCCCCCCCCACACGCCCCGCTCCCCACAAGCCAGCCACTGCAGCATTTCCCCATGAGGGGGATGATGGAGGCCTCACAGACAGCCAGGCACCCCGACTTCTACGGGCTGTACGGCCAGTCTTCTACCAAGCATTATGGGACCAAGTGAAAGAGAAACCTGACTCGGCATTTGTTCTGTTTTTTTTTGTGACATCAGGACTGTCATCAATCCCTCTGTTTGCTTTTAGTTATTTTTCCATCTTTTGGAGAGCTGTTATGTTATGTTATCAGCATGTGGCTCCCACACGCCATCATGATTATATTATCTACTTGACCTCATTTTGGGAAAACATGCCCTGGTTATTTAATTAGTTTAATTTTCAGTTGCAAGTAGAAAACAACAGGCCCTAGTAACGTTGTAATTTGAAAACAAGTTTGTATTTTATTTATTTGCTGTTTCAATTCGAACTGGAAGTGCTTATGTGAATAATGTAGTCTTAAATCCTTTCAGACAATGAACAAAATAAATAACATATCCTTCATATCCCAAGTCCTGACATGAGACTTCAGTGCCTAAAAAGACTGTTA
Organism: Apeltes quadracus; assembly: GCA_021346845.1. Lineage (NCBI taxonomy): Eukaryota > Metazoa > Chordata > Actinopteri > Perciformes > Gasterosteidae > Apeltes > Apeltes quadracus. The sequence continues at coordinate 7,880,246 of CM037922.1, forward strand.
ACATGCTCTTATTATTTCCTGTTTGCGGCTGGAAGCATGCAAGGAGCCACTCGGAAGTCTGTGCGGCTTCAGAAAACACACTGAACTTCAAATGCTTGTGAGGTTTTTTTAATATTCTTTTTATACAATATTATGAATAAACCAAAATCTGTGGGAAATCTTAAATAAACAAGCATATTACTTTACCTTTTGTTGTATTTTCAGCAATAGTTTTCAGTTTTCTTCGTAATCTTGTGGGCTTTTGTCCATGGTCATAACTTAAACCTTAAACAGAGTGACATGGAGGTCACATTGTGTGATTAGTTTAGGTTAAGAGGTTTTACAGTTTAACTCGCTGTGTTGCAGTTGAAATGTCAGCGCGACCTGTAAAAATAAAAAGAGGAAAAGAACAGGCGTTACTGTGGAGCATCCCACCCTGTGGTTCACCCACGATCTATTCATAGGCCCAAGAGCTCGTGAATGAGGAAAAAAGATGTTCAACGTACACTGCATCGGGAGGAATCTGCGAACACGGTGGAAGGAGGTCTGGACAATGATTTGTCACAGACCAGGCCACAGAAGGCCCATTATTTGCCAATTTAGGACAGTTCACTTCCTTGTCAACATCCTGGTCTCTGGCATAATCTCCCGTCTCATCCGTCGTTGTCTCATTATTGGTGCTCGTTGTCAAGTTGGGTCAGAAAACAGCCATAACTGATGAGCGGCCCCTCCCTCCCCTCCCCTCATCTCTCTCTCTCTCTCTTCGTCTCCCGGGGCATCATTTGCTGGGGCCCGACGTGGCGTAGGAGGGGGAGGAGGAAGAGGAGGAGGAGGAGGAGGATGATATAAGCGAAGAGTTTTAATGAGGGCTGGGACAGCATAGTCATCTACTTATCTGTCACTCATACTCCTCTCATCATTCCCCTCCCCCCGCCAGCTAGACGGTGAGATAGATGGAGCGAGCTAAGGGGCGGGGTGGACGGCTTAGAGGGAGGGTAGGAGAAAGGGAGGAATGGTTAGAGGGGAGGGGAGGGAATACAGAGTGTGGCACATCACTTATTTATGGGTTATGAAACGCTCTCCTTTTCTCCCGTCCAGTCCGTCCGACGTCTTTTCTGTGTGAACGCTAACATTTCTGGCATTCTTTCCCATAAGACCTCAGGGCACCTTTAGCAAGTGAATGCATGAGGCACAGTAGGAGGAGTCGAGGTTTAGTTACAGTGTGGCATGAATCTGACATTTAACGTGTGTGTGCGTGTGTGTGTGAAAGAGAATCCTATTAGCATTCCCCTTGAGCACCGTTCCTTCTGTGTGTTATTAATAAAACATACAGTAGGCCATGCCATTAATTTAATCCATATAAATAATGTTATTCATGGCAGCATTGTTTAATTCAATTCAGACGTTGTATTAGCACAAACATTAAACTTAAAAAAAGGCCTTGTAGCTTAGTGTGTGTTTGGTTTGTGCGAGTAAAATCCTGTTTGAGTGAATGTGTGCCCAGGTGTCGGAGCACAATCAGCCAGTTAGTGTGTGTTTCTTCATATATGTGAAAAGTGGGTCTGATTGTGTGTGTGTGTGTGTGCGTGTGTGTGTGTGTGTGTGTGTGTGTGTGTGTGAGGTTGTATATGCGGTTCAGGGTGATGGACCTGACAGCTGTGCTCTGTTGTGGCAGGTGTGTTTGAGCTGTATATGTGTGAGTACAACACGCCTCTGCTTGCAGGAGGACATGAGTCTGTAGTGTGTGTGTGTGTGTGTGTGTGTGTGTGTGTGTGTGTGTGTAGGTGCATGTGTGTGTGGGTCTTCAATGCATGGGTAACCGTCAGCTGTTTTGCAGCTGTTGTTTGTGTGCTTGACTCAGTGTCTAGATCTTCTGTTGGAGTTACACTACCTGCACTGAGGCCGAGTGATTAAACAGGGTCAATTGAGCCGATAAGGTGGTCGGGTGAAAATATTCATTACAAATGAAGAAGGTTCCCAACTCACAAGGAAACACTTGATCACTGAATAACTCCTGGAATGTACTGAACATCACTGTTGATATACATACAACAGCTGGGGTCAGGAGTTTTCCTCTGTAACTCTAACACTGGAAAATTATTGACATAGTCCCAAAATATTTGCTCAGCTTGCATGTGTAACTGTTAGTTCAGCAGTGGATGTGAGAAGTGGCTGACGTAGTATTTGGAATATATGAGTGGCCATTAGTGCTATTAGTCTGGACACACACACACAGATTCTTAGCAGTCCTCCCGGCAGCACTGACAGGAAAGGGGACATAAACAGCGTATGCATTCAGAAAGGCTATTCATCAAACATGCAGAATGCTAACCTTCATCTGATAAGGTCTTTGAAACCGGTGCCAAAACCCCAATCAAGGATAGCAGTGTACCCACTCTCTCTCACTCACACACACACACACACGCACACACACGCACACACACACGCACACACACACACACACACACGCACGCACACACATGCATAAACGGTGCAAAAACATCAGACAAGGATCTGCGGCCAACGTTGTTTGAACTACCGATCTATTTTTGTTGGTGGAAATCATCGTAACATAAAACCAGTCTTTTGTTGCTTTTCAACTGAAAGGAACCAGGCAACAATAAACAATGTATGAGTGAAATAAGCCAAGACAGGAAGGGCGTGTGCAGGTAAACTGTTGTGTATATGAAAATGCCAGGAATGCATTTCAGACGCCCTGTATGGAGAGCAGCTGCGCACAACACGTGCACACTGTAGCGACACGTGCAAGTATCAAAGTTTGAAACTAACAAGATATTTTAAGTATACATTTCAGTTTATAAGATACGATTATTAAACTACACATAATACCTCACGGTGTCAACTATTGTTCACGAGTCATGTATGTAGTAGTATGAAGAAATTCCTTTGTACGGTGTGCGGCTTTTGTTCACATGACGACGTAACGATGACGCGCAATCAAACAGGAAGTGGTTTTCGCCGGGTGTTTTTTTTTTTCTTTTATCGAATGGCGTCTCAAGGTTTACGTTACGTACTGTGAATCTGAGGCTTTTTAAAAAGCATGCAGAAAGGTCTTGGAGCCTGTTAGTTACGCTGCTTTCTTCTCAGCTGTCTGCCACGTTACATTTGGGCAGAAGAAGCAGACAAACGGAACAGTGTGAATGAACCGAAACAGTTACTGGACTGTTTTCCGGTAATATGCAAGGTTACAATTTTGTATTTATTACAAGCGGTGGCAACAGGTCACAGGCTGCAAACGTGCTGAGATAGAATACAACATTCAAACGTATTGAGGGAGTTGGGGATAAAGATGAATGTAGAAAATGTTTCACCCTGTCAGAAACGAACGTTGCGCATGCGCATTTAGGATTAGTGTAATTCGCACCAACTTGAAATGGCTTTTTCAATCTTGAGGAAATATGTGAGAAGTCCGTTTATCAATGTTGGTCTTACTGTCACTGTCATAATCACATGCAGACACTTATGTTTTCCGATTTTAATCTGCTTTAATAATCAAATAGCATGCCTTTTTGCAGCAGAAAGAGGAACAGCACAAAAATAAATAATGGCTTCTTTTCTAGTCAAGTTTCCTAGGAGATAGACTGAGCCAGCATGCACAAGACTGGGGCAGTGATAACATCTTACTTGACACCAGTGTAAAATTATTACACAGGACATTTATTAAATGATACTACACAAGTAGGAGACAGGGTTGACATCATACGCAGGTTATGTATCAAGGGTTCTTGAAGGTCGTCTTCAACGGCAGCGGGGTTGAACACACTAAACAAGGGGGGGTGTCTGGGAAACACCAATTGCTGGTCATCACGCTTGGATGTAGGCCTTCACGTTCCACACTTCACTACATACATTTTCAGTCCGATTTGAGTTTTTGTGTACAAGGTTTGTACTCTTTGTACTTTTCCCGACGGTACGGCCTCAAAAGGCCACGTTAGTTAATGGGAGACGCGATAATCACGTCCACTTGCGTCCTTTACGGTGCATGACTTTAACGATGAACCTGGCACTTGTTTTTAATTAACGCTCCTCGGAGAGACCAGAGCACATTGTCTAGCTGACCAGGCTTCTTTAATATCAACGGACTGTTGAATAGTTCTTCTGCTTCGTGCCAGCCCGGCCCAGCAGGTCAAAGGACTGGCGGACAGCTGCAGGTGGACACGTGGTTGGAATACAGATTTTGACACAAATAAAGGACCATGAAGTACAGTGGGAGTACAAAAGATTGAAAAATATACATCACAAATATTGCTTAGTACCACAATGTCTTATCTTTAAATGAATGAGGCTCATACTCCCTGATATGTACTCTTATTTGTGCACGCTTAAAAACGATGGATGACTAATCATGTGTCACAAGCTGTTTGGAGGATTATGACATTTATGCGCATTTGTAGCTGTAAAAAGCTCATTTCCTTGGTGTTATGGACAGCAAATATGACTAGAGCGTATAATACATGGAACTTACAAACAATATGTATGTTTATGGACGTATGAAACCAAAAATGAAAAGCCCACACTGCTACCCCCTCCCCCACCAATGTTAGGCTTTAATTAATATGAACTGACATCAGCGAGGCTTGTGATTTTGCAATGAGTGATCCTCTGTGGTATTTCTTTCAGCACAAAATAAATGTAAACCGCACTGCGCAGCACGCAGCTTTAAGCTCCAGGAGGAAGGTTAAGGACTTAACGCATCACACGGGGCTATAAAACCGTTACATCTAATAAAAATGGTGTAAAGAGTCACAGAACTCCCACTCAGCGTACATCGAGTTGAATGTGGTTTATGAGTCAGAAAATAAGCAGCAGCAGCACCTGCCTCAAGTCAAGGTGACTTTCTTGTCTTACTTGTGAGGAGAATACTTGTCTCACGAACGTCTGGTGCTCAGGGTGGGACTTGTTTAGCGGGGTCTCCCTGAACCAAATCAACCACGATGTCTGCCAGCTTCAGCTAGCAGCAGACTTCACACGTACCCAGTATGTTCCAGTGAAAACAACCTATTTCCAAATGTTTTCATTAGCAATGTTTTCCAATGAACTGAAGGGTCTTCCTTACGGTTTAAAAAAAAATACTCCTAGTTATTAAGCCTGTTGAATCAGCTGCATACATGTTTTGTCACAAAGCTCTCTGGTTAATCAAGCATAACAGTTTCCTTTAGTTATCAGCTGAAGTTGCGTTGGGCGTTACGGTGGACTTCTCCCTTCTCTTCCCCATTTCTCCTCCAATCGTATGTTCATGGCTCCTGCAGCCGCCTCGCTCTTCCCACAGAAGTTACGTAACAGCAGCTGACAGATGGACACAACTGGCGACTGGGCTGGAGTTCTGTTATCTTCCAGATAAGGAAAGAAACATTTTTGAATGAGCAGTATTGAGTAATTAGTGGGGGTTTTTCCTGTCACTTTTCAGTTATGGATATCCTTTGAGTTTTGTTTTCTTAAACTCCATGTTTGTTTTTTTAAATGGTATTACTATAAAGATTTATGCTACATCACAAAAATTAAAATGTCCTGTGTGTTTAAATAGTGACACTTAACTGATGCGTAAACTTTTTATTAATCATTTCAAATGGGAGAAAAAACAAAACGTTTGCTTGACACACCCACTACAATACAAAAAGGTTCACATGAATTAATGTAACATTGCCGAACAGTATTAGAATGTAGACGTTCTCCTTGCACCAGACTATTTCATAAATTGGATTTGTGCAAGTCATCTGTGCCACCACCGGACTTTCAGTAGGAGTCACAATTGGTTTCCTGTTTGACAAGTACACACGCTTAACAAAGATTTTGCTTTTACAACTTACAGCATCAAAACACATTAGCAGAATCCACTAGTGGTAAAACACCCTTTCCACCGCAACAGTGGTGAAAAACACTGGGTAGCATTTAATAGCAAAAAACAGCTCAACAAGTGAATCTTCAAGCCGCAGTTAAATTCACCGCTGACGAACTGACGGCTGGAAAGGAGAGGTTGTGATGTCACTTCCTACAAGCACCTGCTCAGCTTACACCACACGGAGCATTCATTTAGCTGCGTGTCTGGGAAGTAGATTTGTAAAAAGCGTCAGTCCTGTACAAAAAAAAGCCCTGCATTTCTTAAAAACATCTCAGCGAGTGAAAGGGGCCATTCCAAAAGTGACCTCTCCACCTACTGCTTCTGCTTCTTCTTTGCTGGTTTAATGGGGCTAATCTCTTCCTCGTCATCATCGTCGTTGTCGTCAGACAGGTCAGAGTCTTCAACCTGCGAGGCTGCACAAAGAGGAAGAAGTCAAATTACGGTTTTAAGTAGAATCTTGATATTATATGCAACTATGAGGTCAGAGGAGTGGCTTTAAAAAAATGATATGCCGCTGCACACGTTACAATTAGTTTCTATTTACATTAAAAGAAACACTTAACTGAAATCCCTATCTGGAGTGTCAAAGGTGTTGGATTTTAATTATGACTTAATTTGACCTTTTATTGCCCAAAGATGTATTTAACCTTTCATGTAGTCAAATTAATGAGAATCTCTAATTCAACCTATTGAAATATCTTATTCGTCCAACCAATTTTATATAGAAAAATATTGTCCTTTTAAAAAAAATGTCAATGCCAAATGCCAAATTAAACGGTTAAAAATATTTTCTTTTGGAAATCATTGACCAGATTAGAATTGTTTTTTCTCGGTTAGAATAGAAGAATGAGAGTGTTACCTATGAGGTGCAACCCGCTGACTGTAACTGGTCCCGTTCCAGCCTTGAGCCGGATGGTCACTGGGGCTTTCAGCTCAAACTCTCCCAGACTCACCTGAGAAACAGGAAGCAAACGTTGAGCTACATCTCCACTACGTGAGGTACATGAACCTGCGTTCAGAGGGAAATCCCTGTGCTGTACCATGGGCAGGCAGCTCAGGTGAAGGTTAGCGATGGGCACCGAGATGGTCTTTCCTTGGTGGTTCATGGACGTCACCTCCACCACATTAGTCTCCTCCTTGGCGCCCTCTCCCAGACAAACCTGCCAACAGTTGGGGAAATGGTCATTTTAACGTTTTACTTTGTCTTAGTTGATTAGAAGACAAACATATTACTTAGCAGTCTTGGAAGCACGCGGGCCTGTGGACCCTGCTTCAAATTGGTGGAGTGAAATATTTTGCATCCAGTGAATTTGACAAAAATTAAACCTGTGGCGGCTGCACATACTGTTCTGAGTTCAAGAAAGTGCTCCAGGTCCTCCTCCTCGTCTCCTTGGAAAGTGTAGAAAGGTACTTTAGGCGACAGCTCGCAGCCTGGAGACACACACAATAGTTTAGTTTCTCGTTTACTCACGCCACGTAACTTAATTTGAGCAACATCAAAGCTGGTGGCACACGGTGGGACCGTCGCAGAGGAGACCCACGTGTGCGCCCGGTGAGCGGATTAAACTGCACTAAACGGCGCTTACTGAACAGGAAGCTCTCCAACTTCGATTGACCCGACAGTCCGATATCCGAGGATGAGTCGTCTTTGTAAGACATGTTGACGAAGCACAAAATGTGGGTTTACTGTTAACGATTTCTAGCCAGAGAACACTCCACGACAATAACAAGCGCGTCGCAAACTACGAGCGTGCCTGACGCGTCATCACTGTGCGCCTGTGGTTCGGGAAAGTATTTTTGGATTCCTCCAGACAGATTAAGATTTATTAAAATAATCAAATATAACAAAATAAAACTAGATGAACAGATATACAATCAAGTTAGTAGACCAATGTTAAATATCTATTCTTATAAAGTGGGGCGTCAAAGGAACCATATAGTTGTATTTTAACACACTAACAAGTTCTGAATTGAAAACATTCCCTTTCTGCGTATATATCGAGAACTTATGCACGCGTAATAACTTAATACAATGTACCATAGGTCAGCGGCTTACTTCAGGAATAGTGCAGCTTTACAATAAATCCACCGTAAAAGTTGTTAACCAAGAAGGGCCAATCCAAACGCAGAAATAGCCTTAAATTTGTCAAAACTAAACTTCTTAAAATTAAAAAAATTATAGCCCAGAAAATCTAACTAAGGACACAAAGGAATGTTTAATGTTTATTAGTTTTTAATCTTATGTTTCTTACATACAAATTGTACATTGGTAAAGTGTAATTCCCCCCCGAACCCACACAAACTCAGATAATCAAAATGTACATTTTCATAAAGACTGTTCACACTTTGCTGGAACAGAGCAAATTGGATAGCTGTACAAGACGGGGCATTGCAACCAGACCAGCAATTTAAACAGAAAGCTAGCCACAATTTCAATAAGGATATAAAAAATAATAACACTGTATGACTGACTGTCTACGATCTAGTTTATCATGCTCATAGAGGTGTGTGGCATGCTTCTTCCTTCTCTATGTAGCATAAAATGAGCTTATTCTAATGACCGTCACAGTGAATCCAATACACCTCATGCACATTATGAATGTACACTGCATCAAAACATCACATTGGCAGACAGCTATTGGTGATGCTCACATAACACGCCTATCTATAGTCCAAATGCTTATTTTTTAAACTACATAAGATTTACAAAAACCAATGTGAAATGAGTCAGAATACAAAACATTCAACGGACAGATAGGAAAAGGTAGAGGACTTCCTGCTCCAAGCCGCTCACATCGGTGTGAGGAGATTACTCACCCGGGCTCAGCTGAGAGGACATTCATTCGAGAGGATGCCATGTTAAAACATTGCTGCGAGGGGTACAGCTGACAGATATAGCTGTATATTTACATTACCGGGTCCTGCTGTAAGAACATTTCGATTTAAGATCGTTATTATCCAGAGCAACTATGTAAACTTTTAAATTACAGTAAATTGATTTGACATTAACTAGATGGTCTGAAATCTCTGATGGATGCCAATTAGTTTTGGTTCAATGAATGATTTCTGTGATGGAGTTTGGGCTCTGATGGAGCAAAACTAAGACATGTGACTGTCAATATCAGGCCACATCTCTGGAATCTGAGCACAAGGCCAATGTCCTAAGATGACACTACTCTAGCTACATCTGACAGATATGTCTTTGAAATACTTTAAAACAAAAAGACACTGAGGTCCATAATTTAAAATTAAAATCCAAAGGCAATGAACCAGAAGGCAATAGCGCAAAAGGGGAAAATGAGAAAAACTGCTGAATTATAAAAAAGAAAAAAAATGGACAAGGGCAAAACGTTGTGGAAGCACTTCAATTTGTTTTCAAACGTCTATAATAATTACTTTAACAAAAGGTCAGAGGACTGCTTTTTTGAGTTTGAGACTTTACTGGCCTGCATCAGTTTTTACGAAAAACAAGCCTCCTTCTCCGAGTCTATTGTGGATCAACTTGCAAATCCATGATGGGATGATAAAAGGCAAACTTTCACATAGCACCTCACAGCCTGTATAAAAAGGTGTGCTACTGCTGCCTCCTTTCTCTCTGTCAAAGCAGGATGTACGGGTAAGTAAGACATTACCTGAGATACAGACCACCCTCACTTTACAGCTCTGCCTCCATTTCTGATAACGTCACTTTACATTAGGGCATGTGGGCAACATCCATGTAATGACTACTGGATTCAAATCAGAAAAAGGCATATGGAGTTTTTTCCCTTCATGCCTCCTGGAGGCGTAGGAGTAGTGGGACAATCATTGCCAGAGTGCCACTCTTCCACATTGGCTCAAAGTTGACGAAATACGGATAACTTGTCAGCCTTTTCGCTTCGGCTCTGCTAAACCCAACGGTGCCATAACATCTAATGGCAGCGCAGGGAATCCGTGTGTGACTGCTGTGCTTCTGTACACAAATCCTAAAAAGTGGTTTCCCGGGCTGAGCCCAGATGGTGATGTAGTATAAAAATCATCATGGAAGTTTTTCTCACGAAGGGAGCAAACATGTTCAAGCCACCTCGAGGACTTGATGTCTCTCTGTCTGTCTGTTATTGAAGCAGGATGTTTCTTCATAGGCTGCGTCCCATAATGATGACGTCTTTGGGAAAGCCCTCCATTTTGGCCACTTCAAAGCATCCCAGTTTACTATAGAAATCCATCATTCTCTTATCCGTCTGACGGACTTGACAGAACGCACCGAGGGAGCCTGGAAGAGAGACAGATGACGACCGAGTCAATATCAAAAATCCTCCTCTGCACATTCAGTATTTCCAAATAAACTGGTGATGATGATGATCTTATGTGTCCTTGAGCAGTAATGAATTATTTCAAGACATCTGCGCAGGAAGAGAAGATTATTTCAGTGAGTGCTACTGTATCCATTTAAGCCCCGTTTCTCACCCTTTTTACCGGGTAATGGAAAAAACATCTATTGAAAATCCAACTCTGAAGCGTTTGAGGCTTCTTCACATCACATCTGGATAACATCCCTGAGCCTGCTCGTTTTACACTGTACAAAACAGGGTAAAAGTCCAAAATATTGTTTAAATATATGAAATGTGAAATGACACCCTCTTTAAGACTAAGCTAACACAGAATGCAAGTTTTGTAGTTAGAAAAAGTCACAATTGCAATTGGCTGCCACCTACCGTTGGCCTTAAGAGAAGATAGAAGACATCCCATCATGCTTTTGGCCACACTGGGGTCCGTGACCTTGGCTTGAATGTCGACCTTGATGAGAGAGGGGAAGTTGGAGAGGAAAGAATCTGGAAGACCCTCCTCCTCCTCGTGGAAACTCAGCATCATTTTCTACAGGGACGACGGCAAACTCAACAATGGGAACTGCGACACAAAAAGACATCCGGATGGCGGAGATGGATGAAGAACCTACCTCAGCGTCCGTGAGGTCCTTCTCACAGTCGGGTTTGATGTATTTCTCCTTCATGAAGGGAATCCAGTTCAACTTGCATTTCTTGACAAAGGGCTGGACATCCACAGTACCCAGCGCGTAGCCGCAGATCCCATCGTCATCCTCCAACACAAAGCCGTAGTCTGAGCTCAGCGAGAGGAGGCCGCCCACTAACCTGTGAGGAAACAGGAAGGATTTGGTCAGCCGCCTTGCGTAGCAGTGGAAGGGGGGGTGGGGGCGGACCACAGACCATGATTTTTACCTGTCTCCTATGAGATCAGGGTCCTCGTCAGAGACCGGTACGTCCTCCATTCCTTCACTGTACATTTCTCTACAGATTTTATAAATCGCAGTCTGAAAGACAGAAGACAGGTACAGCGGTAACTAGATAAGTGCCATAAAGAAGGTCAGAGTGCTTAGACAAGTCCTCAATCCGAAGCTGCCTTTAGAATCAGCACATTTGTTGATGTAAAGAGTAGTTTAGCAGAGTATAGGATCCACAGCTTAAACTAGGCCAGTTGCACTGGGAAAACTAGCAACTGGCAAATATAGCATCCTCCACTTTACATTTACTACACTTGGTTCTTGATTTTAACATTCATCAACTGTTGGTATTCAGGATGGAACAATTATTGGCCGCCAAGTTGCACAGACATGACTAAACAAACATCTTACCACATCTTTGGGATAGTACGGCCTTATGGAATACATTTTGGAGGTTGGCAATGAAGGTGGAGGTTGGTAGAAAAGATCGTTTGCCCCTTCTATTGGCAACAATCTCTGTGGGTAGCAAAAGAAACAGGTTGGGGTTTTACTGCGACCGGGTTGTGCGCTGCATTGACTGAGTGCCTCACCGGGCTTTTGCTTCAGGTTGTGCCACTGTCAAACCAAAAGGACCTACAGAAAAGCGCAACATGCTTCAAAATGGCAAATACTGCATATTCTACAAAAAAGGAATTCAAACTGACGTTCCTTGTTGAGCTGACAGTGGACAACAGGAGCAAACATCACATCTTTCTCTTTTTTGCTAAAGGAACATAGCACAACAAGCACACGTTTGCTGTTCAAATATTATATGTTGAGGGTGGTATTTTGGTCTGACCAAGGTTTTACTGGCCGAAGGAGATGCTCCTTTCCCTTTCGTAAGACATTGCAATATTTCGCTGCGCAGGACCCTCCTGTTGAGAAAAATACTGATGCTGCCGCAGAGAGAACTCCAGGAAAAAAATACCAATGAGGGAAAATAAATGTGAGCTAACTGGGCAATTCAATGGCATATTAGTTGCCATTATGAGTCTTGTTACGCTCCACAGACGGAGAGACTTTTCATTTTTTTTTAGAGTGATAGGTGCGTTTGATCTTGGAGTTTTCCCTTTGCACACGGGCTCGCTGGCGCTGCGATGCTTGTGCGTGCGCTTGCAAAGGGTTGGGAATTTGTACGCTGTGCTTTCCTGCAAAGAAATGAGATTTCATGAAAATAAGACCTGGCCATGCTCGCTTGCACTGCGCGCTAGGGAAAAGCAGCATCTCCTTGGGCAGTTGCTGAAAGAAATTAAAAATCAGAAAATGCCGTGCATCCAAAAATAATTCAAGGACTTAAACTGCCACGGAGGACGAGTGAAGAGGACGGAATCGGGATTTTATGAAGCCCGACCTTTTACAATCAGCTCACCTTCGACAGACCAAAGCCCCCCTCGTACCAACACACATATTAAGACTGTCACGTTTGCTCACAACACTCTTTTTCCATAAGATTGCTGTAAATTCAGTGCATTAGATACCTGGAACTCTCCTGCTAGACCTCCCCTAAAGGCCCAGGGTTCTTGGTCTCCTCTAAGGAATTGTGCTGAGGACTGACTACGACACCCTGTTAGGAGCAGAGCCAAGCGGACATCGTTACCACAGGATAGGGCTCTCTGACAGATGAAGGGAGTTAGGAAATGGGGAGGGAGGGGGGGGTCATATGTATCTAATTACATTATCCATATGAATTAATTTGATTTATTCCTTTTAAATAAAAAAAATCCATGGAATGAACTAAATTCAGAGGAAATATCTTAAATGAGGCTCAAGCAACTAAAGCTTACGTGTTTGCTAGAAGAAAATCAGGTCCAAGATATAAATGTTCCTCAAATTGTCTGTGTCAACACAGCAATGTCAAACTGCTCAAGGTCAACCCGTTTGAAACGCTGACAAACTCCGAACCGAAGCCCAAACGGTCGATGGGACTAGTAAAGTAAGCTTCAGCTGCCAAACCCCACTCATCTTAGCTCCCCGTGTGAAGTCACATTCTCATCTATCTGCCTCGTCACATGACGAGGGAGCGCGAGTCATCAAACCAGGAAGACTAAATGAGCGGCAGCGGAGGGGGGAGGGCAAAAACTTTCCTGAGTTAAGGGCCTCTATTGCTCACTATTAAATCCCACAATGAGACAGACCAGAGATGAAATACGTCGCAGGGACGGGGCATATAGAGAGTAAATATCTAAACAAACAGGGCTCATGGAGTCTGGACACAGTAGTGCTCCTACTAACAAAGTCTAACCCTGGTTGACAACAAGCCCTGTCATGTGACCAGACAAATGCAGCACGCAGCAACAACACCTAACGGTGCTTTAAATAATCTTACTCTGATAGCTAAAAGAATTATTCTGAGGAACTGACAAAACACAGCACGCAGATGCACCCACAGGAAAGGAACTCAGAACTTGCTTACACGAGTTAAATTCTAACATCCCTACAGACCATGGACGACCTCCACCTCAGTGATCCAGTCAGACTGCATCGTCTTAACACCATCACAGTTATGCAGGACACATGCAGCTTTTGCTCCTGCACGGTCGGGCCAGTGTGTGTAAGCCTATTTAGCACTGCACAATCAGAATGATCCATTAGTGGGATGAAGATCATGTGTCATTGTTAGACTTCAAGCCAAGTGTAAATTCCCATGAGTAGGTGCATTCGACTGGTTTGAGTCAGTTCTATAGGCCTACTGACAGAAACAAAAAACAAGTTAGAAAGACGCTGCCAAAGAGAGAAATGTATGGAGTTAACACTTATGAATGAAAGCTAAATCGCTGCGCAAAATGTGACTTCATCCGGAGGGCTGCTTCTTTTCCTCCAAGTGAAATTTGTTTACATTTATAAAATCTAGCTAAAAAAATAATAATCCCTCTCAATTGAGAAACAAAAAGGGCACGACGCCTGCACTGTGCAAACGTCGGTCACTGTCTCTCCAACAGCAGCAGAAACTTGTACTGTGGATTCTTCCATCTGTACATAGTGAAGGGAGAAAACAGTAGAAAATGGTTATTAGTAAATGTTCTCAGTACAATAACCAGAGAGGATGCGAGACTAAATGCCGATTGCACCGCTTCTCTTGAGGGGAAACATGGGGACTGATGCAAAGACTTAATAGCAATAGCAGAGGTCAACAGTTAGGCACTTAATGCCACCACAGTTGACATGAGGAATATTCAAAGAGAAATATCTCTATCGGGCTCTTGATTTAGAGTGGTTCGCATCATTTACTGATGCATTGAATTGGTAGGGTGGATTTTTGGATGTGGTTAATCCCGTGTGGATATGCTGCCTGCTGCGTGATGTGAGCTGGAGTCCTCAGCTTTACCATATAGGACAGAGACCTGTGAATGAAACTGGGTTACTGGGGGTTTACTACAGACCATGCTGGTGCTTCAGACTATTCAAAACAACACTCCAAACAAAATGGAGGTGTTATCACAAGGCTGAATGTCACTCAAACTGCATCACAGTGCACCATCTGAAAGAAAGTGTGACGAAGGGAGAAGAAGTAGGAGGGAGAATGTCTTCTCTTATACGAGAGGATGGTTTACACACACACACACACAGATACAGATTGAGTAACAATGCAGAAGGCTAAAATAGACCGACGGCCTCGTTTTGGAGGCGATTCGGATAGCCCTTCTGTTATACATTTATATGGTTTAGGTTTTCATAGAGTATTTCTGATTCATTTTATGCACCAGAATGGCCTTCCATAGTCATTCGGTCAGCTAGCTCTTCAAGCTCGCGTGCGCATGGAAGCAAGTGTCACAGGAATGCAGCAGCCATATTACTGGATACACAGCAAGCAGCAGTAACCCTGCTGGGACGTTTGCCACAGAGACCCGGTTTACGGATCGTACAGATGGGGCGGCTTGTTATGGAATAAATAAGGACGATGCTAGCGGTGCAAGCGGCTATTAGCCAAAAAAGTAGAAAATCGAGGTGTGAAACCATACAAATGCAGAATCAGAACTATTGAGAGCTACTTGCCTGATCTGTGCATAGCTCATATAAAAATGCCATAAATCTTACAAAATGCCCCCATGGTGCAACTAATAAAGGATTGTCTTGAATTTAAATCAAACTGCCATCAATTATAACTGGGGTATAAGCCATTATTTAGATTATCAGCCTGTCTACCGGTGGTGGCTAAGACCTATGGGAGCATTATTTCTCTACGTCTCGATAAGCAGTCTGTGCGAGATGTGCTCAATAATTTGCCTAATTCAACTACTGGACTATGACATAATCCATGCAGCTAACAATCATAGATATTTTACTTTCTATAATCTGGTTTGACTTCACAAAGAGATTGAATTATAAATTTGTCTGTGTGTGTCTGAGAATAACGACGTGGTTACCAGACTCGATCAGACTAGTGTAATGCTACTGTAGTGCTCGAAGATCAAGCGCCTCGTGGTTACTTTCCTACATACCTAGCCACTGGACAAAAGACTTGACCAAAGAAATGATGCTCTTGATGTCCCAGATGTACGGGTAGAGGTCGTATAGGATGGTGCGGTTGGCTGAATTGGACAGCCGTGTGAACATCTGGATGACGGAGCAGCACATCTCTTCAAACTTCTCCGCCCTCGATTGCCATTCTGCTACCTGCATGTAATACAGGGATTCAAAAATAAAAAAATCAAAGTTATCTTTATTATAAACACTGACAATGGCTGGGTTTAATTGAAGCCACTGTCAACCATGACAATTCAAACATGTCAATCCTTTTATTTAAAAGTACTTTATGTAATAAATCTAAATGTCTTAGACGGTTTGAAAAGATGAAATTTTGGTTTCCACAAGCACAGTGCTCTCTGGCACCCTCCATGTGCTGTCATAACCACACCACCCAATGGGCAGTATGGGAAGTACACATCCACCATTTTGTTTTCAACGAGCAACACTATCACAACCAAGTAGAGTTAATAATGAACTAGCTTCCTCAGATGGACCTTTTTTTTTACCTCAGCAGCGTATGTGACTTTAAGGAAGGGGTGAACTCACCTTTTCCTTTTCCTTTCTCTTGCAGTTGACGCTGACGACGCTGCTGTTGGCTCTTAGCCAGTCGAACTCCTTTAGCATCTGCATGGCCTTGGGCCCATGTTCGTATGGCAGGTAGAAGAGCTCTGCCAGCAGGGTCAGGTCCTCCAGTGTGAGGGGCTCGGCTTTGAACAGGGGCTTCTCATCGGGCGCAGGCACACATGCATCCTGAGACCAGAAATCATTTGGACTTTATCAGGCAATTCAACATTTGTTTTTGCCTTCAAATGCAGATATTTAAGAAGTAAATTCACAAAAATGGGTTTTCGCACCTGTTTTAGCTGGTCATCAGTCTGCATGGGAGCGATATCACTGCCAGGATCCTCCTGGATAGACTCCTCGGGGGATTTTGACTCGGTCAGACTTTCCTTGTCTGTATCCATGGGCCCCAGACCCTCAGCCATCTTGTCTGCTAGAACAGGACCCTCCTGCTTCTGCTCTGGGTCAGCTTCTGCCTCTGGATCCAGCTCCTCCAGCTTCTCAACCACCATCTCCATGGGCTCCTCGTCAGAGTCCTTCTTCTCCACCTCAACCTGCACAGAAGCAATACAAACTTACCTGTAGAGCCATATACAGATGCTGTTGTCTGCAGTAAACTAATGTTCAAAAAAAGAAATAGAATATCCTGTCTTGTACCAAACCACATTAAAAGTGAGGCTAATATTGTTGTCACAAAGAAGCCTGTTGAAATACCTCAAATACTCATTCAAGTGCTGCCAATGTGTCTTTTAGTAACAATGGGCCTCACCTCCTCAGGTCCCTTTGTCATGGTGTGTGAAAGTGGATCCAGACAGAGGGGCGGCATGGCTGGAGACATGATGGGCTGCTGGAATACCGTTGTGACTGTTGTGGAAGAGCAGAGAGAGGGAGGAGCCATGGGCAACACGTCGATGGTCGCGCCGTCTGCATCACTCTGAGGCACCTGTCGGCCTAAAAGACAAAGGTTTTCCTTCAGTGCCTCCTGTTCTAGAGTCACATATCACTTCAAGGCCATCAACACCAACAATGTCAATGTGCTCCAAGTCTTATTGCTCGAAAAGCTATTGGCATAGCGATGTGATGCAATAACGGCAGGGCTCTCACTGTTGTATTGATGAGGCTCGACAAAATCCTCGAGCCATTCGGTGAGAGCCAGTTTTAGAGCGCGCTGTGGGCTGTAGTGCATGTCAGTCTCCAGCTCCTCATCACTGCCTTCATTCTCCAACTTTATCTGGATGGAAACTGTGCTGTCCTCCCCGTCCGCTAGAGAAGAGCCAGATGGAAGAACAAAAACCAAGAAAACCGCATGAATGACAGACCTGGGTTGCACTACAAATTTGGTAACTTATGGATTGCACTTACTCATGACCACATCCTTGCGCACGCCATTCATATTAGACTTGTACCAGGTGGCCAGAGTGTGGATCGCAACAAAGTTGGACTCAAACTCGCAGTTGGGGTTAGTGAGGACTCCCTTAAGCCTGGGGATGAGCTCTGTGGAGCGGCCCTTGTACGGACCCAAGAACAGCCTTTTCGGGTCATAATCATTGGCGTGAAAGTTGTCCCAGATCACAGGGGCTCTTCCTATAATTTTTGACACCTCCTCGATTGACTCGACTGAGATGTCCTTGGACACCACCTTGGGACCTGCAGAGAAGTAAACAATACCTCAGTTAATCGTTTTGTCCAAAACGCCATATGATTTCAAGCTTAACAGTAGTGATGGTGTAGTCGGTAGACTCACCGGTCCAAAGCACTTCGATGCTAGGCAGAAGCTTCTCTCCAACGGTGTGGAGGTAGGGGGACTGAGCAACATTTGGGAAGCAAAAAGTTCCACAGTACTCTGTATTTCAACAATAAACAAACAAACAAATGCAGAATAAATAAGCAGATGCAACAAATGGGTCTAATGTGCATTTTTGGAAGCAGAACTGGCGTACCTGTGGGACAGAAGAGAAAGGTTTCAGGCTCTCCCAGGTACTGGTAGATTTCATTGGTAATAGAAACCTGAGCGTGTGCAAATGAACTAAACACCTCCTTGTCAGCGGGGCACATGTTGTGGTCGATATCGTCAAAAAGTAAGGCAAACGACTTGCAGCCAAAATGAGAGACCTGAGAGGGTGAGAAAGGGAGTCCAAAATAAATAATAAATATAAATATTAATATTAGATCGGGGAAATAATGCCACAGAGATCTACGCAGGAAGCGTTTGATGATATTAAGACTTTGAACTGTGATACCTGGTCCAGTTTCCTCTTGAGAGCAGAAACCTCTTTCTGGTTGGAGAAGGTGATGTCCAGTCCGGGGGAAATGGCATAAATGAATTCTATCTCATACTCCTTAGCTGCACTGATTAAAGTCATGAGTTGATCTGGGAAACAAATGGGGATAATACACTGAAAGCATGATTGTGATTTTACCGCCGCTGATGAAAACCTGACATTACTCATTATTTTTTACCCAAGACAGCTTATCTTAAGATCTATTGTGAATAGTCACCTGCTTCTTCTACCGAGTACAGCTCTCTCCAGAACATTCTGTGTTTGTAGTCATCTTTAGGCGCATAGAGGTATGTACTCAGGCCCCATTTCTGCTGTCTGTGAAATACAATGTTGTACAAACTCAGTATAGCTATTCTAAATCATCCAGATGCAATATTTGGTGTTTGATTACTTAATCGCTTAAATAACATAGTAGTTCATACCTTCTGAACAACTCTTTCCTCTGTTCCATGGTCCACGGTCGACCATAAAAGCCTGCATCATGAACAACACGTTCAGTTTGTATGCAATCCAGTGTTCCAACTCCATCTTTTGTGCATATTTAGCCAGGTTCAAGTTAATAATTTAACTTAGGCTTTGAATTATCTTTCCTTAAGGCGATACATTAGAGGTAGATGCTCTGAATTAGTCTTATTGATTCTGACCAGACACTAAACCCAACCAAATATTAAATTACAATGCACAAAAACATTATTCTTGCAACCTGAGGTTAGCAGATGACAGGTGACCGACATCACATGTTAACACCTGTGGACCGTATATATGAATTCAACCATCTGCCGTAACAATAATTAGATAATATAGCACATGCATGTTAAGTGTCTCCTGTCATTTGATAATAAAGATTTTGTATTGATTCATAGTGATTTTGTATTGATTCATAGTGTGATCCGATTGAGCACTGCAAAGCGATTCACCACCATCTTACACCAAGGAAGCATGGGTCTAGCTGCAGGGTCGTGATGACATACTTATGATTGTATGTCGCTCACGGCTAGATAAAATATATATGTATATATTTCATTATCTGATAATGAATACCTTCCACCACTCCGCAGATGAATTTTCTGTGATCCGTCGGTTCGACTCCAATTCCGGACTCCTCCACCAGGCCGGGGGCCTCCTCGAAAGCCTCCCCGGAGACTGGGCCGAGGCTCGGCTCGCCGGCCGCTTGAGCGGTTTCCAGCGCCTTGTCTTCTTGTACCATTGTTAGGGTATTACCCTCGGCGCGAAGTCACCAAATTTTAAGGGGGGAAAAAATCAAGGGTGCACGGAGGGATTTATATACCTATTTGGTAGAAACAATCGCCGAGCCAATCCTGGAGGAAATAAATCGTCACCGCCTGTCTACCGCCAACTAGACACACGTTACAGCATTAATGAGTCTATCAATGACAATTGAAAGGTTGGCGACTGCCTCTAGAACATACAATCAAAATGATCATCAAGTAGTACTGGACGACGTCAACGTTAATAAATATATCGGGGGAAACAAGACGTTGACTTGTTGGATAATTTTCTCTTTATGCTAGGTTTGTCCTGGTTTTTCAGTTGGTTCTTCCTGTTTACACCGAGTGCGCAGGCGCCGGAATCCGGTTTAAACCAGTCAGAACCAGATCTGCGTGACAAAACACCACAAAGATGTCGCACTGGCAAAGAGATAGACGACACCTCTGCTCCGCCACGTCAAACACAAGCAGGCGATAACATTGAAGTTAAAATCGTTTTCTTAGCACAAGAATTCCCAGGAACAGCCCAATGATGACTAAACGAATGGCGCTTTTTTAGTTATGTAAAAAATCATGAAATACGAGTCATTTGTTCCAACAACCAAGGAACCGGACTCATTCGTGGATTTAGGGATGGAGTTGAGCATCTCGCTAGCTTTCTAATATATTGAGATTCCGTATCCCATGATAGCTGATAGCTGTGACTGCACATCATGTGTCAGCAAAACACGTCCTTTTGTTCTTAAGCACTACGACAAACCAATTACATGTTGGCATGATAACCCAGAACGTCCACCACATCCCGGGGAGGAAACCCCATCGTGAATCTGTTTATGTAGGCTTCAATGCACCTCAGCAGACATTGCTCATTCTGGTGTTAAACATGCAATAAGGCTGTTGTATGGTCCCCATGTAGTTGCCAATTAAGCCCGTTTCACTTTGTCATTGCACCTTAAGCACAGGTGTAATTTAAACAAATAGAACATAACTAGATTCACCTGAGCCTTTTCAGCTTCAAAGAATGTCCATGAAATCAAAGCATCAACAATATTCATCTATTTGGTTAACCATACTTTTCTTACTGACGTCAAAAGACCAGTTATCGCTGACAATAAGTCTCTTTTTACTGAAGAATTAAGTAGAATGACAAAGGCAATGTCCCAGTGTTTGGGTAAAAAAAGAAAAGAAAAAATGCAAGTGATGTTTGTGTTTATTATTTTATTCGAGTTTGTAGTACATTCAATGCAACACAACCTCTCCCAGGAATGAGGTAATTTCATCCAAGGCACCTTTCCCCTTTTTAAAATGATTTCCTGCATACAATTCAAAGCCGATTATACATTTAAATAAACTTAAAAAAAATAATAATTTCACTTGTTCCATTTTTTTTCTTTTCCTCCTTTCATTACAAATCTTCACTTCAATAGAAGGTGTTAGCTTTTTGCATTAACGAAAATAAAACAAAAATAATCCAACAACTAAAAAGGCAAAGACAGTGTTTGCAGGCGAGAAGCCAACCGCCGGCTCCGAGGTAAATGTCAGCTGCTTCGTGCTGCAGGCCCCTCGTTACCTCTTCTGATTCTGCTTGGCCTGCTTCAATAAAGTGTCGAAGTCTAGTGTATGAAACTTTCCTTTCGCGGATGATGAATCGTACTCTCTACTTGAATCTGAAAACAGATAAGAAAAACAGTCAGCGATGCATTAAAAAGAAAGACAATGACAGCAGAACATACTGATGCGACAATATTTACGTAAACTGAGCAGCCAAATGTAAGTAAATTGTTTTTGTTTCTTCAAAGTTGCCCCGTGTGGAGTGCCTTCTATTGTAGGTAATGCAACAACATTAACTTGTTAATGTGTACTTTTGCCGATTAAGAAATTGGACCTTTACTAGATTAAAAAAAAGAAAAGAAAATGCGCAATAATCTAAATAGTACCCTTTTGCTGTCGTGGTTATCCCCTTAAATGGTTATTGGTTGCATTTTAAAGTACATTGGCTCTCAGCTAAGCACACTGCACCGGGATGAACTGCAGCCATGATGTCCAACTGTCTGCCAACCAAATCATTTCCATCTGGATTGACTAGCAGCATTCTGGGTGAGGACTACAAGAACCTTTTGTCAGTTGACTTATGCGTACCCAAATCAGCGTAGTTGCTTTTGCAGAACTGTCTCCTTCCACCAAAACAGAGATCAAACGGCAGCTCATCAGGCTTGCGCAGCTTGCCTCCATTCTCAATGGCCATGAAAGCATTCTTTGTGTCGTAGTAAGTGACAAACCCGTAGTTGTCCCTGTGACAGATAAGAAAACCATTAGCTTATGTTCATTTCAGCTCATCACAGGTCATAACGGGCTTTGTGCATCGTGTTTGAGCTGTGACTTGCATTTAAAAGAGCAAACTGGGGGGTTGCCAGGAGGCTCCAGTTATGAACAAGGCTGAAATGCTTTAGCAACGTAGCTTGGCCTAAGAGGTCACAGGCGAGACCAACAAGGTTTAAAAGCAGTGCAACGTCCACTTGGTTATCTTATATCCTTCGACCTAAAGTCATCCCAAGTCACACACAATGTCGAGTTACTTACCCGTGGTCTCTAAAGTGCAGGGTGCATTCTTCAATCTCGCCGAATAAAGAGAAGCGCTCTTTAAGTTCTTTCTGGGTCATCGTTCCCCGTATTCGACCGATGTAAACAACCCTGCGCTCCTCCTGTGGGAAGAAAGTAGTTCAGACGATTCAAAGTGACAAAAACATCTTAAGCACTCAAGAGACTGGCGTACAGGGGAGTTTGATTTGCTTACAATTGCTTTCTCCTTGAGTCTCTTCACCTCCTCCACATTTGGCTTTGCACCGTTACCATAGCTGGTTGAACATGAAGGAAAGAGGAAGATATGGTTAAACCGTTGGTAATATTTCCCAAAATAGCTATAAATAATAAATAAACACCAAAAGACATCAACAATACTTGCAGTAATACTTCTACCTGTTCATCATTCTGCTTCTGCTCCACTGTGCCCGTCTGTGAGGAGATTGTGACCGCGACCTGGAGCGACTCCAGGAGGCAGAGCGAGAGGAGGAATACGAGTACCGTCTCCTCCTGGGAGGGGACCGGGACACGGAGGGAGAGGACCGAGAGGAGGAGCGGGATGAGGAGCCGGAACTACTTCTAGAGTGACGGAGGCGATACCTAGAGAAGAAACGGGAAAGAATACTGGTGTTAAATAAGGGAAAACTAAAACCCTCCGAAAACTAATCAAGATGCTGCGTGAAGCCAAACACGCTGACTGGGTGCCTAACCTTTTCTTAGCGGAGCGGGATCTAGACCGAGAAGTAGAGGAGTCAGAGTTTGACTCTGAACTGCAGGACGAAGGGCTGGGGGAACGGTGGGCTCTCTTTCTAGACCGGCCTCCGGCGGCGTCTTTGGCACTGGCTGTGCGGGAAGCAGCACGGCGGCGGTAGGGCCTCCCAAAATGTCTTCTCCTGGGGCATCCTTCTTTAACCGGGGCATCAGTGTCCTGCTGAGTAGGCGAAGCATCCGGTGTCTCCAGCACAGAGTTTCTCCCCGTCTCATCAGTCCTGTGGTCCAGAGGCTCCGTCGTGGGAAACACCCGTGTTTTGTTGGTGAGCACAGGCTTTGCGGCAGACTGGGCCGACGATGACGGGGCAGCCGGAGTCGGTCGCGGAGGGGCTCTAGTGGGTTGCCCAATAGGTTTAATGGTGATGAAAGATGGCTGTTTGACATTCCAACGCTTGCTCGGCTCTTCCGTGAAAGTGCCCTTTTCTGGAAGGCAATAGTCATGGTCCATGCACGCTAGCTCGGGGGCTACGCAGGCGGCAACAGGAGTGGGTTTGCTGCGGGACCTGACAGTAGGGCAGAGGCCTTGCTTCTATCTGGATCACTTTGGCGGGGTTAGGCTTCGACGCTTCAGCAGCCTTCGTCTTTCCCAGCGGGACCACAGGGGCCAGAGGCTTCCACATCTGCTGGGGCGGAGTAGCCGGGGGAGTCAAAGCTGTAGCCGAGGGAAAGAAAATTACATTCCAGTGCAATTGGTCATCTGTGTTGCAAGGTAGCACATCTTGGGCCACAATGTAGTATTTCAGGTAACCTTATTTAACATGTATGACTGGAACCACAGAGGCCATACAACCGTCTACTGATTTAATGTAATGGACTCATGTTGAGGTCAAAATGCGGAATTACCTGCGGTACTTGAGAGGTAATTTGCTCGTAGACGCTCCACAACAGTTTTCTCTAGTGTCGGCTCACTGCAAATGGAAAAACGGGGCCGTTTACAATCAGTCAAAAAAAGTGTAGCTCCCACCTTTTGATTTAGGTGCAGCAAAGTCTAATCAGCAAAAAAAAAACCAGAAGGAACCGGAAACCAAAGCACTGTAACGTCAGGCGGTTTTAATATAGAGCCGAGGAGGCCCTCACACGGGCTCAGCTAAACATAAGGTGCGGCAGGTCTTGGCTCAGAAACCGTGACTCCCGTCAGTCACACAGAGCAGCTTGAGGGCTGTAGGGTAACTCACCTCGAGTTTCCTACAGCTGCTGCTCTACCAGAGACCTCCTGCACACAGTGCTCCTCTTTGGCTGAAGAGAAAAGGAATGACAAAATGAACAGAGCAACACACACAGATTACACACTCTGCATTGACCAACAGTGGAGGGACTGTAGCATTAGGGGTAGCTGCATTGTATCATGCATTTTGCCCGTGTAATGCTGGTACAGTGCATTTCCCAAGGGAAATTGGTCTTCAGTTACATTAGCCACAGCGTGATACAGTACAAGCTCCATGACGTGGGCAGCGACACACACAGAGTGCAGCTACTCGTTAAGGGCTTGGGGGGTTTGTACATCCGCTCAGACAAAGACAGCAGGGCGAGAGTTAAATGGATTTGCAGACGGGGCACAATTCCAGGACTGAGCGGACTTGAGCACAAAGCAGCTTCACTGCCCCCCCGCAGCACACATCTCTTAAAGGGGAATGTGTCATCAAGAACAGGAATCCTTCCATTTTGAACTGCCAGAAATCCCACACAATTGCTGAATGTTAAACACAAGAGGATCACATAAGCGTCAAGCTAATTGGAAACACTGACAAGACTGAAGGCAGCAGAATGGGCTTCCAAATTCAAATACAAGTATACGCACTCTATTGCTTCAGTATTTAAATCCAAAATTCATGCTCATTCACTACTGCAAAAGACTGTTCTGAAACGTTGTGGACCACTTGGCCCCATTACAGCACCAGGAACACATGGGACAGACTACGCTACTGGCCAGTACAACAACACCGCATGTGGAATGCAAAGAGAACGGATAAAAAAAAATATCTAGCATCATTTACCTTGGGTTTCCTCAAACTGCTCCAACAAGCTGGTCAAATCAGTTGCTTCAATACCTGGAAGAAACCACGGTAGACCGACGCGTTTAGAATGATTATCTAAAATTGCATTGAAGTTGCAGTGGGCTAATTATGAGTTCCTGCACTTCAGCCATTCAGTGGAGCAGATCATAAACGGGCTACAGTTGAACAGCTGAGCCACCGACAAGTTTGCTAGTAAGGACGCAAGTCAGAATTTGATTTTTTTTTTTTAAACCGAAATTTTTTATGCTCACCTATCTCAGTGGTAAAGGCCTCGATCAGCTCCTGTGTGGTGCTCTTTGCGCTTAGAGGTTTTACTGCTGTAGTGGGTTTGCCTTTAGTTTCAAGTACAACAGGTTTGGCTTTCAGACTCTGGGGGTCTGAGGGATGGGCAACCGGAGAGCCACCGAGCCGGGTACCATTGGCTGTGGGTTTGGAGGACTTTGTATCCGGTGCGATGGGCACCTTCTGTAAAACAACGGTCTTCTGAGGGGCACTGGGCACAGACGGAGCAGCATTGGGTTTGCTAGTTTCTGCATTGTTTTTAAGAGGCTGTACAGATGGAGGTCTTTTATCCCCTCCTAAAGGTGCAAGAGAGCCTTTGCCATTCGCCGATGACACAATCTCAATGGCAGCTTTTAAAGAAGCTGCAGACCCAGAGCTTTGAGGCACACACGGCACTACGGGTTGAGCAGCTGCGAGTTGTGGCGAGGGTAAATTCCTTGCCGAAGTAGAGATCGGGGTCGGGGGCTTTTGGGATACCAGAGGTTTTGACGGTTCAGGTTGTTGCTGTTTGGGGGCGGGGGTAACCCTGCTGGATGAGGCAGCCATGTAGGCTGGTGGCACCAACAGCGCCTCAGGGGTGGGCGGTGCATACGGTCCCCTCGGCTGCCAGGCAGGTCTGACCTCCTCCTCGTCTGGCTTGGGGCTGGCGCGTCGAGAATCCTTGGGGCTGGGGTCAGGCAAGCAGGGAATAAGGGGAAGCTCTTTGGGAAGCTCCGGCAGACTAGGCCACTTGGTGCAGTTTTCTTGTTTCTCCACCGGAGACGGACCTCTTCTGCTGCCGGAGCCGCCGGTACTCTGCTAGACTGAGCGATTTGGGCTTTGGCTCTGGGACTGCAAGGGCCACCGGAGGGAGGGGTGGTTCCAGCTGGGGTTCTGAATGATTGGAAGCGGCAGCGGGGCTCTGCGAAGACGGCGGAGGTTGGACAGCAGGGGGAGCTGCTGAGGAGCCTTCCGGCTTCTGAGGGGCCGGAGAAGGCCACGCAGGCGCTTGATGGTGCTGCTGAGTGATCACTGCAGAGGGTGAACAGCTGGGCTGACTCTTCTCACGACTAGTAGTTGACGCCTGACTGGTTGACACCGATGTGGCAACTCGCACATACGTTTCAGGCAATGGTGTTGTAGTGGCAATTTGTTTTTGTCTTTCAGTTTGACATGGATTTGGTTTCTTGGGTTTCACCGAGGAAGGCGCTGGAGTGGAGACAAAAGGAACCTTCGGTACTTTGTGTTTCTTCTCCTCTTTGACTGGCTGTTTTTCAGGCTTTTTGAGTGACTCCTCTGAGGACTTTGTTACGGTGCCACTCCTGAGGACCCTTCCCTCCACAGTGCTGGGTGGACACAGCTCCTTGCATTTCTTTTTCTTTCTCCTGCGGGAGGAGCTTCTCCCTTTAATCTCTTCTTTTTGTTTCTTAATCATCATCATGTTATCTTTCACAAATGGACAAAGCTCTGGAGTCAAAGGGCCTGCGACTTTCATTTGAGCCTCATCTTCATCGTCGTCGTCGACGACTATGTGCTCCGAGGTGTCGGAGGCCACTTCTTCAGCCGCGTCCGAAACATTCGACCCGTTGTTGGAAGGGTCCTCTCTCAGTGGAGAGGCGAGCGAAAGGCCCATACCTTGGATGGCCAGGATGGGTTCTCCATTTTCACCCTGGTCCACAACTTCAAGTAAGATTCCTCCTTCGGGCAACATCTGTTCGCCCGCATCATTCTGCATACAAATGTCCATACAGTACGGGCGGAGTTGCCGGACAATGTCCCCCAGGTTAACTGATACACCATCTTCAACTTCCTGCTCAAATGTGACAGGAAGCGGGAGGGCGAGACTTTCCCAGTTTAGCTGGTCGCCATCGGGAGATAAATCATGACTTCCTGGGCTCAGAGTGGAGGAGCCATCTTCCTCTTCCTCCCCATCACTCCTCTGGAGAAAGTCTGCCAGCATCAGTGGGAGGTTCTGAGCAGGAAAAAAATACACCAGTCAGAAATGCATCCACGTTTCAAATTCATATATTGTGGTATCGGGTGAGGAGCGCTACCTTTCCAGTTGATATGTGTCTTGGGTTATATAGCGTGTCCTTCTCTGGAGAGGACCGGGACAGACAAAGTAATCTCCTGAGCTAGAAAGTGAAAGAAACAAAAGCATAATGTAAACTGAAATGAATGTTTAAAAAAAACACAGAAGTCAGCAAGATAGCTTTCCAAAATCTGAAAGTTACGCATGACAGCGGCGCACTAACCGGAGAGAGTTCCCTTCCCTTCTGACCGGACAGCAGGTCTGAGTCAGGCAGTGTGTCAAATGGGGACAAGTTCTCATCACCCACATTGTCAAGGATCTCTGTCAGGGCCGTCAGCAGCGTGGCTTCACTCTCTTCCTCTACACCTTTAGTCTAAATAAATACATGGTAATTAGGTTAATGGGGGGGGGGTCAATAAATTAACAACTGTACTACGTCATGCTACGGCCATAGTTCTTCAAATATGTGACGTTTTTATTTATTACCTCTATTGTTGGCGTGTCCTCAAAGATAGAAAGAATTGAGGGGTCTAAGCAGCTTTGAAGGGCCTCCAGAGTTTCTGCAGAGCTCAGCACATCTGCCTTGAGTGGAAATAAATGAACATTTTTTTTCACAAAAGGACAACTGACCAAACTAAAAACACAATTCAGACAAAAACTTGTAGCAGCCATGCACATAATTGACTTGTGGCTACTATCCAATTACTACAGTATTATCTTTGTGAACTAGACTGTTCAATTTTGGTGGTTGGTGTTTAAGCCCAAATGCAGAGATTTTATTAAGTGACTTTTTACAATATATAAGCATGAGAATTTAATAAGCAAGTGTCAATCAGGCACGCAATACTCCAACATAATTATACATTTTAAATACAAATTATTACTTTTCTAAAAAGAAATCTGATCAAAAACAACAGTTTCGTCTATCACAGTAAAAAATAAAGAAAAAAATAAACGATTTCGTAGAATTGTTTCATGTATATGACGCACCCATGAAATACATGAGCACACAAGTCGAGTACAGTGGTCCGGTTTAATTAGCAACCATAACTCATAAAAATGACACTTTGATCCAATCGCCCAACGGTCTTCTACAGTAACCCACGTGTCGCTTTCTGCGCATGCACACAGTGCGCTGACACGTTTGATCCTCACGTCACCCCGTAGACAGGGAGCATACCCACGTGTGGCACTACAACAAACAGGCCACATATCCTTTTGACCGTCCTGTTATTATTCCAATCACCAAACGATAGGCGTCATTTAGACCCACATTTAGACTAAATGTTGAAAAACACCATGTCGTTATTTATGAACGGGTGTGTGAATGGGAGAAACGCACCGGGTCCGTTGCGCATGCGTTGCGCAAGTGGAGGCAACATGTGATTCACTCAGAGGGCTTTGAATGAAAACGTAGTTTTCTGCTGCACATATAGCTAGAATATGTAGTAATAATCAGCCAGGCGTGTTTTATCTTACCCAGTACAATCAGTGTCATATTATTAAAGACGTGTTATTGTGTGCATCATCACACTGCTGATGTCACATTACTGCAACGTGCTGGCATCGCGCAAATCAACCAACAGTTGACTTAAAAAGCAGAATTAACGCAAAGGTCAACAGTAAGCACGATGCATCAAAAAAAGGAATAATGGAGGAGCCATCGTGGTGATGCCACTCGGGACTAGCATCTCGCATTGTTACCACGTGTGTTTGAGGAGTAGCTTAAATACATAGGCTACGTTTACACCTTGATGCGGCATAAATGCAAATCCTTTACAATGTTTTTATACCCGGGGTACATGCCAGGCCATCTAGCAACAAAAAAAACACAGTTGTCATTTTACCCGTTTACACAGATATTTGTTTATTTAAAAAGGTAGGAAACCTGGGTCGTTCCCTAACCAGCTAACGTTAACACGTTTTTAGTTCATCTAAAAGAGAAAAGATCGGTTAAGAGAGACGCACCACATATGCAATACCACGAAAGCCATGTCCAGTTGTAAACGCCACCAACCAATACCTTATTTAAAAACAATTCTCACTGTAGATACAACGGTGGTATCCACGTGTCACTTTTCCATGCGCAGTGTGGCTACCGCCTGTACACACACCACGCTCCACCCGGCCGCACAATACACACTAAAGTACCCACCGTTGGGACTTCATCAAAGCAAATTAAGTATTTAACGTGTCCGTTACCTCGTCCAGTGTGTCCATAGAGAAAAATTCCATATTGCATGTTGTTAAAGTATCCTCGCCTGCTCCCCACCGCGCCGCCATCTTGCTCCTGCACTCTCTGCCCAGACTCGTTTCGAAATAAAAAAGTAATGAATCGCGCACTGAAGGACCCAAGCACGCCGGCAGGAGACATGTGGTCCTTCATTCCCGGCAAAATGACGCAGAGTGACGTCGGCGGCCAGGAGTTACGTTACGTGATCACGCTTTTTTGTAGTTCTATTTAATACATTCATGCATTGTATGCTCTCTTTATTATATTAGACTAATATGTAGTTTACACGTACTTTTTAAAATAACCTTACCATAATTGCTGGAACGACAGGATACAAACTATCAGGTAGGTCAGTTACTGGAGTCTGAATATTAGCTTGATGTTCTGTTTTTCTCGGTTTATTTGCATTTTTTTCAAAACTGTTTGGAGGATCGTTGATTGCACAAAAACGACTTGTGATATGTTGAGTAAAGTTTTTAGGATTTGAGTCAACACTACTTCTTAGCAGAATATGTACACTATTGTTGTAGTGTTATTGTCGTCAGTTTAAAATACGCAGAATGTGTGAAACAATTCGGTGTTTGACTTTTTTCTTACTTTATATCTGTCATGCATTTCTGCTCCCACAGTTTTGCACCAAAAGGCTTCTAGCAATGACTGTGGAAACAAGGAAGTAAGTAGGGCTCTTCAGGAATAGAGGAAACCTTTGTCTCACCATTATCATGTAATGCTTTCTTTCGGCTCCAGCGGGCGCTGTTCAGCAAAAGTTATTTGGGTTCTCTGTGTAAATCCCTTTTCATTTTCGAAGGTGCTGCTTTGGTATTTTTGATGCACATTTAGCCCTGAAAATGAATATGACATGCTCCGTTTTCTAGGATCAGTGGACAGCTGCAAAAAGGAGCTAGGAAGCAGTTCCTTTTATTTTTGACCATAGACCAAAGTTTAAATCTAAACAAACTGCTCTAATGGATGAAGTAAATTGACAATTGTAAGTCGCTTTTGATAAAAGCATCAGCTAAAGGACATGTAATGTATAATAAAACACCACATTGACAAGAGAAATAGTGCCCCCCCGCCCAGAGTAAGGAAGAAAGGAAAGTCTTTTTGTTTCTGGGTTTAAGACATGAAAGGAAGGTACGATAAGTGAGCAGGAAGAGTGTGACACACACAGGTGGGGATTAAATTGGGTCAGAAACAAAAGTGAGTAGGACTTGTCCTCACATTAGACCCATGCTGAATGCCATAAAAAAAAGCCATCAGCAATTCCCTCTGTCCCAAAGAGAATTATGGATTAGAGATGGACCCAGCCACGCATGCATGCATGCACACACGCACACGCACACTGTAGTCTATCGTTGTGGTACACCACTTAGTCTGTGTCTGTTTTCCTGTATTTTATTCTCTGCTGTGTGAAGAATTAAACTGTTACGCTTGCCTTTTTCTAAATCTACATTGTTCCACAGCTTCCCAACTGCTGCACAGCTCTCCAGCTGACTTGTCCACGTTTTATGGTAAAATAGAAAAAAGTATATCTCCAAACAATACACACCAGGTAAAATACCTAGTTGTGTGTCTGCGAGGTGCATATGTTCTGTCCCTCGGGCAGCACTCTCACCCACTGAACGAAAACATATATTTGTAAAATTGTATAAAACATTTGGTTTTAATTACATTTAAGATTTAGAAGGTCTGGACACATTTTCTCATTCAATTCAATGAGAAAGTGTGTCCACACTTTGGACTGGTACTGTATACGTCTACTCTGCCATATACATCGGTTTGATAGGGTTTGATAAAAATGGAAGGATATGTTTAATCCCCTACTCTTCCCCACATGTTGAATTATCGATGAGCTGAAGATGCTGAACTCCAACTCAATCCTGAAGAGTGTGAATGTCAGGTTTATTTCTCTGTCTTGATTGGTAAACATCCTCTTCAAACATTTGGCTGTGAACTAATTACCTGCTACGTGGCTTTAGCAGTGTTTCCAGAAAATGTGTTGGACATTTGTTCCTAATGAACAACTTTGTCTTTGTATAGTTTTGCCCTTTCTACGAGACCCTATTGCCTTTATTCTGTCCCAAACCACCGTCTTCGCAGCGTTTCACCTTTCCCCTGTCCTGTATGTCATGTAGCCACATAAGGGTGTTTAACACATAAGTCCTTATCCAACAACGAGACGCTGGACGTCTTTGGTGCCTGCTCCCCACGTGTCCGAGACACAATTGACCCAACCGGTCTGCTTCTCGTTACCAGTCACGCTCTAATGAATCCTGTGCTGCTCATGTTTCCTCTGCAGTCTGCCACATCTGTGGGAGCTTAAAGACTTGTGAACCTGTCTGCGTGTGAGAGAGACAGAGGAAGAGGGGAACGCCACTGTGCCCCCGACGCACTCCTTAACCGCTGCTCTGCCGTCGCCATGGATACAGTGCCCCCCCCCCTCCCCCTCCGCCTCACGGTCGGCATGGAGGGATGGGGCTCTGCGTCATATTTACACCAGTGCAGCTGAGAGCTGCCCCCCCCCTCTCCCCGCCCCTTTCCTATCCACCCTTCCCACTCCTCCTCCTTCTCTTTCCGTCCTTCCTTCCTTCCCTTCTTCCTTCCTTCTCGGCATCCAATTTGCGCACGGATCTCCCCTCCATTTGTGACTACATCTGCATCTGCTCATCACGGTCTCTCGTCTCTCGCTCTCTCTCTCTCTCCCCCCCACCATCCTCTCATTCTCTGTCTCTGCTGGCACAGCGTAGGTCACTTAGGACCAAGGCAGAGTTTTTCAAGCCAGTGTGGGTGCGGAAGAAAGAGGAAGACAAAGGTAAGCGTTAAGATTTAAGTGTTTATGAGAGACAGTGCAACCGCAGAGAAGAAAATCCGAGTGAAAGGAAAGCAGGGGGGGATGGAGGGGGGGATTGCAGAACAGCTGCGAGACAAAAGGACTGAGGTGAGCATTAATGCAACAAACTCACCTGAGAGCTTTTTAAACATGTTTTTAGGAAAGTAAAAATGTAGTTCTCAGTGCATGTCAGCAAGTGTTTGTGTGCTGTCAGAGGAACAGCAGGGCACACTGTGTGACTGTGTGTAGACCCTTTGCTGTCTGTCACACTGGTGTCGTAGTCCACTGCTGCACAGTGGAGAGAACGGAGGGGGAACTTCACTATCCTCAGCTTTCTGAGCGGCGCTCGGATGTGTTGACAAAGCGGGAATCTCTTTATTTGCAAGACTCAAAGAGGGAGAGGGGGAGAGAGGGAGAGAGGGGAGAGGGGACAGAGAGAGCATGCCTGACAGTGCAGTTGGTGGGGAAGTGCTCAGCTTCAAAGCCTAATCGCTCCTGGAAACAGAAGCCATTTCCTAAATCACATTCCCTCACCCCTCCTCCTTTTCTCCCCCCCCCCTTCCCCCCCTCATCTCTTGCAGTGTTTTTTTTAATCTCTCATATCTGCTTTTGTTCAGAGTTCTCTTTTTGGTGGTAGAATCTTTGATAATTGTTAGAGCTGCAAATTGCGACCTACAAGGCGCACAAAGGACCGGATAACAGTACAGAACAGAGCGCAAGAGATGAGAGGACTCAGAGAGAGGGAGAGAGAGAGAGACCTTGTTGAAAGAAACACAGAGAGAGTGTGTGTGTGTGTGTGTGTGTGTGTGTGTGTGTGTGTGAAATGGTAATGAAAAGACAGGGAGAACACAAGTGAGGGGAAAAGATGAGGAGGCCCGCAGGGCTGTTCATTGTGTCTCGGTCCTGAGAACAGGGTCTGACATGGTGTATGACATTTCCCTGCGATGCGTCTGCCACTCTGCTGGTGTGTGGGGAATGCGTCTGTCAGCCTTCGTTCCAGTGGAGACAGTTGCTTGTCTTTTCTTAGTATGAATTGGTTGTAAGTGACGTACAAAAGAGATCTCTGAGGTTTGTTAAACTAGCCTTTGATGCCTGTGTGGGTCCATCGCAAGTACACTTTTATTCAACTGTTTCTGCATCACTTTTTTAAATGTATTTGAACTATCTACATTTAGCTGACTTCTCTTCTTGTTTTCTAATAGTTTTTTTCATGAACTCAGCTGACTCAGGATGTGAACACATTTGCTAGTTTGTCAAATAAGTA
The DNA here is from genome assembly GCA_021346845.1 of Apeltes quadracus. Lineage (NCBI taxonomy): Eukaryota > Metazoa > Chordata > Actinopteri > Perciformes > Gasterosteidae > Apeltes > Apeltes quadracus. The sequence continues at coordinate 7,913,867 of CM037922.1, forward strand.
AACTCTACAGTATTTACAAGTTCTTCCAATCATGTCAATTTCAGTCAGTTAGGATTGTAGAAATATTTATAGAAAACACAACTCCAAACTCGGTCTGTTACCCCTCCTACAAGATAAGGTACATGAGCAACAAAGACATCCGGGTCATTACGCGCTTGTGTGTTTGTGAAGCGATCCTGAGATTATTGTCTCGGAGAGAAAGATCCAAGAAGAGAAGTTATGGGATGAGTGGGAAGGGAAACCGGAGAGGTGGAGGGGGTGGTGGTGTTGGGCGGAGGGGGAAAGGAAATGAAACAAAATCACGTCAAGCTGCAGAAAAAGCTTGAGCTAATATCAACAGCGAGCTGAGATTAAATCAGTCAAAAAGAAGCAGAGGCTGCTGTGCAAACCGTGTGCAGCCGAGTCGACTGTTTACACAGCAGCTCATATTGGGTGCAAGCATGTGCACGGCCGCACGTGCACACTCCTCCCGCCTCCCGTGGGTCTCCTGTGTCCCCGCGCTGCAGGTGGGCCCTGCATTTTTAATCAATACTGTCTGTAGTGATTAACACCAGTCTTCACTCAGCAGCAAAGAAAAGAAGAAAACAGACGGAAGGAGCGAGAGAGGAAGACAGATGGAAATCTGTCACACGCTAGCCGCTGTGCGTGCATACACACATGTTTGTTTGTTTGTGTGTGTGTGTGTGTGTGTGTGTTTGTTTGGCAGTAATGACCCTTTGCCTCTCGGCTCCTACTGAGTATGTTTATCTCCCATGGCAGCACAGAGCGAAAATGGACCATGCATCATTGCCACACACACCTTGTGCAGTTTCTCGCTTTCCTCTGCTTCGCTCTAATTGCCTCCCTCATGCATTGTCCCTTTCACTAACACATTTGCGCACACACACACACACACACACACACACACACACACACTCCATTTCATATTACTTACTCAAGCCTCACATTATGTAAAGGCTCTTTCTTCCTACTTCACTCCTCTCTCATGTTCCCTCCCACTTGTGTTGCAATATGCCTATTAATGATGCAGTTAGAGCACCACTGCCAACTTCCTGAGAGAGAGAGAGAGAGAGAGAGAGAGAGAGAGAGAGAGAGAGAGAGAGAGAGAGAGAGAGAGAGAGAGAGAGAGAGAGAGAGAGAGAGAGAGAGCTGCTCTTTTGTACCACTCCCTCTAATCTCTCCACCCCTCTGTCCGTGTTGTTTTCCTCAGAGTCGGCCCATGCGAGCGGCGCGTGGACTGAGCGCAGCTGTTTCGTTCCGAGCAGAGCCCAACATGTGAGAAGATGTCTGTTGGAGGTTGTGCTTGTCCCGGTGAGTGCGCGCTCTTTCTATTTCTGCCTCTCTCTTCCTCAGGTTCTCTTTCCTCCTTCGTCTCCGTGTTCAGCGGGGCTGTCGGAATGATGACTTATGTAAAAATGCTGCAAAGCCGCCCAGGGGGGCCGGCAGCAACCCGTGTGAGGGTTGTGCGTCGGCGCTGCACTCCCAACACATGCCCTCAACACAAGGTTGCAGAGCGACGCTGCCGCGCTTTGGGGCCGAGTTGTCCAGCAGACCCTCTCAGTCACGCTGGCTCGCTGTGCAGCAGATCGATGGCTCTCTGAGTTGTGTCACACGGCGAGACACTGCGGTATCAATAAGTGCTCTGACTGCTTTTCATTCCTCGTTCTTGTCTGGCCACTTAGAAATCGCTGTCGCCGTCACAACAACTGTCACAGAGCACAGCTGAATAAGGAAAGCGTGCTTTCTTCACTGCGAAATGGTGTGCAGCTCGTCTCTCTGGATGAATGTGAACCGTTAACGAGGATACTGAAGGCCGGCGCATGCTTCTGCGTCGGCGTCTCCGTTGCGTTTGCGTGTTGCGTCGTTTCAATTCATGGTTCAAAAAGGCTTTGCGTGTGTTGCAAAGCAATTCACCGCCAGAACACCAGGCGGAGTAACGTTTATTGTCGTAGTCGACCAAAAGAGTGCCGTCTTTGCGAGTGGAAGTCGTTGGTTTGTTTATTAATTTATCAGAGACTTTTTTTGCCCCGTGCATCAAAACTGCTGCTTTTCTTCGTCTCTTTTCGCGGACATTTGTCCCGTATTTCCTCCACAACTTTAACGCCCCCTCGACCGGCAAAACCGACGTTTGCGGAGATCTACGTCCATGAATTGGAGCCCATCCGCGCGTCTTTATAGTCCGCCAATGACGCGTGTGTTTCTAAGTGGTCATATTTACGGATTTCTTCAGACAAAAGCTCTTAGATCTGATTCATTCTCTCCTAAAATATATTTGTTTTAATAATGGCGGAATTACGCTATGAAACCGGAAATCCGAGACTCTGGCAAGGATGTAGTAAGCGGACCAATCACAGCCCTGCTGCTTGCGTTTCCTTGCGGAGCTTGCGTATCCGTAGACGCAAGGGTTGGAAAAATTGGTCGACTCTACGCAGGGGACACGCAAGGGGCGCTTGCGCTTGCGTTTCTCCGAAAACGCAAGCGCATAAACTAGGCTTTAAGACGGTTTCGGCTAAAGGGCGAGTTTGAGTTAAGCTGCTCTTTGGATGTCAGGCAGCTCTTAGTCATTGTGACCTTGCATTTCTATGTATTTTTGTTTTTGAATGTGATTGTTGTGCTGGGCTTGGCTTTTCATGACATATACATTCTTAAGCTTCAAACAGAGATTAGATTAAATAGCGTTCACTGCTCATGTTATGGTTTTGCTCCTCCGTATCCACGCTGCACAGTGTCAGAAGCGAGAGGAAGGAAATCTAGAACTGTCTGCACATGTCAGCCGTTGGTAAGCAACATGTTGTGGTCATTTCTATCGAGTAGATCTTCCAATTCATTCTCTCCCGCAAAGCATTTCATCCCGTTCGACTTCGGAGCGATTTCGCTCTACGGTTACCCCGGCGGGAGCCGGCCGGCTGCAGAGGCGGTTGGTGCACGGTGCCAAGGGGACGTTCCTTTAACAGCACGAGGGAGCAAGTAGCAGACATAAATTGAATCGTAGCATCTGCTCAGGGGGGGATCTCAGAGAGGACAGATTGAATTAGGGTGTCAGTATCATTTTAATGGGGCGGCTCTGATTCATTGGTAGTCGCCTATCAGATGCAATAATATTAGAGAGGCCTCTGCTTGATGTTCTCCTGTCAGATCTTTTTTTTCCTTCTTTTTCCTATTGCTCACATCCTCGCTCTCTCCCGCCGCTGCCTCTGTGGACGGACAACTATGGAGCAAAAGCTTCTAACAAAATCCACATGTTTGTGAAGGACGTAGAGAAACAGAGGTGGAACCGGAGAGATCTGCCATGAGCATGTTGTGCAGCAACACTCACAGGTTTAAGCGGGAAGGCGAGTGTGCGCATGTGCAACGCACACAAACACTTGAGAGCACACACACACACACACACAACTTGATGCGGAGCCTGCTTGGACAAGTTTAGGCTGGCTGATCTGGCAGATAACCACAGGGAAACATTGATCAACACTGGTTTGCAGTCTCTCTCTCTCTCCCTCACTGCTGCGTGCTGTAAATCATTACATTTGAAGACCAGTTTGTTTACATTCTTGTGCGATGGTGGACGGGGGATCCTCCCCGTACTTTGTGTGTGAATCTGCATCTGAAAAAAACCCAACCAGATCCTCTCTCGCTCTACAGCAGTGGCTTTTTTTCATCTGGGCCTGTTTGTCTTTTGTTTGGGTAAGAGTGTATAGAAGGGAGGGATCTGAACTGAGCACATTTGCATGTGGCAGAATGTGAGCCATAAAGAAGAACAGACGTCTCATGTCTGTCTAGCTCATTGACAACCCTGTGACATCCTGCTGTTGTTATGACTTTGCTGCAAATCCGTCTTTTTAAGGCTTTGTTGCCCGCATGAAGGAGATCCGTCCTAACACAGTGGAGCCAATCACATCCTTTGTTCAGACTAAATGGTAAAAATAGATTGCCTGTGAGCTGAAGACCCCCACCTACCCCACCCTCCCCCACACTCTCCTCCCGCCTCTCCCCTCCATTCTCACACGCAATCATGCTTGAGCTCCCCTCTCTGCTCACTACTCTCTCACCCATCTCACTTTAACCCCTCCCTCCTATTTCTGCCTCCCTCATCTCACCCCGCTCTCTTTCCTGTGCCCTTTTTTCATTCTCCTTCACTCCTTAATCCCCTCTGCACTGCCTTAGCAGTGGCGTCAGCTCATCATGCATAAAGTCACATGGCATCTGATTGGCGAAAAGTGACTTAAAGCAGAACCAAGATGGCAGCCAAACAGCCTTTTTGATTACGGTTACATAACAACACAACTGCCTCAGCTTTGTCTCACTGCGCTTCAAAGCTTGTGCCTCATTTTTCTTCACTTCATCTCTTGTCCTTGTCCTCTCCTCTCACTACCAGCCTCTCAGATCTTGTTTGCTAGATCAAAATGGCTGTGTGTGCAGAGGCAGAGGGAAAGAAGGAATGCGTGGGAGACAGAGATGCTGGGAGTCAGAGAGATGGAGGATGGGGGTGGGGGGGGCAGAGTGGAGACTAGTGATGTCACATCTGCTGCGGGCCGACAGGATGGCAGAGGAAAGCTGGCATGTGCCACAGCCGAGAGGCGGGGGAGGGGGGGAGGGGCAAGGGGGTGAATGTGCGGGAAAGAAAAAATGATTTTCTGTCTAAGCTCACCTTTTATTGGAGGGAAATGTCTTTAAAACATCACATCAAAACAATAGGTGTGACGATGTTTTTTTTAGCGTCGTGCTGTATTTCTGTTCCTGTTGTTGTGTCTTTTTGCAAATTTTGCAAATTTTCATGCAAATATCTATTTGATGGCAAGTGTATCCAGCCTGTTTGAGCTGGTTAGTGAGGCAAATGTTATCATGTTGGTAAAGGGATTGCCACCATATAACAGAATTCATGTTGTGCTTTGGACTGTTTTCCTAGATCTTAAAAGCTGCGCTTTCAGACTTGAATTGATGATGCCCAAAAGGGAGGAGGATTTGGTATATGACAACAGTAGCCCTATAAATGACCAAACCCCCAGTTAAAACACACTCTCCGTTAACAGAAATATTCCGATCTGATTCCGATCAGTGACTTCTGTCATCGCCACAGCAACGTTCCTTCTTTATCTTGTGCGCGTGCTGTTTAACTTCCTGCTGCCGGGCCGCAGCCTTCCTGCTGCCTGCCTGCTGCCTTGTTGCTATCACTACTAGGCGGGTGTTACAGAACAGTTTCCCTCACAGCTCTGTGCCTCCACTGTGGCGGCTCGAAGCGCATGCAACCGGAGTGTGAACATGCTGTTCAGCAGCGCTCTCTGGTTCCCCCACTGATGCACGACTCGCTCTGTCACAGGGCACAATACGTTGGAGGGTTTTTGAAAAAAGGCTTATTTTACACATGTTGAGTCAACGTGTTTACAGCCCACCTGGGCTTCTTTATCTACGTTCGTTTTTTAAAACCTGTGATTCAAAATGAATTCAACATTTTTCATTCATCATAAGATTAGATTAGTCGCGTTAGCCCAGGTTTCAACTTACTGAATTAGAATCTAGTTCTTAAGGATCCAACTCCTCAGGACTGAAACCTTCCCACAGTAATGTGTAAATATGCGATATTCCATATTTAAAGACGTGTGAATCCTGACAGCTGTCTTCCTGACAGCCCATTTTGTGTGTTTTAATAATAATGCCATAAATACAAACTATCCATATGAAATGTATATGTGGATACATTCATGGAATAGGCAGATAAAGATGATAGCTACAAGATAAAAGCGAGATTTTATAGTTTTATTTTAGCTGCAAGTAGTGGGCAGTAAAGTCAATTTTATTGTATTCTGTCATGTTCTATTTGTCCTATTTGACAGTTCTATTCTGAAGCATGAGAATGTTTGCAGCGCTTGCCAGCAGAGGGAGATGCTGTTCTGTCACATCTGTTCTTTGTGTCAGTCCATCAACACTGACTTGGGAATCAATGTTTTCAACAAAAGCGTAGGGATCTAGTCCCATGTGCGACAAAGGGCTTTGTGTTTGATTATCCTGTAGCTTTCCCAACTACGCAGCAAAACTCTTTAGATTAGACCAGTTACTTTACACATTTATCGAACGATGTCGCCCACAGATCACACCAGATATTTTTGTTATCACCGTCCAATTTGAAAACTGAGTACAAGCTGCAGATGATGCTGTATATCTGCCCACTAAGCCTGATGGGAGCTTTCAGCAGTAGCAGTGACTGGTCTGGGACAGATCCCTCAATGAAGTGCATTGCTCCACTTTTCTCATCCGCTCTCCGGATTCATATAATTCGACAAAATGACTGCCAGCAAAAGTGAAAGGCTCAACGAATTGAGCTTTAAATGCACTTTGAGACCGCAAAAGGTTTTCCGGGCTTCAGCTATATTGCTTGTAAACATTATAGTGGCTATTGATTAAAAATGAGGCGGCAGATTACGCCCTTACATAATCTGAGGCTCAGGATGGAGGATTTGAGTCATCTGCCAAGTAAATCATTTTTTATAAGCCTTAACAGAGTTGGCTTGAATTAAACAGCCTGTTTAGGTAACTAATCTGTGTGGCAGTGTGAACACAATGTGTGTTTGTTTGTTACTGTCAAGACAAACTTGATTCCCAATGCTTCAAGCAACCCTAACGAAAATGATCACTATCACGTCCAAATGACTGCTTGAATTTAATATTAATGCCCCTAACAATGGAGGTTTTATAAATGCATATCGTCTACAGATTATAACACTGCCATTTCTGTTGAGTGAATAAATGCAGGAGTTTCTAAACTCAAAAGTGACATATCATTTCTGGACTGACCTTAGTTTATATTCGAAGGGCTATATATGTTTCTGCATACTTGTAGGTCCAAGCCTGTCTGGTAAAATGTTTAAAATGTCCTGTTCTTAAATTCATGCCAATAAATTATGACTCTTAAAAGTTTGCCATTTGTCCTAAATATGAGAGCGTAGGAATCGTTCGTATCCAAGGGCATATCCTTCTAACAATAAAGACACACACGGAGCAGACATCTAAATGCTAGCGAGGACCCCGCAATTTCCCAAAATGACCTAAAATATCACCGGGGATTTTGAGGAAATGTGTATAGAAAACGCACATCTCAAAAACGCTACGGATGAGCCCGGTTGACACGTTGTAAACTCCGTGCTGCGCGTGTCTCGTCTGATGGGATGGGCGGGGCAGAGAGGAGGAGGCGGGGCCTGTTTTTTTTTTTTTTTTTTTCTCCTTGTCTCGGCTGGCAGGAACAAAGGGTCCTGTAGTAGTAGTAGTAGTAAATAGGTTAGCATCGTCCCCTAATGAAATGACATTCAAATCAATTAGTTCGGGAGTGCAAATTGACAGCAAACGGGGCAACTAGCTGGAGCGTTTTCCGCCCCTTGTCGTCGTGTCGGGCTGTCGGACCAACGTCACATTATCACCGGTCGGCGCTGGAGCTTTCACCGTCCAGCCGCTCCGGCTAGCAGCCAAGCTAGCTGGCCAGAAACACCGAGCGGAGGTGTCGAGCAATACCGCGGTTCGGTGGACCTTTCTCTGCAGGTAACTCAAAGTTATGACCACGCTGTTTTTTTGACGCACGGTGCGCAATAAACCACGACAACAAAAAGAAAGAAAAAGCGCTTGTCAAAAAATAACCGCGTTTAACGGTTAGTGGATGTCTGCGGCTAGCTTGGTCAATAGCATCCGACCAATGAGTGCGGCCCTGCGCTCCAGCCGAAGCCCGCTCCAGCGCCCTAAAGTGAACACAGACCTCATTTTGTAACCGCCAACTGGGCTACAGACTGAGCTGGCGTTATAACGGCAGGCAGTGCAACAGTGTTGCCAGTCCCGGCGCATTGTGTTGTGGGTGTTTTGAGTGGCCGCGGGCCAGCCTGTGCATGCAGCTCCATTGTCTGCACGGAGCAGTTTGCGAGGACTCGCTGTGTTAAGTCCCCCGTTGTTAGAGGGCTTTTTGCTCGTGGAGGACTCGTGCATCACTAACCTTGTCATTTTAACGCAAACTTCTGGCCCGGTATGTGGGCTTTTCATAATGGGTCGTTTGAATATGTCTTGTGTAAAGGGTGTGTGTTGATGAATCTTTAGGGCGAGAATAAACGGTGTGTCAGCGCTTTGCAGAATGTATGTTTTCACAATGTGGAAGCGTTACATAATGGAGAAAAACATTCTGCAAATTGTGCAAAAGCGGAAGATTGAATGGAGCTTCATTGCTGTCTGGGAGCGTGTGGGGACCGCAGGGGGGTGGGGACAGGGTCTATAGGTCAGACATTATGCAAATAGCGAAGCATTGTGGGTGATCGTGAGCAGGTTCCCCCCATAGCATATGGGAGGACTCCATGACATGTGACAACTGTTCAGTGTACACTGAAGCAGGGGGGTGAACCTAGGTGGGATGTGAATGGAGATGGACAGATCAGAGTTCACACTGGCATACTTGACCCCGACTCCCTTCTTTCTCACTGCATTTGTATACCTCGACTCCACATTTGCAGAGTAGTCTGACATCCATTGGGACAAATTAAACTATTGGTGCCTTTAGTGGCTTGTTGGAAATGCCATATTTGCTAGCACTTGTTAATCACATAAAAGGGATCAAATACAGAAAACTAAATTTCTATGATCCCAACATTTCCTTATCTGTTAGCCATATTATGAAAGAACCACATACATTCCATTCACATGCATTTGCTATAAATGAGTTAAGCCAGTCAATTTTTCCACCCCAGTCCGCTACAGTTTGGCTGCCTGGGTATAGATAATTTTGATCAGGCTTTATTACATGTCGCTGCTGTGTTATGTGAAGTCTGCTTGAGTAGAGATACTACAAAGATTTTGTTTTTGTTTTTAGTATAACTGGACTGTTTGAGAATTAATGCCTTATCTGGACAGACAAGAGTTAACAACAGCCGGGATATGCGTGAGGGGGGATGGGAAGAAGAGGCAACTCTGGGGACAGACGCACACAGGCGCGTGCACACACGCGCAGGCACATGGTTGGTATCACATGGAGCTGAATGTAGAGAAGAGGCCTCTCTGTAAAGAAAACTGGGTAGAACTCCATTTCACTGATTGTTTCCTGAGAGTTCTGTGGGCTAATAAATATAGCTATATCCCCTCCCTGTGATGGTTTGTTTCCTCGTCCATTTACCAGATTGAAGATGGATTAGATGATGAAAGCAGCAGGAAATTGTTTTGGCAGTGTGCTTTTTATTTGAGTAAATCTCAACAAAATTGTTCAGCATTGGATTACTTAGATGATGCTGAGATTTGAACGAGCTAAATCTAAAGTAACCTAAATCTCCTCTAAATCTCTGCTCTTTTCCCCCTGTGTGTGTGCAGGCTGTTCGTCAAAGTCATTCAAGCTGTACTCTCCTAAGGAGCCCCCCAACGGCGGCAGCTTCCCCCCCTTCCATCCAGGCGCTATGCTGGACAGAGATGTGGGGTAGGTCAAGGTTATACTTGCAGGAAACAAAGCTTTTTCATTTTTTTAAAAATAAATATTGATTGATAGTGAGGATTCTATAGCTTATACTTGCAGGTCTTGGCAGGACACGCCTGTTTTATATATATTTTCTTTCCTTTTAATAATTAACCCAAAGTTAAATATTTAACTTTTGTTCATAAATGTCCCAGCAGTCTAAGGTTAGATACTGTTAAAATAATTAAGAATGATTTCTTTAGTCCAGAAAATAAATTGTGACCGTGTATCTCTATGGAACCACAGCTGTGCTTGCATTTGAGTTCTAAATATTTGTTTTTGGGGCCTGTGTGGTCTTTTCAGTGGCCGGATTGAAGCATTTTAATCTGTTAAAAGTTGTATAGTATTACAGCTTGCTTTGCACATCAAAACTGAAACCAGAACTTATTCCCATTTGAAATCTGTACACATTTGATGCTCAGCCTCTGGTTTCTTATATGGCTGGCCTGCGATCTCTTCTATTCTTATTCAAGGATTGCTTAGTGGCATCAACTCTGCCCTCCAGGTTGTTTCATTAAAGCATTTTGTTTTTCAATGAACAAAAACAAACCCTTTGTTAAAAATCTTTTTGTAAAAAGACATTTGACAACCTGGAGAATGACGAGAGACCATTACACATTAAAGTTATCCTCTCAGCCATCTGAATGTAACGAAACATTTGTCAGGCCACGTTTTTCAGAACCACTTTTTTCATTCATTCATAAAATGTTGCATCTCAAACACCTTTTTGCCCTGAATTGAGTAATTTGCTTTAAACAGTGGATTTTCAAAGTGGAAAACTAAAACCACATATCCTTGTTGTTACTTATGTTTTCTATAAAATGATTGCTGATGTTTGTACTTCCTGTTGTTCCTAGGCCTACACCCATGTACCCCCCATCGTACATGGAGCCTGGAATGGGGTGAGTGCACTGACGCCTGCATAGTGAAAGTACAGTTGTGGTTTGTCTTTGCTCAAACAGCATTCATACAACCTTATACTCTTGTTTATTTTAAAGCACACAGACATTAAATATCCCGGCAATTGGCTTCTGTTTGAAAGTGCTTGGCACTCATGGAAATTCTTTTGTGTTACAGGAGACCCACGCCGTACGGGAACCAAACAGATTACCGGATATATGAGCTGAACAAACGGCTACAGAATTGGACAGAGGTGAGAGTCCCTTCATCGTTCACATGGAGAGTAATAAGACCTCAACACTTAAGTTTCTTTTTCACGTCGGTTTGTGGTTACAATTTTTAGTGCAACTCCTGGGAACCACTTGCTGTCGCCATGTTTTCTGATTCTCCCTCCCAGCTGCTGCTCGTGTAGTTAACCATTTTGTCTAAAATTAAGCCTGAGAATGCACTTAATTTACATTCAGTCAGTAATAAGATTATCTGATCAACCTAAACAAAAACATAATTAGAGTGCCAACTTGTTTATTTGCTTGAGCGTGCAGTGGAGTTCCTGTAACCACACATGCGTTTCGTGTTGTGGTGATTATGTTGCAAGAACACCTGTATTAAAAAAATTCATGGTCTTACATTGACCAGAGCAAGAGTTTACAGGTTTTAGGAAATTTGAGGAAACAAGAACTTCTGCTTGTCTGTGAGCGGTTTTACTATGTTTAGATCCCTTTTTTGTTTACCCATTTGATCTAGTAAATTGGGCTTGCAGATTTTAAAGGAATTCAAATAGAGGAATGTTTCTTCATCTCGTTTCAGGACTGTGACAATCTCTGGTGGGATGCCTTCACCACAGAGTTCTTTGAAGATGACGCCATGCTCACCATCACTTTCTGTCTGGAAGATGGACCCAAACGATACAGTGAGACAAAAAAAAAAGAAAATGCCACTGTTTTTTAGGTTCTACTTATACTCTACTGTTTTTATTTGAGTGATGTCCAATAATGAATATCTTTTAAAAAAATCTCAATTTTCACGGCACTCTTTCCTTACATTGGTGATTTAAACGTTCACGTATGTATTATTTTTTTTGTTTAGCCATCGGCAGGACCTTGATCCCACGATACTTTCGTAGTATTTTTGAGGGGGGCGCCACAGAGCTGTTTTACGTTTTGAAGCATCCAAAGGAGTCCTTCCACAGTAACTTTGTGTCCCTTGACTGTGACCAATGCACCATGGTGACTCAAAATGGCAAACCCATGTTCACACAGGTACTGGATGCACAATGTAACTCAAACTGCTGTGTCTGGCCCTGTGACTTCTAACTTGTATTTCTCTGCTGTGGTTCAGGTTTGCGTGGAGGGCCGCCTGTACCTCGAGTTCATGTTTGATGACATGATGAGGATCAAGACGTGGCACTTCAGTATCAGACAACACAGAGAGGTCCTGCCAAGGAGCATTTTGGCTATGCATGTGAGTTCCACACTCTGATAACCTCGCGCCAAAATGCTAATGATCGTACAAGCACTCATTCATTTAATCTTTTGGACACAATCATGTAGGATCCGCAAATGCTCGATCAGCTGGCTAAGAATATCACAAGATGTGGGCTGTCCAACTCCACACTCAACTACCTCCGTGTAAGCAAATTTCCCTCTGATTGTCCTTCACCTTTTCGATCATTCGTATGAATTAAGCTAACTGCAACATCCTTTCTCCTTCTCTTCTATAAAGCTATGTGTCATATTGGAGCCCATGCAAGAGTTGATGTCAAGGCATAAGACCTACAGCTTGAGCCCCAGAGACTGCCTGAAGACTTGCCTCTTCCAAAAGTGGCAAAGAATGGTTGCACCTCCAGGTAACATGCACACACATTGTTTTTCATGCACAAATCCAGTTGAAATTGCAAAACGGTTCTGCACCAGGCTGAGAAAACAACAGATTTACATTTACTTAAATATGTGATCTCTGAAATGTGCCTTGTACCTGTCCACCACGTAGCTGAGCCAGCCAGACAAGCTCCGAACAAGCGGCGGAAAAGGAAGGTGTCCGGTGGAAGCACCGTGAGCTCCGGTGGAGGCAGCAATAACAACAGCAACAGCAAAAAGAAGAGTCCAGCCAACAGCTTTTCTCTCTCCAGCCAGGTACCTGTAAGCATTACATTTACTTGACCTTTATCTCCACCTCCAAGTTCAGCATAGGAGCAAGGCTTTGGAGGGGCTGGGAAGAAGGCTTATGGGGATAGGAAGGGATTTGCGGGTGGTGCCAGGGGCTATTGGTGAGTAAAGGAGTGGGTGTAGCAGCGGGATAGCGATAGCACAGGGAGGCCTCTGTAAGTGGGGTTTGGATAAAGGTGTGGTTGGGGAATAGCGGTTGCTTTCTATCATTCTGAGTAGCTTTAGTTTGTGGACCCCGGCTGTGAACCAGTGATGGGCAGTCCCTGGTGCTCTGGGGCCAGAGGTTTATGGGTTTGTATAGAGAAGCTACAAGTGACCTCCATTGCTAAGTAAAGCTCAAAATGGGTGGGGGTCATGGGGTAAGGTTACCTTGCTGTGATTTCCAGTGGGACAGTTGGGTTTGCTCTCTTTAGAGTCTAGTCTCTCAGAGCACACGATTCACACAGCACTGCCGTCTTTCCCGACTTGGTTGCGTGAACGAGACCCGAGGTGGAATAAAACGCCCACCCCCTTCTCCCCTCCCTTCCCCTCCCCTTGATGCAGCACTCAAGCTTCATGGATGCCCACTGCTGGCCAGTAGGGAGGGCCCTTGATCCCCGTTCTTGGAACTGCGACAGGCAGTTGGGGTCACAACTGACACCCATGTCAGGGTAGATGGCCTGACGAGCACCTCGTCCTATTGTGATGGGTCCAAGATTTAAAGGACACTTAATACCTCAAGTTTGAAATACACTCTTGGCCCCTAAAACATAAAACACAAAGTATCAATCAATCATTCTTATCATTCACTTAAAAAAAAAAATCTATAACTGAATCAACTTAATCGGTAGAGCATAAACAAAAAAAATCTGCAGCAATTCCGCCCAGCCCCCTGTATTATGGGGATAATATGTACCGGCCCTTGCTGTCCCCTTTAGGACGTGATGATGGTGGGAGAGCCCACTCTGATGGGAGGGGAGTTTGGTGACGAGGACGAGCGTCTGATCACACGGCTGGAGAACACGCAGTTCGATGGGGCGAATGGCCTGGAGGATGAGGACAGTTTCAACAGCTCGCCTGCACTTGGGGCACACTCGCCCTGGAACAACAAGGCTCCCTCCAGTCAGGAGAGCAAGAATGAAAACTCCCAGTCGTCCCAGTAGAGTGCTGGGGTCTCAGCCAGCCCCCCCACCCCCCCTTTTTTTTTCTTTTTTTCCCTCCAATGATTAAATGCTACTGGTATTCAACTGAGCCAACACACTAGCGAGAGGAGTCAGGGAAGGTGGCCTTGAGCACTTGTGTTTGTTTAATTTAATTTTGTTTTGTCATGTTCATTTTTATGACGAAAGGAGAGTGGTTAGGAAAATGGACAATAGCTGCTGGACTGGTAAAGCGCCTCACATGAAGGACAGGGTCAGCAGAATCCCACTCGCTCCCTCACATTGCTGCACATGACCAGTGGTGCTCAGCCTTGGCCCTTGTCTGCTCAGCTCCAGTCGGCCCTCTTGGAGGCGGGGTGGGGGTGTGTGTTTGTGTGCATGTGTCTCCCTCCCCCTCCTCCCCCCTACCCACCACCCCCTATCATAGCTCACCACAGTGTTTGAGCCATAGTTGGCATGGCCTGTTGTCCGAGTGCTCGCCATGGCGACCATGTCAGTGGGTTCTTGTTCCAACCTCGGGTCTCTCAGGCGTGCGTTTTCCTTGACGACGCACCACGTTGTTTCTGTTGTGCTCATGTCACAGGGAAGAAATGCTTAGCTTTTATTTAACTTATTTTTTTGCAGGCTGCAGAAAACTGTGTGCACTCTTTAGTATCAAAATTCAACGTTCGGTTTTTAAAAACTTAATTATTTGTTTTTGTAGGACCTGGTTGGAACAAAAACCTGTACAGTGCCGGAGCTTGAGGACCGGAGTTGAGAACCACTACGATAAATCATAACACACACACATCCAAACACTGATGCATACATCAACACACACATACACACACACACACACGCATCTAAACACTGATGCATACATCAACAGACACACACACACACAGACACACACACACACACACCTGCAGCATAAAACATTGAGGTACTGGAGAGAGGTGGTACGCAGCATGTCTGGACCAGAGCACCAGATGCTACAGAAGTGTGTTTTCATTTTCTATGTTTTAGACTTGTTTTGAATTGTTTTTATTTTTGTAAACAATTTCTAAAAAATAGACAAGCAAGCAAACATTAACACCCCCGAATATTCTTTGCACTGTTTTCCGCTATTTACTACAATCTATTTTAGTTATGAATTGACTGTGTATTTCTTTTCTATTATTGCTAATGTAAGAACTGTAAAACATCTGAAACCTGCAGTATATTAATGTAAACGTATTGCTGTTAGATCATTCTCATTGTGATGGTAATAGCGTCCATGTAAGTCTATGCTTAATATAATATCATCCATCCTTGTCAGCAACACTGCTGTCATAGTGTCCATTGGCTTCAGAGCTAGAAAAAGAGTTGGGGAGAACAAGGCCAGTGTTTTAATACTGTTAGAAAGCAGCGCACTAACTATTTCCCCAACCAGTTCTCCATCAGGGGCCTGCTCTGGATCCGCTGCTTGTCATTGTAGAAGTGTTCGATTTGTTTTTGAAATCTCTTATCGGGGGGACGTCTCTTCAGAGAACATAACAGTAAACTTCTCAAATTTGCTACTCGAGAAATATTTTAAAAACAAGTTTTGACAGGATTGTAAAATAAGAAAAAAACTTTTGTACTCACTTAAGTTTCCCAAATGTTTTTAAATCTCAATTAAGGAAGCTGCAGACCAAGGAGCTACATATAAAGATTCTTTAGATATTGATTACACTGTGCTGTTTGTTTTATGACCAATCATTTTGTTGGCTTTACTCCTCATATTTGTATCTGTGCTTGTATATTTTTAGGTAGTCATTTCTGTAAAAGTCATTCTATGTATTCCTCCCTAGAATTATGAGAAACTCAATCTAATGTAAAGAGATTAAAAGCCTCTTAATTTTTTTTTTAATGTGATTTTCAATGCTACAATCACTGATAAAATAATTTTGCCCTCACATTAGCTAACTGTATTTATTTTTCTATGAATTGTAATTCTGTTTGGGTCCAAGCCTCCTGTACTATACTCGTAATATGTAGAAGTTTTTTGGGCTGCTGAGTCAGGTCATTCCATTTCTTGGTTTTTTTTGGAGACGTGACTCCCAGTTCATCTCAACGGTTCAGTATGTTCACATTAAAGGGACATTTAATGTTAATTTTCTGCTGTTACAGATACCTGGTCTGTTTATGGCTTTTCAGGTCATCTGACAACTTTTTAATCACATATAGTGTTACGCAATCTTAACTGAAATCACCTAAACCCTCAACCGGACTTTTGAGGTTTTGTGATTTATATTTTCTTCCCAGATACATTTTAAATCCGTAACCAATGAGTGTGAAATACAACGTAAATTTGTTATAATGTAAATATACTGACCATTGACATTAAAGCTTATTCTAAGAAGGGGAACACTGGGTTTGACCCACACTGGAGCAGGTTTTCCTGTTTACATACACAACAGGCTTTTCAAATTCACCCAGCAGGGACAGAGCCGTCAGAGACGCTCCATCAGTACAGCTGACAGCAAAGCTATCTACACCCGGCTGCAGGCTATTGTTTTTGTCCGTCCTTTCTCATTGTCTCCTGCAGCACCAAAGTCTACTTTTGTGGTGTATCGACGTAGAAGGCAGACACACAATCGTAATCAATCTATGGGAACTTTTCAACACCCCGTGTTTCCGGAGTTGATATGATTCAAAGGAATAAGGGTTTGTGAAATGTGAGACAAAGCTGAGATGGCAAATTCACCAATACCTTGCTCCTGTAGCACCTCACCATAGGGGTGATTTTATACCTATATTTTTTGCCAGGTTTCTGTCATTGGGGATTTATGTATGGTATCAATAAAGATGAATTTTCACTGAAGGTGGCTTATATGAAGTCAATGTGTTTTTATCATGCCGCACTGCCCCCTAATTGGATAATTGCACAAAAAATGACCAAGAATCAAACCACTCAGAAAAACTACAGCAGAAAGACCAGATGGTGCGAGAGAAACACTTTAGAAAATTCATTTTTACACTGAAAGATTTGATCCAACAAAATGGTGTCTGGTGTCCGCATGCAAGCTGTTCTAGACAGGTGGATCCGTGATAACATTCGCGTGATTTTCGGGATGACGTGCCCGTCGCAACAACAACAGAAGAACCTGTCGTAGTCTGGTGCTGTTGTTGTTGTTTGAGAACAGAATCGCTGAGGTCAATCCCTGAGTGGCAGCACGCCGACGACTTGACGGTCTTCACGCGCCAAAGCCACTCGGTCATAGCTCTCTTGGTAGCGGATTAAAGGATCATCCTGTAATGGATGACTTTGAGCTGAGATGATTTGCAAAGGGATTGTGCACCTGGTGACCAAAAACCAGACCAGAGGACAGACAGGTGCGCCCCATCCACCTCATTTGCATCAGCACGATTGGGAAGCCAGGTGATTCCTTTATTCTTGAACGTAATCACAGGCGGAACAGGCGAAGTCACAAAGGGAAGGAAGTGTCACAGCGCAGAGCAGATTGTGGAGCCAGTTGACCAACAAGACTCCATAAACTTTGGCTCGGACGTCGGGCAGAACTGTCACGGGGCTCCTCTCCCCCCAGCAAAGACGTGCCTCAGCAGAAGCAGCGCATTGGTAAGTAGTGGCACTTTCTTGTCCTAGTGTGGTTCCTCTTTTCCTGAAAGTATACCAATACCAGGCGTAATTCAACCTGTCGAGCAATAGTTTAATCAGCCTCCTTTCAGCTGCAGAGTTATACTGCATATCTTGATAATAATTCTTACATGGGGGGAAAACTATTCTTTCAATAATGTCAGATGAAACCTTTCTGAGGATTTCTTGACTGTTTTCAAATAAACTCCCTAAAGGTACCTAGAAAGGCTGGTTGAGCAACCCCCCCCCCACTACCCCCCCTATCATTTCCACATGATCCTCCCCAATGATCCAGGAAGCAAAGGGACAGAAATGCAGTTTGTAGGACGGCACAAACTGCCAATTATTTGCTTCCCTCTAACGTGCCTCCCTCCCTCTCTCCCTGGATCTTTCTCTTTGGACCCTCCCTTTTCTCCCTCCCTCACGTCTTCGTGCCAGTGTTCTCCAGAGCACACAGTCTGCTCCAACTTCCCACCAAGAGAAAAGCATATCAGGTTTCTACAAGAGCTGCGGTCACACACCCCGACAGAGTTACTGGAGATCAGGGCAGCGTGAGAGTCGTATTTATCTGACCGGGGGAGGTGAGTTGACTGAGAGACCGCTGCTCACTCTTGTTGTTGTTGTTTTTTTTAATATTGTGTTTTCCTCTTGGGGTCTGTCTCCTCTCTTTTGACTTTACACTCACGCCCTTACTTCACCAAAAGAGCCTGGTCCAGGGGAGGCGGGTCGGGGTGGGGGGTGCTCTCGGTTTATTTCCAAAGATGCTGTATGTACAGTACATATGCGCGGGCTGTCCGTGTAGATTGAAGAGTGGGATAAGGAAGAAACAATGACAACTAGACTTTTCTCTGATTTCAACAGCTTGCTTTCGCCATGAGAGGAAGTGCGGATGTGCAGTTACGAGATGGCGAGAGTCATTTTATTTTCTAAACAGAGGCCGGCCTGTACATACATGTAGTTGATGATTAATTATTGTGCCGGAGTTTCGTGAAGGCTCAAGACATTGGTGGATTCGGATAAACCGAGGTGATTCAAGTTCTGTGTGTTTACACTGTCCACACATAATGACACCAGCACTTTTCCACGTCCCCACATCCTGTACTCCATGACGAACACCAGTATCTGTTCAGAAACAAAAACAAATGAATGATTTTTTATTTCCCACTAGTGAAATGACATCCGCACTTCATGTGTGGGCTTTTCTCTATAATCCTTCAGCCTTATATCAGTGTGTCATTGTATTCGGCCTTTTTGTCTTGTCTCCAGCTGCACAGAGTCGCAGCCTGTGGCATGAGGTGATCAACTCTGCCGGTCCAGCCAAGTCTTTCCCTCCCTGTAGAAATGGGAATGTGTCAGGGCGTGAGGGGTCGTAGGTCGCGGGGCGGCGCCGCTGCGTTCGTGGCCGTGTTGCTGCTGTGGCTCAGCCTCGGCCTGGTCCAGTCCGTCCCTCAGCAGGACGTCTGTCCCGCGGCCGCGGCCCCGCAGAGCCTCACCCAGCCCGAGTACAAGCAGACGGCAGAGGAGGACGCCAGTGTGGGCCTCTTGGCAGCGCTGGTCCGGTCCTTCCTCCACACGGTGCAGCCCAACCCGTTTCCTAAAGGTCAGTGTCATCAGCATCAATCACTTATCAACCACTGGGCTCTCTGCCTCGTTTAGGACCCGGTCCACTTCCTCATTCCATCGCGGTACTGCTTTATACTGGCTTCAGCTTACAGAGGAACCTTTTACATTGCACGTTGTTTAGCTGACGCTTTCATCCAAAGCGACTCACAATAAGTGCATTTCAACCATACGTATACAAACTCGGAAGGACAAGAAAGTGCAATTTCATCAAATGAGACGATTTTATTTGCTATAGATGCCAAGTAGGCTACAATTTAATTGCATTGAAATCCTTTTAGACATTTTCTCTGGAAAGTAGAGCGCATCATGTTTTTCACTCTCAAACCTTCTCTGAAGCTGATGCCGCTGGCATCGGTTAATCAGTCGTGAGTCAATGGAAGCTTCTTAATTTGTTTTGGTCAATCTTTAACGTCTGTTTGCTGATGTGTTTTCAGGCCGCTATTTCCTCTTAATTAACATTGTGCTCCACTTCGCTTTTTTCTGTCCCTATGATGTGCTGTATTGTGCCAATAAACCTTTTCTATAACTTCCTGCTTGCTATTGATTTGAAAAAGGGAGAAGAAAAAAAACGGACACAATGATGAACAACGTTTGCCAAGTTCAAAGTCATTGGTCTCGGTGATCATCACCTTGGATATTTCCGTTTTGAGGGGATTTCAACCTTTAGCAACTTGAGGCACATTCTGTTTCACTTCAAAACTTTCCATGTGAAATGAGTCAACAGTTGTTCAAACACTGTCTGCGCTCTGTGACACGGCAAATAATCCTGATGGCTGATTGTTAATTGTGGGTTTCTGCTTTCCAAGGTCGACGGTCTGTCATTATATTGCTCTGCGGCATTCTCCCCAAACGCAAGTCAAACAAAGCGCTTCATATTAAGTTAAAGTAACCGCTATAAAAGGAGATCTGCGAAGCGTCAAGATTACATTCAAATTTCAAAGGCCTGTGATGGCAGACTGCAGTCTGGTGTGACGCAGACGGCGCCTGAACAACGCATCTACTTGGTTGCCTGCGACTTTGCCATAAACTACAGCCTTTTCTATTGTGTTTGTGTGGAAAATTCCAGTCTCCTGTTATAAGGTGTCCTGGTTCCTAGTAAACACAACGTGGAGGTGTCAGGTGTCCACATTTACAATGCGAGGGATTACAATGCTTTGCAGAGAACAGGACATTTTGTGCCCGTGGCCGAGCTTTTGTTCATGGATAACTTGGAATATTGTTATAATAATTAGCTGTCCCTCCTGCTTTCTGTCGTTAATCAGTAAAGCCTTTTGTTCTCTCTGTTCTTTTTAGATCTGATCCTGAAAATAACCCAGGATTTAAAAACGCGGTCAAACCAAATGTTCATCCATGAAGTAAGTGAATGCACATTTATTCACAAATACAGTAACTTCTCTGTGGTGGTAATCTCAGAATATTCAACGTTAAAGCAGCCCTGTGTGTATTTATTCCAGTCGATTGTCCCCCCCCCGCCCCCCTTCCCTCCTCTGTCATGTAAAACTGCCTGATGATGCCTCTCAGCCCACTGAGACTGGCAGCCGTTCTGTCCGGTCTTGTGACGTGTGTGTGTGTGTGTGTGTGTGTGTTTCCTTCAGGTCCTGGTGTACGAAGTGGGGTTCCTGGTGTGTGCAGCCATCGGCATCGCCTACATCGTTCTGATGCCCATAACGGGTTTCTTCTTTGCGTGCTGTCGCTGCTGTGGCAACTGTGGTGGGAAGATGTACCAGGAACAGACACCCTCCATTCACTGTCGCAGAATAACTCTCTACTGGACTGCGTTTGCCACCACAGTCATCATCCTGTGAGTGTGTGTGTGTGTGTGTGTGTGGGTGTGTGTTTTTGGGGCAGCATATCAAAGTGTTGTCTGAAATTGGCATGGCATTGGTCTGTGCGTGTCTCTTTGATTATGTTCAGGAAACAAATTGAGGTGTGTGTGTTTTTTTTTTTCTAGTGTTGGGAACATATGCATGTTCAGAAGTAACGAAGCCGTCAAAATGAGTGTTGACCGAAGTCAAGAGGAACTCAATAAAACTATAGAGAACATCCGGACCTTCCTCTCTAGTGTGCCTCGGGTAAGAGGAAGTCTTTTCTTTGTGTTGCACGGCTATGGAAGTAATTAAACGTTAGATCCTGCCTCCACTGCCGTCAATGTGCTGCGAGTTGAAAGCTTTTGTGTGTAAAAGCAAACAATCCCCAGACCACTGTTTAACGGCCGGCTTTGCGCCCCGCAGTGTCAACAAACTTATCTCAAGATGCAATACAGGGTGGGAAAGCAGGGTAGAGTTGTGGTGTTTGTTCTTCATTTGCAAAGGCCGCAATGTACGATTAGCTGGTCTAATCTTTAAATCATTTTTTTTTTTTAACTGGTACCCCATGTCCACACTTTGAAATCATTTCTTTTCTTCCTCGTTTGATCTCCAGCAACTCCAGTACGTGGTGAATGAGAGCCACGGAACCATACAGAACGTGACCACAAACCTCGATGGTAAGAGCAGGGAACTGATGATTCATTGGAGGGAACCACTTTAGATCACTAACCGTGGCAACACAATGTCTGTCCTCGACACGGATTGACTTCTCACACATTGTTGGTTGTACTTGTAAGCCATTGGACCTCAGTTGGGAAAAGAGATCCAGGAGCGCTTCAGAGGAACCATGGAGCCGGCCCTGCAGTCGGTTAGAACGCTGGCCCAAGGTACCGTGTACCAGCATGTTCTGTGTCCTATCCCAGCCTGAGCGTGTCTCTGCTTGTGTGCATATTTGAGAGATCAGTTAGTAGGTGGGGCTCTAAAATATATAACACACTTCCAGACTGGAACATATATTCTTTTTTTAAACATGCCCCCTCTTAACAGCAATTCCATGCAAGTAATAGATTTAAGAACAGATTCATGTTTTGGGGGTTTGACAAATGAAGTGCTGAGGCATTTCTGCTTTCTGTGGTGCTGGCTTTTAACATGTGCATGAACTGACCTGTGTTTTTCATTTGGGTGAGCAGAGACTGTAAACATCAGTCTTGAACTGAACCACCTAAACTCATCTTTGGTCCAGCTGCAGTCCAGTGTGAACCGCCTCCAGGCCAACCTCACTGCGGTTAAAAATAAAATCAATAACACTTTATCAGACCCAAACTGCAGTTCATGTAATGACGCGCGGCCTGAGCTACAAAAGCTAAATCTGGACATCACCATCACTGTAAGTCCTGATTTTGTGTACCCTTGCATGTAGCCAGGTATAGATTCTACTCTGGAGCCGTGTAAGTTGTATTTACAGATTCATGTGAGCTGAGATATTGTGACGCATGAAAATGGCTCTTTATTTTTGGCTTTGTCTAAACCGCTGATTTGTCCTTTTGAATCCTCCCATCTGTTCTTCTGTATTCCTCCTACGCTTCCCTAACACTGACACATGATGACTCTTCTCTCATCTCCCTTCCTCTCCACTTCTAATCTTTGTCTCCGCTTCTCTACCGTCTTGTACTCTCCTCCCCTCTTTGTCACCTCTCCTCGTTTCTCGTCTTTCTCTTTTTCCTCATATTTTCTCCTGCCTTTTACTCTCCTGTTTCGCATTGTCTTCTGTCATCTCTTCTCTTCTTCTGTGGTCCGATCGGGTCTCCTCGCTTCTTCCCATATCTTGTTTAGTCTCCTCTACTCATTAGCATTAAAGGGAAAGTAACCCTAACCCAGACTAATATATCTAATCTTTGTCATGACTAAAAATAGGATGCCACTAAATATTCTTTGGTATCAACCCAGTGGTTCACTATTATGAAAACCTGTTTAAAGGCTGGTTCTGCTGAAGACTGGTGCCCTCTTGTGTTCGCTTGTTGCACACTGTGTTTGTGTCACAGGTTCCCAGTTTGAAGGACTTGCAGTCGGCAGCAGATGGTCTCAATGAAGCTGATCTCAAATCCAAAATCAAGGAGGTCAGTGACTTTCGACAAACGAATATGTGCTGATTATCATCAATCTTCAATCAATATGCTGATTTATTGACACATCTGAGTGAGCGGAGGGTTACAGGGAAGAGTAATGTAATGATTGTTTAGCGATCCACTTTAAGGTGAAATAACTATTTAAGCAGACCCGTTTCACTGGCTGACTACAACAAATCGACTTCTTCAAAATTGAGCTTGACGTATTTACATAACGAAAATGAATTCACTGCCTTTTAGGTGAAGGACTTTTTTGACAACATCCCCCTGAGGGTGACCAATGACACCAAAAATATAGTTACAAGTGAGTAGGCACATTTACTTGCACACTTACACACTTGAGGCCGTCACTCTAATTATTAAAAGTATAACAAATGTATTGTGTGTGTGCGTGTGTGATTACTTGTATTTTTTTAGGCACTAAGCAACTGTTGGGTAACATAGAAACGCAGATCTCTCAGGTTACCGAGGACATCCCTTCATCATCATTCACCAATGTGTCGGCGACGCTGGACCGGCTGCAGAGAGACATCGGCCGGATCACACCAGAGTTGGAGAGATATGAGCACATTAGGTAAAAATCTGATGGGCCAACGCATGTGATCAATGAAAGACAATCAAATCCCATGCGCCCAGTCACCATGGGTTGATGCCTCCTCAGGTGGGGAGTTTGTGTGGCCGTGTGCTGCGTGGTCCTCCTGGTGGTGGTGTGTAACTTCCTGGGTCTGGTCCTGGGCCCCATGGGTCTGACACCCAAAGCAAACCCCGCGACGCGCTCCGGCACCTCGGATTGCGGAGGAACCTTCCTCATGATGTGAGCGCTGTGGAAATGCGTTGTGTCGGATTCATTTTTTTGCAACATGTGGTGGTCTTGTGCAGAGAGGAAACGAACAACCTTTCTCTTGTTTGACCTGTGACCTGGATGTGGTTGCAGCGGCGCAGGTTTCAGCTTCCTCTTCTCGTGGCTCTTCATGATAGCCGTGCTGCTGCTGTTCCTGGTGGGCGGGAACGTTTTCACTCTCGTCTGTCAGCCCTGGGGCGACGGACAACTGCTGAAGGTAGCAATAAAAAACCCAAAACGCACACGAACAGACAAACATCTGCAGGGGTTTGAAGTGCAGAGCCTCATCTTAATGTGAACGTCTCCTCCTCTTTCCATAGTTCATCGACACTCCAGGTTTCATTCCTGGGTTGAATATTGGCGAGAATTTGGGATTAAAAACCAATACCACTACCTTGGGTATCTATAGGTTTGTGATGCCCATCAGAACAAATGTGTAATATCAATGTGATTGTACACACCCAATGTTTCTCCATTTAGGTCAGTTTTTTGTTGCTATTTTGAAACATCCATTTCATAAAAATACACCAATATTTCTTTTCTACTAGGGTTTTTGTTAATCTTCTTTCTCTTTGGGTCGGTAGCTAGGATTCATTCGTGCACAAATACATTGGACTTGATGTTAATGTTTGCAGAGACTGTAAGAAGAATCAGCCTCTGTGGACAACACTGCACCTGTATGAGCTCATAAACCTGGACGGCCTGCTCAATGTCACTAAAGTGAGTTTCCCGACAGTCCTTTTCAATTGTTCAAAACGTATAATCCAACACAATAGCTTTATTAAACGCATGTTGAAATGTGTGGGTCACATACTCAGTACACAGATGAGATTGAGCAGCGCTTTCAGAATACAGACATCTCTCTGTCCACCATCTCTATCCTGAGCCCTGGCGTTAAAAACCAGCTCAGGAGCTTCTCCGAGGCTACAAATATTGACACCTCTACTTTCTCGCAGCAGGTAGGCATTATTAATTGGCTTTTTTGGGTGATTCTTTGTGAAGATGTATAATCAATCGTTGCGATCTGGTTTTCCCTGCTTGTCTTTTTCAGATGAACAACATTTACAGAATTAATCTGAATGAAACGGCAAATAATCTTGATCGGCTTGCTGGATTTCAAGTGAGTTGCATTAACGTCATAAAATAATGACACAGCTCCTTCTCTGTGCTACCAGCATGTCACATGATTCCTCACTGAATACATTTTTTTTAAATTTATGGCAGTGTTCTTTCATGTAACACAACCATTTGCTTGTTTTCTAGAGAAACGATGGCAGTCGAAACGCGCTGCAAAAGGAGGCCAGCGACCTGAGGCAGATCCAGGCTGACATAGAAACAATCCTCATCCCACAACTGGTGAGTAGCCGGCCGCATCTCGGCCGACGGCTTCTCATAATGGTTTCCCCACGTTGGTCATTTAAACGCGCACATGCACTGCTCCTCCCACCAGGAAAACCTGAACTCCAGCATCAAGAGCTTCGGATCCACAGCAGAAAAAATCAACGTGAGTCCACTGCCGAACCCCCGAAACTGCCCAGAATGAAGTATTTCCGCTCTCTGGCTTCTCGTGGCTCACTCTCTCCTCTGCGGCTCCTCCAGCGGGCGATAGAGGAGGTGCTGAGCAACGTTGGAGCAGCACAAGACTTCCTCAACACAAATACGACACAGATTGTTAAGAGCGTGAGTAGAGTCACATGGGTTGGAGCGAGCAGCGACCCATGTGCTCCACGTGCCCTGTTTATTGCCTCTGGTCAGCCAGGAGGAGGTGGGCTGCTTGTCCCTGGAACGCTGTGCTCATTGATTTCACGTCAACCAATTGCATTTAATGATGAACAAACCTCATGGCCAGCATATACTTGAAATATCCAGTTGCACTTACAATATTTTTTGCAATTTTAAAAGGTGTAATTGGTTTTTAGCAAAAGTTTCCAGCTACACATTGCAGTTGTCCAGGACTATTTTGAGCTATTGCAGAGATGTATTAACATTTTAGAACATAACTGTACAGACGATAGTTCTCCTTTATGTAAAGTACTTGTTTTTCAGGGCTTTGTTGACCAATAATATAAATTATTTTTATTTAAATTATTTTATTTATTTAAGATGGTCTGTGTGCATATAAATAACCCAATCGTCTTGTCTCGCCTAATCCTGCTGCCACAGCAGTTACTTATGGGTCACTTCAGAGGACTTACACAGATTCCACATGCTGATTCCTCATGACCTCCCTCCATTATGCGGGGAGGAAAAGTGTGTAATTCACTCCTTCTTTGTCTCCTGATCACAGGAGAGCAGAACCTTTCTGGACTGTCAGCTGAGTTACTTCAATAACTATGTTGACTGGGCCAATTTTACGGTACATTGTGTTACTTGTGTTATTTTTACCCTTTTATCACAAACAAAGCATGCGGCCGATGCCTATAGTCTTTCTTTCTCTAACTGATCCGTGTTCCCTCCCTTAGATCACACAGCAGGTGGGCCGCTGTGGGCCTGTGGCGGGAGCCGTGGACTCCATGGAGATCATCCTTTGCTCGTACATAGTGCAGTCTCTGGTGAGGAGTAGATTTTTTTTTTTTTGCTATACCTACGCCTGTATACGTACAAAAACAAATTAAAACTATTTTTTGCCAAATACTGTGGGTTGTAGCAACAATGGTGAGTGATGGTAATGTTTGTGGCTCTTTTAATCGGTCCTCCTTGTACCCGTGCTGTGTCTTCCTAGAACGCATTCTGGTTCAGTCTGGGCTGGTGTACAATCTTCTTCATCCCCAGCATCATCTTTTCTATCAAACTGTCAAAGTACTACAGGAGAATGAAGTATTCCGATGAATATGAGTAAGTAGCACAAAGAAAAGATTACAAACATTTCACCAGTTGTCAAAAATAAGAGGACCAATTCATCTGACTGCTGGCTTGTCTTTGACTAATCGTAATGTCTCTTATTTCCAGTGAGAAGTTGATTATGAGCCAGATCCCTCAGCCGCAGATGAAATCTGCCTGAGAGGACTGCATACGGCGTTGTATGACGCACGGATAGCAAAGCGACTGCAGTTGTCGTACACACGAATCAAACGTCACACGGAGCGTCTTTAGATTGACCTCAGAGCCACACGGGATCGGCAGGGAATTTTTCAAATAAGCGTCTCGATGAGACATTAATGTTTTGTATGTACTGAATGTATGAACTGAGCTGCTGCTGGATGTGGAGAATGCAGCTTGTACATTTCAAACTGAGTCCACCATATCTTTTTTACATCAATGTGCAGTGATGTCTCACAGAATCCAGCAGTGTGTTCACTGTGCCAACGGACTCTTTAGCATACGTTTTTAATTCAATTTTGAATGACATTAGCCCTAATATTGAAAGTTTAGGCCCACATGTTTGAATGAATCAAATTGTGTAACTGTGTTAATGCTGTTTAACTGATGCTATTGATGATTCCATAATGAGCATTTCTGAACTTTGTTCTGCTTTGTCCTTAGTTGTGTTTTATAATTCTGTTACATTGCACTTTAAATGATTAATCTGGGCAATCTGACCCAGATATTTAATTATTATGCCAATTATTGTGAAAACTATGTAAATTGCAATCAACAAAGCTGCTGTGCACGTAACTGTAACATTAGTTACACCAGACATTCTGTCTCTATCATTGAATCACAATACTGCCATGCGTGTCAATAAAAATTGCCAGGGAGCACCATTAATATAAATCATTTTTTTTTGTCTAGTTATCTTTCTGTTGTTGTAGCAGAAGACAGAAGAACAGGTAGAGCCAGCACACATCTGTTCTAGAATAAGAAGTGAAATAGCACCAGCGGGTCTCTCACCCTTGTGATGGGAGATCAAGAGAAACTAAACCCAGAGAGAAATTTACAGTTCGACAAAGTGAAAGTAAAATAAAGCGAGGAAAATGGAGGGATTTGGTGTCAGGCTATGACTCTGCTTTTCTTTGGCACAAGCCACTTTCCACCATCACATCCTTTCACATTTCCATGTGCAACCTGTTTGCTGTGAGAAGCGCACACAAGCACTGTGGCCGAGCACAGCCTTCGTTCTTTACAGTTCATGAAGAGGAGCTTAATTGGTAACGATGACACATTCCTCCTACAGGCCTAGACGCTGAAAACGTACGAGCGCATTTAGACACTCGAACCCTTCCGCTAGATCTCACACAGACACACACACACAGGCTGTGAGTGGATTTGGCCATTGCAGGGACATGGTGAAACTCAGATCATGTGACTGAATGATTAAGTGTAAAATGGCTAAGCTTTTGAATCAGTAAACTGTTTCTACTTTCATATAATTCGCTGTAAATAAACCCCAAGTATATTGAGCTTGACATGTTAGTTGTTTCAGATTCAACTGTTCTAAAGCAAACTGCGAGAACAGGGGAGGTATGTGGGTCAGGTGTCGGTCACCCCTCCCCCCCGAACCCTGCATTCATCAATGAGGAACACAATGCAACTTAAAATAGCACCTGCAATCAGACCTTGGGGTGAACGTTGAATACAAGTTTCATATTTGACACACAATATGAAAATCAAGGGGGGGGATTTTTATCTACAGTTTAATAACAAGTTCATAAATACTTCAATACATTTGCTTTATATTTTTCTCAACATCGCATCGCCCAAAGTAAAAAAAAGTAAGAATGTAGGCGGGAGCAAAGAATTCTTACAAACTGAAACACGGTTGTGGCAAATGAACGTTTAGCACGTGCACTCCAGTGGAACCGCATCAGAGAGCTGCTGGGAAGAGAGCCAGCAGGAATGTGGCACCGTGCTGTAACTTCATAGCAGCGCTGCGAAGGCCACTCTGGACTGATTGTTTTGCAGCATTTTGGAGTCTGATTGTCAAGCGTGGTTTCAGTAGTCTTCAAAAGAATGGTACGAAAATAAATAACATTTTGCTAAGCGCTTCCTTTGAGATGATATATATCTCAAATATATAGACTGCACATTGACTATTCATTAAATACTATAGGCACTCCAGTATACCTGTTTTTTCAGCACTTAACCAAAAAACATTCATTTGAACAGATGCATGATGCAAACAATACTGACAGGGGGGGGATGTAAAAGTGCGATCAGTTCCAGAGCATGCAGAAAACCAACAGGACCAAGAGGACAAGACAGAGGACCTAATATCTCTAATAGCATTACTCTCACTGGGTACATGAAGGGAGAGTTACATGACCTTATGTCCAAGCAGCAGGGGCGCCCTTGTTAGTCACAGCGTACCAAACCCACACTCAAATCCTAACACAATTACGTCCAAAATCGAATTTAAAGTCAAACTGTGAGTCACTTTCAGTGGGTATCGTGTCTGGAATGTGGTTCGAGTCGAGCTTTCCAGGCAGCATAGAGGACAAGATGGAGGAAGCAAAAGGCAGAATGTTTTGTGTTTGGTTTCGGGATGGAGCAGTTGAAACTGGGTTCATATTTAAGCACTTAGGAGTGCAAAACGAGAGGTAAGTAAAGGAACCTCAAACCTCCCTACACTCCTCTTCGAAACCAGTGCCTGCTGAAAACAAGCAATCAAAACACAAAGGCCAGCTTGTCTCGGTGGATTACCCACTGCGTGGAAACACTCAGACATAAACTACTGAAAGGCAGCTATATTTGGCTACAATTAGCCGTCACAAGAATATTGTACACTTATTCCATATATCTCAGAAATGGGAATCCGGGGATTTGTTTTAGACCGAGTAGACAATATGATATTGTATATTGATGGCGTTCTGATAAAGACAAAGCTAAATATTAAGTATTCTCATTCACGTGAAGTTAAGGCTTAAGAGATAAATAACATTGCAGACACATTAACACATTAAGATTACCTGCACTATTTACACCGGTATGATCTTCAGTAGTCATTTTGTTTTTAGTAGTCATACTTCATCTTACATTACCAATCTTTTTTTAAACACTATCAATGATCATAATTGAGAGCATTACAGAGATGCATTACCTGCAACATATTGATATTCTGTTTGTAAGCAATTGTCAACACACACACACACACACACACACACACACAAATGCAGTTTCAAAGATTGGTGAGATTATACATGTAATGTTTTTTTTTTCTTTTTCCATGTTGATTGGTCTCGTCGATGGAAATCAGACCGGGTCGGCGGGTAGCGCCACGCGGGCTCTGTGCACAGTGGCGTTTGTGGACGACTGCTGATCAGTTGCTTCTGCATCGCCAAAAGCTTTGCACGGATCGGAGACGGACCGGGGCGGCTGTGCAGGCTGGCGAGGGGGTGCAGGCGGGGGGAACGACGGGGAGCGGAGGATGTCCGCGTAGTGCTGGCTAGGCTTGGTCTCCCTCTGAAGGACTTTCTTCAGCAGAGGTTTCAAAAGCCCGACGGTCAGCTCGGCGCTGTGGGAGTCCGCGAAGGGAGCGGGCGACGTGGAGGCGTTGCGGGACACCGAGAAGGACGACGACGGGGCGTTAGAGGAGGGAAGGTTCTTCAGCACCAAGTTAAGAATGGTGGTGACTGTGAGTTCCTCGGGGCACAGCGCCCAAAGCAGGTCCAAATACGGGTCCAGGTCCCGGTGCTGAATCACCTCGCAAAGCAGAGTGGTGAAAATCTCCTTGTTGAGCAGCGGACTCTGTTTGCAGAACTTCTGGGCCACCTGGGTGACTCGCTCCCACCGCCGCTTGGCCATAAGCATCCTCAGCGCCTGCAGGATGGCGTTAGGCCGCCCGCTGACCAGCATCAGCTCCACCTCCAAGTCCTGCCGTCTGTCTCGGTCCGGGGCCAGGCCGGACAGGACGCACAGGGCGCGTTTGTAGAGCGGCACGTTGTTATCCGCCGCCTCCCCTCCTCTACCGCCGGAGAAACCCCAGGAGGAAGAGGAGGCCAGGCTGAGGCCCAGGCCGGCTGAGCCGTGCTGTTGCTGCTGATGCTGGGCGAGCTCCAGGAACCTGGGCAACCAGCTGGGCTGGAAGTGGAAAACGGCGTGGCAGAGGAGCTCAAACACCGGCAGGGCGGCTGGGCGCGAGGCGCTTGTAGGTTTGGCTGTGCAGTTGGCGTTGTGATCCCCTTTGAGGCTGTGATTGTGTTTTGGCCCGCCGTTTGCGAAGGAGAAGCAGGTCGGGGAGCTGGAGGACCCGGCGGGACCGAGGACGGTTTTCCAAATGTCTGGGGGAGCCCCGCTGGACAGAGAGCCGTCCCCGTTGCAGTGTAGCTGGAGGGCGGCCTGCGCCGCTCTCCACAACTGGCCGGGGAAGACGCTGAAGAGGGAGTTGAGGTAAAGCAGAGCATCTTTATCCAGCTCCGAGGCCGAGAGCAGCCTGGCTACTTCCTTCTCGACTAAACTCTCGCACACTGCCAGCACCTCTTTGGCACTCCCCCTCACTAAACTCCCCTTCACCTCCTCCAGAGAGACCAGGGCCTTGAGCTCGGCCTCCAGAGAGCCGGTCAGCTTGTCTTGTCCCGCTGCACACCCGGCTCCCCCATTCTGGGCCGGCTCTGCCCCTTTCTGCCTCGGCCCCGCGCTGAGGTAGTTCCGGAGGATGGACGCCAAAGAGGTGGGAGCCTGGAACCGGCCCCCTTTCTTCAGCGCGTCCACGGTGAGCTGGGTGCTGCTCAGGCTCCTCTGCTGGTAGTATTTACAGGCCTCCTCGAAGACAGCCTCTACCAGGAGGGCTCCCGGATGAATGCTCTCCCCACTGAGGCCAGACTGCGTCAGAACAGAGCTGCAATCCCGGGAGCCCGTCTCCCTGCTCACAACCGCGAAAAGGCCGCTTTCTGAGAGCAGGTGAGGCGCACCCCTTTCTGCCCGATTTTCATACAACAACCCCTCTTTCTTCAGCGTCATCTTTTCCAGCTCCCTGCCACAGTTCACGTCTATCAGATGCAGGGTCTGCCCGAACAGCACCGCCACGATGTCCTGGTACATGCAAAGGCTGATGGGAGCACCGCGCACTGCCGAGGAGTCGTCCGCCAGTCTGTAGACCCGCCGCAGCATCCCGTCCTTCTGCAGGAGACAGACCCACCCGGTGCCGAGCAGCAGCAGCAGGCCTCCGCAGGCTGTGGGGGAGAAGGCGCAGATCTCAGGGGGCTCAAGGGTCGATAAATATCCCACGCAGTCCGTCAGCAACTTCTTGAAGTCCGACTCGTGGGCGGAAAGCTTCTTCAGGGGGGTGCTCTTACACGTGGCGCTAACAGTTAAGGAGTCGTGGCGAGGGCACCAGGAGACGAAGCACTTGGCGACGCTCTCCAGCGGCTTCCCTTCCACATCGGGAAGGAGATGTACAAATTCACCCGAGCTGACCGCGGTGAATTTGGGATTGTTGTGGAGGGCGATTTTCACCCCTCCCAGGCTGACGGCCGCCTCCTCCACCTCGAAGTCACGTCGGCAGACGCAGTACCTCAGCTTGTTCCCCGGGGAGCTGAGGGCAGGGGAGCTGAGGGCAGGGGCGCTCTCTGAGGGCGCCCTCTCCTCGCACCAGACGATAAGATTGGCGCATGCGCAGACGGACACCACTTTTGCCCGAGGGCTGTTGCACAAATCGGAAGTTTGCAGGAGACGCCAGCCGGCTTTGGACTCCTGGAATTTCCAAAACTCAGCTTTTCCATTCTCATAAACCACGGCCACGGCTGCGGTGTCCCTGCCGCTGTTACGGTGGTCCAGATATAAAACGTCCACGATGGGCACGGTTCGTGTCAACCGCAGGTCCAGCTTCTTCTGGTTCTGGGCGAGAAGGGGTCTTTCATATTTGTCCAGGGTCACCAGGCCGACCGCGGGTCCGCGGAGGATGACATGGACGTGACGTCCATCCGGGCTGAGGCGAATGTTCGACAGTCTGTCGTGGAGCTCGTTGCTCGTCACTTTCATGATCTCGGTCAGCTCTGTTCCGTGTGTGAAATCCCCGAAATCCGACAGCTGCTT
Source organism: Apeltes quadracus (assembly GCA_021346845.1). NCBI lineage: Eukaryota > Metazoa > Chordata > Actinopteri > Perciformes > Gasterosteidae > Apeltes > Apeltes quadracus. The sequence goes on from CM037922.1 coordinate 7,946,437, forward strand.
CAACGCCAAACGCGCCATAACTCCCCGATTCGGCTTGTTCAATAACTCGCCACAACCTAAGAACTGTGCGGCACGTTGGGACTCCGCAGAGACGAACCGAAAGGCGTCCCGTTAGGTCCCGAGAGGGGCTTCACCCTGTGGTAGTCCGGCGCGGAAGGATACATCACTCTGACGGTGACCCGGTCTCGGTACACGACAACGGCCCTAAACGGTTAGCTGACAGGGAACCGCGGAAAATAAAGTTTTACTCGCAAAGGACTTTAGTCATTCCGATGCTATGCTAGCGCCTCCTTCTCCCCCCCGTTGACATCACGGGATTGTTCACTTCCGGATACCGATGACGGTTCGCATTCAGCGAGCACAAAGATTGTCTCGCGGCAGAGAGATGTGCAACTGCTGCTGCGCGCGGGTCTTCAGTCAGGCGGAGTTACACATCCCGACATCTTTGCGTTGCCTGTAGGAATCTATCCATCTATCCAGCTATCTATCTCTCTATCTGCGTATATGAAGATACAATGCATGTTTTAGAAGTGGAACCTCAAAAAGCTTTAGAAAATGTTTCTGCATTTTTACTTCCTACATGTCACTAAATCCCTTCAGCCTTCTTTTATCTCTGATAAATATTTAGGATTTCAGTCAGTTCTACGTGGTGTAATAGTAATTTGACGTAGTTTAATCTGATACATGTAGGCCATTTAAGGGTTAACCCTGATTGCAAAACAGTGGCAACCCAAGTTAATTGCCCTTCCTGGTACCTTGTTCTTCTGGGTTTGTTTGCTTATGGTTGAAATGCACTTATTGTAAGGTCGCTTTGGATGAAAACGCCAGCTAAATGACATGTAATGTAATGAAAAAGTAGAAGAAATAAGATATTGGGTTAAAGCTATTTAGGTGTTGAAACCATGCTGAACGCGATGCCTCATTGCCTTGTCAGGAGCTGACTTTGACCTCTGACCCGTGTCTGACCTTTTTGTCTCTTCTCAAGGCAAGAATCCATCTTAACCAAAAGAAATAAGAGCCATCTTGCTTCCCACCGTGTGGTTGCAGGAGGATTTGACGAGCGACATTGGTGAGGCCTAGCTGGGCGAACTTATCACACAGAGGTTAAAGCTCAGTGGCGTAAGTGTATGTCTACCTGCTGCAAAGGGCTTGTTTATTACTTTATGGTGATGGTTTGGGAGATAATTACCTCTCAATGGCTCTCAACATGACAACATCTGAGCGTGTGGCTCACTGCTAACAAATCTGTCATTTAGCTCACAGTTGCTCACACCAGTTGGAAACATTCTGTATTACTTACTCTTGGTAGCATAGAGGTCAATTTCAACAAATCATATAGATGGCAATTACATTTCCTTTCTATCCTAGAGAGTAATAACAGCAATTGATGTTGTATTTGACTTTCTTGTGACTCCATGGATTTTAAGGGACTGTTTAATTGCGTCTTCTAGTCGATACGTTCAGAGATTGACTTTTAAGATCTCATATAGTGGTTGAATTAGAGGAGCAGTAATAAAGTAATGAAAAACATGATGCTCGTGCTTAATGATGTTAAGAAATTAGCAGACAGGCTTGTGATACCAATAAACATAATCAAATAATGTCAAAAGTTCAACTGTCGGCGTCTCACTGCCTTGTGATGATCCATGGCGTCAGGTTTTGTCAACACATCTCGGTAGCATGTTTTTTTCTGCAAAATGGCTTTCTTTTCTTCTCCTAATTTTAGAGTGTTGTTTTTTTTTTGTGTCACGTTTTTAAATTTAATTTCGCTGCATCACCAGGAGGTGGCAGTGTTGATTTTCACTGCTGCTCGTGGTTGACTAGAAAGGAAAATGAGTTGAAATATCTACATGAGTGCTCATACTGGTCGACTTAAACTTGTGGATAATTTTGTCCTTCCCTTTATCTAAAATCTACATCTGGCTGTGGGGATGAACTGAGAACTGAGTTGCCTTTTGAGGGATGTGAAAATGTACCTACATTTTTCTAGTCTACTGATTCAAAGTAAATTGTTATTTTATGGTAGTAAAGGCGGCATCTTTCCCCTTTTCTCCAGGTTCACATGTTCTTTATTTTAGTACTGGCTGATTGTAGGTTATTGCCTTGGGAAAAGACAGTTATTTAAAACTGTCTGTGACCTTACTGGCTGAAGAATAACATTAATAGAGTTTCCTTCTGTAAAGGTGGTGCTTTTTTTACTTTCGGCTTTTATATAATTATGTATGTGCTGTCTGTGTGATTGTGCCAGAAAGCACTTTAACGGATGAGCGTTGCCCATTCATATGGGCGGGTTTATGTGCGTCCATTTATTGATGTCCTATTATGTCTCGGTGTCATAGCTGATAAAATACATAGATGCAGTATGTTATCAAACGTTAAGTCGAAGACCAGCCGCCTTCAGACAGGCCCGCCTCGGACAGAAAACCCCGTCTATTAGAGAGTGTGTTTAGTCGAGCTGTGCCTCTGGACAGGAAGATAAAATGCTTGTCTGGAGACCAGAGGGGGTTGGAGGCAGGGAAGATTTCCTTTTTGAGTTATATGGTGTCAAAAAGAAAATCAATTTCTGCAAATGTTCCTTCGCGGGCTAAAGAAGATGGGTAGGCTGTCAGCTTTGCATCCCCTCAGGAAAGAATGGTTTTTAATTCCAGCACAATGTATAAGAAAGAAATGTTTGCGTGTGTGAGAAATAAAAGTACACATACACTGAAAGTCTTGGATGCCACTTCCCTACTGTATGAAAGTTACCGCTGGCTGTCGGCCTCCTGTCTCCTGTGCGAGCAGGCAGATATTAGAATGATGGTGTCGGTTTGCTCTCGCCTTTGTGAAGCTGTCAAGTGCGCAGCGCGCTCGCTCACCATACCTCCCCTTGTATTTGTAAAGCGATGGACTGGAGCAGCTTGTCTTGCGCTTCGAGGGTCTTCGGAGGACTCTTCTGTGAGATGACATCATAGCATTGTGGCAGGTGAAGTCATCCATCTTTTTATTTTCACAGTAAAGCACACCCGAAGAACGGAGGAAAGAAGGAGACGAATAAGAACTTTTTTTTTTTTGCTGACATCTCTAAAACATTTCCCCACAGCCCATAAAAACTGATCTATGTATTTAGTCCTAATCTCTAATCGCAGTTGATGATCAGATCTACAGTATTTGTGCTAGACTGAAACAAGAAAGCAGAACACAAAAGAGTATTTGCCTTAAAACCTAAATGAAATAAAGCAAACAATCTGAACACTGCTCTTCAGACGAGAGAAAAACGACAGTGAAGGAGTCCTTTAAAATGTAACATTTTCATTTTATTCTCACAGCCGAGCATACACGTCCGCAGCGGATCTGGAATGTTGACTGCTAAACGACTGTGTGCGAGCACGCGGCGCGTAAATCCATGACAGACAGTTGGTCGGTCAGAGGAGAGGATGCAAAGGGAGGGAAAGCGTAGCAGCTCATTAGGAAGACCGAAAGACGCAGACGAGAATAATGACCGACTCTTTGGTCAAAACGACTGAGCTCTAACAAGCTCGGTGAGCTGTTAACAGCCATTTTGGATATGGTTATGCATTTTAGACTACTGAAATAAGTTGATGGATTAGATAGAAAAGTTGCATAGAAAAGTTGTAATGAGTGGAACCCTTGAGAGGACATTTCCGATGTTCCTCAAATGCGAGAGGTCGCAGCCGCGCTGACGTGTCTGCAGCGCTGTCACTCAAAACAGATACCCCGCCTCATGCTCTAATTAGATAACATGCCATTTATCACCGGCTGTCCCTCTGCATTTAGCACTGACTCTTATCTTAATGATCCATACCCCACTGAGCATAAATAGCATTAGCAGTCACATCACACTATTAATCGGATTCATGGCCCCTGGCTCGTTGTAGGATGTGCTGATGTTTTGAGCCTGATGTGCGTACACACTGTATATATACTCTGCCAAGAAATCCCTCCTTTTTTGATTGTGACAATTTCCAGCCAATAGGTGCATCTCCTTTGTGTTTTACAGCTATGCTAACAGGTGTGAGTCACTGTGCTCCCTGTAGTTTTGAGTGTACAAAGTCTCGCTGGAGCAAAAGATCAAAGGACAGGATCCAGCCATCGCTTCCCTCCTTGATTTCCTATTCATCACTTCGCCTCGCTGCCGGTTCGTTAATCAGCCTTGAAATGAATCAAGGGTTCCCTCCACCTCTGGTATGTGCGCTCCCTCTTTCTGCTTGTCTCTCCCTCTTTTCCATCCCCCTGTCCCACGATCAGATGTAATTGCTGTTGAGATAAACTCTCCGATGCAATTTCTCCTTTTCTTGTCTCTGAAAACCTCCGCCTCGCCTCGGCAACATGGAACACTCAAACCGGTATCCGTGTAGCCTTTGATCATGCAGAGCATGCTCTCCACAGCATTGGCCTAATTTAACTGGTTCCACAACCACAAAACCTTGATGCTGTCACTTAAAAGTCTTCCACTTTGGCAGCTGCATTCTGAGGTAAATTTGACAGCATCTCACCCGGCTTCCTCTCATGTTTGTGGCACCTGCATGAATGAGAAGCAGTGAAACCCGGAGGAAACTGCGTTTTAAAAGACTTCGCAGTGTGAAGTTTTTTTTTTCACGTTATCATAACTCAGTGGCATTTGAATCATCTTTGTGTGCTTTTAGCAACTGCCCTAAATATTTCAGAGGCGCTAACGTTGTCTCACATAGAAACCTCTTGCTGCTGCTCCAGTTAACTGAACGGCGGATTCAGCTGAAGTCTGCATTTGGATAACGTTTTCTTCCTGAGGTGGTTATCTGCTAAACCTGCCAACCTTTCTTAAACTTTTAGAAAAAAGCAATTGAGTTTCAACTTGGATCTTATTTACATTGTTTTCAAAGATCCTACATAGCATAGTGAGTACATTATTACTGCTATCTGTTAAGATCTCATAGCGCAACAACGTTGATAAAAAGTAGTATTAGACCAGAAACGGCAGCGGTTTTGTATTAAAGAAAACCCACTTATTAAAACGTGTGTGAAAGCGAAAAAAAAATCTAATTTGACACCAGAGAACTTTTATGTTCGGCTTCTGAGCATGTTCGATGGTCATAAGGAACAGGTGCTGGGCGGATGACAAGGACAAGGAGCGGCCCAAACAAGTAAAGTAGGGAAATGTAGGGTTGAAATGTGCAAATTGTAAGCGTTAAAAGCTTCAAGTGTGTTATCATGCGGAGGTTAACGCATATAATTGCTCCTGAGAACGTTTATCTCAGTACTTATCCTCATGCACCCCTCTGACAATGCAACCTGAAAAGGTACACTTAAGCCACCCGTGAGTGACAGTCCCCCGATCTTCCCTTTGACCAGCAGGGGTGTGCATTGATTCCAGTCCAGTTGCTTATCATTCTAGAAGGATTCTGGTTGTCATTCTGGCCTGTGGCCAAACAGGAGCAGCTGCAGGGGAGCTCTGTACTTTTCTTGGGCTCATTCCTTTGCATTTCATGACAGAGTATCTATGCGGTGTGGGTTGGTGTGTGCTGCTTGTGGGCTGGGTGGCACGCCAGCACTTATTCACAGACTCAGAGAAAGATTACCGATAAAACATGTTTACTGGTTGTATTCGATCAAACTGACCCCCCATTTTAACTGGCCCGTTAATCATCATCAACAGAATTTATTTTCCATGGAATCCTCTGCTTTGTGCTGCCATTCAGAATGTTTATATAAAATAGGCATAAATGCAGGAGCTTCACATTTAAGGGACTGGAAATTGAAATATAGAAATAGAATAGATTAGAAAGTGCTGTGTGTCGATGAAAAAAAAAACAAAAAATTCCGAGGCTCATTTGGACACACCAACATACACTCACCTTTATCGTCAATACTGAGATCCATACACAACCATTAAATAGTCATTGTCCGTTTTTTTTCTAGTGATTCGACACCTGCCATCTTGCATTGTCTTCCCGCCAGGCTTGTGCATCCAATTTATTTTCCCGTAGCGCTCCTTTGCTGGATACTGGAGGGAAGCAGAATACCTATAGCTATACACCTTGCAAGTTCCAGCCTCACAGAGTCACACGTTGTGTGGCTGCGTCCCACGAGGAAAATGGGATTGACACTGTTGGCCTTTGCTTGATAAATTAGGTCCCTGGGCAGGCATCCAACATCACACCGCACATTCATTAAAAGCTAACCACAGGCCATATGTCAGGGAAAAGTTCTATATATCGGCCCACGTTCACACTGGGCATTATCCGAAACAGCGTGAGCTATGAACTTCCCTCCAGTCAACAAAACCCCAATTACACCAATGTTCACACTCCCTGTCATATCTTTCAACTAAATACAGGCTGCGTTACCTTTTTGGTTTTTACCTAAATCTGGAGACCTTTGGAAGAAAAGAGGAATCACTTCAGACATACGATGGTTGGCAGTCCGTCAGCACGCCTCCTAATTGGGAGGAGATGAAGCTCAGGGAATACAGGAGACCGGGAGAGTTTCTCTTTGGGTGTAAGGAGCAGGGCCGATCAGGTAGAGGTCGAAGGAGGAGGAGGAGGAGGAGGAGGAGGAGGAGGAGGAGGAGGAGGAGGGAGGATCAGAGGATGGTGAAAGAAGACTTAAGAAGAATCGTAAGACTTATTAGTGTAGCAGTTCACTGACTAAATAGATGCCCAAACTCTTGGAGTTTAAGACTTTTTAAATACCATGTAGTTCTAGGTACTGGCTTCGTGAGACAGTTGATGGGGAGTTCAAAAATGTGTTTTATAATTAATATTTTATACTAAGTTATGAAAAATGTTAGGACGAAAACTAGCTAAATTCATTCTTAATTAGTTAAATAAAACTTTTAAAAAAATCCAATTGAAGGCCTTATAATGTAGGTAGCAGCTAATGTATTTTCTTGTTTTTCCTGATGTGTCACAAATTATTACAAATCAAATGCAGATGCGGATTAGGACGTGTTCACATACTAACATTACTGCAATGATGTACAAAAGAATATAGTCAAGATTATTGCATATAAAAATAATTACTGTCTTTCTTTCAAAGGAAACTGAATAGACTTGAGAATTGTATATTCCCTGTGAAATGCAGATCATCGCATACATCGAAGCACATATATCATGATGTTTCTCCGGTCACGTCATGAAAAGATGATCAAAGTTGCTTTGTGTGAGTGGCCACTATCATATATTTCTCTTTCTCCAAATGGTAACCCTAATCTATCCCCTTTCCCTCTGATTTTCTCCTCCTTTCCCTCTATGTCTCCACCCTTGTGATTCCCATTAGTCCTCGGCATACAATCGATACCTAAGACCTACGGCTTTGCCCCCGTGGAGGTGTGAAGGAAACGAGAAATGGCGAAGGAGAAAATGAGCGTGTAAGACTTGTGGGCGTTTCTCTTAATGTAGTGGTTGTTTATGAAGCCCTCTTTCTCTCTTAACTGTCTATCACTGTCACTTCTGCGGTTGATCAGATTAAAGCTCCAATACAAGATAACGGGGTGCACTAAATGCCCTAAACTTTTAAATTGTTAGTTGTGTATTCTGACTTTAAGTCCCTCCCATCTGACTCTCATTGGATTAGCTCATGGTATCAACACTTCTACTTTTTAAAATCAACTATGTAATACAACTACTGATGCCCCTGAACGCATCTTCACTGATGTTCTTTGATGTACCCGGAGTCTTTCAACATCATCCTCACCCTCCTCTAGGTGAGCCCAGGTGTTACTTATGACTCCGTGGTCCTCCTTGCTTTTTAAAACAGGAACTGGGACATCAGTGCAGGGTTCGATTTATACTTTTGGTATAGTGTCTGAGGTATGAATTGGACAGAAAGCATGTTGATATTAATGATTGTTGATATTGATGCTGCAAGCCTGATGAATGGATAATGGTGCCTTGGTTCCAAAGAGCCACTGGCAGACGGCAAAAACAAACATGTGCACACATGCAGGGCCAGTGTGCAGAGAGGTGTGCGCAGATGCATGCGGATACAGGCAGGAGGAACTCAAAGTTAAAACAAAGCATATGGTTTGGATGAAATACTTTAGTTTGGGCACCTGGGAAATTACAGTTTCTGTCAAATAGAAGCATTTAAAGCTTTAACATAATGCTTTCATAAAACGGTTTCTGCGGAGGGATATTAAAACGTTTACTCACGTGCACTGCAAAGGTGTAAAATATTCCAATATTCCCCTCCGCGGGAAATGTAAAACTCTCAAATCACTCTTCTCTTTCTTCTAAGAAATGATGGAGAAAATAATCCCCATTCTGTTTTGATTTCCTCTACACTCCATCACTTTCTAAATCTCTATTGAGCTGCGACTATGACTCAGCAAGTGTGTTAGATAACTGAAAGGTGGCCAGAAAGACAACACGCAACTGTGTGTGGCTTCTAAAAACAGCCGCCGTCATTCCATCAATCTGAGACTTCAATCAAATTCAAACACACAGTCATCACATCTGGATAAAGATTGGTTGTGTTATCATTTTTTATGATGCAATAATAAAGCAGAAAGCCTCCGTTAATGGCATGTTTTACTTGATTTGGATTTACTATGATAAAGACTCGTCAATAATTCAGCAAAGAGGGCAGAAATAGAAAATGTCACTTCTTCTTGTGATTAATGATGTTTACATCTTAGATGTGATGACAGCAACGGATGCTGTGATTAAGCAGACACACTCGTGCAGTCAACTGCTTGAGTTTAAACATTTGAAGTATGCAGCAGATCCTCAGCACGATGCTTTGTGTTTAATGTCATGATAAACAAACCCAAAAAGTAATTTACCATGTTTACATCTTATGATCTTCACACAGCGGTCTGAATAATTGATGACTATTTTTCATAGTTTAAGTGCGTATTCCTGTTCACGGTAATAGAGAACAGCGCACATGGGAGGGGTCAGCAGCGTACTCTAACACACTGTATGTAAGTCAGAGAATTGGCTTGTGTAAATTATTAATATTAATGCAACCTCTTAATTGCATTCAGCCTGGAATTATTGATGCGCACAATTTATATGTATTGTGTTATTATACTTTTCAGCTGTCTGTGTAAGAACTGATCATTGTGCTCCTAAATTACTTCGCAGTGACAAAAAAAATCATGCTCTTAAATTATTAATGCAGTAAGCAACCTGTTGAAAAAGTGTGTGAGATTGTATCCAAAAGTGGACAAAGTAGAACTTTCTTATCTCCACCAAATGACAAAGAAACTAATTCAATCGTTTTCACAGTACAGACAATAATATGATTATATTTTATACATGAGTGCCTATCGAACATTTAAACACTTTTTCACGGTGACTGATAGTCCTACTCCGTTCAAAGCCTGGCTCATATTCCAGCGGGGTTCGCTGATACCGCTCAGAAGCAGACACACTGCCACGGTGTCCTCTCTGTGATTATTTTAGAGCACTTCATGATTCAGCCATCCATAGGCGAGGTGCGGCGGAGATAACGCTGTGGCTTTGATGGGATTTGCTCAAGTGGGTGTGGCCGTTTCGAACCGACGCCGCGGCGGAGTTTTCACGGCTGTTTGCTGGGAAATCTTTGACTGCGAGCTGCCGAGGATGCCATTGGCAGAGTGTGATAAACATGTGATGTTGTCTAATACCTTGGCAATAACTGTAGAGACTAGAACTAGAGGATTTGATGGCCCTCCAAGCGAATATCTGGGGAGATGAGTTATTGGCCAGACTGATGGCAAATGCTGTGTGACTGATTGGAAAAGGGGTTTTCCAAAACTCAGTCAGTCCATGTTCAGCCCCCTTTATCCACCAGCCAACTGAAGTGCATTTGTTCAGTTGACAAAGAGGAGAAAATGTTTGATTTTCGTGAAATTGCTTTTGTCAAAGTTTGAACACTTGTGTTTGAACCCTGTTTAACGCAGCATTCGATGAACAGACGCGGATTGTATGATCAACACGAGACTAACATCTGCTATCATCTCCATACTTCTGTCGCGTCACAGCAACACCACAAGTTCTTTCTGAGTCTGACTTTCTGAGGCTGACTTTCTGAGGCTGACTTAAAATGTCATTAAAAAAAAGAATCAACCACTGTGAAAGCGAGGATTAATGGTGGATATCAATCCATTACACATCAGTTAATTGACTTACACAACATCACGCTATTATAGAAGTATTAGTACCTAATAATATCAAAGCACACAGAATGTTGCTGTTTTTGTAGGATTGCATTTAGTGGTGTAAGTCCAAATCAGAGAGTTTCATAATCTAGCGGGACGTCGTTTGGATTCATTGGTGTGCGAGGGGCTGTTTTGAAGCAGCAGAAAATGAGCAAGAGAGCAAGTTAATTAAAGTATTGTAAATTTAGAAAGCTCTTGCACTACCCAGGTTCATCCAAAGTGCTTTACATACAAAATCATAATTTTAGATGTGAGACAGGATGATCAAAGTGTGTGTTTGAGTTTATATAATGTTAAAATATGTTTAGTGTGGAAAAACAAAAACTTCTAAATTTCCTAATACAAAGAATTAGGTTTTGTGTCTTTAGAATAAATAATCCAAATAGACTCTTCACCAATGAATCAGTGGTTCCAAAAAGCTATATTTGTTATCAATTTCAGAAGGTTTAAGTGCACTGCAAAGCTTTTTATTATCATTGTTAAGGTGAAAGGGAATGTTGGGTTTCTGGATAAAATTATTAACATATGGCACATAAATGAAGACTAAATCAGATATAAGCTTTTAATAATCAAAAGGGTGTTCTAATAAAGAGTCACATTAGCGTCAAAGAAGCTAAATCCTATGACCAAGCCCTTGGTGAGATACGATGCTGTAACGAGCAGGCTGTAGGTGAAGCTGTGCAAGAAGCTGAATGATTTGAGATAGATTTTAGCGATCGCGTTTTAAAACCGGATTCATGGAATAACCACTTGGCCATTAAGGATAAACAACACTGAATAATAAAGCAGCATTAACTGGCACACCTCTAAATCCTGGTATTTCTTTTCACCTTTAGACCTCAGTTGGACCTTTTCTACTTTACTTGAAATTTCTGTCAACCAGGGCAATTATTTTCATTTGAGCCAATTAGTAGAGTTTAAGTCAAGGGTTCTAGTGTTTTGGCCAATTAAAAGATTTTGCTGAAAAAAACAAATTTGATATCCCAAAACTTCATGGAATAGAAATGACCTGCTGCCTGTATCTTCCTGGCTGTCTGCCTCACTCCTCCCAGGCTTTGATATACATTTCATGTACCGGCTTTCAACGTTCCCGACCAAGCAAACACTTCACTGTACATGTCAGTTACACACCCGCCCCTCCAACAAACGCACACATGCATGCACACACTCAAAATACTGACTTTCTGTCCAACTGACAAGCTGTCTGCTGCACTTCATCCTTAGAGAAACCTGTCAATTCTACCCAAACTCTTGTCTTCTCTCTTTTCTTCTAGCTCTCTCCAGCATGCGCACAAACACACACACACACACACACACACACACACACACACACACACAGAGACACACACACACACACACACACAGACACAGATGCACTCACACATAGAATGTCATACTAGTTCACTACATGTAGCTGCACTTTAATGGCGGCAGGATGCTGGGATTCAGCAGGATTGGAGAACTCGCCCCTAATTATCCCTGAGGATATCGTGTGTTTGTGTGTGTCTGCATGTGTGAGTGTAGCTGTGTACCATGTATCATGTGCATGCTTATGGATGACTTTCTTCCTCTCACCCGGAGATCATTAGAGAACCACTCAGCTGGAACAGCTCCCTGTGGAGAGAGGCAGAAAAGTGAGGGAAAGGAGAGAAAAAGCTTTTGTTCTGTGTGAAAAACTATTACTTTCAGACTTGGTTGAATTCATTAGAAGAAAGTAAACCAGTTAAGCAAAACCACCATGCTGTCCATAGTCGTGTGATCAACAACAGCTTTTGTCTATCAAGCTGGATAGGCGGTTTGTCAAGCTGTATAAGAAGACCTCAGGCATTCTACGGCATCTAAATCTGCAGCCTTTTCCAACACAGCTGAGGAGTAATCCTGCGACTGAGTGGAGCGGATCATGTGTCTATCTGCCTGTCACAGTACTTTGATAAGACACTAATGCATGGAAAAGCCTGGGGAGATGCTCCATTAATACTGACTTTGATTAGCAATTCAGGGATGATGGGTTCTCTGTTGTGTCTATAACGTGAGGTGGAGACAGGTGCTTTCAAAAGAAAATGTTTTCTTTTTTAATCATATCTACTGTATATAAAAGTAAATACAGCCACCGTGCTTCTGCATCCACTTCCTCTTTGCGCTGGAGATGGACAAAAAAAAAGAAGGCTCTATTTACTCAAAGAATAAATCCAGTGCATCACATTGCACAAACTAAACTTGATTGGTTTGTAAAAAAGCTGCTTTATAGTGTATCACATTGAGGGAGCACAACACAGGTGTTACTGATGGTTTTAATAGTTGCAATACCAACCCAAAGTTGAGCCAAGCATGTTTATATTAAAAAACAAAAGCAGACGGTAAATCCTTTATCCAAACCGTCTGTAATGTAGTTTGTTTGTTTTATCGTATCTTTAAGGGCAAACCGGTTGGTACATTGATGGAATAGGGCCTATACAGGTAAGCGCCTGGTGATCATTTCATCGTGTGGTATCCTGTAACTTGTAGCTGTGAGCACGTGATCGGCTTGCTCAGATTCATCAGCGTAGTAAGTAAGTAAGTAAGATTCAACAATGCTGATGAAAATGTTCTGGTGACCGTGTAAACGGAAATAAATGGATCAACGGATGCAAACCGATTCGGTACACTGCACAGTGATTTGCTGAAGAACAAGATCTCCCAGTCGGCACCCAGCGGCTTACAAAGAATATTGGATGCGTGTTAAAGTCAGTTTATAATATCTATAACAACTTGTGAGCACAGGGGTGTAAAATCTTTTTAGCTTTACTGCACTTCTGAAAGTAAAGTATTCTGCAGCCATTCTTAGACGTCACTTTTTAAAGCATCCCTCTTTCATTTCATGAGCTGCTAACTGACAGGTGCGTGTGTGGTTTTTTTGTGTGCAAATGAGCAAAAATGTGCATATGTGCAGGTTTCAACGTGGGCTTATGTAAAACACGCATTAATGTGAACGTGTAGGTGGCAAATGACTCCCTTGAAGCTAAAAGTAAGTAGATTGACAGGTTTTGTACCAGCTGTGTGTCTCCCTCTGGGAACATCACGCATCTCCACAGCTAAGAGGTCAAGCTAGTACTGGCTGTCCCTGTTGTAGAGGTCTCTCTGCACCTCCATGACTCCCTGTTTGCATTACACTAAACTGCTTGTCATTGCTTTAATGATCGTGAGGCCTTTAGTCCTGCTGTACACAAATAATGTCCGGATGCATTGCATTGCGAGGGTAGCATGTGACTGCAACTACACTAACAACACGTTTGCCGTTTGTCAACCTTCTCTCGTGCAAATTTAAGTTAAGACTTTCCAAAGTTGACATTACTTATTAAGGGATATTTTGCTTCCTTACTTGACAGCAGGGAGTTGAGTCTCATTCAATGGAGCAGGGGACTTGCAAAGAATAATGAGAACCCAGGGCCGATGTAAGGGGAGAGCTTACGTAGACAGGGACATTAGTTGGAATGACAGGTACAGTGTTTTGTAGTGTTTGCACACCATAGAGCACCTTGCTTGGTAGAAGTGACATTAGTGTCATCATTTCCCCTTGAAAGCTTGTTTACTGCGCAAATCTTTTTTGCATAAGGAGCTATTAGAGCAGCCATTAATTTGTGTCATTCCTAATCAGCGTAGGAGGTTCTCCTACAGTCCTTGGCTTGTCTCCCGAAAAAGAAGGATAACCACACACAAACACAAAATTGGTTTTGTTGTACACCATGTAAAATTGATATATTCTATAAGTGTTTGATTGTCTTGTTGGCATGCTCAATGAAATAAAAAACAAATCAAAACTTCTCCTTAGAGTCACACATTTTATTTTAATTACACCTAACGCATTCATGTCAAACAGTTCCCTCACGTCTCTCTCTCTCTCTTTCTTTCTCTCTGTGGCTGCTCCCTGAGGCTGTGACATAAAATAACATGAAAGTTATCTTTATTTAATTTTTGCACTGTGGGCGATCTTTCAACGGGAACAACTCTTATCTTTGGGTTTGAGATTTAATTGTTCATTAGGGTATCTGAGCATCTATTCTCAGACATATGAACTTTATGCAGTGTTTGATTGTCCTCAATGTAGGTCTACCTGTGCCCGTGCAGTTTCTCTCCTCTTGCTGGAAAATAGGGCAAAATGGCTGTTTGGCTAGTAACGGTTGCCGACTGCAGTAAACAAATCTTCTACGAAGCATCGTCCATCTTTCTTCGGTGGCGAAACGCAAAGAAGACAAATGGGGCACTAGTAAACTTTTGTTTCAGGACACTGAAGCCTTCTTAATTTCTTACGGTTGGCCTCTCTCCATGGTGCTGAAACCCAACCGCACTATCATTACTTTATTTTAAGGGGAAAAGCACTCGTACTAACCCAAAATGTAAACAGCTGTTGGTAAGCAGAATAGACAATCTATTTTCTATTCTACAGTACTACACAAGCTATTAAATGCCCGCATGCTCAAGCAAAGAAATAAAACATACATTTTAAATCTGACCAAATCTCAGGGAAGTTAATGCAAAGTATGAATTCTCTAGACAACAATCTAGATTTGCTTTTCATTAGAAAACTCGTAAGTTTATTCAACGCCCATTGTGATGTATTATCTCTTTGCTGCTTTAGGTTTATATTACTATTCTGGAGCTGGGTTTTCTTCACCCCAGGACTCTGATTAAAGATGCAGGGCCCTGGAAAAATAATTTAGTTCTTTTTTCATAATAACCCAAATCTTTTCATTTTTTTCAGTCCGTCTCAAGGAAAGGCACTCGTAATAATCCACTTCAAATCTCAATTTCCACCCCATTAATTGAACTACGCAATTTCACAAACATGCGCTCACTCTGACAAACACTCGCACTGATACACATTCACATGAATACACACTCTTAACGCAGAGAGAGGGAAGTGGACTACATCTTGCAGCGGAAATATCCAGACGATGCTTTGGGCTACAAGGGTTTATATCTTAATAAAGGCTTAATGTGTTTTTTTCCATTCAGCTCCAGTGAGGTGACAAAGTTAAACAGGTTGTTCTGTCCGCTTCGAGCATTATTTAGCATGATGTCCCGAACTTGCCTACTGATCTGTAAAAACCGTGCTGTTTGTCTCTCGCGCTGCAGGCCTGGCCCCTCGGCTGGCCGCAGTGGATCCGGCGCGCCGAAGATGCCACCGCGGAGCAGCTTTCCTGGCCGCTATTAGAAAGTTCAATGTTCCAGCGAGCAGGCAGGGAAAATGTTCACAGAATAATGCATGAAGGGGCCACTCAGCTAGGTTAAAGTGCTGGAGAACGTGGCACAGTGAGAGCATTTGGGAACATAAGCGTAGGTTTGGGTGAGAATCATAAATGCCCTGAGAATAGATTTCAAATGAAAAACACTTTTCATTTTTAAAGTAGTGTGGAGGGTCCAGCAGGAATTTTCTCTTTCGATTTCAGTGAGCCTCGCTGATATCACTGCTCTCAATTTAGATGGTATTAAAGATTCAGGGCGATATTGAAAGAATATCTGTCTCTCTGTGTGCATTATTTATTTGTTTAAATTCCATCGGTTTGAATCTGATGAATGCATTTTCTTTGTTTTGAATAATTGTGTTTTAGGAACAATATTTTAAACAAAGTTAAACACATCAGTAATTGAACAATGTGTACAATGAGATGCTCTGCCTCCTGGTTCATATCATCCTCCTTTATATCAAACTCCCTCCCAAGTGCTCTCCATTATCCGTGAATCAGCTCCGTTATTAAAATGTCTGTGGCAATTATGAACGTAATTTGCTATAAGTAAATCCATGTGAATGTTACGTGTTCTACAGTAAACACCTTTGGGAGGTAACGATAAGATATTAGTTTTATTCACATATAATGATACATCCACAGATTTTGAGAGCTGGGAGATGCCACACACACACACACACACGCACACACACACACACACACACACACACACACACACACACACGCACAGACAAATACATTCACAAATATTTAAAGAATAATATGAGAACAGTCGGAGAACCCCATTGCAAAGAGGCACCCTGTGGCACTGTGTTTATAAGTGTGGTGAAGTAATGAAACAAAATTACTAGAAAATGTTATTAGAAACATGGAATTCAGTTCATGTGTCCGAGTGTTTTTGCTGGATGAAGTTAAATGTTTCTGCTATCTCTTAATTTGATTCTAACGCAGCTAGTGAAGCTCCTTCCTTGGACATTCAGCCTGTTTTCAGGACCCACAGCTAAACCGGAACTTTCTAATGAGCTCAAGGTCCTATTTGCTCAGCTTTTAATCTTACCGCTAAAATACTCCTTCACCGCTTTCTCAAAACACTTGCAGAAAAGTTCACAGTGTTTACTGTTTTTAAAGCCGACATCTCTAACCTCTTTAGAAATATCTGTTAGTAATGTGTGATGTAGAGGCTATTGTTAAAGTAATTACTACCACCACTCCATCTTCAAAAGATTTACAACAATCAGCCATCACTTAAGGAAGTCGGGTCATTTATAGCATTTTAAGTAATCTCATAATTGCTGCAGAGTAACCGGCATTGGGATGGGGTAGGACATTTGTTGCTTTGCTAGAGTGAATAACATTTCATATGTTGTAGTATATAGTTGTCTTATCATCACCCAACCTCCCTGCACCTCCTTTGGGGAATCTTTTTCTCCACTTCAATGCTCAGAGAATTGCTTTTAGAGAGGCTTTTAAAATCGTGAGCGAAAAGCCCATTACTTTTAGAGTTTTCCCCTAAATTGGCCAATTAGGACCACATTTTAGCATCAAATGGCTTTGTGAATATGGCCCACGTTCATGATTATTTCATGTGCCCTTATTTGGACTCATGAATTATGCAAAACATGTCACGAGCATTAGAGTTCGGCACGTTGCGCAACCCTTTTGTGTCGATGTGTGGGTTCATTTGAGTGTCCCGACTCATTGAAAGGAGTGAGAAAGATAAGTGAAGGAATATATTTAAAACCGTCCTCAGTGAAAGGAATATTTGGATAGATATAAGACAGGAAGGAGGATTTAAAACTGCAGAGCTATAAGCCTTGTGGGTAAGTTGCTAAGTCACAAAAACAAACAAGTGCACAAAAGGCCATGCACGTGTTAGTGGAGGCAGACATTTGTGTGTTAAATAATATAACAGCTCGCGCCTCTTTCCTCTTTTGTGTTTCAGAGAGAAGGCAAAGTTCCAGAGAGTGCACTCGCAAAGCCACACTGTATTTTGTGGTGCAAATGCATGAACAAAGATGGCATTATAGACACCTATCTTGCTTATCGAATGCATATTTAATATCTGCAATGGGTGCAGTTTCAATCAGTTGTACCACTGGTGTATCAGAGGATTGTTCATTTTAAACACACTATTTGTAAAATCGATTGACTCGAGATAAAAAAAAAAAAACATAAAAAGCTACTTGCATGCAGTAACAATACAATAAAAGTGAACCAATATCATTCAGGATTTCATACAAGAATAGATTCACAAGAGAATATCAATCTATAAACAATTTGTATGTTAGATCAATATCTGCAGGACACAATTATCCTCCCTCTCAGCCAGTGTTGCTGCACTGCCCCTCGACTGGCGACGAAGCTGAGCAGTGGAGCCCATGTGGTTTTAATAATGCCTGGATACTCATAGCATCCCTCCAGCCAGCTGTCTGTCTGTTGATTAACACATGTAAGAGTTGAGGGATGAAAGCACGCAGGCTTACATTCACTAATCACACTGTGGGAGTGTTCGCTTTTGCCTGCATGTGTGTGCGCAGGCAGAGTTGAATTGTGACGTCTATTTTGATGTTCTTGTTTCCTGGGGGGTAACAAAGCGTAGTATGGCATGCACATACATTAGGGGGCCTTGCAGGGCAGTTTATTTGCCTGTAATGTGTTGCATTCGGTCTCCCTGGCAGACCCAGGGCTATAGGAGCACATTTATTTCTCTGTGTTGTCTGTCCTGAGACATTCTCATTGTTACAGCAGAGGAACAACAACAACAAGGAGTCAACGCTCCTGTTTATTGCTTTCTACGTCTATTTGGGGATTTCAAATTTTACTCGAAAAGGAGGTTTAAATGCTCCTTGGATTAAGTTACCTTCAATGCTCCCCAGATCTGGTTTAGCAATTACCAAATATCAAACATTACAGTTAAACCGCCTGACAACAATGCAAGACTTTCTCTGGAATGCTGAGAACCATTACCAGAGAACCATTTGATGATCATCACCATGTAGATAGCAAGTAGTTGTGTAGTTGCAGTAGTTGTGACTACAGGGAATAACATAAGTTACTTAAATGGGCTCACAGAGTTACAGGCATATACACATATTGATGATCAGTTGGATGAATGGGGTTGTATTGATCTGTCCGTAGTTGAATGTGATGTTATCTCACATGATGATGGTCAATTATTCCCTTCCAGCTGTGCATATTCTCTCTCAGAGATGCTTGCTTCTTAAGTTGGTCGGCACACTGACAGAGAGCAGAGACGGAGTCGTTATTGCGTTGTTTTCCAGAAATGTAGGACTTTTGTTTTTTGTTGTCCCCTTTCTGTTTGACCACAGAGCAACAATTCTTCGTACAACAACGTAGAACAATGTGCTGCGTGTATGCAAGTCAAATACTGTAAATGTTCAACTCTCTGTAAAATTCCCAAAGTTAACTTTTATATCTAAGACACTAAAACACTTTGCCCGACATTCTTAACCTGCAGCACCCCAACCCAAAACAAGCAGCGTTTAGTTATTTGTGGAGGAGAGAAAAAGTAATCAGTGGTTGAACGAAGAGAGGAGCCTGAGCGAAAGGCAGAGAGAAGTGATACAGATGGAGAGAAGAGGTTTAATTTGGTGTTGTGCTCCACTGAGACACTTGATCTCCAATCTCAATCTTTGTGGGAAGGCGAAGGAGGGCAGCAGAGGGTGAGTGGGGGTCGGCTTGGTCAGGTGAAGAAGCCACAAATCCCCCTCAAATGACCACTGAAAGCCTTTCTTGTGTTTGCTGCTGAGTGAGGGGGGAGCTGTCCTGTGCTGCGAATACTGATTACATGACTGAAGTCATACATTATCAGGGCTATGCTTGTTGTCCATGCAAAGATAAGAATTCCGCACAAAGAGGTGTGTGAAAGGATTCAGAGGAAGATCTATTGAGTTCAAGTCGTGGCCCATCAATGCAGACATTTATTTTGGCAGCAATTTGAATGGCAATTAACAGTTAATTAACAGTTAATAGCCCAGCTAGGTCATTTGGGAGACACCCTTAATGATGATTAACAATGCAGTGTTTCCTCACAGTGGCTGGATTATCACTGGTCACTCATACCTGTGAAGGTGTGTCATAAAACAGAGATACAGCACACAGAGGAGGAGGAAATGTTTCTCTTGTTAGATGAGTCACTAAAACTCCTGGAGATTTCCTGAGAAAAAGAAGGAACCTGCAGTTTCTTTACCACGAGGAGAAGAAATACAATACACGTGACTCGGTTTAAGAGACTATTGTAATGACTTTAAAAATTTCTTTTTAAATGTTTGAAAAGACATATCCGAGAAAGAAAGACCTGCGTTGTAGAACCTAGAGTGAAGCTATGATGTGATATCATTCTTCTTTATGTGGAGTGAAAGCTGTATTTTCCTTGCACAATGGGGAAAGAGTTAATTCAATGCCTTGCTCAAGGGTGCTTGGCAGGGCAGAAATCCACTTGGACATGGAGCCTGATCCTGGGTGCCACCTAAAGCTGGGCGTCACGCTCCCCCTGCTGCCCCTGCTGCCCCTGCTGCCCCTGCTGCCCCTGCTGCCCCTGCTGCCCCTGCTGCCCCTGCTGCCCCTGCTGCCCCTGCTGCCCCTGCTGCCCCTGTTGCCTGTCGGCTCTCTGCTGGGGGAAATCAGTGGGGTTTATGCAGCTTGATAGAGATGCAGAACAACAGAACAAAGTGAGTCACTCAATGTGATTCACCAATGACTGACTTCTTCTTCGTCTCTGCCAAATAAAGCGTCTAGAAAATAAATAAATTAGATGTGTAGCATCTGTTCAGCTCATGGTCTGCTCAAGTGACGCCATTTATTCCTGTCAAACCTTTGAGTCTGCAACTTTATTGACTCAATTTAGAAAAAAAATCCATCTCAATATACTCAATTTATTTTGAAAGCGATTATATTGTTCTGTAGTTATTTATCAACTTGATGTTGAGACATAAACTATGCGTGAATTCAATCCACTTTCAAAGCTGCACTGATCAATTTATATCAATAATACACAATAATGTGTTATTTATCACACAATTCTGCAGCTACTTAAGGACCATTTCAACATACTTCTGGTTTTGGGTCCCTGGATCACTGGCTTTTGGAACAATATACTGGCCTCACTCTTACACAAGCTGGGGCCCTTGAAGACATTTTCTAAACTAAAATTGTTAAGCAATCAAGTGTGTTAACTACACTATATCTGGAATATAATGTTGCATGACTTCATATATCTGTTTATTTATTCTGAAAATGTAAAACATGTTGAGTTACGAATGAGAGTCAAAGCAGAGGAGAGATAAGAGATTCATTCTAAATATACCAATAAAATAAATCGAGCCATCTGCTTGACTACTTTCAAAACAAAACAGGAAGAGACATTTTGGGGCCAGATGAAGCAAATGTATCTTTTCTTCTCTCTCTTACATTGCTATGACTACACACCTACAGCTATTAATTATTAAAGCAATTTAATTCGCAAATCCAGCCAACACCACCAAAACGAGAAGGAGGACGCGTTGACCTGCAGCTGTTTGATGACCTGACTGGACAGCGTCCCACTGTGAGGGTTCGATAATGAAGATGAGGACACAGGGGGATGTGCAATAGTTAGGAGACTAGAGGGGGGTCATGAAAGTGCAGAACATTCCACTTATACCTCTATCATTTCTTTGGTCAAGCTGTGGGGAATTAAGAGAGGGGGATGTGGCGTGACAAAGCCAAGCGAGCCCAACTTTCTCCAGCCGCCAACGGCTGTACCTTTGAAGCAATAAGCCGCCTGGGAGTGTGACATTATTTTGTGAAACATCTGGTACTTTTGTGACTATTCTTTATCATTCTTGTCCGTAGCTCTTGACCTTTTCTGCTCCTGTAAACGTTCGTACGAATCTATCCAATTTTTCACTCTGATCAGTATCATATGCTTCTTCCTTCTCTTGCACACAAACACTGTAAATTAAAGGATCCCCTCCTCTTTTTTTAAAATCTGCTAAAAAATATGAAGAAACAAAACATAACCTATTTGAATTCTTGATTTGAAGGCATTTTATTTTGAAAACCTCATAGATATTTCATAATGGAACTCAAGTTGGTTGCAGGAAGGATCATGCATACATGAGTTATGATACAGATTAAGGGATACAGACGTAGATGGTCGCTTTTGGAAATGAGAAGAACCTGGAAAATATAAAATGGGATGATCTTTTGTAGGAGTTGTGTTTCTGTGTTTGCCTGTAAGCCGGCAGGGTTTGGTATTCATGTGCTTTTTAAATTTGATTTAAAGCAGCTAATTGAAAAGGGAATATGGGCTTCCTCAGACACTGCCATAATGCTCATAACATGTCCACCATGAAATGTGCTGATGTGGGTGTTTATTGCAATGGTTGTGAAAGTACACACGGCTTCCTTCAGATCCCCTGCTGCAAAGGATAAATGTCTAACTATACGAAGGGAAAAAATACAGCCCCAGCTACAGCCGCTGGAAAATACACAACGATCAAGGAACAAATAACATGAAATATACATTTGTTTTACAGACAACAGCGCAATTATCCCGACGCGTTTTCTTTTTGTATGTCTCAAACTGACCTTCTCCATGAAGGAGCCGGCAAGGTGATTGTAGGAAAAGTTGTCTAACTATACAACAAATTATTATACAAAAATTGCACTGTAATGACATGATTTGCATAATCTAGACATGCTCCGCAAATCAACCAATAATTATCATAATTGAGTTGCAGCCCAACTGCTGTATGTGTAGGCTTTAAGGAAGTATTTTACACATAAGAAAGCCAATAAAAGCCCACACAGTAAAAGTGCATTCACTTACAGCAGACACCACAACACCCACGCACGCACACACGTGCAGAGCAAACTGCCATGCATATAAATATTGTTGACATTTCTCCACTTCATCCCCTGTGAGACACTTCAGGCAGATAAGTGCAGCAGCAGCAGATAAGACTTTGTGTTTATGCGTTCCATTCAAAGCAGCTGTCCTCATCGCCACTCTCACTTTTTTGAGCCCTCCGGAAGGCGGCGTGCGCGAATCGACTGTGTGTGAGTGACATTTCTAGGCCATTAACACCCATTGCCATGCCCGCTCAAGACATCCACTGATACATTTTACACAAGTCCATCTAACGCCCTGACATTTAAGCCTTGCGTTTAATGCTAGCCCCTGCAGCTCTGTCCTCTGTGAAGCGGGCTCATGTAAAACAATGGAATAAGAAGGGTAATAGTGTTCTCTGGTCCATTCATCGTTAACGTTGAATATACTTTTTTTCTCGATTCTTCTCATGACTTTGAAGTCGACGGTCTCTGGTCTTTGTGCTTTATGTAAGAGCAGCTCAATGAGAAGCTCAGTTAGATGTGTCACATTTGATTCCGATTGGGAGGAGTTCATTTTATTTCATTTCTTCTGAGCTTCCTTGAGAGAAAAAATAATTTTCTGTGAAACATCTCAGTTATCTGCTTGTCCTTTTAGGTCAGAGGGTCCTGGAAGAAATAATCACAGGCAGCGTTTTATAAATCCCGTCTTTGGATGGAGTGATTGTGAGAATCATGAAGCAGAGCCAACCAGCAGCAATTTCTTGGTAAGGTGTTTATTTCTAATTTCACTCATTCCCAAATAATTGAGCAAAAAACAAAATGAGTCATGCTCGGAGTAGAATCCAAAGGAAAATAAAACCTAATGCTAAAACGGATATTTTTAAACCTTAAGCTCAAACACCTGGGTGAAAAGCCACCTGAAAAAGGGATACAATAAGGAAAAACTGTCCCATGAAGATGGATGAGGATAGATATGACACATTGTCCGTCATAGGAAGGTAAAGGCTTTTGTTTTGACGTTTAACACTGATTGTGGGGAAATCCGGATTCTGCACATTTTCTTATAAGTGTTACACATAAACAATTACCAATAATACACAAGGATCCATGTTATATAATGTGGTGTTAATTTATCCTGATGATTTTTCTAGTAAAACTGAGACAATTTGTGTGTGTGTGTGTGTGTGTGTGTGTGTGTGTATTTATTGGTGGGGAGCAGGTAGGGGGAGGTAAGGGAAGAGACGGGGTTTCCCTCCGGACGACGGAGAGGGAAACCTTTTTGAATAGCTGTGAGTTCAGAGCCTCGTTAGTCATGTGGACAGCTCTGCCATATGGCTCTGACGGTCTGTGTGTGACACAGTGTGCGTGTGTGTGTGTGTGTTTATGGATAACTGGGGAGAGAGCATTTGCATATCGCTGCAGCCAGTGGCGTCCTCTCGCGCTCTCTCCATCAGAAGCTTTTTGGATTTTTGTTTGAATAATGCACATTATGAAAGATGGGATTCATTCAGGGCCCGAAATAGCAAAAGGGGAATGAACAGCCTCAGGTGTGACTGTGTGTGTGTGTGCTCGTTTCTGACGGTGTAAAAACCTATTGCAGCTGATGGGTCGGAGTGATGCTTTGGCATCTAATGAAGGCGTGTGCGTTTGCGTGTGTGCATTATACATAGATCACAATCCACACTTATAGCCTCGGGTTGTTAGGCAAAGGCTATTGCACTATTTTCAGCCCAGGCGCAATTTGTCAATGTTTCCCTTGTGATCAAAGTGCAAATCCCTTTCACTTTCTAGACTTCAGTCTAGCTCTGCACAAATATTTAGTTTGTGTGCACTTGTCTGTCTGAATTCTTTAACTACAACAGGCTCCTTCCTCAATGTTTTGTTTCACAATCACGGGGATAATCTGTATCTGTGCATTCGTGCTGACGTTTCAAAGTGAGCACGGAGTCAACAAAGACTATCTGGGGACGGGTGAGCAACCCAATGAAAGGTGCACCTTTTCCTCACAGTCACAGGAGGAAGGCTGGATTTGTTTGTCTGGTGTGACGCTCCAGTGTGAACACCACTGTGTGTTTGTGTGCGTCATCTTTGAAAAAAAAAATATTTAATATTCTCTGCTGCTTACCTGCCTTTACACCCTCTCCCCCGAGATGGATGTCTCTTCATGCTCCCATAATTGCGTGTGTGTGGGGGCGTCTGCTCATGTTTGTGAGGATAAAGGACAGAGCACAAGCTCACAAGGGACAGGGAACAAGACGAGGAGGAGAAAGCAGCTGAAATCACTCACATACTTCATAAAACAACAAGACAAGTGCTGTGAGATTGTATGATTTCTGCATTTTCTACCTATACTGGTCAGACATAGAGACGGGTCTGATTCTATTACACGTTGACTTACACTCACCGGCTACTTTATTAGGTGCACCTTGCGAGTACCGGGTTGGACCCCCTTTTGTCTTCAGAACTGCTTTAATCCTTCGCGGCATAGATTCAACAAGGTACTGGAAACATTCCTCAGAGAGTTTGGTCCATATTGACATGATAGCATCACGCAGTTGCTGCAGATTTGTCGGCTGCACGTCCATGATGCGAATCTCCCGTTGCGAATCTCCCGTTCCACCACATCCCAAAGGTGCTCTATTGGATTGAGATCTGGTGACTGTGGAGGCCATTTGAGTACAGTGAACTCATTGTGATGTTCTAGAAACCAGTCTGAGATGATTGGCGCTTTATGTCATGGCGCGTTATCCTGCTGGAAGTAGCCATCAGAAGATGGGTACACTGTGGTCATAAAGGGATGGACATGGTCAGCAACAAAACTCAGGTAGGCTGTGGCGTTGACACGATGCTCAATTGGTACTAAGGGGCCCAAAGTGTGCCAAGAAAACATCCCCCACACTATTGCACCACCACCACCAGCCTGGATACAAGGCAGGATGGATCCATGCTTTCATGTTGTTTACGCCAAATTCTGACCCTATCATCCGAATGTCGCAGCAGAAATCGAGACTCATCAGACCAGGCAACCTTTTTTAAAATCTTCTACTGTCCAATTTGGGTGAGCCTGTGCGAATTGTAGCCTCGGTTTCCTGTTGTTAGCTGTTGTTAGTTGGTCTTCTGCTGCTGTAGCCTATCCGCCTCAAAGTTCGGTGTGTTGTGCGTTCAGAGATGCTCTTCTGCATACCTCGGTTATAACGAGTGCTTATTTGAGTTACTGTTGCCTTTCTATCAGCTCGAACCAGTCTGGCTATTCTCCTCTGACCTCTGGCATCAACAAGGCATTTGCGCCCACAGAACTGCCGCTCACTGGATGTTTTCTCTTTTTCGGACCATTCTTTGTAAACCCTAGAAGTGGTTGTGCGTGAAAATCCCAGCAGATCAGCAGTTTCTAAAATACTCAGACCAGCCCGTCTGGCACCAACAACCATGCCACGTTCAAAGTCACTTCAATCACCTTTCTTCCCCATTCTGATGCTCCGTTTGAACTGCAGCAGATCGTCTTGACCAATTCTACATGCCTAAATGCATTGAGTTGCTGCCATGTGATTGGCTGATGCAGTTGGACAGGTGTACCTAATAAAGTGGCCGGTGAGTGTACTTTATCTGTTTCACCATTTCATTGTAACATCCACCAAGACAAATTCCTGTATGTGTAACACATGGCAATAAACGCCTGATTCTGTTTTCTGTGTAGCGTCTCATGATCCTTCGCTCCATTGTCAGAACCGTGTTCTGTGCAGCCCAAAGAACTGTTGTGGTTTGTAAGGCATATTGTTCCTCTCATTACATTCTGTAGTTTCCCTCCTTTCCTGCTCCATGCTGTCGTGGGTCTGTGGTTTGGCACTTTGATGTGTCACTCCCGTCGAGGGATTAATTAGCTATCTATCTTTTGAGATTGGGGTAAGTGCCTCATGACATCCTTCAGTGTGCGTTGTCATCTCTTTCTCTCACGCACTCACCTGTCATACCCTCCTTTGCTTTTGTGCTATTTGTGTCCCCGCGGTCTGAAGTCGATGTCTCTCTCTGGTAATCTGGTAATCTCATGGGTAATAGTAATGACGACAGATTTTAAACTCCCCGTTTTAGCCTGATTGACTTGAATGTGTGGAGAAATCACAATGTGATGCGATGTCTGGTTGGTGTACTCGAAGCAGGCTGTGTAATTGAACGGTTCATCTGTATTCAAATCATGAGCTTGCCTGTAAGGCTTACATGGTGTATGTATTAAGAAGTCAAGTAGGCAGGTCACCAGAGACAAAAGCTTAAGCCTTTAATGATAAAAAGATCCGTCACTCTGCTAGAGGACACAGTCAAGAGACTTTTTGTATTAACTGACACAATGGATAAGAGCTGGGATTTGTGTCACAAGAGCGAATCACAAAGATTTATTTTTCTTTATGTTTTTTTTTCTCCTTTTCCCTGAATGGAAAGAAGATGTAAGGAGATAGCACATAAAAACAAAGCATTACAGCGTTTGGAGAAACTAAGCCACAGCAATATGTTGTTTTCTCCATTACTAACAGCACTCTATTTTAAACTTTCATGAGTCCAG
This sequence comes from Apeltes quadracus, assembly GCA_021346845.1. Lineage (NCBI taxonomy): Eukaryota > Metazoa > Chordata > Actinopteri > Perciformes > Gasterosteidae > Apeltes > Apeltes quadracus. Next base: position 7,973,171 of record CM037922.1, read on the forward strand.
TGCAGTGTAAACGCTGTGGGAGGAGGTCTTGTCAGGCTAAGTTAACTAAAGGCTGCGGTGAACGAGTGGAGAGCAACACAGTCCGTCAGCTCAGCCGATGAGTTCCATATTATGGGCTTTATTCGGTTAATGTCTCTTGTAGATGTGTTCCACCCTCAAAGGATGACCTTTAAAATTCAGCACAAAGTCCTACAAGATGATTTGGTATTTAGACACAACCAGCACCTTGTAAATAGGGACAGCGACTGGATGAAGAGAAAACGCTGCACAAGAGGTTGTTCTTCCACAGTCTATTTTTACAACAAGCCTTCTTGTGTTGCCTCCTTCTCCTGCTAGAAAACCTGCAGTACGGGAAATAACAGTGTGTGCTTGTGTATTTCTTTTTCAGAGTAATTCCCTTTGCTTCAACAATTTTTAAATAATGATGTGTTTCTACATTTACAGTTTTTCATACATCGCAGTCTGCAGGTGCATCATCCTGCCGGTCTCTCATGATGTAACGCTCACACTTTAAAAACACAGACCTGAAACCCTGCAGTAGATACTCCTACACCACATTGCAACTAATAGAGTCACCCTCAAAGACGGCTGTTTCTGAAGTCGAAACATTCAAATTTTGAACATCATCTTTGCTACATGTGGCGTAAGAAGAAATAAAGAGCTTCGCCGACCCGAAGTTACATGAGTGTTCTTGGAATAAATGCTTAGTCATGTCTTTAGTTTGCAAGCCAGTATGTGGGACTTGTTAAATGTTTCAGGTTAGAGAAGAAAAAACAAACCTTTACTTCTGCCGGGTTCTGGAAAAGACACAAGAAATACAAAACTTCGACAAGCATGCCGTGCCTAGTAACTATGCAACCATTGGACTAATACTGTCAAACGGTCAATTAAACGCTACTAAGCACCACATTTTGGGAGGCAACGCCATGGATAAAGACCTGAATTAACACTTACCATAACCTTCATGACTATGATTCACTGATCTCAATATTATCAACAGATGTTAAGCTTAAATTTCAGCATCACTCAGGAAGCTTTTGTCCACAGTACAAAGGCCTCCCAGGAAGACAACAGGTGGAGAACATTTGACCGGCTGTTTAACTTAATGATCGCTCCCATGGTGCGTGTATTCTAAATCTAAAGTTTGTGTGTATTAGTGCTGGCACGGTTAACACTGTTATCAATATTGTCTGTACATTTAAGAAAAAATACCACAGGATGAATCAGAATCTTATTTGTTGCATCATACATCACTTCAATGATGAGAAGGGTTAAAGTCGGCACAAAAAAGGAACAATGTTATGTTTGTGAGGAACAATGATGTAACTTTCCATTTCAATTCAAGCTTAGTGCAGTGAGCGATAAGTGTACTTCAGCCCCAGTGGGACTGCAAGCAGTCGAGTTTCACCCAAAACAATAAGAAGAAATGATTACTGCGTCCTGGTCACACAGGCGACAACATCTCATCCTTAACTTTGACTGGAGAGACCCCGGCTTGCTTCCTTTGCTGAGTCCTCTCTAACACAATAAGATAAAGCTTCAGCGAGATTACTTTCATGTCCAATTTTCCTTCCCCTAAGATCATCCGCGGAGAAATGTGTGGTATTTTTGTCGTTGTTTGTTCTGTATGTGTACCAAGACGAGACATCGCGTTTTTCCATCCTCCACCTAAAACCCTTTTCTGTTCTTTCTTCAGCTTATATTGGCCACTGTCCTTTTTTTCTCATATCCATTCTCTAATTTCAAGAGAATTAGTCTTTGTCATACTTTTGCTTATTTGGTATAACCTGAATTTGCAATGGCCTCCTTTTCAATACAAACAATATGCACAAAGGAAATACTACATCCTCTCTAAACCTGTGAGAGATCCTTTGTGAGAGCGATTAATACAGATCTGTAGTTGCATCCACACACTTCCTGAGGGCAGACAGAAACCCTTTAAATAAGCAGTGGAAGTAAGAGTGGCCTTTTGGAAAACTGTGTTCCGAGAAACGGCGAAAACACTGTTTCAAAGAGTCCTGTTAAATGAAAATTCTGCTAAAATGAATCCCCCTTTGCCAGGTAAAAAGAAATGCCAGAGAAACTCAGTGCGTGTACATTATCCAAAGGCCAGTGAGCACAGTTAGTGAGTAAATGCCACGCGTAAATGGCTCCTCCTCGCAACCTCGTGCCATGCCATTTACGCTCGCAAGGGTGAGCGAGGAACTGAGCGCTTATTTCCCTTCGGGGCATCTGGAACTGGCAGGCTGGTCAGGTGACTGCATGACTGACAACTTAGCAGGCCTGCTTGCAGACTGATATAACTCCCAGAGGAACGAGAGCTATTGCTCTTAATTGCTCAAACTGACGTAGAATTGTCGACTGAGAGTTTGCTGCCAGCATTTTCTTGTATTTGGGTCTCTGTGTGCAGAGAGAGTTTCGTTGTCAGCTGCCAGTCTCTTTTCAGAAATGTTGTGTATAATTTATATTGTCTAGCATATGCAGAGAAGATGTACTAAAACTGCTGGGGTAGCAAGTTTCATCAAAGTAATGGTGTCAGTACAATTGAAATTGCTGCTAAAAATAGTGATAACTTGGTAAAAGCTCTTCTGTACTTTAAGGACGCAAACCTGTAAAAAGATTCAGCCCAAAAAGGCTAACAACATGAATACCTGTCCCAAGATGCTCTTTCTGCTCACACAATTCCTCTGGGTTACAAGGAAAGTCGAAGTCACAGGAAACCCTCTAAACTATAGTACCCAGTAGAGGGGACAAGATGACTTCATCTGTAGACATTTAGACCGGTGGACAAACCATCAGCCATTCCTCTCTTTGTATTTCACAGACCAGTGACCAGCGGCGACTTTCATCTGTGAAGGCCTCCGCCATCAGTTCTTTCATTCCACTCTCCGTCATCCACGACCCCCATTGTCCCGCATGTAACAGTAGCCTCTCCTCCGCACGTCCTGCAGCTTATTCATCACAACGAGTGGGAAGCGTCCGCTCTAACAGCTTCCCACTGGACGTGGAGGAGGGGGAAAGCTACAGATGGATACGGAATAATGGGACAATAACTTCAGGGTGTGGTGGAATGTCGAATATGTAAGATTTTGGTATTTTTAATAGTTCAACATGGAAGTTTGGGAAAAGAAAAGAACCCCAATACGGAAAAACAATAAATATATTATGTTAACATCTTTGTGGACGCGGAGGCTGTAGATACGTACAATTCCAAAAACAACTTGAGTATCAAGCAAGCTGATTGGTGGATCCGACTCAGCTCGGTAAAAAAAAAAAAAGAGATTATTATTTGAAAGTGATGCCCGCCCCCTTCATGTTCTCCCCTCTTCTTTTGTCTGTCATACATTCATAACCTCAAGTTCTGCTCTCGGATGTGCTCCTTTCCCTTCAACGCCGGCTTTCCGATTTCCACTCCCCTGGTCCCTGCGTTGTGTCACCCTTCTGTTTCATTGGCTCATTCCTTTTCCTTTATCCTCCGCTCTGCTGTCCGTGTTGGACAGAGAGATTGCAGTCTGGCTTTAGATCCAGTCAACTCAATCAGGAGGTTTTGCCTTTTTAGCATTTGTAGCTAATGTCCTTATCTTTTTGTGTTTTTTCATTTGTGGCATGAACACTTTTCAACGTTATTAGTGGAAAAGGAACGCTAATCCATGCTGGAGGTGTGTTTCGAAATTAAAAGAAAATGCTACTCCAGAGCAGAACCTTGAGTGGTGAACTCGAGGTTCTAGGAGGAATGTTTAAAAGTTCTGTTTTGAGTTTGACTTTCAGCTTCGTTGCGAGCAGCGGAGGAGCTGTGCCCCCGCTCCCCCTCCTGCGACACAGAGGATTCATCTGCACAACTGCGTGACATATTTCCTGTTGGATTAGAGAATTAAATCCACTGGATCCGCTCCTCTCCTCATATCTCGTTTATCTGCTGCAGAGCCGATGGGTGAGGAACTCCAACCGCTGTGGGATTAGAAGGGCAGTTGTCCTTACGTAAATCCTGCACCTGCATGTGTGCGATTGCATGTACAGGAACATTTGTGAGTGTGAGTCTGTCACGGACTCTGGTGTTTGGACATTAAGTGTGTGGGTTGGCTCTGTACTGTATTGAATGTGTAAGTGCGCAGGTGTGCCCTGGCAAATCTAATCCTCCTGAGAAAAAGCTCTGCGAAGGTCTGATTTATTTGTAGGGCAGATTCATCTTCCGGACGACACATCTGCTTCCCTGCTGAGGACCCTGCATCGCACTCTGGCTCTGTTAGCCTGTGTTATGTAAACTTGATAAGCATGCATGCTCAGAGCCTGCGTGTAAGAGGTAAAAGCCCCGCCTGGCTGTAATTGCACGGATATTGATACACGGCAGCTCAGGCCGGCTTGCCTTGAACAATTCAACGTGGGTGAGATTGAACCTGGCTCATCAATAATGACTAAATATAGAACTATCAAGCCAAAATCCAGGAAATGCTCGTAAACCGGGGCTTCAAGCCCTCTGCATCTTCTGAGCATTAACAGGTCATTTCCAAAGTCTGTTATTTCAGTTACACAACAGAATGTCTGTCATTTACAAACGTTAATGATTTTTAATGTGCGTGTGTGTGGTTGCCTGTGTGCGTGTTTCTGGCACGTTTCTTGTGCTGTCAAAGCATGTTGTGTGTGAGTGATTACCTGTCATCGTAAGCCCCGAGCTCTGCTTACTCTCCAATCACACCGCTGCCGTTGCTTTTCCATCCCTCTCCCACTCTTTGTCTTTCTCTCTAACCCCTGCCAGCCCTCTTTCTCATTTACAATCTTTCCTCTTTCTATTTCTCATTTTTGTTTGTGTATCCTGTCTGAAATCTGACATCAGGTCTTTGAGGTTAGTAGTCATTTTTTGATATTTATATCTTTCAATTTCACTTCCCTGAAGGCATTCAGAAACGACCCATGTAGGTCCACTATCTCCCCCGGTGTGGGCTGTGTTACCTGACAGGGACATGCAGATGGATCATGACATTTGTGCATCTCAAATAAAAAACAATATTTTTCTTTACGGTCTACTTGTAGTAAAAGGAGGTTGGATACCCTTTTTTCTTTAGAATTTGCATTACTGGTTCCTGTTTCCAGATAGTCATGAATAAAACTAAATTAACCTCTCCTGCTTGTGGCTAGATATTTGACTGGAAATGTCTGCACGAGGATGCTGTTGCATCTGCACAAGGACAACAAATGACCATGTTTGCTTCTGCAAACGGACATAAATAGCTGCCGCTAATGTGAGGCAGTGCAGCTGCATTGATGTATTGATTGTGAGGGCCGCTATAAAACTTTGTTTTGTATTTGTGTAATAATAAGTCTGAATTGCATTACGGTGTGTGTGTGTGTGTGTCTTGCCTGCCTGCCTTTCAAAGTACACTCATTAGTCTGAAGTGGATCAAAGTGAGTTTAGAGTGACGCAAACTTCACTTTTTGGTTCACCGATAGGCGGAAATGTACGGCGCTCGTTACTGAAGTCATTATGACATTCAACTGTAGGAAAGGTACAGGCTGAATCCCATTAAGCTGCTTCGGTTTTGGGCCTGCAGCATTTTACAAGTGGAGTAAATCGCTCAAATGACTCAATGTTCCCGAAGTAAATTGCCTCAGTTTTAATGGTGTTCTCTCGTTGTTTGAGATAATGTACAGTGTACCAGCAAGACATGAAATATAATCACCTGCCGGGCATTCTGTTTTTACATATTCACAAACCCAAGTCACCTTTCTTTTCTGTAAGTTGCTACACTACAGTGAATAACATCCATCATGTCTTCCTTTGTTGAGATTGGTGCACGGCATTGATTGCCACGCTGCAGTCTGCACCTTCCTGTCCTGCTCTTCAGTCTGTGTGGCCATGTGGAACTAAGCTGGTGGTTAGGTGACGGAGCTGGGGTGCGATCCAGTGAGGCATCCCGGTTTGATGATAACGCTGCCCTGTGGGAGGAAACAGCTGGATGCCAGAGACAGCTGGATGCCAGAGACAGCTTGCCGCCTCTCCCCGCTCCAACGGAGGGCTGTTGAGTCGAATGCTGATTATTTTTTCGGGATTCTTTGAATGGCCAGAAACAAGTAAAGCAAACCCCTAAATGAAATCCCTAAAAGCATTACACCAACATAGGTTAGAATATTGATCTTGACTTTTATTAAATTAGTGTTGGAAGGGTTTGGGATGTGAAAAATGTCTCTTCTTTGCCAATTTAATCCCACGTGTCCCGTGTGCATTCTTTTATTGCTTGGTCATTTATAAGCCAAAACTCACTCTCACACACACACACACACACACGCACACACACACACAGCTAGTCAACATCTGAGGACGGATGGAAGCCTTGTGGCAGACGTTTTCTTGCAATATTTAATTTCTTAGATATTTTATTGATTGTTCCGTTTTATTAGGGTTTAACTTACTCTAGTTTATAGTGCGTTGTTGAGCTTCACTATTGAGCTCAATGTTTTATTGACTTGCTTTCTCTGTCTAAGCACTTTCCCTTTTTTTTTATTCCTTTTTTTTCAGTTGCTCTCTAAAGTTATTGGTAGTATTATTTGACCGATAGAGAATCTACTTTGATTCCCTTGCGTTGGACACGGCTCACACAAATAAGAGATGACACTTTGCTCTGACTAGTCGATATTATAAAACTAGCAAATGTCATTCATAGGATTGTGGGATCAGATGGAGGCTTTATTGATGGCAAATCCATTGATTGTGGTGCACACTTGTTTCAATCAATGGACCACAAAGTTTAGAGCACCAGGGTTTACAAGAGAAAAGGAAAAGCTGTCTGGGAAGATGAGGTGGCTTCATTAAATATATACTACAGGAACCTGCTCTTCTTGGAGAGTGCTGGGCTTGACCATGCTGTGTTATCAGCTAGGTTATCACAGTCCTACATATATGCATTATAAACCTGTGGTCAGTGGTGTGCTTCAGTGACCGACCTAATGAGTGTGGTTAATGTTGCTGCTGCAGGAGGAACCTCCTCTGTGGTTCAGGGTAAAGCTTAGATAATCTCACACAGTGTGTTATGAACGATGGCGAGCTCATTACGTCCTCTTAAAGGCTACATGATGAAATCTGCTGCCTTGCTGTGACGTAAGCCTCGGCACGATTGTCGGTGGAAAAATGAAAGTCTTTTACTTTGTAGTAACGGAATGTGAGCCCAACAGTGCACTCACAAATTATACTTATTTCTTCCACCTGCTTAACTTCAAAGAACTCTAAAGCATTCCTGGAAGTGTTATATTAATGTCCAATGATTAAAAAAAACACTCTTGCTCTGTTCTGTCTTTCTCCTCTGGTTACCTTCTGTGCTTTGTTTTGTTTCCTTGTGGGTTTTGCCTCTCCAGTGTGTGTTGCTCCGTCTGTCCCCTCAAATGTCCCTTTATGGTCCTTGAGTATTTTGGTCTCTTTAAACTGTTCCTGTTGTCGGCCACTCCCGCTCAATCCATCTACCACCGGTCACATGACCTCGCATTTTTTCTCTCGTTAACCCTTGTTCTCAAACTCAAAAGGGACAGACTCTTTAAATGTTCTGTTAATTCATCCTCAATTCCAAACAATCTGTCATTCTTGGTCTACTTTTACCACACGCCATTTAGAAATATTGTGTTTGTTTTGTGAAATGGTAACCTGACTTACGGCTGACCTCCTTTTATTTGCAAATCTCTGTTTGTGTGTGTGTGTGTGTGTGTGTGTGCTCCCTTAATTCAACTTAATTCCAGGAACCATTCACTTTTCACCTGAGCATCGCTATAATGATGACAACACAGTAAACTACGACTCTTTCCAACATTCACAACGATTCTGTTAGCGGCTCGGCTCCACTGACAAGGAAAGCTGTTTGCCAGGATTAGTGCTGAGAGCTCTTCCTAACAACAATGTGTGGCGAATAAAATGGAGGCTAATCCTGCCTCTATAGCTGCTGACTGGATGGCCATTTATGGGTGGTTTGGCTCTTGTGGTCTGTTTCCATCTCCTCTGTTAATCCGCAGGCAGCTGAAGTGGTTGATGAGACGCTTCAGCACTTCTTAGCGTATACACAAACAAACCGACCCGTTCGCTGGCCCCCGAGCTCAGCCTGCGCACAATGCACTGAATTTGAAATGGCTTTGTATCCTCAGTGTGTCTGTGCCTGTGTTTAGTGCATGTGTACCACACCGGAATGTGTGTTAAAGTGCATACTTTGTAATGTGCTCCAATATGAGTCACGGGGTGGAAATTAAAGCCCCGGATGATCCCTTCCTCAATGGGCAAACGCTTGCTTTTGACAGATCATTAACTAGACATTATCTTTCATTAGTCCGCCTCTGCATTACTTATTCAACACCCCTCGGATGCACATTCCCAAACGCAGCCACCGAATACCCCCTCCAAACACACGCAAACTACGGACTCATTTGAGACAATGCGTTTGAAGCAGTGCACTCGCAGCGCTGTCTGTGTCGCTGGATTCTACACATGCAGGAACATATTCCCCGTGCAGCGTTCTGCTTTCCATTCACTGCCCCCAGCGCACCGAGCCCACGGCCGCTTTACAGATGGTTAGAGTAATTAGATCGACAATGAGTCTGAGGAGGTAGTTGTATCCCCATAAAAACACAGCAAAACCATCATGTGATGAATTCGATGAATGCTGCTCGTGTCCCTCCACAAGTGTTGAGGGACACGAGCTCAAACGCCGGCAATTTGTTTTAGCAACACAACTTTTTGCTTCAGCGTTTAGAACCGTCCTGCGGCGACACACTGGGACGACACATTTTGGGTTACAGACCTTTGTTTCCGGCCCACTGGACTCCATCCGTCTGTCCGAGGGGGCACATTTCCTGTTGCGTCTCTCCATCCTGTCCCGCATCTACCCACCAGTCTCTAATCTTCATCCATCTCCTTAGTTGCTTTCCTATTTTTTTTTTTTTTTTCTCTTTTTTCACTCTCGCCTTTCAAATCCGGTGCTGCTGCCTCGGCCAAGTAGACCCCAGTGATCCATCACAGGGTGATTTTATGGCCTTTTCCTTTGTACTGATGGCTGTTTAGCTGTGCTCGCCCAATGAAGGGATATTTGTTATTGCAAGGGTTCGTCCGACACACTGATTGGCACACTGATGAAAAACGTTTTCTGGAAAGCTATTCCGGTTAATTGTGCCGGTAAATCAACAGGAAATATGATTTTATAGGGCGACACTTTTGTGAGGAGGCTGAGTGGATAACGGATTGAGATACAGGATGTATCGAAATGGGATCCACCAATGCGTCTAAAGTTTTTGCTCATACCCGATTATCTAATTAAAACATGCTTCCGCTGTTTTTTTTCTCTCTACTCTTGACCGTATTGTAATTGCGTTCTACGCGTTTGGTTGCGCTCATCGCTTCAGTATACTGTACATCACCCTGATGGAAGCAAGGACCAACTCTGCCAGGAGAACATGGGAGGCTGCGTTACCTTTTAGCCAATGCCAATTACAGCCAATGGCAATTACGCGTCATTCGCAATGCAATTCGAATGTTATACCCCTCTGGGAAAAACTGATGGGTGACCTATAAAGGGATTATGTGTTTCCAATTCTATTAGCTTTTAATTTGAATGCTCTTGTTGGGGATGACTAAATTACCAATGGCATCAGGTATCCCACAGGCAGATCCATTTAGGAGTTTAGCCTTGTTGTCCTCTCAATGCCACTGTGGGGTAGCACAAGGGTGAATGCACCTCTGTGCAATGTGACTCCTGGGTGAGATTATTTAAATGGTGGGAAAAACTGGTACCTGGTGTTTCCTCTTAAATCCCCAAATATTTTTTTTGGAGACAGGCTCTTTTAACATAAGATCACGAGGCAATAACACTAGTAGACTTTTTTTAAATGACGTTTCATCGAGTCAACTTTGAGTTTTTTTTTTTTTTACTGTCGGACATTTTTATAATGCAGCACAAAGCTGGATGATTTATGTACACCAATTGTCTAATTAACAACCATGGAGGGCACTCTTGATAATGTACACCAATATGTGTGTGTGTGTGAGAGAGTCTGTTTGTCTCTTTCACAAAAAGTTGGTCCACTTTCTGGACAGTAATGACATGTCTGAAACGGACTGCTCAAGTACAGCAGGAATAAAGATTGTTTAAAAAAAAAAAAAAAAAAAAAATAAGATTGAAGTGAGTGAGGCAGAGAGAAACATGCACTTTACACCCGTGAGGAGTTCCTCCAGGTTTCTTTTCTGCCTGTTTTTGAAACCTGGAAGAGTGGCAGCATCATTTGGCTGCTTTGTGTAGTGCAGCAGACCTGTATACCTTGGCACACATGGAAAAAAGGAAGGTTGTAATTGTCTGACGCCCACACTGTCAAAAATTCACCAGCCAGATGACAACTTCTGGCATGATATGTGTGTGTGTGTGTGTGTGTGCGTGTGTGTGCGCGCGCCACGGTTGTCGCCCCTGAGGCAAAAGGTGACATCTGTCAAAAGCTATGCCAGGTCTCAAATGCTCACTGAGACGGCAAACGTATGCGGGGTCGAAGGTCGTCGTCCATTTTCTGAGACAAGACAACGAAACAAAATGAAGACGATTACAGTCAACTGTGATTTGCAGTGATAATAAAATAAAAACAATCCAACTGAGAGGAACTCTCAGTGTTTTCTGAAGGTCACACTTCCTGACCCGAATGTCGTTGTAGCGCATCTCCAGCTGGTAGGAGGAGATGGAGATACAGAGAGAAAGAGGAGGGTCGGAGCACGGCGGGGACAGAGCGAGAGCGGATCAGTTTGGATTAAGGTTACAGTGGGTTTGATCAAAACGGATTGAACGGATGGCGGCGGGTATAAATGGCTGAAGGACGGAAGCGGCGGGGGGGTGAAGAGAGGAGCTGTAACGCTTTCAGAGCTCGGATCAGAGCATGCGGTTAGGAGCCAGACGTTAGTTGAACGGTATATAAGATTATGTTTATGGGTCTATAGGGCATCCTCTAGAGAATTTAAGGCAGATAAAAAGATTTTAAGGTCAATTAATGTCGAGTTCATTTTCATCACTTTTCTTAAAGCCAATAATATGTGTGGTTTAATCAAAGGGGTCCAAATATGCCCAAATCAAAAGTACTTTGCCTTCATATTTGGAAATGGGACAATTTGTAGAAATATCTAAAGATGTTGAGCTCTGAAATATTAAATTAACTAACTTTGTTTTTTTTATTTAGGTTAAGAAAAATTCAATTGAATTTTAAAGATATTTGGCGTCACTTTTTACCACCCCGCTAACAAAGCAGCAGCAGCTCTGCCTAACCAGCTGGCATCTCGCCATGTGTCTGCTGCTCCGACACAACAAGCGCTTCTCCGGGTCATTGCGCGTCCACATTTAGGTTTGTCTAGAGGTCCTGACCCCGCAGTCACAGATTGTCTTCATTTCAGCTGCGACCTGCTAAATTCCCCTCTAACGCGCCGTGAATCGTGCCCCATCCTTCATTCTTGCACACTCCTCCTAGAATCCATGTTTCCATTGTCTCGTTTCATTTAACACTCACAGAAGTCCGATCGCCCTCATCGGTGTAATATTTGTTAGTGTTAGATGAAAGAAAGCAGGGCTTGTGATGATTGTGGACCTCCGCCGGTTTATTGGCAGCATGCAGGGCTCAAATGACGCTTATCAGGTGGAACATCCAACTCCTCATGACCTTAACTCAACTTTTTTTCCATGGTGTTTTGGTGCCTCCGCCATACTCAAAATGTAAACAACCACAGATAAACCAGCCATGTATAAGGCCTTGTTGTGTTTAAAAAATGAAAAAACACCGGACGGACAGAAGACATCTTTGAATGAGAAGTTAAAATCAAAAGTATTTAATAAAGGAAAAGGTGTCCTTTGACCATCCCTAGTGACCACATGTCCTGGTGAGTTCAATGAAGCTCGGATTTTGAATGAAGCTCGGATTTTGAATGTCTCTCAGTCAATATCAGTTAGTATTCCATGCATGCATTTCGGTTGATTACATGACATTAAATACAATCATCACTGTACATTGGTACTATTCTATGGATTGCAGTTTCAAATGTAGAGTGGTTTTTACAATATTCTCATTACTTGATTACATATTTCCAGAATCAGCTGTATTCTGGTGTACACTAAATGCATTTTATTAATAATTAATTTATGAACCGATCGTCAAATTATTTCTAATACTCTACATCATTTTAATGGTAATGAGACTAGTAGACGGGGCCATCAGGATGTGGCCGCCTGCTGCTCCTTAGGACTCATCAAAGCTAAGCCAGGTAACATTAAGGGTTCTTATAGCAAGTGGCAATCATTTCCTTATTTCGATATAACTGTTGAAAATAGTCTGCAAGTGTTACACCAGGTCAGGGTTAGTTAAAAAAGTGAAAAATCTCATTTAGATATTTAATTGCACATTGAGAATTAAGTCACATGGTAGTGTTTCAGTAAATTCTCCAAACATGGATTCTCAACATCAGCAGTGTTGCCCTTGGTCGTTCACTCGCAATGTTGGAAAAATAACAATAGCATCCGGCATATTTGGTGGTAAAGACTTCCAAAATCCAGTAGGCAACATTTAAAATGTAGTTAAATAAAAAGTCAAGCGGTATTGCATATTTTGTATTTGCTGTTCAAGTCTTCACTCGAAAAAGTTTTCCAAGCTTCACCGTGCATGATCCAAACTGATAAATAATAATAAAAAAACATTAATAACATCAAAACCTGTGCAGATACAAAATATTTTAAAATATATAGACAAACATTGTACTTTAGTGCACAAAATACAGCAAAAATGATCTTCCACAGTTTACTCTCCCGATTGAGCGGGAGGCAAAGGTAACTTCCCCAGTAACCATCTCAACCGTGCATGAAGGAAAGGAACAAACAAACGCAAGGCTGGAGGGATTGGATGATGCAAATCCTGACATGATGTACGAAAATATGACATCAAAGACAGATGGGCTGACAGCTTGTGACCAAATGGCATTCTGTAAGCAAGCAGCGGTGAGCTTAAGAGAGGGAAAAGACACTGAGGGAGAAGAGGAGAGGGACGGACGCGAGGCTTCCCGGTGAGTATTTATAGATTATAGATTTATAGAACCCCTGGCTGGCAGCAGCTCCTTGTTGCTTCTGAAGATGTCTCTTTACACATCCGATGCGGCTTCGACTCTGTGGGGAACATCAGAGGGAGGATTTGATGTAAATGGCTGAGTGGCGAGCTGACGACCAACTCGCTGAGATTCTGCATGAATGGAGCGAGATGGACATCGGTGCGTACGCTTTACGACGCGCGTCATGTGTACAGCAGATCCGGGGATATTTCGGGAAAACAGGTTGTTTTGCTGATACAGATGCTTGTGAACTAATGAGCCTGTGAAACAGCCAGTGACTCACACATCTTTAAAGGTGTCATCGTGGCTGAGTTGGAGACTTTCTTAATCGGAACAATTTTTGGAGCTGTGTCTTTTCCCTCTCTTAAGCTCACCGCTGCTTGCTTACAGAATGCCATTTGGTCACAAGCTGTCAGCCCATCTGTCTTTGATGTCATATTTTCGTACATCATGTCAGGATCTGCTAGCTGATTTCATTTGACACTTTTTGTTAGTTGCCCTTTAATGACCCATTCATTATTCAGTCATTCATGATACCATGATACGTTCAAAGCCACTAATCATTAATTGGTGGACAAAAAACAAGTGTACTTTTTGTTATAATCTACATGAGAAGTGTCCAAAGCAAATAGAAGTTTTCCTCTGTGTGTGTGTGCGTGCGTGCGTGCGTGTGCACTGACCCGTGTGCTTTGGCGCGTGCCCATGTGAGCGCGCCGACCAGAAGCGCGCTTGGTTCAGTCAGCTCCTGAGCGCACACAGAAAGACACTGGCGGGGGGGAAGCAACTTGCGTCTCTCTCTCTCTCTCTCTCTCTCTCTCTCTCTCTCTCTCTCTCTCTCTCTCTCTCTCTCTCTCTCTCTCTCTCTCTCTCTCTCTCTCTCTCTCTCTCTCTCTCCCTCTCTGTGTACCGATGGCAAACCCGTTATGACGTCTTAACGGCAGTGTGCTCGTAGGAACAGGAACACGGAGGGACTCGCCAGCAGAGCAGCTCGTTGCCACAGTGGCACATTCCGGCGCACGCGGGGGAAAATGAAGGCGAAGAACCGAGACCAAAGCTTGTCTGACTCCAGAGAGCTGGACGGATCCTACGACCAGCTGACGGGTGAGTAGAGAGTGAGAAACTCTGCTGCATGTTGGGAGTCTCTGCAGCAACAACAAAAAAGGGAAAGATTCAACGTGTGTTGTTCACCCAACTTCCAGCGGCGCGGACGTTGCGCAACCTGTTAGTCGCTCATCTCATCGCATGACGAACACCGGCTGAGCATTTCGCGTACAAGTTTATATGGAGGCTAGTTTAAGTCATCTAATCTCACAGCTACTTCTTCCGTGGTGAAACAGTGGACTTCTGTTTTATTCATGCAGTTGCTGTGTTACAAAAAGTAGTGGGAGGTTTAAAAAAAAATCCCATGTTCTGCTTGGCTCTTTTCGGTGAACGACAAATTAATATTTAAATGAGGCGAGTTGGAAAATATACACTTTGAATCTTGCCGTCGCATGATGTGTGCTGCATGTTGCTGGATGAATGTTGAGAGACCATAGTGTGCGTTTTGCTGGCCCTGCTCAGCTATGGGAGACCACCTCGCCATTGGTTAGTTACCGCTAGTTTGAAAAAGAGCTGCTACAGTCTACAAGACACTTGGTTTTGAAGCGAGGTGCATTTGTGTGCTGCGTCGCTTGTTGGTGTCACCTCTGTGGATTGAGTGAAAAAGCAGATTATCCCCATAATGGGCTTTCTGTGTGTTCTGCATGTGAGCTGAGCACTCTCTTGAGGTGTTTCCCTGACACCACAGCCTCTCAGAACCCCCCCTGATCACCTGAGCCCTGTTTGCATGTTAAGTGGCAGCTTCTTTAAGAAAAACACACAAGCGTCAAATGCCCCGAAGCTTCAATGCCCCGAAGACATCTCGGGCCTTCAGAGGAAACGGGGCCTGTCCACACAGCTGTGTTCCTCCGGCTCCACGGGAACACTGATCTCATTTGTTCGAGGCCACGCGTTAGCAGCCAAACAGCCCTCCGTCACAAATTAAATGGCTCCTAAATTAAGAAAAGATTGCAAAGTGTCTCGGTGAAACCATTTACGTGTGACAGACCTTTAGTGTGTGTCTATCTTTGGATAGTTGTGCACGTGTGTGTGTGAGTTCAGAGGCAGCAGCAGCAGCAGCTTGACTTCATTGGTCCAGTGTTTAAAAGTTACGAGATACTAAGAATCAGAGCTCAGCTGAATTCAAAAGCTTTGTTACTCAATATGGGGATTATAAATTGTCACACCTGCACTAACACAGAGCTTTGCAGTGCTTCTAACACACTTCACCACCTTCACCTACTTTACCTTTTTTGGCTCCTTAATCAGCTGCAGATTAGTGCGCGATGCAAACCGGAGGATTAAACGAGAGTGAAGGAGTGGAACGTAAACGTCGACTCCTCGGAGGAATCATCATCATTTTGTCTTTGCTCTGTTTCATTGGCCACAGGAAGTCAAATTGCTTTTTAAAAATGGTTTAGCAAAGGAAGAGGTAGAGGGACCAAGACGTCCAGAGTGGCAGAGCAATTCACTCGTGCTTACGTTTTTAATTACTTTTTCAAAGCTTTGAATTGCTCGGTTGATTAATCTTTTTATGGCGCTGTCCACTCAAACTTCCTTTGTCCGACAGTTTGCATGATTATTAAGGCTGCTTCTTCCAATAACAGTCCGTGTATCGAAGATGCGATGCAGCCAAATCTGCTGGTCATTGCATTTTTATATGCTGGTGGCATACTGTGGGTGTGTGTGACAAAGAGAGAGAGAATAGGAGATTGTCTGCATAATCACCAGTAAAATGTATAGGCTATAGTTTTATTGGCGTGCATGACTTGTGAGAATATATATTTTTTTTAATGGGTTCTCTGGTGTGGGAAGGAAAGCTATAGGTGAGTCACTCTTCTTACTTACAGTGAGATAGTGTGTGTGTGTGTGTGTGTGTGTGTGTGCTGAAAGCAAAGCTGACCTGTGTTGCTTCAAGGTAGTGTGGGTGGTCTCCTATCACCATTTGAGTGAAATGTAACCCTCTAGAAATAACTCCCTCTGCCTGCTACATTGTACTGTAAGTGCACCCACTGTGTGTGTGTGTGTGGGTGTGTGTGTGTGTGTGTGTCGGAGTGTGTGGTAGCTTGGCGTTGCGTTGAAGAGCACCGGCTGAGAGAGATGAGAGGTAATTATAGAAGCGTGGTGCAGTAATCTCCTCTTGCACCTCACGTGCCAAACTCAAGAGGAATCGTATCACCTGAACACTCACACACACACACACACACACACACACACACACACACAATGGCTTCTCTATACATATGCATATGCTGCTATCACCTCAACCATGTGACGCTTCCCTTTCTTCGCTCAGAGTCCTGAATATTGTCTAAAGCCTGAATCCGTTTTGGTTGCCAACAATCACTTTGTTCTGTGAGGAACAACATTAATTATCTAATGTTGGTGTTTTTAAATATTACATCTAAACTTTGAAGCTCTATTGTCTGCTTGAGTTTTGGTCTTTATAATGCCACTAACTTTTGTGTATGTACATGGTGTGTTATATTTTCCCTTCAAGTATCTGTGAGATCCGAATCTCCAGACCCTTGTCTCTCGTGTTGTCCCTCGACGTTGTCCATGTGTCTCCTATGTACTTCAAAATATGTATAATGGTAACGATGGCCATTCACTCAGGTTGCTTATATTATGGAGTCTAACTGAACCTAAAGTAACCCAAACGTAGAATGTCCTCCACAGTGGACTCGGCCAGCAGCTCAGCTGTGGTTCTAAGGCCGGTCTGGACGCTCGCACACACAAACACACACACACACACACACACACACACACACACATCTGATTCATACAGAGTCTCCTCCCCCCCGCCCCCACCCCCCGTGGTGAAATTACAATTGCTAGACCAAACCGATCCCAGGGGCTGAGATTGCTTTATAATCAAGCCTGACAGAGGGAGTTCGGCCTGGAGTCACCTTCTCGGGATGACAGTCTCCGCTGCAGCTAGAATCGTTACGGCCACCGGTCCTAATTGAAGGACTTGATTTAATATGTCATCTGATGGGCCGTCACTTATGTGACATAAAATGCCTCGTCAGGGATCCTCTCATGGGGAAGTGCCAGAATTGTGGATTGTGAACGAGCGGATTCCACACGTAGGGCTGCTCGCAGTGGTCCTCTTAGGCTTATCTGCCACATCGGCAATCACAGGGTTAAAGGAAGGATGGAAGATGAGTGAGTCTGAAGACTTTACGAGGTGTTTAATCTATTTCAAAAGCTCCTCCAGTACCGTCTGACCTGTAATGATATAGATGCTGCCGCCGCAGACCCGAGTTCTCTCTGACATTCAAATATGTGCTACGGTATAGTGGATGTTTGCATATTAAAGTAAAGGAGTTCACGATATCTAATTCCATTTATTCCTCCTTCTACTACATTTGAATCACTGTCCCCACTTAAGCTGCACAGTCCCCACTTTTCCTCTCACTCCATTGCACTCCTCACATTTTCCCACCCTCCCACATCAGATTACATCATAAGATCATATATATTTCTCTCTAATAGAGAGTCCTCAGGGACTCATTTTTCTGTGCACTTGTTCATCCTGCCGCTCTTTTCTGCTCTCCACTTTTGTCTCGTCGTTAATTTGACTTTTTAGGCTTTCCATCGTCCGTCCTCTTTGACTCTTTCAGGCCGCTGTGGGACTGGTAGCCTAATGTTCCTGGGAACCAGTGTCGGTCCTAACGAGTTTTAATCTTTGAATGAATCTACGGAGGAGCTGGGAGATTGTTAATTAAAAGAAACCCTGCTCCCTCGGCCTGTGTCCTCCCCTCCACTGTAAACAAATTTACAAATGCCTGCGGGGAAAAGAGGGTGAAGAGACGATGAAGAAATAAACAAAAGGAAGATGGGAGAAGATGATGTACTGGAGCAGTGCGGAGAGTACATTTTAAGAAATATTTGATTAATCTTTATTTGAAATATTTGACAAACGTACAAGGAGCTTTTATTCTTCTTATCAGTCTGATGTTTTTTCCCTGTCAGATATTCATCAACAATCAACTGATCGACTGCCTCAGATTGTGACGAAGCCCTGTGTCATCCATTGTGTCTCTCTCTCTCTCGCTTTGCTGTTCTGTCACTCACACACATCTGAGCCGCATTACAGGAAGGTTTATTTTATTTTGTATTTTTACCATGAGCTCAGCTATTCTCCATCGGATAGGAGCTCATCAGCATGTGGAAGAGGGGAGAGCAGCAGATAGCCAGACATGATTTTGTGTACTATGGAGGTCACAGCCCTGTTCTCCTTTGTTTGTGCACTTTAACTCATTGGACTTGCGTGTGCGTGTGTGCGTGCGTGTGTGTGCATGTAAGAGAGAGGTCTTTGTCGTCAGAGGTTATCACGGCGCACATCTCTGATTGAAGACGGGGGATCGCTGTGTGGGTGAAGCTGTAAACATTTGTGTAGAGGATGTGTAAAGGGCAGGCGTGACTGCCATCGAAATGACGTGTGTGACGCAGCCGTTCTCCTTTACTCGTTTAAGTGTTACATGTATAGAAAACTGAGTTTGAATCAAAAGACGCCGCGTATGTATGATTTCCAGAATGTGATTCCCTCCCCTGCATTGTGCGTGTGAATAATTTAGAGGTGGCACCAACACGAAGACATTCGCCATGTCGCTATTTGTATGTTGAAGAATCGTATATGTTTATTAAACATGTATCTCACACGACCGATCAGCTGCTTCTAAAGTCACCGTCTTCTCAGATATTTCCATAACGTGCAAATGTTTGTCGTCTCCTGACCGCATGAAACAAAGTACAGGGAAACTTGCCCAATTACATTTTTGTTTTACAGCTGCTTTGTTTGTCAGAGTAGAGCATACATTTTTGTGATAAATCAGAAGTTTCCTCAACAATTGAATGAAAAAACTGCAGAATAAGACGTGGCTGTAATTTTGTCGGGATGAGGCCTCCTGAGAACATGTACTCCATCCGTTTGGGACTGACAGCACAGCAGGGCGTGATGAGGAGGTGGAGGGGATCAGTGGCAGCCTGGGGTTTGCGCTTTTCAAAGCCAAAGTCTGTCATGCACTCACACAACGCACACATTGAGGCCTAAACACACACGTGGGATTTGGGGGCGCGGCGGATGACGGCGCAGGAGAACCCTGCCGCCGGTCGTACAATCAATCAGTCGGCTCTGACAAAACTTTGCAGCAGGTCTGGTCGATAACTTACCGTCGTGCCAATTCACCATAGAACACACACGCACATGCATGAACGCACACATACCTGTGCACGGCTGTGAGCCTGTGACACCTTTGGAGAGGAAAGCACAGTGGGAAACGCCTGCTCAATATCTGTCAGTTAGACTTCCATCAGAATAAAGTGAATATCGCTGACAGATGGCCTGACCATGCAATGTGAGTCAAATGCCTGGGGAGCTTTAACTGGACTGTACATTTTTTCTACACCGTGTGTGCGAAAGTTAAACAAATGATAAAAGTAGATTACCTGCTAGACAATTCCAATCAATACTAATAATCTTCTCGTGTCGCCGGACAAGCCCTTTAGCTGTATCATTCGCTCGCCGACAGGCCTAGCTGCCCTTGCTGTGTCCTCCAAAATGCCTTCCTTCATTATCGCTCCTTTGTCAGCCTGGGGCCGGGTTGTCAGAGGGTACACCTGCTGACAACTCAGTCCTCATGTCACCCAGGAGAGATGCCCCAGTCAGCCAAATCCTCAACCGGCTTAGTATGCACGGTGGGTCAAGGGAGATGGACCCTGGTCCTGTAACATTTTGGAGGCCAGCGTATGGTTCAAGGTATTGCAGGGGTGTGAGAGAGGGTTATAGTCAGACAATGAAATGCTGAGCTGGGGGATTTTGCTTTTTGCTTCATTGAGCTTTTGTCGTTGTGTCTTGACTCGATTGTTGGGCCCTCCAGTCAGCCCATCCCGCTAAACTGCACACTGGAAAAGTCCAACGTATTTGTGTACTCGAAAATCTATTGGCTTTAATCATCTCCAGTTCGTACTGCTCGCTCTGGATGTTTACTTGTTGGCTGTGGGACTTGAAAAACCTTCTCCAACCCCCTCCCCCATGTCTCCGGGCTACCTCCCTGTGGGACTGGCAGACCTGATTACTCACACAGCAACCTGACGTTCCATAAGTGCTTCTCCTAAGCCAGCGCGGCCTGGCAGCAGAAAGCCAACGGAGTCCGCTAATCAACAAGAAAACGCACACATGGAATAAGACCCGCACACAGGTGGGTTTGATTGATTGGTGGCGTGACAGTCGTGACAGCGACGGTATAGTTACCGACCTGGAGCAGAGCAACAGCCAATGACGTTGCCCTCCAAGGTGGACCAACTTAATGTCCAGAGTAGCGCGAGCGATGGAGAGAGACACGCAGAGAGCAAGGTGATGATGGCAAAGATTGAACAAAGAGAGGAGAAGAAATGGAGGAAGTCTTATGTTACTCTGATACGATGTACATAATGGAGCTTGCATACATTCACTAGCAGCTCATTACCTGATGGGATGGACTTTATCTTCTGTTTTGGCAATACTTTTGTACTGCTTAAAAAGCCAGCCATGAAAAAAGAAACATGTATCATGTATGTTGGACTTTGGAGTTGGTTACTAATGTGTTTTTGTAAGTTTGGTGCTCCAAAAGCCAGCAAGAAGTGCTTGCTCAGTAGCATAGAATTTTAGTCTAGATTAGCTTTTTTTAAATTAAGAAGGCCTCTTCCATGGAGGAGAGAAAAAAAAAGCAATATTTACCATGCAAATATCTCAGATGGCCGGTCTAAAAGTCACTTTATGGCATAATGAAGATACGTATTTTTAACTCAACTCAAAAGACAAGGTACGGTAGAATAAAAATGCTTTTGGTGCTGAGCTGATAGTGTTTAATCAACTCAGAATCCAATATGAAGCATTAAGCACTGCCTTCTGCATCTTTGGATCGACTAAGGTTTCCTTTATTCCAAGCTGTTCTCAGTGGCAGCCATTATCTTTTAGCGACAACCTAATATAAAAAAATGTAATGAGCAGCATAAGCATACATTCGATTTGGATTCAATACGTACACATTCAAATATCAGGTGTGGCCTTCTTGCTTTTGCTTTTTATAAATTCAAACTGTACTGGTGTGAAAGGGATATGAGGTTGATTGTTTCAGAAGAGAAGTCATCCATTTTTAAGCAAAAATGCAGTGTGCTGTTAATGAAAAAGGCATGTTACAGAATGGTAACCTTAACAAACTTAAAATCAACACACTTTAAATCCTACGTTCTGTACTTAAACAGTAACATAGAGCACAGTAACTAGACCTCACAGCGAGTATAATGTTGACCTTTAGGCACCTTTATTTTTTGTACAGAATTATAGCTTCAGCTGATATGATCTGACACTTTCTACAAACATAACTCACGTACAAATTGAAAGTTTAATTAACTGGCTCAATACCCAAACTGTGCTCAACCTGCTTCGGGAGTGAGGAGAGCCATTATTCACCGCAGAGTCTGTTTTGATGCCAAAATCCAGCAGAGCCTCTCAGTCATGATCACGCAGTGAGTAGACAACTACAGGCCCATATTTCAGTGCATGAGTTTGATACGGCCCTCATTAATAATCATTACCCCTCCTAATGACTTTCTGTGAATGTGCATCGGAACGTGCTTTGCGCTTTTCCTTAATTCACTCTTATTGGAAGCAAACATCTTGTGGTTGGAAAAGAAATAACCTTCAGACAGATGCTACTTTAGGCCTTCATAATCACATACAATATTATTTACATAGACACTCTGTGTCACAGCTCTATATCACGCTCGGTCATGCATCATGCATGATTAATGCATGATGCATTGACTTGATTTGCTGAACAAATCAAATGCAGAGAAAAGCATTTACAGTCTGCTTTCATCTTTTGTGTGTCTCATAAATAACAGCATCTCAGTCCCTCTGAGTCTACCCTAAATATCTCTGCCTGTCCACCCTGAGCTCTTAATAGTTTCTTGAATGTTAGGACAGTATAATTACCTGAAGCTGGTAGGGCATTGGGCTGACAAGCTTTTCTTCAGAGGAGACGGAAAGACCTTGTCGATAGGCAGCTGAAAACGTCCCACCACTGTGAGACGGGTTTGGCAGCCCCAGATGAAAGCTCGGAGCACAGCACTTGGACAGTCTTATTGCCACAGTTCAACATTTGAGAGGCAAATATTGTACTCTTTACTCCGCTACATTTCTATCCATAACCGTGAGTACCCGTTACTACTTCTAAAAACACCTATAATAACCCCATTATCCCCGTTTCTTTTCATTTTGTATAATATAACACACTTTCCAGGCAGGTTGTACGGACTAAGGCACTACCCATCGAGTGAGTGTTAGTTTCCTGGTGCCAGTCAAGTGAGACACAGTAGATGAGCACACAGTGGAGGTGAGTCCGATGGCCTGTTGATTCAGAACTATAAAGCTACAGCTGCTCTCTGTCAGCACCCGCAAGCAGCTAGAAAAGGACCCTCTGTCACCACTGGCCTGCCGCTTAGTCGGGCTTTATGGCAGCATTTTATTTTTAGCACCTCCTTTCATTTTGTACGTGGATGAAACGCCGGATTATCCAGAGTAGAGGGGATGTGGATGGTTATTGCCTGGAATTTCATTTTGTGGAAATGTCAAAAATACACAAAAGAAATGATCAAATGAAGGAATACATTCCTCTGTCGACTCATCGCACACGCGTTGACTTTCGACCAGTTTACACAAGGTCTAAAAGCCGACAATAATTCATGTTTTTGTACGTCAACCTCTGAAATATCACATTTTGTCGGCAGGGTTTTCTGCTAAATCTTCTTTTTGCCACAAATTTTGATCACTGAGTCGATCCAGGAGACGACTAGATGACGTGAACGTGTGTTCATTTACATTAGATATGAATAACCCTGATGTGTTCAGCCACTTTCAGTCTCTCAAGTGACTGCATGTGTTTTTTGTGTGTCCCAAACACACCGTGCTCGAACTGCAACAGAGGGAAACTGCGGCTTTCCTAATCCTCTGTTTCCCATCTCCTGCTTTCTTTTATGTTTAATCCAGACGGTAACCAGAAACGCACAGAGGAAAGCCATTGACATATTGTGTGTGTGTGTGTGTGTGTGTGTGTGTGTGTGTGTGTGTGTGGGTGGTATGCCTTCAACAGAGACAGGAAGAGAAAAACAGACAGGTTTGGGTTCCTTTTTCACAAGTCTGCTTTGCCTACTTTGCTGTTGTAGCAGTAGAGATGAATTGATCTCTGTTTCCATCCCGCTCCTTAAACAATCCTCCGCGCTGCTCTTCACTCAGCTTTGAGTTAGACAGGTGGTCTAAAGATAGAATATAGAACAATGACGACTGCACTGCTATTCTGCTGTAATAAGCAATGATGGGTACCTTTTTTTAAGACTGGAACTTTGAAATAGGAGCCAGTGCATATAATCTATGTATTATAAAGTGTGGCCCTACTGTTTGGTCTTTTATAATCAATCACTGTACCATGCAACCGTTTCAAACACTTAAAACACATATTTCCCTGGCATCTCTCCCAAACTTGGACAATATGCATGGCTCAAAAGAGGTTGATGAATATAACTCGTCTTGCAGCATTAAGCGTTTGTCGTTTGCAACATTAAGTGGATTAGAGAAGTAAGCATGAGCAGTGCTGGACAAAAAATGAGGTGTACAGTGACGCATTGTTCGGAAGGTGCGAGCAGGATCTCCTACCTTCTCACTTCTAATGTGTGGGTGCAGCGGGGAATCGATGGAAGGTTTGGCAGCCGCTCCCAGAATGACTAAGGAAAGCGGATTATAGAAACGCTGGACAGTGCTCTCCTCTGCTACGTTAATGAAATGTGTCTCACGGATTTGAGGGTCCTCGGTAATGCTGAGGTCCCCTCTTTGTCTCATTTGTTAGTCAAAGTGGAGGTCGTCTTGGCCTCAGTTGGAAATCCTCCTCCCTCCTCTTCAGACAGCCCTCTTTTCCCTGCTGAACATGTGACCTGCAATGTGGCTGTGATGAAAGAAATACTCTGCCAATAATCCTCTCTGCCTCGGTTGCGCTCTTCATCTCTCTCATCAGCACCTCCCCATCAGCCGGCAGAGAAAGACAGTTTTCTGTCCTGCGGAGTCGATGGTGTCAAAGTATAGGTTTCCAGTCAGCTCACTCGAGTGGTAGCGCTTACAGATTGTAAGAGGGAAGTGATGCGCTCTGTTGCACTCAGAGATGGTAGGTTGTACAAGCACGCGTGCGAAAGCAGACTGTCTTTGCAGGTCATGTTTTACAGTCACCTAGAAAGATTCATGCGTCTCCAGCGTGAACCTCTAGCAGCCAGAGAGCTCACCTTTTATCATAATGAAAACACATATCACCTTTTAGGAGGATTGTTAGACAGCGGTTTTGAATGCACATCCATCTTGGCTCACATCACCACTTGGCAGCTTCATGAGGACATCGCGGATAATAAATGAAGCGAGAGGCCGAGCTGAACTTCATATAAACTTTATGCGTTGTACTTTTTCCCGACTACATACAACCTGTGCTTATTATCAAGTCCTCGAGCTGTGACTCATGCGTGAATTGAATAGGGACTTTTTTTTTTTTCAGCCATTGTGTTTGGGTCTTTGTGACATTACTTAAGTTTGGCATTTTGAGGATAGCACTTAAAAGTTGGGGAGAAAAAATGGATAATGGCACAGTATGAAATCTTGATCACTCGCCCACATTAACTCAAACGCACAGACACGTGCGTGGACACGTAGGAATGTATTCTCTTATAAAACTGTGACATTTCTCTGCCTCTCACCCCCCCGCCCCCGTCCTCTCCATCCTCTCCTCTCCGCCCATTTTCTCCTCCTCTGTTCCAATTCAGCTGCGTCCTGATGGGGGAGCCTGTTTGTCTTATCGCCCTCTGCCAGCTGTGGTTTGCATCAGGCATCTAGGGGTCTATCCTTCCCTCAGCTTCCCCCACACTAAAATAGAAGGGGAGCAATGATTCGTCATGCTACACACACACACACAGACACTCGTATACACTTTACGGCACACAAGACAAAAACACTGACACATTCACACACTTATGGAGCTTATCCAAATTTCATAGCTGCAAGTCGTGTGGTACCCCGAGGCAGAATTATATTACTGAAGAAAGTAATCTTGTCCAACTCCTTTCAGCTGACTCTTTCCCCCTTTCTGCTGTCATGAGATGCTCCCTCTCTCCCAGAATGCACTGTGCCACCTGCCGGTAGCTGTTAATGACTATAGCCTCTCTCCATTCCCCCCATTCTCCTCACTCACTTAAGCACCTTAATGAACCACCTGTAAACTGTGTGTGTGTCTTTGGCTGTGTAGGTGTTTTTGCGTGTGTGTGTGTGTGTGTGTGTGTGTGCGATAGGCCTACCAGCCTGAGGAGGGTTGCCTCTTGTGTATATGAACCAATTATCTGTACTTACTTCTCTCCTTATGACTACTTTGAAATGAATGAAGGTAGAATAGACATTGATATCTCTGGCAGCCACAATGAACACGTCTGCCAGCGCGTTTGTGCGAGAGCCCACAGGTTCGAGCCAATCATAGAAATGACTCTGGCAACGCAATTCAGGAGGAATACTGATAGTTTAATTATTGGGATCCCATTTTGGAGACATTTTGCCTCATAATTCATTTGGAATTTCCTCATTTAAATTATGCTTATTCATTATTTGTATTCATTTGATTGCCGACAGTGAGAAGTTAATGAAAATGACCGATAAACGGTGGAACTTATCTGAAAGGTCAGGGAGTGACTTGTCACTCACAGGGAGTCAATCAGTCACTCGCTGACCTTTCAGATAAATAGCCATTTTCAGCCAGGTCATCCTGCAGTGGGATCACAGAAAGGACCGTTGAATCTTTGTTTTTTTTTTAAATGATAATGGTAAACAGAGTTTAGTGAAGCGGCCAATTGTGTTGATTCCTGGAATCTGCACCTCAGACACAAAGCGTGCAGCAGCACCAACATGAAATACACCTTTCCCTCCTCCCTGGAGCATCGGCAGGATTAGGTGGATCCTTTTTACTTTGGATTTTACCAGCAACATCATCTCGGTTATCTTTTAGTTTTAACTGCTTATTGAAGTCTGTTTTGGTTCAAGGTAATAATTATGTCCCAAACATTTAAACTGTATGTGTTTGAATCCTGGGTAGCAGCTGGATGTTTTTTTTTATAGGGCTTCAGTACTCTGGCCTTTTATTTCAAACCTGAGGTCTTAACAGGTTGTAGCTGACAATAATGCCTTTGTCTTTGCCGCTCGCCGTATCATTTTCTAATAACACAAGAGGCAGCGGTTGCAATATGTAGATGATTAAAGTGACTCAGTTTGTAACATTCCTCCTGAAAGCCACTGCTGTGGTATTTTGTGAGGTGTCTGGATGGTTTTCTTTCTATATTTGAATATCAAGGATTTGCATTTTCTTTAATTAATCACGTTTGTTTGACGATCAGTGTTGTTCACAACGGCACAAGGCATCAATGCGTCTATTCAGCCTTATGTCAACAATGTCATCCAACGTAAAGTTCAACAGATCCAAAAATCCAGCCATGTTTAATATTTGACCGGCCGACACTTTAAACAATCTAATTCCATCTATTGGTCATTTCATGGTTCCATAACAAGCCGTGAGATTACACCTGTGTCGGCTCTCTGAGCAAATGTGTGTGTGTGTATTTATATCCTCTCCGTACTGATGGTGCTCGCAGACTTGTACTGCCTCTGAGCTGTTTGCTCGGATAAAGGTCGTCTCAACAATTAACCTTGTGCGACAAGTGAGGAAGCAACGTAAACAACGGCAACAGCAGCGCCTCACCAACAGGCCGTCTGTGCACCCGACATGAATAATATACGCTGTCCCGCAGTCACCTGGGCTTTGATCCGAGCCGCGGCACGACGTGGCCGGTGGAGGTGTGGGGACCCGCTCCGTCGTATCCGCAATGCCCGCGTGCACAGCGGACTAAATCCGACAGAACATCAACAGAACAGAAGAGCGGCGTCTGCTTCGAGCCCCCGAGGAAAGACAAACCAGCTGCAGCCAAAAGCTTGGAGGCGCGTCGGCGCTGTCATTGAACACCTGCTGGGCTTGTTTGTTGCGAAGGCTTCCAGTTCTCTGGGGCATCTGAAGGCTGAAGTCTGTCTGGGGTCAGCGGAGGGACGAATTGCATTTGACAAACGAAAATACCGAGAGGGGATTTGACTGAAATTAATAAAACATTTAATAGGGACTACAGGTTTATTGGCCGCTGTAGTGATAATAGGATTATACCATTTCACACTCCATTATCAGGAAGAACTTTCATTTCCTCTTAAAATACTGTTATTGAAGGTTTATGGAAATCAAAGAGGACTTTTAGCTGAAGCAAAAGTAATGCTTCAATTTATAAACCACCCCTGTCCTTCCCTCTAGGCTGCTCGCCTCCGAGGCATCCGACACCAGCAGCCCAGAACTTAAGAATCCCCGCTGGAGCCCCTAACTCGTTCCTTTCAGAGATATTTGCCTGGGATCGGCTCCAGCATCAGCCTCTGCAGGCTGTGGATTTGCATAAAAACCTCTTGTAATCATTCTAATAAGAATTTTTAACATGAACAAATTGAGGAAAGGAGCGACGATAGATGTATATAACTAGGCTTTATCTTTAACTTTTAAGTAAGAATGCACGATTTTTCTGACTTGAGTCCCTAAACCGAATCCTTTACCTTGTGTATTTGCCAAAACCAGGTCAGATATTGTGTTTTAATAACAAGCTGTATGCCTCAGTTTATAGACAATGGAAGGATTATGCCTTGATGTGTGTGAGGCAATATCAGGCAAAATAAAATGTACGGATAAGTTACTGAATTGTTATATACCATTAAGATAATAAATAATGTGTCAGTAACTTAAAATTATGATTCAATTCTAATATGTACTGAATTGAAAAGATGAACCTATACTGCACCCGACTATTTGAGTCCGTATCTGATTCCTAATATCTCTGCATCCCTGTCAATAAGCATCTTTGAGAAGGCCTACTGTACAGGCACACATGGGGCGGCCCAGCGGGTCGTTTTGTCACATGTAGAAGCTCCACTTCCTCCTACGCTGCACTACAGTTTGCTTTGCTTAGGAGTCGGTGTGCAGGAAACGTTGATCTCGAAATAACTAGAAGCCCAAGTCTGAGAAACCAGATCCCACACACGAGGTACAGTAGGTGGCAGAAGGGCCTTTGTGCTCAAAGATCATACTGCTGCCACTTCTCTCTGGCTTTTTTTTTCCTTTTTTGATATTTATGACACCAAAATAGAGGAGCACACAACTACATGCTGCATAGAGGAAGCGTCTTTTTCCTTTGAGGATAGAACTAATCCTCTGATACAGGAAACAATACAAACTTCATTCGGGATTGAATAGACACGCGGCCACCCTTAAACACCCAAAGAAACACACATAAATTGATACTAAAGCTGAACCTGTTTATTTATCACTTGTTATTTGGTAATCTGAAAGTGGCATTCGCTCTGAAGGTATTTGGTCATTAACTAAAGTATTGGACAAATCAAAATGTTCTCCCAACGACAGCATTAGACTTAAAGTTCACGGTGTCTATTTGCAACCAGGTGATGTCATTTGGACATGAATAAAGTAACTTACATATTTAGTATTGTCTACTGGGAAAAGGTTTCCTTTCTAGCTGTTGGTCCAAAATATATAACATAGTAATGGCAAGTTACATTTCTCAGTAATCCTACTTAAAGGTCATAGTTATGGTCAAATAGGTAAAACGGTCAAACCCCTGAATTCACTAAGGTTTAGATTATTTTTAGTGTACAAAGTTGACATTGACTTTTTGTTACAACAGTTAAGTTTATTTTTCACTTGGAGCTTGGTTATATTTCGGCTGAAAAAAAAACATAACGTGGCCTAATAGAATCTGCCTCAAAAGGGTCACGGAGTCTGCCTGAGGGGGGCATAGATGTGTGATGTTCAGACGATCTATTTAACAGATATAAATATAAAACGTTGAACCCGAAATCACTGAAGTCTTATTCTTCATCTGACACCCGTGAATGTCCGCTCCAAAATATCGTGGCAACCCATCCAGGTAAACATGTGGTGTAGTCGTCCCTTACAGCAAACACGACACCTCTTGCACTGCCGCTGTTCCTGCGGTGGCAGCTCTTCTCATCCATCGCTGTTTGTAGACCGT
Organism: Apeltes quadracus; assembly: GCA_021346845.1. Lineage (NCBI taxonomy): Eukaryota > Metazoa > Chordata > Actinopteri > Perciformes > Gasterosteidae > Apeltes > Apeltes quadracus. The sequence goes on from CM037922.1 coordinate 8,002,524, forward strand.
CACGCTATTCTGTTTCTCCAAGAGGACATCTAGCTGTCCTCCAGCATTGCTAATCCCAAGGTTGGTTAATCAACTGCGATCTAAAGCTCTCACGCATCCTCTGAGGTTGGGTGTGTGTGTGTGTGTGTGTGTGTGTGTGTGTGTGTGTGTGACCTTTCTCACTCGCTCCCGGGCTTCACTCTTTGTGCCCGAATCGGGATCAAGACCCGAATTCCTCTTATTGTTGAATAGAAGTGTGTCGTTGAGAGTGAGACTACCTTTTCTGCAGAGACAAATAGACAAAACGTATTTGCATATCTTAAAGAAAATGAAATGGGAAACAGGAGAGCAACGAGTCCAAGTTGCCTGTATCTCACGACAGCATCGATCTCTTCATTATTTTAGGACGCTCCTCTGTTTTATCGTGTGCGATAAAAGTCCTAGTCTGAATGGGTCCTACAGCTCTCTCACTTACCGTTTTCCCGATTTTTTTCCACTTACTGTCTCTGTTTCCTTGTCCTTGACCGCAGTCAAGATGGTGGATGTGTTAGACAAAATTGGTTGGCAGAGATGGGTTGATAAGAAGGTAATAGATACATGAACATAAGAGAAGAAAAACCTCTTATTTTCGCTGGGTGGTTAAAGCCCCGGCATTTCTCTGGGAAATGTACTTTCTGAAGAGTTTTGGACTGTAAATGGTTCTGCAGGGGGCTTCAGCCAGAAAACTTCAGTGAATTGGGAGCAAGGGGAAACATGGCTCCAGTTAATTCAGCCACCCTCTATTTAGTAGATAAAGGAGAGTTGTGAGGCCGGGAGAGCGTTTTCTCCGCCGCCGCCCTGCTGCTCTCACCTCATGTTGCTTCCTCTCTTCTGTCACCCGTGCAGAATAAAAGAGGCCAAAGCAGCAGGAGCACACTTTCCATATTTCAGAAGAAAACGGTGAAAGACTGCAGAAAGATATTATAAGAATACATGAGAATAAGAGAAAAGCAGAAAAACCTAAACTATAAAGCAGCAATTTAAAAGGAATTCAATCTCAACTCAGTGTTAACATCACATTGACCTCGTCAAAGACAACAGTTTGTTGACTTCGTAAGCATGCTACAGCATTGTCAATGATAGTGCAAGTCTTAGTATTATCTGTAGATGACTATGCAATGTCATTGGTGTGCCATATTAGTTTAAAAAAAATATGTGTCTGCTTTAATAGAGGTCTTACAATCACCCTTTTAAAGACATTTAACATGTCAGTCAAATATAAACAATAACTTTAAACAACCCAAAAATGACGTATGTATGTATGTTGTATACATTGTTTGAAATTATGTTCTAATTTACAAATCTTGTGTTGAGATTTATTTACTTTGTGTGGATCAGTTCAGGTGTTCGGACAGACGTGTCACTGTTAAACGTGCACCGCTCAAAAGAAGCTAACTGGACCTGTTGTAAGTGGTTATTTAAAGAGAAGGAATCCCAGAGAGACGCAGAGAATAAGAGCGTTTAAGTGTGTTAAAGAGGGAATCCAACCCACCCACCCTCCTCCTCCAGCCGTCACTGTTACATACCTGTCCGCCCACTGATTTCCCATGAGCCTTTGGGTGAATTTAGCCAAGTTAGGCTACTTGTTTCAGTTACTGTTCATTTACACAACACACACATTGAGGTGCACACTCGGCAAGAGAACACACAAATGCTCACATTAGCATCCCTCCCACGCGTGCGCACTCTGTGTCTGACATAACCGCTGCCTTTTCAACGACGGAGGACGGATGAGCCGCTTGTCGTGAGTAAACCCACAGGCCCCAAGTTAAGCGTCTGTCAACTACGGCTCTAACATTGTTTTTTTATTCCGGGAATGATGTTTGCGTAGCGAGTCAGGTTTCATCGCTGTGTTGTTTTGGTGCGTTTAGGTTCCCCCTGGTTGCCCCTTGGCTGGAGAAACACAGCCACAGAGGAAACTATTTTCCATCGCTAGACTCCCCCCCACTACCCTCAAACAGACACACATGCGCACACCGATCCATCATACCGGTGTCATCAGACAGCCCTTAAGACGCATAGCTAGAGGAAATTGAGAGAGGTGGAAAGTTCAGCGGCGGCCCTGCTAGAAGAGAGGCTGAGAACTAGGAGGCGTAAAGAGGAGTGAGGGATTGCATTAGGAGAGTCTGTGATTATAGTACTGCACTTGTCATGATCAAAGCTGCTATTAGTGCTCTTAGTGGGGAGCGAATGGGGCTCATGTTTCACGAGTGCAAACGGAGAAGCTGTCAAGCAGTTGAGAGTTGAGAGATGAGAGTTGGGTTGTGTTTTGGAGCAGGAATGGAGTATAGATCTGGGACCCTGGCGGGACATTGGCTTGGAGGGACGTCCTTTCAAACACCCTCTTTGGACTCTGCAAGCTTGTGTCCTGTATAATCTTGCACCAATGCTTTTAATGAATTATCCCCAAAACACTTGCATGCATTACACACACCTTCACAGCAAGACTGTGCATAGTCAGGTGTACTGCGCCTAAATCCCAGTCAAGGTGACCTCTTGTCCTCTGATGGTTGACAGCAATAGGAAATGATCCGTCCCCGTTCTATTAGGACTGATGATGTCGTTTAGATACAGATGGGTTGTTTAAGCCAGCAGCTGTCCTCATCAGATTCACCAGACTGACGTATTTAATCCCCATGCGATTTAAAAACGTGGTCGCTGTCAGAATATGAGTCGTAAGCTGAATTTTGTTGGACCACATTGTCTGCGTCCTCCAACCAACCACCACATTTCCCTTTTCTATTCCTGCTTTCCTTCCATAACAGCATGGCAGGAAACAATTATTTCCAATATCTTTCGGTTTGAGTAAACTTTAATGGAAAGGGACAAACGGATCAACGGGTGAGACCAGGTCCGTAGATCTGTACAGTGTAAACACAGAGAGGTCATGCTTTGGCCTTGAGCACATTTATACACAGGGCGAGTTAACATGATGTAAATTGACATATGAAGATATAAGGGAAGTTTGAATTCAATGACAGAAGTAGGTTGTTTCGGACAAAGTGAGACCACATAAGAATCGATTTATTTTGAATGAGCTGACACTGAAATATGTTGAATGCATTGAATATAAACAAAGGCAGTTACCTGGAAATTAAAGTGGAGATGCTTTTCTATTATATCTTGTACTATTCTTAACCAGTTGACAGGTAAAGAACTGGTCGGCTGTGTTGAGTAGAAGGGCTGGTAACTGCTTTCTGATACATTTAGTAATAATTATTCTCTCCTTTTTTCCCATAAAGTCTTATACATAACAAGCAAACATAAGCCAGTCAGAGGATGCCAGGTTATATGTTTAAGAGGAAGAAATATTCATATACGAAGGAAATGTTGCACTAAATATTTTTAGTCACCCACCCACAAGCTGGAAGCTACGCTGTGTCCATGACTATTTTATATTTACAGACAGAGTGAAAGGCAGGTGAAATAGAGGATCCTTCTTAAATTGGCCATTTGCAGATTTCTTACAGGCCGGTCTACGAGAAAAGATGAGCAGGTGAGAGAGAGAAGGACAGCGAAAATGAAGTCAGCGGGTGATGTGTTTCTAACATCAAGTACGGAGAGGGAAGGGAGAGGAGAGGGAAGGAGAGGGGAGGAGAGGAGAGGAGAGGAGAGGAGAGGAGAGGAGAGGGAAGGAGAGGGGAGGAGAGGAGAGGAGAGGAGAGGAGAGGAGAGGAGAGGAGAGGAGAGGAGAGGAGAGGAGAGGAGAGGGGAGGGAGGAGAGGAGAGGAGAGGGGAGGAGAGGAGAGGAGAGGAGATCACTCAAACCAGTTTTATGTCAGCGTGGGGGGCTGCAGATCTGGGTTAAAGGTCTGATTTAATCGGTGCAAAATCAGTCATCTGCATATTATGTGCGCAGAATGGATGTGACAAAAAAAACATTCTTCTCCCCCCCCCTCACCCACCCCCCTCCCCACTCACTTGTCTTCTTCTTTTGTCATATCAGTCATTACATGTGTGCACCCACACTGCTTCTCTCCCTACCGACACCTCAACTTGGCAGCAAGTAGCCCACGTGACTCCTGATGGGAAAAAAAAGAAGCTCCTCACTTACTCACATACTCAAATACACGAACGTATGAAATGGATTGGACACGCCCACTGGTATTGAACTGCTGCGACTGTGGTCCGGGGGGGCGGGATAAGCGCTCTCTCCCGTTGCAGAGAAGAAGACAGACCCTGAAATTTGAAAAGCGTAGATTGTCCCTCCTCCCACACACGCAGCCTGTCTCAGACGGGCTCCGTCTCTCGGAGCCTCTCTGATCTTTGAGTCACAAAACACCAGCCGCTTGCCTTCAGACTGCCAGCGACAGGGGAGAATGAGTGAGAGAACGGCAGTCAAGCATCCGAGAGGGTTGTGTGTGTGACAGAGAGAGAGAGAGAGAGAGAGAGAGAGACGTAGGCTTTAGAGGAATTTAAGAGCTCCTGTGTTAGACGATAAGATGTAAAACAGGAGTGGCGAAAGCCAAGGTGATGGCAGGCGTCCATATCGACATCGGCACTTCAGGAATATCAGAGAGCTTTCTATCCCTCGCAGGAAGCCTGACGCTGCTGCTCTTTTTCAACGTCAGCCTTGGCTGACTTTCCCGCCGGTTTATAAAACCCCTGTGAGTTATTTGTAGACATCATGGCCCATGTGATGTATTCCTCTGGCTTTTCTCTCACAATTTAGTTGTCAGTCTTGTCTCCCTTGGACGCGTCGCCTTCCTCATCCTCCATACGGTGGCTTTATCAAAAAGGAATGCAGCAGTGGGTCTCACAGGGTATAGAAGCTGAGAACAATGTGCACAAAGTGGAGGGGAGACCTGTCTTGAGTCCAAGATTTATTCTTTTGCTTATATTATACCACAGCAAAGCCAAAGACAACTTCTTTATCCCTATTCATTTATTTTCTGTATCGTCTTTCCGCTTTTTTTCACCATCACAATGCTGGGCAGATTGACAGATTTCTCTGATGCCCATGTCTTAATCAGTAACTGTGCTCTGGGCCAATTCAGAGCAGTAAATATCCTTTACCTTACAGCTTCATCTTCTGATGTATCAAATACTTTATTGCTAAATTTCCTGTAGAGGAAATGATTAACTGTCTATATAAAATTGGCGTGAATTGGTACCAACATTAATCTAAAGAAAGTCGCACCGTTTATTGCTTTGCTAAAGCAAAAAAAGGTTTTTATCGATGTACTTTAATATTAAATTGGAATGTGTGCCAACCTTTCTACAATAATACACTTCGAGTGGAGGTATTGCATAGGTGAAATATGTCAAATTTAGTCTATAAATCTATAGTTTTGGGTGTATTTCAGTACTCTTAATGACTATAGTTTTCCTGCAGAGCGTTATGAGCCGCATCAAATTTAATTAAATTTCATACTACTAGGGACTACTATATGACTAGATTGCATCGTTTTTAGACCCACAGCAGCCTGGGTTTCAGTGTTCAGTTACTGCCCTCTGCTGGCGTACAGGGGTTAGTACAGGCAAATATCATTAAACCAGAGGACTCAACAGTGTTCTCAAACCAGTATACGGTTGTTCTGGCCAGTAGATTGCCAGTAAAGATCACTGCTATTTCAGATATGCGGGTTCTCCGTGTTAAATGTTTTCAAATGAATTTGAGTACACAGGGGCATTTCGGCAAATGGGACAGAAAACATACCTTGGCTGTCATACGTTTAACATCAGACATGATGGTTACATACTTTACTTTATGTTACATGATGTTACGTAGGCATGTAAGGTCTGTAGTTGGTGGCGACAGAATCCATGGCTGCTAACAAACACATTGTTTTCATATCTATCTCTATTTTCTTATCTTTACAGCCTATAATTAATATTTAATTTTCCTGCTAGCTGTTATAGCCAAACCTCATTGGTTACTTTGTATCTAACGTCTAGCCTCTAACGCCGTCGTTAAAGTTAGAAGTGTGTGTGCGGTAATATTCAGCATGATGTGCAGGCGGTGTAGTGCATACATTTCTCTTCACCTGCGTCATCTATCAGTCCATAGTTTTGTCGTTTTTACTCAGGGCAGAGGACTTCTTGAGTGGTGGCTGTGCAGATCTTTGCCTGCAGGTGGCAGCATTGAGCTCCTGTTTTGGTATTTGCACTCTGTACTGGTGGACAGCACATGGCTACAGGGTTGGGCTCAAGAAAAGAGACATGCATTGGTGCTCTCATCTTTCTTTCATGGCTTCTTCTTAGTTGCTTGTATTTGTATTTACTTACCTTGTTGATTCATGTCTTGGTTGTGGTCATTAGGCAGAAATGCTCCTTTAAAAAATGTTTAGATAATCATATTATTCCATTTCTTTTTACTGACGAATCTACTTATAAGAGCCTTTCAATGTACAGTAACAGTCAAAAGAAATAGTCCTGAAGTAAGTACAGAATAAAAGTAACAACCATTGGATGTCGCTCTGTGAAACTGGGAATCCAGAAAGGCGTTCATGTTCAGTGAGAGAGTTTATGAGTTGGATTTCAACCTGTGTATGACAATAAATGCCTTCTACTGCAAACCAAGTCTACCTAAAGGTACGAATATAAGTAACCAAACATGTCTCATACCTGCTGAATCCCAACAATGATCTTATTGAACAAGTCAGATTAGCTTTGACTACTTTTACTTTGAGCCCTAATGAACATTTCCCTTTTGGGTTGTACACACTTAAACCTTCAATCACAGAATACATTGTTACATTTCTAAATGATCCCCACTGAATCCCCAACTAAATCGTGGGACACACTTGCCCCATCACATCAGCAGAAAACGTTCATTACCATGGTTACGGATAATTGATCCGCTTATTGAGCAGTTCAGCTACCTCACATTATGTTCTTTTCAACTGTAACATCCATAAAACAATCTGTGTGTCTGTCGTGTCGGCTTTTAATTAATTAACGCAATCATGTGGCGATAAATAATACATATTAAATGCAATATGTTAACCTTTGCCTCTCAACAGCTCTTAACGTGGAGACGACTGAGTTTGTGTCACGCAGCTAATTGTGCAAACAGTAGTAAAAGTGCCGACAGAGGTAACAGCGTTCACCCTAAAGGGGGGACCTGGAGGATGGACGCTACGGTTTGCCGATGACGCCATTGCTGCCATAGGAAGGCAGTGCTGAGTGGCAGATTGGGAGCCAGCCAGTGGAGCACTCACACATGCACAAACATGCACTTAAAGCATGAACGCACAGCCGGCCCAGCTGCTATGTACACAAAGCAAAAAGAAGCTCAGTCACACACAGCGGGAGGGAGACTTCTCATCAAGGCATCACTCCACTATGTATATTACTGTGCTAATGCTCAACACCCTATTCATGGCACCCTTGTATAGTCCACTTCTAATGCGCACTGGCTGGTTTGTAACAGAGGGAGTGGATTGTGCGAGGTTAAGGGGCCAAGAAAGTCCGTCTCAGCTCTGTGATAACGTTGTATTCAAGTCCCCGAAGCCGAGTGCTTCCACCTGCGCCGCTTTCCGATCCTCTCCCTCTCTTTCTCCTCTGCTTCCCTAAACAGTCCCGTGTTCCCATGAATAGAGTGTTGAGTGGCTTTCACCAGCTGGCGCCTTTGCCTGCAACATAAATACAGTAAAAGACAAATGTGTGTGTGTGTGTGTGTGTCTGTCGTTGCCAGATACTTGAGTGGCGTGTCGGTGTCACATCTGCCCTCTAAACATTACCACTCAAAATCTGTTTAAATCATTATGCAGTCCTTGTACCTTGCAAAACAAAGAGACGCCAACTTGATCTCACAATATTTAACAGCTGGTTCCACACTGGTATTGTTTTCAGCTTGTTCGTGTCATCGTGGTAAAACATCCTGGAGAGAAGTACTTTAGCGGGAAACTACCACAAAGGTGGTTTTTCATTACCCAATGGCCAAAATTACAAGCAGAATTCCTGATACAGATGTTGAGAGGAGGGTTCGATGGCACAATTTGCCTTCACTGCTTTCTTTTTCCCAGCTTATGTCTGAACGTGACTCTTATTTAGTGCAAACCTTAGTTTTGAAAGTGGGGAAAGAAAAGAGAAAAGCAGTCGGTTCACAGTCCAGAAAAAGTCTGCCTGGTGATGTTTCTGACAGTCGCTCGATGGTCAGGACAGGTCTCAGGGCAGCTCTCAGGCCTCCATTCTTCCTCCACGTCTGCTCCTGTTCGGTTTTTTGATCACCAGCATTTTCAGACTGACTATCTTTAGTCCTAGAATGAAAACGGTGAAGAGCTGCTGCTGGTGTTCATCAATAACTACAAAGGGGCCTGATGTCTGAGGCGTCGTATTCCGTGTTTTAATTGCATTTCTTTGTCTCCTCACTTATGGACTGCGGCCTGGATTTGGCTGTGCAAGGTTCACATCTTGGTGATGACTCAGTGTGTCTGGACAGACCCACGACCACAGAACAGGCCACTGAGTCTTGGCACAACTCCTGGACACGTATCACAGTGTCTTCAATAGCAACGGCAGATGTCTCGTTCTGAAGCAACCAAACCCAACCCTCCGCTTCTTCCCATGTCCTCCATCTTTCTGCAGCGTAGTTCCTTTTATCGTACTGCTTCTTCCTATTTATGTTTGTCTGATTGCTCCACAGTGGAGCAGACAAGGTTTTCTACATTCTCTGTAAACTCCACATCTGTTTAGGTTCAAGAAGAACATGAAAATCTCTCATGAAACGTGTTTTTGTTTTATGATCCCAAACCGCCATGGATACCATGTGCCCAGTTGTTTCTGGAATGTGGTTTGTAGGACACGATTGGTCCAGCAGATGTCTCTCTTGCTCTTTAATTCTGGTTTGCGGTGAGCAATACATATTCCGTTAAATGCAGAAGCAGCGGAGGCTGAACTTGTTGTTAGCATCAATTAATCGACCTGTCTATGAACGCCCACCATAAGCATCGCTTTTTTTGGGCCGAGCCGCTCCTCCCTGGTTTGCAGATATGGCCCTTTTGTGCCAACTAGGTTGGCGCTTACCTCGCGCGGCAGCTGGATTCTCGTGGTGTCGGGAGATCGCGCAAGATTCCTGGCATCGTACCACATATCCATCTCGACTGGCTTCAACTTTGCCCGGCGAGCCAATCAACGCTCTATGAGGAGTTAGTGAAACAACAATAGCAGCTCCTTAATGTGGATGCGAGCTGAGATGGACTGCAGATGGTTCAGGCAATCACCTGCCAAGTATTCTTTGAAAGTGACTGCCCTTTTTCCAAACACTTTCCAGATGGCTTCGTACAACAAACCATCTGGCGGGTCAGGCGGGCTTACTCCCTGAGTGACAGCTAATTTTAAGATGAGGAGGGAATTTGGTTTTGGTTTTAAATCTGAGTTGAACCGTTGTGGTCCATAAACTGAAAGAAATTACAGGTAGATCTCTCATTTTTCTCTCTTATTTTGCTTTATTATTGCTATATTTTTCTTAACCAAACGCATTTCACGAACAATACTTAATGTTGAGCTTCCACAGTTTATTTTGAATGCACTTTGTGTTGGTAAAGTAAGTATCCAGCACCCTCCATACCCAATATTTCTGGGCATGGTGGGTCAGACACAATCATTAGGATTGGGTGAAAACGATAATTAGCTGTGAACAAAAAGTGCAGATTTTCAACACTCTGAAGCGAAGTGCATGTGAGTTTAATTAATAACTAAAATAAATGCTGGGAAACTTTTTCAAAATGATTTAACATAATTCAAAACTGTCCAAATGACAGGGAGAGATCCAGAAAGATTAAGACTGACTTCATCCTAAAGTTTTCTACTATATATATCTGCTTTTTGAGTTTAGCAATGCGGTGTGTATTACCTAATATTATATATCGTAATGTCGGAGTCAGGCTTTCACGTTCTACATCTTCCATCAGTTAGTTACCAATTTTCTCTGTCTTTGATTGCGTGACACGTTGATTTCTTTTCTCTCAAAACAGCTGCAAACAGTAACATTGCTGATGTTCCTGTTGTAAACCCTGCACACACACACACACACACACACACACACACACACACATGCAGGGGAGCTAATCTTAACCTGAATCATCAAAGAGTCGCCATTAATAACTAGTAGGTAATCCCGGATCTTTAATACTGAATTAGAAAAGCCTTGGTCCTTCCCATGTGTCACAGCTTTCTTTCCAACAATATACTTTGAGCCTTTGCTGAGAATAAGAGCACACAGCCAGTAGAAAATGAGCAAGAGTGTTCAGAGGAAACATCTGCCTGACGTTTGATTGATTTTTCTCGCTGACCTATAGAACAGACCGCTGCGTAGTGTGTGCGAGTGCCACGGCCGGAAGAATTCATGTGGTCTGAGGTTGCTGTGGCAACGGTGATAACTTTTATTTTGGAGAGGAGTCGAAATAAAGAAGTTGTGGATGGAGACTTTTAACACGTGTCAATCGGGTAAACAAGTTCAGTGCGTTTGTTTATTAGTGACTCAGCAAGTGAGTGAGTGGATGTAAAATGATGAGGCTTCACATGAACGACCCTCGATGCCACAGCGTTTAAAAAAGCTTCTCCTCCATTCCTTCCCCTCATCACTCCTCTCTTCCCTTCCAACTGGCCGATGATATCCCGTTCAGGCTGGTACTTGCCCAACAACCTCCCTCTCCTGTCTGGCCTCGTCTCTCCTTAAAATTTACCACATAGGGTAGCGGAGGAAAGGCTATGAAATATGCATTCCCCCTTTTTTTTCCCATCTCCACTTTCCTGTCTCTTCATATTCCTTCAATTTCATCTTTGTCCTTTTCCTTCGCTGCTACAAATACAGTCAATGAGCGAGTCACACTTTATTCAACCCTCTGCTGGCTCTCTCTCTCTCACACACACACACACACACACAATGGGAGAGTCTTCTTTATGAGCAATGAGTGTAGAAAAAAGACGAGGAAAAAAGATGTGTGCTGCTCGAGGAAAAACTACCACCTGCCGCTTCAAGACAACCTCCTCGTACTATATTGATCACACTCATACACACACACACACACACACACACACACACACACACACACACACACACACACACACACACACACACACACACACACACACACACACTTAAATGTGCGCCGGTCCGTAAATTTCCGCCACACTCCCAGCCAATGAGAGGGCTTCTCAGAACGTGAGGGGGGAGGAGGCAGAGCCTGATTGACAGCCAGCGCCCTACAGGTGGAGAGAACAGCGGAGAGAACGAGAGACGGCAGAGAGAGCAAAGAGAAGGAGTGAGTGAGGAGGAGAAAGAGGGAGGCGCACCTTCTGTACTTACACACACACACACACACACACACACACACACACACACACTCGCAGTGCTCTGTTCCTCCCCTCGTACCTTGAGAGCTTGCTTCGCCCGGCAGACTAGCCGACACAAACACCACCATCACAATCATCTCCTCCACCAGAGCTGCACCAGGATGAGCCAGTGCAGGAAAAGGTGCAAGAGGCAACTCACCAAGGTGGCTCGCTATTTCTACCACTTCCTAATGGGAACGCTCACCCAAGGTAGGCACCCGAAACTTGAAGCCAAGTGGGGATGGTGTTCACTGGAGTTTTGCTGTTTGTTTGGAAGAGGTTGTTTTCTGATCTTTGCTGATGGTTCTGTTGTTGATGCCTCAGTGTCCCTCTGCGGCGGAGTTTGTTCTGCACCTGAATGACGGTAGAGCAGATATCTCTCTCTCTCTATATATATATATATATATTACTCTGTAGTTACATTGATCTAAAAACAAGCATATTCTTATTCAAAGAGCGTGAGGGCACTTGTGTGTGTGTTCGAGCGGGCAGAGTTAGACTATCCATAGAAAAAGAGGACGTCAGCTTGAGGAGTATTCTATATTGTTCACATGCATTCTGTGTGTATTTACGTATCCATATATGTATGCTTGTGCGCATTTTCTTTTTACCTGTTACATAAAAACAGGATCAATAATCTGGAGTTAGAATTACAAAACTATTAGATTTGAACACACTCCTGTCCTCCTTTTTATCTTCCTTTTTGACTCCTTCTTCCTCCCTCCTCCCCCTCCCACAGCTCTTTTTCTCCCCTCCTGCTGGCTCTGTGGAAGTCAAAGATTCCCCTCTGGAAGCGAGTGGCATTCCACCTCCATTGAGAAACTCTCAGCAGGAGAAAGAGTCACAGCCTTTTATTCAGCCCCTCGGTCTGCTCTCAGTGTGACATCCACTCAGCCATCCTCCTCTCTGGCTCTTCCTGTACACTTAAACACTACTTTGTAAGGCTAGTCAGTGCGCTGAAATTAAAACAAAGTGGTTTTGAACCGTGTCAAAGGGGTTCTCTTGGGTCTTATTCATTTTATGCACCCCCACTCTTTGTCCTGCTGAGCTTAGAGTTGGCTGAATAAAGTTTCCTTCCGCAGAAACGCCCCCTGTAAGGTGCCTTTTGACAGCCTGCAGCTAAGCTTTGCCTCCACTTTTCCTCTCTTCCTTTGCCGCGAGGGATATTGAACAGCAGCTCACGTTGCCTTGGGGAAGACACAACAGATCAGGGTGTTTCTAGTGAGTCCCGTGCAGCAGTTGATCCGAGACGGTGGAGAGACAGCGGCGTTTAGATGACCTTGTCGATACGGCGATGCGTTAATGCTTATTTGATGTCCGTGATGCTCATCTCCCCCGTGGCTTTTCTCCTCATTATCTCCTCGGACTTTGACATCTGCAGCGCTTCATGCGGATAGTAGCAATTGGACACAAGTACCAACTGCTAAAATCTATATATTTGTATGCTCGATAAATGGATGATGGATTAAGTAGTTTACTTTGATTGTGGATGTGTGTTTATCAACTGAAATGTATGAAAAAGTTGAAATTATTGAATAAATAATGAGCCAGACGTCTGTTAGGAATCGATTAATGAATGACATTGGTAAATGATGGACTTTGACATTCTACTATTCTAAAACCAACGACTCTGTTGAAACCATTAACTAGCTGCCAGAGTGTCACAGCCGCTTTACCGGCTCCCTTCCATGAAGTATTTATTAAAAACATGCTTGTGTGTGTGTGCGCGCACATACACATCCTTAAGTTTGCCCAGAATGGAGTTACCATGACTACTGGCTCCTGCGTGTCTGTTCCAATAAGAGAGAGAGAGAGCGAGCGAGCGATGTCTGCTTCTGCTGATGGGAGCCGGGGAGGGCAGAGCTGCTCTGCTACATACGGATTTCATCAAGGCCATTCATAGTTTGGTATTTTAGTATCGCAGCATTTGTGGCATTGCTGGGGGACGTGTGATTAACGTTGGGCGTGGACACCGCCATCACTCACTGCGACTTGAACTGCGCATGAAAAAAAACACACATGAAATGAAGAACTTCCAGGGTTCTTCTTGGTGTTTTACTTCAGCTCATCGGATCAAGTCAGGCGACGTGTGGAAGTTCATCCCATAATTATTCTTGATTTTACAACCCAGTTGATCTTTTGTACCACACAATCTTTCCGATTATATTCATGGGTCCATAATTAGACCAGTAAATAATAAATGTGACGATAGATATGACCTGCCTTCCCACCACAGACCTACATGAGAGTGTGATTGTGTGTGGTTGTGGCTGGTTAGTGTTTGCGTGTCTGCAGATTACCGATGACAGTCATTGGTAGTCGCCCTCCTTCTTGCCCCTTAATTAATTTGTTTCATTAGCCTCTGTAGGGGAAACGAGTCATGCTGATGTTTTGTTTGTGTCGATTTGCTTAATAGTGGGAATAACTTTGTTTAGTGCAATTAAGAGGTATTAAATGGCCGTCAATTTGTTGGCCCACCCACATATGCACACAAAGTGTACTCCTCTAGATACACTAACTGCGCTAATTCACTCTGTTGCTGGACACAATCGTGGCCTGTGGATTTAGTGGCTTTGGCTGCATGAGCCCTATTGATCTGTCCTTTAGCTGCGCTCTTATCTCACCTAACAAGTTCAAGCTGACATTACAGGTCTCCTTCTTTTCTGTACTCTCTCTCTGAATGTATGTTATGTGTCGAGATATTGTCTTTGATTTGGGGTGTAGTGATATGGCATTACTTTGTTTTCCTGGTTTCAACGGATCACAGTAAAGTGATCAGACAGTGATTCGTCATCATAGACTGAGCTTTTTGTAGCGGTGCCTCATTATTTGTCTCCTCTTTACGGCAGCCGTGTGTGGCAATGTAGGCATTTTGTTGATAGTGACAGTCTGGAAAGGGGGAGTTTCAGCTGGTTGCAATCTACAAAGGAAGGTTTAAGATGTACAACTGTAACCAAACTGAAGAGTACAAGCCTTAGAAGAGGCCCAATAAGACTTTGATTTTGCAGCATGGCAAAAAAACACGTTAATTCAGTAGTTTAGCTACAACTAATAGCTCCCCATTACAAGCAACGAAGATATTATATATTTGCTAAATATTAAATGAATTTTTCCCAGTAATTGACAAAGAACGGTTACAATTTTTCTAATTAAATAAACTACTCCTTGTCCAGCAACAACTTTTGGTCGCAGTAACTGTACACAAACATCTCACTTTCACTTGTAAATGCAATTGCCTGTAATAAAAAGGGTTGAATCAATATTTCATACCTGAAGATGAATGTCTTTGGTAGCTGTGTAACACATGCTGGTCATTGCTGCATGTTCATTCTCAGGTGGTTCAGATGTTGTGAGACTGAGAGAATGATTGACAGACACACATACATTTCCACAAGCTGTTTGATTCTCGTTGCAGCTCCCGAGTCGCTGTTACCAAAGAGACTTTGTTATCAACCTATGAATAAAATATATTCACACCGGGCTTTTGGCCCCAGCCGACTGATTCTGAGACGTGTTTATTCGTCTGCGAGACCTTCTACTTCGTCCTCGTCTGCTACTGATTTTGTTTTTTTGTTAGAAACAAACTCTCTCATGCCTTTTGGAGCGTGTATGTGTATCTTTCTAAACGTATCCCCTGCAATCACCTGTAGAGATGAAACATTTTGACCGTATCCCCCTCCATCCCGTCTCGATAAATTTTACTCGTCCATTACTTTCCTCTCTTTTTAACCCACATTGATATTAAATGTCCCTTTTAGACTAAATGAATAAAGCAAAGACTTGCGTATTATGGCAAATTTAGTCGGGTGCCCGCAGGGGTTAGCTGTGTGTTTGTGGGGATATTGCTGTATTTGCGTGCACGGCGCCTCGGCCACTACTGTAAGCCATTTCCCAGTGTGTGGTAATGGCCCTCGCAGTGGGAAGGGAGTTGTTCATTACCATGAGGATAACTTAAGGTACTTCAAGCTTAAGTCCCCTGTTTGTGTGCTTTACTTCGGGGTGAGGAGGACACACTCTGTCACGCTGCGCTGCATGTTGTCTCTTATTAGTGCATAATAGGCAATATGAAAACACAGCGGGAAGCAGCTTTGACTCCTCGTGTTCGGGTAGAATGACTTGCGGGCCGGAAACGGAGGGATGTGTTAATTAATGTGTTAAGATCATTATTTTTACTGGCTGCAACGGCAAGTTGCGAAAAGTGTTTTGTCATTTTATAATCTGTTGACATTGTATTAAAAAAGATCTGTGAGGGATTCGGAGGATGGAATTCTGAAAAGGGGGGGGAAGAGACGGAGAGAAACCGAAAGATGCCACGTTCTATCTTCTGAGCACTCGCATCCATTTTAGGAGCACTCTTATTTGTTCGGCAGACCTGTGAAGATTCTCACCTAAATTATCTCACTTGCGCCGAATATTCTTGTCTGTTGTTGTCACCTTGTGACTCGTACTTTCACAGTCAAGATTTAAAGTTGGCCTAAAAATAAACTACTCGTGGAAGTCAGAGCCTTTGCAGGAGGATGTTCCTATGTTCAAGGATTATATCGGTTACGCTTGTGGTGCCAAATTCCATGCATACGTCACGGCAATCCAGAGGAAGTTATTAAAAGCAGAGCGACAGTTGGTTTGTTGTTATTTGTGCGCTCTGTGTATGGTGAATAATCCCTCTGTGTATCTGTCGCTTACTTTCTTATCCTTTGTTTGTCTGGCATTTATCCCACTGTTTTAGCCCTAATCTGCTCCATGCTGTCGATGTCTTTGACATCCTCTCAACAGATACTGGGGGGAAAAAAAGAGAAGCTAGAAATGTGATTCAATATCGGTTGTCGGCCAAAGCTTGTGTCGATATAAGCTGTCTAATTCATATACAGCACCACCAGACCGTGGCCTTCTGATCTTAAGCTGCTTTTAGGTCAGTTCGCTGTGCCAGCGCGGCATCCACGTGGAAGTCTTTGTACATTTCACCGCCCAACGCCCATCTGGTCCACACGTCCTGTGTAGTAACAGCTCTCCACCCTGCTTCAACTGCTGCCCCTTCACCTCCATCCCGCCCTCGTCTTCTTTCCCTTCACTAGAGAGATGAAGTGTTCACCTTAGTCTATCACGTGTATACACGCACGCACGCACACACACACACACACACACACACGCTAAAAATAAACCTGTGTTGGCATCAGCGTGTGGAGGCTGGAAGGTTTTTATATTTTTGTCTGTTTCTTGCTGGAACTTCTTATATTCCCCAAGAATTATCCCAAAATGCGTTTTCATGTGTGATTAAGCTTTGTGGAAGCTTAGTTTGTCAGATTTGTGACATAACCACAGATTATAGACATGCTAACTTAGGTAGGTTCCTTTTAGAACTGATGGCAGAACATTTTGTACTTTTTTTTAATAACAGTTCGTTATTCCTGACTACCATTTTGGTTTGTAGTCTCTCGAATATGTTTGTTTCAGTAACTTCATGGGTGCAGTAGAATGTATTACATGCTGCAGAAAAGCTGTAACTGCTTTATCTCCATTCTGAATTGGAATCCTGTTTTTTTAAGTTTGACAGATGTTGCAATGTGGGCACTTTCTGTAAACACTGGGACACAGCATCACAGCAGAGCTGTTTGCGGTTTGTATTTTCTGTCTAAAGTCAATATGTGGACATAAAACATTGTTATCCATGTTTCAGAGTTGTTGCATATATTCATAGTTTGATTTTGTGTATGGAGAGCAAATAAAAATAAATGGACGAATTAGTTATGTATGTCACTGTCCATGGTGCTGAAAGAGATTCTCTCACAAGAAACTCATTGTTTGCTTCTTTTAGAACCCACTTCTGTCTGGGTTAGTGAATTGAACAATTTGTATTATTATCTCATGCTGGAAATACATATTTTGTATAGTTAATATGCTGAAACACGCATTACTTTTACAAAGGATCTATTGTAATGTATTTTAGGCGCACAGGGACACAAGAAAAGAAAAAATAGATTAGATTAATTTATACGTTGTGGTTGTATTGTATTGTATTATCACTTCTATCTGATGTCTGGAGGCAGCCTCAACATTTATGTCTGTATGTTTTGTGTGGTATAATGAGTCGTCTGCTGAATATGAACTTACTATCCTTAAATGAAGACATAGCTGTGTATCAAAATAATTACACCCGGCCCTGATATTTCTGACAGCTGTGTCTGCAGCCAGTGATAAATATTTTAGACCTAAGAAGCATACTCTCCGTGGGATAGCCAGCGGTAAAACCAATCATTCATGTTGTCAGGGCTTCCCCAGTAACCGAAGCACTCATTATTTACCTCAGTTTTCACCGTTTCCTGCTCCTACTTTGACGATCACCTGTCCCACATGTCTCCGTCTTGTTCCAGGTGCCTCTGCTTGCCCAGCTGCCTTAACGATTATGTCCACCTCGTTAACTTTACCCCCCTTGTGTAATTAAGTGGTGTGCTATGTGTTGTTTGTCTTGTACCTTTGTCAAGCATCCTTTGTTACCAGTCCAGTTAGTTTTCAACGTACTCTATAATCCGTTTCGCGATTCAGATTTAGTCTCTTCCAAGCCCTTTTTGTTTGCCCTCTTCCTAATTAGTGCAATGAACCATGACCAACCTAAAACCCAGCTGCACCTCTCACATCCGCCCCAGAGTCGTGCTGTTGAGTCCTCTGGGTGCTTTCAACGGACTAAACGTGGACTGAATAAACGTGGGCCTGTAGTTTTTCAAGACTGTTCGATAAAGGGATGATTTCTAAGCTGAAAGAGAACAGTACCAGTCTGGTCTAGAGAAAAGAGGACTGGCCGTACTCGTGTGATAAGTCATTATTCTTTCCTTTTGATTGACAAATCTCCTTCAGACTCCCTCCAACCACTAAACTATACGGTCAGAAGCCTCCTCAACAAACACACATGCGTTCATGCACAACGACTTACAGGCATGATTGGAAATTCAGAATATTCAATTTTCACCTTAATGACTTGGTCTCAATTTTTCAGTTTTCAGGAGAAATTTTTAGTAGTATTTTGATAAATAATTAATTTTCTAATCAGCTCTTTCCAGCCAGCCCCTCAGTCATTAAAGCCCAACTAACTCAGTGCAAGTGTTTTTTTCTGTCCTTCGTTGACAAGTTCTCCTGGCAGGTGGATAAATTCACGGCTAACTATAGCTATCAGAGCAGTGAATAAATCTAAGCTATTAAAGGCCTTAGGGATCACTCTCTGAGCACAACGTGGGCACCGGACTCTTTACTCACACACACAGTTAATGCTATGTGGTTTGTTCTTGCAGCCGTACACAGCTGGTGCTGTTGTAACAGATTATTGCGTCGTGTATTTGGATGATATTTTTGGGATGTCATTACAATTGTATCACTTAATGTTGTAAAAGTATGACTTTAATTTAAAATGAATGTTTCAGAGCCACTGACTCATTTAAAAGATTTCTTTTCTTTCCGTCTTTCTCTCTGGATCATTACTCTTTGTAATGGACAGCAGTGGATTGGAGCAAATAAAGGATGCACATCGGGCCTTTCCCACAGGGAGGCTGGCGGTCAGAGGCACTAAAGGTCTGACGGTCCCCAATTGGGACGGAGCTGCCTCTTCCACTCAGCCACCCAGGCATGAGGACGCCAGACCTCGGACGGGGACGACCTTGAGACGATATGCCTCAATATGACAGAGAGGGAGCAGGAGAGGGTGACAGAGGAACGGGATCGGGGTGATAACGTTGTATTCCGGTGTAGCGAAAGAAAAAAGGAGGTGAACTTAAGCAGGCGGAACCTCAACGGGAAAGGAGGAGGAAGCTAGAAAAGGCGACAAAGTGAAACAACAAAAAAGACATAGTACGGGAGTTGGGAAAAGTAGTTTATTTTCTACATGACAAACATGATCGTCCCTTGAACTCGATGTGCAGTAATCATGAGCCGAGGGTCAATTATGTGAATAATCGCAGTGATTATTATGTTTGTGGGGTAACAAAAATCTTTCACTGTTGAATGAACATAGAAAAGGAAATTACAAGCAACAAACGCATTAAAGATGATTAGATATTTCAAGCCCCGCTGAGTGACTTTATCAGCGCTATTTTTGATTGACTAACGCTCAATGACTCTCTTCTCTCTTTAACAGTGAAATGTGTCAGTTGCTCGTCAATTTCACAATTGGCACTTGTGTGTCGTCTCTTTGTGGTGCATCAACTTGATGTCTGTCAGCCTGTTGTTTCCAGAAATATGTTTGTGTGTGTGTGTGTGTGTGTGTGTGTGTGTGTGTGTGTGTGTGTGTGTGTGTGTGACCGTGCCTCTGGGTGCCTGTCACAGCTGTGAGGTGATATGTCATTTAAAGGCTTTGTAAAACTTCTTTCTAAAAACACACTGACACACAGGAAGCAGAAGGTGAAACCTTGTTTTCTATCCAAATAAAATAACCTTTTAGTCTTCTACAAAATGCATTTTAAACTATTTCACTCGTTTTAACTTCAATTCTGTTTATGGTTCTAGTTTTTGTAATAAATTCTGGGTAACAAAATGAGTCAAAATTGGCTTGTGTTTGGATGCAAGTTAATTATTTGTTTAGCTATTCAACAAAAGGCAGAATGATTCACTTATGCCTTTTCATTTGTTTGTTATTCTTTTTATGAAAGATAAATACATTACATCTTCTCCATTCTGTTTCTTAGTTTTTTGATTGCCCCAAAGGTATTCGTGTGTTGGTTAAAGTGAAAAATGTATTTCAATCAGATCCATATGGACACCAGAATGTGCAGACTACAGTGAGGTATCTCACACAAGTGTTTAATATGTAATTAATACTGTGATGACCTTGAGAGGCGCCTGTTCAGAGGACACATGAATACCAGATATACTTCAGCACTTCAGTGCCAAAGTGAAGTACTACATAAAAACTAAATAATGTTATCACCACTGCAGATTTCTCCTCCCCGGTTCCCTCGTATCCCTCGCAGAGATGCTCTCCCTCTGCTACCACTCTCTGTTGGTTCCACCTCTGGAGTCTGCGTGACGCCACTGACTCCCAGTTCCTCTCATCCGAGCCTTTCGCGAGTGCGCACGTGTGCTCACACACACTCGCACGCATGTGGATATGTATGATCTCATCAGTTCCCACCTCCGGTTCAGAAAATTTGATTCCTCTCTGTGTTATTTTTAACTGTGGAAAGGCCACTCAACACTGTGTAACACGTTGCGACCCGTCTTCCTACCTCCCTTTTTGAAAAGGGAACCATGACAAATGCACGGGATGGGCATGATATTCATTAAGTTAATTAAATGTGCTTTGTTAAGTTAATAGGATACATACAATAGCATTTGTGGCATATGTGACTATTTGAAGACCCCCTTATATAAAACACACCCATAAAAGTAGTAGCTAGGTTGAAACATCAATTATAGTTAATACAGTTGGTGGATTGTAATGGTTGTTTTGTACAAATCTTGCAAAGTTAAACCCTGAAGAATACCCTCATCAGCTTTAGCAAATTGTACTACCTAGAAATGGACACGAGACACTAAGGACATAGAGACGGCCGACATGAGTAAACAAAGAGGTGAATAGTGAGAAAACAAGCCGTCATTGATCATGGCGATGACCCATCGTATACCCGCTGGCAACCATTGATTGATAGAGCACTGAAATAGAAATCCCTTCAGACAACTACAGTATGTTTACTTGAAAGATGGGGGGACAGCAGGAACAGGATTAGAAACAATCCCCTGGCAGCCATATGCAGCTCTTCCATGCATGTATCTGTGTGTGAGTGTGTATGTGCGCCTTCTCTGAATACTGATGGGCACCACAGCCTGCAGGATCGTGGTAATGAGGTTTGTCATGTCCGCGAGGTCTTGTAATACCAGAGAGAGAGAGGCAGCGGAACAACTTCAGTGTGCGCAGTGAAACACACGGTGTACTGTGTGTGCTTTGCATGTGGATCAATACATTCACCTGCACTGTATAATAGATGAAATGGGAACATTCCTCTCGGTTGGTTTTACTAATGCTGAAAATGGACACAGCATATGTGTGTGTGTGTGTGTGTCTTTGTGTGCTCGTAGAACAAGCGAATATGTTGTGTCTATTTGTCTTGCCCACCCTCGCTGGTGGCAGTTGACAGGTTCAACACAACAAATCATGACTGTTGACTGTACCAGACTGTCGGAGACAATCACAGCTTTCACTCCACTACTCGCCCCTCAAACCTCCTTAAAATAACAATAAAGCAAATTGGCTCTTGAGATGACATCTAGTTTTTCTTTACCTCCAAGGTATTTCTATAGATTTCTTTCCCTTATGTAAACCTCTGGTTGCAGATATTGACTCGTAAACAGATCGTCCTTCTGTTTGGACACGTACCTTATTTGTGTGTGTTTTGGTTTTCATGCTTACTCATCAATAGTGCGGCGTCCACCCTCAGTGACTTTGCAGAGTTTTGTGCACACAGCGAAGGCAAGTGTGTCCTTCAGTAGATCCACTAGGTCGGATCGTTTTGTTCCCTTTTTATCAGCTGCTGTTTAATCAGCTGATGATTCTGCATAGCGACGCCGCCACGTGATTGTTGTCACTGCCCTGTTTTTTCATACTGAGACATTCATTTGGACTCAAATAGATGGACTATGCGGCCCAACAGCAATATTTTCCTTTAACTCAACTGAGCCAGTCTAAATTGATGAATTCAGTTTGCAGTTTTCAGCAGAAGGCGGAATGTGCACATGTTGTAATTTAGTAGATTCATTTGAAAAGCCTGCGGATATTTTGCTGCACTGCGAGAACAGGAAGCGTCCCGTCAGGTCACTGGACAGCCCAAGGTCTTACTTGAAAGATCTTTTACCTTTTGATGTACACATTAAACTTGTGACTCTTCAGTTATTGCATCGTCTCGCCATAGATTTCGGCTCGGTGCCAGGCCTTGCGTGGCTCTGTTAAAGGTGACGCTAAGGACTCGCTGCTTGGATGGTAAAGCAGACTTGGCTCCGGAACAAAACTGCCGCATACTTTTAATAGTTAATTGAATTTCGACAGAACATTTGAAAGTCACAGGTAGGGCCGACTACCAGAACATTCTCTGCATATTCGAGTCTCCGCGTGTACTTGAAATACTTTGAAGTGTCTGTGAATACTTTAATCTACACTGACCTCTAGTGGAGGTTGATTGAAGTTGCTCTTGTTTGACTGAACATCCTGTGGCACCGATGTGTTTTAATACCTTATTTCCTAATGCACCTGCCCTTCCATTATATTATTTCCACTAAAATCAATTTATTTTTTTCATTTAGGATTCTTCTCAATGGCTGTTGGTGCCTTATTCCTTATTTTCCATTATTTTTCATTTCTCCTAGTACATTTCTATCTCCTTGGCACCGTGAAATTCAAAGTTCACTCACTCTACATTCAATTCGTGGTATAAATAATACATTTTCTTTTAAACCTTGTTGTTTTTGTACTTTTATGTGGGCTTGCCAAGATATTTAAAACATTGTTATCTGCATATCTCTACAGCCTTGTCGCTGTGCTCTGGGCCGCCCATGTCACTGCTCATCATCTGTTATGTGTCTTCTCATAAGGCACAACAGCAACTACTACCAAAAACCCCAGTTCATAAGACATACTTTACACATAGATGAAGGAAATAAAAGGCCTCATTCACACCAGTTGAATGGTTAGTTGATAATACGCTGCTTTTCTTTTAACTCCTTTAAACTCCTTCTTTTAACACTCCTTATCGTGACTGAAAGCTTAAGTTAATTCCTACACTTAGTTGGAGTTAAGATTTCATGATTAACTTTCCAACAATATTGTGGTACAGCAGAATGATAAAGTAGTGGAACAATTAAATGCTCAAGCAAACTGCAACTACCTCACAATTGTGCTTAAGTACAGATACAAACGATTGCGTGTGTGTGCGCGTGATGTGTGATTGGACCCACTGAGAGAGGGAAACCCGGCTTTGCCACTGATGCTCTCTGAGAGCAGCATTCTCATAACACACCTGCTGATCGTGATCAATCCTGCGTCGGGTGTGTGGATTATTATCTCTGGGGAGGAATCCTGAGTGACAGTGAGGACGTCATTTAAGCACTCATCATCATTTCAGTACTCCCCCTGTCGTATTGGCTCTTTATGAGGGAAGGTATGTCGCACAGTAATCAAAAAAAGCCTTGAGTTTTTAAATGCATTTCTTCACCTGTGAGTTCCCAAATGTTCATCATTCATCTCCTGCAGGAAGAAACTGCTGGTTAGTCTCTTTGCTCTGGATTTCAGACTCGGCTGGATTGACAGAAGATTTTGGGATCAAGTTGGATGTTTTCTTTTAAAATAAACAAGCCTGTGTGAACATGTGTGTGGGAAATTGGGGACAAAAAACTACAATGAATGTTTGCCCTACTTCAAACAAGTCAAATCTATTATTGATATTTTCCCTATGTGCCCACTAGATGTCCCAGACTAGCTGACCAAGGGTTTACAAAGTCAACCTGTCTGGTCCCTCTTTGTATTATACCTGTGTTGATTGTCTTTGTGGCTCCGCTCACATGGAAAATAAAGACACCATGTGCAGCAGGGCATCTGTCGTCTGGATTTGGGGATTTTAAGTCTGCATGCTCATTTCAGCCCTCATGTGAAGTTGTAGCTTGTTGCTTTTTGAGTTCCCACTCTTTATCGAGTCAGAAAGTTCTCCAAGTAGCACATTATGTGGATTGGATCATATAGCATGCAAGCATCGATACAGCACGTCACAGCCGTAGCAGCTTCAGTGTCAATACGTTTTTACCTTCCTTGCCGTGGAAAAAGGCATTTCTTTGAACTACAAGAGAAGAATGCTGCAGTGCTGCATCTGTCAGAAATCTCCCTTTGCTTCAAGTCACAATATGCCGCTCTCAGATTTTATAACATACCCCGGAAGAACAACCAGTGCAGAAATACTGATGTATGAGTGAATAAAGCCTTATACTTCAGTCATGAAACGCATGAACCCACCAGCACAAAGTGAATGACACTCTCCAGAGTTTAGCGTCTATCCATTGACTGACTGTCTTCTCTTCACTACTCTGACAGAAGGTCAGAAAATGTATGTTTTTCTTTGATCTGTGGCTGAGTGACAATCAAAGTGCTATTAGAGACAACAGACGGAGCACAGTTTGTGTCTTTCCACCTAGAAAAACTTCATTATTCTGAGTGGTCTCACGAGGCCTGATCTGACGAACCCCTTCACATGAAAGACCTGCTCTAATACTGTTGTTGGTAAGATGCCAAACTTGACATTGAGTTTACTTGAGTGCAGCTCCATTGTCTGTTAAGATGAAAAAAGGCAATCTCTTATTTACTGCTGATATGCGTCATGCAAGAAATACCATTATCAATCCATTTTTTGTCTCTTAAGAACTTGAGCGAGTAGCAAAGCAGTATTTTTCTATTGGCTTAATTGACCTTTCAATTTCATGCAATCATCCTTTATTGTGAAATTACAGTTTTCTAAACCGTGGCTCTGTGTTAATACTGTATGTGTAAATTTGAAGAAAAATAGAGAATAAAGTGTTGGGAGGAGAAAAATAAAGGCGTTGAAGACGCGTCTGCAGGTCCAATTTTCTTTCATGACAGCCAGAATAATCTTCCAGGAGGGGAGAGATGCTGCAGGGTAATGAAGAATAGATGCCTCTTCCTTCTATTCTTTGCAAATTGCCACACAGAGGGACCTGACCTTAGTTCCTCAGGCTTTTCAGTTTCTTTTTTGCTTCCTGTTTTGTTTTTCTGTCCAGCTTATCTTACTTCCCATTACTCTCCCCTTCCACCGTGTCTCATGCAAAAGCCTGCTGCGCTTTTTCTTTCGCTCCGCCTCCCTGTTTCTCCCCTCAAATGACAACAACGATAAACAAGAAGGCAGAGAAATCATTTTATAACAAGCTCATCATTTCTTTCTGCCCCCTCTCTGTGTCTCGTTTGAGAGTGTGGTTTAATATTTCTATGTAGACATTGTCTCAGTCTGCAATGGGAGCTCAGCTAGAATACGGCGGGTACACAGAGGGAGGGGGTCTACGTTGGCGTGTTTCTTTGCATGCCCGCCATATTTAATAAGAGTGACGTAAGATTGGGTATCCTGTCACCTTGTCTGACTCATTTCACAGAACATGTGAGAAAACATTGACCCACGTGGCTGTTTGTGTGACCGAGGTCCAATAATAATTAAGAAATGTGGTCATATTTGTTAAAAGCCTCGCTGTCTCTGTTCACCTTTTATCCCAAAAATCAGAAAGGAAGAACACAGCGCGAACATCACACATTTTTCTTTTTGGGTTATTTTTGCAACATTAGGCTAATTGATACCCTTCCTGGGAGTTGGGGTGCGAGGGTTAGAACGTCGGATGGTGTTTATCACAGGGAATGATCAAACTACTCTGTGACACACAGGATGGTAAACGGTTCTTAGAAAAACAGTCATTAAAAAGATGCATTTGCAGTGTAAGAATTCCAAATTTACTGACTCAACTGCTGTCCCACAATTCGTGGTTATGAGGAAACGCTTGTGCAAAAGGGTTCTTTCATTGACGATTCACTACTCACTCACTCATTTCTGTTTTAATGTCAATGTTGCAAAATCACCCCAAGAACTATATCGTGATCATTTCAATTTATTTGTTCTTATCCAGCAGTTTGAAAGAACTTTTTTGTGTTTTTTTTAGCGATGGTGGTTGTCTTCTTCTTTTTCTGTAAAGATAACACTACAGAAAGGCAAATATGATACATGTTGAACAGGAAACATTTTAGACAGCTGAAAAGCATTATTTTACACACCATCAATGGTGTGTATTAGGTTCGTATTAAATGAAATGCTGGAGAACAACATGATTAAAGCTTTTCGCTCTTGTTCATCACTTTTCTCTCAGGCCAAATTGTTGTGTTTAGCTTCCTGTTGTCATCTTTAATGTTTGTGTTTGCTGTGATGAAGCCAAACATCTTTTGCCCGTTGAGCTCCGATAGCGACACATTCAAAAGGTCAAAGAGACATTTCATCGACCAGCAGCCAACGCAGGCTCCAAAACAGATGCGGCTCTATCCATACGATGAAAACACACATTTGATACGGTACTTTATTTCAGATATAAACAGTTTCTCCCCATTACTTAAATCTGGCTTTTAAGCACTCCCCTCCATTTACCAAGAAATCAAATAAAGCCAATCGATGAAGGTAATGTATCTGGAGAAGGAGGATATACCTCAACTCTCTCACCCAACCAAACGATCTCTCACAATGTGTGTGTGTGTGTGTGTGTGTGTGTGTGAGAGAGAGTCTCTCTCTCTCCCTCTCTCTCATTTACTATGTCATCTCCAACTCTTCATCTGCCGCCTCTCCCTCTTTCCCCCTTCACGACACTCACTTCCTGACAACCGCTGCCGAAGGACTAGCAGGCGCAGCACATCCCGACTTTCCATTACTCAACGGGGGCCTCAAAGAAGAAGAAGAAGAAGAAGAAGAAGAAGAAGAAGTAGAAAGTAGAGAAAGTAGAACAAAGAAAGGAGAAAAAAAAGCTCCCACCCAGGTGTTCAATCTGGCGCTCAGCGTTGCAGCCTGTGGCTCCATGGCCTCCAACGGGGATTAAGAGGGGTCGCCTGCAGCCAGATTTTGGGAGCCAGCTTGCTTCCTTTCTTATTTCTAACACTGACTTTTATCGTCAGTCTTCTATTCTTGAATATAAAAACTAGTCTAAAAGTGAGAAAGAAGGTGGAAGACGACAAAACGAAAGTTGGACTAACTCTTGAGGTCGAGTGCAGCTGGACGGGGGGGTTCTCTGGCCAGCCCGAGCCGGCCCGGTGACGCAGCGCTGTGCGATGACATGCAGCGATCCCCCGGGATGTTGAGTCTGGATGGCTTGGAGGTGATCGCCGTGCTGGTGGTCATGTGTCTCTTCATCAAAGTTCTGGAGCAGTTTGGGATGTTCGAGCCAGTCGGAAGGGAAGGTAATGGTTCGTCTCTTAGATTTAACGGGACAATAACGCTGCAGTCACATGATTTGAGTTCCCAGATTGTGTGGGACGGGCGTTAGAGAGTGTTTGGTCTGCAGGTCTGTCTGAGGGTTTGTGTTACCTGTGCCCTCTTTTTGTTTGTCTTTTTCTGTCTTTGTTTTTCTCTCTTTACCACACGCACGCACACACACACACACACAGAGTAACTTTAGCTGACTGTGAGGCCTCCCTCTGCCCCGGGGCTTGTGCTTTTACCCATTAATCAATACCACTATGGGCGGAGTGGGCCTGGGTGCTGTGTAGAGAAACCCGTCTCCCTCTCAGTACTCCCATTAGCCTTTTTTTGTGGTTACCGCTGCCTGTAAATTAAGAGTTGACTGAAAAGGTTTTTCTTCCCCGATGGCTTCCCCCCCTCCCCAGCACATGTCACCATGTACTGAGGCCTTGTTTGCATTGTCCTATCTGAATGACCCGTGCTTCGTCCCCCCCTAAATCCCAGCTACTTTATCCTGTTCACATTGTCTTTCTTGTGACAATAGAGAAGATGGGACTCGTATTCCCAAGTTCCCTTGTGTACTTTGGGCCACACTGTGACAGGGTACTTAGTTTGCTTTTCATTTCATAGAACCTGCTCTTCTAACCTCGTTTTAAGTCGGCATCTAAAGGGAAGGCCTGCAGCCTACAGTCTGTTACCATTTAAACACACTGTATAGATTAATAATGAGATGAGTCTGAGTGTATCTCCATCCGTGATGCAGCTTCTGGACTGCACCCAGAAGTCAAGGTGAGCCAACA
This sequence comes from Apeltes quadracus, assembly GCA_021346845.1. Lineage (NCBI taxonomy): Eukaryota > Metazoa > Chordata > Actinopteri > Perciformes > Gasterosteidae > Apeltes > Apeltes quadracus. The sequence continues at coordinate 8,030,572 of CM037922.1, forward strand.
GCTCCGTCATCAACTCAAAAATGTCCCCTTGGAAAACTATGGTCATCTATCAAAACAAACAAACATACACAGACACACAGTGGAGCCTCCATTTCACTATCTGTTGACCATTCTTTATGGAATATGGCAAAGTAATTTGTTGTTTTGTGTGGCAACTCCCGCGTGCCTACTTGAGCTAATGAATTTTCCTTTTAACGGAGGAACTGAGTAATACAGCGTCTCTGCCGTCTGCAGAATCATGTGCTCACTAAAAGGCTTGTAACTAATGTGCAAACCATATAAGGGCAAGCGATTTGTACACTTGATACACACATACGATATGTACTGTTTGCTTCAAAATACTGGTGATGCTGATCTAGGAAACTGTAAAGCGTATTTCATCCTCGTGTGATCCGTCCCCTTTCATAGCAGTTCTCTGACAGGCCAGCTTCAATCCTCTATTACACGTTGTTGTGTAACCGATTGTTTCAGGTTGTTTGACTTGTTGAATTTAAAAGTTGTGTTGGCTGCTTGTGTCTTTCTTTAACTTTTTTTGTGAGTTGATTTGACAGCAGGTTGTAATTAGTTACTCGTTGTATGTACTTTAATGTCTTTACTCTCGGCACAACAACAGCACAAACCAGTTTGCAGTGGAAATAAGTGTCTTTGTGTTTTGGTCGGTTTTGGGAGAAGACAGAAAATATTTACTGTGGATGATTTGCCTCCTTTTCTACCTCTCACCAGACTGCTACAGGGGGATTTTCTGGTGAGATGATGCAAGACGAGTAAAATGCAGACTGTGGGACTCCCATTACTTTAATGAGCTGTGTAGCTGACCATACGCTTATTAAACATACACTCACAGCATGCACATTTCTGGTCTGCAAGTTTACAGAAATCTGATAGATTCAAAGCCACCTGCTAATGACTGCAGTGTTTTCTTTAAATGTTCGGCCCTCACTCACCTTCTGTGAAGCCTTTTGATCCAACATTAGTCTTCACTACATTTTCTGGGGACCTGCTTTTCAATAAGGAAAAACCATTGGCACCCAAATGGGATTTATACATTGTGTGAAAAGCAGAATTTCTGCGTATGCTGACATTGTCCCATCCACTTATATTATCTTGAATAGGTTAACCAGCAATTTTTATGAAATACGCATTTAATATACATTGAATCACAACTTTGTTTAAAATACCAAAGACCAAATGCATTTTGCCGTAACAAGTTAACAGGTTATCTTCTTTTCTTTTCCTCTCATTCAACAAACAATGCATAAGTGACAATATCGGAACAATGGGAACCTTCATACTGCGATGATATGGGTTTCGTGTGAATGACTGTTGTAGAGCACACATTAAATCTACAGTTTGCTATTAATTATTTATGCTGGTGGCATGGCTGTCTGGCTGCCAGTGTCAGTTGCCAACTATTGGATGGATTGCCATAAAATTTGCCGAGGCCCCTGGAGGATTAATCCTCCTGACTGGTGACCCGCTGACTTTTCTCATATGGAAACTGTAGATAAAGTTCAATGTATTATCTCAAAATATTCTGCAAGAATCAGCACACAACTTTTACAGAATTAGTTTGTGTAGCTACGCTGTTTAGCATTTCCCATAATAATAAATTCACCTCACAGCACCAGACAATGCTGGGTATCTCGTATACAATATTGTATTTTTATTTTGATGGTGTCTGTCGAATATGATCTGATTTGTCTGTGTGTGTGTGTGTGTGTGTGTGTGTGTGTGTATTACTGTGCCTTTGATAAACAAAATAGTTTTAGCTCAACATCCTCCTTCTTTTTGCTGTATATAAAAGGCTTAGTGAATCGTGTTTCTTTCTTAAGGGGTTATTTAGCTATGACCACCACTTTGTGTGTGTGTGTGTGTGTGTGTGTGTGTGTGTACATGGGTGTGCATGTGCACGCAATTGAGCCTGTGTGCGCGCCCGCTTGTGAGGGAAAAGTGAAGGTAAATTGCCTAGCAGTCAGCAGAGGACCCATTTGTGTCCAAGCGCACACACATTCACAGTGGCCTGTACATCTACCTATCCTTGTAATTGCCCTTCAATAGAAAGCGAGGCTGATTGAGAATGCTCTGTGTGCGTGTGTGTGAGTGCGTGTGTGTGTTTCTGCAGCCAATTTAGTCTGTAAAGGTCTGAGCACATTGCATCAGACAAATGTGATGATATTCTGCAGCGCCTGGTGGCTGAGTGGTTACAGCAAATGACATAAAACCTCAACACTGTCGGTCGATTCCAGCCTTGGCGCCTTTGTTGGATGATGTAAAAAACAAATATTGTTTTCTATAACCATCCCGTGAATCATTATTCTAATCCCTATGGCAGAGTTTAAACTAAGGCAGGCGCGTACTGTGGCATCTGTCACTGGTTTGGACAACAGTTTTGTGGCAGACTAAATAACGATCTAGTGAGAGTGGAGGAGAATGTCCTTGTTGTCCTTGTCTGAGGCTCTTTTTGTCTCTGCCCCTCTGACGGCGAGCCAGCTACAGGATGAGAGGCTCAGACACAAGAGAATAAGACATGCAATTTAATACAGAACTCTCACTATCCTCCCTCCGCCAACCCCTTCCCTCACACCCTCACTTGCTCTATTTAGATTTAGCACTGCAGTTGTGTATGTGCGCGTGTATGTGTGTGTGTGTATGTTTGTGAATGATCTATATTTGTATAGCAGGGGCTCTATGAATATAAGAACAGAAGTTGTTGATGTTATGCTGCTTTTCTTCCGGCATACGTCTGCAGAAAGATGATGACATTGACAATCAGCTCATGAATTCACACGCACACGCACACACACACACACACACACACACACACACACACACACACACACACACACACACACACACACAGATCTGTCCTTGAAAATATCCCTTCATATTCCCTAAATGTATTACAGTTGAATGAATGGAGCAAACCTGTAAATGTCCCGGCAGTTTGTAATTTCTCACTTGATTTTCTACAAAATACTTGCAGTGACTTGCAGCCAAAAGCTTTACTACGTAAAATATTCTGCCACAGTTTTGGGTTAAAATATATTATTATTGTAAATCCATTCACAGGTAATAATAATTCAGCATGGAGGCCAGCAGGCGAGCATGGACATTGCAAAAAAGTTTTCACTAAAAGAGTTTTTCGCTAAGTTGAATACAGTGTGTGTGCAACAGCTTAAAAAAGATAATCAAGATCTTTCTCAATAGTCTGCTTAATTAGTGAGCATACATATTGCACAATTTCATGGATCTTCAAGATTTCCATCAAATATTAAGACACATATACACATATACCTACATAAATATATGCCACACATTCACATATTCATGCCCCCTCACAGTTAGCTACAGTTTTTTCCCCATGTCTTTTTTTCTAAGTGCATTGTTTGTTTGCACTTGTGAGGTTGGGTGTTGAGTGTATTCTTATTTCGTATTTGCTCAGAGAGATCATGTTTGCTGTATTGTTTATTTGTTCCTACATCGCACTCCACTGTTCATACAAAGGCACTATAATAAAGTTGCTCTAAAGTTTTCAATTATTCAGGCCAAAAGCAGAGCACGGCTACTTTGATGAAGTGTTTGTATGAAGAAGGTTTCATAAATCAATCTTCACATCAATTAACTGATTGCTTTAACTTTCCAATTGTCTCTCGTACTAAATTTCCCCTTCGATCTGGACAGTTGGTTGGATCTGGAGAGTCTGATTCCTGGACGGGTCCTATTTCACTCTGTGTGCTATTAAACAGGGTGCATATGCCTGGCAGCAGGATTCACCAGGATAAAACATTTATTTTGGGCAAACGATACGCATTATTCACCCTCTTTTACAGCAGCTCGGGAAGGGCACAGAGTGCTCTTAGTCTGCAACTGATTTAAGTGCTAAATTCATCTTCATTCATGGCTGGATCCCAATAATCGTGTTGGATAGATGTTCTGTTTCAGCTGATTGAGTCTTAGTTAGCTGGGAAAAGGGGTATGTTTGCAGCCACCAAACCTTCAGAGAGCCCAGATTCAGCCCTTTTAGCTGCTGTGAAGTTTTTTGTTCGGATTTGTCGTTTTACGGATGTTTTCCTGGAAGGAAAGAGCAATGCAGTTTCTTGATTTTTTTATTTTTTTTTTAACATTTACAGCATTGTTCTGAGTGATGCAAACCCAATTTAGATTGACTTTACACCACTCAACAACACACAACATGCATTTAAAACAATGCATGAATGTAGCAAAGTGGCAGAAAAGAAGCTTCAAAGTATGGCGACTGTAATACTGTTCCGTTTGCTCCGGTTTTGATCTAGCACATTGGCACTGTTAGGTGACTTTTAACAGTCATTAGCCTCCCACTCTTTGGCCTGCGAGGTCATCTTCAATGACGGAAGATGACAAAGACAGACAGAAACAGTAGCTTGAGGGGAACAGCAGGTGCGAGGTGATTGTGCACTACCTTGCACTGCCCTCTGCAGGTGTAGACGTTAACCTCTGCAATGTGTGTTTGTGTTTTAGCCTTGATGTTCACTTGGCATATAAAAGATAAAGATATATATTGTGTAAAGCTAAATATTGATAACCACTTTCAATTTTTTTAATGGATCCATTCCGATTGCAGGGATCAACCTGCTCTCTGTCTTTGAAGCTCAGCGGGCTTCGTCTCAGAAGAACAAATGTGTTTTTAAAAATATCCTTTAAAGCTAATGATCTATACAAATGGATGTCCTATTTCACTTAACTAATTGGAACCACACTCAATTTTGCACACCATTTATCAATGACCTCCTCTGTGTTTCCTCCTCCTGCACGCATCCACACACCCCGTCTCGCTCTCAGACATTTTAATCAGTTTTGAGGGTAATAATTGCCAAGGTAGCCATCTAAATATGGCGGTATTTCAATTACTGTGTGTGTCTGGCTTCAGGCAAAATATGCCACACAGCGACTAATCAACTTACTCATTAAGCTAGCTTTTTGTCACAACCTCAGTGTATGTGTGTGAGGTCGCCAGCGGCTAGCTTTGATTAGCATCCAGACCCCCGTAAACCTATTTATAGCCAAAGGTCTGTTGGGATGCATTATAGGTGTCGCTTTCTTATATACGTCTGTAAACAGTTGTGTTAGCTCCTGTAGTTAAGCTCCTGATTTGTTCCCATTCAAAGCGCGTGGAGTCACACGTTAATCCTGTTGGACACAGCTTACATACATGTGTGAATGTGAGTGAAATGTTATGTTTTTTCCTCAGAATGAATTGTAAACACTTTGGTGACAACTTCGGATTTAGTGTCAACACTGATTTCTTTCTTCTTTCACCATACATTGACAGATTTCTGAATTATTTATGTTCGCAATAGGGGCATAGGGGTGCGACTAGCCTTAATCTGTCACACTTTCATCCTTGATTTGATTCTCCGACTTCAAACTCAAATTCACTGCCCTGAATATGTCACTGTATATAGGAGTTTGTGTAGCCTGTTTCACTCATATTGCCCATAAATGCATGAAAAATGTCTTTTAGTGTAATGCTTTATGTAACCAAAACTCCGTAGATGACCAGCTGTAAAATAAATCACATGGCCGTGCTTCTTAATTAGGTTTTCTTTAGTCATGTCCCTTTATTAGATCATAAAGCACCTCTTCTTGTAATGTCTGATCCTTTCTGGCCATTAGAAGCCTCGGTCAAATCCCTGTTGTTAAAGGACAGCGATTCATGTTTGCACACTTTGATGATCAATGAGTCCAGTTCCTGACCCGGAAAGTGAACTCAGACATTACATGTTGTCATCTGATTTAGCAACGAGCAGAGTCTGCCTCTGGTGAAGGATAGTGGTGTTCCGTCTCACGAGGCTCTGCTCCTCGAGGCTCGGCAGCAACACCGTAGCCCGGGGTCATTTCGACTGAGGATCATCAATCATATGCGACGCCAGATAGATCAACCTAGTCACAGACAGAGGCATGCACGTACTGTGCATGTATAGGGACTAAATAGCTGTCTGTTTCCCTCTGGACCGTCCGTCTCCAGTTTTGATACCCAGTGTTATTGAACATGAAGTGGAGGACGGAAGTGATAGAGCAGACGCAATAATTTAACTTTTCTTCTCCCAACACCAATTCCATAAACTGTCCTAAAAACATGTGGTTTGCTGAAAATCAGTAATTGTGTTTGGGAGAAGTCCATTAGCACTTATGGTTCCATTGACTGCTGTTTGTTGGGAGAAAAGGAGGCAGTTGCATGATGTTTTTTGAAGCCACAAGGTTGGCAGACAGCAGGGATCAAAACAGAGGATCGCATCTCACAACCCCGTCAGTTTCTTTCCATTTCCTGCCAAAGGTAAGGTTTCTTTTAAGCAAGGCCACAACCAAACATTAACCGTGTAGTTACTCCCTTTGACTACACAGCATGCAGCCCTTCCATTAAGTGCTGTTTGTGCCAAAGGCCTGTAAGCAAATCTCAACTATCGTAGCGTCAGATCAGAAAACTGTTGTTTTGATTTATACTTGTTGTAGAGGTCACAGATACGTGATGTTGACCTTCTGTTAGGGCTGTCAAATAAGAAAACACCCAAATATCTGGTTTAGAAGTAAAATTACAAACAATCTGAGTTGAGATATTACAAAAACATACCTCCAAACAGGAAAATTGATAATTTGCTACATTTTAAATCTGTTAAATCTTTTTACCTCACTGCAAGAAACTCGTTACCATGTTTACGCAAGGTGGGATTGGGTGACCGGCGATGGAAACAAAGATTTCCCACTACAGTAGTGTTTCGTTTCAGAGGGTTACATTGTGTCTCATTTAGTGAAAATGTAATTTATGAATTTGGTTCCCAATGCACTCTTAATCGCACATCAACGCGTGAGGTATGTAAAACCCATATGAGAAGAATGCATCATGGTGGTTGCAAACTTTAAATCCTTTTTTCTGTGCCAGTTCTTCTGAGATTCTGTGTGTCAGCGGCATGTTAATGTGCCAGATGTGACATCAATAGACCCCATCCAGACTGAAATATTCCCCACAGTACTGCACAACATGTATGCCGTACATGTTATAGCCAGATTTCAACTCCAGGCAGTGTGTTTGTGAGTGAATGTGTGTTGACTACACTCGGGGGAGATTGCCACATCTGTGAGTTTGTCCACAGAAGCTGCTGGGTCAGATGCTTTACCTCTCTGTCGTCTCTTTCTGTATTTTTCCAAATTTCATTCTGCATTTTTCCCTCTGAAGCTTTTTTTAATCTTTTGGCTTTTTGATTTGGTTCCCACTATCACCCTGGCGACGGTTGTTGTCCTCCGTTATCTTGCTCCTGCTTTCCCTGTCTTTCTTCATATCTCCTCTCGAGATGAATTCTTCTTATCTGTTTATTGTACCCCCACCCCCATGTTCCGCCTCCTAACCTACAAGTAGTACTCTCCCCTCCTTTTCCCTCTCTCCTTCTTTTTCTCCTCCACCTCCCCTGTCCTCCCCTTCACTCAATCCCATCACTGACCCAATTAAACATGGGGAGGGACACAGCGGGAAGAGAGCGACGGAGGTAAGGCGCGAGAAAAGAGAGAGGGAGAGGGAGAGGGAGGACAGGCAGAGAGAGTCGAGAGACTTTGAGAGTCATTTGCCGGAAAAGCGCAGCGAGGCACAGAGTCGCAAAATAATCGCTGCCAACCTGCCAGGACGAACACGGCGAATTGTCCGAACTTCACCTGGAACTTGAACAAGCTCTGACAGCCTCGGAGGCGGTGGTGCGGGGTGCGGCGGCGAGTCGACGTTCTCTCTGCCTCGCGCTCCCTGTTCACGGTGAAGGTACGAGAGGAGAACGGCATCCTACCCTCAGGGAGGAAAGCAGGCGGGGAGCCGTGCACGCACAGTTAGGAATGGAGGAATACCGGCACATAGAAGGGGACTGAGAGGAGCTACTGGAGAGACAGAGACCGTGCATTCCTGGTTGAAGCTGAGGGGGGGTTTCCAGGGGGACGAGGGGGGGGGGGGGGGTTGCCAGGGGGAGTGGTTGCCCCGGGGCAAGAGGAAGATTTTGGTTGAGTCAAACGGAGAGAGAAGGAGGAGGAAAGGATGCATCTGTTCCTCAAAGAGAAGTGGGAGGTGGAGGGGCTGCAGACTGTGGGCATCCTCCTGGTGGTCTGCAGCTCCCTCAAACTGATGCACTTTCTTGGGCTTATCGACCTTTCCACGGCAGGTAAGGGCAACGGTAAGAGAGCGGAAGAGAGGCGCAGAGTGAGGAATCAAAAGGGTTGATTTGGTGAAGGGACATAAGGAGGTCAAACACTCAGCTGTAAAGGGGAGTGTTTACATTTGTGTCTGTTAGGATTAAACATGGCCTAAATTCTGCACTAAATAGCTGTCATGTTTGTCATATCTATTTTTTCCCCTTTGTGTGTGTTTGTGTGTGTGTGTGTGTGTGTGTGTGTGTGTGTGTGTGTGTTTAGGCGTGAAGGAGTGTTTGTGTGTGGGCTTAGTCTGAGGATGAAATATTGGTGTATAGCTTTCTACAGAATGCTAAAGCTGATTATGCATAATCTATGACACAAAGGTAATTAGAAACTAAGCCTCCCACTTAGAAATTAAAAACAACATTTGAATGAAGAATTCATGTCCAAAGGATATCTCAATGTCGGCTAGTTATTGAATTTTGGAAGATCTTTCCAATGAGATGCTGACAAAAATGCCACATGTTACAAGCCATATTTGTTGTCTTGCTGTATAGATTGCCAACATTTGTTTGGTTCTGGCCTCTCATCAGTCCCTCAAATTGATGAAAGTGTAATACTAACTAAATGCAGTTCAGTAACAGCAAAGATGGGTGACGAAGAGAAGAAATGAATAACATCAGGTATAGATTCTAAGCCTCAGTGACAGCTGCAGACACACAAAGATTCAACAGAACCAGCAGGATCAGTTCTAATTTTAGCCCAATATTTGTAAAAAACGGAAGAGTTGTTAAGGTTGCGGTGCCACATCTCTCATCTTCCACGGGGCTCAGAGGAAGCTGAAAGGTTCAGTGTTGGAACTACAGTCGGTTGTGTGACTGTAATATGTGTGCTGCCTTCACTTTGGTTGACAGTTTCTCTGTGCTTTGTGAAGGTCCTCAGATCTCCTGAGTTTGAGACACAGAGCTTCTTCAAAAGTTACTGGATATTGCCAAAAAAAAGTTTGGCCATCCAGCTATTAATAGATCTGTTTTTCCTATTCCGTAAGAGCTGTGATGGGTTGTCAGTGAACCCTGAGGGAAACTATTGAACACTTAATTGCATAATCGCTACCGGTAATGCTCGGTAAGAAGGTTTTATATTTACACTTTACATTTTTCAATAGCTGCATTTAAATAAGGGGGGGACAGACCCAGAACAAAAGGTCTTAATGTTGATAAAGTCCCAGATGGCCTTTTTTTACTGGCTGATGAGGAATACACTCCAGTATTTCTTTCTACTTAGGTGATGATCAAAGAATTTTGTCTCATTGCCAGTGCGACTCAAAAGACGATTTTAACTTTAAGGGCTGGAAAACAAAGTATCACATGTTGCTTCGATGGTGTTATGAGCGCAGTAACCTACATGTCTTCAGCAAAGGACAGTTTCCAACCGGCGCTCTGTTGGTACAAACAACTTAAATATCAAGCAATGTATCTGTTAAACTCTAGTATGCATTGAAACAACAGGGAAATAGAGGAAAAGTCAGTTAGAAGATGAAATTCCCCAGTCCGGTTGTACTAATTCAGTACCCATCGGGCAATGTCATCTTCCGGTTCTGGCAGCACGTGTTGCCGAGCCGTGGGTGACCCCTCACAGAGTCTACCTACTCTGCACACGGGCTGTGGTTCTATTATTTTTTCATCCCATCATGGTCTTCATCCCTCAGACTGCTTGGGCCTTGCTGAAAAAGAGTTGAGGGGACTGTTACCATGGAAACTAAGCAAGAGTAAGACCAAGGTTTCTTGTGTGTGAATGTGTTTTCATTACCACTTTGTGAAACATGTCGAGACGGGCATCCTGAAGTGTGATGTGAGATGAGCTGCTATGGTGGTAGACTGATGGGCAGAGGTCGGCTTTGCAGTACAAGTGTCTGTCAAATTGTATTCTGAAGTGAACTTATGTCCTCCGGTGGATTGCGATGTTGAGTCTTAATTGTGTTTTTTTACCCAGTTGCCTGTCTGATCGAGGAAACTGTGTCTGGAGTCCCACTGTGGAGCAGTGGCGCATTTTTAAGCAGCGTTCATGGTCTCCTATAGCTGAGTCGCCGAACTCCAATTTGACTGAACGGCATGGATCCGTCTGTGGTTGCGTCTGTGCGTTGCATGGAGTGTGTTAACGGTTATTAGAGGCATGCGTGTGTGTGTGTGTGTGTGTGTGATAGCAGAAATCAGTTTGCAGACCTGGCGAGTGTGTGTTTAACCTTTTTGTGCTATGGTTGGTGATTACAGGTAATACTTCCACCAGCCAAACCAAAAAAACCATAAAGCAGCGTTTCCTCAAGCTGCTGCCATGCTGCAAGCCCGAGGCCCCCCCCTCAATCAGTGAAAGCAAGTGCTCCTTCACTCTCTACACACTTCTCCTTTCTCCCAACAACTCTGATTTCTGGGGATGCAGTCGTTTTTACACAAAGCCGGCGATACATTTGGCGTAAACAACATACAGTCTCTCACTGTGTGAGTGTGTGTGTGTGTGTGTGTGTGTGTTATTAAAGGGTATTTCTAGGAGAAACAGCTAGCATCATGTTAAACCTCTTCTCACCGTTTTCTGTACTCCTCTCACGGGAGAGACCTACCTAATCATGTGTTTTCAGACACGAAGTGCGAGATGATGGACATTGTTTTGAATACAGAATGTTAACTTACACCGTAGGATGAGCTCAATATCGGCTCGATGACTTCATTAGCACGTGTGGGCCTCGTCACAGCTTCCCTGGAGGTCGGCGTAGTGATGACAAACGCCCGTTTATTAGTGTTTCCCTTCCCTCACACAGACAGCGTGGAAGATGACTTTGAGTTATCCACCGTGTGTCATCGCCCAGAGAGCATGGACAAGCTGGAGGAGCAGACCAAGTTCACCAAGAAGGAGCTGCAAGTCCTCTACAGGGGCTTCAAAAATGTAGGTCGGGCTGCAGAAGAGAGTGACGAGGCAGACTGCAACACAAAAGAACAAACAAAAGTCTGGCTCTAGATACGCCATTATTGGAGTTAAAACTGATACTTTATTGTAAGTGGGAACTAATGGATTCTTCTATTTTCACATGTTGTGTCCTAGGAGTGCCCCTGTGGTGTGGTGAATGAGGAGAATTTTAAGACCATTTACTCCCAGTTCTTTCCACAGGGAGGTGAGTTTGCAAATTGGCTGAACCAGAAGAGCCCCAACTGTGTCCACAATGCTTTAGTTACACATTTATATCGTCACAATGTTCTCAGATAACAGCATTTATCATGTAGACGTACACATGGAGCTTTATTGTCATCGTGATAACTTGGGCTCATCATAAATATTCTCTGCTGAACCATGGCCCATGTGCTGCAAAGAGTGGAGGCAATTTTAATTTCCATGAAAAGGAAGGTCGATGAAATGTTGACCACTAGCCTCAAGTTGTATTTGAAATGATTCTTATATTTTTCGGCATATTTAGCTGGCTGCTAATCCAAGCCGTTCTAAGAATTTTCTTCATGTTTCGAGGGCACTTGGGTTACTGTAAGTCTTTACCTTTGCAGATTCAAGTATGTATGCACATTTCCTGTTTGAAGCCTTCGACACTAACAAGAACGGCTCAGTTAGTTTCGAGGTGAGCACTATTCTTATACCAGCATTTTAGAAATAAGAGCAAATGTGCTTTATCCACATATGTACTTGTGCTAAAATGCTCACAGATAATTGCTTTGATGAAGAGTTGACCGCATTTACTGTGTTCAGATTTAATGGTTCTCCTTCTATCTCAGGATTTTGTATTTGGCTTGTCTATTATCTTGAGAGGCACCATTAATGACAGGTTAAACTGGGCATTCAACCTCTATGACCTGAACAAAGATGGCTGTATCACCAAAGAGGTAACACCCACACACACACACACACACACACACACAGATGTAACACTGTTCTCTGAATGACTTGCTGTAATGGTTTCTCTATGTAATGTCCTCAGTATTTCCCTCATGTGGAGGTTCCCTGTTACTATTCATACATTTTAAGTTTGGTGGAAACCAAATGTCTGCCAGAATAATGCATGCAGAAAAATACTTTTATTTTGAAGGTTAGAACTGTCCTCCTGTATGCCACGCACACCCTGTGTATGTACGGCTATTTTGGTCATATCTATTGCATAACCACGTTAGTTCTGGGTGTAATTAACAGTGAAAAAACGTTTTATTTTTGGCAAACTAAAAATAACCAGCTGTGCGTCTCATACTTGTACATTTTTTTTTCATCAATGTCTACACCCTAAATAGTATTTTGTCCCTCACTTTCCAGGAGATGTTTGACATCATGAAGTCCATCTATGACATGATGGGGAAGTACACATACCCCACTATGCAGGACGATATTCCGAGGGAACACGTGGAGAGCTTCTTCCAGGTCAACAATCTTTAGTTTACATTAACGCCTTAATTTATGATTGTGATCAGATAAAAGAAGTATTGTTTTAAGTTCTGTACAAAATTGTAAGCTCTTTTTAGTATCCCATTTCAGTAATTCGACTGCTGGTTTCTCTTTCAGAAAATGGACCGGAATAAAGACGGGGTTGTCACTATAGAAGAGTTCATTGAGTCATGCAAAAAGGTGGGGCGGAAATAAAGTTAAATATTGGTTTGCTTATTTGATTCATAATTTGACTTAATGCATTTTGTTTGTGGAGATAGATAAAACAAAAGAGAAATACAACGTTCATAAAGTAAGCTAGGAGCTTTTTAGATTACCGTGGACAGAGCAAGGTCAGCTATTATAAGCGGTTCATGTTGAATTGTAGGGATAAAACATGAGAAGAACATGACACCTCATCCAAACCCCTCATCTCTGTCTAGGATGAGAACATCATGCAGTCCATGCAGCTGTTTGACAACGTCATCTAGGAAACTGGACCAGAGAGTACGCCGGCACCGGGGACTGGGCCTTTTTGTGTAAAAGGACTCTGGATTGAAAAGACTTTGTGAAGGTGTGTGTGTGTGTGTGTGTGTGTGTGTGTGTGTGTGTGTGTGTGTGTGTGTGTGTGTGTGTGTGTTGCCGTATTCTGAACCAGAGGCTTGTGCTTGAATGTCGGTTGAGAACTGGGAGCCTTCAGGGCACCAAGAGGCCATCTCGCGCTTCCTGGAACCCCAGTGACATTTCTCCAAGCGACAAAAGAGTTCCCCCGAGCCCTGTCCTCATCATGCAGAACCTCATTTGTATCCAGAAGGCACAAAGAAAGAAGGCAAGCGACGGGCTCACATGAACTATCACACGCAAGATCCCCCCACCGGTATTATTTGAACTTTTATTCATTGCTATTATAGACGGAGGAACTATCCCAGCTTGTAATAGCTGACCTTAGAGGGAGGAAGTTGCCTCAAAGATATCTGGATTTGTGAATTTGACCCTGACTCTCAGAATGTGGGTAACACCTCCCAGGAGACCTAGACTGCTGGTTGTCATTCGAATAGATATTCATTTACTCCCCTCTGGTGGACGAGAGCGAGAAAGACACTTCCTAAGGGAACGGCTCAAACCGCTGAGTAATTGAAGATTCAAGGGATTTTTACAGATGGATGTTCAACCATGTTGTTTTCCATCCGGAAACAGATTACAATAACGCATGATGATGTCACTAATATCCAATTATGTATTTACAGAAATACTCCATGTGTTTTGTCTGTCTGCTATTCCTAGTCATTCACAGGTGCCTCACCCTTTGTGTATGTGTGTGTGCATGTGTAACAAAAGGAGTTGTTATCCAACTTACTTGTATAAGATTTTGGTAAAATAATTCCGAGCCTTCCAAACTATTACAGTCCTAGCTGTAGGTGTCTATTGACTGTTGTACATTTTCAAGCAATTTCCAACAGAGGGATATTCAGCATCAAAGAAGAGACTGCCATAGTGGTTGAGGAGCTGTTTTGACCATTTGCGCTTCTTTCGACACGGGGCAGGCATAACAGTCGCACTAGTCTATCGATGTACATTCAAGGGAAATTTGTTAGATTTCAGATTGTATTTGTGAATTTGTAATTGGAAATGTCCTGTGGCTGTAGCAGGTTCTACCACTTAAGAATAGAAAAAGAAAAATGAAAACCCTGGTCCCATTTAATTAGGATCATTCAATTTAAAGAGGCGTTTGTGTGTGTGTGTGTGTGTGTGTGTGTGTGCTTGTGAGAAAGAGATGGTTTATTTTAATTTTGTATGCCCCCCACATGCAGTATTTTCCCTCTCTGTAACACCAAAGAGAACTTAAAAATAAAGAGGCACATAGAGCCGCTCTGAGTTAAGATATTTAACCCACCCGTGGGTGAGAGGGGGAGATTCTGTGTAGTACGTCGGGCAAGGGGCAATCAGAGTGTGAGTGTGAGGGTATGCTTTCAGCAAAGTGACGATGAGGTTCACCGATACATTGACCAGACTGAAGTGTAGAGTTTTATGTTGCAAACCGATATTTGAAGAATTTGAGTGAAATGAAGCTATCCTGGTGTTGATAGTAAATTTGTCCTTATTAAATAATCATAAAATATTTTCTAACTACAATCTTTTAAATGCAGACAGACTGATAACGGCAATAATGTTCTCTACCACCCAACAGCAACTCTCCACTCATTCCACCTCTAAATCCTCTGAGCACAAAACAGGGTGCATTTAAGCCCTGATGAAAATATGCACTTCCAATCCTGAAAGTTTCTGTTATGCCTTCTCTTCTTTTTTTTCTCTCTGGGTAAAAAGTGGTTTGACTCTGATTGTTCCTTGCTAATAGTTTTTTTATCTTCTATTCCTGACCACAAGTAAACCTGTCAATACCCGCATGTACTGTGTGTTGAAATCCTACTAACCTGTTGTACTGACTGTCTAGTTAGCTGAATAAAGTGTATATTTTGTACAGAGACAATAAAATTCACAGTTACTATGCAAAATGGACTGAAATTCTAATTTGAGAAATAGAATATCATTTTATTTATCAAATGAGTGCTTTTAGCCTTACAATTCTACAAAGAAAACAAATTCAAATATTTCATCTTATTCGTCAGTTTATAACTTAAATATACATTATTTTACACTTCATCCCAGCAGCCACATCGGATTCCACTAATATGCTGTGGATGGCCACACAAAGCAATGGGTGAGCCACCGCTTCAAAACAACAAAGTCAAGATTTTTGGCTAGCTGTAAACCAAATACATAACCCATAAATTTACTTTAAAGTACTGTGGCAGTTTTATTAAAGCGCAATAGAAACTTTAAATGCGCCTGTCTTTTACTTGTGCGTTTGATTCCTTGCTAAACAAAACACATCCCATTAGCGTGGCATCTTCTGATAACATGCTTCCGACTGTTCTTCATTGACATCCTTGATGTATTCTTGTAATTATAAACACTCACAGCACTGCTTTAATAACAGAGTCCTTAAATAATTCAATGTCACCACATGAGGACTAAATTGCAGCACTACAGGAGAGATGCTTCAACGTAATTATGCATAATAGTCAAATTTTCAAGGCATTGGTTAATTTCAGTTTTCTGAAGACCGTAATCATAATGAGACGACTGGCTCTAGAGGCTTGAGGTGTGGCTGGTGGGGACTGGCTTCGTCTATAAAGCAGTAGGCTTTTACTTGGGCATCCTGCGAAGCTCTGCCAGAACCCAAATGGCCAATGAAAGAAGCGCTACCGATCCAGACTGGTGAACTGCTGCCAGTGGGGTGGGGACGTACAGCAACAAGGTGCTGATACCGAGGGCAACCTGAGGAGCACAAACACACGGAGCTCAGTTACACTGAAGAGCAATGGACTGAGTTTACATACTCCTGGCATGACGGCTGCCTACCTGCCCATAGGCCATGGCCGTGAGGAGGCTGATGGCGATCTTAGCCCTCCTGGGCAGCATCATCTTCCGCGAGAACAGATACACGGCTGTTATTGCAGTCATGGAAGAGATTCCCTGGAAAAAAGCAAATACAGCACATCAACAACCTTCTGCTGCCCCTCACATTACTCAATGGGATACAAATGTCTAATGTTTGTTGAAACTAAGAAGAATTGTTTCTTTTTAGAAATAAAAACACACCAGAATTCTGTGGTCAAACTGCACAGTCGTGGGATTTTCAAAGACATTCTTGAGGGCTGGGGAGAAAGCCAGCAGATCATCCGGGATCCACCGTTCTCCCATTTTAGGGAAGGAGTTGTACACCAGACCGGCATCCAATCCAGCAACAAAAGCACCTATGTAAAAGCATATAGATTTTATTATTGTTATGTGTGTGTCTATATACACATACACACACACACACACACACACACACACACACACACACACACACACACACAAAGACTACATGTGTAGTATGTATATTAGAATAACAGTTTGCAACATTAGATATACAGGATCTTCATTTCAGAGTAAACTTATGTTCCATACGTATGTCTCTATGTTGTATAGGTTCTTCAGGTACATTTTTGGTACTGCCTTAGATGCAAATAGGGTGACTAGTTAAGCATCTACTTGCATCCACAAGTAGTCTTGAAACTAAAAGCACTTCAATTACTATATTTTTTGACGTGGCATTGACAAGAACAGCACCTGAAAGAGCAGTGAGGAAGACGAGTCCTCCAGTGCCCTTAGCAAACCTCCGGAGCTGCGTGATGCGTTTCGTTTCTGCAAGCTGTAAAAGAGGTGCCGTCAGGGAGAAATAAAACCCTTGACAAACTGGGTGATATTTGCTCAAGCAGGTTGAGGTTAAGTACGTATTGGTTAGGATGTTGACTGATTGCATCAAAAGGTAGCCTTTCAGGCAAGAGTCTGCCTCAGTACCTTGTGTGCAGGGAGCAGCATCGTGAGTCCTGTCCAGAGACTGGCGCAGTAAAGCAACAGGGCGGAGCCAAGGTGAGCACTCAGACGATACTGGCTGACCCGCGGGATGTCATGTGACTCCGGCTTATCCTCCAGACCGCTTTTTACCATGTACCACCCCAAAAGGCCCTAGGATGTCCCACACACACAGAAAATGATATTTTCATGTTGTTTTGATACACATACAAGTTGATTACAAATCATGAAGCATATTCTGACATGCTAAACACATGCCAACAATAAGAGCAAGGTACAGAAAGGAGGAAGATCCTACAATCCTCTCCCATTCAAGCAACGGCAGTCTTACCTGGAAGAAAACAAAGCCGCAAAGCCCGAGCACTTTTCCCTTCATGGAGCGAGTGAAGTATCCTTTCCTCCAGAAATAAACGGTGGGGAGGACGTACGCAAGCCCAACCAGCCTTCCCCACATACGATGACCCCACTCCATGTAGAAGATAAACTTAAACTCTTGCAGAGTCATGTCATGGTTCATTCTGGAAAATACAATGACAACGGATAACTTAAAGGAGCCACATCATGCCCTTTTACCGCAAGTTGATGTGGTTCTATGTGGTTGGAATGAAATGGCTAAAACCTACTTTGGTCCAAATACAAGAATCATTATTAACAAAATCCTCTTCTGCTATAAGTTTGAGAATTTAAGATCCCTTTAAACTAAAGACCCAATCATTACTTTTGTTTACAACATGTCACTGAGTTTCTTTCAACTCAGTATTTGCAAAAGCTGTGCTATTAATAAATTAAAATATAGGCCAGTTTTGTTCAGCGTTCAGAACCACTGTTGGTGACATTTCAAAACTTTGCAGCCTGAAATGTAGTTTCCAAGCATTAGGATTAGTGAATGAAGACATGTCAAGCAATTTCAAAATAATTAGTGTTATGGTGCCTTTAAACCGTCTTGATTAAAGTGTCTTGACAAGGAAAACAGAAATGGTTGGGACCTTACATTTTGAATTCAGGAAACTGTTGGTACTTGGAAAACTCAGCCTCCCACTCTTCTTTTGACTGAGGTGGCCTCATCTCTCTCACCAGATGCCAGTCCACCATCGAAAGCCCCGATTCTGTTAGCCTGATTGAAACAAACGCAAGTGCATAACAACAGCACTTTGATGCAAAGGAAGACCATTTAATAAACACTATTCACTTTCCAAAACCCTTTACCTTGTGACACCACCCAGGACAACAGCCCCAACCACCAGCCCACTGCAGCCGAGTAACCAGCGGCCGAGTATGCGATTTGTGGCTGCGTTCGGGACGGCTGCCGGAGCGGAGGAGGCCCCCGCCTCTACTGTGATGGTGCTCTGGCCTCTCTTCACGAGCCATTGTCGTAGCTGTGGAGCCCGCTGAGGTTATGAATGGGGGGGAGGAGAAATATGTCGTGTTACTACAGTGGAGAAATGCTAATTCCAAAAGATTAATTTATCTTTAGCAAAAGGTTTGGTTGAAGTAGTTTGCGCTCCCTTAAAGCATGTTTCCCCAGATCCGTGGTTTGGACCTTGCCCTTGTCTGAGATGAGCTAAAACGTGATGTCTTCTTTGAAGAACAGAAACCCTTTAAGGATGAATGGATTCCCAGGCTATTGGATGGAGATAGCAAATACATAAAAGGATATTTGAATGGCCAATGGCCACATACTTTCGACCATGTCACACACGGTTAACCTGCACAATCCTGTTAGCTCACTGACTAGATAACCGGTAGAAATCCAGAACTTCTGGACTTGATTGTTTCAGTTTGGTTGGTTTAATACAGATTTCACGTACTGTAAATTGCAAGTGACCATACGTTTTAGATGTAGCAAAATTCATAAAATTAATTTATTACATTAACATTAAGTTCTAACTTAAATGTGCCAGTTCACTTAAACGTTACGTCGGAAAGATTGGAGTTGGGATGAGGGGCGTTAACGTAAAGTTAAGACCGATAACGTTAACGTAAGCTGTCGTTGAGGACGTGACGTCTGCCACTGACTACCGTAACAACTTGCCGGTGTGAAACGGGTGTTAGCTCGTCAAATATGGCTGACATTTCGTGTCACATAATTGCATGAAGTGCGGTCTCTGACCCCTTTCAGTCGGTCCTCTAGCTAACGTCAGTTAGATAGCTAGTCAGTTAGCTAGTATGTAGCTTTAGCTTTATACTCACGCCGCTCTGTTGAAAGCCTTTCGCAGCACTTCTGCAACTGCAAAAGGTGCTTGTCCGCAATGATGAAAGTAACATGTTGTAATGTCTAGCGGTCAGTAGGCGGTGGACTGGTGCTGAATTGAAAGGTGAAGCCGAGGGAAAATCTGTAACGTTAGCCGGCGCTGGATGTTATTGGTGGTGACATTACGAGCGTGTTTCCTAACCAACGGTTCAACTCTGACCTGCTGACGTCACAACGAAAGCTGACGAAAAAATATTTTTTTTTATTTTTTGGGATGAGAAACACAATACCCGACAAACATGAACAAGAGTATGTTCAATTAAATATTTTCTAAATGTTATTATCGACCGACGTGACTTCCAAGTCGTTGCATGATTTGTGTCTTAGCGTATCCCCCATGGGCGGGAAGCTTCCTCCTAATCCAACAGTGGAGGATTACACGCGTAGCACCGTTCACCCGCTAGACCCTGTGCTACAAATTCAACTCACCGGAAAACGCTCAACCGTTGTTGTGGCTGAAGTCCGTCACCCAAACAACATCGATCGATAGGAAGTGGAATTTGGCTGATAACGTCAGCTGGTGTGGTGTCTTTTATTTTCTTTTAGCTCAAGTTTTGTGTACTTTTTAGCCTGTTTCTGCAAATACAAAAACGATTATTCTCTGTCCGTCTCACTGTCCAGGCTGTCCGGATGGGAGGTTTTTTAATGGAGGCGTGTGTGGACTCCGTGGAGTCTGCAGTCAATGCTGAACTAGGAGGTTGGTAATGTTTAGTGAGCTCTACGGTGCATTGTCTAATTAACTCGCTTTACTTGCTGAAGAGGGAATAAGTGCATTATGTTGAGATACTATGCCAATAAATGTTTTCTGATTCTGAAGTTAAATGTATCTTGTCTGTACCCACTGCCAAGTATTAAATGGGCATGCGTTCAAAGGTCACAGACCGTAAAGATGCAAAGGTGCGGTCTGATCATGGTTTATCTTTACAGGTGCAGGTCGACTTGAACTGTGTTCTAGTCTTCTGGAGGGTGGACTCACTCCAAGTCAGGGTCAGTTCAGTTAATTTCTCAAAATACAATCCTACGTAACTCTGAACTCTTGAGTATATGCTGGGAACAGCCACGCGCAGACAAGCAATCGCCTCTACCTTCCCTCGCCACAGGTCTGCTGCATGTAGTGAAGAAGTGTGTCAAAATTCCAGTCTACGTGATGGTCCGGCCTCGTGGAGGGGACTTCCTGTACTCTGAGCAGGAAGTGGAGGTGATGAAGAAGGACATAGAGCTGATGAAGAGGCACGGGGCCGACGGACTAGTGCTGGGCGCCCTGACTGAGGATGGGCGGGTTGACGCCGAGCGCTGTATGGAGTTTCTGGGTACGACCTGTGCACCTTCTCATCTATGGGCAGGCGAGGCACTAAACCGCAAAAATATAAAGATTTTCACTTAATGCATGTACATGTCAACCCAAAAAGCCAAGTGGGAGTTTCTGGCACAACTTCTACATACCTTTCAGGGCGACCACGATTCTGCAAAGCTATGGTTGTTTTACCATAACTATCAAAAGTTACACAACGACAAAATACAACATTTGATGTATAAATGTGTTTAATAATTTGTCTGTTTGCTGGACTTGTGTTACAGTGAAACCTTTTCAAGAAAATAAAAATTGCAAGTGAGAAAGAGAAATATATTGTGGTAATAATCCATAACAAAAATCATTCTAATGGAAATGCCTCAAAAAACACAATATGAAGTACCGTGAATGATTTAGTCTTATAGAGAATGTCAATGAACAACTGAACACAGTTGGTGTATATGTTCAGAAAAGAGGTAAGATATTCAGAATGTTTTTATACCAGAAGTGACACATTTCTATAATTCATGTATTTTTCTGATTGTAACTGTTTTGCTTACCAGCTGCTGCTCAACATCTGCCTGTCACCTTCCACCGAGGTAACACTTTCATAACGTAAAATGTAGAAGCTTTTTAAAGTCCTATCTTCAGTAGAAAAGCATCCCAAAGCCCTTTTGAGTGATTTATCAGTGGCTCCAAAGACTTATGAGCTGATGTTTTTTTTAACTGTTCTTGATTCTTCTGCAGCTTTTGACATGGTGCATGACCCAGTGGCTGCCCTGGAGACGCTGGTATCATTAGGGTTCCAGCGTCTTCTGACAAGTGGCTGTGAGAACTCCGCTTTGGAGGGACTCCCTCTCATTAAGCAGCTCATTGATCAGGTGTGTATAAATTATATGTACCTATTTTCATTTAAAATTCATTCATTTGGAAATGGCGGGGAGTATTTGTCTGTGCTGCTCAGAGAAGCTTGTATTGCTTTCTTTATGCCATTCAACGGTCCCACTTTCCACCTTTCCTTCCAGGCTAAAGGGAGGATTGCCATCATACCAGGTTAGTACCTTTTTACATTTTCCCTGTAAAATACATTTGTTTGTTTTTTTGTTGTTGTTATTGCTCTTTTCTTTCTCTCAAACAGGAGGAGGAATCACTGACAGGAACGTGCAGAGGATCTTGGAGGGCACGGGGGCTCAAGAGTTTCACTGCTCAGCTCGTTCCAGCAGGGATTCCGCCATGAAGTTCAGGTATGAAAGATCTGTCCCATCCTTAAATACGTTAAAATGTTTCCTGACCTATTAAGGAATGCAGATTAAAGACAAACCTTTTTGTTGTTGCCGTCTGTGTATGTTTCTATGTGCAGGAACACATCCGTGACAATGGGGGCTTCTTTCTCAGCACCCGAGTACGGTCTGAAGGTGGCAGATGTGAGCAAGGTCCGCACTCTGATCGCAATAGCCAGAAATACCGTGTGAATCGGTGCTGTGGATGACAAATGACAAAACAGATACCTCAAAAGTGATCAATAGTAATTATACTGATATGTTATTGTTTATTTTTATTAAAGTACACAATAATACATTTTTTTATCTTTTCTACATTTTATTTAAATCTCCGATCACAGTCCTGATAAAGTTAAAGCTCAGGTAAATACTCCCAGCCGGGACATGCAGTCATAGTATCACACAGTGCGGAATGATGAATAGTTTACATCTGTTATTGTTCACCTGTATTTTGACTCCGGAAAAGTGTAATAAAATACACAATTTATTTCAAAATGTCAAATGATTGTATTTTTAATACAACGGAACCGGACTGATCAGTGCTGCAGCTGCTATTAGAAAAAAAGGGTCCATGTGTCTCACATGGACATTATGCACTAATTTCCACTGCACTATGTTGGTGACATGATTATTTTAATTTTATACTCGCTTTCTGTGTTTCTTTAAGTTCTGAAGAAAAAAAAAAAGTTCCTTTGGTGTTTTTTTTTATTTAGTTTCTTTTTTTATTATTTGGTGGAGATGGTTCAATAATTGCACTAAATACACATGGTCTGATGGTAATGATGGTAACACATGGTCTGATTGGGGAAGAAACCTGTGTACATTTAAGAATAGAAACAGTATAGTATATATTCCTACTATGTATATCAAGTAGAAATGTACAAAGTCAGTGAAACAAGGATGTGGTTTTACGATGGGGTGGATCAATTGGACAATAAGTGGGGCACTAACATAACGTCAGTATAATACGATGCAATGTCGCAACAGACATAATCATGTTAAATGTCACTTGGATACAATACTTAATCGTTCAATTATTTTCCATCATGAATTTAAATTTGCTTTGTCAATCTTTGTCAAAACCAACAGCAGAAATACATAATTTTCTAACCGTAGGGACCCGCGTGGCGTTACAACTATGTGTTGTAAACTATGCAACCCATTAACGTGTTAGGACACGGTAAAACACGAAACAGACCTTTGATCCCATCAAGGTAAATATGCAGAGGCTGATTCAAAAGCCCGGTTTGTTGAGTCATCTAAATGACTTGGAAAAATATGGAACTTGGAATGATGAACACTTGGTTTATTGAAGTCACATAATTCAGTTACTTCACCAAACGTAATTCTTACGAAAGCGTCTGTTAAGCTCTACTATAGAGTAAGATTGTATAGGGTCTACTGGCTTTCAGGTCCTACTCGTACACATTAGACAGCATTGTAGTTCTCTGGTAACGATGACCGGTCTCTAAAGCATTTAGTTGAAATTCAGTGTAATGTATTTGTCTACTCTCTTCTAATGAATGTAACATAATATATCCACATTAGAATAACAATTATGGATACAAAATTATGCTTACCTTTATAGGCGTAAAATCATCCAATTAATCAGGATGTTTCTTCAAAGAAAGCTTTATTTTAAATCCCTGTTAATAAAGGAACTGCCCTATTGTGCAAAACACATTAAGACTTAGCTAATAGATGCTATGATGTCATTAGTACAGAAGGCCATGTGAGCAGATTCAGTATCAGTGTTTCTTTGCATACTAATGGGTTGTCCTCACTTGTCCAAGGCCGTCCTCTATGTTTGACACCCAATGAGTAAGACATACCATATTACCCCCATGTGGATGTTATCAAGCATGTAATTATTAACCCACACACAGTCCGATTATTCGGTTTGAAAGATCCCCACCTTCCTGCAAGACTAGACACACGTTCTTTTGTGCTAATAGAAGTTTTACTGTATATGCAACCATGTAAATGAATTACTTCACAATAAATCAGCTTTGGTGGGTTTTCATATCACTTGCAATTGAGAAAAGTTTTATCCCAATGTTTGCCTGTTCACAATGTTTTTTATCTTTTTGTTTAATCGTTACGAAATTCAGCGTATAAAAAGTGAAAATATGCTCAAGTTGCTCCACCGTCTCTGTTTACATCTCAAGAGGCCGGATGGCACGCACACATGGATCACAGCCTCAACAAAAGCGCTGTGTTAATACATTGTTAAGCCATGACTTCATCTTCCTCTTTCAAAGCAGACTGACTTAAACACACACACACCAAAAGCTTTCTGTGTTTGCGGTTCGTGTTGAACTGGCGTCTGGTATCAATTTACTATTTTCAATTTGGTATTTTGAAAAAAACCTCAACACGAATACCACATGAGCGAAACCCGTTGTTTTAACACGGTACCACAAAAATGTGTTCCTTGGTCATGTACTGTCCATGCACTGTCACTTATTCAGACTCACGAGTGCCTGAAACTAATCTGAGGTGACATGATAATGGGTCTCTGAGACAGTGAAGGCAACCAGAGTATAAGTGGAAACACAACAGGAAAAGGGATCCAATGAGCCTCCTCCCTCCCTTTCCTCTTCTCCTAACAAACTCCCTTTTTGGGAGGTTGGACCCTCCCTCTAACATGAGGAAAATCTTTGCAATGCTTATGTGACCTGTGTCCCGCTTCCTCTTTTTTGCTCTTACATGTAGTCATTTGCTTGAAATGTTGAACTTTAGACAAATCGTAGTGTTTGGGGAGTGTCTGGGGGCTGGACAAGGCAGGATTTCGTGAATGACACTCACTCCAGTTTTTGAGTTATTCATTCTCCCATCAGGACGACTGTGTGCGTGAGACCGGGGTCTCTTCCAGGTATGAAACGAGTACTGGCCGAAGGCAACCCTGAAGATCTTCTGCCTCAACAGAAATAAATCCTCACACGATTTAGGCCATAACTCTGCTTTTCCTGCTCGGCACTTGTTTGCTCTGCACAGAGGTGTTTTTCGAGGCTCGGTTTCTGCCTGATGGCTCAAAGTCCCACAGAGTCACGTCCTGCGATTGTCTCTGGAGTGCCGGAGGACGGAGGGAGAGAGAAGCAGCGTTCGATCGGAGCCGAGGGTGAGAGGCGCCTGCTTGTCTAGTTGGGGGAAGCAGTCGGTGTGGGCCATGTGCGCCGCAGCTCTGGAGGAGTTCTGTGGGTCCGTCTTTTGGGTGAGTTCAAAAGCCTCGGTTATTGTAGCTTTATGGACACAGCGGGGGTTGGGTGGAAATGGCTTCATTGTGGCCTCCGGTTTATTTCAGTGTGCACACAAAAGACGAAATACGAAATATAAATGTAGAAATATAAAGGATGGATTCACTTTAATATAATAAAACATGTTAGACAAGAAAAAACAATTTATTTTGCTGATTGGGTTTAGTATTTTATTACCGTTATAAACCTAATTGATTCCTTCAAAACAAATGAACACTACGCTTCCTAATAGAGGTTCAACAATTGCAAGACTTTTACAGCTAATTGTGTTATTTGTACAGGGGCTCATGTTCTTTTGTTGATTCGCTATGCTATGATACGGTTTCACCCCTGTGCACAGCGAGCTCAGTGCACATGTGACTGACCTGTTATGATTCTTAAGTAACGTATGACTCAGCATGTTTGTCAAGTGAAGGACCTTTCTACGAGCTATGTACAGTATGTAGCTATAATAATCTGCATTATTGTAAAACTCTTGTATCTTTTTTTACTTGAAATATATAGGAAAGCACTGTTTATTTATTTATTTGTTCATTTAGTCGATCCCCATTAGCTGACACCTTAAGGGCCGCTAATCTTCTTGGTGAGGTTATAAAACACAATGTGGTATCAGTTTCTTGTTACATTTCTTTGAATATATTTAAGGTTTTGTGGTTTTTGTTACCATCTGCTCTGGGAATTTGTGATTTGTGGCATGGTTTGACTTACTTTCTTTTGTTTTTGATTAAACTGTTTATCAATTAATTTAAAATATTAGGTATTTCAACCTCTTTTTCTTTACTTGTCACTTATAGCTGACAAGTGTTTTCCCTAATGGGGAACTTATGGCAGACCCATCCAGTGGATAAAGAATCCACATTATTGTTGGGGTAAAATACCTACAGGCCAATAGAGGCATGATAGCAAATTCTTTTATCACTGACTGCCTGCATGTTTCCGATTTTAAATTGTTGTTTACATGTTTTTTCTAAAGACAACGATCTGTCATTTTTGACCCGCCTTTGCGAGGCACTTTGTAACACCGATTTTGAAAAAGAAAAATGTGTGAGTGCAGTTGTCATCTTAACAGTAGTGGTGCAGGTCCCCCGTTGAGCGGCCGCTAAGTGCTTGAAATTGTCTTTTTCATTAGTGATTTTGCTCCTTTCACTCACCATTACTGTTTTTCCACTAGCTCCCATCTCTCCATTGCTTTCTTCCACTTTGGAAGCAGGAATTACTCACGCTGCTGAGCAGATATCCACAAGCATGGACTCAGGGTTTAATCAAATATGATTTACTGTTGAATTCATTTCTGATGGGAAGGTGTTGTTTGTCTCTGTGGTGTTCACAGATTACAGTCTATGCCATCCTTCCTCATTCAGTGAAGAGTTACACCTGTGTAATGATATATATATATATATATATATATATGTGTATGTCACTTATGTTTCGTGTGTCCACCTCAGAACGCTTCATATCTGAACAAAGAAGACCCCGACCTCCCTGTGTGTGTAGAGCAGACGGTGCTGGTCTGGATCCCTCTGGGGTTCCTATGGCTCTCTGCTCCGCAACACCTGGTGTCTCTATGCAGGAGGACACAAGTGGACAGAAAACATCTGTCCAAGCACTATATCTGCAAACAGGTAATGTACCTGCAAGGCCCGGCCCTCTAGTCATATTATTATCTATATCATTATTTCCTTCCTCAATAGGTCAGATTTGTTTTGGATACAAAGGAACACAGCGAAGACGCTTGGAAGAGTAATCTGTGGCTATTATCTGTTATTTGATATGAAAGAAGTTCAATTGCACTTAAACAAATCTTACCGTCTTTCCTCTCCTCAGCTCGTGGTGTTTCTGTTGCTGCTGACCGCCATAGCAGGCCTGGCCATCACATTAGGAGAGGATTTTTCTCCCGGCCAGGTTCCAACAGTGAAAAATCCCGGCGTATACTACGCAAACCCCGTCCTATACGCAGTCACATGGGTAAATACAATAGGGTTTGTATTCATTTATTTGGCGCTCGAGATCAGAAAGGTGACATTTTTCTTCCTGATTTCTTTGTTAGATCCTTCTGATGTTGTGCCAGGAAGGCGTGAGGCGCAGGAAAAGATCAGTAGACTCAGCCACTCTCTTCCTCTTCTGGCTTCTCCTGGTTCTGTGTGACATCTTTCCTTTCCAGACGCTCCTGCGGGAGGGGCTCAGGCTGGTATGAGCAGAGGAGCAAAGCATTCAGCATTCAGAAGCTATATACTGAATTATTTTACTCAGGCAGTTTGCAGTCACATCTCCCTCTCTTTGATACACTCATCTCATCTGTAATCAACAGGGAGAAATCAGCGACGTCCCTCGTTTTTGTCTTTTTTACATTTCCTTTGGCTTGGAGTTGATTGCCCTTATTTTCTCTGCCATCGCTGACATTCCTCCGGAAGAAAAAGACGTTGTGAAAAAGGTACCATAGCACTCACTGTTGCGTTGTTACTCATTCGTCTCATAATGCCAGATTACTAATAGTATAAGAAACAAATATGACACTCTGAAACATCTTCATTCTTCATCACCTGCGTTGTACATAATGCAACTAAGTGCTTTTATCGTTTTTTCTTCCCCGCAGAACCCGGAGGCAGGTGCAGCGTTTCTGAGCAGAATCACTTTCAACTGGTTTAGCAGGTAGATTTAAAGGTTGCTACACTGCGAGCCGGTGCAAGGACTCACACACGTACGTCTCAACGTGCAACTTGTGCTCACTTCTTTAGTATGGTGCTGAAGGGGTACAAGCAGCCCCTGGTTCAGGAGGACATGTGGGAGCTGAGCGACGCAGAAAGCACCGCCGTCATCAACCAGCGCTTCCAGCACTTCATGGAGTCGGAGCTGCGCGCTGCTCGGGTGCGGTTCCAAAACAAGTTGAAAAAGCAACGGGAAACGAGCCGAGAGAAACCCCCGGAGGAGGCCTTTCAAAATGGCCTCTCCAGCAACCTGGGGAAAGGCGTCAGTCAGGATGTGCTGATGATGGTGAGAACGTCACATTCTGTTGCACCTTTCAGTCGCGCCATTGATTCTCGGTGTCAAGTGGCACAGATTTAATGTTATTGATCCGGTGTTCAAACCTTTTATTTCTTCAGGAGGAAAAGGGCAAGAAAGGAGATGAAAAGAAGAAGAAAAAGGACGAAAAGAAGAAGGAAAAAGACCACCCCAATTCATGGCTGATTTCCACCATCTATAAGACCTTTAAAGGGGTGCTGTTTGAATCTGCTTTCTTCAAACTTCTGACGGACCTGCTGGCTTTTGTCAGTCCTCAACTCCTAAAGTGAGTCGAGAACAACCTCTCTCAGGCACTTATATGTTCCCATGTTTCCTGCGGGTCTGTTGTACGCAGCTGGGCAGCTTTTTAATTATAGTGATTTTAAAATAATCTCGCTGCTTGTAAGAAATAAAAAACAGAACAGAACATCGAATCCAAACCTGCTCACAAGAAACAGAATGTACCGTTTCCTGCTGTTCAGCAATCATTAACCCAACATGAATACATTTTCAAAAGGGTATTGGGATGGCCACAGAACACTGAGTATAAATTGTAACTTAATCATTGCGATTTAGAAATAAATAACTGCCTTTAGATGCTTGCGTGTAATAACATGTGTTTAACTGGTCCCATAACAGTTTTACTCCTCCTTTGTAGATTGCTCGTCTCATTCACTCAGGACAAATCCAGATATACCTGGGAAGGGTATCTGTACGCAGTCCTGCTGCTAGTGGTGGCGATTTTGCAGTCTCTATTCCTGCAGCAGTACTTCCAGCGTTGCTTTGTGCTCGGGATGAAGGTCCGCACTGCCATCACGGCAGCTGTGTACAAAAAGGTAACTACGTTCCACTAACGTCACCTCAAAATCATTGTTACCAAAAGGAAATAGATTCCCATTCCAGTTTGCATTACAACAAATCACCACATGGGGTCTTCAACAGACTGTATGAGTGAGACATCTCTTATATCAGAAAGGTAGCACTCGCTCCCTGGGCTACACCTTGAGTCCCTTAAGAGACATTTCTTGAGCTGTCCAATATCTCGTATATAGGTGTCATCGAACTTCTGTGATAGCTGTTTCTCCGAGAGCCCGGTGCTCTGTGTTCCATCAGTCTCTTGCTGCCCCCTTAATCTCCTCTCCATCCCTTTTCAAAGGCGCTGGTGGTGTCTAACGACACTCGTAAAGAGTCTACGGTCGGGGAAACAGTGAACCTGATCTCAGCGGATGCTCAGCGCTTCAACGATGTGATCAACTTCATCCACCTGCTGTGGTCCTGCCCTCTGCAGATTGCGTTGTCCATTCTCTTCCTGTGGTTCGAGTTAGGACCTTCTGTGTTGGCAGGACTGGCCGTCATGGTGCTGATGGGGCCGATCAACGGATTGCTAGCAACCAAGGCCAGAAAAATCCAGGTCAGCAGAAATGCAGCCTGATGCAGGATTGTTTCATTGTTAAATTTAAGCCTAAAATTCATTTTTATCTTGAATGAAGGTGAATGCTAAGTAACACCCATATCATTAGAAACACAGAGCACTAAGAAGGATCACGGTACACCTTTTTTCAAATGTGATATGTGTGTTCACTGGGCCACGAGTTCTTTGAGTGCCTCAGGCAGAAATGCTCTGAATATTTAGCATTAAGCACTTAGGAAACAGTGTTGAACTTTTTGAGATATACTGATTATTTATTATTATATTTAGAAAAGAGAAAACAATTTTCGTTATAGTGCGTGGTGAGCCACGCTCACTTCTCACCTCCAACAGCCACGTAATCATCGCTGCAAAAACCTTCACCTGACCTTTACTGCAACTATGGCTCTCAATGAGGCTTGAATAAGCCAAATATTTCACCGCTTTCACCACGTAGGTGCTGTTTTAACATGTGATGCTTGAAATGATCCCTCTTCCTGCCTGCAGATGTATTATTTTATTATTTATTTATTATTATTTTATTTAGTTATTTTATTAAGAATTTGAATAGCTGCTGAGTTACATGTCATCTTCTTTTCAGATAGAAAACATGAAGTTCAAAGACAAGCGACTGAAGATAATGAATGAAATCCTTAATGGGATCAAGGTGAGTTGGTGGTGGTTGGTGTAAGTTGCATAGTTGGACTGTGGTGAAGGCCTTCCTCAGATGGAGGGACGTTATCACTCGGTAAAAAGCTTGAATGTTATTCTTTCATACGGCCTCTGCCTCCTGCTGATAATTGACATTGACTCCAGCTCCCTAACACTTCCTTCAATGTGTCCCCCTGTTTGCTTTCTCATCTCCCACCAGATTCTCAAGCTGTTCGCGTGGGAGACATCCTTCCAGGACCAAGTTGAAGGCATCAGGGGGGAAGAACTGAAAGTCATGAGGAAATTTGCCTACTTGACTTCTGTTTCCACCTTCATCTTCAGCTCTGCCCCGGCTCTGGTAAGTCCCGTCCAGGAGCTTTGCGAAAAGACGAGAAGGTCTCAGCGAGAAAAGATCATTGTGTCTATGTGTTTTTCAGGTTTCTCTGGCCTCATTTGCAGTTTTCGTAGGCGTGAGCCCAGACAACGTGCTGACCGCTGAGAAAGCTTTCACTTCCATCTCCCTGTTCAACATCCTTCGATTTCCGCTGGCCATGCTGCCCATGCTCATCGCTGCCATCGTGCAAGTAAGGGGAAAAAAAATGACCGGTACACACACACACACACACACCTCCCCTAAAAGGTCTCTAACTCGTTCTGTTATACTTTAGACGATGGTGTCTAGGAAACGCCTGGAGAAGTTCCTGTCAGGCGAAGATCTTGAAAGTGACATTGTGCGGCATGACCTCAGCTTCAGTATGTTCACCGTCATTATTGCTACACGTTTGTCCGCTGAGCGGTGAAACATACTTATGTGTGCATGTTTAGTATATAATGTCCACCAGCTTTCATTTATTTCACTCTTTGCTCGTCTGCTAGATTCTGCTGTTACCATAAGTGATGCTTCCTTCGCTTGGGAAAGAGAAGCAGAGCCTCTGCTGAAAAAGTATGTTTGTTGTGTAAAACGCACTATTACACATTCGGATGCGACGCTGTCTGGCTGCGGAACATTATATTTCTCCAAACTGTTTTTTTTTTATGTTGATCATAGTTATTTGATGCATGTTTGCCAGTGTTTCCTTGGATGTAAAGCCAGGTAAGCTGGTAGCAATAGTGGGAGCTGTCGGCTCAGGAAAGTCCTCTCTCATGTCAGCCCTGCTTGGAGAGATGTACAGCAACAAAGGATTTATCAACATTCAGGTAACACCCTACAGCTGTCTCTGTCATGAATAACACTGAAGTGTGTTTAGAAAATTCACTTTAGGTCATACCATCAGATTCGCAGGGATTCAATCCTATTTGCCTCTACGGGTTACAGCACATAGGAAAACAGCCAATTTGATGCTGAACAATGCAGAATAGCTCTGCAGAGCAGTAGTTACAATCATCAATCATTATAATAAAACTATGTGTGTATACTAAGGTGTATGTATCTATCCATCTATCTATATTTACATTAAAATAACAACATACCGAAACACAATCTGAGAAAAACAAATTCATCTGAGTCCACATGTTCCCTCGATAATGTATTTCAGGACATAAATAGCGGAGAAACCCCCTTTCAAGTCCACTTTAAAGTTGTGCATTGATGTGATCAAAGGAGGATTTTTGTATTAAAACGGTTTTCCATCAAAGTCTTACCCTATGTTAAATAACTGAGTCAATGTAAAACAATAGTAAAGGGCATTTATTTGTTCTTGGCCTTTGAATTGAGAGCATCGGCGGCTGGACAACAGTGTGGCCAGGAAGACCGTGACTCCGTGTCTGACTGTTATTGGGTTCACGTCCAGGGTTCCCTCGCCTTTGTTCCACAACAAGCCTGGATCCAAAACGCCACACTGAGGGATAACATCCTGTTTGGCTCCCCCCACGAGGACCGCAGGTTCCAGGGGGTCATCCAGGCCTGCGCTTTGGCTCCTGACCTGGAGCTGCTGCAGGGAGGTGACCTCACTGAGATCGGAGAGAAAGTAAGACTCAAGGGTGGAGAACACAAACACAGTCATTCCTGAACATTCGCCTCGGTTGATTGCAAAGCGCCCGATAACATTGTTGCAAATATTTTCAATATATTCATTGAAATCAATTTAGTACCACTGTTTTAGCATCCTTCAGCCCACTCGTTCTAAATTGTCTTTACAATGAATATCTGGTTGATTTTTATTTTTAAAAATATGGAACCATCCAGCAGAGACTTAGTATCAGCTCACAAATCCATTTTGAAGTTTCTCATTTTCGTTGAAATGTGTTTTCAATGCTAAAGATTCAACACCTGATGCTCATCTGCCAGCTGAGGCTGGTCCTTCCCACCTGTTATTGTATTGTTTCTCTTCTCTCCTCTGTCCTCAGGGTATCAACCTCTCAGGCGGTCAGAAGCAACGCGTGAGCTTGGCCCGGGCAGCTTACAGTCAGGCTGACATTTACTTATTAGATGACCCATTGTCGGCTGTAGATTCTCACGTAGGAAAGCATCTGTTCGATGAAGTAATTGGACCCGATGGGATACTCAAAGACAAGGTTTGTGCTGAGCTCAAGTTATGCATTGATCACAAATACACGTTTCCCATGGAAATAGCTCCAATTTTAAAGTGGTTTAACTTAGGTAACATGTTAAATGTGTGGTAGTATTAGGAATAATTGAAGTGAGTATATTACAAATATAAAAGTGTGGATTGATACAATTTCCATATTCTCGAATATTTTCTTTTGTACTGTCAGAAGTAAATTGTGATTTCACATGTGAGGTATTTTTGTGTGAAGACTCGGATCCTGGTGACTCACGGAGTGAGCTTCCTGCCATACGTGGATGAAATAGTGGTCTTGGTGAATGGAGCGGTTTCTGAGGTTGGATCCTACAACAGCCTTCGTGCTAGCAGGGGAGCCTTTTCGGAATTTCTGGACACCTACGCCAAAGATCAAAGAAAGCAAACCCCTTCAGAGTCAAGTAAATACACATTTCTTTCACTGCAATTTGAATGTAAGCTGCACAGAGAAACTGCAATTTTGTGACACAAAAGTAAACGGTGGCTTCAATGTGTTGAGGAGTTACTATGTGATTTAAAAAATTAAAAAATTTAAACAGAGCTGCAGATTTGACAGCAACAACGTGTGAACTTTTTAATACAGATTGTTACGAGGACGTCGCCGACGTGGAGCTCATACCCGAAAGAGAGGACACTCTGCCCGACTCTCCTTTGGAGGATGCGGTTTCCGTTACACTCAAGAGAGAGAGCAGCATCCGCCGCAGCCAGCGCCACGGCAGGTCAGAGCAAACACACACAGATTGGTGGGCGACAGGAGGGAGCTGGTATGACCGAGTGAAGATTAATGTGGAGGCAGTGGACGTTTTGTAGACCACAAGGGAAAGTCTCTGCGGTGACAAGCTCTCATGTCCAAACAGTGTCTCGCACAGTACCTGTTGCTCTCCTGCACCTACAAAGTATGTCTCCAGTTTTCCTTCTTTATTTGGCGTTTTTATTTCCTCCAGTGTCAGACTAAAAAGAAACACCTCCATGAAAAAATCAGACGGTGATTTGAAGGAAGGTCAGAGGCTGATAGAGAAGGAAACTATGGAAACGGGAAAGGTAATTCAAGTTTTTTCTTTTTCACTTCACGTAAATGAGACAGAACCTTTTTCTCAGCCGGTGGTCTCTCTTTCGTGTGCAGGTGAAGTTCTCGGTGTTCCTGCAGTACCTGCGTGCCATGGGCTGGGGTTACGCCATCATGGTCTTCCTGGTTTACTTCATCCAGAACGTTGCGTTCATCGGTCAGAATCTGTGGCTCAGTGACTGGACCAACGACGCTGTGGACTACTACAACAAGACATACCCGAGCTGGAAGAGAGACACCAGAGTGGGAGTGTTTGGAGCTCTGGGAGTGGCTCAGGGTAAGTGAACAGGTTTGACTCATTACACTCCATTTCATTTTTCAAGTTAACTTTCAAGTGACTAAGTTAGAACTCCAGCAGTGTACTTAGCACAGATGTTGGGAGCGGTATTATATTTCTCATTTAATTCTTAGCAAGGAAGCCAATAAGCATTTTCCAAATCAAACTATACCTTTAACAGTTGCTTAGAAAGAGAAATGCATTTTTTTCAACTGCACTTTACCACTCCATTCTAAGCATTTGAGAGTCACGGCCACGCAATTTAAATAATATTTTTCTCAAACAAGGGTCAAAAGAGAAGACTTGCTTTTCTTATTGAAGTTAACAGTGAAAGAGAATGAACGATATAACACCAGGAAACATCAGCGACACAACTGACAGCAACATTGATGCAACAAGGGACAAGAGACACACATGGCTTAAATACCCAGGAGCAGGTGCAGGTGATTGGACACAGATGGAAACAATCATCGACGCGGTGGACACTCGCAGGGGAAGACAGGAAGTGAAGTTACCCCCAGAGACACGAGGGACATGAAACTACAGAACAAAACAGGACGTAGACCCAAACCGTGACAACATTTGAAACATACTTCCACCGCTACGACTACATTTTAAAAGGGTGGTTTACATTCTACGACAGCATACTACAGGGGACATTACAGAAAAATATGGCTAAAGGCCAGACCTTTCCATTATGGGTATTTAAGGTCAAACAGGCTGTGTTCCTAAATAGCAGCTGTGGTTCGGCCGTTGGTCAGATGAGGGAATTAACTTAATTGACTTAAATTGCTTGTGAAAGCAAAAAGAAAGAACACCTGCGATGCAGCACAACGAGATTTAAATGTTTGATTCATATTACCGCTGCCTTCTACCAGAGTTATCACTCTCCTGAAATAACGAGCATGTCTGATGATTATCACTATCTTGTCCCCCCAAACTGAGAAATGCTGCCGTCCAAAAAGCTGCCGACGCGCTCGTGTCAAGTGCCCCTGTTGGATGTTGTTCATCGTGTTCTATTTTTAGCAACTGTGGACAAAATGACTTCTCTTTCTTCTAATTGAGTTACATATTTTGCATCTCTTTTCCGGCAGGCCTCCTTGTGTTCATCGGAACACTTCTCCTGGCCAATGCTTCGGTTAACGCGTCACGCACCCTCCACTCGAGGCTGCTCAACAACATACTTCGGGTTCCGATGGTGTTCTTCGACACCACACCTATTGGAAGAGTGGTCAACCGCTTCGCAAAGGTAGAGTTGATCTTTTGACTGTTTCCTGTTTCTTCTTACCCTGGTACTTTCAGTCGGTCTGCATAAAGTCGTCTCAGTCGAAGGCCCGATGTGATCGATCCACTGGACTGTGGCTGTTTTGCTTCTCTAAACAAATATCAGCTGGGCTCTCAAAATGTATCGCCATGGAGACTGCGTGGCTCCTAATAAACACGGACAAAAGCCATCTAATTTTTATCCCAAATGTGATTCTCCAGTTAATTCAAACATGTGCTGGCCAAACTCCAATTCCACAGGTGTTAATGAAAAACACCTGATTCTCTTTTTTCTTCTCTGGGTGCACAGTAATACCTTTTTATGACGCCTGTGCTCATGTTGCATTGAAGTCCCTGTTATGATGCATAATAATTTGATTATACTCTTAAGAAGTGGTCATTGGAGGATTTTATGTGGTCATTATGACATTTCCTACGGTATGGGCAGATATTTTACATTACAAGCGCGTTAAAAGTCAGAATTAATGTTTAAAACATTCAACATTCACTCAACTGTTTTTTTGACGCATAAAATGCTTCGTTAAGCTTTAAGCAGATGATAAAGAATTTCAAGTATGTTTGCAAGGCATTTATACGTATTGCCATCATTGAAGTGGTTTTCCATCATTGTTTTGAAGGACATTTTCACAGTGGACGAAGCCATTCCACAGTCCTTCCGCTCCTGGCTCCTGTGTCTGCTCGGCGTGGCGGGCACACTGTTTGTCATCTGTCTGGCCACTCCTTTCTTCGCCATTGTCATTGTTCCTCTGATGCTGCTCTATTACTTTGTACAGGTAAGCTGACAAA
Source organism: Apeltes quadracus (assembly GCA_021346845.1). Lineage (NCBI taxonomy): Eukaryota > Metazoa > Chordata > Actinopteri > Perciformes > Gasterosteidae > Apeltes > Apeltes quadracus. Next base: position 8,066,634 of record CM037922.1, read on the forward strand.
CTTTATATTCATCCATGACAAGAAGAATGAGATTGAAGAAAGAAAGAACAACATATCTATAGTTGTCAGACGATATTCCATTCACGTTGATTTAGTCCAGTGAAATCCATGCCGATGTGTAGGAATGAATATGAATATTTCTTGGGGAGTTTTTCCTGTGCCGATGTGAGGGTCTTGCACGGGACGGAGGATGTTGCATGTGTACAGACTGTAAAGCCCTCCGAGGCAAATTTGTAATTTGCGATTTTGGGCTATACAAAATAAAATAAATTGAATTGAATTGAATTGAATATCCTGGTTTAAAAAAAACTCAAGATTGTGTTTTTCCCAAATAGAGCATGCCAACATTCTTCTTCTGGTAATTAAATTAAATGCAAAGCAACTGCATTGAAAATGAGACCAACAAATGTTTTTTTTTTATTGATTTCTTTTGCGCTCTACACACTCAGCGCTTCTACGTGGCAACTTCGAGGCAGTTGCGTCGGCTGGACTCGGTGTCTCGCTCTCCGATATACTCACATTTCAGTGAGACAGTGTCGGGCCTGTCGGTGATAAGAGCCTACCGACATCAAGAAAGGTTTCTTAAACACAATGAAACAGTTATTGATGAAAACCTCAAGAGCGTCTACCCGTGGATCGTGTCAAACAGGTCAGACACCAACAGACTCTCTCACTGTTTTCCACTCTAATCTTAAGACTCACTCGGTCTTCCCCACCTGCATGTACTATGTGTGTATGCTCGTATTTGCTTTTGAACCTGGGTCTGCAACTATATAATCGTAAAATCATTTTTTTTGTTGAATTGTTTTTTTGAATAAATGCCTTATTGATGATAACCTCATGTTTGTGCGTGTGTTCGTTCGCCCTGCAGGTGGCTGGCCATTCGTCTGGAGTTCCTTGGAAACCTGGTGGTGTTTTTCGCCGCTTTGTTTGCCGTCATTTCTAGAGATTCCCTGGACAGCGGCCTGGTTGGCCTGTCTGTATCCTACGCCCTTAACGTCAGTGGCTCAGCTCACACACTCTTTATAAACACTGCAGATGATGATCGGAATGTTATTTTTTTTAATGGCATCTTTGGTTCTTTGGTAATTCTAACAAGGCGATGGGATGCATTACCCTTTGCAGGTGACCCAGACCCTCAACTGGCTGGTGAGAATGACATCAGAGCTGGAAAACAACATCGTTGCCGTGGAGAGAGTGAGCGAATACAGCGCGCTGGAGAACGAGGTCTGTGCTATCGAGAGCTTTTCATCTCCGGGTGGTGTTGCTATGGAGCTTTTGTTTGTTCCTTGACTTTTGACTCTTGCCTGAACTGCTCCACCATTTCACAACTATTCTATGTGTCTTTGATCGTGCAGGCGAAGTGGGTTACTGACACGCGGCCTGCAGAGAAGTGGCCCCAGCAAGGCAGGCTACAGTTTGACAACTACAAAGTTCGCTACAGACCTGGATTAGACCTGGTGCTCCATGGAATCACCTGTGACATCAACAGCACGGAGAAGGTCTGTCTGTGTGTGTCTGTGCAACGAGCCTGTACATTTTTAATTGAACTGCGCCTCGTTGAATAGTATTCCATCAGTATTTTTTGAAATATTTCAAATGTTAATTTACTGCTATACCATTGTATAATATTAAACAGCTGATTCTTTTTAGTGACAGTATGTAGATAATGTTTATAGTTTTCAACAATTGTCTAACATCTGATTTAAAAAAAAAAATAAAATAAGACTTTGAGACCTTGAAATCAGTTTCAGCAAAGACTAGATACTAAAAAGAGGAGTTTGTATTGCAGCCTCCTTATAGTGAACAACATTGGAATTCATTTTGAGTACCTTACCATTTTGTGCCTTTCGTCTTTAAAATGTCAACACGAGTTCTGTCTTTCCTCTTGCCTGCTCTCAGTTGCTGTTCTTTGCAGGAGTTTTGACTTTATATATTTATTTATTGCATTATTGGTTGTTTGAAATCTTGAATTTGTCATCATCCACAGTGTTATTGTCTGCAGTGTGCAAACATGCTGCATTGGCATGAACAGCCAACAACATTGAAAAGTACAACATGTAGCCTCTGATGTTATTGAAGTGCCTCCAACAAGTCAGAGATAATGAAACCCTGCTATAGTCATGGTCCTTCACAGGGGTTTTGATCCTGTATCTTTCCCTTGCTCGCATGTTTTCACTGATGACCCTATTTTATGAGAGAGCTGCAGTTAGACCAACTCCAAGAGACGCTGCTGCTGTTTCTTAGAAGCTACCAAAAGCTCTATAGCGGTTTTATAAAGGCATCCTGCCATTCATGTGAAAGAGCCTCAATTTATAGTACTTCCTCGAATTTTTACAGAGTTATATGGGTCCCTGACTGATGCTGTTGCAGAGGTGTATTGTTACATTGTTGGTTTACATTTATATTTTGGATCGGATGGGATTTAAAATGGCAAAACACATTATCAAATAATTTAATAGAGTTGTGCATCTTTTGTTTATTTGTATGGATGTTGTTTGTATTATGTTTGTATTTTCAAAAAGTCAAATTATTTTCTGTATCGGCCTGCTTTCAGATTGGTATAGTCGGCCGCACTGGAGCCGGGAAATCGAGCCTGACTAACTGCCTGTTCAGAATTATTGAAGCTGCTGAAGGTCGTATTCTGATTGACGATGTAGATATTTCCACAATCGGCCTGCATGACCTCAGAAACAGGCTCACAATCATCCCACAGGTATACGCAACAGACAACACAAACCTACAGGCAGCATTCCGTTTTAAACGGTACACTAACCTATCCAACCCTGTGGGCTCAGGATCCAGTGTTGTTCTCTGGGACCCTGAGGATGAACCTCGACCCATTTGACAAATTCAGTGATGAGGAGATATGGAGAGTGTTGGAGCTCTCCCATCTCAAAGATTATGCAGCTGGGCTGCAGGAAGGACTGCAACATGAAGTCGCAGAAGGAGGAGAAAACCTCAGGTGGGCCATGATAATAAAGCACACAGAAGAGTATTACTTACTTTTAGTTGGGTTATAAAAGTACACACACACACACACACACACACACACACAGTGAACACACGGGTAAATTGCGCAAAATCAACTAAAAGCTTTGTTGATTTGTAAGAAAATATAAGACATGCGTTACAAGGAAATTAGTTGCTGCATCACACGATCCCGTTTGAGACCCCGGGCCCGATTCTGCGTAGCAGCTGGTCTGACGGTCTGTGGAGGATTTCTTTTATCCGCGGGTGAGAAGAGAACCTTCAGCATGTGTCTCTCTTTTTAGTGTCGGACAGAGGCAGCTGCTGTGTCTGGCGCGGGCGCTGCTGAGGAGGACACGGATCTTAATCCTGGATGAGGCGACAGCAGCTGTGGACCTGGAGACAGACGACCTCATTCAGAATACCATCCGCAAGGAGTTTGCCGACTGCACAGTCCTCACCATCGCCCACCGCCTGCACAGCATCATGGACAGCTCCAGGTCAGTCAGTGTCTCCTAATATACCTCGATGAGGTGTCACTATATTCTATAATAGCTACTGTATATTTGTTTCTTCCTGCACTACAGTTTAGTGTTGAAACGACATTTGCACATTATTTATGCAACATGTTCTCATGGACTTACCCCTCCCTGTTAAAATGTGAATGTTCATTCAATAAAAACACAGACAGCTTTTCTGATGAAAGAATATTCCCATCTCGGTGTTCTATTTCTCACTGACTAGACCTGTTGCTCCATTTACTACATTTGATTATTCAAAGCATTCAGGAGTTTTTGTTGCTGTTGGTTTCAAGGTAAAGCTAAGCAGTCCATTCTGAGCTTGAAAACAGCAGTGAACCACATTTCCACTCGCTTGTTTGTTTTGCTTTTGAGCACCATGCGTATAACATGCTCCAATTCTCCATTATTCTAAGCACTTTTTGGAATTTGGAGTTGTAGTTGTCCAAACATTGCAATGATTTTGAATTATTGTGTGTTTGTCAAATCTTTTTTTAATTTTCTATTTGATTTAGTCCCAAACAATGGGCTGGTCTGACTCTATTTCATGGGCCAGGTGTCCAGGCAGTTAGGGTTTCCTGTGTTACGACCAAGGCCCAACGGCCTCAGCTGTGAGATCCAAGTCAGCGTTTGTGGGCACATCTATTAAGAGTACAATGTAAAAATTCTGTGAGGGTTCTAAGTCATCATTGGCTTTACCGGTATATGGCAACCGCACCATACACTATGGGTAGGAGGTATCAACAAATTTATTCATCGTTTGAAAATAAGTTATCCGTTTAAAATCTACTGAAAGATAACCAGCTGCAATACACACAAAGCACAAACAGCACTTGAAAAATGTGATTCCAAAATGATGTTTGTATGTACATTTTATTTTTTAAATGAGCTGTGCTTCAAACATTTCCACACTAACCGATACACAGGCGCTAATCACTGAAGCTGTTGTTGCTATATCCAGTTCTCAGTTTGCTTGCACTCGTTGACCTCAGTGAGAGTCTTGCCAGCAATTACTAAGAGAGCATTTATTGGAGCTGTTCCCTTGGCCTGTGAGCGTAGGGTTGAGGACCCACACTCGGTCATATATGCTTTTAGCATATGCTCCCATAACCAATAAATAAACTGAACGGAAGCAGTAACAATTTTACCCTTTTTTGGCAAGATTATTTTTTCATACCCTGGGTCTATTATTGATGTAAAGTATTAGTGTATATTAGTCATATACTTGTTATAATCTGAATGCATTACACATAAGTATATGGTACTACATACAGTAGTCTATGTATGTCTGTATGCATAGACTTTGTCTGAGAGTGCTTTTACTAACATCTGAAGAAATATCAGGTCCACGACGTGTTGGGCACTAAAACGTGAACTCATGACTCCAGCACAGCAAGAAGTGGGGGCACTTTCATCCGCAGCACTTTGATAGCAGCTGCCTCTGACTGCATTTCCCATTGATAAACAGAGCTCTGAATGAATATGTATGTCCTATAACCCTTTTCTGAAATTTAGATTACGTGTAAAGAATCCTGAAGTGGTTTTTCATTCGCCTTATGCGTTACCCCTTAACTTTCGCTGGAGGTCACCCAAATAGAGCTCATCCATCCATTTGATTTCATCAAAGCACCCATCTTGATCCGGAGCATATATGCATCATGGCTTTAAAAAAAAGCGGGAGCAATTCTTGAGCAGTTTTTCAGTCTCCATGACCCACATGGAAAAACATCTAAATCAAAATCTGACTATAATTCTCACCTGAAAGAAAAAAACTATACCATCTTGTACCGTATGTACATGTTTTTGATTAACCGCACAAATGGCCACACATCCATGTCCTTCCTATTTGACCCGGGGGGCGGTTAAAGCTGTCTAATTGTCCTGCTCGGTGGATTACACTTTCTCCCTTTGCACTCTCTCTCCACAGGGTGATGGTGCTCGACGCTGGAAGAATAGTGGAATTTGATTCTCCAAGCAACCTGCTTCAAAAACGCGGCCATTTCTATGCAATGGCAAAGGATGCTGGGATTAACCAAGAAGACGCCACAGCTCTCTGATCCTGCACTTGTGCGTTTTATTTGATTCCATGAATTGCTTTTGTTGTTTAATTTAAAAACCCGGGGCCTGTACCATGATGGTAGTTGAACAAACTCAGGGTTCCAGAATTGGTTCAGAGTTTTATAGGCGAATGGTATGCAATACATTCGCAGAAGCTAGGAATTAATGATGTCACCTATCTGTTTCTATGCTCACCGCTGATTGGTCAAACTTCTGACTGAGAGCTCGAATCCAGAACATAACCTGCCCCGGAGCAGGTTAGCTGTGCAGCGTGAGTTACCATGGCAACTAATACCGATTGAAGCCGAGCTACTTTCATAGTACCTAAAACCCAGGGTTGGTGGAAACTGGCTAGTCACCTAAACCAGCTTCATGGTACAGGCCCCTGGAACGGGCATTACTATTTACTAATATTGTAACAGAAAAAAAAAAAATCATATCCTGTATGTAAATAATTGTTATGACAAACAATAAAATCCCCTTTTCAAATACTGTTTTTGATATAAACAGCTAAATCCGTAGTGTAAACTTGTGTGTCATCTTGAACGCTGGGTTAACTAAGTCTTAAAAGGAACAGGTGTACATTCTGGAAAATACCCCTATTGCAATAATGTTAAAGTCAGATGAGCAGATGCTTACGTCATCCATGCTCCTTTCTTAAATCCTATTTGGTAGTTTGGTTGACCAAACCTAACGTCCTAATAGTTTGAGAGGGACAATATGTGCACAGCAGTCACACTAATCGTCACTTTCAAGAAAACCCACACATTATTTTGCGGGGCTCCTATATTTTAGTTATTATGGTAAGACAAGAACTGACTTCAAAATAAGAGTCACGGTCCAGCAAAGACCATAAAACATACTCAATGAGTGGAACAGATCATATTTTATGAATAAACAAACACTCAATAATAGCTACCGCATGCCAAATGTTGCTCAAGAAAAACTATAATTCCTTTTGTGTGAATTTTCTATTAATAAAAAATACATGTGTACACAGATTATTTAAAAAGTACAGAAACCTGTGATGTGTTCGTTGCCCTTGGGATTGATGGCACCCAAGAAAACAGAACATTCTCATGCCTGTATAGAATATCAAAATAAAAGCTCCTTTTCAGTTGCTATACAATCATACCATAATCGCCAACAAGTACTCGCACTGCAGAACAACGTGAAGCCTAAACTGGCATTTGCTGTGTTGAAATGGGGGCGTCTTTATGTGCACCTTCTGTGCAGAACCACGTCATGCAAAATGGCATGACGGCAATTTCAATTCAAATGTCTCCATTGAAAAAAATGCACATTGTTGCAGCCTTGTGTCCTTTTTGCTCTGTGTCTACATTTTTACTCTTCTTTTTCTACTCAAGACATTATGTACACTGTGTGTACTTTTTTACTGCTTGTTGATTGAACATCTGCAGGAAATATCCAGACAATCCAGACAATGTCTCGAGGGATGCAAGGAAGGAGAGAGAGAGAGAGAGAGAGAGAGAGAGAGGCTGAGCCCCAAAGAAGAGAAGTGAGATTATCACGGTTGTCTTGTGTTGAGAGCTGCCGGGCTTCACCTTGGATTTTATTCCTCTGTAAGGTAAGTCAACATATTATTTATCCAAAAGACTATCACATATAAAATGAACAATTATACATATATATATTATATACTTATACTTTTTTTCTGGTTGTACAAGGCGTGCTCTGATTTTAATTTCAATGAGATCACTGCAATTATTGTTTGGCAGATGAATTTAATTGCGGTCATGCACTCAGACTTCTGTGCTCTCAAATAGCACTATTCTCCTTTTACTGTCGTTTTGAATTTGAAGTGGGAGCAGAAAATGCAACAGGTTTTTCACTGAAGGACTTCAGTGTGGCTTACTTGTGACTCTCTGATGCTTAAGCTTCTTCAAATATGCATGTGTCTGTTATTGCTGAATGAATCATTCTATGTCAGTGAACTAATCTTATATGTGTTTGTATGAATGTTTATAGGGTTATTGTAAATTTAGGTGAATGAGCAATTTTTTTTGACAACTGCATCTGAAAATCACAGTATTTTTGTGTATGGAAATATTGTATATGCTATCAACCTTATATTTATTATAATACATTAACCAAACTAACAAGAAGGAAGAAGTGCACATTTTAGAAATTAAGTTTCTAAAATGTGCACAATTAAGAATGTGGAATTGTCAATTGCAAGATTCGTCCGTTGTCATTTTCTTCTCTCAGAGATAATAATCGAGAGGTCTTTTAGGAAGTAAGCAGTGGCCCCTCCGCTAATCCTCTTCTGCCTGGTTGTTGTACTGAATTCTGCACGGCAAGAAAAGGGCAGCACCCATTTAAGAGCAGACTAATTTACGACAAAAATATCAGCATCTTTGTAAATCAAGTTACGTTTTTTCACTGTTGTTATCAAGAACCCCAGTCGTGTGAGTTTTTGTACGTCGTTTCTCTAAAACATTCTTCTCATTTGTCAACGAGGTGCCGCACCATGAACCTTTCGGAGCAGATTTCCTCCCTCTTCAGCTGTAATGTCAACCCAAGTGAGAAGCCACAGCTTGAGATAAGTGTCTCCAAAAGGGAGCCCCTAAACATAGCTGTCCCCATGACCGTTTTCTACAGCTTCATTTTCTTCTTCGGAGTATGAACAGTCACTTTACTGGATACACGTCACACAGAAGCAATATTAACATCACTGGCATATTGGAATAGAACTCAGCTAAATAGCAGTCACATGATATGCTGAGAGAAAACAATGTAGACTTTGTCATTCTTACAAATTGCTTCCATTTTGTGCTCTGCAGGTCACACTCAACGGTGTGAGCTTACTGACCCTGCTCATGGACGCTCAAATGAGAGTCAGTGCCATTCGTTTCTACCTCATCAGCCTGGTCATATCAGGTACACTATTTCTTTCACCACAGGCATCATGCCACTATTCCTTCTTGTTATGTGTGATACAAACCACATTTTGGCTCATGATGCTTTGTAGTCACTTTCTTACTTGCCATACACTTTATGAAAAATCCGGACAAACCATGTTTAAAATTCAACAATTTAAAACAAGTTCAAATGTGTTCATATGTACAATTATTTCCGATGGAATAAAGGTAAAACATTTGTCTATTAACATCTGTTGATTTTATAGACATTTTCTTTTTTTTTTCCTTTGAACTTTAGACATTTTGCAGCTGTTGACCATCCCGGTAACTTTGTATCGGTACTATTGGGAGAGCTACCCATGGCGTCTGGGCCGCACGGTGTGCAAAGTCTACTTCATGGTGCGTCAAGTGTACTGTGCCACCACAAGCTGGGTCATCATGACCTTCACCACTGAGCGCTATGCAGCCATTTGCCACACCATGTGGTCCGTCTCCAGCCTGAAGGTGATGAAATGCTGAAAAGCTTAATAACGTTTCCACCATTTTTCCAGCCCTGATATAATTTGCCATGACGTTCCTGTGGGGCGTGTTTCCCAAAATGCATACGACACATGTTCCTTGTTCATCCTCACGGTATTGTACAAAGATAAACTGCAGGGTATGCTGCAATGAAAAGTCATGCACTTATCCAACTACAGATCATTCTCATGCTCAAAATATCTTCAAAGAGTATTAATGTACAAACCTGATTAAAAGAAGACGAATAGAAATGTTTTGACCCGTTCTTTTTTTTGTACGTTCTATTCTGACAGAAGTTCCGGCTGCCGTGCCTCCTTTCGGTCTGGGTCATTTCTCTGGTCTCAGCGGTGCCCTTTGCTCTGGTCTATGACCAGGCTCTCGCCTGCATCCTGGACTACACTGCCGCTACACGAGCAGACGCCTTCCATGTGTCCACCATGTGTGAGATGACAGAGCCGGATCCCGCACACATTTACAAAGGTGCTCTGCTCGTCAGGGCGGGAATCTTCTTTCTGGTGAGATGAGTGCTGTTTGAGAGGCTTTATAGAATTATCTGCATAACACGAAGGCACTCAACATGCCTCTCCGACAGGTCCCACTGGTCTCCATCTGTATTCTCTACCTGCTCATCCTGCTCTACTTGATGCAGAATGGACGTCAAAGGAGAAATATGGGTCTAATGCGGCCGGATCCAGAAGGAAGACGAGATATTCAGTGCCATCAGAATGGAAAGCTCCTTTCGAATGAAAGGAGAGCTCTTAAACTGATGGGTGAGCCTGTGGAAATGACACATTATCGTCTTATAGTCTTACGGTTGTGGCATGGAAAATCTCCCAAGTGCTGTGATATATCTTATCTATATATCCATAGTCGGATGAAGACCGTTTAAAGGTCTCAGTGTCCAGTGACTCCAATTTCCTACGCCTTTGCAAAAAGGTGATAATGCACCCTTTGTTACTTCCTTCACTCTGGTTAGTTTCAGTAATTTTAGGTTAACACATATTTGCAGGCAAAAAACAAACACTTTGTCTGCATATGATTCATTGTCCAACGTGGTCTAACATGAATCTATGACTGAGGTGCTGAAAACAACTTGTCAACTTTTCATGTGTAGTGAGAGCTCGACCTCTCTGTGGACTGTTGCATGGCATACTTAGTTAACCTCTTCATGATATAGTGTCCAGGTCTGTCCACATTTTTGATTCCCTTCATTAAGGTAAATGATGCTAATAATTGCTTATTGATGCAATTCAAATAAAGATCCCTAAACCTGAGTGAAAGTAATTGACATCTTCTCTTGTGTATCTTACAGGTGCAGTCTTGGTGGCCTTTTTCGTTTGCAACTTTCCGGACATTGCCTCGTCGCTGATGCAGGTTTACGTGGTGGTGTGGTCCGACACGGTCCACTCGGTCTACACCGTCCTGAAATCGTACCTGTCTCTTCCACTGTGGTACATCAACGGGGCTCTAGACCCGCTGCTGTTCTGCATTTCCTCCCACACATTCCGCAGGGCGTGCTGTAGGACTCTGGGTAGGCTCAGGTCTCGCTGCTACTGGAAATTTGGAAGCATGCCGTGGCTGCGTCAGAGGACATCTAGTGAAGAAGCAAGCACAACAGCCGTTAAAAATAATTCCGGTAAACGCTATCGAGAGAATGTGACCAAAAAGAGAAACACAATCTCTGACCAAACCAATCACGACATTGGAAATAGCCATGAAAGCCCCTTTCAAGAAGAGCAGCAACAAGTGAACTGAATTGTTATCTCTTGTTGCCCCTTATGCAGTTGCTGTTGCTGTATTATTGAATATATATATCCAGCCATTACAGTCCATTTGGGTTTTGGGAACAAACATTTGGTTTTAACAAAAATATCTTCACCTTGGAATACAAAAAGGAAATTATTGTTTTTCTACTCACTGTAAGACTATCTCAGAATGTAGTTGTAAGCTGTAATTACAGTTATTAGAGAATGTGTGAAATTATTAAGTAATATTTCTGTTCATTATGTGTATTTTTAAATGTGATATGACTCAAATGACTCAAATTACTGGGTAAAAAATATGCTAGTGTTTATTTCTATGTTGAGTTTGAAGTACTAAGAATATTGTATACACTTTGTACAACTCTGTTCTTAATATACATATTAGATGCTACAGCAATGTCAATATTGCAAGAAAAATATAGCAAACGATTAAACTTCATCACCTCTGAGTTTCCCACCGACACAAAAAACAAGTAATTCTGCACACTCGCCTGCCCACGTTCAAAGTGTAAAGAAAATGTTCAGCCTACTAACTTTCTGTGAACTTTAAAACGTTCTCCTAACTTGTTTAGTTTACTGAACTAAAAATAATTAGTAATAATAATAATAAAATAATTTTTTCAAAAAGCGTAGGCTAGATTCGAGGATGAATGCAAGACTTTTAAAAAAAATGGATATGACGTGTTGACGTGTTGTATGAGAAACTTACACTCACTCCCATTCTGAGATGCTCGTAGTTGACTTAAGGGTTAAGAGGTCAAATGAGCACTAACAGTCCCACAAAGATTCATCTCTCAACTTTGCAGTGATATACGTGAGAATTAATTGTCATTCGGTTTTGCCTTTGTCACTATACTTGAATCTCTCAACAAATAGAACAAATTGCTTTGTTTCTGCTGAACTTACAACCGTTCCCTAACGTACTTAACTTATATATCAGCCAGTTTCAATTTCATGATACTTTAAACCCCTTGTCAACAGTTGAGAAACACATATTGTACTTTTATACATATATTAGACAACTGAAGCAGTTGCTTTGCAAATTGTGATTATTAATAAATAGTATAAGTCAAAAAGTAAGTTAAACAAAAGATAATATATTAACAGGTCAGCGCTCCAGGGGCCTTATAAATAAGGTCTGAGTCAACAGACCATCATAACCAAAAAGTTGGTTATGGAGTTTAGATAAAAAAGAAGAGAAAGACACAATGATGGAGCCGGAGGACATGTGAACTGTCTTTCTTTCCGGGGAATAAGCAATCGTCTAATATCTACCTTAGCACGGAAACTGGGATTCATCTTAAGATGTCAAATGCAGTCCATCTCGTAAAGTGCAGTTCACGCTGCTCTACACAAGCGTAGCCATTCATGTTGGAGTTGAGGTAAGTACCAGGGTCAGCGACTTTGATCTAAGACTGTCAGTGGAAAGAAACCTGTATACAGGCATGAGTGTGAACATGACATAAGTATCTGCTGCCATAACACCAGACTACACAGCATCTTATTTCCTCACGCTGTAGAATTCCCCAGTTGTATTTAGTTATGTATGTGTAGCGTAAAGGGACAACTACAAACATGTCGTTGCTTAACCCTGTAAAATGGCACTAAATTACCATGACGAAAGGGGGAGCCCATGTCATTCATTATCAGTTGAGCGGTTTTGACGTAGGTATATATCAGCCAATCCCTACGCGGTGGGCGGGACTAAAAATGAGACAGCGCAAGATTCAAAACGAAAATGGCGGCTGGAAATGATGTCCACAACAATCACAAACTGAGCAGAAGGTATACTTTTTTTTCGTGTAATATATCCATTAATTAACCGACACGTAAACTACTAGATGAAGAGTACTTTTTGGAATCATTACCGTTAGTGTTAATGCAAAATATTTATTTTAATTTGTACGTTATTTAAGTGATAACGCTAACGTTAGTATCACAGAGGTTAGCGTTAGCCATTTTAGTTATTTTAACGTTAGCTAACCTAGAAACCACTCGGTATAGTAACTTACGTTCAAACTATAATATGTGTTTAAGGCACCAGTCTTAAACCTTACCCTCCCATTTAGTCTATAATGCAATAACTGTTTTTTGGTCTTTAACAGTGGGACAAAATGTAGTGTGTTTACCAGCCAGGAAAAGCCGAACATGAGCCAGCCTGTGATCGTCAACCCTGACTTCTTCGTGGAGAGGCTGAGACACGAGCATCCACATGCGTTTTCCGATCTGGTGCTTAGCAATATTACTCGCCTCATAGACCTTCCAGGGGACGAGTTCGCTCAGCTCACCGGCGAGTCGGAGGCGAAGGTGCCCTCCGCCACCGGCTTTCTACGCTCCTTCAACTTCCTTAATAAACGTAAAGGTGAGGCTGACATAAAACAACCAGCCTTCAATGAGCTCATAGGCTTTGCCGTGTCATTCTGTTGCGTTTGGACGTTTAAACAAAATGACTGCTGTTCAACCGATCCCTCACATTATCTATTTAATTCAGATGAACAATGCATCTCTCACCTGGGTTGAACTTATTATTGCACTGTTAAAATGTAAATCATCATGATACACCTGAATAAATAGATGAAGCATTAAGGATCCACGATATGGATGATTTATTCCAGGAATGTATGTACCTTCAATGTAATTGCGATAGCATATCTTGGTTTATGTTGTTGGCAAACTGAATTTATAATTTTTTTAATGATTTGGACACTTATTTTTGAATGGGTCAATAAATGATACAGTAATTGTTTGTACAATAAAATAAGAGAAAATCACAATTTTCTAAGACCAAACTCGACCAAATTGCTTGTTATTCTCTAGCGATAATTCCAAAAAGCTCTAATATAAAGGTACAATACAAAGCAATTTTTAGTTTCTGTCTTGCACATAAACCTTCATAAGTTCTCATGTTTGTAACAGGGTGCAGTGGGTCGTGTGATGGATGGAAAGATTGTAGGGAGCTAATGAATCTATTGGCACGTCTAATGGTTCGAGAATGAAGACTATACATGTCGAGTATAAAAATGTACCCTACTATTACTATTTCTATCTTTCAGACAAAGGAGTGGTTTTTGGTGCACCATTAACTGAAGAAGGAATAGCACAGATCTATCAGCTCATTGAATATCTGAGTAAAAGTGAGTATCAATTAATAACCTTTCATAACTTCAGCCATCAGATCAGAGAAACAGATCTGTAACCATGGTGGTATTTGTCAAGACAAACAGTCGTTTCCTGATTAGTTAATGTCTTGATACACCTGGTGGAATTGATTCCTCGGCACGTATAATTAATATAATAACAATATTGTATTTGTTAGGCATCAGGATCGGATCCTGACTCTTAGGGCTTTGACTCAGTTGGAAAGCAGTGAATTATCACATGGTCATGGGTTATTTCTAGAAGGCTGTGATGTAATTCAGTGACACTAGCCACTTGCGGCAAATGCTTGGGTCAATAATTAATCTGAAAGCTCTTTGCTCCAGCTGTTTCCTTCCTGCCCGAGTCATTCACTCGGCCCCTGTCATCACTTTCTTTCTTTGTCTCCTTCCCTCCGGGTCTATCTGCATACTCACCATATGTCTTTCTCCCTGCCCCCTTGGCTTTCTCTTCCCATCTCTGTCTCTCACCCCTCAGACCTCCATGTGGAGGGGTTGTTCCGTGTGCCAGGCCACAGCCTAAGGCAGGCGGCCCTGAGGGAGATGCTGAATGCTGGGGCCGAGATAGATCTAGAGACGGGGGACTTCCACCCCAATGATGCGGCCACATTGCTCAAAGCCTATCTGGGAGAGCTGCCGGAGCCTTTGCTCACGCACAGGCACTATCATGCCCACCTGAAGATCGGAGGTGTGGTTTGCCGACGTACACATCCATGTCACGGCTCAATATCCAGATTGAATGTAAAGAAAATAAAAATGTAGTGTACATTTTTCCTCTTTTGTAACAATTCTCTTATGTGCTGTGTCCAGAGCTGACTCGTTTTGATGAAAGAGGGGACAAGACAAATGTGCCCGACAAAGAACGGCAGATCGAAGCATTTCAGCTGCTTTTCATGCTGCTGCCACCAGCCAACCGCACCCTGTTGAAACTGCTGCTGGACCTGCTGTACCAAACTGCTCGAAATCAGCACATCAACAAGATGTCTGCTATCAATCTGGCCACGATGTTTGCCCCACACATCCTCTGGCCCAAAAATGTAAGCGCCTCGACGTAAATGTAATCACCTGTTACGAATTTAAGGAAAACGCTAACTCATAACGGCTCTTCATGAGCAAGTGCACACCACGAACAAGGATTTTAATAAATTAATGTTGCTGTTTTAAAAGTTTAATTTATAAATCAGTTATACATTTCAGTAAAAAAAAATGCTGAATCTAATTAGTAAGGCATGCTGTCTTTTGTTATTTTGCTGTTGCAGGTGATGGCTTGTGATCTGCAAGGAAACATCGAGCGGCTGAATAATGGCACAGCGTTCCTTATCAGGCACTCACAGAATCTGTTCAAGGTAGCAAACCGTTTCTCTGGACTGCTCTCTCTTTGCGCTCGCTTGTCTGATGAAAATAGCTTGTGGGATTTTATGAGTTTAGGTGGTTGTTTTATATGTTCTGAGCTAAACTTAATTTCCGATAGAGAACACATGGAGGGCTTTTTAATTGGATATCCTTTGAAAGGTAAATAAAATGCATAAATACCTTTTTGAAAAGGCAGTGATGTTTACCCTGTGATCTCAAAGTGGTTGCCTGGGTTACAATCAATGTAAGCAGGGTAATGAAGAGTATTGCATTTACATGTGTAAGAAATAATTACAAAAGCTAATTTCTTTCCAGTGCCTGTAATCAGCAGCCTTTCATATCCCAACCATTAGTTCGGTTTCCGTAATGTTCACTCTTCTTCCAAGTGAAAGCTGTAATATACCATTGTTTATAATAAGTTCATGACTCAATACCAATCACATGAATCTGTGGTACACTAGATTAATTCTTCACAATGCTCTTTCAGCGGAGGATTTCATTGACATGTTTACTTCCATTAAAGGCACCTACATACATCAAAGAATATACTCGCTTGTACTTCACAGGATCAAAAACTCTCCAATCAAAGGTGAGTATTTTGGTCCTTTTGTCATTTTGTCTTTTATTATTTTCCTAACTTAGTTCTACTTAATAAAAACCGAGTGGTAAAGCTGTAATAAATTAATCTTAAAAGATACTTTTAATGCATCATCTTTAGCTTTTTTCAGCCTTTCAATCCATTAACCTCAGTGTCCGGTTCATTTAGTCTAAATGCTGTTTTCCAAAAAATTCTTATCCGCTACTTGGCTCACATTTGAATGAAGGATGAAGGATTCTGCCAAACAACATCCGAGTAACATGCTGGTATTCAACCTTGAAGGCTGTTTGTTTGTTCAAACTGAACAACTTTTTGAACGGTACATCAAACTGAACATCAGAACAGTTATTTTTAGGATAATTATCCACAAATTGTGTAGCTTTCGTCACTAAAGTGTATCTTTCTGGGCTTCTGGAAGAACATATCAAGAGCCAAATAAATAAATAATTCCCAATAATAATAAATCTATTCATATCTATTTACTGCATATCTATCATATCAATCTATTAATGTATGTAATGTTATGTATTTACAGAATGGCCCACGCACATGTTTTCCGACATGTTCTCTCTGTCTCTCTCTCTCTCTCTCGTGTGAAAACTCCGCCGTGCACTATACCGAGAGGAGAATTGTAAATTCCAAAGAGACAGATGACACCCCGTGGTGTAAATAAGATATGGCTATTTAGTTTATTTAATAAACAAGAAGGTATAGCTCTATTCTGTAGGAAAGATAACCTTACATAACTTCTGCTGTGAAAATGTAAAAACTAACTTGGCGGTGCCGTGCCCCCCTAATATAACGGGAAGGGAAACCGTGTCCAATGTTTGTACAGTGTGACTCGGCTGCACGATGTTTCCTGTTGCGATCTATTAAGGAGTTTTGAGCACTGAGATAACAATATTGGAATAACTGGTCACATGTTTTGTTTGACCCTTCTAGGATGACCTGGTACTCTGTTCTGGGACTGAAAGTGGGCTCCCATCTGCCGACCCAGCTGCCTCCCCTTCTCCCTCCATGAGAACAATCAGAAGTGGTGTCAGGAGCACCTCCACCAGCAGCTCATGTGAGACCCAAAGTTACACTGAATCGGCCCTCAGAGAGCTGTACCAGCAGGTAAACAACATGCCTGAATCCGCCAAAAAGAAGAAGCTCATCAGACAGGTACAGTACTCGTCTCAAGGAGAAGGAACACACACAACTATTTGCAACCCAGCACCTAAATATCTTTTTTTTTCTTTTTTTGCGTAGTTTGATAAGCAGCCTCTGACCCCTTCGGCTGACTCACGGACGCCATTCAGCAGGAAACACTGGCGTTCACGCTCTTTGGGTGGAATTATCAAGGTTTGTTGGCGGTACTGTTGCGGCCGTCGCTCTGCGCCCTTATTCTGTTCTGTTCACAGTTTATAGTTCATACATTGCTGGCACTAAAAAGTCAGACTGCAAGTACATTTCCGTGCATTTTAAATTGCATTTAGTTTGTTTTCAGTGGAAAATGTCATAATGAATGTGTACCCTCTGGAACTCCCAGCAATTTTCTTTTGTTCATCAAAACAGAGGAAAGTGATGGGAAGCCAAGTGCTGGCAGAGAAAGAAAATGGCAGTCCTCGGTGTCCTCTAGGCGGCGGTCCATCGGTGGCCGCGCAAGAGAACTCAGCAGCTGTGTAGGAGTAAGTACTGCATTGATCCACCACTGAGATAAATTCAACAATTCTTTGAACAATACAGTCCACTGTGTAACACAGGACATCTTGCATCTTCCTCAACTGTTCCTGTTGTGGTCCTGGAGTCAAAACGTATTCCCCAGTGCTGATGACCATGGGCACCTATGGATGAGCTCATGAGTAGAAATCATCTTTAATTCATCCCAAACCAGTCAAAATAGGCCGTTTACATGTTTGGGACAGCAAAGTTCCCTCCTAAAAGTGTTGAGTAGTTTTCCTCGTGCCGTTGAAGGAGTGTTCTGGTACTTCCAGCCTTTGGTCTGTGGTTTGCCACAGACAAGTCTGGCCTCACTTTGGCTCAACTGTGCTGACATTGTCAATGATGCCTGATGTGCTCGGCTGAAAGGATTAGAAATCGCCTAATCTTTTTTTTCCTCTTTTCATCTCGTCCAGGATTCTCTTAAAGAGTGCGCTCTTTACAACTATTGAAACACAAGTTTTGGGGATGAAAGGATCTGAGGCGCCAACGCAAACTAAAATATTTAAAGCGAAGCCGGTAAAGTTTATGTCGGAAAAGTTAGTAACAAACCAAACCGATTCTTTTGAAGTCTATAAAGTTTGGCTACGCAAAATGGCTCAAACAGACGATAGTGAGGATATCGCATTCATTTTTAAGTCAATGAAATTGACGGGTTGTCTCCTGGCATTCATCTTGGAGTCCTTATTCCTTGTTCTTTCAGCAAGTGGGATGCATTTGCGGCTATTTAGCTTAACCATTGACTGAAACGTTTTAATTGCAAATGTATTTATTTTTGTACTGGTCATCTGGGTTTTTCAAGTCCCTGAATCCAGTCCTTCAGATGTAATGACACAGTGTGAAGTGCAGGCTTTTCTATTTAATTAAATGTTACAATTTCTTTTTAAGTTATAGTAGCTTTAGTTGGACTCACATTTTAATGCAGATGGATCAAGACTTTGATTCTGATATGTGCCTTTAATTGAATATATCTTTCTTTATAATGCAACATTGTATTGAAGATATCTTCTTCAATTTCCAGATAACTTTTGCTGTGTACTAAAATTTCGATAAAGAATTTATTCAAATATTGGTAACTTAAGGTAGGAGAATGGAGGTTTGGAGGCAACACGTTAAAAGCTAAAGGACCATCTTGTGTAGATTATATGATTTATATCAATAGTTTTATCGTCCTTTAAAGAATACTGTGATACCCAAAAACTACTGCTATTTTAAATATCATCTTGGTTTTTATTGTTTAACATGCATTTTTACAATTATTCAACTTTTTAGTGCAAGTAAATGTATTTTTTAATGTTTTTTGTTCTATTTTTATTTTTTATTTTCATAGGTCAATGAAGACGAATGTGTTGTTTCTGTTCTCTTGTGGTTTTATAAACGGGTGCTTTCTGGGGGAGTTTAACCGTCTTGAACCTGCTTGATGTCTTAAAATATCGGT
Source organism: Apeltes quadracus (assembly GCA_021346845.1). Taxonomy (NCBI): domain Eukaryota; kingdom Metazoa; phylum Chordata; class Actinopteri; order Perciformes; family Gasterosteidae; genus Apeltes; species Apeltes quadracus. The sequence goes on from CM037922.1 coordinate 8,085,589, forward strand.
CACTCCGGTCAATTGTTGCTCAAATCGCCTGTTACAAGCCGTTCCAATTCAACTGTACTGTGACGGTTGATCAACGCGCCAACTGAGAATCTGTGCAACTCACTGCTATTAAAAGAAATCAAGCTGAGATTCGTACCATGTCCTTTCATTTGAAATTTTAACATCTGGGATGGATGAATTCTGAACTTTCTGCCGTTCTGCCACTTTTGTCAATGATGAATAACTGATGTGGCTCTTTGAGTCTTGTGATGCTGTTACACTTCGTAACCACAAGGTGCAGCTGTTTAGCTGCAAATGATTTGTCTGTCTGATCAAAGTAAGAGTCGTATAGACGACACCCTTATGAGAGAAAGCTGCTGATAAACTACTCTTGTGATGTTTAACACTCTAAAATATGTGTACAAGTGAACACTCAATATTTAAATTAGCAAACTAACCAAACTGAAGTAAACCTCTTAAAACCTTTTTGAATATTAATAGGTCGTTGGAGGTAAACATTAAGACATCTTTACTGTGTGCAGTAAGCGATTGGTCCTTTACAGAGGTGGAGGGTGAATAGTAACCAAATAGGCTGCTCTCCAACAGGAGGAATGTCTCCGTGTCATTATGGTGTCCATGTCAACGCATGTTTGGTATTGTAAGTATATGTTGTAAACATCTGGGGAAATGGGTCTGCTTTTTCTCGCGTTCTGTAAATATACATCAGTCAGCTTCCACAATAGGAATGGTATTGTTTTACATGAAGGTTTTTTTTTTTTTTTTTTAATTCAGCATTCCTACTCGGAAGTGAGCACCATGACTCTAAAACGATTCAGACGTACTGCAATCAACTCTACATTATCTGGTGTGCACACAAAGCCACAAGCCCAGATGATGAGGGTTTGTGATTTGTGATTTGGCTTTAACTGTATCCACTAAAATGACCTTCATAGGAAACTTAATTCTGTCTGGAACTACAGAGAGATACCACACTAAAAGGGGAACACAAATTCAAGGTAGAAATCTTTTTCTTTTCTCAACAATGGGCAGCGTGACAATCATTCTTTTCTTTTCTGAGTTGGAAATAGACACAACTACTATTTGAAGCATGCTGTGGAATTTTCTTGATGCTAAATTTGGTTCCTTTCTGTTTGAGCACTTCTCAGTTTCCTGACAATCTGACGAACGCATTCCCCTTCTGAGACAACGGAGAAGCAGCCGGCTCCGTCTGTATAAACGTTTGGCTACAAGCTGTGGCGTGATATTGAATGAACCCCACGTCTTTTCTCCATTACGTGCACCTATTTCCTCATGGGAGTCATTTGTTGGAAAGCGCTTCGGTTTCGCAAACCCTCCTATCCCAAACTAATCGTAAATTGTTGCCATGTCCTTCTACAGGCTTTGAGAATTCTACCAGAGTGGAGGGATGTTAACATCCACCCCCCATTACCCGTAAACACTAGTCTCTCCTCTTCAATTAGCTGTTCATAGAAGGAAGATCGACGCTTCCTTGTGTGCGTGCGTGTGTGTGTGTGTGTGTGTGTGTGTGTGTGTGTACACCTGCATATGTACAGATATTCACGGCTCAGCATATATGTGCGATTCCAGTTGGGCAAGCAACAAAACTACTCAAATGTTTGGATCCCTCCCCCCGATTGTCTTTGTGCCCTTTTTAGTTAACGGTTGCTAAAGAATTAGTTACTTTTTTTAATTTAGTACCAAAGTTAATTTTTGGTTAATTAATGAATATTTGTATTTCCTTCTGAACCCTTAATTAAAACTTTTTTTTTCACTTCGCAAATCAATAAATGAGCAATCGTCTAACAAGTTCTTCCATATCTGTGAATCTCCGGATGAGCGAGCAGTGAATCATTCCTGATTAATGCGGAATCTGAACCAATGAGATGTCGTTCCCTCCTTCGTTGCCAGAGCCTTTCATGTGCAGGTTGTTGAACTAGTAACTCTTATATACTGTGTGTGTATAATAAGATCGCGATCTAAGTATTTAGTTATTAGATTTGATCCAGTGCCATTAAGAGTGACTCATGATGATTAGTATGCGGATCCACTGCTCTTTTCTTTTGTTTGTGACTTCTCTCAAACCCCCTTTACCTTATTTGGAAGTGTGACTATTTGCTTAATTTCTGCTGCGAGCTGTGAACAGGCGTTTTTGGCTCGAACCCATAAAAACGAGCAGCGTGTTTCCCGCCCGCATCCAGAACACCGGTTTGCGATTCCCACAAACTGAATCATCACTTTGCTTTTGGAAAAGTTTCCTGAAGGCTACAATTACACTGTCAACAGCCGCTGCGCTCTAATACAGCCACTTTTCAAATTAAATTCCAACCTATCTGTTAAGATTCCCTTTTAAAGCCTTTAACAAGTGGATGCTGTGCCAGTTAGCGACTTTCTTGCTGTTTGTTTGCCTTCTCGACAGATCACAAGTACTGTATCTGTTAATGCGTTTGTGTGGCTTTTTCAGTCACCCTAGATTCAGTGTGCGGGTGCTTGATCTACATGTTAAAACCCACATTTACAGATGATTTTATTCTGGATTTTTTGCCTCCAAGGACGAAGGTGTTGATTCCTCTCTCTCCCAGTGGATTTTCCTTCATTACGTGTATAAACACACACACACACACACACACACACACACACACACAGGCAGCGCCTCCCTTTGGACAGGGGTTACGCAGTGTCATACAGGTTGGGTCCTTTTCTAAGGGCTTTGCCTGCAGGCAAACCAGACAGAAAATATAGCGGGGAGTGAAAAAACGGATAAGGAAAGATACTCTGGTTGGATTAGTATTGTGAATAGAATCGAGGCAACGACAGAGGGACCTGAGAATGAGAGGGAGTTCGGGCAGGTTTCTGGGGGGGGCTGTGGGGGGCTTTCAGAGGGGGGGGGGGGGGGGGGGTTTGAGAGGAGGGGTAGGGGTGGAGTCGGGAGGCTCTGCTATTTGTAGATCCATGTGATGGATGACTGGTGTGTGTGTGTGTGTGTGTGTGTGTAAGAGAGAGAGACTGGCTTTTTTTTCTCTCTTCTCTTTCGGCTCTTTCCTTGTTCCCTCTCTCTTCAGGCGGGCAGAGCAGAGCGGGACTGAGCCAGAGGAGGACAGAGGCGAAGACGCGTGTGCAGACCAGAGCACGGCAACTCCAGAAAGACAAGAGAGGAAAATAGTTCTCAAGGAGAAAATAAGAGAAAGAAGAAAAAAAAAGAAGCTTCTTTTTGTCTTTTGTCAGCAAACTGTGGCGGATCTCATACCTACGTCAAAGAAATCTAGAAGAACAAAAAGGAATTACTCTTTTTCCCAGCTAAGAGGAAAAAAATAGAATTCTTTTTATAGTCCGTTTTCTATTCATATTCACTGCAAATACACAGCGTTATTTTTAGAGGACTCGCCAGGTGTAGCAGGACTTTATTTTTTTCGCAGAGAGAAGTGAGGGTTTGGCTGCGGTGGCGGTAAACATGCCCGTCAGAGGTGGCCGTTTCGGGGCCGGCGTGGGCAGGCGGGCTGGCCAGCCGCTCTGGATGTGGGTGCTGATGCTCTCCGCGCTGCTCATAGGCAACGTCAGTGCCTGTCCAGCCCTGTGTACCTGCAGTGGCACCACGGTCGACTGCCATGGACTGGGTCTCAGAACCATGCCCAGGAATATCCCCCGCAACACGGAGAGACTGTGAGTACTGAGTGCACTGTGTGTGTGTGTGTGTGTGTGTGTGTGTGTGTGTGTGTGTGTGTGTGTGTGTGTGTGTGATGGATGACTGCTAACTGTCCCTCTGCTTTACTCACTGTCGGCCCTCTGTGCTCCTTCTGTATTGTAGTGGTGCACATGACTTTGCTTGAGAGAACAATAGCTCTGCCTGTAAAGCTGCGTGTGTGTGTGTTTGTGTGTGTGTGTGCGTGCGTGTGTGTGTGTTTGTCAGTCACTCACTCAGTTGCTGGCATTCCACTCAGGTATAAATAGGCATGAGGGAAGAAAGAACCAGGAGCAGATGTGCGCCTCATTCTCTTACCTGCTTTGCGGCATGTGTTTTAGAATAAATCCAGAAAGCCCAAATGTCTGATTGTGTAGTTGTAATTCTGCTTTCTGACGATACATTCGTTTAGAAGTTTTATCTAAAGGTCAGAGACTGAGCCCGATTCGTCCGCTGCTCCTGCGGGCAGCTTAGATTGAGTTGTGCTTGGGAACACGTTTCCTGTCCATGCAGCACTGTGCCTCTCTTTATCCCCCCCGCCCTCCCCCCACTCCCCTTTTTCCCCCCTTTTATACTTTCCTCACCTCCTGGGACAAAGTCTCCCCTCTCCACCCCCTTCTCATGCCCCTGAATGCTCACTCCACAAAATTGTTAAATCATGTAGAAAATTAAGCAAATCTGCTACTTAAGGGAGCCTTGCACGAGAATCCTGAAGCTGTCGGGTAGAACGGAGGGAGGAGGGGAGATGGGGGGGAGAGGGTGAGGCAGACGCCGGCTCGCTGAGTTGAGTTTTTTTTTTTTGAGTCTTTTCTAACATAAATATTCATCGGTAAATCAAAAGTGAGGAGAGCAAGGGGAAGTAGATTGTTCTATTTCAGCTTTTAGAATATCATGCCTGAATAAAACATGGCACAGTGACGGCGGAGAGAGAAAGCCTGTGCGGAGGCAGCGCTCGGCATGGCAGGAGCTGGCTGCATATTTGATGCTTTTCATATTTAATTTCTAAGAACATCTTTTTTTTGTTGTTGCGGTGTTTCCGAGTTGCTTCTGTGCGCACGCTGATTCAACATCGAAGCCGAGGAGAAACACAGTCATCTTGTGGTTTCCTTTTACATGAATGGCCGTACACACTTTTAAATATACCCCGAGCCTCCGCTCAAGAGCGTTTTTGTGTTAAAAGTTGTGTGTGTGTATTCATAGGGTCATGTACAGCAGGGCATTTTATCGCTTCAAGCACAGCTCACACAGGATGCTGCCTTTTAAACATAATGTGTGTAAAGGTCACGCGTAAATTATTCCTCGGCCGTTGCCTTTTTGGAGGCGGGGGTGGGGGCTTGTGTGTGGGCCGCACGTATTAGATGTGTGTGTGTGTGTGTGTGTGTGTGTGTGTGTGTAGAAGAGAGCCAGGCACTATACTTAACAATCAAGACTCCTGCAGCCAGTTCCACAGGGTGATTCATCAAGGTGATTGTGCGAGCCCACCCTGCCACACATGATGCTCCCATGTGCATTGCAGATTTATGGGAATGCAGTGTTAGAGAAGTTTAACAAACGCTACCAGGGACAAAGATGAGTAATGGGCTGTTATAGAGGTTGGTGGTCCTCGTCTCGTGAAACAAATGTTAACAGAACGTTTTTTTTTTTTTGTTCGGAATTGATCGAAATTGCAAACATCTCAAATACAAAACGTTTTCAATTCTACTTGGCTTACTTTAATGAAAGGAGGCGGAATAGTATTAGTGTTGGTAAGGGGAGTGGATGTGTGTGTGTGTGTTTTTATGGGGAGGGGTGCGTGGATGGAAGGTGTTGAGGCAGACAGCAGAATCCCATTTGCACTTGTCAGTGTGGGTTTGGATCAGGTCTGACCCCTGCGCTCCTCAGACTGAATCCTGTAATGAGTCTGTGAGCTCCATCGTCTATTAAAATCACACCCTGCCTCATTTCGGCCACCGGCCACTCCAACCCCCCCCCCCCCTTTCCCCCTCTCCCCCTCCTCCCCTTTCCTCCGTCCATGGATCAATCCGTCCTTTCCTCGCCTCTCTTCCTGTGATCGCCCTGATATCTGCACACGCCGAGTCTGTGTGGTCGATTAGATTGACTCTCACAGACAGCACAGGTTCCTCAAGCCAAGCTTTCATGCGGACGGGTATTGAACAAACGTGCCGCCTTGTTATCTCACTGCTTTGTCCTGCAAACAGGCCTGCTGCCTGGAAGAGTGTGTCCTCGGCTCATTGCAAAAAGCCAGTGTAGCGAGGATGTTCTTTGCGGAGGAACATCTACCCTCTACTGAGATTTGGGGACATATTGGAACCTCTCCAGATTAACAAAGCAGGAGGCTGCACGCCATATGTATGTGTGTGTGTGCGTGTGTGTTTCACGCCTGTTTTTCCTGCGTGCCTGTATAAATCCGTGGTTCACTTGTGTTTGTCCATAAACCTCAGCGTGCACCTCCGTACGCGAGCATGCGTGCAGTGAGTAAGCCACGCCGGATGAAAACGCACGAGGTTCGGTGGCGGTTGGAGACGCTTCAATCCCCGTGTCTGCGCGTTCGGGCCGGCCGCAGGCGGAGAGTGTGTGAGCACGGGCCAGGGAATGCCCCGCGGCGCTTTTGGCTCATCGCTGGCACGACTGACAGATCACCGGCCACCTGGTTCATAAGTTACCCTGACAAGACCCGGCACCGCCCGCCCCGCTATCTGCCAACTCCGGCGTGCGGTGGGGAAGAGACAAAGAGGTGGGGTGAGGGGTGCAGCAGGATGAGAAACGCCTTCGATGCGAGTCTGGCACAACTGAGGTGGTAATGAAGGGATTACAGCACAGGGGAGCGAGGACGTGCACCTCAACCACAAGGCTAACGAATGAACAAAGGAGATTATGTTGTTGACAAAGATAAAAAATGAAGTCCGGCCCGCAGGAAGACCGAATTTCACGCAGGTCCTTCTTTTCTTTTTCCTTTTTTTACGATCTAATATATCCATCCTCCTATCAGATGATCCCGCAAGGAGTGACACTGCCTGGAATGAAGATCATTCAGAGAATGTTAATGCTCAGTGGGGGGTTGTGAAATTACAGGCTTGGGACTGGGTCATTCCAATTTATTGCCTGCACTGCACAGCTGTGGTCTTCTCTCTTGCACTGAACACTGAGGTGGAAGCATTCGCTATAACTGCCTTTTGAGTGTTTTGTGAACTGTCTTGTGAATCCACTGCCACGCAAAGCAGGAGTAATATAAAGTGCCGTGGGTCAACGTAGTTCATCTTGTGGCACTACTTTTTTTTTTTTTTTTTATGACTCAATTAGTCAAAGCGTTTTGTTGCCTTTTTTTAATTTGACGTCCACGTACCACAGTAGTGCTGCTTGTCCAAGCGGAGCGATGACAGTCTGCTAAGAATCAAAGGCGACTGCGAGCGTGTCTTAACTCAGCCGACACCTCGCGGCCTGCTCTCCTGATGAGCGCAGCTACTTTATGGAAGTGCGATTGCACTCATGACATCTGAGAAATGACCCCATCAATGGGCTTTGAGTGCCTTACAACACCTATTTTTTTTTTCCTTCAACTTCTGCGTGTCTAACATGCTTTTATGTGAAGTGTGGGAGCATGTGCGTAATGTGAGTGCACATGCGTGATGGCTTCGCACGCCTTTCTGAAAGTGGCTGTGTCTCGGCTGACCGTGAAAATCCAATTAGGAGAATCCACCTAGATCACCTTTCATGTCTCAGAAGTTCATCCATCCTTCCTTGGGAAGAGAGGGGAGCGTGTGTGTGTGTGTGTTATCACGCACATCGGTAAACACTCCCTCTGTGCTGTAGATATGCCGTCACAATATACAATATACTTATACTATAATATACTATATTACTATATACTATATACTATAATATATAATATACTTATAAACTTATATGTTTCTGGAAAAGTTATTTGCTGAGTTTTGACAAGTTGGTTCCTGCATTAAAAAGGTTTACTCCTAAATTGTATGTTAATGATTATTTGCTGTAGGCTTTAATTTTATATTACAAAATAAAAATCAATACATTGATATATAAATATTGAGTTATATATAAAAATGCATTTATACGGTTTCTTTTTGTTTTTCATGGTTTTTGAAAGCAATATTGACATCATGCCGGATGTTGCCTTACACATAAAATAACCATCCCAGTCACGTCCACATAGTGAGGGATAGAACGTATCCATTTACCGTAGGTGTGGGACCAGCACCCAAAGCACAGGAATCTGTAAAAAAGTTCTGGGCACCTTTTACTTGAACAGTCTCACTTTGGCCCGTTGCCAGTCAAAAGGACCCGGCGATTTGTTTCACTATTCAGCAGGGAAGTGCCCTTAAAAGAAAACCGAACAATCACTTAATTGCCGTTTTAGATTCTGGCTTTTGCGGCGAGGTTATCTGCCAGTTGAACTAATCTCCGTAAAGAGCGGGAGGAATGTAGATACGGGCGCTCTCGGTGGTGGAGGAGGGCCGTACACAGAACAACTCCTTATTCTCAGGGATCAACACACATGCAGCATCCATCAAATCACCAGTCATCGGCGCACATCTGTCGGGAAAACGTCTTCTCAGTCGTAACCAAAACATAAAAGGTGGGAGAAAGCAGATGTTCTGTCCGCGTCACCGTCAAAGTCCACACTCACCCGGCCCGAATACCTTCAACAACACAACCTCGGCGTCTGCCGCTGAACAAACTGCAGATACATTGTGAACCGTGAAAGACCCTTCAGTGTGCGCTTGTACTGCAGCCCCCGCGTGTGTTACTTTTCCAGCCCGTGGCAGCAACACACATAGGAACAGATGTTTTATTGATTCGCTTTGGCGCGAGAGATTGTCATAAGTTATTCGTTTGATCGGAAAGTGGCTGTGAATGTGTGCTACTTTCGTCCATTCGTCTTTCACGTGGTAATTACTTGTCCCCTTACAGTCTCTCTGTGTTTAGTTTTTGCTTAGAGCAGCAGCTGCTACGTGAAAGAATAACTTTGGATTTTATTTTTTAAGGTTTTAGTTGACTTAAGGGCCGATGCTTAGGTTTTTGGTCCCTGACTCTTACCTGCATCCGTTTATACAAACCGTAGCTCTGCAAGATGCTCAATACCCTGACAAGCGTGTGTGTTTTTAGGTATGTTGGCTGTGTGTGTGTGTGTGTGTGTGTGTGTGTGTGTGTGTGTGTGTCTGTGTGTGCAATGCATGGATCCGGTCAGCTTGATATTTAGCTTTCCTATCAGCAATCTTGCTCCTGAGGCCTGACTGAGCAGAATGAAAGCTGCAAATAGCACAGAAAAACTCTCGGAGGTCTCGGCGCGCACACACACACACACACACACACACACACACACACACACGCAAAATCAAAATGTACAGTGGAGGGCCTTAACTGCTCACCTGAAAGCCACATTTTATGGAGAGCAAATCGGAGCAGGAATTGGACCTCTTAGTGTGGACAGATATGTTCCAGTTTTGTTTAAGTGTGATTTCGGTCACGGGGGCCTGTTTTCTCTCTCTCTCTCTCTCTCTCTCTCTCTCTCTCTCTCTCTCTCTCTCTCTCTCTCTCAGTCTCTCTATCTTTGTTTAGGAGGGTCTGTTGTGAGCCTACATGGTGCGGCCTGGTTTTTGCAGCCTGTTGGACCCGCGTAGGCCCGTCGCCCCTCACAGTCTACTGGGTCTCATTTCCGCACTGACGTTTCCCAGACAGCCTGTCAGCTGGGAACAGCCCACCAAACCGCTCCACGCCGTCGCCCTCGGGCAGCTAACAACGCCGTCTTCTCTCAGCGACTGTCCCCTGCCAAACCCCCCCTCCCCCCACTCCCCCACACCCTCCTTTTTCCCTCCCCCCTGCGTTTGTTTTTTTCACGGCTGTCACGTCCGTATGCGAACGCTTCACTCTTCTGCAACTCCTCAACCTGTTGGGTTCACTCATTGGGGAGCGGACCTGCAGTTAAGTGATCTGCTGTTGTCATCGGTGTGTGATCGTGGTTAATGAGCATCCGCGCTCGGGGCCCCTCGGGCTCCCGATCGTCCCATTGTTCCCACAGCGAGGAGTTTGGACGGCGCTGTGCCACCAGTCCTCGGATCAGCTGGCTTCTGTCTTCCCCGCCAGGCTAAAAGCTGCTCGGGACAAATGGTCACGCGGTTTCACACACGGAATGACTGCGTCGCAAAGAAAATAAGCGGCGTGATCGTTTGTCAGGGTGTGAATTCAAAGTGGATGAGGGAGGGATTAAAGTCCTACCTCGTGGGCCTCAACTTCTGTCAGAATGAACTGTTTCTTACAAAGACTCCCCAGTTCTTCCTGTGGACGAAGGCTTCTCCTCTTGTTGTTTCAGTTTGTCCTTGCCTGAATAACTGCATGAGTGCCAAGAAGGATTGTAACTAGTGTACTATTTTCAAGTTGTGAAATGCTTTGTTAGCCAGCTAGCCATGCTTTCAACCCTGAACACATTGTTAATCCCGCAGCCTGTGAGTAAGTTTGGCTTTGTGAAGTTTCTGGGGTCTAAAAACACAAAACTATTATGCTGAATTGGTGTTGGGGAAAAGCTAAAAAGCAGAAGTGTCTCTTGTGATCATTATGCTCTTTTCCTTTGTCTGGCTCCCAACAAAACATAATGGCCTTTCCCAAGGGCACTGTTTGTTTTCGTGGCAGTAAGCGTGCCTGTCTTCATTTCCTAATACAGGATATTTAAACGGCCTTTGTGTATGTGTCTGAGAAACGGAGCACATGTGGATATTTGTATCTCCGTGAGTTTGTCAGCACGCAGGAGCCCGTCTGCTTGCTTATCCTCCCCTTTTGTCTTTGGGTTTCATTTCATGTAACGGATCTCAACTCAAACCAGGTCCCCCTCAGTCGAGGGACCCCAGCAGCTGGCAGGAATAAACATAATGAGTTTTTCAGAATTGAGCGGCGCTCGGAGCCCCTTTTGATTTTTAAGACATGTGGAAACGACGGAGCAAAGCTTCCGAGTGTCCGTCCGCCCGAGGGAAGGCGCACCAGGAAGTCCTCCCATGCGTTAATCCTGTTGAGGTGGAAGATGAAGAGGGATTAGATAGTGATGTCATAAATCGACTGTTTGTCAGCGCTAGGAATCCTCGCACAGAACGAAATGGAGTCGAGCGTAGCGTTTTGGAGGTGGAAATCGTTACGCTGTGGAACCTGGGAATGACACCTAATAATGTTCTGCCTCTCAAGCAAAACTGCAGTAGTGTAATGTAAAAAAAAAAAAAACATCCAAAATCAGTGCTACAAAATATCTGCGTGTGCGAGTGACGTGCCTTTGCTGCCGTGGCAAAAAGTCGTCGCTGACATGCCTTTGATTGTAAAACAAAGAAAGCAGCACCGTCTGACACTGTAGCTAACAAACAGCAGATTTTGTCTTTGTGTCTTCGACAACACGCATTACTTTAGCGTACAGTGCCCTCATTTAGAAACGCAATCAACGCCAAGACGAGTGCTGCTGACTGCAGACTTCAGGCCCGTCTAGAGTCCACATCGTCTTACCTTTTCTGCATTTCAGTTGTGGGTTCCCTTAGGTGTGTTCATCGATGCGCAACCGAGCCCCAGAATTCACTTCCCATTATCCAGATCAACAGAGCACCCAATAGAGAGGAGAGTAACGTTTCCCCTTGAGACAGACTACTCCCATGCGGGTCGGCAGACATCAGCAGATGGGTCAAGCACCAGGAGCTTTAACACTACTAGAATATAGTACAGTTAAATAAGGATACAAGTCATCAGTCCTTGAAACAAATGATTCATAGTGGTCACTATATTGACCAGGTTGACTTGAACACACACTAAATGGTTTATTAAAGACGTCTGCTTTCGGCGGGATAATGCATCACCGTCGTTTCCAGGAAAATCGCGGTTGGTTCAATTACCAGATCTCAGCTAACAAAACACTTTGGGATGTTGTTGCATAACAAACTCAATTAGTCAACTGCCAAGTACACGCAGGAACTACGCCGTGTCTCTTATTACAGGATAAAGCAATACCTCATTCCCTAGCGTCTAGGTCATCGTCCAACAGCCCTCGACTCAACCACATTTCTCCCCTTTTCACTCTTCTGTCTTTTTTCATTTTTAACGTCCTCCGTGTGTCGTTCGCCATGACCACCCTGAAGATAAGAAAGTTGGAATCCGAATTTGTTTTTGTGTGTTCGAGCGGGCTATCTGCGTAAGCACCTGTAATGAGCACCACATGTTTATATCGGAGGCCAGGCTAATGAAGCCCAGTCCATTGTATATTTCCCGTGGCCCTGTCGCTCGGCCTGCCGATGCACCTGTGTACACGCAGACACACACACACACACACACACACACACACACTCTCTCTCACCATCTGTCTATAATGACCGCTCTCATTCGTACTGCACAGCGCGTCGGTCCCTGGAGTGGTCATTAGACTAGAGAAGGAGAGAGTGACTGAGCGAGAGAGACTAACGCTTTCGGCGTCGATTTGGAAGCATTTTTTCTTTCGGGGTTGTGCTCTGGGTTTTGGGGGGTTGGGGAGAGTCAGGGTATTCGTAATGCTTAGAACTGCGCAGCAGTAGCACAGAGAAACACGCTCTGCCTGCTTTTTCCACCTCTATCCCGATGCTGCTGCTGCTGCCGCGACATTTAGAGTCATCAAACAGATGACCCTTCATAAAGAATCATTGTCATTGTTAACTCGCAAAGGACCCAGCAGTACATCTGAAACCCGTCTCCCCCTTTCAACTGTTTAGTCTCTTCTTTTGCAGCAATGGCCGGCTCACAGCAGGGAGCCTGCTTCCATTAAATCCACAGCACTTAGCTTTCTGGCCTTGTGGCCCTTCCCAAATCCCCTCCGCTGGCTCCTGCTAATCCTAGTAGAAGGACAGGGCAGAAAGAGAGAGGGGGGTGGGGGGGGGCTGTTGGTGGGAGGAGGCTGGAATAGAAAGACAAACAGGCAGCTCACATGTGTGCTCCATTTTAATAGGACCTAAAATCTCCCCGTGGAATTAGAACTGAACACGAGCTTTCTGATTCCACCCTTCGATGTATGTTACATCACATCTGTAGATATTTTCATTTTATAGAAACAGCAGTTTAATTAAGCCGGAATTACGCCAGTATCGTGCTGTGTGTGTGTGTGTGTGTGGGGGGGGGGGGGGGGGGGGGGGGGGGTGATGGGGGGAGGGTGTTGTTTTTTGTTTTTTTGTTTTGTGGTCGTGTACAATGCATGGCTCCAGACAAGATTCAAACTACCAGGCGATCAGGCCTCACCGGGTCAAGATGCGTTTGTGCCTCTATGACCTTTGGTCATCAGGCTGACGATGAATCATTCATGTCTTTGCGTGTCTGTCTTTGCAGGGAGCTGAACGGGAATAACCTCACACGCATCACCAAGAGTGACTTCGCTGGACTCAAGTACATCCGAGTTTTGTAAGTACTTTTGTCCACCTTCACCTGTGACGGGGAGGTGTTTGTTGTACGTGCATCTGTGGTGCATGCCTGTGTCTGCGCTCCTCTATTCATGCCTAGCTGAGCGGTGTCTAACCTTGGATCGCACAACTTGTACAGCCTTGCTGCTCAAATTAGCATAAACCCAGTGAAGTGGAGATGCTTCTGTCGAGAGCGCCACTCCAGAGTACATTAAGCCACTGAGGGACTTCTCTCTCACTGTGTTCTGTATGTTGTAGTAGCACTTATTGTCTCTCAGACACACAAACACATACTCACTTGCCTTGTGTTCACACACATCAACACGTAATGTGTTCACAGGCACCGGCCCTAAATAGCTTCTCAACACAGTTAACACGTTAAGGCGAAATTATCCACTCCCTGGAAATGAAACATCACTTTAAACGGCACAGGTATCAAAGTAGTGCGTGTGAGGGCGCACACACTCCCGAGTAGTACTATAGGTGTTACAAACACTGGCAGAGGGGAACCAGTGTAGACTAAAACATGTTTTAAATCTAAGACAAGCTGCGCATCGTTCCTGCCACCCAGCAAAGCCCCTCTGGTTTAAAGTGGCACCGCTACCCGCCCCTCCCCCGTCCCCTCTCCTCTTCCAGTCCGCGCGCCACATGAGGTTCAACAACGTCCCGTCGGCAGCTTGTAAATGGCGAGTGAGACGCAAACGACGCCTCGCGGCCGTGCTCACGCGGCGAGACTAACAATGGGTGTAAAACTGACCCCTGTGCAGCCCTCAGAGGAAGCCCAAAGCAACAGAAGTTTATCTTCACAGTCATCTATCCAGTCAGTCTTGACTCTACACTGCTGATTTACTGCCATTTGTTTGGCTCTGGCTACTTGGCTGGTTCACATCAGCCTGCACAGAGTGTCTCTGCACGCGCGTGTTTTGCGTGCGCGTGAGTAAAATGGAAAAGCAATACAACGGAGGAACAATAGAAAAGTAGAAAAAGAAAAAATATAGAAAAAGCCGCAGGCCTCGCGCCTTCGGACTGTCTGTGAAAAAAAAAAGTTTTCTCATTTGAAGAAAAAAAAAAAAAAAAAACTCATCACAATTTTATTCACTTCCATCTAAATTCATGAGAAAGAGATCGGAGGTGAATTGCACTTTTCTCTCTATGTTTATGGAGTGCGAGCAATGATTAGCATTTATATTCGATGGGGAGGAAGCCCAGACTGCTGAGTCGCAGCGCGGCGAGGCCTCACAGGAGACATGAGAGCTTCGCCTTCAACACAGAACAGTTGTGGAGGTAATGAAGGGAAGCTCTTGTTGCATCTGAGCCTGCGGGACGTTTTCCTGCCCCTCCCGCCCTTGTGTTGTTGTAACACTTCCAAAAAACATCCAAACCTCTTTTTTTGTGCATTAGCTTTGGCAATGTAGTTGAGGAAAGGATGTGTTCCTGCTTGTTTGTGTGTATGTTTGCATGCATCCATGTTTATATGACCGAAGGCCTTGATCTCCGGCCTGCAACTACGGCATTTACCCGGAACACACACACACACACAGTCTACTTTCCTTTGCTTGTGCCAATTGTAAAGCCTTTAGAGCACACCTCACCTCTTAACCTTTCCGACCCCTCGCGTACCTTTCCTCTGGTCTCCGCCCAGCCTGGACCACACCAGAGTCCGGACCCCCCCCCCACCCCTCTCTGAGCCATGGGAGATACTTTCTGCTGCTGCCAAGATTCCACACTGTGCCTTCGGTCCACACCAGGGCCCTCTGTGTGTGTGTGTGTGTGCCCACGTGTAATATATAATATACATACTGCAAAAGGCCTGCCACCCAAAGCCTTAACTTAGTTAAAGCCGGAGTGACCTTTTACAGACTCATAAATTGTCACACGTCGTCTCTGAGTTCTCTTTCTGTCCTCTCTCTGCAGGCAGCTGATGGAAAATCAGATTACTGTGATTGAGCGTGGGGCCTTTGATGACATGAAGGAGCTGGAGAGACTGTGAGTACCACCCAGGGTTGTCAGTTGATGGCCTGACCATTAATGACACTATTTTTTATTTCTTCTTCAACTTCAAATAAAAATGCCTTTACTGATCGATATCCAATACTTGTGCTAAGAGCAGAATGGTATATCCCTGTCGTTTCGTTGCGGTCGGATGGGGCTGGGGATATATTTTTCTATGCCTGACAGGAATGCCCTCGGTGGGATATGTGGGCTTAAGAGGCTTCCCCTACCGCAGACCCCGGCTCATCTGGACAGCACCGGGACTCCTCCACAGCTTGTAAAACGGCTCGGAGCGCCCAGACAAACAGTCAACCACACCTCCATCAGCTCGTTGGCAAATCAATAATGCTCCCCACATGGAAACCTGCACAGCAGATGCCTTTGTGGACACAAATGCCGTCATGCACACATCGTTTTATTTTTTTTTTATTTTTATAAAAGACTTTTCCCCCCAAATCTGGAGCCCACATTGACATCACCAAACCTAGGCAGAGCACCCCTCCTTTCTCTCCTCCATGTCCGGATGATCCCGAACACTTGGGAGCCGTTATCCACGTGCCAGACCAATGAGGCTATTAGGCGGCTCCTTACTTAAATGTTTTAAACGGCAATACTCCACCGGCAGGTAGAGCTCGGTTTGAGAGGAGTGGCAGCAGACCATTAACGCCCATTACACACTAAATCTCCGACTCAGCATGGCCGAGCACTCTCCTCGGTGCGCTCAGTGAGTGGGCTCAGCTCCCAACATCTGTCTGAATGTGTCCGCAGGAATGGCAGCTGCCCGCCTCTCCGTTCCGCAGCCTCTCTGCGCCACAGCCGATGCATTCCCTCCCATGCGCCTCCAACGGGCCATTCAGGGGGAAGAGAGCTGTGGTTTACGACAGATTAGCAACAGTCTGTTCCTCATTGACTTAATTGATTTATTTGCATAAAGCCTGCCAGTATTGGCCCTTCGTCGTTCGACGTGGAGCACGTTGCCAACCGCTATTTCTGCCCGTGCTTCCTTGAATGGGCTCACCCGATTTTTCTTAATTTTATTTGGAAACATGTTGTTTTGATAGTTCAGCCCCAGATAATGTCTCTCCGTGCTCACGGTAACCGGTGGATGTAATTCACTTGTTAGAGGGGAAACGTCGCTCTCCTGTTACTCTGGGAAAGTCAGCGGTGCACTGAGTTCCACCAGGCGCAGCGTTGCAGTTTAACTGTGCAGAGATAATTTACGGCGCTGTCTCTGACTAGAAGTTTAATTCCCCTGAACTTTCGGTTGGATATTTATGTGACATTCACAGCGCACTGAAACACAATAGCCTGTGGCTGAGCCGATTCTATGGCGGTGAGCAGAAATTATTCACAGCCTACACAAGGGCACGCACGCACACACACACACACACACACACACACACACAAACTCACTGGTTGATTGTGTGTTTTCCTCGCCGCAGGCGGCTGAACCGTAATCAACTGCAGCAGCTTCCTGAGTTGCTGTTTCAGAAGAACCCTGCCCTATCTCGACTGTAAGTACATTTTTCTTATTTCAACGGAGCACACAGCTTTTTGGTTCCCGTGAGTTAACATGCCGCCTCCCTTTGTCGTTTCTTCATTATGCAAGGCACCAGTGTTGCTCAACAATGCGCCGCACATCGAGATCTCAAAAGGTCTGACGGATGTGGCCTTCGGTTTGGTTTGGGATTAAACACAATTAAAGACGGTTTAAGCTGCATTGCACTTGAACGGCGTCGGGTCTCATTCTCACTCAGAACTACCGGGGGTGAAGTGTGCACAGAGATTTCCACTGTAGTTGCTGTCTGCAAGATAAAATGAACCGTATAAGTGGAAATATTAGTCATTGCCACATCGTCTAGCCTTCGTGCCACGTCATAACGTTTCCCATGGCTAGTCTGTGACAGAAAGCTGTT
This sequence comes from Apeltes quadracus, assembly GCA_021346845.1. Taxonomy (NCBI): domain Eukaryota; kingdom Metazoa; phylum Chordata; class Actinopteri; order Perciformes; family Gasterosteidae; genus Apeltes; species Apeltes quadracus. The sequence continues at coordinate 8,102,580 of CM037922.1, forward strand.
GTGACATCAGGATGTCTGTGTTACCTAATGAGGTCATTTTATGTCACATGAGAAGTCCCTGAAACTCCCTCTGCTAGCGGACTCGTATGCTTCCATCATAGGAATGAGATGTTTCATCATCTCCACTTGTTAAAGCCATTCGAGGACTGTCTCAAAGCCACACGTCCTAGTGCCCAGTGCAGTAAGAAGATCCCTCAGCAATGTCAAATTCATGACCACATCTGCAACAAAGCTATAAAAAAAACACATTTTTATGTCCTTTCTTCGAGATAATCAGTGTCTTTGTTGCTAGATGATCATTCCAGCTCTCGTTATTGCAGTTCAGATATCTCAAGCATCTGGGAATACTGCAGTAGTGGGATGTGGAAAAATAATTTCCCTCCCTTCAATCCACAGAGTGGTACAACCAACCCCTACCTGTCCACAGCCCCTCCGTCTGTTTATCATCTTCAACTTACAGCTGAAACCTCACGGCACCGATTATTTTGCCAAAACCAGCCTGTGGCGCTTGAGAGGGTCAAAGCGTCGTCCTTTGGGGGGCAAGGCCATCCGCACAGAGCAGCACTGCGTTGTCTACTCGCAACAGACAGAGAGCAGACTGAGGCCCTCCAGACCAGCGGATGGCCTTGAACAAGCGTGATTAAGTTCATCTGGAGCAGCGGGCCCGTGCCAATAGCTAACGCAGCTCCCCTGTTTCATCCCATCTAAGTCCGCGCTCGTTATTCTAGACCTCGCACTGGCTTTTCCTGCCACGTCCCGGAGAATGAGACTTTGTTTAACGTTGCTTAATCGGTTCGCTATGTGTCTGGGTATACACTCATTCGGTACTTTCTCCTTGGCTGGGTAAAAAGCAACTGTAATGGATCTTAAAGCTTTTCAAGTGCGAAAATGGCATACGTTCTTCACCGGTTGGAACCAAATGTGCAATCCAGGGGCATGCGATTGAAAATAATTCAACCTTTATCGTCCACATATTTGAGTGGCAGTGGCTACTTTGTGAAAGTATTTTAGGGCTTGTTAAGGTCTGGTTGTGTGGGATCCGCAACAGCAGTAGTAGACAATGGTTTTTCCTAACGTGTGTGTCTTAACTGCAGAGCGGCGTGTCTGGTTCCGGTCTGATGCGGTCCGGTTACAGCCTTGTCTCTGTCCCGCCTGCAGCTTTTAATGGACTTAAAAGGTTCTCAACTCCCAGAGGAAGAATTGCGCGCTATTTTATGTGTGTGTGTGTGTGTGTGTGTGTGTGTCTGAGGATGACAGAGAGAGTCTACGGTCGCATACGCGCGTGGTGTTTGTGTCTTTGCACTTGCTCAAAGTCCTCACAATGGCTGGTTAAAGTTTGCCTTTATGAGAGGTTAACAGTGAACCCTTTTCTCTCCTTTTATACACTCTTCCCCGGCGCCTCTTTGACTCCTCGCCTTTGCTCATCCTGCACTGAGGGTTTGAGAAAAGGCCTTGTACAAATATATATATATATGTATCCATTTTGAAATGATAACTTTCAATCTTTGCAATAATTCTGCAAAAGATCAAACACGGATGTCTTGTTTCATGTGTAGAACAAATCGTCTAAAGCATGTGACTGAACTATGTTGTGTGCGTCCTGTTCTAAAAGTCTGCTCCTTCATCTGCGCCCCCGCCCCTCCGTTTCTCCCCACGCCTGAGAGACACCAGCCGCAATGATGCATTAGGGGCCGAGGAGAGATAATTGGAATCGTTTGGAGGTGATTATAGATGGTTAGAGTTGGTTAACGCTGCCTGTGATGGATGGCACCAATGAGAAGGTGAGCGGGGCGGCGCAGAACGCCGCTGAACAATAACAGTGAAAACAGAGTCGCATTCATCACCGTTAACAACCTGTTGCCCCCCCCCCCCCAGCCCAGCCCAGTGGCCATGACTTCTCCGCTTCCCACTTCCACTGCACTTCAGATCTGTAATCTACTCATCCGGGTCTGTAATTAGTGTATTTTCGCAGTGGGAGAGCAGCAGGAGGAAGGAAGGAAGGACAGGGCGATAGGTGATAGGTGATAGGATAAGGGGGACAGGCGGAGGTGGAGGTGGAGGTGCAGTGCAGTTAGCCTGCATGGCCCGCCCCAGGGGAATAGCATCTGGTTGGTGCTCAAGATGGGGGGGTGTTTGATTACCCAGTTGCTTGTTGCCGCCACAAACAAATGGCAGCAGCAACAGCTTGTTTGAAGGGGTGTTGCTTTCATTAATGGCTAACTAGCAGTATCAGGTTGTTGGGGGGGGTGAGGGGGCGGCTATATCTCCCTGGTAGGTATGGAGGAGGGAGGAGGGAGAGAGGGAATCTCACCCTTCTTAAGGATCTTTTCATGTTAATACTTGACTACTGGTGTGCTGGTATACACAAACCCCAAACAAACGCGCCGAAATACTGGCCGGGTGACACACATGCATAAGCGCACGCTCACACGAGAGAGAGAGAGAGAAAAAAAAAAGAGGGGAAATGTAAATAACACCAATTAGGCACAACCACACAAAGAATAACACTATAATTACATCTGTGTGTGCTAATGTGAGGATGGTAGACACACACAAGGGATTACGTCCTTCGTATGGCTTTGACTAGATAAAAGCGCGACTATGTGTTGACGCAGAGCTGCCGGTTCAGTGTTTGTGTTGGAGCGACGCTGTGTTTTCTGTTTGTTGATCGCTCGATGCTTAGGGAACGGTAGCTCGGTGCGAAGAAAGAATTCTTTGAGGGAAGGAGGCCTAGAATAAATAATGTGCACTATCATTACATTTATAAATCTATCTCTCTGTTATAGTTTTCCTACTTGTTTGGACGTTGTTAACATTCAGTACCTTGTGTAAGACATTGATAGACTTGTAAACTTGCTCTGGTGTTCCAAAACTTTATGTGCCACAAAGCCAGCAAATTAACTTTTGACTTTTTGTGTATGATTGGCTGAAAGAGATTTTTTTGTGTGTGTGTGTGTTTGTATAATACTGCGCTGTGTGTGTGTGTTTGTATAATACTGCGCTGTATGTGTGTGTGTGTGTGTGTGTCTGGCAGGCTGTTAATGGCCCGAGCTGGTCTTGTCGTTTCCTTCTCTTTGTCTCTGCTCATGAATGACCTTCTTCGACGTGCTCGGTCTCTCCCTCTCCCTCAGAGGATTGCTTGGGCCCCCACTTGGCAGCAGTCTCCATGGCAACCCGTCTTCATCAGTAGGTTTCTGTGCCATAGACGGCCGACATCCTGATTTCTTGACTGTGGTTGTGTGGCACTAAGTAAACACTGACAGAGACTTTACTGGGTAAAGTTCAATTCAGCGGAATACCTGCATGAGAGAAAGTGGCTACTTAAAAGGTTGGATAACCCAAATGTTTTTCTACTACCAGAGGTGCAATACCGTTGCATTTAGCTCTACTTATTAATATTTTTGAGATTTTAATTTCTCAGAATATAGAGAACAGCAACACGTGTCTCAACTTTGGGAGATTTTTGTTTTTCTCTAAATAATATATATGCATTATTTAGAGAAAAACAAAAATCTCCCATCATACTTGGGAAGAGGCAGATATTTCAAAACCTGAATAAATGAAACCAAACGTAAACGCTTTTTCTAAATTGGGCTTCAGTACTTTTTTTGCAATGGTATCTCTGACCTAGCGGCCAACCAAAAAATACCAGGCCGGCCTTAACGCTGCCTCTTTCCCGGCCATGTCCTTGTCAGCTGGTAAAAGCGGCTTTTACGGCGGGTCGCTGTTTTCTTTGCGAGTCGCACCGTGTTGAGAGAGACGGGGAGAGACGCAGACCAAACCGAAGCGCTGAGAGTGGATGCCAAAAGGGGGTAATTTTAAAACCACTCTGCCATCTGAAATATTCACAACCACACCACAAAGGGAGCAGGAGAGAAAGCGAAACAAAAAGAAAGGAGACGGAAGAAGAACAAAGGCAAAGAAGAGGGAGGGAGACGGTCAGGGGCTGAAAAAGACGGGAGCAAAGTTGTGGCGAAAGCAGGAGAGAAACAGCAGTGTTTATATTTACTAACGATTCTGTGTCCTTCCTCATGAATAATTTAACAGATGGATTGAAGCTTGTTAAATATTCCCACCAAAGCGCCGGGACATCAGTGCTGTTTTGTGTGTGTGTTTGTGTGTGTCCGGCGTCTGGTACACACTGCTCTACATGCTCACCCATATCACCTCTGATGCTGTAAATATTCATACAAGCTACATACAAGTGCTTCTGCGACGACCGTCCCAATTATGCACATGTGTGTGCGGCTGCACGTACGTCTTAACATCGGGTACTGGTCTGGTCATTATGAATTGATACGGCATGAATAAGACATCACAGTGTGGTCTAGATCCGTCATATACACACACCCACACACACACACACACACACACACACAGGGATTTTACTCGCAGAGCTGCCGGAGGAGGCCTCCTCCTTCTCCTCCTCCTCTTCCTCCTTCACTTTGCCTCTGTGACGGCTGGTACAGATTGAAACTGACGCACACAGAAGGAAAAGGCAGCCCTCATGTCCTTACACACACACACACACACACACACACACACACACACACACCACACTCACACACACACACACACTACACACGCACACGCACACGCACACACAGGGGCTTATGGAATGCTGCATTTCCAGCCAGGAATAACAACCCTTATAGTGCTATTCGGGTTGCTCAGCTTGTGTGTTTGAACACATGCTTAGTGGACGTGTGTGTGTGTGTGTGTGTGTGTGTGTGTGTGTGTGTGCATAATGGCTGTGTACGCCTAAGCAGCATGGCTTAAGAATGCCATCAGAATATAAAAGCCAGCTCATTCATCACAAACTTAATAGAGTGCAATCTCCTCGCAATAGGTGTTTCCCTCACTCTGTGCATCTGTCCATCTCGTTACGGTTCCGCTCTGGATCTGGGGTTTCGATCAACCATCTCTGTCCCGGATCATCATGTGTAAGTGTCGTGTCTGTGGAGGTTAGCAGGACGACTTTTAGTGTCTTTGTAAAATCTCTTTTGATGAGCTGTTAGGGTCTTGACTTGAGACCATGGATGTCAGCGTTGGATGTGACCCAAACAGACCCGAACCGACCCAACCTCTTCCCTCTTCAACGCGAAAGGGGAAGGGGGGGACGGAAAACCCAGCACCCTCCGAAGCAGGAAGAAGCACATGATCCCCTACTGTGTCTATGAGATTCAAAAAGGAAAAACAAACTGCAGGGCAAATCATTCCCTAGAAACGCACACACACACACACACACACACGCGCAAACGCAATCACACAGATGCCACTGCACGCTCACTCCGTCCACCTCCCGCTGAAATGCGTCTGTAGGAAACACAAAGAGTCTGAAGTTGAAATGGTTCAACAATTATATTTTCTGAATGAGATCTGATCCAACGGCTTGGGAAAAGTGTGGTGTATCGGATGGAAAGAGATTTTTAGTTGTGTGTGTGTGTGCGTGTGTAATTATAGGCTTTGGGCCCATCCCTCTATCCGCTGGAAGGAGAGTCTTCGGTTGAACTCCTTCCTCTTCCCTGTGGTTGTGTATCCATGTGTTGTGTATGTGTGTGTGTGTCAACTGCGGACTGTGTCTCGTCTCTGTCTGTGCTGCTGAGCAGGTCCATTCTTAGAGCTTTACACTTAGCACACCTCCAGGCCTTTTCTCTGTGAAACCCGACGGCTTGTAAGGACCGACGCCTTGTGCGCCTGGAGGGTTAATGGGGTCAAGAGGTTTCAGGCTGGTGGTGAAAGACGCCAACTCGTGACAACGGGTTTGCTGGTTCAAATCTCAGCGAGAGGAATCTTTGTTGGCGAGAAGAATTGGGGCGGCGTTTGTCGAGGTACGCTTGAGCACACCACCTCCCTCCTTCAACTCCAATAGAGCAGCTAATTGGCAGCAGTGGACTTAAATAGCACATCAAGTGCTGTAAAGCTGCGGCATATGTGGCTAAACAACGCATCAGCATTTATTTAACATCTCCATTAACTGTTTTTAAGTGTGTGTACAATCGTTTATTATTTCTAGCGCTACAAAAAGTAACTTCTGATCACTTTTTGACCCTCAGACAAACTACGTGTAGTGGGTTTCAAACAAAGAACGGCTCCTCTGAGTCGTCCCGTCACTGAAGCCGAGCTGTGTACGCACATATGATTATTCACAGTCACCAGTGATTCGTGCATATAAAGTAACATACATAGCTATCATATTAGTCCCAGAGCCACTGTGCAGATGTGCTTTGGTGACAAACAGTGAGTTTCTCAGTGCAGGAGGTGTCTCTCCTTCTTAGCGTTGCACAGTGTAATAGGAAGTCGCTGGGGGATGGAATTGATTCTCCCGCCCCGCTGTTTCAACTAGTATACACACACATGCACACACCCGCCCCACCCAAGAAAAACTTGAGTGTTACATCTGAGAATCAGACGGCTCTACTGTGTGCGTGTGTGTGTGTGTGTGTGTGTGTGTGTGTGTGTGTGTGTGTGTGTGTGTGTGTGCGTATTGCGAATGCAGCAGGGCCTGCGGTCACACTAATCTGACACCTTCAGGGAGGCGATGAGGACAGATGATTACTGAGGGAAAAGGAGTCACAGAGAGGTAGGGGGTGCGGATGGAGGACACAATGGACGACATGGAGGAGAAGCAGTTTAGCGGGAGCGAATTATAAAGCAACTTTTGTAGTCATGTCATGCCGTAGATCTTCTATTTCACATTTGATTTGTTATTTATACAGTTCTTGCGTAAACGTGAAATTGTTTTTTTGGGTAGTTCAGAATTACTTTTACCCAAATCCAGTGTAGCGCCAGAATTCAATCAATGGTCAAAGAATAAGAAAAGTGCAAAGCGGGCAAACAATAGGTTTAAGGACCTCAAAGTGAGCAGAGCAATAAATAGTGTGGGGATGGAGTAAGTGGGGTTGGCTGATTAAAGCAAGAGAAAGAAAAAGAAGCAGGGAGGAGAAAGATTGGCCTCATCTGTCTACTTTGAAAGGATTCTCATCTCCTCTCATGTATGTGGCTGTGCTGGGATAGAGAGAGAGATACAGAGAGAGAGAGAGAGAACAAGGAGAGGAAGGTACCTTCAGTGCAGCAATAGCCAAAAGCCCCATTATCACTTCAAAGCCGGACTCTGCTAAAGAAGGCCTAAATGTGACACAGGGGCCCTATGGATGATGACACACGGCTCAGAGATTGGAGTAGAAAGCCTCCTCCCTCCATTCGCTTCCACCGTTTGCCTTCTTTCATCCTCCCCCCCCCCCCCCCCCCCCCCCCCACCTTCTCCTCCCACTGTACCTCCCTTCCTCCCTCTCACTTACGTTGTCCCACCTTTGCTATCGCTTTAACACCTGGCTGCCCGGACTGGCGAGCCGTTGGATGAGCTCTCGTTCTGCGTCTCTCCATCCACTGTGGCTTATAAATGGCCTGGGGCCTGGAGGCCCTGGTTAGCCCCAGGCTGTGGTAACGAGCTTGCAGGCCCTTTCATGTGGAGATCAAGCCGATGGCTGGAGGGGGGTGTCGACGGTGTGAGTGGAGTGGATATTACCGGCATGGTGGATTGTGGCTTGTGGAATAGAAGAGTAATTGGTCAGCTCCAGCCCGGACCAGGCCTGCACATGCGGAGAGTTCCCATGGAGTCGGTAGTGTCCCAACCATAGAGACGCACAACGCTGTCAAAGAACGGGGCAAATCATTATAGTTTGTTAAAGTTATAGCATTCCTCTGCAATACGTTATCCTGGAGACCTTTCTAGATATTTACACGACACGGGAGGTCAGATGCTTTAAGCAGGACAACGGTGTATAAATCAGCGGCAGGCACACAACCTCCAACATCGTTTTAAATCACTTCACTCTGCTTGCTCTCAGGGTGTGTCAATACTTCATAAAATACGCCATCTGAATAAGTCCAGACACAGGAGCAACAGAAGGGTATTTGAACAAAGTCTAATGCTCTTTGATTTGACTTTGCCTAAAAGACCTTGGCCACTCCTTAAATCCCCTTTGTCTACCCCGGGTAAATCCTCCAAAACCAATCCGTGTGTGTTTGGGTGTGCCTATTAATCCGTAACGCAGAGCCACACACCATTATTGCCCCCTAACCCTGACACCTCCATTAGACCAGTGGATGGGGATTACCTCTGACTTGTAGATCAAACCACTTCATGGCTGTTCGTCTGTGCCTGGGTTGCACTTGATGGTCGCTGACGATCAATTAAGGTGACAAACGGTGAGAAAAGTCTGTTGGATGATTACAAAACCGTCTTTGACTTGCTTGATTTCTCTCCCTCAAGAGTTCTGCAGGCAAGTATATTACGGTAATTTACAATGGTGTGAGATAGAGGGAAGCATACAAGTCTTTCTCTGTGTTAAGTATGTTTGTGCAACTGAAAATAGGGTACAGTGTGTGTGTGTGTGTGTGTGTGTGTGTGTGTGTGTGTGTGTTAGCAAAGGGGATATGTCCAAGTTCCACTTCATAAAGCTGTTGTAAAAGAGGGGAGGCCATTCATCGCTAACAAAGAGTTTTCACATGAACCAGGCTAACAGACTGGTGCTGGACGGCTCTCCACACTTCCTCAACACTCGTTTTGCCCATTTTATTTCCTCTCTCTTTCCTCCCTCCCCCCTGCTCAACTGTCCTCATGAGTTAATTGTTGAAACATCTTATCATTGTTCTTCATACAGTTGGGTGCAAGAAGAGACCTTTGACAGGAGCTGCATTTACTTCACTTTGGCATGAGATACTGATCAGACATCTGATCAAAGATGGATATGTGATAAATAAACAAGTGAAATTATTTGGGTGGGTTTGTTGTTCCACTCATTCTTTCGTTTTTTTTTTTCTTCTTGTATGGCTCCTAATAGTTTCTATGGAAACTGTTTTGAGTGTTGTGCTGCGTTTGGCCCCTCGGCAATCTCACCCCGATTCACCTTCCTAACTGTGTTACTGGATGTACACAGCGGAAAGATGGTGATACATCTGTCTTAACACCCTTGTTCCTCCAAGGGCAGACAGATGGAGAACTGAGGAACAGTTTCTTTCACTATGCGAGAAAGGTCAAAGCTTGAGGATGTTGGTGTCTTTATTACTCCATTTAGCTGATTTCAGGTGATGTGGAAGTTAACGCTGTCTTAGTTAGTCTCAATACTATAACAAAGATATTTGGTTTGGCAGATGACTGAAACAGCAGATTATAATTTCTCTGCTTTTTACTTCTCCGGCTCGACTTCCAGCCCTCGCCCCCAAAAAAGAAAGGATGATGTCGGATTGTTTTTGTTTGCTTGACCATTGCATTGCAATTGCAGTGATCTGATCGGAGCAAAGTTGAAGGGAGGCGTGCAGCGGGGTTAGATAAGCCCAGCCTTGTTTCCCATGTAGGCCCCCTTTTTTATGACATGCTTAAAGACGTGTCCTAACACCATTCCCAGCACCCCTCGTTCTCTCCTCTCCCCACCTCGGCTACCATCCCTCCCTCCATCTCCAGAGAATAGCCTGCCCTTTGCTCAAGCCATTCCGTCTCCTTGGAGCTCATTGTTCAATGGTTGCTAGGCGATAGCTGGGGCCTCATTTGGTCACCTTGGATACAGGGGGGGGCCTGGGTATTTGGTATGGGGTCAGGGCTGACAGAGGTGACGCAAAGGTGTGTGTGTGTGTGTGTGTGTGTGTGTGTGTGGCTACGTCCAAGGTTGTGTGCACACATTGTTACCCATCAAAGTATGTGTGTGTGACTGGTGTGTGTGTTTGGTTAAGGGTCAGGCGTGACAGCGCTGGTACAATGGAATGGGGCGGGACCAACCCCTCCTTCACCATTTATTAGCCTATTCAGTCACCCACTCCCCTGCTCCAAGCCAGGCTGGGCCAGGAGGCAGCCGGGCTGTCAGTCACATGGGGGGGAGGGGCGGACAGGGGATCCTAGAAAACAAAATTATTGAGTAACACAAGAGCTGCCGTATCGCTCTAAAGAGGAAATTAAAGAAACAAGCAGCCACCGTAACGGCAATTATGCGACTCTGAATAGACCACTGTCTTTAAGTTTTCAATGTTATTTACTGCACTCACACCTGCTCTCTCTCTCTCTCTCTCTCTCTCTCTCTCTCTCTCTCTCTCTCTCTCTCTCTCTCTCTCTCTCTCTCTCTCTCTCCCTCCAACTTGTTCTTTCTTCCCGACTATGTGTTTCTCTCTTTCTGTAAAATACAAACCAGGAGAGAGCCTCTTTGTCAGTCGCCCCTTCTGAATTCCGATCCTCAATCGTCAAGCTGGTCGTGGCTGGCCGGCCGTGGAGAGCCCTGCAGTTGCTTTCATGAACTTCAACCATACACACACACACACACACGCGCGCGCGCACACACTAACAAACCTATACTATTGTTGCCAAAGTTGAAGCACTCAGTTTAGTCTATACGACAGCGTGATGGCAGCGTAGGCCTGTCGTCCGACGTCATTCGTATCTGCCGTGCATTCCCTGAGCCTTTCACAACCGTTCCATACATTCTTGGTCATTACTCTGATTACTTGCACTGATTGGACTCAGCTAGGGTTGCTTTTGAAAGAAATGAAATGAGTACATTAAAGCAAGGATCGCTAATTAGCACTACCAAGATTTCCAGAGCAAAACCAGCAAAGAGCGTTTCCTTGTTTTGTGTCCGTGAGTCATCAGGAACTGTTTCGTGGCATTTATCCAACTTTTAACGGATGGGACACTTAAACTCCGTCCTGCTCACCTTAGCTCTTCAATCACAGGCATCCCAGTGTTCTGTTTTGTCCACAAAAGTGGCACTCTGAATAGATTATACAATGCCAATGCGCTGCAGAAATGGTACGTGGTTGCTCCGTTGGAAAAAAAAGTATCCCCTCGAGCATCAGTTTTCCCCCTGAAGGCTCTGCACGTGTGTGTTCCAGAACCAAAGGGGAAGTGTTGCAGATTACCGGCTAAATCTCTGCCTTGTACTCTCAACAACAATCAGCGAGGAATGCGACGTCTTCGCCTGAGCTGTAACCGATAGCAGATGAAGACGATCTGACATGCCCGCGCAGAAGGAAAAGAAGAAAAGCCCGGTTCCGCGGAGGGCATACCTGCGCCGAGAGGCAGGGTGTGTCGGGCCTCTCGGGGTTCAACGCTCCCACAGAACCGCAGTGTTAATGCAGCAGAAAATGACTCCAGGAACGGGCACGTAAACGGTGAACATCGGGAAAAGTCAGTTCTCCTTTTTTCCAAAGCCCCACGCTGTTTCATTGAGGGATCATTGAGTGTGGAGGCAAAAAGATTCCCATACATGGCATTCATCAAAACAAGTTATTGAAAGTGGCTTCAATGCATTAATTCAGCGGGCGAGCTGCATTGTGGGGGCGACCCCGGGCGGCGGCGTGCATCGCTGTCAGTGGAGTGCTAACCTTTCTTTGTACCCCCTGTTTGGGCCAGTAACCTTGCTTTGTTGTGCTGTGTGTATCAGGGTGTAGTGTGACTCCCCTTCTCCATAAATCACTGTCAGATTCCAATGGTAGGAAACAAAGCTCTCGCCCGAAGCTTGGATAATGGGGGTCGTTTGTGTGTTTTGCGTGCGCCCGTTCGTGCGTGCGTGTGTGTCGAGCCCGTAGCCCTTCATTCACCAATCAGCGGCTAACTGAGTTTATGAAAATTCATTGAGTGTGAGATGGGATTTCTTTCCTTCGGATGAATACTGCATGAAACGCAACATTGGTGACAAAACACTCGATTTCAAGGAAGGACCGGGGGAGGGGAGGGGGGAGAAAAGAGGAAAGGAAAGGGTGAGGAAATGGGGTTGATCGCTAGTGCGCGATGGAATAAACTGCAGCACTTCTGTCACTGCGTGCACGTGTGACTGCGTGCGTCTGTCCCACACAGGGGGCTCATAAATAAATGATGTTTGAAATGAGAGCAGCTCTCCGTAGACCATCTCAACTTCATGAGGAGTGCTTGTTTACAACTCGGCGCACACACACACAAACACACACACACACACACACACAGAAACGTGCGCGCTATGCAAGAGCCGAGGTTCATGTGCTGTTGTGCTCCCCTCTCCAGGAACATGTCGGCCTCCCGTGAGCCTCGAAGTGTGTGTGTGTGTGTGCGTGTGTGTGTGTGTGTGTGTGTTCCACCTCCCGGACCTTCATTCGCGTTGCTCTCATTACTTTGCAGGCCAAAGTAAACACACATGCCCATAAACACCTACCTTGTGAGATAGGTGGGAGCGCATTAGCGAGCTCAGCAGAGCAAACACGGTGATAAAGGTGGGATTTCGGGCAAATCCCACCGGGAGGAAGCGGTGGGGAGGGGAGAGGATTTACCTCCGGTGTCCTCGCAGGCCCGGGCTCGATGGGAGCCCGTGACTTCTCCAAGCAAACAGTGTTTGGCGCTGACTCACGGTTCCCGTGTCTTAATATATCATTACTTCTTTCAGGAAAGACTACATTCTCCTCAGGAGGGACGACTGGCTTCCTTTTGAGACAAAACACCGACCTTTTACTTTTCTCCCTCCGGTAAATGAGGTGATGTGGGAGAGAATGAGAGGCAGAGGTGGTGGGGCACCCATGTGAGAGAGAGCGAGAGAGAGGGATTTATGGGTGTCAAGGAGATGGACATTGTTGCACAAAGGATTTCCACAGTCTCATAGCTTCTTTGTCGATGTTCATACTTCCCATATCTAAGCAACTGGAGCAAAGGTCGGAATGGAGGAAGGAAGAAGGAGATGAGGGAGAGAGAGAAATGGCGGAACGGATTTATGGGAGGGGAGACAGTTTTGGAATTCCACAGCGGTTTTAATTACAGACAGTCTTTTTAAATATTTAGAGCACAGATGATCTCTCTGTATGCACCAGGCTTTGTGTGTGTGTGTCGACTGCACATTGCCATTTGAGAACTTGTTTGTTTGTGCACATATTGTGTATACGTAGTCCTGTTAATTATGTGTGTGCGTGTGCGAGGCGTATCGCGTATTATGTTTTGTGCAAGAGATAAACCTGAGAGATTCCTTCTGAATGCAACAACTGCAGTGCTGCTTTACTGTTGGATCCATCTCATTTATTCTTCAACTTCTTAGTTTTCAAAAACACTTTGAAAACTGTGCTAATATGTCTTTTGAGATTGTAACATCATGCGGGTGTAACAATGCCATCAAATAGCCAGTCCGTTTTAGTTTTGTTTACATATTCCTTCTTCAGATATATTATTTGACTTTGGCTTATGTTACATGGAAACTACTGAACTGCTGAATGTTAAGTGCTGTGGTGTCCAAGTGCTGTCACTTGGCACCTATTGATATGTGGATGAGGTTAAAGAAAAACACAAGATTGTATGTTCCCTCTTAACAGCATAATCCTTTTCTCCCCGACTGCAGTAAAGATTCTCATTTCCCCCCACTTGACCTAAAGTAGCGGGCCACCACCAAGCCGGGAGAAGCGGTAAAGACTGGCTATGAAAAAGAATGGCGAGGTAAATAAAAGCCACCGGAGTCACGCGGGAGAATCTCGAAGTGGTTTAAAGGTGCAAAGTGCTTGAGCTCGACAATGTGGGTCATGTTGTGAGATAAAAGCCTGAACTGCTCACATGGTTTTTTTTTTTTTCGCCGTCTGGTCGGCTGCATCTGTCTGACTGACGTCCAGGTGCAAAAAGATAGAGGGGCCGTAATCTCCTCATCATTGAACAGGGAACTACAGGATGTAAAGTGATGTGACCGCTGTGGGACTGTGAGCCCTATGAGGCGGGGGGGGGGGTTAAGTGGAGCAATATCCTCCTTGCATGTGTGAGGCGGGCAGCTCCTGTTAAAAGGGTGCTATCGTGAGTGTGCAGTCTCTCCGTCTCCCCGGGTGTGTTGTTGTTGTTTGTTCAGAGCGATGCCCGGCCGCGGTCCGGACCCAGACGGGTAAATTACAGACGGGTGCCTGTAATTTTGATGCAGCGCGACGTTCTGCCGGCTCACGTTGATCGCTCGTTGACAAAGTTAACGAGCGCGGATGTGAGGCACGGAGTTCCCTGCACAAAGACATCAAAGTGCCGCTGGCGTGACCGGCCCGCTGTGAGACGGGCTTCAGGCTGACACCCAGGCTGCCGCAACCCCCGATTCCCCAGGAGGGGTGATGGGGGAGGGTGGTGGTGGAGGGGGGGGTTCTTGGCACCAAGTGGGAGCATCTTGTATGTCTTCATCCTTGTCTCCCTCTTTCTCTCACACACCCATTTCTGTTGCATGTTGGGCATTTGCGGTTCTTGGAACGGCTAATGGCAAAGCAGCAGCAAACGATGATCTGCCTCTGCTCACCACCTGCTGCTTGGGAACCTGCTGACAGCACACAAACGCACACAAAGGTCTTGCTACTAGGTAACCCGTTGCCCGTCTGCCTTTTCATTCCTTCGACGGCAAATGAGAGGAGGGGAGAAGGCTAAATCCAAGAGCAAATATTAGCCTGTGCAGACAAAGACATTCCAGACAGGGTTGTCACTCTCACTCACTCATCCTTAAAGTCAGCCCCCCCCCAATCTCCCCGGCTCTTGGGAAATAAGGCATTTTCTTACGATTAATTGCTCATATTGGGGCACCTCCCCTTCTGCCCTACGCCCCCCCACTCACTCCCCTGCCTTTTGGAGGTTCAGATGTCATCCTCATCCTTGTCAGAGGGGTCTAATGGATCGGTCCCGCTCAGGGCCCTCCCAGCCTGACTCACAGGGTTGGGGTGAAAGGTCGCGGCGAGGAGGAGATAGGTACCTCGGAGAGAGGACATCCGCTGCCTGTTCCCATGTGTGTCTGTAGCTCAGCGTGTGTTTGCACTGTTTTCTCAGTAAACACCTTCTCTTCACTAGTGTGCTGTGCAGCTTGGTGGGGGGGGATTTGCACAGAGCCATAAAATACACAAAGAGAAAATAAATAGAAAGTTCAGCTGCAGGATGTGGCATTGTCAGGTAAGCATACAAATGTGTACTTGCACAGTCACACACACCCACGCACACACACACACACTCTCCATGTGTCTGGCATATCCATCAGAGCCTTTTGGGGCCTCCTGTTTTTTCTGGAGGTCAGAGTTGAAAATGGTAGAGACGTGTGTGTGTGTGTGTGTGTGTGTCTGTGCACGTGTATGTCAGCTCTGTGCAGAGCGTCAGTGTTGATCAAGTCTAGACCAGTGGGGTGATCTATTGCCATCTGAGGAAACACAAACCAAATGTATGTCTGGCAACAAGGCAAGTCAACACATATAAAGATAGATGACTAGAGTTCTGAGGGTCAGCAGTACTTTTTCTTCAAACGGTTGATAGTCTTTCTTGTGGGATTTTTTTTTTCAGATTCCTTTTCTTCCCCTTGACGCAACATGATATCAAAGAACTTCGGCAAGCATTAATATTGCAAATCACATTTCCACTCTAACATTGTACGTTTCTTGTGTTTCCTTTTTGAAGTGGGTGATTTTATTCCACCAACCCATGATGTCCCGTCTTCCTCTGCATCTTTATAAAGCTTTATTTCTTTTGCACACCCCTTCTCTCCCTTCTCCCCCCTCTCACCCGTCCTCTCCCTTTTCTCCTGGGTTGTGAGTTTTAATTTCATGCCCCCTGCTCTGACAGTTGGTCCTCCAGTGAGTGCCAGGCTGGCTTTGTGAAACACAGCTTCCTCAGGGGCTACTAGTCCCTCTAACACAAATTCAAACGCACGCACACACACACACAGCCACAGCTATGCATGAGCTCAGCCTCGGGCTATGCATCGTCATTCATGCAGAACTTATGACAATAAAGTGACCGAGAAGTTGCTCTCGAGAACACACAAAGACGCATGCTGTCGGAGATGAGATTACACAGTCAGGCACGGTGGCTTGTTAGTTCGACCCCGACGAACGGACTCGATTCAGTGTTTACACGCATGGAACAAAGAGCCATTGTATTCCCACGTATCCATCATAGCTGTCATTGTTTCCGTAATTTATCCAAAGGTATTGGCCTCATCTGGCCAGCGACAGGATGCTAACTGTACTGGCATGCATTCATTACTCCCAAACGGGCGGCTGGCCGACCTGGGGAGTAATCAGTCTGCATGCTAATGCTCATAGAAGATGATGGATTCGCTTCGGCCTCTATTGTGTTGGACTCTTATCCGTCCGAAAATACAGGAAATACTGTTTCCTTAATTCAGAGATGTATCATTTTTTGTTCAACTTGGAGTACACTTATACAGACAAAGAGATGCTTTTGCATAAATCTGTGTGTGTGCGTTTGTGTGTGTGTGTGTGTGTGTGTGTGTGCGCACATGTGTGCCTTGCCATTGTGGTAAAAATCCATGCTTACAGCTGCACCTCTGCAAGGGTTCATTAACCCGGAGAGTCAGTCCTCTCAAGCCTCATCTTCATCTGCTGATCATTCCAGATCACATCTGCTGCTCCATGCTGGTTACTCATTAACGCAAACATCCCAGGGCTACGTCTGACAGGGATATTATCATATTTTAAGGAATGCAAGAGGTTAATATCCCATGCCAAACAAATGCAAGAGACATGCACACCCTCAGTAAATGTTTTTGTTTTAGGACAGTTAAAAAGAATCACATTAAAACGTTCTTACACTTTATGGCATTAGACCGTGTATTTAATTCTGTTGTCATCTTTTTGTGTTATTAAGCAGGTGAATGGAATTGCAATAGAAATTCACATAAGACCACTGTGTCTTTCCAGTTACATTGTTGAGATTATGTTGGCCAATCCACAGACCTCTCTGTGAATTTGTTTTGTTGAAAATATAAGAAAGAAAGAACTAGTTTCAACAAAAACTGTTTGCATCGAGGTCTGCCATAATACTGTTAGGAGTCATTGTAAACATGTGGTTGGTCATAGAAGCAGATATTCACAAGCTGAAATGGTCCTGTTCTATCATTATGTGGTGGTTGTAAGGTTGCCCATATCGCGTATCAGCTGTCGGTGTGGGAGGATGAGGGTATTCCAGAGCAGGGTAGAGGACATTTTAAAAATCCCCACCAGTCACTGCTGCCCATTGTTAAGCGCTCTTTCTCAGGACAACTCCACCCACTGCCGCACAGCTGGGACCGACTCCATTGTCTTCCTCTGCCAGCCTTAGTCTTGCTCTAACAAACCGAACATACACATTTGCATGACTGCAAACAAACACATAGACGGAAACAAGGCGTACTCGCAATTCCAGCTGAGTTCCCTTTGTCTCCTAGCCACAAGCACCTCCGCAATTTCTGGCTTAGCACCTATGGACCCATCTCAGCGTTAGGATTTTCACATACTGGCACACACACGCACACACGCGTACCTGCAGACTAGAGTTTTTACTTGCGGCTTAAGTGAAACTGAATCTGAAACGCATTGGGTCGTTAGGTCTGGTAGAATTACTTTGTGCAGTGAAGTTAATTAAAAGAAAAAGAAAAAGTGGCATAGCATTTTAGCCGGGAGGCTTTGAATCACATTCATTTAATTTTACTTGATCCAGTTTTCCCTCTAAAGTAGTCACATCCCACAATGAACAGGACCATGTGGGCAACGCCTTTCACACAAGAGATCTCAGAAGTTGTTACAACCTAACAGAATTTATGAAAATGGCCGTGAGCTCACCATTTAGAGGAAGAGGCAAATAAAGCCATTAAAAGAAAAGAGGTTTTTGTGTCTGGTTGTGATATGTGTTAGTTCTGATGCCCAAGCGAGTAAAACCTTCCTGAAAGCCTCATGTTATATTCATGAGAAGATTTCCATAGGCTCGGAGACCCTACAGGTGTTTATTCGGCTCTTCATGAATGCCTTCACCGACCTCTGACACGTACACACACCTGTTATAAAAAGACACAACCATGCCGTAGCAGCGGAGCAGTGCTTGACCTTTAACCCTTGTGAACCCCAGTGAATGGCTATTGTTCAACTACACGAAAAAACTTGTTTCCTTTATTTTGCCTTATTTTGATGTCAGAAAATGGATTAAAGCAGAAATGATCAGCCGATCGTTAAATATGACGATCAACTAAACTTTTAAAAAATGACCGAAAAGTACTGGTTCTAGCTTTTCTTGTGACTAGTTTGTCTTCCATGGTAGTGAGCTGACTATATTTAAGTTTCGGGCGATTTTCAGAAAAAGCATGCAAATCTCACACTTAAGCTCGAAAAATTGTTGAATGGAATTTTGGTGATTCATTTATTTTTTATTTCTTTATTATCATTTTTCAGCACAGGTCTAATCCCATCCTCTGTCAGCCACACAGTAATGTGCACAGCAGTGTTTTTTCTCTCCAGCTAACCACTACCCACCTATATTGTGTCATTTGTGTTGCACCGGGTGCAGAGATGTGGGGAAGAGGGGCCTGACTCACTGCTGATTGCATTGGTGTCTTGCTGCATTAAGATAACGTGTGTGTGTGGGGAGTGAAGCACCATACGTAGGTAAGTGCATGCGCTGTGTCCTGTTAAAGATAAGGTGACACATGCCCGGGGTGAATTGTTGACTTGATGTCAGCCACAATGCACCTGTCTCGTACATCATTGTGAGCAAGAGGCAGTAAGGGTAACCGAGGGAAGAGCGTGCATCCTTCACTTCACCTCTCCCCTTTGCCGATGTGACCTTGTTGCCCTCACAGAAAGATCATGCATAGGCACTGAATATCTTTTTCAGTTTGTATCACGATTCGTGGTTGTCGATAAGATTCAAGGACGATATTGGTTCATTTAGAACAATACGATCCGAAACGATTCAGTGACTTGAAATCGATTCAGTAACTTTTTAGCCAAAAAATCAACCAGTCGATTTATTACATTTTAAAACGATGTTAGATCAATATATGTCGTCCATAAGGCCAACTCGCCGAGCACAGATCGATGTAGTTGGATCGGAGGAATATAAATCGATACATCGATGTAACGGCTGAATCGTTACACCCCTATAATGTATACAATGTAACAATCACAAGAGGAAATTATGTTTGTTTTTCTCTCTAATGAGATCATGTATTTAGACTAGGTGTCCTCGGCTGTGTAGCCCTTGGCAGGTGCCGTTGGGATGTTCTTTACTTTAGCTTTCAGAGGGACGGACCTGCTGGACAGAGCAGGCTTCATTTCTTGGTAGTTGCTCTGCTCGCCTTCCCCTCTGGCCGAGACCTCTCTGATACTTGTATGAAGGAGAGAGCCTCATGTAATGACTGGGAGGTTTCAAACAGAGGAAGACGAGGGACAGAAGAAGATAATCTGTGCAGGAGTTCATTCTGGTCAGCAGTAATCTAATCTCTTTATCCCTACGATTCATGTTTTCTTTCACTCATTAATTCTTCTCCCTCTTTGTCTCGTTGCATTTCTGCACCTCGACAAAGTGTCTTAAAGAGTGTTTAGTCTTACGTGTTGATTGTAATCCTTCTGACTGTGTGTGTCTTGGTGACAGCCCTGTGATCTGCTATCGTCTGCCTGTGGTTAGGTGTGGTGGATCTGTCATCCCAGCGGCTCAATATCACTGACCTCAGACCAGCTCTTCCAGGAAAAGCTGTCATCTGATATCCAGGATCAGTTTTCCACTTTTTAGGTAGTCAGCCGTCCACAAAGAGGCATCTTTAACTACTTTAGCCGGACCACACAGTGTGTGTGTGTGTGTGTGCGAGCGCGCGCGTGTGTGTGTGTGTGTGTGTGTGTGTGTGTGTGTGTGCGTGCGAGAGAGTGAGAGTGAGTGTGAGCAGACACCCAGATTGGCTTTGTTGTCTGACTAAATGGCTGTCTCCTTCCTTTTTACTCCTGTCCCACAGTGTAAAACATTAGTTCAATCCAGCAAAATGATTTCCAGGCTATTCCCAGAGTTGGAGATCATTATTTCTGGCTTGGTTTGAGGCCGCCGGCTAATGTAGGGCTCAGTAATGGCAGTGATAATGGAGCTCCTGAGAGGCGTGCTGTTGCTCACCCTCCCTCCTTCCCTATGTGATCTTCTCACACTTTTCTTCTATTGTCCAGCAGGTAGACAGCATGATGGATGGACGGGGCTCGGCCGTGTCCCTGTGCAAAGCGGCGCTGTCGTACACTCCGCCGTCGCTTGATAGCGCCTGTAAGCGTTTGTCATGATCGATGCTGCTCAGCTCTGCTCCATCACTCAGCTTCACTGCCAAGGAGAGGCTTGGACACACTCAGAAACACAAGCAGACATAATGCTAGAGGGACATTAGGGGAAATCAAGAGCTGGGAGAAAGGATAGAATTTCTTCCTTTTTTTTTTGCCATCTTAACTCTTTCATTAGCTTCACGGGTGGCAGCAGAGCGCCAAGCCAAATGGATGTATGTGCTCATATGGGTTTTAAGTCTATAAACACACAGAGACATCATGAATCACTTACAGTGAAAGAAGAGATGTGGGCAACAGTTGATCTGTGATGGGTGTGTGTGTGTGTGTGTGTGTCTGTCGTCCCTCATGTGGGCTTGATAAGTTCCACTGACATTGTGTTTTCTCTTGGCAGGTTGTTGAGTGATCCAGTCCGGGAGTGTTGTATGTTTCTCGTAAGCTGGTGAGCTGTAGATGATTAGAGTGGAGTCCATCCATGAAATCCCATTTAGGTCCCATCGGAAAAGACACCGTGTGTGTGGGAGTGGGGGGGGTTATGGGAGTGAGGGAGAGGGGAGGGGAGACGGTGTTATGCCAGCTATATTTTTCAGCATCAGAAACAATTCCCAAACTCGGATGCGTCCCCCCCCTTTTCCTCTCTGCATGTTTATAAGCAATGCAAAATTAATATATATATATATATATATATATATATATAATGTGTCACTCCTTTATACTTGAGAAAAAGATAAAGGTATAAATGAGTGACATGTGTCTTTACTCTGCCATTCGCTGTCATGGACTGGAAAAAAGCGAAAGATGCTGTCGAAATATGCTGCATTTGTTATCGCCACAGTCTTTGTTATTCAAGAATTTGTTGTAGAGCCTAAATTTAGGCCTCGAAGCGAGACGGAGAGACTTCTTTCTGCCTTTGTGTGTGAGCGTATTCCTGAAGCAGTGTGTGTTTATTCTTTGCTTTATTAAAGCAGCAGTCCCTCCTTACCCGCTCATCAAGTCCTCCTCCCACTGCGCTGCATCGAGCTCCCAGCTCTGCCTCAAAGGGACTAATACAAACACCTCGCACACTCTGCGTCTGGCATCACAATGCGTGGAACATGAACGAAGGATTTTATTTTAAAGGGAAATTTTGCTGATGGCCGTGATTGGCTCCCCTTCCCAGGTTGCTGTGTGGAGGAACACATTTCTGCGGGCAGACATGGAGAGAAAGTGCAGGGAGACCCAGCTAGAGGCCCTGTTTATCATTTATTTTACAGAATAACATTGTCAATGTGTGGAGAGAGAAGGACAAGGGGGGGGCTCGGGGGTGGGAAGAAAGGCGCAGATACTCTTGACCGCACACAGAACCACTCAGTCACTCTCTGCGGGCCACACAAATACACACACACACACATGTTTGGGTTTTGGCAAGCACCCAAAGGCCCTGCAGCCTTCGACTCCTTCTCGCCTCGTTCTCTCTGCGTTATCCCCCATTCTTAACACCTTCCCTCCTTTATTATCAGCCTGACAGTATGTACAAATAAATGCAGCGTGTTCATTTTATGCTTTTAGGAGCAGACAAGGGCCAATGGCCTTAACTTTCCCCTCCATGCTTTGGTTTGCTGTAGCTTGCCTTTGTTTGTCTAACCTGTAGCTTCTCCAGTGGAATGGCTCCATATTTACACGAGACCATGTGACCTCCATATTTCTCACGTGAGCAGTTTATGAATCATTGCACAGATACAAGATAAATGTGGATTAGGAAATACACAACAAATTTGTGTAAGTTTGGTTTGTTAATTTGAATGTGTTCCTCCTCATTTGTTCACACATTTCCAGTTTCACAAACTTCTCTCTGAAAGCCCACAGTTTATTTGCGTGGTTGTTTATGTGTGCGTGTGCCTACTTGTGGGTTTTTACCATGCAGGGAGGAAGAAGGTAGTTAGCAGTTAGTGGCAGTACACTGACATTCTTTTAACAGCCCTCGCACACCTCATTAGCTCTCTTAACGAGGGAGTAATCAGAACACTTGCCCCTCGATCTTTCAGTATTTTTTTTTTTTACCCCTTTTAATGGCAGAATGAAGTTAAGAGCATTTGGCAAGGGCAAACATGTTCTTATCACACAATCTAATCAAGAAAAAACAAACACTATTTTTTTAGAGACACTCATACGCTGGCACAGAGACAAGCAACATACAGGCACCTCTTTCACAGATCAGCAGTTATTATTCAATGTTTTCTCTGCTTGACTGTATAATTATCTCTAAACGGGTCACAGGTAAAGGTGCCTGTGGAGGCAGTAAAACGTGGGCCTAGTGCGCACCGCATTAGTGTATTTGATCGGTTGAAAGATCCTATTCAGCACTTTTAAATGCATTTTTAATATCGCTAAATCAACATACATTTTTGGAAGGCAAATTGCATTGTGAAAGCTTTGGCATTTATTGACCTATGGGAGTATTTCTAAGTACTATTATTTTAAAAAAAAACAACTAAAAGTTTACTTTAGAAACAACAAGTTTTCAAACCTGCAAAACCAATCCCACAGAAAAGTACAAACAAAGACAGATTGAAAAAGACAGTGTGGCGGTCAATGAAGGAGCGACTTAAATAGAAAACTAATCCTTAAACACCAGTGTGTATTTCCCCTCAGTTAAACCTCTAAAACCAAGACGTCAGAACACTAGCTCGTCCCGTCTGATTTATGATTCACCACGTCAACCAACTGTGGTTATGAAATCTCTAATCCTTGGAAATCGTTAGGCATGTGTGTGTTTTCACTTATTCATTAGCAGTGGCGTGTAACTTACTCACCGATGGGCACGCTGTGGCGTCTGGCGCCCTCGGGGTCTCTCATTGAGGCGGCGGAGCCACTGCAGCATCCCATGAAGCCCCTTTTGCTTTCAGAAGACAAACGTGCGATTGTATCAGTGAAGGGAGGTAGAAAGAAATGCCTGTTTTTCTCCCGTTGCTGTTGGGATAAGCATCTCCTCAGCTGCAGGAGGTGTTTGTGTCACACAGAAGAGAGTTAAAGCTGTGTACAGTATGAACGCAGAGTAGATGGGAGGTTAATGATGTGAATCAGACGGGAACCAGACATTACCTTCAATGTTCTGCTAATCTCCAGACCAGGCACCTTGAGCTACGTCTGATAACGTTGGTAATTATTCCACGTATGGGCTTTGCAGGGATTTTTGTAAATAGGCATACCAGTAGCTGAATAGCTATCACTGGCTGAGTTTATTTAACTTTTACGCCGACTAAACGATATCAGTGTTTTCAGAAGTGACATTTTAAAAATCCTGCCCGCAGCACGTTGGGGGCCGTAGTTCGTACGGCGAGGACACACCTGAAAACATGTGTGTTACCTCATCATTAGGGCCACAATGGAAATGAACTGTGAGCAACGCCACCTCAAGACAGCCAGGCTGCATTAATGAACCAACTGCCCATTTGGAGGTATGCGGTGCATTAAGGTAAATCTATACCAGGTCTAAGCCGCCCCGACAACCACTTGGCCACACTCCTCGCTTACTTGCATCGGTTCGAAACACCCGCGGTGAAAAAAGGCTGCTCGGCATGCATGAAACAAAGGAAACTTAAAAAGCTGCAGGCCTGACATCATTACGGAACTGTATCCGAGGCCTGGAGGCCGCAGCTATGCCTTGTGGTAGTCTTCATAGCGTTGTAGTGTAGTAATCTGGGCAGTGGAGAGTGCACCTTTCCAGGGATCATTTTACCCTGAACAGAGCTGGGAAAGAAAAGTTAATCCTGGAGGTAAGGTAGGTTGCACCGTCTGATGAGCCTGAGGTTTACTCAGCCTGAAAGCAACACACAGACTCGCATTGTTGAAAGTGCGTGTTGGCCAGACACTGAAATTTAGAAGGATTCAATGGAAGACACAAAAGACAGTTTGAGCGTTAGCTACGCTCGGGGTGCTTCTCAATTAATGCACTGTGGTGGTGTTTGCTGAAGGGCCGTGACATGCGATTACTGATGGAGACCACGGGGGGCCGAGATGCCTCTTCGTGGTGACCGTTCTCACACATTCATCAAAAACGGCTTTTAGAGATTTTTAGTTCTTCCCTGGAAACGTGCTTCCAAACTAATCAGAAATGTCAAACGTCTCGGAGCCAACGCAGTCGTGGCCGACCTTAGAAAACACCACTGAGGGACAACCACAGACTGTAAAATGTAAAATACACTATGGTCTCCCACAGAAATGTCCTCTTTGCTGTTTTAAGAATGTGTAAATGTAGAAACGTAGCGTTGCAAAATGTAATAATGCCTCTTGCTCCCATAGGAGTTGAACGTGTCAATAAATCCTCAAAGGACATAGAAGACAGAAGACAGAACCCTGTGATTATTTTTGTTATACTGTATGTAACGGGAGAGAAAGAACCAGGCAGATGGAGAAAGGCAATATAAGTAAATAAGAGAAGGGCAGACTTCGCCATCGGTTAGGGATGTCGTGGCATTTATTTTTTGGGCACTCGTAGTCGGACATCCAGTTATAAAGCGACCTCCCGCGACCTCGGCATCTAATCCAATCAAACGGCACCATAAGTGGGAGCAATATAGATCACTACAGCGAATGGTGTTACAGCGCGCTAATGGGATTATGGGGGTTTTAGTGTGCGGGTCCCCCCCCCCTCCTCCCCTCACCTCCCTCCTAGAGCCTTCGTTTGACTACTTACACACATTGTGCATTGTATTCGTGTTGTCGAAGCCTTCCTGCCCCGTCTTGTTTTTTCGCCTTCTCATTCCTGTTGCCGTCTTTCTGTTTCTCCCGCTGTCTACAGCAACCGTAGCCC
Organism: Apeltes quadracus; assembly: GCA_021346845.1. Lineage (NCBI taxonomy): Eukaryota > Metazoa > Chordata > Actinopteri > Perciformes > Gasterosteidae > Apeltes > Apeltes quadracus. The sequence continues at coordinate 8,127,391 of CM037922.1, forward strand.
GCGGCGCTCCGGCAACGATGTCCTCGCTCAGCAATCGCTTGTCATTTTATTTTCGAGCCCAACGCACACGGTCGGACACACAAAGGAGAGACATAAGAGAGGAGTCTCTGACGCTGTGTCTGCGGTACGACCTTAAGGCGTTGCCGTGTTCTTGCGAGTGTGTCAGCGTTGAAGGTGGGGAGAAAGTGAGAGGACTAATTAGTCATCAGATAGAGTGGTAGACCCAAAGAATTCCTCACGCATGCAGCGGCCGCGATAAGAGGCACCGCTACGGGCCGGCTGCCAGACCGACTCAGACTCTCGACTCTGCACTCGGTTTTTGCAAGGAGAACAACAAAGGAGCTGGAGGGAGCCCAGCGGCTGCAATGCGTGCAAGTCAGCAGACGGAAAGGTGGTTTCGTGTTTGCGATTTAGTCCTGCATAATATGACAGGCTGACGGAATACATAGATTATTGTGGTGTCGTAACCTCAACTGCCTGCTAACTCGAATACATCTGTGACGGCGAGGAAATGACACTGGGCCTCGGACGATGAAATTAGCATTGAATCTTTTGTTGAGAATAATAGCCAGACAGAGCTTTAGTCTTTACTATTGAAGTGTGATAATCTGTTACTTTATCCAACGAATAAAGGTTGCAATTGCACGGCGAGTACGTCACATGACCCAACCAGTTTTGGTCAACTGCCGTACGGCTTGATCTCCACAGACCTTCTGCTGCGGACAGTGTATTCATGTCCCATGAAACACTGAGCAGTGCACGTTCGGACCAAATGCCTCATTGTGTGTCGATCGAAGGTCAACAGTTGCCTCGGATTTAAATGTTCAAACGACGTGAAATCCAACACACACTGGCGTGTACGGCAGAGCGCTGTTTTAATGTCCGCTACACCGTGAAAGGCACAGCCCCCCCCGTTTTCACTGGACAGATTGCACAACACAAAAGGCTGCGGCGTGTTTTTGGTGCCTTCTTTTGTGTCCCGTTTAAATAATATACAACATTCTTTCCGAGGAAAATTCCGGGGCGTCTCAACAGTCGGGGGACATGGTGTGGGGCAGAAGTCATGAAAACAAATTTTGACATTACCCCAAGGAGTCCTATAAGCGTGGATAGTTGTGTGCGTCGAGGGAACGCCTAATGGGGCTTACGTGATCATTAAATAAGTACAAGTCCTCCGTCTCATGCAGAACGGGTGGGTTGTGTAGTTTTATAAGTACTCTGTTTACGTCTGAGCGGTGGGAGCCCTCCGTGTGTGTGTTTTTCAAGTCAGGAGCCTCTCTGGCAGCCCCCTACAGTTTCCTTGTGTGTGTGTGTGTGTAGTGTGTTTGTGCGACTTTCTGAATGAGGTTAGCTCACCATTTAAACGGCCGACAAAAGAATCTACTAATTAAAACTATGGCTACTTGTGTTTCAATCCCTCTTGCCCTCCCTCTCTCACTCTCTACACACATGCACTTTTCAACGGTCCAATTTGTACCCGCAGTTAAGCTCTGTGCGCACACACACACACACACACACACACACACAGCCTGATAGTAAAAGTTGGCGTCCTTTGTGCCGCGTCACCGCAATGAATCTTTCCAACAGGATTAGCGAGGACTCTTCATTGGTTCCTGCGGCTCACATCGAGAATTATAGCACGGAAGAACCGTGCACAATAATACAGCCACAACAAAAAGGTGTGCGTTACATGTAACTAATGCCTCCTTTCTGTCTATGCAGAGATCTAAGCGAGAACTTCATCCAGTCCATCCCCAGAAAAGCCTTCAGAGGAGCTACGGACATAAAAAACCTGTAAGTAACTTATTGTTATAAGAAATTCTGCTTAATCGATTATCTGGATTTAGCTTTCTATGTAGTGCCGGTTGATACTGCAGTAAAGTAATTGATTTTCAATCATTAAAGATCCAAAGCCATGCAAACTACACGTAAAGAAGGCGGCGGAAGCCTTTGCTTAGTTGCATCATTTTTTCTTGCAGCTCCCCAAAGCTTCCCTTGTAGTAACTGATTTACATTTTCACCAGAGTACGTGCGCATTCTAACACGAACGCACAGATTTATGAGGCGTTTCGCTGCAGATCAGTGAGATCCCCCTTTGATCCTCCTCCCGGGGGTTACATGACCTGAGCCGACTAAACCAGTATAGATTTACCTTAGTCCACTAGTGTACTAATTACTATATCAATGATTACAAATACCCCACAGGGAGACAGACACATTCTGTGCGTGTAGAATGTAACAAAGCCTCTATCTCTCTCCTCTGTGCTCTGCAGCCAGCTGGATAAAAACCACATCAGCTGCATCGAGGACGGAGCCTTTAGAGCTCTGAGAGGCTTGGAAGTGCTGTAAGTATCTGAAGTATCCAGCCTCACCTTGCATCATCCATTTAAAGCACTATGTTAAATGAAGATATTGTTTTTCCCCGCTCGTTATTCACAGAGCACGGACCTTTAATTAGTACGGCCTTGATTATTATGCCAAAATACCCCCAGCGGGCCTCATGGGGGGGGGGAGGACCGAGCTCCATTAAGTCATTGTTCCACTCAGTTGACAGCAGCGTTCCCCCTCAATCACATTAACACCCCCACCCTGCCCCCCCACCACTCCCAACCCCAACCCCACCCACTCCTGCGTCTCCATCCATCCAGCCCTCGGCGGGCCATCTGACTACAGGGAGTTCCAGTTCTTGATCAAGTGACCATGCCATGCAGTTTTTAAACATTCAATTAATCATCCCTTGTCAAAAGTCCTAATCACAGGCCTCTGCTGCAGGACTCCACCTGAAACAATGCCGACTCACTGTGCAATCGTGGGGACAAAGGCCCTTTGACAGCCTTGTTATTTAGTGGGTGGCTGGGGAGACAAAAAAAACAACAACATTGAAGGCTGCTTTCCTGGCGTGGATGGCTTGCAGATGTAGTGATAGGTCTGTCATAAGGGGGGGGGACAGGTTATGTTCAAGGAGGGAGCAGCTTGAAATATGGTGACGGGTGATTAGGTTGAAATGACCTGATTCTTCCACTGCAGCTGATGCCCCGGAGTTCGGCGGCGTGTGCGATTCGCAAACTGCAAGCTGGGGTGGCTGCAATCACGCCCGTGTGCACATGCACGTGTGTATATTTGCGCGCATGTCTGTGTGTGTGTGTGTGTGTGTGCGCGTGTGTGCGTGCGTGGGCGGTGCGAGGGCTTCCCATCTGTGTGGAATGAGGTGTCATATTCCCAGTGGAATGTCACAAAGGGAGACTGGGAGTAAACAGAGCGAGGGCGGGGTGGATTTAAAAAGATAAAAAAGAACGGAAGCGGGCGGCCGCAGTGACACTTTTTGAAGTATAAATATCAAATCTCTGCGTGACGCGACTTTGTTCGTTCTTTTGTTTGTTCCAGAACGCTGAACAACAACAACATCAGCAGCATCCCCGTCTCCAGCTTCAACCACATGCCCAAGCTACGTACCTTGTGAGTCCCACCCACCCCGCCGCAATGCTCCGCATACCTCCGTGGATGACGAATAAAAGCGCGTCGCGCACAGCGATACGGTTTTGTGTAGGTACAGCGGAGGGCTGAAATCCCAAAGGAGCTCAATTAGAGTGGATGGGTTCTGTCGTTCCAGGCGGTGTTTGGGGGGGCAGCCATAACCACAGAGCACCACAGAAGGGTCCGTGGTTATACCAGGGGCCATTATCCGCTCCGTCTAAACACACACACACACACACACACACACACACTCAAAAACAACTGGCTCAAAAATAGCCACAGAAGCCTATTGTGCATTGTGTGCGATAACTAAATCTGAAATTGTGTACAAATTAAAACAATTATGCCCGGTAAGAGCTGCCAGAGCCGTGCCTGCGTTGCTCTTGCGGTGACTTTTTTGGGCTTCCTCACTCCAAGTGGGGTTGTATTAAATAGCTTTTCTGTTTGTGCGTGGTTGTGTGCGTTAATTATGTGTCTATGCACACAAGTTTTGAAGTAGGCTTACGTGCCCTCGAGGTCCACCACACCACAGAAAGAGTTATTCTGGACTGGCACAGATTCCCAGGAATGCTGTGTTTGGAATATTGGGTTTAGAAAACACCTCTTTAGTGTTTCTCTTTTTCTCCAAATGTGCCATTTACAGTCATCCATGTATCATTTAGTGTGTTTTGCCACAGGGACAGGAATGTGATGAGTTACCCAGAAAGAATAGGCACTTTTTATGCTATTTGTGTAATCGGCTGGTGGTATTTTGGTTTGAAAAAAAAATAATGCAGAAAATCTTTTAATGCATGCAATTGTTTTTTTCCTTTTCTTTCTACAGTCGTCTCCACTCCAACAACCTGAACTGTGACTGTCACTTGGCCTGGTTGGCCCAGTGGCTCAGACAGAGACCTACAATTGGTCTATTTACCCAGTGTACTGCCCCTTCGGAGCTCAGAGGACTCAATGTGGCAGAAGTACAGAAACACGAATTCAGCTGCTCAGGTAAGACTTGTGTCACCTACACATCAAAATCATATTTACGTACATAATTGATATGTTCAGTGGATTTTCCACCTTAAAAATCTATCTATTTTTGGTACTTTGATCAAAGAACTCTCTGTCCGACCGAGTATAAATATTCTCTCCACACTCCGCCGCCACTGGGTTTTTGTGTCGGTGTATTCTCCCGGTAGCCCCCAGACAGCTCCTCTGCCCTCGGGCAACCTCACAGCTCCCCCCTGGTCCTTTCATGTGTCTCCAGCTTTCAGAAGCTGCAAGGAAAATGCCATGACATATACATACACACATATATATATACACACATTATCCACCGCCTTGCACCTCCTGGCACATGATTTTTCTGGCTTCTGACTTTCTCTCTGGCTGTGTGTGTGAGTGTTTCTGTGTGAGAGAGCATGTGCGATGTGTGCCGGGGTTATCATATCAGTACAATGGAACAACAGCCTGAGAACCTCTACTCCCCACAAGGCCATCTCACTCTCTCAACACCAGCTGCGAGGACGGTTTGTGTCTGCGTTTTTTGTGTTTTTTTTCCCGCAGCGCACAGCGAGTCTGCACAGATCATTAAGTATTCACCGGTAAAGGAACGGGACTTGAAGTGCGGGAGTGGTACGATGGCAGACAGGAAAGGGGAGCAGGGGGTCTGTAAGGAATAAGATTCAAAAAGGTGAGGCTGTGCAGGTCACGTGGCGTGCTGATATTAGCCTCCATCACGTGAGCGTTGAAATGGGGGTAGATTGATTAGTTCTCGGGGAGTCTCGTTAGCAAGTGGCCATTAATATATTATGGAAAAGACAAACAGGATGAAAACAAAAATCTATTTCTGCTTCCACGTGAATAAATACACAATGATTGAGTCACGCAAACACGTGCACACGCTTCTTCAAAGCACGGCTGACCAGAAGTTGAACTCCCAGTGAAGGACTCGTTAGGGACTGGCTTGCTAGCGCGCACATACTGTATACTTGTGTATGTAGTTTGTGCTGTGACCAGGCCAGGCCACCTGCGGGGGATTTTGGGCGGGGTGGCGCTCTGTCGGAGAGAGGAGGAGGAAGAGGAGGAGGAGGAGGAGGAGGAGGAGGAGGAAAAAGAGGCACGGCCTTGTTGTGAGAGGCTGCACTGTGTTAGTAGTTGGATTTGCAAAGCAAAAACTTTTTTAAGTTGGGCTCTGGTGGCCGCCATTTGTGTGTTGTCTCCTTTTTTTCACTTTACTTTTCTGATTAGAGGCAGGTTTTTTTGGTCTTTTTACCACAAAATGACTACATTTTGAATTACTGGGAGAACTGGTGAAATGACAAATGGAAAGAATCCAGCGATAACATTATGAGATGATGAGGGAACTGCAGGGGAGTCGGTTCAAATGTAAAATGGATATCAAGTAATGGTTTGTGGGGACATTTGCAGAGATATAGGAGTGAAGAGGCTGAAAACGAGGACGTTAAGCGCATCGAGGGAGAGCAGAAAGCTAAAGGCTGGGGGAGTGATAGAAAGGTGGAAGTTAATGGGAAGGGAATGCCGCGGCTGGGACGGCGCATGGGAATTAGATAAAGGGGGGGAAACCGCATAAAGGATGAACTGGGGACGAGCGCACATCAAACAGACTCGCCTCAAGTACACCCGTCAGGGAGCTGTCACTGTTAAGGCCGCTCCCGCTGCGCACTGCACTCTCCCTGATCCCAGGCCTGTCAAATGTGCCATGTTGGATCGGAAGGGAGTTCTTCTCTGCTCCTCACCTGATCCCAGATGTGTCACAACTCTGCCATCCCACATCACGGGGCTTCATGTCAGCGACTGAAATTGTTGATTCACACTCTCAATGCTATTTGTTCACATGATTCCCAGCTCTAGTCAAATAATCTCGTCCTCCACCAATTAAGTCTAACCTTTATATGGTGGGTGTTTTCGTTTTTAGCAGTGTATCTGCTCCGTTACTGACGTTCACCATCACTCTGTCTTCTCCCTAAATATCCATCCCCACTCTACTGTTTCTTGCCAACATTTTCTGAGCAATATATAGGAAGGTAATCAAATATTCATGGTTTGAAACTCAAATCAGTGATGCCGTGTAAATGAGTCCATTTAAAAGTCTGTTTTATTCATTTTATCTGGGTTAGGCTTACATGCACACTCTTGTACGCATACACACGCACACACACACACACACACCAAACCCGCTGAACTGGCAGCGGAGGCACCCGCTCTTCACCATGTTGTTGACAGTGCCGCAGCTATTTGAACAGGTATCTGGAGACAACGCGATAGGTTGAGTGCTGTGTATGCAAATCCAAAAGTTGAAGTCTTTTAGAACAAATGGAAGTGAAGAAGTAGGGGGGTTAGGGTTGGTTAGGGGGGGGGGGGGGTGAAGCTGAATGAGCAGAATGTCATCAATTCCACCCGGAGAAAGCAAATTCAGGAGGAAGATTTGCGGAGAGATCAATGGATGTTATTGGGAAGCCTTCAGCCGCAGCACCGACTCTATTATTTATGTCTCTCTACCTCTCTCAATGTACTGTGGCACTCCTTTGACAGATAACCCAGTTTTCTTGCCCATTGATTCTCAAGGATGTACGTCTTTACCATCGAGTGGGATGTTTCATATCTTTTTCTCCAGGTAAAAACCTCCCTGGGAATGTAGAGAGCACAAAGGGTTGATAACATGAACAGCTTGAGCTCCGCATGAGTGCATCAGCGGCTCCGTGTCGGCGGGGATAATCTCACCCTGTAATCCTGCTGCTCTCATTAAAACCAACCAAATCCACCTGTGGGAGCTCCACACCCGTCCCCCTTTTTTTTTCCTCCTTCATTTTCACTTGTGATGTAGTTTTCTCCTCTTCTTCTCTGATCCCTTCAGGTCACCAGGAATCTGGCAGCCCTCAGCCGTGCAGCATCGGCGTCGGCTCGTGCCCCGCCATGTGCACCTGCAGCAACAACATCGTGGACTGCCGGGGGAAAGGTCTCACTGCCATCCCGGCCAACCTGCCCGACACCATGGCTGAGATGTAAGCACAACGCCGGCTTTCTGCTGGCCTGACGTAGTCGTGCTCAATTCCAGTCAGAATTTGAGCCTGATACTGCTGCGATTATGGGGCGTGTTTCAAACGAACCAGGAAAAGAAATGCCTCTTCATTCAATTGGATAGACCTTCAACCAATAAGAGCAACGCAGTGTGTGACGTATGTTAAGCGACGCCTAGTTGTAGAAGAAGTAGAAGAAGTAGAGGTAGAAGAAGATGAGCGTGAACGATTTTTTTGCCGGTGCTGTCGATATCTTCTAGAACAGACCTGATAGCAGAATCTACACACCTCAACTCTCCAGCGGCAGCCATCGATGCTGTAAACAAATTCAACCCAAGCGCTCTTTGGTGACGTGGTTGATTACGTTACTGTTGATCATCTGTCCATCACCGTATAAAGCCCGCCCTGACAATTTGATTGGCCCGCCAGATTTTGGGGCGAGCAATACTCGCGCCACTATGGAGCAATGCCGACCTCAAACGTTGTGGGCGGGACTTAAGTTTGGAATGGCACCCCGGCTAGCTTTCTGCAGTAAACAGGGTTTTAGTACGTCTGAGAGGAATGCAACGTGCATGTTTCGTGTGTAGCTTGCTTTGCTCTTTGCATCACCTGGCAGCGAGAAATCCATCCAGTTGCTGCGCACTTGGGAGGGAAACACACTGACTGGCTCGCTCTTATCAGCTCACACGGCTGTGAACCACATGCGATTGCTTCGCCGACGTGCCGTACCTCGGTTTATCAGTCTCCCAACATCTGCCTGGGCAGTAACTGTTTACTGCCCACATGCTATCGGCCTATCAAAAATTTCCGGGAAACGCACCGCTAGGCTTCTCAAGGTAGTGCTGTTGATCTATCAGTGATTTAATGCCCGCAGAAGAAGTCCGCACGAAGTGGTGGAGCGACGCTGGGATTTATGCGCTGTGAGAAAAGGGAGGATGAAGGGAAAAGGCCGGCAGTTGTGTTACATGTTTTTCCAAGGGGCATGTGTGTAGTTAGGAGGACACTGCAAGTTTCTAGGTCTCCTCCTCCCCATGGGGTCTGTTTATAAATACCCAATTATATGGAAGTCACAGATCCCATGTTCCCCAACAACCCTGACCCATTTCCAGCGCAGTCGTGTGCTAACTTTTCTATTTTGGACGTGCGGCCCGAGCTGCTGTGTGTTCTTCTCTAAATGAATGACCTCCCCGAGAAATATTTCGATATTTGACATTATTTAAAAGTCTCCCGACGTGTTGCATTGCACTTGCTTTTCAGTTTTTATGGTTGGCAGACCCTTTCGGCATGGCCTCCAATTTCCTCATACCTCGTAGAGTGGTGTGATCAACGAGCCCAATAACCAGCGAGCAGCGCTGACTGCAGAACACGGAGGCTGGAGGATCGCTCTGCCGCACACAGGTTTTATAGACAGAAGACCATCTCTGCAGAGCAGATGAGCAAAAGACGTTTAAAAGTCTCCCTGCCCTTCACATCCAACTGGTGCTTCACTGCATCCCGCTAATAATAAACTCTATACGTCCTAATGCCTCGTTTACGAGACCAGCGTGAAACACTGGTTTATATCGTGCACATTCTTCCTGCCCCGCAACGCTCTTTCTCCTCTCTTGATTCTTTTTTTTTCCCGGCGTTCCCTGCTTTGAGGAGGCAGATCACCGGCGGAGGAGTTAAAAGGGAAGGCGGGGGGGGGGACTCCGCTCGGTAATTTGATGCAGCAGGTTTGATCTGTGCTTGAAGTTCATTATAAATCAGTTTCAATTACAGCAAGGCGGCGGTTGGGTATCAAGGCCGGCCTAATGCCTTGGTAATGAGGCACTCTGAAACTGAAACACACTACACACACACACACACTACACACTACACACACACACACACACACATGCTGCTCTCATTATGAACAAATCGCAGAACTGCAACCTCCCCGGCCTGCTCTCCCCTAATGAATGACAGTGTTGTGTTGACGGCTGTGGGGATGTGAGCTGGTTTCTCGACTCCTCTCTTCTGAGACCAGGCCCAGTTAGTCTAAACACCACCACAACAGATTACTATTCAGTGCACCATAGTCTCCGTCTGCAGTGACTGAACTCTGCCATAAAAATCTGCCCCCCCCCCCCCACCCCCCGCCCCTCGCCGCCCCTCCTCCCCTCGTCTTTCATCTGCTGCTGCGGTCCTGCCATCCATTTCTGACTGACGAAGAGGCGTAAAGTGTTTCCCCTTAATGAAAAGCATGCGTGGACCCTGATGAAAAGGATGAAGGACATTGATTAGGCTGACACAAACACACCAGCACACAAACTCGCATGCAAATGTTCTGATAAATTGGCCGGAATCCATTGAATTCGAGACGTTGATTATTTTGCGTGCCAATTGGACCAAACCGCTCGTTTTTGTTGATTGGCGGGACGGCATTCAGTCGCTTGCGCATACCGATTTGTGATTAGCGAGAACGCAATGTCAAAAAAGCAGTCCGACGGCGTTGTTTGCTGGGAGGGGGGGGGGGGGGTTTCCTCTGTATGACGACGACGCACACAGAGCACCCTGAAACACATGCGAGCAGCACGCACAGTGCCAGACGTGTTCTGACTGGTCAGACGGATGGTCAGCGCTCTGTTGCTCGGCGAGGGCACGTACATTCATCTAACATGTCTCCCATAGAATAATCAAATCATGTGGAAGTGAGAGCTGATACATTTTTTATTTGATATTTCTAATCCTCCTCCGGTGACAAGTGGCACTTTAAAGCCCTCTTGGATCCCGCAGCACGCGCTGGGAGGCCCGGGCCTCCTGTCCCGCAGCCAGTTCCTCTGCTGAGAGAACGCTCGGTAGGGACAACCAGACAGGCACACAGCTGGCTCCCTGCGGGTCCCGCTAAGCCTTGTTAAGGACGGTTTTAAAAGCTGTGAAGTGACCTGCAGATAAACAGCCCTTTGCCAGATACACCAGGGAGCCCGGTCCTAAGTAGCAGTCGGCCTGAAACTGACGGACAAGCGTGTCCACACTAATGTTTAGGTCCTTGAGAGCGTCTGAGACTGATTAGCTCTTAACGGTTCTGTTCGAAATGACCCAATGTATGTTTGTCTGTGGGTTCAGTTCATTCTTTGTCGCTTTTGTATGGTGAGATGTTGTCAAATATTTTTCTTCAGTAGCTCTCATGCTCACCGGCTAAAGGTTTCAGTGAACACTTAGCAGACACCTGGAGGATAAAGACACAGGAACAAGTGAGATCATTATTGATTTCACAATCTCATATGAAAACATGCGTGCTGGAAACTGTAAATGTTATACTCAGAAGAAACATTACTTTTAGTCGAAGGCCATAACACCATCACTCTCCCTGCACGGCACTTTAGTATTCAGACTGTTTATTGGTTCTGAGGATGTTATGACTCCGACATGCCTGGACCTATTACAGCTGGGGAATAGATCTCCTCTAATATAATCAGGCCAATCACCAGGGGTCAGAGGTAATGGGAGGATTTCTCAACTCCGTTACCGTGGAGAAGTATTGTTTGGTTAACTGATGGTATCTCCTCTCCTCTTTTTTTCTCCAGACGTCTGGAGCAGAATGGAATTAAGTCTGTTCCTCCCGGAGCCTTCTCTCCCTACAAGAAGCTGCGTAGGATGTAAGTACAGCAGATCACTCACCTCGGGGGCAAAAATGATGCACGCGATAACAAGAACTTGAGGGCTGGAAAAAGAAGCGTCTTTTCCCTCCGATTCTAAGGAGAATGTATTTATTTTGTCTATTTTTTTATTTATTTTTATACTCGTTTCCCCGACTTGGGGTTCCATGGAAAGCAAGCACTCAGATGCAACACGGGCATAATAACTGCTCTCACGTTTCCCGCCGCGGCACACTGGTATTCCGCCGGCGAGCGTGGTGTCCAGTATGTGTTTTGGGCCTTAGTGGGCTGTAATGATGACGTTGAGCGGGGAAGGAGAGTGTCCCGGAATGAGGCCTGAGGCTTTGGGTTCCTTTGCGAGCGGACGGCGACTGGCTGAGCCGGCTGTCCGGTCGCCCGTCGGTTAGCCAACACCACCAGACCTGACCGACATAGCAGCGGGCAGACGGAGGAGGCGGAAGGTCGGGGAGTTTTTTTCTGCCATTCTCAGAAGATACGTCACTGTTTCATCTCCCAGCTGCAGGGAATGTTTGAAGTTCGAATGAGGTCAATGCTGAGCATTCGACAAACGTAAGCAACTGCTGTTGCGTCTCTTGAAGTGAAATTAATATTTATTCAGACATATGTTGACAAATATTGTGAATTATGTTCAAATTCTTTGCTACAAGCTTTTGTGGCTTTAAAACAAAAATGATTTATAGATTGTATATACAGTACACATATAAACATGCATTTATATAAACATGTGTGTATATATTTATGTATACAAATGTGTGTTTGTCTAAAAAAACCTTATATTTTTTCAATTCAACAATATATGTAGCCAGAAGCAGGATGAAATGGTTGTGGGAATGTGTTGCATTTGCTCTTCCAAACAGACGAGAGCTGCCACTGTTACTGCTGCTGATTCTCCATTTAGCAACTACAATGCGTGGCCGCGTGCGTTGACCCTCGGTGCCTCTGTTGCTTCAGCTGGCTTTGAGCCCCCCTTGTCCTCACACACACTCACTCCACACTGTGTGTAGACATCACCCATGCATCATGATCGATATGTCCTCCCTCCTGGTTCGCGCTCTGCAGATGTTTTATATTAAGCAGTACGCTTATCTGGCGTATTATTTATAGCAATAATAATAATAGTTATATATCATTTGATTGCACCATTAGTTAGTTAGTTATCTTGTGTTTGTCTGTGTGTATTTGTATTGGAGGCATGTGTGAAATGCCTCCCTCTGACCCCTGTGCGTCCTCCTCGACCCGGTAAATGCCAACCGCACACATTCTGTTTCACCTTGTCCTAGTTCGGATGACCTACGCGTGAACCGCTCCCTAAGACAGCTCTCGCACACCGACGCATACACAAACAGACTAGCGTCTGACTTTACAGACGCACACCAGTGCAGATGTTGGCTTCTTCGCTGTGTTTTAGTTTCCAGGAAACCTCAGTCCTTTGCGAGAAGACAAATGGGTACTTATTTAACTGTTACCCCCAAATGAGAAAATATCCCTCCTCTTCACCACATGATGATTTTCCTTCAAAGGTATCCAGTCGACCGGAGTTCAGTCCACATACTCCATTAACTCTCTTTCTCCACATGTCTCTCTCTCTCTCTCTCTCTCTCTCTCTGTCCCACTGTTCCTCGTTTACTGTTGCATTTACTCACACAGACACACAGACACATAAACACATGGACACACAGGCTTAGTGGTTATCCTGTGGGGAGGCCTGTGGATCCTATTAAAAATCGCCCATGTTCAGAAGCAGTCTACTGTATTTCGCTTTCGTTCCCGCACCCCCATCTTTACCCCCACACACACACACACACACACACACACACACACACACACACACACACACACACACACACACACACACACACTCTGTGATACAAAATTGCTTGTTAGGCCACAAAGTAAAATAAATGTTTCGATTGGCTACGAGACCGTAGCTCAGTCCATTTCTTCAAATCCCTTGAAGGGACGCACCATCGTAAATGGAGGAGAGCTGGAACTCCTCTTCATCCAGATCACACTACATTTGCTTCCTCCTTGCCTTCTTGCCAGCGACAAGCGGGGTCCTTACACGCCCCGCCTTCCTTTCGGGGGGGGGGGGGGGGGGGGGACGACACCCAGGTGACAGTGGGGTCAAACCCCCCCACAGAAAACAGGACTTTTCTCCAAAGTCCTAAACATCTTTGGCTGATACACTCTCCTCCTTCTTCAACGCAGAGACCTGAGCAACAACCACATTTCAGAGATCGCTCCCGATGCCTTCCAGGGTCTGCGCTCGCTCAACTCCCTGTAAGTAGCCCCAAGCCAGGTTTGCGCATGGATGTGCATAAATATCCACCCTGTTGCCATTTCCAATGTCTTAACCAAGTGTGTAGTTCTGATTTCCCAGTGTGCTGTATGGAAATAAGATCACCGACCTACCCAAGGGGGTGTTTGACGGCCTCTACGCCCTGCAACTGCTGTAAGCAGAACACACACACTGACACTCTGCAGACGTTTATTGAATACCAGGCAGCTTTTACTCCTAACCTTCAAATAAACTTAGTGCCTGTGCATAGTTTCAGTAGACGGAATACATAAGTAATGAATACACAAAGAAACTCTGACAAGGTGCCTTCTTCCTCCTTCCTCGCCCGCTCTTTGTTCCCTTTCCTTCCCTCATCTCTTAGGTTGCTGAATGCCAATAAGATACACTGTGTTCGTGCGAACGCCTTTCAGGACCTCCAGAATCTCTCCCTGCTGTCGCTCTACGACAACAAGATCCAGACCCTCGCCAAGGGGACCTTCACTTCGCTACGAGCCATACAGACCCTGTGAGTGAAGCACACACACACACACACACACACACACACACACATACACAAAGATGCTGCCGCACGCACTCCGACACTTACTGAGCCGTCACCACGAGACGAGAGCCAACGCAGCAGTTGTTTTTCCCGCTGGCCTGCATGATGAAAGCAATCCGTGGAGGTAGAGAGAGTCGTCTTCACAGACATGCGGACACGCAATCGTCTCCTGCGGCCTGATCAAAAACAGCTCACGCCACATGCGGCACCGACTGTTTCCAAATGATTGTTTTTCTGTGTTCTGATCAACCAAGTAAATCACAAAGTGTTATAGATACAGACGCGTGGTGCTTAACACGATGTCTGATTCACATTGTGCACATGTGCAAGAGCCCTGTTGAAGGTGATGGACAAGGGATCTTCTGTCCACCCCAGTTGTAGAGAACACAATATGGTTTACCAGAAGCACGGAGAATTGCCTCTTATATGTTCATAAGGTTAACAATATCACAATACACCAATTGTATGATGCAGAAATCATTTACAAAATAATCATCTTATTACAATTTAAACGGATTCAAACTCTCAATTAGTATAAAGCAGGCTAGCTAAGGCTAAGCTAAGCTAAAACCTGGTGGCTGTAGCTTCATATTCACTATACAGATGAGGAGTGTCAACGTTCTTACCCAACTCTTAGTGAATAAGTGCATTATGTACAATAACAAGCCATTTCTTTAACTCAATCACAACATTTAAGAGACTAAATACAAATGACTTACTTATTTTTAACCCCTCTTTCCCTCTGCGCTCTCCAGTCATCTGGCCCAGAACCCGTTCATTTGTGACTGCAATCTGAAGTGGCTGGCGGACTACCTGCGCTCCAACCCCATCGAGACCAGCGGCGCCCGCTGCGCCAGCCCCTCGGCGGCTCGCAAACAAACGCATCGGACAGATCAAGAGCAAGAAGTTCCGCTGCTCCGGTAGGCCAGGAGCTCCGTGTCTCCGTCTCCGAAGTCCTCCCTCTTACTCCTCTTACCTTCCCTCCGTCTCTGCGCCGTTACCTCGGCCTCACACAACTTTTTAACGAGGGATCCGTCTTCTTGAGCCTGTCCTTTTCTGTGCTGCTGCTCATCTGCCCAGATGAACTGGGGCGGGGGGGAGGAAAGGGGGGAGGCGAGGAGTGAGGGATCTTTTGGCTTGTTTCTGAGTCTGGTCTCATGGTCAAACCGCAGTGAGCTGAGATCACCTGGTAGAAGTTTCTGTGCGTGCCCACCGTGGCGATCTCAGCCCCCCCCCCCCCCCCTCCTCACCCGCTCCCTGCCTGCCAGGCTCAGGTTTCCTTCACACACCCTCGTGCCCGCACTGCTGATGCACCATCGCCACTCCCTCCACCCTCGGCCCACTGGCGTGTTTATGCACCGCTGTCTGGCGCTCTGCACCGCTGAGGTTTCACACTTCTTTAATGGCCTCATTTGTTTGGCTGAACCTTCCGAAGAAGGGAGTCCATGTGTTTTTTTTTTTCTCTCCCCTTTTTTCGTATTCATTCTTTCTCACTGTCTCCCTCTTTCCTTTCATGCCACTCTGGAGATAACAATAACACAGACAGAGACGGTCTTGGTGGTTCTCTGTTTAAATGTCATTTACCTTGACCCATGTATCGTCATATATAAGCTTTATATATGACTGATCTGAAGCATAGCGACACCACAGCTATGCAGGTCCGACTGGTCTCACTGACATCCGTCCCTCTTTCTTTTTTCCATCACAGCCAAAGAGCAGTACTTCATCCCAGGTGAGTGCTTGTAAATGTTCCCACCTATCATTGTCTTTCTCTTTTCTTTAATTCTAAGAAATTCCCTTTTTCCGTGACGCACTGTTCGATTGAATAACACTCTTCACCAGCGTTCAGATCCTTTAGAGGTTAGACGAACTTATGTGGAAGACGAAACCAAAGAAGTAGGAAGAGGAGCTGCCTCTGGTTTTCTTTCTATCACAGTTTACAAACCCACTTCCGGGTTTAACATGGACTTACCAGGCTTTCACTAGCAACATGCACTGTGCAAGGAGGGATTGTTGCCTAACATCTCTGGTCCACTCACTCGTGCTTACCCCCATGATCCTTGAGTAATAAACCAGGGCTATCCCATAATGTCGATGATGCTAGGAAGAACAGGGGAAGTCATTATTTGGAAGTTGTGTCCTGGTGGCAGTGGCTATTTAGGGTTTTAAACACATGAAAACCGTTAATTGAACCTATGAGTGACTTGGGCCTGTGTTCGCATCTTAACGAGATATATGTGTGAGAGCGTCTGTTTGTCCTCGGCTCTGTTTTCCCAACAGTCTCAGCAGATAGAGTCAAAGGGAAGTGGCTCTTTGCTTTGGCATGAGCACAGACAGTCACTCACCAAGAGGGGCAGAAAGGGAGGGGAGGCGAAGAAGGACAGAGGGGAAGGAAAGTGTGTCCTTTCTATCAGTAAAAGCTAAAGAAAATAAAGCCCACCAGAGGACTCAGATTCCTATCAGCGGATGTTTCCGGGCCTCTTAACAAGAGCACTTCCAAGAAAATAACTAGCAGTGATGTGTGTCAAACCGTGTGTGGGTGTTTGCGTGTGCATGTGTGTGTGTGGCTCTGGGAGTGGACGCTTGTGTGATTCAGTGTCTACGCTATGTGTGTAGAAATTAATGTGCAAAGATAGATAAAGCTCAACTCCGGTTCTGAGAACAAATGGAAGTACAATGTAAGCAGAAAGAAGATCAAAGGCAGACGTGATTAATGAGAAGCCCCCCCCCACCCTCCTTGAGTGATAACAACAAAAGCCTCCAAAATACACTCACGCATGCACTCGGCTCGCACAATCTCCAGCCAGCACAGGAATTTCGTGATGCATTGTTAATGAGGAGCCCAGCAGCAGGGAATTGTGAGAACTTCCACAACTCCGGCGATGAGTCATTTCGCGCCTCGCAGAGGGAGGAACCGCAACCCCTCTCTGTGCCTTCTTCGGTTTTAGTTTAAATATGCTGACAGTAAAAGTGTCGCCGCCACGCACTTGTGACGAACACGATGACTCAGGCCCACGAATCCCCCCCCCCGCCGCCCCGCCCGCCAAACCCGGCTCCTCTACTTCCTCAAGATCAAAGCGCGGTGCTCCGCTTTCATTGCTTCCTAGCAGGAAATGCCTTTTCCCCGTTGTCTGGCCTGGCAAGTTGCTTAATGACCTGCGTGACTGTGTCTATCTCCAATGCAGCCGTTCAGAGGAGATCTTTGCACGAACAGCCTGAGGAGGTTTTTCATCTAACCGGGTTCTAATAAAGTCAACAATCAGGGTTTGGGATTAAATCAATAGTTTTTAAATCTCAATGTTTATTTATACAGCTTTTTCACAGTCGACTGTGGGATTCTGTCCTGGTTTTACGAGGACGTCCCGCTCACGATTTGTGGCTCGGTTGCCCCGCGGCGTCCCGCTGACGTCATGTCCCGACCTCAGGCGGAGAGGTGCACCGATGTGAGCATGCAACAAAAAAAAAAGGAACAGGAACACAAGACGATATCCTGACAGAAAAACGCCGGGCTGTTCCCTCTAAATGGAACATATACACACACTCATTACTGTTCACGCACATGTATACACAGACACAACACACACACGCACAAAGGGAGACACACTGTCTCCTAAGTGGCTCCCAATGCTGCTCCATTATTGAGCAGCCATGATGTAACCGGCAGCACACTTTTTGGCACGTAATGTCTATTCATAGACAGAGGAAGTGCAGCAATACGTCCCGCACTCCTCGTCCTTCCTCCGTCAGGACAGACGCGTGTCTCTCTGCGCCTCTGCCTCTCGTCTTTCCTTCTCCCTCATCAGTCACCCTTTACTCCTTTCTGTCTGTGCACACTTCCTGTGCTCCCTGGTGGGGAGGAGGGGGGCTCCCGGTTGTCCAAATCCTCTTTGGCCTCCCCATGTCAATCCCCCCCTCTGCTCCTGTTCTCCTCCCCCTCCCCCCGCTGCTCCCACTCCATCACCTCTATAAAACAACTGCCCCTCGCCCATTCCATTCCCTCCCCTGAACGGTGGGAAACCTGCAGGGTGCTCCCCACTGTGCCTCCGGTTTAAATGAGTTGGGTATGTTTGCCTTTTGGGTCAAAACAGGACAAACTGTTGACACGCAACCGGGAGTCGGGAGACGGTTGCGTCATTGAGAGCGCGGCGGGGAAAGTGCGGCTGCACGTCGGGACGGGGGAAGAGGTGGACTATCATCATCATCGTGTGTCTCTGCATTCTCTCCTCCTCCTCAGGCACAGAGGACGCCCGTCTGAACAATGCCTGCAACAGTGATCCAGTGTGTCCTCCCAAGTGCCGCTGCGAGTCAAACGTCGTGGACTGCTCCAACCTGAAGCTCACCAAGATCCCCGAGCACATCCCCACATCCACCAGCGAACTGTGAGGGACCCGGAGAACAGAGATCAAAGAACGCAGAGACCAGTCATGAAACTGATTCTTTAATGTTGTGTTGTTGTTTTTTTTTACTTTCTCTGTAGTCGCCTTAATAACAATGACATCACTGCTCTGGAGGCAACTGGAGTTTTTAAGAGCCTTTCCCAGCTGAAGAAGATGTAAGCTGCTCTTTAATTGTATTTGTTGACTTTCCCTTGCAGCCGGCGCTCTCTCTAAATGCTTCTCTGACACGGCCTTTTCCTTGCAGTAACCTCAGCAACAACAAGATCACGGAGATTGAGGACGGGTCATTCGAAGGCGCTTCATCGGTCAACGAGCTTCACCTCACGGCCAATCAGATCGACTCCGTCCGGAGCGGGATGTTCCGCGGCCTCGAGGGGCTGCGTATGCTGTGAGTGGCGCACAGTCGTACGCTCGCCCCCCGTCGGTTTTGAATTTTCTGAAATTCAAGATTGAGTGTTTCATGTGTTTCACGTCTTTCCGCCTCAGGATGCTGAGAAACAACAAGATCAGCTGCGTCCACAACGACAGTTTCACCGGCTTGCACAATGTCCGCCTGCTGTCTCTGTACGACAACCAGCTGACCACCATCACTCCCGGAGCCTTCGACACCCTGCAGACGCTCTCCACCCTGTGAGACCCCCCCGGCGTTCGCACAGACCTGCTTTAAGTCCATTCCTTTTCACCTTTTCAACTCGCTCACAGCCTCTCTCACACCTCTGCCGCTCTCTCTCGCAGGAACCTCTTGGCGAACTCCTTCAACTGTGACTGCCGGCTGGGCTGGCTGGGCGACTGGCTGAGGAGCAGGAAGATCGTGACCGGTAACCCTCGCTGCCAGCGCCCTGCCTTCCTCAAGGAGATCCCTCTGCAGGATGTGGCGCTGCCTGACTTCCGTTGCGAGGAGGGTAGGTGTTGCGACGCCCACGGCTCCCCCCGCCCTTCGCGTCACTTTTTTGAGGTCCTTATTTCGACCACATCTGAACTTTTGCCGCTGTTTTCTTAACTTTAAACGACGGAGGTAAGTCGTCTCTTTGAAAGGAGTCGTTCTGCAATTTGGTAGAAAACCTTCGCTATCTGTGGAACGGACCTGTCTGGGTTCGACATGATGAGGGTTTTAATCGTTGGACGCTGCTCCACAATACACAATGAACAAGAGCTGCTTGAAGTGTCTGAGATCATTTTAAATAATGGCCGCCACTGTGCGCCTCTTTTGTTTACTGAATAGATTTCTACAGCGCAGATCCTAAGCTGCTGGTCGATGCCTGGCTGAGCTATTGAGCTGTTTGCCTTATTGACCCGTCAGCCTATTTGCACCTGAATGAATGTTAGACTTGTCTCCGGGCTGCTGGCAGCTTCCATTCTTTGCTCCCGCTGGTCAATATCCATTCTCTGTCCTGTTTTACTTTTAACCTCTATGTCTTCCTCTTTTGTCATTGTCTCACCACCTCACCACGCTGGATGGATTGTGCCACTTTGGCTGCCTCTAGGCTGCCTTTGTCTATTCTTCTGCTGTCTTTTTTTTTTTTTTTGTTGCAAAGACAGATATTTTTGGCTGCGCTCCTTCTCTTTCCTCCCCTCCCCTCTCTCTTCCTCTCTTTCATCCGATTCCCCTCTAACTGCTCCGTTTTATTTCCCAGGCCAAGAGGAGCCGTCGAGCTGCGTGCCCAGACCCCAGTGTCCTAGTGAATGCACTTGCCTCGAGACCGTGGTGCGCTGCAGCAACAAGCACCTCCACACGCTGCCCAAAGGCATCCCCCGAAACGTGACGGAGCTGTGAGTTCACCCTGCCAACCGCACTGCGTATCTTCTTATCATCATTCTGAGCTGCGCGGTATTATAAGTCCTTTGTCTGGCTATGTCGGAGGCGTGTTTAGAAAGCGGAGCAAAGGAGACGATTTTCAAACTGCGAGAGAGGCAGCTCCGGCGGTTGGAAAGAGATATCCGAGAATGGAAAAAACAGCGCACGCAAACAAAACGGACATCAGCATTTCCCCGAGAAAGGGGGAAAGGAGTCAATAAACCCTGCAGTTATTCTCTCAGACATTCCTCGCCCCGAGTTCCCTGCAGCCCTCGGGGCGAGCGCTGATGTCACTCTCACACTCCCAGCCAGGGATCAGAGGGAGTGTGCGTGTGATTGAATGCGCGCAGACGTGCATATTTGAGGAAGGGCCAGCAGCCTGTCCGCAGGAGCATAGGGGAGCAACGGGACATTTTAATGACCACTTTTACATGGAAGGGGGGAGGCAATGGAAGAGGTCTGGAACTTTCCAATACGGCTTCAAGTGGATCGGACTAATTCCCCCTCAACGCGCATTCACACACGCTGTGGGAGCCTGCAGGCCTGTCATTGTCCCAGCAGGTGTGACCAGGTGTGCCCCTCTATTCTGGGCTTTCATCTCGTCATCTGGCGAAGTTCTCTACTCCGTTATTATTCCAAGTGTCGTCTGCACCGTCATTACCTACCATTACCTCTGAACCCAAAGGCCCCGCTAACAGACCCCCCCCCCCCCCCCCCCCCGCCCCTTCCCGCTGTCTACAACAATAGCGGGAGAAAAAGCCCCTGCAGGCCGGCTCAGAGGCACCCGGACCCTAAATCAGCCGTTTATCTGTATGGGACGGCCCTGTGGTAGCACTTTGTGTCGGGCAATCAGCAGGGTGGATGCATCCCTGCAGGCACGGGGTCAACTGTGGTGGCTTGTAAATCCATTAGTATGTTAACGCGCACTGGCGTGAACGCACACAAAGGCTTTTATACCTCCGTCACTTCAAAATGGGTGTGCTTGGTCACATTAAGCAAATGCCGCTAAACCGATAATTCACTCAAATGTAATGGAATATAAGACATTTGCCGTCTTTTCCCTGTTATGTAGGTATAAGGGATATATAACTAGTGTTTGTCTAGAATAGAGACACTTGCAGAAGGGTTACCAACATGCAAAAAAGTTAACTGAAAGACAAAACAATCTGCTGTTTGGTGATTAATTGTCAACTGTGTGGAAAAAGGTGCTGAGCCGCCTCAAGCGTTGCACCTAAAAATACGATAAAATACCGCATTTGTCATCCTCAAAAGTCCGTAGATCTCAGCGTACCGTGTCTTAGTCTCAATGGAACTGTTTGTGTCTCTT
Source organism: Apeltes quadracus (assembly GCA_021346845.1). NCBI lineage: Eukaryota > Metazoa > Chordata > Actinopteri > Perciformes > Gasterosteidae > Apeltes > Apeltes quadracus. The sequence continues at coordinate 8,148,884 of CM037922.1, forward strand.
TGTCCAGGTACCTGGATGGAAACCAGTTCAATGTCGTGCCAAAGGAACTGTCGACCTACAAATACCTTCAGCTGGTGTAAGTGTCTGTCTGTCTTCCTCCTTTATCTCACCGTGCAGATCGACACGATGAACGTGTGCCTTTTGAATTTTACTTTCAGAGACCTGAGCAACAACAAGATCAACTCTCTGACCAACTCGTCGTTCGCTAACATGAGCCAGCTCACCACTCTGTAAGTCCTGAACAGCCGTGGCCAAGATCTAGTATTTCCTTTCCATGTCGACAGTAGGATGAAAACATTTTATATTGATGCATCTGTAATTATTTTACCGTTGCAGAATCCTGAGCTACAACTCGCTACGTTGTATCCCCAAAACGGCCTTCAGTGGACTTCACTCCCTCCGACTGCTGTGAGTTCATTTTTACCCTCTTATCTTTTATGCAAATCCAATTCATAAACTCTTTCCCTTTGTCACGTGATTCTGGAAAAAAACATCTTCCGACAGTTAAAGTTATTTTGAAAGAATCGTTCTGAAGGAAGATATGACCTTCAGATCGAGTGAGTTTTTGAAGCTTGCACGCTTTCAGAAGCGGTGCAGCAGAAGCTGAGAATCCTTTATCGACTCCAGAGGACTGAAATACAGTTTAAACATTTATGACAGCTTATGAATCCCCCTCCCCCCTCCCTCACACACACACACACACACACACACACACACACACAACCTCCAACCTATTTATTCTGTTTAATGTCGTTATCGTTCCATTTTTTCCCCTTCGGATGCCCACACCTCATCTTCATACGGATTTCCAGTCCGCCTGTTCACCTCCAAACGCCCTGAGCTCATCACCGCCTCACCGGCAGCGCCGAACACGCAGCCCCCACAAACCCACCGTGCAGAATCCGCCTGACACTGATTACCGGCAAACGTTTGCCTCGCCGGCCGTAATGGGTCCGACGTGGCCTCGGGGCTTTTATGAAGTTATGAAGTCTTTTTGATTGCGCGCTCTCGGTGACCACGGGCATCGCCGAGTCGGCCTGTTCAATAACCGAGATGTAGAACGTAAATATGTTCGACAGATAAATGACGGAACCAAAACCAAATCCTCCGGCGCTGCGTCCAATAACGGAGCAGCTGGAGGCCTCACGCTTTAACTCAAACGTACAGTTTGCTTCTACGAAGGAGAAACAGAGACCAGAAGTCCAGCCGCATTCCTTATGAGATTATATATGCATCCGTGTGTGTGTGTGTTTGTGTGTATGAAGGCATAGCTTTTATGTTTGTCATCGACTGGCTTGGTGCCTGTCAGTGTGTGTGTGTGTGTGTGTGTGTGTGTGTGTGTGTGGGAGTAGACTTCTCGACCATGTGTGCCCATAGCAGGCACACTTTTACTACTGACAACAAAGCTTCAACAAAGCCTCTTTTTTTTAACGGCAGCATTCGACTAAAGGCCCCGATCGTTACGAGGCACAAAGCACGAGCTCATACGAGAGCGAAGCTCGGCCGTCATTAGCTGATGCCATGCGTGTCGCTTTGATCTCTAACGATGCTGCGTCCGTTATTTCTGCTCTTACTCACTTTTAAAATATCGCAAGTGTGCTAGACGCCATGGGAGGCCCTCCCCCAAATACCACACGTCTCACACTCACACACCACAACTATATATAAGCTCAGACACACACACACACACACACACACAATGTATGCTCAGACTGTCTGGACTCCCTTATTGTCTCATTCAGACGGGAGTCCAAACTTTGATGTCTTTACTGCTGGCGTGATCAATCAAAAGCCTCCCATTAAATGTCAATCGGGGCCCTCGGCTTTTTCTTCCTCTCTTTTTTTTTTTTAATAACAGCAAAGCTGTGTTGTAAAATTCAAGCGAGAATGAGCTCCATACAATAGTTTCAACGGGGGTTCAAAGTTTAAAGTTGGAAGCTTCATAGAAAACCACGGTGAGATGCCAAAGGCGGCCATGAAAAGGACACACCGAGGTGCCAAAGCCTTTATAAAGCGCCACTTGTGGCTTTACAGAGCAGTAAAGGGGAGAAGAATCATTAACGCTCATGGCTTCAGACAGGCCAGGGGTCTGAGCCTGGCAAGCACGCGGTGCGGTTTGGTGCAAGTGTGTGTATGTATATACGTATGTATCTGTGTGATGGCTGCGGTTTGAGCTGCGGATTAATAAGCTGCTAATTGGTCTGTTGGGTATTAGGTGTGAGGTGAGCGAGCGAGCTTCTGGGCGCGGTTCGCCAGGTCTTGGGGGTGAAAGCTGTGACGAAAAGAGATATGAAAGAGTGTTATAAAGGAGAAGGCTGATGAGAGAGATCTGAAAAAAAAAATCACAAAACATTATTAACTTCTTGCAAGTGAACAGGCCTGTTTGAACCATTTAAAGATGTGCGCACACTGTCATAAACCATCATATTACCTCTGCAGAGACATCAAATGCAATTCCACTGCAGGGTTTCTGCCAAACTAAAGATAGACCGACATAGCTAAGATGGAGTGGTCAAATGATTTACAGCTGCAGAAAAGAAAAGTAGCGAAGGACAGACAGAGAGAACGTTCGCAGGAGAGCGGATCGGGTTTCTTCCTGGAGACTCCCTGGCTCCTTTCTCCCATGAGATCTCTGCGTAGTTGGCACAATGCAGCTGGCTTCCTGCCCTCAGCATCCTAACTCCCAACTACCACAACCCAGCGAGTGCCTCCAGACTAATAAGCTCCCCCCTGCACACGGGCCAATTAGCATGTTGTCTCAGACGGTTACATGCTATCCGTTCCCTTCCCTTTAAGCATGGCTCTGCGTCCGTTCATTGACCGCCTTTGCTTTCTGTATTCTTTCCTCTGACTCAACAGCTTAGGGTTAATACACAGTTATTCACACTGTAAATGGTCTATCGGTGCCGACCCTCCAGGCACAGAGAGCAGATGCTGACCGACCTGCGGTAACATTAGCTGCGGTCAGCCGAGGGCTGGAGCTAATGTTACGGCTTACAGCAGCCATCAGTCATTTGGCCATTAAGCCGTGTTTCCTTGTCCACCTTGATGGTGCGCACAGAACCACGAAGGAAATGACATCAAGTGTATTGTGTGAGCTGTGTAAATCAATGTAATGCATGGGCCTAAATATGCAAACATTAATTTACCTGTAAAAAAAAACCCCGCACCATTACGCTAATGTTTTTCCACGCTCATGCATGTTGTGCGACTCTGTTTCCACCCTCCTTCTTTACTGTCAGCCAGTCACACACACAGAGACCCGACACCAGTCGTTTACATACTTATAGAGCCTCATATCTCAGCCAGCTGTCTATGGCTTAGCCTATAAAAAAACCCAAATGACCACCCAAAGCGACACCCGGAATATCCTTCAAAGGGCTCAAAGTCGTCATTATCGATTCACCTCTCGATTAAACTTGATTCTTCCCTTTGTCTGTGAAATGTTGGAACACAGTGCGAAGGGCCGGTCAGTTTCCAATATCACATGTCCCCGCGTTTACACTGACAAACAGCTTGCTTTGTCTGGACAACAGTGCAACATCTCGAAGATCTTGATATCAATAAGAAAACCAGCGTAATTTGGAAATTTGTAGTATGAAACTTTTTTCTTTTTTACTTTAAAGGTGATGAATTTACTGTTGAAATATTATATTTCGTTTTAATCAATGAATTAGCTAATATGACAATGTTACACAAAACGAGTCATCCTATGGTCATCACTTTTCATCATCTCGCCCCTTGTTCACCCTGCAGGTCTCTCCACGGCAACGAAATCTCCGAGCTTCCTGATGGAATCTTCAACGACGTGGCCTCGCTTTCCCACTTGTAAGTAGCACAAGTAGTGCTGCCGGCTCGGGCACGGAGGGGGGGGGGGGGGGGTCTGGTCAGGCAGTCACAGGGGCCCGTCTGTAGTCCTCTTAGGTGGGCTGCACATGAGCCGAGCCCCTCCCTCAATCCACCGCAGCCCCGTGGTCAACGTAACACACAGAAGCCAGTACTGTCACATCTCCCTGTCACATCTCCGAAACACACACGCACACACACACACACACACACACACACACACACACACACGGGTTAACCATGGTGTGGAGCCGTCTATGTTTGTTTACGTCTGTCATTTTGTGCGAGGCGTAGCGCGGCTGTGCATGTGCCAGTGGACATTTGTAAAGCGATGATCTTAGTGTCGTAGAGCAGTATCTTTGCAGCGTGCCCTCTGCCATCCAACACAGATATTCACACGATCAATAGATCGTAGGGTGGCGGAAGGGCGGGGTCAGGGGGCCGTGAGGACTAAAACTAAGACATATTTTGGACGGCTGTACAGCAGTCAAGGCTGCAGGAAAACATGGTGGAGGAAGGTATGGGGCGCAGCCATTGATCCCCAGTCACAGTCAAGTGGCTTCCATGTTAGCAGATGTCAGATGTCAGCTATTGGCCGGGCCTGAAAGATGAGCCTGTGTTCCGCCGTAATGGAACAGCATCGATTCACGAGTGTTTGTGCATGGAGCAGGAGGACAGAGCGGCATTGATTCACGGCCACCGCGACACCGAAGTGGTTCGGAGAGCCTTTTGTTTGCACCTTTGTCTACAATGAGAAGAAGCCCTCCTCCAGATGATGCAGGCACAAAGTGCCACTGAGCATTCAACTTTAAATCTCCTCCATTCTTTGAGGAGAAGGCGATTTATTTCTACGGCACACCAAGTTGAGGTCTTTAGATTTACGCGACGTTGTAGAGACACCCGTTGGCGACAGAGTGTATTACAGCGGAAGGCCGAATTTAGCGCTGAACTAAATGAGGCTGAAAAAGTATAACAAAGCCACCCGGAATCACGAGACCATCGATACGTTTATCTACCTATTAGGGCAATTGGTGCTAACCCCTTGCACTGTGACTGTCACCTGCGCTGGTTATCCGACTGGGTGAAGACCAGCTACAAAGAGCCTGGCATCGCCCGCTGTGCCGGCCCGCACGGCATGGAAGGCAAACTGCTGCTCACCACACCTGCCAAGAAGTTTGAATGTACAGGTGAGCAGTTGTGACGAACACAGATGTGTGATATGAGCAGCACTTCCGGCTCTTCACACGCCGGTTCATTCTTTCTTCGCGGTGTTTCTCAGGCGACGTGGACGCCTCGGTGGCGGCCAAGTGTAACCCCTGCGTGTCGGCTCCCTGTCTGAACCACGGCATCTGCCACAGCGACGCGGCGGACATCTACAGGTGCAGCTGCCCTCCGGGATTCAAGGTCAGAGCGGCGCAAGGCCACCGCACATTTGCGAATGGCCTTTATGTCTTGGATGGATGGATTCAGAGCCATAGGATGACTGAATCGTGAACATGGTTTGTCTTTCGCTCTCTCAGGGAAAGAACTGCGAGGCGGCTCTCGATGCCTGTTTGAGTTCCCCGTGTGCCAATGGAGGAACCTGCCGGGTGAATGGCGGCGAGGAGGGACAATACAGGTGGAGGAGCCGAGCTTTGAAACCGTGTTTATCTCCCGAGAAAGACGATGAGGGTGATGACCGTGTACATTCCCCCCCCCCTCAGCTGCACGTGTCCACTGGGCTTCGAGGGCCCCGCTTGCCAAACCAACGTTGACGAATGTGAGGACAACGACTGTGAGAACGGCGCCACCTGCCTCGATGGAGTCAATAACTACACTTGTTTTTGTCCCCCCTACTACACCGGTTAGTTCACGCAGCACAGTTTGACTCAAGTAGCAAGTGCACAGCAAAAAACATTTTATATTTAGGACTATATAAACATTCAAGTAAACCCATTGTCACATTATTCTGTTAATTCTAGTTACAAATGGCTGCATTGCCATCATTCGTTTTTCAACGTGTTACGTTGCTGTTTCGGCAGGATGGTTCTTTCTCTGTCATGTGCAACAGTTTTCACCTTTTAAAAAAATATTTCGCTGTAGGGGAGCTGTGCGAAGAAATGGAGGATGTGTGTGCCCCAGGACGCAGCCCCTGCAAACACCAGTCTACCTGCCTCATCACCTCCAACGGCCCCAAGTAAGCGTTCGCTCCCACGGACTGCAGCTGCAGCAACCAATGGGGACTATACCATATATTGACAAGTAGACCAAACCAAGATGTCGCTTTGTCCTCTGATTCCAGTGTTTTGTTTGTGCGTCGCAGGTGTGTGTGCTCTCCTGGTTATGTTGGCGACGACTGCAGCGTAGACTACAACGACTGCGAGGAGCATCGCTGCCAGAACGGAGCTCAGTGTGTGGATGAGCTCAACGGATACGCCTGCGTCTGCCCCGACGGATACAAGTGAGAGGAGCGCGCGTTCAGCCCACGCCTTATCTTTTTTTTTTTGCCTACGTAGTTTCACCTGCTTCACCGCCAACGCCCTCCTTCTCTGTGCCCGCGCAGCGGTCAGCTGTGTGAGTTCCTCCCGTCGCCGCTGTCCTTGTGTGAGCTGGCCGACTGCCAGAACGGCGCCCCCTGTTTGGAGCGGGGCGGGCGCGCGCTCTGCCAGTGCCCGCCGGAGTTCGGGGGTCCCCGCTGCGAGAAGCTGGTCAGCGTCAACTTCATCGACAGAGACTCGTACCTGCTGCTGTCGGACCTCAAGAACTGGCCGCAGGCCAACATCACCTTACAGGTATGCGGTGTGCTGATGCGTGAATGTTTGTGAATAGGACGTCTGCGTGGGTTCAGACCTGAATCATTCCAACGCCCCACCCAAACGTCTCCCCTTCGTAGGTGTCAACGGCCGAGGACAATGGTATCCTGCTGTACAATGGGGACAATGATCATATCGCAGTGGAGCTCTACCAAGGTCACGTCAAGGTCAGCTATGACCCCGGCAGCCAGCCGGGACACGCCATCTACAGGTGAGCTGCCCTTTGAGACCGTGAGCACTTCCGTCGCCGTGAGCCGATGGAAAGATGTCCAATCTCTGTTTTCCTTTGGCAGCACTGAGACCATCAACGATGGCCAGTTCCACACCGTGGAGCTGGTGACCTTTGACCAGATGGTGAACCTGTCCATCGATGGGGGTCTCCCCACGACAATGGACAGCTTTGGGGCGGTGCGGCCCCTGAACGGGGAGGCTCCACTATACGTGGGGGGTAGGGGCCCTCTCCAGAACACACCTCCCTCCTCTGCAGGCACTCTTAACTACTACACTACTGTCAATCACGCTCCCTCCCCCTTCGCTTTGTCACCGCCGCAACCAAACCCCCTCCACTCGACCGCGCAACCCCATCCCACCTCCACCCGTACCGTCCCCGCCTTCAGTCATGACTGCGTGTCCAATTCACAGCGAATACACCCGATGGAGAACGTTTGCAATGAATGAATTACCCATTTCACCGTGACAGATAAAACACAACTTTCAAGAATTAGATTTTCGATTATAACCAATACTGACATTTTTTTTCTCGTTTTTCACACATTTCTTACAAATGTCAAGTATGCCCTCTAGTGACCATCATGAGAACTGCCAGTGAGATTTGTTCTGTACTTGCATGCATGTGTTTATAGAAGCACTGCACAAAGATTTTTCTGATTTGTGGTCATGCACCACTAGCTTTGGTGTTGACATGACCGTTTGCTCATGACTGAAGCAGCGTCGGTACGGTGGGATTCAGTGCTGTGATTTGTTGTGCCGTACTTTTCTTCATTAAAACAACACTACAGGAGACATTCTCCCATACAGCTTTGCCCTTTGCTTCCATTTGTTTCAAAGATGAGGTGTCCTGTGGTGCAAATGCTACAAATCGAAGCCTATTTAAAAAAAAAAAAGCGCACATTTATTTTACCAATTGCACATGCGCTGTTGGGATACCCATATTTGAAATGCCTTCCCTCATTACACTCATACCAGCCCTGTATTGGTTGTCTGTTTTGTGATCCACTCCGCAGGGCTTCACACCTGTTAAAGTCCCCTGTTTCCCCTCTCCTGCTCCAGGGATGCCGGTGGCCGTGCACTCCAGCGCTTTCCGTCTCTGGCAGCTCCAGAACGGTTCCAGTTTCCACGGATGTATCCAGAATCTCTACATCAACAACGAGCTCCAGGACTTCACCAAGACACAGATGAAGCCCGGCGTGGTGCCGGGCTGCGAGCCGTGCAAGAAGATCTACTGCGTGCACGGCATATGCCAGCCCGACGGCTTCCAGGGACCAGTGTGCCACTGCCAGCCGGGCTGGAGCGGGCCGCAGTGCGATCAGGCCGCCACCAACCCCTGCCAGGGCACCAAGTACGTCAGTCAATGGAACAGCAGACATCTTAGTGCCCGTTGTGCTGCTCACACAGTGGGCAGTTCTCAAATCCTTTACTTAGGTAAAGGTACACGGTGTAAAGATTCATGATTACATGAAAAACTTGTTTAAATAAAAGCACAGTATTTATCAAGTTCTGCAGAAAGAAAAAAAACGTATACACCCCGTATAGTGACATTTGACTGTGGTATCTTAGGTTGAGTTTCATAACTTTATATGTAGATACATCGTTTAGTTTTGGGATTGTCTTAATTTTACTTTTTTTTACTTTACTAATTTCATGTGTATTAAAGTAACTAGCATGCGTGTATTTGGTAGCCTTTTTTTCAGTGCATGAAATCCATGACACGGCTTTCAAAACATAAACTTAATTGACTTCTAGGGGATTTGATCAACGTGATTGTGTGTCACCAGGTGCGTGCATGGAAAGTGCATCCCTCTGGACCCTCAGTCGTACCGCTGCGAGTGTGAGGAGGGTTACCGCGGCGCCCTGTGTAACCAACAAGGGGGAGCTGTTCAACCCCTGCCGGCGCCTGTCCTGCAAACACGGACGCTGTCAGATCTCGGACACGGGGGAGGCCTACTGTCACTGCGAAAGTGGCTACACCGGGGCGCTCTGTGATGCGGGTCGGTCTTCTCTCTTCTCTCTGTCTTGCGTGAATAGAATCGTTGTGTAGGCGCGCGGTGGGATGCCGTGTAGTTTGTCTACTGAGAAGGACCAATGAGCCCTCATTGACTTTAACACATACTCTTTTTTATGGAATTGTATAGAATAATGTGCTGTACTATGATTTTCTACTACATTCTACACTGTGATATTTCAGACTTTTGTCTTGTTTGTTTGTGTGTTTGCATTTGGAACCATATTCTAACTTCCTGTCGCATCTGTCTGTCTTGGTTAGAGGCGTATTTCGGTTCTGAAGCCTGATGCCGTCCACTAATGTCCACTAATGCGGGGTCTCGATCGTCTCTTCCAGAGTCCGAATGCCGGGGGGAACCTGTGCGAGACTTCTACCAGGTGCAGCGAGGCTACGCCATCTGCCAGACGACGCGCATGGTGTCCTGGGTGGAGTGCTCCGGGGCCTGTGACACGGGGGCCTGCTGCGCCAGCCAGCGGATGAAGCGCCGGAAATACACCTTTGAGTGCAGCGATGGAACCTCCTTCAGCGAGGAAGTGGAAAAGACCATCAAGTGCGGCTGCGTGGGCTGCATGTAGCGCCGTTCACTCGCACTGCCTGCCGCTGCCGCCGAGCAGAAGATAGAGAGAAAGGAAGAGAGAAAGAAAGAGGACTGGAGTAAAGCGAGGGAGGGGAAGAAAGAAAAAGAGAGAGTATAAAGAATATATATATAAAACCTCTATCTATATATTATGGACAACAATGTTTGTAAAATAGGACATTTCCTCCCCGTCCAAGGGTGTGTGACCTACAGTAACACAGAGAAATCAACATCACGAGCAACAATGTCGAGGTGGCAACAGCAGCAACATTGTTCCAAAGGGGTCCAGAGATTTCAAAGGTTTTGCATTCAGAGTGAAGCATCCCTCCAACCCAAATTACCCTGTGTGAGTTCCCCCCCACGCTCGTACGAGGCCACTGACATCTTAGCCACCATCTGCCATCTTTGCTTCATGGAGGCCGCGTGAGAAAGAGAGAGAGAGAGAGAGAGACGGAGGGATCACAGGAGAGCTGGACCGCATGACTCGGCGGCGCTGTCTTGAGTTGAGCTCAACCTCAACCCGACCCGGCCCGGCCCGGCCCGGGTCGGGTTGAGGTTGAGGTTGTCGTTGTTGGTTTTCGGCGTGGTCATTTCTCTGCCGGGATACACTCGTCCATCCACACATGCACATGTAGAAGTGAACAAAGACACACGGTAGGGTTAGAGCGGCACATAATCCGGTGCGGATGTCGGTGTCTTTGAGGGCCAGGCGGTCTGGCGTCGCGGTTGTTTGCTGTGAGGTACTTTAACGTAGACGCTCTGTAAAAAAAAAAAAATTGGAGACTGCACTGACTGGCAGCACTGAGCATAACAGCCGTAGAGCTCTCTGAAGTACGCGGCCACGCGCATGGCATACGCAGTCTTGTGTGTTGTGTAGCATGGATCGCCTCAGGGGGGGAGGCAGATTTGCATAATCCCACCCACCCCCTTTGAGCGGGAGGCGGCTCGTCTTGACGCCTGCAGTATTAAACCGGCGCAAACTGTTGCATGTGTGGAGAAGAGTTTGCCGACGAATCTGTAGAGCTTCTTAATATCATTATACATGTTATGGAAAAAATGGTTGCAGAATCATCTTTTGATTTTGATTTTTTCTGTCTAATTTTTCATATTGATTTGCTTTTATTTTTTGTTATTTGATGTAATATTTTGTCTAACTCCTTTAGCCGCCCCCCACCTCCCCCCCAACAACTCTTTATATAGAAATGCCTAACAGATTCTAATATATATATTTGTATTTCATTTTGGTATAGTATTTTTCTATGTTAAAGAGTAAGTCTGCTTAAGCTTTGGGACTGGTGGTAAGGCATTCGATTGGTTCCCTTGGTGTTTTTATTTGTTGATCTCACTTGCTTCAACAAGGTAATTAAATACATTAATTGGCCAAAAACACAACAGATGGTTGGCTTTGTTGTATAGGAGGCAGAATCGGTCTAGAAATATGTTTAATATTGTATATGTTGTCTTCCATGTGAATATTACATCTAATTCATGAGAGTCTGTGCTTGATTTTATTTATTTTATCGAAAGGCATTTTCTTGTAGAAAGTGAAGGGCAGACGCGTCGCTGACTTTCAAATATTTTCTAAAACTTCAAAAAGAACAAAAAAGGTAAAATAATAAAAAACGCATAAAAATCTGTACGGTATTTGTAACCTCACGTGGTCACGAGTCATGCCGGTGTTTTCCTGCTCTCTGCCGGAGAGGGATTAAGGAAGGTGCTCCTCCAATTCACTTTGTAGTTACATCACCACACTTCGAGGCTTCTGATTGTTTTCGCGTGGATTCTGTCGAAGCGTTGGCCTGTATTTCTTTCATTATATTTCGAGAGCCGTTTGCCTGAGGTGTTTTTAGTTCAACAAGAGTTAAAGTAGTCAAGCTCAACTTATTATAAGCTGCTGTCGAGCCGGAAGAAACCGGAAGAAATTCCTTGAGTGAGGACAATGACCGTGTTGAGGTCTCATCCTAGATATGTCTGAAGAGGCAACTGTGTGAAGCGTAACTGACAGATCGTGAAAGGAGAAAGACCTGGACATTGAAACATCCGTCAGTTCTGACCGGCGATCCACACACAGGAGGAAAAAAAAAAAAAAAAAAAAGAAGACATAGTGCCAATTACAGTGAACACAACAGTTGTACCTGAATGTATAAATGTGTATAGATAAATATGACCTATGCTTATTCATGAAGTGGTAACTTTTAGCTGTTAGTTTCCAATGTAAGGTATAGCTCTCACATACTGTTCAATGAGTGACAGTCCATCGGGATGGTTCCAGGCTTTGCTCTCCCTGCAGATTGTGTTCATCCATTTTGCTGATCTAAATGTTAAGTCTCTCTTTATTGTGTGACAGGCCGCAGAGCCAGATGTATCAGCTCGGTACATTGAACACAGAGCTCCTATCCAAATCGCTACCCATGTTACCTTTGTTTGACATGCTGTTGATGTGCTCCCAGTAGTGTACAATAACATAAAAGAAGATCTCATAAAGGGAACTGATGAACAGTCACTGTAACTCTTAGGCCGTGTGCCTCGCAAAGGTGCATGTTTAGTTGAATGTGGCTTTCTTTTCATGTCTCCTTTCCTTCCTCCGCACCCATCTGTACTGGACTGGTGCATTCAACTTCCCAGTAGACATCTTAGTGGTGCTTGTGCTATATTGAGATGTAATCCAGTCATCTGGTCACATGACCAGAAACACAGATTTACCATCCTATGAACTATCTACATAAATATGTTATTGTAAAACGACACGATGTCTCTGTTGTATTGAACTGGTGCAGAAGCTTAGGACGTTTCCCTCGATGGGTTCGGTCTATTTACTTTTTTTGTTACACGATTGATGGTGGGATTAAACTGAAAAACCAATGTTGCTGAATGTATGTAGGGCCACCGACAAAATGTTTACCAAACCGCCACTCTTTTTCATTAATTAAACTTAAATGTGTGTGCTTTTAACAAAGTTTGGTCTTTTTTTCAATCTTTTACTTAATACCCAATTTGTTATTTTATAGAAAATACAAGCAAAACTTTTCTCAGCCCACAGGGATGAAGAGTCCTTCATTTGGTCCAGAACAGCTGCTAAATTCATTTTAATGTGACATTTGTTGGGGGTTTTCTTGTCAGCTGTTGTTTCCAAGGACAAGAATAAAGTGTAGGTCCCTGAAATAATGGTTCATAGCATAGTTTCATAGAGCGAGGCCCAAGGGCCCTTTGAAGTTACATGAAATGGATACATTTCAAATCATTCGCAGCCCATTAAGATAGAAGTTAAAAGTTATTAAAAAAAAGTCATACTACAGTATGTGGAAAAAGTAATTAAAAAGTGAAACGTAGTTTGGCTAAAGCCATCTGCTTTACCAAATAAAACCTGTGAAAGGCCCGTATCAAGGGAACTTCTGCATTCCACCATGAAGGTGAACAGGTCACGATTTTTTCTTCCATTCCCGCCTGTTTACCAATCTGTTCCACAGTGGGAGTTTCCTGCGGGGCTCAGGATGCTCGCATGAGAGCCAGATGACCGTTTATCATGACCGGTCCACACCAAAGCTGAATAATGGCTTTGGCGTGGGGGGCGGGGGAAGGGGGGTACTCATGGAGGGTGCTCGATATTAAAGGAGTCAGGGGGCTTCAAGTGTTCCTCGGACAGCAGCAGATGCGTGCAGGGTCCACACCGTTCATAATGAATAGATAACTAGGTCTATTCCCAACGTACAGGAACCTTTGAGCTTTCACTGTTCCACTTCTCAGCCTAACTTTGATTAAAGAACATTTGAACCCTTGTATAAAAAGAGCCAAGAAACCAAAGATAAAAATTCCAACAACTTTATATCAATTCCAGCAAAAATACAAAGTTCTTAAAATAAAGATGTTTCATTACTGGGATTACGCAAATAAAGCAGTTATTTCTTTCTAATATACAAACCAAAATCTTTAAATAGCAACTGCAAAGAATAAACATGTTCAAGTTTGATTTGGTGGGCTGGTTTAGATTTGCTGACATGAGTTCTTAAATAACAATAAAAATATGAAAGACATTTGCATTTACAGATGATTTGACCTCTAAGAAATTAACCTAATAAAAAAATAACACTGCTAAAAATGACAAACTGACAATACATTAATGCAGGTTACTCCTGGAAGTTACGAAACTTCACAATATGAGAACATCCGTTTGACAATATAATAAAAAAAAAAAAAGACATAAAACTGCAACTCAGAAGTGGGACTAGACAACCCCAAAAACATCACATCCAACTTGTGTATGATTTGGGAAGAAACGAGTCACTCTGTAATCTGCTATTAATGCTCAAGTGGCCATTAACTTCATTCAATTTAACCAATTAAATATAAACACTCCTCAGGGCTTCAGCGCTGATGAAATATTGTTGCTACGGGATACAAGCCAGTATCTCAAAGTCATCTCAGACATTTTTCGGTACAGCATTTTGATGGGAAAACAATGCTCATGTACACATTAGTATTTTCAAAGCTCAGGTACATAAATATAGTTCGGGGGGGTTTCACCTTGTAGAAAGGCGACAACTCTAAATGCAAGAGCAGCTATAATTGTCTCCACATCATCAAGTCGTAACATGTGCAGAAGCAGGTAAAATACTCAATCTGAAGTCGCTACTGAAACGGTATACAGTGATGAACATAAAAGAAGAAAAAAAAATTAACATTTGTTATGACATACAGATCAAACAGGGCAGCATGTATATTTAACACTACGACAGTAGGAACAAAATCACGTTAATGCTCCGGTAAAACGAGAATATGAAAATAAAGCCGGCAGGTGATGACCAAATCAGAAAGCAGTTTTACTGCCTCAGTCGGGATAAGAATTTAAAGGTGTCGCTCGAGGCATTTGCACACACACACACACACACACACACACACACTAAGAGGTACGGTTCACTACCTCTTCAGAAATTGAAAGCTGTTGTGGATAGGAGAATTCACATTCCATTACTTTACAATTCATAAATAAGGCACCAGGTCACAGAAGTCACATATTCACACGTGTCATTGGAAGACAGGCTGGAGATACAAACCGCCCACTTCTGTAAGTAAAATTTGTATGTATTGAAAAACTAATTTCCCTTCTCATAGCAAGCTCTCTGAACACTTAATGTACTGAATCTTAAAAAGAATGAGAAAACAGAATGGTGAGTGAATTTAATGTCACGTATTTGAGCTTCTAAAATGAGGTTTGTTGGGCCTTTATCTCCAGCCGCGTCGCAGAGTGCCAACACTCAAACACCTGCTGAGGTCACAGTGGACTCCAGCGCATTTCTATTTTCACACGGAAGCTTTACAAAAGCAGATATGACTTTCAAAACTGGGATTCTGCTTCAGATGTTTGCCCACGGAAAAGTCCTCTGAAGAGTTCGGCGAGGGTACCAACAGGAACATCGGGTCCTTCTGAACAGATTCCACAAAATCCTCTCAATCGAGGCCGTCTCTCTCTCCCTCTCTCTGCATGTGCGTTTCATTTTGAGAGCGATGTCCTGGTGCGCTTGGCCGGCGTCTGTGAGCGCTCCCGAGCTCTCTTGGTGGCAGCGTGTGGCGCCGAGGCCGCGGGCCTCCTCCTGCCCGAGACGGCGGCAGTGCCCCGCCTCGTCAGCGCGGGCCCCTCGCTCCTCCGGACCAGCTTTGAAGACCGGCCGCGCTGAGTCTTCGCCGGCCGCTTCGAAGCCACCTTAATTTTCCTCTGGGATCTGGTGAGCACCTGATCCGGCGCCGTCGGGGACTTGAGCGCGCCGCTCTGCTGCGGACCTTCGGCGGCGCCCTCGGGCCCTTTCGCTTCGGGGGAAGCGCTTTGCGGCGATTCCTTCGCTTGGAGCTTGCCGGCGTTCGCCTTGGCGGGCTTCTCGACTTCCGGCCTCTCCGCCTCGGTTGACGTTTTGTTGTCGGCTTTGCTCTTGGAGGCGTCCGCCGGGCCGCGGTCAGGCATTTTAGGGGAGCCCAGGCGTTGAGAACTTCTCTTTGGTAATTCGTCCGATCTGGCCGCGTCCCGGGACGCTCTGCCGCCGCCCGGAGCTCTGACCGTCCTGCGCTCAGCGGGACGCTTCGGCGTTTTCCTGCCAGCCAATGTTTTCCTTCTCTCCATTTTCGCCGCGGACGCTTTCATTCGTTTACCAACGGGCAGGGGGGATTTTTTTGCCTTCAGCGACGGTCTCAGATTTGACTTGGCGGCTGACTTCTTGCCGGACAGTCGTTTCATGACGTTGCTTTTTGAACTTTTTGAGGCCTCTTTGAGCCGAACGTTGGTCTGCTGAACCTGCATCTTCTCCCGGATGTTGGAGTATTTCCTCAGGATCCTGGCGCTGGCAGGGTTCTTTGATTTACCAGAGGATTTCTGGCACTCGACCATCTGCGCACAGGCTTTGGCGGAAGGGAGTGCCTTGGCCGAAGCCTGAGTGGTGCTGGGCTGCTCTCCGCGCTCCTTCGCTTCGTACTCCAGCGCTTTAGCGATCAGTTTCTGACTCCTGGGGTTGCTCTTCACGGGAGAGGCAATGGCAAACTTCTTCAAGTGTTTCTTTAGGCGCTCCGCCTGTAGGCTCGGAAACACCCCCTGAGAGGTCCCTGAGCTGCTGGATGAGCTGTGGAAGCACAGCTGGGTTTCTGACGGAAGACGCGTGTTCACCTTCTTGACGATGACGAGGGATTTTGTCTCCGTCGTGTCGAGGAACCAACGGCAAATGCTGCTGAGATTAAAACCTTTCATGAAGAGCATCTGGACTGGGGAGTATTTCTGGTTTTCTGAAGACTTGGATTTTCGGGCCCTGCGTTTACTTTTCCATATAGCTGCCTGTCTGTCTGCTTTGTTTTTGTATTTCGCCGGCGGCTGACCCTCTTTGTCCATCTGCACCCAGCCCTTCTGCATTTTGTCGTACTTAAGGTTCAGATTTGTAATGAGGTTTTGGTTTTCTTCTTCAGTCAGAGCCTGAAAGAATTTATTTGTCGGTTTCGGGGGCTCGGCTCTGGGCGGGATGGCCGAGGTTGCACCAGTTGCAGCGGACACGGGAGGGGCCGTCACCTGAGCTTTTGTTGCCCTCTCTGGAATTGCGTTTCTCTGTCTCTCATCTAGAGTGAAAGCACTGGTAGAGGCTACAACCAGCCTTTGTGATCTCAAAGCAGATTTTCTGGTGCTCACTGCTGACGACGGAGTGCCGGACTGATGGGGCATTTCAACCTTACTGCTCTCACTTCTTAATGGCATTCGTTTGGGTTTTTCTGATAACAAAGAACTGCCTTCCTCTCCACTTGCAGGCGTGCTCTTCAAAAATGCTACATTTGGCTTCTGCGACAAAGAAACATCACTTGCTTCTGCCTCCTTTTGGAGAACCCGCTTACTTCTTAATGGCATAGGCTCTGATTGCATTTCAGTCTTTGAGGGACTTTGATTTTCTAAGGCACTCAATAACTTATGGTGCTCATTTTTACGGTCATCTACCACAATCTTCGCAGAATCTAGCTTCTGCTCTGCCGGCAAACGATTTTCTACAGTGTCCTTTTGGATTTCTTCAAATGTCGTCTCTACCAACTGAGCATTTTCACTGTTTGATTCAGTCGTCTCTGGGACTGCTTGCTGTTGGGACGTCTCAGGAGCCGCAGGTGAAGACGACCTGATTGGAGGAGAAGCGGCAGGAAGTGACAAAGGACAGGGGAGGTCGTGAAGTTGCTCTGTAGATGGATGAGAATGGGTAGCAGTGGGTTGTGGCGATAAAATTGAAACCACAGCATTTGATTTGGGAGGTGATGGAGGAGCTCCAGCTGGCCTCTGACCGGCTGATCTAAGTTGCCGCTGATCGGAGAGGACAGAAAAACTATCCTGTCCTCTGGGAGCTTTCCTTTGTTTGTTGTTGGTGGGAGATTTGGATTTCGGGCTTGGTGGCATCGTAGCCGATGGTTCGTTCACCTGCTGATTGACAGAAGTACTCTCATTGGATTTTACAGCACTGTCCGACTCGGGTAGACGCGTCTCCGAACTTCTGTTGTCAACAGTTGACTCGGCGGAATTCTTGTTGGGGACATTACGGCTGGATTTAACGGGGGTTTTGATCGGCGATGTGGCGCTGTGACTTGATCTACGACGCAGACTTCGGTCAGATGCCGATATGGGTCTACCGTTGACAAAACCCACAACCACGGCTTCGGCCTTTCTTAACCGCTTTGGCAGCGAAACAACAGTGCCCTTTTTTCTACGCCAAGGGGGTAATTCCTTCAAGAGCGAGTCGAGCGTCTTCGATGACACGTCGTCTTCGTTATCGCCTTCGTTCTCTACAGGCAGAACACATTCCACTACCTCAGACGTTTTCAGTTCCATCTCTCTCCTCATTAGCTCCTCTGCTGAACCTGTGGTGTTTGCTTCAACTGGGACTTCAAACTTGTTGCAGTGCCTCGGTGACTCCGGTTGAACTTCCTGTGTTTGCTCCTGATTGTTTTCCTCCTTTTCTTCCCCCTTGTTTTCCTCCTTTTCTTCCTCTACTTGAGCCACCAGTGAGGGGGCTGTAATAAGATGGAGCGAAGCCTCACTGCTCTGCGCTTCTGCTAATGAAAGCTGGGGCTCATCTTCAACAGAAATATCCTCTAATGGTTTCACTACTTTTTCTGGGACTAATTGGTCATTGCTTTCCTGTATGTCCTCCTGAAGCTCGGGCTCGTCATCTTGTTCTGCGTCAAATGGAGTCTGAGGGCCACAGTCTTCCCTTTCTGCGGTTGTCCTTGAATCTCCAGTTGTGCTCTGTTCCACATCGGGGTTCAAATCCGTTTTTTTGTTATCCGTTTGAGGCCTTATCGGAGATTGAGGAGCCGACTGCCCCTTGCTCTGCGACTGATCCGTCTGACTAGTTTCCACAGGAAGGTGTACGTCGCTGGCTGCTACCTCCACAGTGTCTCCTGTCCCTGGAATCACGCTCTCATCCAACCCTTCTGTGGACATTCGTTGATTCCTCGACTCCGTGCAGGCTGCGCCAAAAGGCATATTTACAGGTGGCAGACCTTCAGGCTTTGACAGCACTTGCTTTGGGGTGACCAATGTGATGAGCTCGGGCATTGGATTAGGACATTTGCCCCTCCCAGCCAATGTGCGGACCGTTTTAAGCTCCCAGATTTCATCTGAATACATATGTCCTCTGGTGCTTTTTCGGGCGTTGCGACGTGGCTGCATGCCGCGCCGCTGTTCCTTAAAACACTCTGTAATTGGTTTGTCAATAAAAACGATATCACAGTGGCCGAGATCAGGGTCAGCGATTCCCCTAAAGGCAGAGTCCCTGATCCGATGGTCAGAAGAAGACTTGATGGTCTTCCTTGCAGTTCGCGGAGAGTCTGAAGGAATGGTCATGTGGACGGAGAACAAGTTCGCTGGGTTTCCTTTGGCGGGCCCTGGAGTTTCCCTCGGCCTCGCTTGATGCGCGTGACTAGTCTGATTGTGCCGCTTCACAGAGGAGCTGAGTCTGGCGCTAGGAGTCTCTGTCCTGTGGGACGAATTTGAGTTACCCTGTCTGTCCTCCAAGGGGTCCGAGTGAGACGAAAGAGAGGTGTTGAGCACACACGACAGCTTCTTGCCAGCAGCCACATTGCTGGTCATGATTTTCATCTTGAGAGGGGCGTGATCACCACCACAGTCGTTCTCTGCCTCCGTGGCAGCGGGAGTCACCACAGTGTGGCGACTCCCTGACCCCGGGCTGCGGAGATCCAAAACCGGGCCAGCAGCTGTTTTTAGCGAAACAGCATTGTCTGGAACTTGTTTCATTGCACAGCTGCTTTGGATAGGACGGGACGTCCTGTGGACTTCTGACTTGGGAGTTGATCGAGGGCATGAACTCCCAGAGTCGACGGCGCTGGATTTTGCAGTAGAACAGGCGGTTACCTGGTTTCCAGAGGTGGGGTTTGAGGCTTGCTGCGTCTTGGAAGACGCCAGTGCTTTGACCTCCGTCTGCAGAAAGCCAATGGCATCTACCATCTGTCTCTGATGGTGGGGACAGAGTTTGGCCATGAATTGTTCCAGCGAGGAGGCGGACTGCAGGTCTCTTGCCTTTGCAATGGGCATGTCATGAGGCTCACTGGAGGGGGGAGACAAAGAACAAGATAAATGTAATTACAGATCAAAAAGCAGAATTGGCGTGTGCCGTTAATTGCCATGAGATTATTACACTCGCAAAGAGAAAGATCCCTTCATCTCTAACACAGAGAGCAAAGTGTGTGAAATAATTCACAAATGTTACTCAATGATTTATCATTGCATATTTATTAGAAGAATAGGTGATTTCAAAAGTGGACCTTTCATCCAGTGAACTCGACCAATTACATTGTTACAGCTATAACTTTCCTTTTTGCACAACGGTGCCTTTTATTACAGTATACGTCAAGAAAATCTTACAACATGCACAAGACATTTAGTAATGGTTGCCCATTTTGAATAAAACTATTTTAAAAACAGGTTTATCAATTGAAAGAGCCGATACAGTTCAGGGAACTATAGAGTACATCATTTTTGTCAGGTTTTCATTAATAAATGGTGCAACAGGCGACATTTACGTACAAGTGCTCAACAACGTATTAGCTATTAAAAATAAATCAAGCGCAACATGCAAAGTTAATTGTCATACATGTGAGGTTTTGTTTAGGTGGGGGCATGTTTCCGTATTTCTGGGAGGTAGGTCGGTGTACTACAAAACCTTAAAAGAGCTTTTCAACATTTATAGCAAATCACATTATGCCAAAAATATATATCAATGTTAATCTCAAAATGTGATTCTCCATGTGAGAAAAAAAAAATCCATCCCAAGATTCATTGTGATCTTTTAACACAAAGAGTGACACCACATCTGGATCCCTGAGGTGACGTGTCACATGGCTGCGTAACGTTGGACTGAACAACGTGTGCTGCTGAGCATAATGATCGGTTGAGCCTTCTCTACAACAGACACTTACAAACTTACATTATTTGTACAACTACAAATGCTGCGTTGTCTAATACCAAGCTACCAATATTCCCATTGTGACAAAGTAAAGCTGACACCTCAAACTGATGACGGGATATAACGTGCTGCTACGCTTGCTTTTAATCAAGACGTCCTGCATCCTCGGAAAGAAGCTTGTTAATTAAATAACCATTGGTCGACAACGTATTTGCGCTGAGGTTATATGGACGTTCAGTGCCAACCAGAGTATTACAAACAATGCAACAGTGATAAGATGTACTACTCTATGGGGCTTCAAACACAAAATCATTTCTACAACATGCAAACATATCTCAAATATAACTTTTTGCAACTTAGAAAATATTTTTAGGTATTCAAAAATAACTGGAATTGGACAAGCGCTTAAACTTCAAAATCGCTCTTTGCAAGGTCTAAGGAGGAAAGTGGAGTACCTGAATCATGGGTGGTTAGTGTTGAATCCCTGAGGGTCTCGCTCTTTGTTTCACTTAGCATTACAGTAAGGAACCGACAAAGTACATGCCTTTTTCACCCATACGAATTAAATAACCAAGCAAAAGCAAACCAAAATCATTTCAACAATATTTCACAAGCACACAAAACAAGTTGCGTTAACTCGTCCATGATGTTCACATACTTGCACATTAGAGAATGCGTTGATTACAAATGATTATATTTCTTCAAACCGTTAACCAGATTGAAAACTGGTCGAGGGATATTTCACGTTCATAGTACTCGACTTTATACTAGTTGACCTGACGGTAAATACACCAACACTCCAGTACTTTCAATAAAACTGCCTCAAAGCGAACGTCACCATATACAACCAACATCCCACTGACGCATAGAATTTTGTCCGATCATGCACGACATGCCCAGTGTCATTCCTGTACACATTGTTTAAATCAAATATACCTTATCTGTATATACTTTTTTCATGAACAGGGATACCATAGTCATTCTAGACCCTTGTCCACATATATTATATCAAACAAGCAAAAGATAGCAAACTTTCTTTAGAATACAGTGGGACAATCTTAACTTTTGTCCCTGCACATATATTATGAAAAAAGGTAATATCTTTAATCTAAAATCATCAACTTGTGTCTATAGGAATTATGAGAATTACTTTGTTTGATTAAAGCCATTTCATGGTTACTTAATTGATGATAAAACCGTTGATTTGTAAATATTGGTCAAGACTACAGAAAGAAAAAAACAAATTCCAAACATACATACGTTTGAGTTAGTACGCAAGGGGACAATACTCGTCCTCCACTTTGACAAAAAAAGGTTTCTCTAAAGCCGGGCCTATTAAAGCATGCTTTTGTTCGGAAGGCTCTGAAAAACAACCCAGACCCCAAAAAGTATTCAACATTTTGAGTAGATTAATTCCACAGGGACCCAAAACGGTTGCATCTTCTACAAGCACATGCAAATAGTTTTTTACAGTTCTTTCTATAAACTATTTGGCTTTAGGTTTTTCACACCGGTCCGTATTGTGTACATGAGAAACTGCTACATTAAACGGCCATGAGGAGACTGTGATAGAGGTTTTCCAGATGAGGTAGTGGACCATTGGATTCGCTACAATAGACAGTGAGGAGCGCTGAGACCGGTTTCACCTGGCAGCACAACAGCAATCAATCAAATGAAATGAAACACTGAATGAGAAAGTGAGACTTTTGAGGAATGCTGAAGGATTGTCAATGCAAGAATAAGTTAACTAACAACAGTGAATTAGTGAGTAACTTTGACTTAATCATATTATCCGTACATGTGTGCATGAAGCAAGTGCTTCGTTTCACTTTTTTTTTATCCGAGCCAAAAGTTATTCAGAGATTTTGTGAACAGGTCTGTGAAAACTATACGCAATTCAGTCCTTTAGTTACAAATAATTAAGATTTTAACCCTTAAAGTGACAATAAATGGAAACATTAAATAGTATAGTACTCCTGAACACAGAATAAAAGTCAAAAAAAGGTTTACCATCTAACATAAAGTTAAACTATTGTTAGAGTGCTATCATACATACAAGTAATATGTGTGCAAGTCCCTGAACTGTATGTTACTACCAACTCACTCAAAAAAGTTTACAATCAAGGCAATTTGATGTATTACATGCCTTCAAATAGAATATCTGATGCAATGCTTGTAGTGAAGAAATCATTTCTTAAATAAAAAACATCCCCATTCATCCAAGCAACATAGGTCCAAAATATAGAATGCTAAAGAATCTGCAATAAAAATAAAACCAACATTTACCAGAGTTGTGCATCAACCGGATGACAGTATTATGGGTCATGCTCCTATATTGTGGAATGTCCTGAGGTATAAATGATGATGCCCCAAAGTGGAGTTCCCTTTGCAGTGGTATGTATTGGCAGCAGGCCACAGGTGCTCTTTCAAAGGATTTACCTAAACCTTTATGAGAGGGGACAGCACCGTGACCCAACCCTGTTTCCATAGCTACAAACATCCTGCCTGGAACTTGTAATTTATTCCAAAGTTATTCACTTCTAAGTGGACTAAAATAAGATGGTTGGCATGAATAAATATATATTTCAAATCATACAAGTATGAACAAAATAGCCAGGTGATGGATGCATTGTCCACATGGACAATTCTTGCTATGGTAACTTAAAGGTTGATGTGATTGAGGCAAACATGTAACAATTGCTAATTTGGCTAGCTAGCTAATGTCAACGGGCTAGCACAATCCACGTAAGTAAAGCGATATATGCTAATATTGCTTGGAAAAAGTTTTGTTTTTTGTAAAATAATGACTGAGCTTCTAAAATGGCAATGCTTCTAGATCTTATTAGGACATAAAACTGATGTTTTCTTGTCTACCTGCAGCAAACACCTGAAAACTAACCTGAATGTGATTTAGAGTTAAAAGGTTATCCAATACCAAGAGTTTAGCTTGTGCTCTATTCGTGTAAGTGGATAATTAGGTCACAATAAAACATAATTTAAAAAGAAAAACAAGGGGAGTATAGTTAAGAGGCAATTCTTCATGTGCCATGAGCAGGCATGACGTGTAAGTATGTACAGTATATGTAGAATACCTTCATACATCGGAAATAGAGAAAGAAAAGTTCTGCCCTTGTGTCTCGGAGAAAGACTTTCCCAGAGATAATACCTGAAGTCTGAAGGCTTACACTGGCACTGAAATGCTACTGAAAACTAGGTAAGGTATGTTGTGAAGTCCTCTGAAAGCAGTATACGCATACTGGACAGAAAGGATATCCTGAAATGGTACCTCGAAAAGAGGGATCTGAGTACGTTACCCTTCCCCATCAGAGGTGACTCCTGTGATTATATACATACGAGTAGAACTATATGTGTATACAGTGATCCACCTTATGAGAAGAGAAATTTTCTTTTACCAAAAAGTTCTGCATTTCCAATCTAAATTCATCCTGAGTGCAATAAAGGCAATATAAAACAAATAATTAACAGAACATTCATATAGGACGGCAAAGAATACAGAATATAGATAGCGCAAACCTATCATGCTTAATTCGGATTCAAAATGAAAGTGAAACCTGGATAACCAAAAAAAAAAAATAAGTTAAATATAGTGTTTAGAATGAATAAATACTCTGAATATTACAGTGTTTGGACAAACAGATTTTTTTTTTTCACATCTCCTGTGTTTCAGTCACAGATGTGCATTTGCAAAACAGTGGCAGACTTTCACTGGCATCCACAAGGGCCTAAATACACTTAATCTCTCTCTCACACACACACACACACACACACACACACACAGCAGTACTGTGCAATGTCACTGAGGGGCGCCACTTCCTTAGAAATGATGTACAAATGAATTAATGGTGCCAAGATATTGGAGTTTTTAAAGGATAACTTAGGGCAGGGAGTTCATATGAAAAGTTATTAATATTAAAATGGGTAATTTGATTTAAATGTCTCATACAACTATTACGTTTTTAACTGTTTTAAAAACAATTCAGTTACTACCACTGTCTTGCAAATGCAATATCTGTAATCGGTTAAAAAGCACATCCTTATAAGTACTTTACAATTGTATCAATCATTTGACGAGAGGCTTCCGTCATGGAAATCATTTGCGTTCTCTTCCGATGCACTCTCCCTTTTCTCAGAAACGATGTGCAGGGAGTTCTGTAATTCGTTCCTCCCTGGTGACCGTGAAACACTCTGCTCCTCCATCTTCATGAGCTTTAGTTTCTTTTTGGGTGGATGTTTCAAGGTGCCCAGTCGCTCTTTAACTTTGTATTCCAGGGTGCTGTGTGGTATGCCGTAGATGGTTTGGGCTTTGGACACGCTCATTTTCCCACCCATCACCACCTCAATAGCCTCCTCCAGCAGGTCAGTGTTGTACTGCCGATATCGCCCACGTTTCTTCCTCGGCTGCTTGTTACTTGGGTCTGACTCGGAATCCAGAGGACAGCTTCCCCACAGGGATTTGCGATCCGTGTCTCGAGGCCAGTATTCCTTCTCGGATCCTGAGCTACTAAAACCTCCACTGCTCTTGTGCCTGGGTAGAATGGAACGAAGGGTCTTTCCCGGACCGCCCTCACAAGCTAATCCGGAGTACACGGTGGAGAGGGAATCCCAAGATGGGTCTGTTGCCAAAACTCGCACCTGGGGAATCTTGAGGTCAAAAGATGAAGACTGTGAAAGCGAGAGGTTGTGGTCCCTGCAGGCCTCCTGGAGGTTTCCTTTCTCGTATGCAAGGGACTTTGACCAGAGTCCAGCAGCTTCCAACAACCTGGGTATGTCCTTAAAGTGCTCATTAGCTTCACTGTTGGTTTTGAGTTTAAGGAGGGCCCCGAAATGACTTTTGGAATTCCAGGAGGCAGATCCACTTTTGAAAAGCTCAGAAGGTCTGGAGCTGAGAGGGGACTCTGGGTCGCTCTCCAGATCCGGCTCCTCTTTGATGTGCAGCGCGTATGCGAGAGATGAAGAAGGCTTATAACGGCCGGAGTGGCCGATATTCTCCCTCCTCCTCCCATCCTGTAGGCTCTTCATAAACAGCCCGACTTGACCATCCGCCCTCAAGGATCGCCTGATTGGATGGAAGGAAATTGGGTGTAAGCAGAGCTTGCACAGTGCCTTTTTTCTCTTTGCTAAAGGAGGATGGGTTGGGGAGGGGAGGATGTTGGCCACTCCTTAATTATATGACCTTGCTTCTGGTAACTATCACTAGCTTTTAAAATAACAGTGCGAGGTTGTGTATGACTTAAGAACAAAAAAGGCTCACGTTTGACAATTTTTTTATTTGCTTGCTGGGATGATACGTTTACAAAAACTGCATCAACATAAAAAATAAGAAACATAACAGGGCAAAAATAAACAAAAAAATAAAAAGGAAAGAAAATGGCATTTGTGGAGTAAGTAAAAGGTCTTGGCTCATAACGAAGAGCCAGAAGGAGACATTATTTGTCATTGCAGTACGGCAGCCTGGCACCTAGCTGTTAAGCAGGGCACACAAACTATGTCATATGAAATGACTAATGCAACTAAAGCTCTTGACATTTTGTGTGTGACGTTACCAGCAAACAAGCGCAGAAATAAAAATAAGCCAGCGGAGGGTTGTCAGTATCAAAGTCAAAAGTTTACTGAAGCGTGATCACATAAAAAAGGAAAAGAAAATGCACTGTTTATTATTAGGAAGAACAATGTAGCCTGTACTTACATAAAACATTTATTCAAACTATATTTTAAAAAAAGGGATATTTCTTTTCACTAAAATGTATATTTTATATAAGCTTATATTTTATCTGAGGGGTACCTTCAAACTAAGGAAAGTGTGCATGTTGTAAATCATTTTCAAAGAAAAATGAAAATCTAAGGGAATGCTGTCTGAGCAGCATAGGAGGAACATGCAAAGCCACTGGTAATTAATCCAATTAATCAAAATTTAATTAGAGGGGATATTTAAAAAGGCCAGATCTCTATCACTTATCAAAAGGCTTTCCTAAGCAAAAACCAAAAAGAAAAAATATCAAATAAAATTATATTTATACTATTTTATATATGTTTGGATTCAATTAGGACAAGTTACAAACTGACTAAGATGACAAGATTAGAGGGTATGTGTATTGTACAATACTACTTGTATGACCACTTATGCTTATCTGAAGTATATACGACATCAAATCCATCATAAAACAACTGAAAACATTCCTTTTGAGGGGAACATAGCGAGCAAATGTAAAAATGAATTTTAACATCTCTACTACTACAAACAAATCATCTAGAATCAATTGAGCCACTTAGGCCTCACTTTTAACAAATAAATAAAAAACACAGACTTTCCACTGCAATTATTCGGGACTAAACAGTCCTCAAAAGAAGACTTTTGTGACAAAATGTGAAGCAAGATGTGTTAATGATAGCAAGGCCATAAGCCCATCACTGAATCATCATCACAATCATCAGGCCAGCTGGTGTCTTGCTAGATAATAATGATTAAAAAACGAGACCGCACTCACAGAATCCTTTTAAGCCACAGTGGCTCACAAACTTACAAGATGTTGCCTAATCAGTCTCCAGCTGGCCAAACCAGTGACTTGTTGGACAAGAAATTATGAGCATGCAGCTCTATTATCTACAAGTTTGCAAGGTCATTCATTTTGAATGGCAGCATGATACATAGCGCATCCTCAAGGACGCATGGGAGTGAGGTTTAAAAGCACACTGCAGTAACGGGAGCACGAGGAATATTTAATCTGCGGCAGTTGGTTAAAACCCCTGACCCGTTTTTTGTGGCAAAAAAAACTTTTGTTAGCAGAACCTTGTTTGTTGGTTTGTTTTCATTTTCATCAAGGCACCAACCGGCAGTTCATTTTTTCAAGCCATCAACTGGCCAAGTGATCTCCAATTTCAAGACTCAAATGTCAGGCCGGCGCTAATGCCCACGCATTCATGCCGCTACGCGTTTGTTCCAAATCTATTTTTTGACTCATCCTAAGCTTCGACACGACATATCCTCAAAAGTATTGCTACTTAAAGACTTGAGACTAAAGCGACAAAGAAAAAAAGGAACACATCTTACCCTTTGAGCATGGATGTGGCTGGAGAAAGGCAGGGGCTACGGACAGGCAAGCTGCTGGTGCTGCTACAGCGACTCTTTTTGATAGACAAGTCAAGAACTCCATCTGACAAATAAAAAGAAAAAAAGGGGTTGGGGGGGGGGGGGGTGGGGGGGGGGAAGAGTTTAGTTTTAATTAGGTTATCAGGCTTTTCACCAGTGCATCAGCTGCCCTGGAGTTTCGGAGTTCACACTACCTTGGTCACGTGGCACAGCCGGGGGCCTCTTGATGGTGAGGTCAAGAGGAGCATCCTGGTCGGCCATGAGGAGCTTGCTGAGGACGGGGTTCTGGTTGTGAGCAGGCCCAGCCAAGGGTGGGGGCAGAGGGGCAGGGAGAAGGATCTGCCCCTGGGAGAAGGTGCGGGGTGGGCAGGCTTTGGTCAAAGCAAGGCTGGGAATCGGAGCCACTGTCCTGAGGGGAGCTGGTTTTTGAGGTATATTCAGCAGCAAACTGTCGGATCATTCTGTGAAGGATCTCTCGAGCCACTACTGGGATGTGTGGGTCAGAGAAATTTGGCACATCTGAAACAAAATAAACATGAGGTAAGATTGAAAGCAAGTTTGGTACCAAAGAAATAACTGATGCCAATCAGTGCTGTAGTTGTAGTGATTACAATTCATGCATAGAACATTAACATTCTGATGGTGTACTTCATCCTGTCTGCAGGCAGGCCCTCTTCTATTAATAAGCATATTAATCATCATGCACTACACCCACAATCGCTGAGATATGAAAACTCACCTTTTCTGCTGAGGACCGCATTGAGAAATTCCTCGGCTTGTTTTTCTAGTCTGTTTATTACGGTCGGATCTTTAATAAGCAGAGGTTTGGGCGAATCTTCCAGCTCCTCGTTGCGTAAGCCAATTAGGTGTTCCTGTAAAATGACAAAACTGTTAAATCAGTGGTCTTCTACTTAAATGGGATACATATAAAATGAAAAAATGCATAGCGAAGAGCATGCTCACATTTATTACACACAAAAACATTCCTCAAGTCATAGTGTACTTCTTTTGCTCCTTCTACAATTTTGGTAGAAGCTACCAAAAAAGAAAAAGAAAAATAGTTTACCTTCACTTTATCTCGTCGCAAGCAACAGAAAAGACAATTTTCATCAAATGACCAGTCAGAGACGGCTATCGGCTCAAAGTCTGTGGACATAAAACAGATGAGAAGCAAATGAAATGCAAGTTAGTGACAAAGTCTTTGGTATGTTATTGTTCTTTAAAAGTGTATTTATAGCCAACATGTAGCCCAGACCAATGTCTGTCAAAAGTGTTTTAGTGAGACCGATTGAATCAGGAGCAAAGACATTTATCACCAGCCATCGTCCCAAACTGCGGCTATGGAAAGTCCAATAAAAATTTGACAGTTTGCTCACTGCAAATATAACGAAACCCCAAATAATGTCCACTATTGTTCCACAGACAACGTGCATTGTAAACATGTCTGTAGGACACTAGACTTTTACACTGGCCCCACGCCATCCAAAACACCAACTTTGTATCAGCACAAGGCATCTTCTCTTCTGCAGCCAGAGGGGCCGTCTTGTCGAGAGAATGTGGAGGGGTACCAGATGGTACAAAGCAGCAGCACCGTCATATCGCCCAGATAACAATGTTTGAACCACAAAATTGGTATTCATGTCAGCCATACGCTTGTATGATCATCGCCACTATTTGTGAAACTGAAAATGGTCAGGATCTTACCTTTAAATAATGTTAGGTCGTCTACCAGCTCTGAACCAAACAGACCTTCGAGAATGCTCTCAAAACCTGGGGACAGACATTAGAAGTTCAATGAATACATACATGTAGACACTTAAATCAACAGCAGTAAAATAGAGACGCAACACAAATCCCTGTTGAGGACAACCATATGCACCCATGCTAAAATACTGATAAGTGAGTCAGAGCCTGGTGGACCGCAAGTCCCTGACACTTAACATGATAGTGTCTCACTCATGTCTTCTACTCCAATTTCATCTTGACAAGTCATATAAGCACCACCTACTTCTATCAAAATGCATATTATCAGCTTTCACCACAGGTTTCTACTTCAACAGGACATACATTCACTCCATCCTCCTGTTGCCAGGCAACTAAAGCAGCTACAGTATTGAAAGTGACTTCCCGCTGCCACGCTAAAAAGAGACAGCCGGAAACATGACTGTGGTGTAATAGTAGTCCATACATTGTTAGAATTCTACAAAAACCAAATCCTGAATCCAACTAAATGAGAGTTTACAGTTATTCAACTTATAAAGATTCTAACCAAAAAAGCCATGTCACAGTAATGCAAAAAATTCGTAAATGCATGATCTATGAGATTGTGGTATCCTACAGTACCAGCTGCTTGAGAGAGAGAATGTGTTATCCCGCATCGGACTTAACGGTGGATTAAAAGTGTACAAGTTTACTGCTGCAGGGTCAGCAGCGAAACCAATCCCAAAACACTACATGCATTAAAACAGGCTCTAAAGAGGTCAGAGGTAACATCTGCCTACACAAGTGTCATTCCCAATGGGCTCAGAACTAAAAGGAAGGGCATGAATCAGAACCATTATGCCAACGACAAACATAATTGTAAAATAAATTACAGCTATAGTAGTATTTAAACCTATATCAAAAATCATTGATTCTCAAAGATTAAACTAGACACGTGTGTTGAATTTGGTCGTCTACTTACAGTGCGTCTTCACAGATCAAAAATCAGAAAAAAATATATGAGCCCTTATCACTCTTCCTAAACTCCGTGAAAAAGCGGTCATCTGTTAAAATGCCCTCGCTCTGCTTCACTACAAATTCCCACCCACTTTTCAACAGCCAAACATAAAGAGGGTTGGGGTATGGGGGTGGGGGGGGGTGACGAAACACAGCTTTGCCTACAGCTGCAGCGTGAGCCGGTTTCTGGGTTAGTGCACAGGACTTCAGCTGAAGCTATCCAATCCTATTTCTGAAATATTTCAGAGGCAGGAAGAGGAAAGTAGGTCATCCACTTTCATTTGACAGAGCAGCATTATGACGTCACACTACTCTTCAGGAATTCAGTTTGGGGCATTTAAAAAATGTGTCATGGTGTAAACTGTGACTTTGGTGGCAATATTACCATGTGAACACCGTCTTGTGGATCGTAGTGTGGTGAAGTGACTAACAAAGATTGAAGAGCCTCCTCGCACAAAAACAGCGACTTCAAAATTTAGAAAAACATGCCTACATGTGCAAACAGTAAAATATTTATAGCGTACGTATCTGTCATGAATGCTCTACAAAATAAATGAGAATAAAAACTGGATACTGGACAGTTAAAATAAACAATGAACAGGACCGACTTATGTTAAATGAAAGTTGCCATGTGCGAAGCACTGTTGGAACCAGATACAATGCTTTCTTTTCAGGTGACCTCTTTGAAGGAACATTCAGCATTCATTTACTGAACAGGGAATTAGGCCACAAATGAGCTTCTACCGCATATCTCTAGGTTGATCTATGCTGAGCAGCACACGGATACAATGAAAGCACGGGGTACAGAGGTACACAGTGCTAAACAGAAGAAGGAAAAGTAGCCCAGCAGGCATAATACCTAATTATATTGAGACCTCAATCAGAACAAAGACATCAGGCTAATCAGGATAGTGGGTTTTTTGGGAATGGTGGGGGCAGGGGGGAACCAGGAGGGGGGGGGGGGGGGGGGTCACCTATGGGCCTGCATTGACGACGTGAAGCTGAGCACAATTGGAAGATTTTCTTAGTCTTTTATTCTGAATTGTAATGCAGATCGTCCCTTAACAGGGAGACTTACTCATCCATGTCAATCATCTCTTTCTATAGGAGGAGAACGATGAGTCCAAATCCCATTCTGCCATTTCCAGCCCTCGCCGGCTTGTTATATTTAATTTACTCCAAAATTTATACTGTGGCTTGCCTCCAGGTAATTTATAGCTGAGTGAAGGCTCAGCTCACTGAGGTATGTTTAAATTAAAAATTAAACAGCAAAATGGGTCTTTGCTTAAATGAAAAGCACAGCAGCAATGACCAATGAAAATATATTTTGAATGCTGTATTAAAAGCAGTTCTCATTCCATTCATATAACAATGCCATTTTTTTCATAACTCTCCTATTAACATGAATGTCATTAAGACTTTTTTCTTAAACTGCTGAAGCATATTTTTGATTACCTTTCAAATTCAGGATCAACGTTATGACTTTAGAGGCTACGCTTAAGCAGCAGCCTCAAACCTAGAGCATGAAACTTTCGAGGAGATCTTTTCGTGAGGCTGCTGAGGGAAAATACTCCAGGGTTGATGCAGAGAGCAGATACATGTTACAACGTGGGGAATGCGATCCGACACGTCCACACGAGCACATACGAGAAAAAATAGCGGCAATCGGCTAAAAACCACGATCTGGACCGTGGATGGGGACGGCAGTAAACACAGCGCATAGATTTTTCTATGCGTTTTTCTATGACTTTTCTAGCGTGAACGGTCCGGGCGGTCACTTCTTAGATCTCTAGCCCATCAGAAAAAGTAAGAACGAAATTATTGGAAGTGTGCGGCACCCTTTTCACCAGCACTTAAGAAAACAAAATCCCACAGACCAACAATCAGCTTAATCTCCTTAAATCCAATTCTTAACCTACGTTGTAGGGCACTGTGTCAGTAGTGGAATAAAAACCCTATTTTTTTACTTTGGCTACTGCGGAGTGTTTAGGCAAAATGTTTTTTTTTAGCCTTCGCACAAATGCACTGATCAACACCCGTGGTCATTTGAGTGGTGCTAATATATATTGCAATTCATGACATACATCAAGAAATGTCTTATTCTACATTCATAAACATGTAACCTAATTCTTCAATGTCAATGCTGAAGGAGAATCTAACTGAATACTGCCAAAAATCAATAAAACACTGAAATGGTAGTTGGAGGAAGCTGAATTCAGAAGAAAGGAAAGTTGGCTTTACAAGAATCGTTCAATGGAAATAATATTTGAATGAGATAATATTTTGAGATATCTTGATGCACAATAACGTCATCCAAACTGACAATAAAAAGCACACGCTAGCAAACAAGATACTAGCCATATGGTCTAGTCCTACAACGTATTTTAGTTTCACACCACTGTGCATTTATTTGCAGTGAGAGTTTACTTCTGACATATTTTAGTTACAAATGTCTAAATTGTTTGACTAGTGACTATTTTTCAGTGTAAAATGACACAATATTGCAGTATGCATGCCATCAGTAGCTATACGGAAGATTGTTTTGGTCATATTCACAATGCTTTAACGGTAAGATAATACGTCGCAGATACATATGGATTAACTGCAACTAAGTATCTACTAACGTTCTCACATAACAAGCCTTTTGGGGGTAAAATAAACAGAACTTCTTCTGCTACCCACGTTGCACCTATCCACTAATAAGTAGCATTCCTAAAACCACTTCACCTGACAAGCCACAAATGTTGTTTTCGAGCTTGCTACAGACAAACAATCTCCCCTGACCACATTGTGTAACCTCGTTAGGCAGCCAGGATACAGTCTGTGTACATTTCAAAACACATACATTACGACTGATCAACACGAGTTCCCTCTATAACCATTATTCCTTCTGACCCTTTGCATTTTTAAGGGGGCATAAAGCAAGTTACATGAGTTATGTTCTGCGTATCATTAAAACATGAATGTCAAATACTAACATTTAGCCTCATCACACGACTGCAGTGCTCTTTGCAGTGGACGAGCCACCGAGCTGTGTGCCGCTCCAGTGCTGAGAATGTACAGTGCTGCATCAACCCCCACTCGGCCCATCCCCCACTCAAACTACTGTACACACAGATATCTCAGAAGGAGTGCCCACAAGCTCGCAGAAAAAATTAAAACCAGTATGAGCCCAAAATAAACCTTGCTTAATCTGGCATGTTGAGCTACATCCTTTGGAAGTGCTGGAGGGATTGACCGTGCATTAAAACTTCTATCTTTTAAGAATCCATCATCGTCTTAAAAAAAAAGGAAAAAAAAAAAGATCATACTAATGTTCACATTTCGCTGCTCTTAGAGGGTAATTTTGTATGAAGAGGGTCACTAATATCCTTGAGCGATGCTCTCCAAAGATGGTAGACGGGATGGATGAGTGCAGAGATGTAAAAAAAAAAAAAAAATTGGCACAAATTAGTCAACCTACAGTACACGACTATTTTCATCCTCATGACATACACACCAAGCCTCATGCCTAACCACCTGAAAAGCTACTCTCCATGAACCTTTTGTGCTTTCCTCAAAAAAAGTACATCAGTGTGTCAACAAACCTCAACAAGATGTTGTGTCTGTTTTTTTTTAGCAAATAAGGAAAAAAAATAGGCCAAAACCTTATCAGAGCCTGAACAAAAAACGGGACATGGTAAAGTTTAAATAATAAACCAGACAATTGCCTGCTGTTTGCTTGATGTTTATTTGATCACATATTTAATTCCACCCACCCACCTGTCCAAAGCCAGCATGAATAACATGTATTGTATTCTCAAATATTAGCTGGTGGTTTTTCCA
This sequence comes from Apeltes quadracus, assembly GCA_021346845.1. Classification (NCBI taxonomy): domain Eukaryota; kingdom Metazoa; phylum Chordata; class Actinopteri; order Perciformes; family Gasterosteidae; genus Apeltes; species Apeltes quadracus. Next base: position 8,182,917 of record CM037922.1, read on the forward strand.
GCACAACTTTCCCCCAAATCCAGACAGAGCACACATTTTCAGTTACAGTTTTCATCCAGGGGCTGGTGGACCATGAACACATGTATAGGCAAACATACAGACAATTGTTGCTGCTGTTCGAGGGGACAATTGCCCTTGTCTTTGCCCTGCAGTTTTACTGCACACATTAAATACACAAAAGACAAAATGTCCATTTCAGCGTCAGCAGGGTGGTGGTGGCGTGCAGCCCTCTCCACCAAAAAGCCAAACAAAAGTATGCCCTTGTTGTCAGGGACAGAATATGCCATTCTGCAGCATGCAGACTGATGCCGTTGTCATGTACTCTGCAGCGTTACAGTCATGGCCCAAACACAAGGGACATTTGTCAATCACGAAGGGGTTAACGGACTAAGCGAGCAGTCCTCGGTCTGGACCTAGTGTCAAGTCAGAAAACTATTATTCTCTCACGATTTGCTATTTCGATGAGGAGGACAAAGCTCACCTAGTATTGTTGCTGCTCAGCTGGAATTAGTTGGTTCTGGATCAGTCTCCAGATACCGCTGGCATAGTTCTTACAATGTCCCATCAATTAGTAGTTATAGCTTTACTATAAGCGCAAATACTGTGATGTGGACAAATATATGATGCCTAAAACATGATACACAAGGTTGGACCTAAAAAATCGGTTAAGCTGGACTACGACTGACAAGCAGGAGGTAGAAAGCTTTAGCTGCTCAGAGTTCTGTTGTACTTGTTCTAGATGAAGTCAGCATCTAACCTTCCCTGAATAAACCAGGAGCTGAACATGTTTAACATGCAACATCACGTTACTCTTAAAGGTGGAATCTTAATAAAATATAAACTAAATAGATATTCCTTCGAGATGTAGTCTGATTGCCTCCTGACACATCACATAACTACTCCATTAACTCATGTCAAGAATTTAGTGCACATGTATAGTACAGCCTACTACAAGTATTACACATGTGAATAAGACCTGTACATAGGGCAGCTTTTATTGAGATTGATTTTATGTGACATTTTGAGATCAGCAGCGTTATGGCTTTTAAATTACATTTTGCCTCTCGTTGTTCAAACGCCATTTCAAATTTGGTTTAATATTCAGCCAAACCTAACCCACCCCCCAAAAAACCCTGCAAGACGTTGTGTGCATTAAATAACTGCACTAATCATAACTTAAGACATTACCTTTGAATTCTAACTAAAAGAAGAAAAGCTGATCCGATTTGAACATTCGGGTCAATAAGCAACTCTCTGCTCCTCGTTTGTGTGTGTTTTTTTTAACATGATGCTTAGTGTCCACAATGGCTGTTGCTATGTTACTAGTCAAAAGAAAAAGGTTGGCACAGGATGGATTTAGAAATGGCCTCTCCCTGTCCTTCAAACCATTCTAATTAAATAGTGAAAACGACTAATGTAAACTAAGCCATCTCTCTGGGAAATTATAAAACGTATCACCGAGAACTTTATACGATACGTTTTATGAATTGTTTCAGAAGAAAAAAACAGTCAACAACAGAAATATCTACTATGTCAAAGCGGAAATGTCATATTTTTTTACTTCACTTTAGGAGGTAGAACAATAAAAAACAACATTCTTACAACCAACAAATCCAATGGCCAGCGAATGCACACCAATCATCTGTGAACAAGAGCTGTTATCGAGTAAGCTCGCAAACAGCCTTCATCAGCGAACCCATCGAGTAACTCTTTTGGCCAGAAACGTCACCAGGCCGGAGGAGTCAGCCTGCTGTTCCACGCTAGAGGACTTCATCTCCGTCTGGACCGAAGCGGTGGAGCCACCAACTGTCACCCAAGGGCCGCGACATGCAGGCTAGGTCCTCTCCTGCACGTACTATCCCACTACAACTTTATATTTTACCCATAAATTCCCACCCTCACACACTTCGCAATAATATGAGCTTCAAACCACCAATGCCCCCCACAAGTCCCTTTGTTATTTGTTTAAAAAAGGGGGGCTGAGAAACTACGGTTGGAGAAGTTTAATCGCGTAACGTCGTCGAAATTGGAAACTCCCCCAGCAGTGGGGTCTCGGCCACTTCCTCAAAGCAACACTGCGCGCCCACCGGAGGCGATAGGAGAGAAGGCGAGCAGGCTAAACGTTAACTGCAAAACGTCCACCAACGGCTTCCCTCCCCCATCCAAAATACAGTATCATCTCACGGGAACGCGCATTTCATCAAACGGGGTCTTTTAGCCGACGCGACGCGCAGAGACACTCCCTTTAAAACAAGCACGGTGCCCTTTAAACAAACTAACGATACGCCAGCGACGTTAGATAACTTAAATTCTGCTGTTTGGGATTTTAAAAAGAACAAAAACAGCGGGGAACCGCGCAAAGTACTGAAACGGTGTCACAGAACGCAACGTTTGAGTAACTGCTCGGCCTGGCTAGCGCAAAAAGGAAACAGTTGAGGACAAAAAGTCGCACGGAGATGCCCCGAGAAGAGTCGGCTTACCGAGGGCTTATTTACATCGATAGCCCGCACACAGATACGCAATTCAACCGGTGAAATTGTACGCTGTGTAACTGGCTCCGTCCTTACCTACACAGTGGACGAGTTTGTGTCGCCAAGAATCAAGTTCCTGCCGAAAGCCGCGCCTGTCGATTGTGCATTGCTGGCTTTTGCACTGACTCGCCATTTTCTATCGTTCTTGAGTGGCGGGCACGAGCTCGGCGAGAGGAAGCGCTCTGCTATGTGAGCGCGCACCTCTGTGTCGAGGAGGAAATCACTCCAGAGGGAAACGTAGGCTTCATTCTCAGCGCAACCAAACCCAGTAGCGTCAAGTAAATCATTAAGTGCATTAATATGCGGATTCATTAATTGTATTTAGTGATAATAATACTGATTTTATATATTCGACTGGCCAATGTAACCAGGAATATGGTATTTGCGCCTAAGGATAAATATGAATGTGGAGTTTAGGTTGATATCCTTGATACGGTTGATTCCAAATCAAACGTGGCCGAGGTATATTTTCCCTTCGAGGGTTGTGTTTAGCATTGAATAGACTACACAAGGCCAGAATACTGACCAGGCGAAGTGGGCAAATGTTTATGGGGCCCAAACTTCGAGGGTTCAGATTTACTGCATGGAAATATTGTGTGGTCATTTAAAAAATAGTTTAAATTGAGCGAGGGTGGGGTGAGGGTTACCGTCGCATACTGCATTTTAACCAATGTTTTTGTCATGGTTAATCGCCGGTGAATAGTTCAACTGAACTGAACTTTCTTGACAATACTTGCATTGCTATGATTTAGCTGGCTGGTGATCCTCTACTTTAACAACTTAATAATTACTTCACAGATTGTCATGGTTTTTTGTGCAGGTATTCACTTATCCAAGGATGTATCCTGCTTTGGTGTTTATCCGACTCTTCCTAGTACCTCGCAAGCAAGTTAATCTGACTTGGCTTTACCTTTAAGCCAGGTCCGATTTGTTTAAACCTATATTCTTTGAAATAGTTTGATAGTCACTTTCTGTGAGCAATGCCTAATCCCAGATTTAGATGTTGCCTACTAGATTTTCAGAAACAGGGACAATCTCAAAAAGCTTTTCAAACACCATTTGGCCACATTAACATTGCTATGTATACAGTATAATAAATGCCATCCTGGTAAGAAAGGTTTTAAGAAATGACTAAAGCTAAGTTACCCTCTGAAAACTATTACCTAATACCTGTTATTATTGTAATTGGTATTTTATAGTGATGGCAGTCTTGTCATTGTAGTAAAAGCCTAGTGTTGATAATAATAATAACATTTTAATACAGTCCAGTCACTTTGTATGTTATAGCCAACACATCTCACAAAATATAACCTAAAATACATATAAACTGCTGATTTTAGTGCTCTAATAAGCTGCACACCATTTTCCAAGAGCCTTTTATCAATATGTCTGACACAATCTTTGAAGAGCAGCACTTTAGGCCAATCGGAGAAAATTGTTAAGAGGAGCCAACCAGAGTCCAGCAATGAAACAGTGCGGCGATGAGGCTGCAGTGACGCTGTTGTAATGCTGCCTTCATGTGCTGGTGGAATTATTGCAATCCTGGGCTGAGCAGCGCATGAACGCAATGCACCAACAAAAAGCCCAAACCCAACTTGAAGAAAGGGGTAGCTTCCTATCATAGTTGTTTGCTTAGGTCATTATGGATAAGGGAGCGTAAAGGTACGTTAAAGTAGGACCGTACTTAATTTCATTATTCAGGAAGACCTTTTCCCTTTTCGTGTAGTTAACGTGACACACGCATTTCTAAAGCAAAACAACGGCTGGTTAACACTATCATTACAGATGATTAATTTGAATTAATTTGTGACTAAAGACGCAAAATAAACCTGAGGCCTGTGCTATTGCATTTCTAGACTCTTCGATTTAGGATCTTACGAGGATCCGGTGAATGCCCCATACGTTTCCCAGCCGGTGTTTTCATATTTCTACGCCCCTCCGCGCCTGTAGGTTGGTTTCCATGCTTCAGAGACAACAAACGTAGCATACAGGTAAATTATAGCATTAATCCGCGTTGTCGCTTTTCGCTAGTTTCCTTGCAATAGGTTATAATCGATTAACATATAGGCTCGTCATTAGTCATTACATATCTGTAGCCAATTAGCAAAATGCATGACTATATTAGGTTGCACTGTAAAACATATTGGCAGCCAAAATGTCATACTTACCACAAGGTGAGTGTTCCAATATTGGTGTGAGCCGAACGTTATTTATCCAAAGACGACCAAGAGGTTGAAATCGCACCTGGCTTCCTCTGCGTTCCACGCGGTCATTTGTTTTAAACAAATGATTTCAGTGGGCGCTTTTGTTGGTGTCTGCAGTCACCCTACAGTCACGTTCATGAGCCCATTCCCTCACAGGGAGCGTTTCGCCCCCTGCGGTGCTCACACCAGCACCATGACCCAATGCACACTGCACGGCACTGAGCAGGGTCCTCAGGCTGGACACATATCTATATCTTTGCTATAAGTTGGCTTCAACTTTTGGTCGGAGCCAAAGTTCAACTACAATAACATGCACTTTTAACTCACTTTTAATTTAAAAATACAACCTGCTTCAGGTATAATCGTAAAAGCTGCATGTCCTGTAAAATAACCCTAACTAATTTATTCATGGTGTCTGGTACTGTGAGGAAACTGAATACTGGGCGGTCACATGGCGCTGTGTGGTACTGAGCTTAATGCAGGATGTTTTCTGTCTTTCCCCATTTTGCTGCTCAAATGTAATGCCACAGTCCTGTATTTCCTGTCCTAAATACACATTTACGGTCCCTCCCCGCTTCACGGAGCGAGGGACTAATAATCCCATTAGGGGAAATGTTCTTTTCGCTTGCTTCCCTCCACAGTGAGGTCAGATGTCTCTTCTGCCAATGAGTGTGTTTGTGTGTTAAAAACAGAGGGGACATGACTCTGACCAGAGGATCTTTCACCTATGCCAGTGGGGAGGAGTACCACGGCGAGTGGAAAGAAGGCAAGACATTCCTACTTCTCCTTTTTAAAATAAAGTTTGTGTGCAAGCATCACTAACTACAGGTATGAGACAAGCTGTCATATGCACCTTCTGTACCTCATAATGTATCTCTAAGGCCCCATTGTGTGATTTAATAGCAGAGTCAATGAAAAAAAACTGAACATATACAGTACATGCACATATATAGTTGTTTGTAGCCATACACATAGACTGTATTTCTTAATATGGTCTTGTGCTCACATGCAAGTGAGCACAAGACCTCGCTATAAACCTTTCTCAAATCTTTCACCTATGTCAAAGATTACGAGGATGCTTGCTTCTCTCTTTCACACACACACACACACACACACACACACACACACACACACGTTATTAACATGCAAGCTCAAGCTGTCCCAATTAGCTAGCATGGGTAACCCAGGACGAACAGAGACAGATTTACCAGCTCTGGCTTTGTCAAATCTTCTGGATTAGACTTTGGACCTGTTTGGGAAATCGTAGAGCCCTCTGTCAGCTGTTGCTGAGAAACTAACTCCTTTACAATACTCAGAACAATAAACCCTGATAGTCTAGTGCAATCTTTGCATCAGGTTTTGGATACAAATTTGGAGCTGCTTTAATTTAACGCAAAAACGGTGCACACCATTTTAACTGGTATGTAACTTCCTGTTTGGACAACGCGGCCGTCGTCAAGTCGTCGAAGTGTCCCAGATACCTGTAGGTGTGCGCCGTCTTACATGATTCCGAGCGTCAGTAGTGGATCAATGCAAGTACAATCCTTGACTGCTTTCACAGTCCGGAATCCTAAAGTGGAAATCCCTGCTAAAAAATCTGATGGATTAGAGTGCCGTAATTCCCACCACACAGGAGGCAGATGGGACTCCTAATTCTGTAGTAAACCTTTAGCCGACAGATACCTAAATCCCAGCATGCACTGACTTGTGACATATGTAGTTGCGCTCCAATACCAAGTGAACACAAAACCCTGAGCCGCATTGCAAGTTCAAATGTCAATCTCAGTTGGTCATCTCTTACAGTGTGATACATGCTATTAAGAAAGATTAATCCAAAAGAGACTAAGTGATTAGATGAGGAGGGATGACACCCATGAGGATAACATTTGAATCCACAAGATTGTTTTCCTCGAGATGATTTTAGTTTTGTTTTTTTGACTTTAACGGGCGAATCTCCAGGTCGGAGGCATGGCGTCGGCCAGCTCAAGTTTCAGGATGGGACCCGCTACTCTGGCCAGTTTGAGAACGGGCTCTTCCATGGCTCCGGTGTGCTGCTCTTCACGGATGGATCCAGGTGAGTCACCCGAAAAAGACGGAAGTCGTGTCCTCAATCCGAAGGTACAAACGACACCCTCACCGTTTACAACCGTTTCAGGTACGAAGGCGAATTTTTATACGGAAAGTTTCAAGGCGCAGGAGTCTTTGGCCGATACGACGGCATGAAGTTTGAGGGGGAGTTCAAAGATGGACGCGTTGAGGGATACGGTAAGTCTGTTTCACCCCTGGAGCATTTGAATCAGGATGTCTGTAGTCCCTCTGTGGTGGGTCACGGTAGCCTGTGTATGTGCCTGCAGGGCTGTTGACTTTCTCAGATGGAGCTCACGGTGTCCCGCGAAACGAAGGCTTGTTTCAAAACCACAAGCTGCAAAAGAGAGAAAAGTGTCCAGGAGCGGTGCAGCGAGCGCAGGCTTCAGCCTCCAACGCTCGCAGTCTGGCACTTTGATTGCAACGGACCCCTGGAGGAGACGCAGTCGGAGTTGCAGCACTTTCCGGGAGGGCGTCAAGGATGTGTACTCGTACACTTCCCTCCAGCTCTTCTCTCTGTGTCCTCCTCTCTTTTTCACTACATCTTTATTTTTCTTTCTCTGCATCTTCCCCGCTTAAACTTCACGATGGCTTTGATGCACATGCAGTTTGAACTATCTATTGGCTTTCTGTTTGACGGACTCGAAACGCACAACCCCACGAAGCACACCTTTAGCTTCACAAGTCATGCAAACACCAAATGGTGCTGGGTTCCCCTGATAAAATGATTGTACTCATAAACAGTATCTTAGCAATGTTCTCATTTTCATACATCAAACAACAAAACATGGAAGACCTTTGAGCTTTGTTTTCTTTCTGCTTTATTAGGATTAGTAAAGTATGTGTTGAAGACTTGTGGCACTTAAAACTGCTGGTACTTAAAGGTCCCCAGTGATGTTTTGACCTCTTGAACTGCAAGCTAGCAAAAACAATGGACCTAAACAATGTACAATTTAAACCTATTGAAAATATTTTGCTTTACAAATGGTGTATGAGTATATGTTTGACAAGCCATACAGTTGGGAATGTAAACACATTCTTAAAAATCTCATCTCTAATAATATTGCTACTGGAGAATTTATCTTTGCATGCTTTACGTCACTGGTGTTTCTCTTTATAGAAGATCATTTTTCACGTTTGCCTTAAAGACATTTTGGTACAACAGTGCAGTTCCAAGGTGTCAATCTAAAAATGAGAGGATCTGTTGTTCCCTTTCTTTCCCTCCACATCATTTCCCCTATTGTGTATATTCTCCTTTGAGGACTTCAGAACCCGCCTTCAGTCTGAAGGCGTTGAGTCTCAGCTCCGATCACTCACTAGTTCATTAACTTCTCAAAGTTGTAAAAAGAAAATCTGATTTAAATGCATTGAATTAGGGACATATAGCTTAACTGAGGCAGCGCAATGGTCATTTATTAAGAAGATGTGTATTTAAGAAGACGTAATTACGTGTGGTTTTTTTCCGTGAGATGTACACATATTCAATGTCATTGAGAGTGTTTGTTCTGTAGAACTTGTTGTTACTGAGAATGTAAAGACAGTGTGGTTGAGTTTTTTTTAGAAATGTACTACCCATTAACGCCAACAACAGCTATTCTCTGATTACGGTGGAATTCGGTGTACTTGAACAGTGTATACGCCTTTGCAAACTGTATTGTGTACGTGGCTTGTCTAAGGTTGCTCACATAGAAAATCAACCAAAGACAATCAAATGATAATACAGGTGCCTGGAACGGTCAACGGGAGTTACATGTCTACTTTATAGCTGAAGAATAAAAAAACAAATCAATGAGGACAAATCCACCTGGGATTTAGTGTACAAGAAAAAAAAGGGGCCGAAGGGAATTGATACGATGTTCTGTTGTATATGTTGCTTAAATGTCAAACCTGAAGTACCGCAGCTCCTTGTTTTCAATGTTATTTTCTATGAGAAAAAAAAAATCAATACTTAATATTGTGAACCAGAACTGCTGGCTGTGCTGAGCAGCACTGCTGGCCGTGTCGTGTGCTGCTTAGTACAGGCAGTAGAATTGAAAGTAACATTGGACACATAAAAGCAGACCAGTGCATGCCACCATCTACTAGCACAAATCACACTTTACTGTTCTCTGTAAGTGTAAAATAGTATTTTTTTTCCTTTCTGCTATTTTGGAGAAGGCACCTCTTTGCCTTCACGCCTTCACACGCCGGCCTGAGTGGAATTAAATTCACAAAAAATTCCACATCTATTTCCAACTGGGAACAAATGGTGCTTTAAAAGTGTGCCTGTACAGACTTTTCACCTGCCTGAAAAATAGCATTGCCATGGTTACCTTTTCTTTAGTAACAATTTGATGCTGCTTTGAGTGCTGTTAGAAACCACAACACAGGATCACCTCATTCTCTTGGAATACGTCTGAATTCTTATTGCAAAGGCTGTGATGTCTAAAATAAAGCCTTGTGTTGGGAAAAGAAACGTTTCATTGTGCTTTGGCAAAGAAACATAGTAAAGTCATTTCATTTTATGGTAATTATGCAGCCATTTCTGAAGTACTAACCCAAAGAAGTGTAACCATTTCATTCCTCAACAAACGTAATCTTTTCGATTCCAAGAACTTTATTATATTGACCATGTACCGCTATGACTGCTAGCGTCAGGTGGAGAAAATAAATAAATAACCTCCGCAGACAACCTTGTATTACACATGTTATCTGTCTCCCTGACAGTTACACAGCCTTGCTTGGAATAGGAAATATTGTGTGCGGCCGATAATGTGTCTCACGAGTTGTCTACAATGAACACATTGTATTTTTTAACAGAAGAACTGACTCTTTTCCAAACAGCATTTTATATTTCACATTGTGAAAAAGATAAATAAAGCAGTAGCTGTTGAACAAATTATGCTCACAAAATGAATGGCTGTATGTGTAATGAGTGAACATTTGAGCCACTGAACCCCTGACTTAAAGCGGGGGCACGTCAGCCATCTCTGCCATCGTCAGCTAAGCTCTCAAACACAGTGCCACTGTGCGCCGCGGCATTATCAGCCGCCGCAATAAAACAAGGACCTCTTGATGTGTATTCAAATGCAGCTTCTGCACAGCACAAGCTATTGATATTATCCAACTTACCGAGGCATCACAAATAAGTTCTGAAACGTCCACGCTTATATCATAAAGCTGTAGAAGAGAAAGTCGAAAGCTGAAGCTTTGCAAAACCTTTTTGAGAAATTTGGGTTTTTGTTTTTCCTTTTTTTAAGCAATGAGCTTAAAATCCAAGCTGACACGGTTTGATGTCAGAGTTCAGACAAATGTGAGTGGTTTAAACCTCATGCCCTGGAATAGCAGCGTATTTAATGCAAATACTGACATATGATGTAGACAAACATACAGTGGAATTAGCAAATGTATTTTGAACCTGAGACGGGTACTTAATTTATGTCATGTAGAAAATACTTGTTTGAGAAGCACATTTTTTGCACCATTTACTCCGCTCTGGAGATGTTTTCCGGTCCCACCTCTGTGAGGTTCTCCATTCTCTGCAGGGTGTCCATGACGTCGGACTGCCATTGTTTTACCTGCTGCACTGCAGTCACTCCCTCCTGTAACACAGTTCTTACTGTTAGTGTGAGAGGTGCAGAACTTGTTTCAGCATTAGACTGGAAACATGGTGAAACAGGGAGCCTGGCTCCATCACCAGGTAACAAAACTCACCTACTAGCATCTTAATAGATTGGTATCTCACACCTTCGATTTTATCAATATGTTCCTAAAATATCTGTATAAAGACGTTAATGTGCTGAAAATAATTCTCTGTAAAGTAAAAGTTGCCATCAACTAGAAGTTGGAAGTAACTCTTAATGGCAAAATAAAACGTCCTGCATACATTCCGTCTTAAACAGCAATTGTTTTAATTATAAATCAACAGCTGAAATGTAGCTCTTCCCAGTCTTTAAGCCCAGCTGGTTGGCCAATGTATTTAACAAACAGATATGTGCAAAGGGGGAAAAGCAACATGTACACAACTAAAATCACCACTTACTCTTTGAACATAATCTTCAAGTTAAACCGGATATCAACATCAACAGGAATAAAAACTCACTTGATTTTTGATATTCCTATCTGCCCCCGCCGCTAAGAGCAGTTCCGCTATCTTGTATCGGTTGAGGCGCACGGCGTCGTGCAGCGCCGTGTCTCCTTCCTGAGGCAGAAAAGACGTTTTAACGTCAGGAAATGGATTATAGAGATGATGAAACACAGAAGGCGAACAGCGTTCAGCTGAACCTCTACCCTGTCCCTGGAGTTGATTTTGGCACCACAGGACAGCAGGTACTCAACAATGGCGGCGTGGCCTGTTCTCGTGGCCACGTGCAGAGGAGTGCTGTACAGCTGCAGTGAGGACATTGACACGGTCACCGCCAGACGCGTACTGGAACAACCGCGTTACAGTAAAACACATGCAGTTTGTACACTGATCCACATATATGGGTCCCGCTACAGATTAAGGCACAAATGAAATACTTAACCACCTTATCGCGAGCATTCAGGTCGGCCCCGAGGCCCTTCAGGGTTTTAACAATGTCCGGGCTTCCCCCTCTGCAGGCCCAGTGTATGGCCCTGGAGCCCAGCTGGAACACAGTAAAATGGTGCTGTTCTATTAATAGTGCTCACTTCAGGCCCGCAGAGGCTGGAGCTTTAGTGACTAAAGATAATCTCAAGCAATCTCATCATCATCGTCATCATCATCACAAACGAGCCATGTGCTCACTTGATCTTTAAAGTTGATATCGGCTCCTTTTTCTACAAGCGTCCGTATAACTTGAGTGTGTCCTTCCAGAGAGGCACGGTGCAGTGCTGTCCTCTTCAGCTGGAAAGTTAAAGGACATTATAAATAGAAATGTAAACGTATCTGATCTGGTTCCAGGGAGAGCATACCTCATCGTGGGCATTGGGGTTCCCGCCATCAGCCAGGTATTTGTCTATTACATTCAGCCTGCCTCCACTGGCTGCACTCATGAATTCTGCAGTATCCGTGGGCCCTATCTGTCACACACACACACACACAGAACAGCAGGGATGGGAGGGGAAACCATTTCATTTTCATATCGCTGATGCGCACGTGAACATAAGGTTTTTGAAAATTACATCTCACCACAGGGCTTTCCATAGACACCCGGGGCGAGTATGTTTGTTTAGTCGTATTCTTCCTTGTGCACAGCTCATTCTCTCCTCTACTCAAGTCCAAAATATCACAGTGTAGGTCTGGCGAGGTAATCCTCCCTCTCTCCCCTGCCTAGAAAATGACAAAAACAGAGATAAACACGACGCAAAGGGAAGACCCAGATGAGAGAGTTACCATTGACCTGTAAAGAAAATGTGCAAAGTAGGCTAAAGGGTGTTGGGAGCTGGGAATGGAAGTGTAAATGTCAAAATAAATTCACAGCATAGTGCCAGCTACGTTTGGCAATAAAAAAATGGACCTTTCCCCAAAATGATCTCTAATGCGCTGCTCAAGTTTATGTCAACCATTATTGAATACGATAATGTCTTTTTTTGGTTTGAAATGAACTGAATCAGAGATGGCGATAGGAATAGTTCTGCTGTGCTGTGTCGGGAATATATTCCAAAAGTTCTTTTGGCCTCAAAATAAAAGAGCCTTCAGCAAATGTTTTGATAAACAACGTTAACTACTTGAGCAAACGTATGAAAAAGAGAATATAGAAAGGACCGTATGAAAAAGCGTTTCCATTCACTCAAATTCATGTAAAAAGGGTTTAGTGAAACTGTTATACTGTTATATTAAACGGCTTAAGATTGTAAAGAGAATAATCTTGCTGCAAGCGATTTCATGTAGGGGTGCCTAACGTGTGTTTTTCAACGCGTCAACAAATGGATGTGGAAATAGGCTGACAGATATTTTATCCTCATGAATATATAACATATATTCACGTCCTCACAGTAAATATCCATTACTTGTTTTCACAAATCGCGGCTCTTTGAATTGTGATCTCTCTAAAATAAAAGAATCTCCTGGGGAGTGATGTGAATAATTCTCATTCTCAGAAGTCTCACTATTATTTCAATAAAAGACAAATGTAAACTAGCAGCACTGGACGGGCAGTGCCGGCCCGAGCCTCTTGGTGGCCCTAAGCAGAATTTTATTTGGGGGCCCCCCACGCAGAGTCACCTGTGCTAGAAGATTATTGGCACAAATGACACGCTATAATGTTATAGCGAAAATTATAAACAAATATAGTGAGGTTATAATACAAAACTAGGGCTGCTTGCAGCACTGAACGGGCCTCAGCCTCCCCTCGCATGTCGGGGGGGCAGTGGTCAGCCAGAAACGTGGTCAAAAAGTGAAAAGAGAAGGAAAAAAAGTTTGGTCCCAAGCAGGAATCAAACGCACGTAAGATATATATATTATTCATAATTTTAAATGAAAACGAAACTAATGCTTGATATTAGTAAAATCCCTAACAGTCAAGAACTGTATTAAAAGATATTAGCAAGACAGCTGACGTGGTGATGTCATCAAGTCAGCTGCTCTTCCAATTGCAGAAATGTTCTCTTGTACCTGTGAGTCAGGACTCCAGAGTCCGTCTCCCAAGTCTATTATTGCGGGAGTCCCTTCTCGCCGTCTATAAAGCCTAGTTTATGCTTCTGCGTTTTCGGAGAAACGTAAGGACCCGCAAGCGCCCCTTGCGTAGAGTCCCGGCCCTCCTTGCGTCGTTGGTTTGTTTATTAATTTATCAAAGACTTTTTTGCCCAAAAAAAGCAGCAGTGCATCAACACTGCTGCTTTTCTTCGTCTCCTTTCGCGGACGTATTTGTCACGTATTTCCGCCACAACTTAAACTCCCCCTCGACCGGCAAAACCGACGTTTGCGGAGATCTACGTCCATGAATTGGAGCCCACCCGCGCGACTTTATAGTCCGCCAATGACGCGTGTGTTTCTAAGTGGTCATATTTACGGATTTCTTCAGACAAAAGCTCTTAGATCTGATTCATTCTCTCTTAAAAGATATTATTTTTAATAATGGCGGAATTACGCTATGAAACCGGAAATCCGAGACTCTGGCAAGGATGTAGTGAGCGGACCAATCACAGCCCTGCTGCTTGCGTTTCCTTGCGGAGCTTGCGTATCCGTAGACGCAAGGGTTGGGAAAAATTGGTCGACACCCGCAAGGACGCAAGGGGGGGCGGGACTCTACGCAAGGGACACGCAAGTGGCGCTTGCGTTTCTCCCAAAACGCAGAAGCATAAACTAGGCTTAACTCTTTGCACCACACCACAGCGCCGAGTGGCCAAAGATATATGACACCCACTTCTATCACCAGCCAACTTCTGGTCATTTTCAGGTTAGAATTAAAAGCAAACTATTAATAGTCACATGATCATTCCACTTCAGGCAGAGAGTACACTTCCTTAAAGTGTGATTTGGTGATTAACCAGGACATTCTGATGTATGATGCCAAAATTATGATTTTTTTCAAAATACCATACAGGTGCCAATCCTTTTCACCAGACTCTTACTTTGACGATGCTCCCACTCGCCGCCGTTAATCGAATTCTTATAATATTTACAGTCAAGCATTATCAATGTCTTAACTATCAGGTACCAACTGTTGAGAGGCATCAGATTGACCTGTGAGGAACAAGGTGTTAAGTAAAAAAACTTTCTGTTCCCACCAGGTGGCGCTATGACTAATGTTAAAAATGATCATATGGATGTCGACAGGGTGAAAAGTTCCTGAAATCTAAGACATATGGAGCAGGTTAGATAAAATATGGTCAAGTTAAAAAAAACTTCAATGTTTATGCCAAATGGTGGTTCTTAAAAAATGCTCCCTACACGTATAGTTTGGAAATTCTTCTGGCAAAATATGATTCTTAGAGCCCAAGGTCTTATGAACACAATGCCCCGTAACTGAAAATAATCAGGTTTAATCCCTGGGAGAAGTGCGTTTTTTACAACCCCCCAATTGACTTTTTTGTAGAGCATGTGGAAGAACACATGTGTGCCAATTTTCAAGTCGATCGGACATTGGGGGCGGAAACTGGCCTAGTAGGGTACTTTTCACTTTTCTAGGGGGCGCTAAAGAGACATTTCCTTATACCCAAAAGGCGAGAAACCCAAAATTATCAAATTTTTTAACAGTCTTTATCTTCATGCGAAATTTAATAACTTTTTGAACATGATAAAGCCCCCAAAAAGGCCTTTAAAGTGTGAGAAATATAATAATAATAATTCCATCAGATACAATAGGTTCCTCTCCGACGAAGTCGTAGCGAGGACCCTAATAACAAAAAATATTAATATTTCTCCTTACCTACCTGAGCTTTTTTCTCTATTTCTCTTTTATGGTCCATCACATCTGTTGTTTGAAAAAGAGTCAATTGTGTAATTTTGAACAGCCAACTTAAACTAGTATCCAGGAGTAACATCAGAGTGAGTGCACGCGCCTTTATACAGAAGTGCTGAAGCCTCTGAGGCTTCCAGGCTGAAATACCGGGTTCATAGTGGGACATTGTGTCACCCCATCAAACAGGTGTGTGTGTGTGTGTGTGTGTGTCTGAATACATGTATGTTTGTGTGCCAGGGTTACATTCTCCCTCTCCTTTTGTCTCTCCCTCTTTTCCTCTCTGTCATGGTCACCCACACACACACGCACGCACACACACACGCAGACACACACACACACACACACGCACACATACAAGTACATCCAACCTTTCTGGCACGTCGTGCCCAAAGTCATGAGCCGAGGGGACATTCATTCCACATGCTTCTGCTTTTACTCACTCCTGTTGCTGCAATGCTCTGCGCCTCCGTTCACATGAGTCTTATCTACTTATCAAGGTTCCATTACTGCCAAGCTTTTGTTTTATTTTAAATATCAGTTTGAAAGGTTTTGGTATTTTTTCCCAACATTTTAAAAGTATATCAGACTTTTAAGTTTTCTTTAAAACAAATTGCTTTTCCGAACACTTCCCCCTTTCTATTGCAGACATTTACATGCAGATTTCTATTGGATGAGACAATTGTTCACACACGTGCGCATTTACAGGCATTCCTGCCAGAGTCTGACTGAGTGACTAGTTAATGGTTAACGTCTCATTGAGGGAGACAGAGTTCAGCGGAGCAGGAAGCAGCAGCTGCCATTTTAGCTGCTTTCCCTTTAATCATGGCGCACAGGCGAGCTGGAAGTTAACCATCAGCTGACGTCTCTATCTGGCTGGCTGTAAGACATACAGTTCATATTACTCATTTGAAAATGTAGTTTTTGTTTACATCTGAAATAGGTCTTTATTAAGAATGTCTGTCTTTACCATAGGGGGAAGCAAAAGGATTTGCTGTAAAAGGATCCCGGTAATAATCAGTTGAGTCATTTTATTGACGTGTGTGTTTCTGCAGGTGCCATGGTGACGCTGAATTACCTGAGTGCAGAGGAGCCAGACGACGGCTGTCCACTCTTGCCCGAGGACGCGGAGGCTGCAACACCAACACCTCTCTTTCACTGGCAGCAAGCGATCGCAAAGACCGACTCCAGGGGGTTCATCCTTGGAAGGTAAATCTCTGCAGAGACTGTATTTACTGTACCTGTGAATTAATGCAATATCGTTGATGTCTATTTCCCTCTCCTGTGTAAAGGAGAGAAAACCTCGCCGTCAGTCTGGTGCTGCTCATTGGATGCTACTTGGCTGTTCTGATCCCTGCATATCTCCCGTGGGATAAAGTGGCAGATCTACGCGATGACGACCAACATCCCAAAGATCTGGTACAGATCCCAGCGCTCTGTTTTTGACCATTTTTCCCCCCCTACAACCTAACCTCTTTCTATTTTTACACCACTCTTTAGGTCTTACTAAATCGGTCCGCATCCCTGCTTTCAGGCCCCTGTCAGCCTCGCTGGTGCACGAACCACCTCAAGCTCATGTCACTTTCTTCAGGCCTCCTTGATATCCCAGTGTTTGTGCAGCAGGAAGCGTCTGAGCCATGGGATCGCTCCCCTCCTCTGGGGCTCCGGGGCAGTGAGAAGCATCTGGCCCTTGCTCTCGCATCTCTGCCTCAGCCAGGCCTGCCTGCGTCACTGCGGCGTGAAGGCCACTGCAGGCGCTGCGTGGTGGTGGGAAGCGGAGGGGTTCTACACGGGAGCCGTCTTGGATCCCACATTGATCAGTACGACATTATTATCAGGTACGTGCACCGGTGTAAAACGGACAGGTGGAATTATCGTAGCAAAGTAGTTAGTGAGTAGTGAAATAATCAACTTCATACATCCCTTTTTAATTCTGTCACCAGGCTGAATAACGCTCCAGTGTCCGGATTTGAGAAAGACGCTGGTTCTCTCACCACGATCCGCCTGATTTACCCTGAAGCGGCACCTCGCGCCAAAAATGAGTACAGAAACACGTCCATGGTCGCGCTGGTTGTCTTTAAGAGTCAGGACCTGGACTGGCTCACTTCTGTCATTACCAAACAGCCTCTGGTAAGCCTGTGCAAATTGCATGTTACGTAAGCAATGAGTTTTACAGCAAAACCAGTGAATCATAGCGCTCACTGCCTCACATGCTCCATATCTTCCGTGTTGTGTCTTATTAGAGCTTCTGGTCCAAACTATGGTTCTGGAGGGAGGTAGTGGATGATATCCCACTGAGAGCCGAGAACTTCAGGATCTTCCACCCAGAGATTATGCACAAGACGGCACAAATACTGCAGAAATACGGTCTCAAACAGAGAGTGAGTTCATCAGGGGGGCGGGGTGGGTTCTCATGCTTTGTATATTACTACATGCATTCAAAAAAAATATGCTCAGACATGTGTTGACTTAGCTTTACATCTATGAATAAAGGAGGTGAAAGATGAGCAAACACAACGATCATTTGAATAGAAAACATGCCCTTTGTTTTAGCCACTGGTCTTTATAGTGGGCTTTCATGTCATACTGGTTTCTCTTTGCGTAGACGGTGCCGACACTGGGGACCAGTGCATTGGTGATGGCTTTGCAGCTGTGCGACCAGGTGAGCCTGGCAGGTTTCGGGTACGACATGCAGCACCCAGGGGCCAGGCTTCACTACTATGAGACCATCCGCATGGAATCAATGAAGGCTCAAGTAAATATAGATTTCTAAACAGCCCTGTTTATTTTTAGGCCTCCCCGAGCCAAGGCTCCCTCGCGTTTTGAATGAACTTTGACTCATTTCTATTATAATCATGCAGGTGGTGCACGACATAAATGCTGAAACGCTCTTTTTGAGGGAGCTGGTGGCTACAGGAGCCGTGGCAGACCTCACAGGAGCCCTGTGAGTCCGACTGATGACGTACTGACCTCAACATGCTCGCTCTCTCTCACTGTGAGCCTGTGTGGAGTCTTCCGTAAACAGAGTGTGAATCAACCGTAAGTCTTTAGGGTTCAGACAAGTAAGCAAATTAAAAAGGTTAGGCAAGTTTATGGTTGGTGAGATGTAACCTAGCATATCTAGTAAAGTCATTTTTATATGCATGAATAATTGTGTTATCATCACCCATGGGAAGACAATCAGCCTACTGAATTGTAAAATGCATGTGATGGTTCAACCAGTGCAATTTAAATTGTTTTCAATGGCTCAATAAAAAAGTGAGATGTGAGAATACTGATATTTATTATCTCTTAATCAGAATTATTGGCGATGTACAATAATAACTATTGTATGCTTCATTCGTACACATAAAGGACACTAGCAGTAGTAAAGGCAACAGTGGACAATGTGTTTTTCATAAAAAAATGATCTGCTGCAGTTTTTTAAAAAGAACACAAAACACTGAGTATTGCTAATAAATAAAAACGGCTCATAAGAAAAAGTTCAAAAATATATCACAAGAAATATACTTCAGACAAGACACATAACAGTGCATTTTGGTGATTGTCAGGGCTCCATATAAACGTGTTCAAATTTACAACGTTAGGTGAATTTATCTGATTAATTAACCATATACGCCATAAAAAGATGGAAACATATGTATGTATTGGAAACATATATATGTATTTTCGTTTCTTGTAATAGCCGAGTACCTTGGCTAGCGTCACTAAGTCAAAGGCGGTGGGTGTTTCTACAGCAGTGGATTGCGAGAAGGCTCCCACAGTTTGCTCGCCAGCTGTCTGCAGTGCTGCAGGATGACCTCGGCGGGGACGACCCCCAGGTGGACGGTCAGCAGCTCGTAACACTTCACCACCTCACCCTGGTGACTCTTGCTGTGGTACCGCAGCAGCTTCCTGCAGAACACATTCCTTCCCGTGGTCAGCGGCACTCCCGTTGGGATTAGTCACGTCTATTTTCGGTATCCACCGTTTACCTGTAGTAGTCCCAGGCAAGCATCCCAATGGGGGCGGAGTCATCGGGAAGGACGGGTAGGTCGCCTGCCTCCAACTTAAAGCCCTGATTGATCAGATTTACAACTTATAGGATGCAGTCATTTTTACATTAACAGTGATCCATGGTGCAAAATTCAATGTTTTGGTCGTTACTGCCTACTAAAACACGATATACCAGTAACTTACAGTTTCATTTTCGAACCAGAGGAAGTAGCAGAAGTAGAAATCTCCATCGCGGAAGGTGACCGTGGAGTAACCCTTCTGGAGATAACGCCGTGTTGTGTTGACCAGGGTCCACACCTTCACGGTGGATTAGTAGGAGAAATTCATTCAACAAATGGAATAGCCAATATATATATATATATATATATATATATATATATATATATATATATATATATATATATATATATATATATAGGACATATAAACATTTCACAAAATATTCAGAAATTTCAGAAATTTTGTGAAATGTTACATTTTGTGAAATGTTACATTAAATAACTTATTTGTTTTAACAATCAAATATAGGTTTATTTGCACTAAACGCAGCAATTAAACACCAAATTAGCATTAAGATGTGTATTTTCTGTGTGCTTGACCTTGCGTTTGATGAAATGAGCCAACGGCCCCTTCCCCAGCTCAGACGTGTTGCGTTCTGTCAAGTTGAGTGATGGTGCGATCATTTGGCCGGTGGATCGGTCCACGCAGATAAAATGGACGAGGCCCGGGAAATCCTCCAGGTAAGTGAGAGCAACTGGGTCAAGACCAATAGACTCAGGACATCTGCATTTTACAAGAGATTTCTAACCGTTGCATATTGTAAAAAATGCATGCACTTCCACAGGTGATATACATTTACACACAACTAGTCATCACAGGTGGGATTATTTTGCTGACAGGATATGACACCATGGTGATATTTCTCTTGCTTTTCACCAACAGGAAGTCCTTCCAGTCCATCAGTTTCTCTCTAGGAGATAAAGAAGATGAAAGAAAATGTTAGGACTTAGATTTAAAAGTGTCAGGAAATGACAACAATTATAGTGCAAAAAGATGTCCGGCTGACTGATACGCACTGCACCATGGTCTGGGCACGTTCCTGCAGCCCCGGGGAGAGACGTTGGGGAATGTTACTTGGTCCGGACTCGAGGAGGAAACACTGTCTGTACACGCCACACAGCTGAGTCTTCATCTTCTTACAAGATGGAATGAGACTGACACAAACACATGAACGTAAACATTTCAATGATCCAGCTGCTTTGCTATGACGCATTTCAGCCACCAGAGGGGGGCAGAGGACTTACAGTCTGCTGAAGCCAGGTCCTCCTCTGGTGAAGGCCAAGTTCTTGAACTCTGTCCACTCCTTTTGTAACTGCCCAGACTGGATGGGAAACAAAGAAGGAATAAAAGCTGGTTTATGTGGTATCTATAGAGGGTTGAAGAACGGCCGACCTGGAATATTAGGTTATTTGAGGAAGTTATGGCATGAAATGTAAAACCTTCGCTGAACACAAAATGTTGAAACATGAAACAAAAAAAAACCACACACCTGTATCTCAGTAGGCCCCAGGGCTTTGATGAATTTATCAAGTTTGCTGCGCACTTCATGGATAGTTCGCTGTCCTCTAGTAGCAGCGGATGCTTCTTGGCCTTCACTTAAACGTTTCTCCAGTTTGGCAAAGGCCTCCAAAAACGTGTACACTGACATGGCCACCGCACTGGTGGGAATCTGACAGGTATCAAACGAAATGTTTATGTGGTAATAAATGACCTTGATGCGCGTTTATACTGGGTACACTGCATAAAACTGTAGCTAAACAGGGTTGGACAAATGTGTTAAAAGAGGACCCCCTGCTGGCCAACCAGCTGAAGAACACCTGACAAGAGGAAATTGCATTACAGTGAACCCTCGCTGTATCACGGTTCACCTTTCGCGGTCTCGCTGCTTCGCGGATTTGCATTGTGTTCTGCATTCTGATAGGCTAAACAGTATCTCCACTTCTTCTCTATGTGTGTGTCAATAACATTGCGGTTTAATATGTATCTTGTTTTGTTCTTTGGTTTCAATGTATTTCATTGTGTAATAATTGTAATTTGTTAAAAAAAATAAAAGGTTTCTATTTCGCGGATTTAGCCTATCGCGGTTCCTTTTTGGAACGTAACCTCCGCGAAAAACGAGGGTTCACTGTACATGGAGGAACATACATGGATGGGTCTTGTTCACCAACCTTTGTTAGCAGCACAAGCGTGATGCCAGGCCACAGAGGCAGGCAGTACATGGAGTGAGGCATCATGGGATACAACCCATCTTTGAGTGAGACCTCTAGGAAGACTCTGCGGGGGGTCGACGGGTCGGGCGGAGGAACTTCCAGAGTTTGCAAGCTGTCCTCCGCCATCTGCACACAACATCATTAGAACAAACCAACAGTTCTCATGTGCAGCAGTCAGGATTAAGTTTTAGGAATAATCGTTCTCACCTGTACGTCTGGGTCCACAAACTCAAACACAGGGGTACTTCCTCTCCCCGGATTATCTGCTGACATCAGGAAAACACACAACATGCCGCTGAGAAATAACTGACTAAAGATGAATACACAGACCCTTCTGGAGAACCCACCTGAACTACCCGAGTCCCTGTCAGGCGGCGAGGGCTCCGGCGTGTAAAAACTTTCAGGACCGGAGCCAGATGTACTCTCGACATCCTTCAGAAGACAAACACACCACATACGTGGGAGCGAACAATAAACATCCACAGACAAGGTGACCCAACATTTTGTGTTGTTACTGGGTGAGCCGCCGTCCGTCATCTTCTACCTCAGGATTTGGATCATCAGAGTCTGTGTTGCTAGGATACATATTCTGTGCCATGATGATGAGGACCAGGAGGTCGGAGGTGCAGAGGTTGCTCGCGTTGCGGCTGGGGGGGCGGAAGTGGACGGCAACTTTGATCGAGCGTTCTTAAATGACTTAAATGAAGCCCGACTTCCAGGTTAAAAAAATAGGAATATTTGTGGAATGAACGTGTGGGGTCAGTGGAGACATCTGTACCTGGAGTAGAATGCGAGCAGCTTGGTATGAACCAGGATGAAGGCGTGCATCACCTCCTCTCCTGCTCGCTCCCCACTGCTGTTGAGCTGCTGAACTAAACGGCGCTCGAGGAACTCGATGCACTGCTCACACAGCGTGGGGTGGATCAGCCTCTCCACGGCCTGCGAGAGGAAGGGGGAGGCTATTTTTTTTTTAAAATAGTGTAGACCACAAAGGCCTCTAATGAGAAAGAGGACCGAAGAATAGCTGCTGGGTGAAGTGTTTTTATGGGTTTGATTCATTCATTTAACCGTAGCAAAAATTTACAAGAATAGTGTTTATGAAAGGGGAATCCAAACTAAATGCATCTTGTTACTTTGAAAAAGAGGGGTTTCAGATTTAGCATTTAAAGTAAACTATGCCCACTCCTGCCATCTAGTGGTTGACATTCTAAATGCCCCCCGTATAATCCGCAGAATAAAATCTACAACAGACCTTAAAAAGAAAAAAAGGTAACACTTTCATGGCTGTATAAAGTGGCAAAGTGTTGCACCTCCACTAGGAAGCTCTGGTCGTTCTCCCGCAGGTGGCGGTAGGTCCTCGAGCAGGCTCTGGAGATGCTTCCACAGCCTCTCCCTCTGCTCTGTATCCTGAGGACGCAGTCTGGTGACACACACACACACAATTCATAGATCAACCGGATGCCTCGTTGAAAACAGGCCATTACCACGTGGGAACGCACTAAATGTCTCACTCTTTCCTGAGGAGGTTGCTGCTGAGGGTGACCATGCCGAAGAGGACCTCGGTCAGCTTTTTCACCGCATAGATCGTCCTCCTCAGGTCACCCTCTCCCTCCTCGCCGTCGCCGTTCACAGCAATGTAGAGGCACTCGTCGAACTGGGGAGGATGCAAAGTTACCTAAACACATCGCCTTGAATAAAATAGAAATGTATTTGAGTAAATATAATCAAGACATTTTATTTTAATAGTGCTTTGAAATTAACTCATGATAGACAGCGACGTCTGTTGCATTCGGCTGCGTTTCGAGCTGCGCTTTGAGCCGTAGCGCTGAGCGAAAAAAACTGAGGCGTTTATACTCAACACTGTGCGCTGTAGTAATGTCAGACACGCAACAGGGTGTACAAATCGCATTAACTGTGACGAATGAAAGAGTGTAATTCATAGATATGCCCCTAGGCTGTAGTTTTAATCAATCAAGTCATTTTCTGGTGACACGGTGAAAGCTTAAAAGCCTCTGCACGATGTCCGATATGGGGAGAGTTAAGCTCAAAGAGATCTGGTTCATGTTGGCCGACATCGTAGGCTCCCGTAGAATATATAAAATATAAAAGTGGAAAGAAAAATCGGCCTTCAAATCCGATTAAAAAGATACAATTGTGCACATAAGATGCTTATATGAAGTGGTCCTCCGGGGAATAAACATTTGGATGAGAAAGACCTCAAAGAGGCGGCTGAAACTGAATGTACCAGAAGAAAAGAGCCCACGTGCTGCAGGCGGACAAAGCCCGGCTTGATTCCTCAACTAGACCCACATGACAGACACGTCGCCTCACCGCACCAGCGGCTTACACTCATTCAGGCCACAGTGCGGATGGGAGGGCACAGGGGTAATATAAATCTGCTTCATGCATGAAGGCACTCGAAAAACGAGTCGTAAATTGTCATCATTGGTATTTTTTTCATAGTTACGTGATGGATAAAAGTATTGTTGAAGAGGTCGGGCGCTACCTGGTGAAGGACGTAGATGTGGTGGTTTTCCGTGGTGAAGGACGTGTAGCTGTCACACAGCCTGTCCACCATGGTGATGCAGGAGATAATAATCGGAGCAAACAGAGTGCTGATGCTGTCCTCGAAGGCCGGAAGCTGACAATCACAAGAACAACAAAATGGAAAGAATAAAAAAAATATATATCACAGCAGACAAAAGGCGTACAGCTGGGTCGGTTTATTTTCCTCCTCTTTACCCCCTGGCCGTCCTCTTGAGACGCCCCGTACTGTTTCTGGACATTTTGCTGAAATTCTGGGTCGGTCCAGTGGAAGAGGACCTCGGCGCTCTCGCTGGCAATCAGTAAGCACTTCATCTGGACCGACAGATGCTCTTCTGACCAACTTTGCGGTGCTGTCCTGTTCACTCCAACCTCTCCGCATGCATTATGCTATAAAGGAAAAAAAGGCATAGAATGTGAAAACACAGCATGGGACATTATTTTCACACAGACCTGAGAATCGGATCTTTTTCCTCACACGCCACTGCTCTATGGCCGTAAAATAAACAGTATCTAAAGGCCTCTGGTGGGAGTATAGAGTTGAGACAAGTTGGGTCAGAGGCCTAAAGGTCAAGTGTAAGGGATTACACGCTGTGTTCATGCATACCCTTTCACTGATTAGCAGTTTGTGAGAGATATACTCTCTACTATACTATACTCTAATTCTGCTAAAGAAAAGATTGCTATGAATGAATTGTAAGCGCTGGGAGGTACGGAGTCATCTTTGGACATCTGGTGATTTCAGCCTAAATATTGTTTAGGAAATGTCATCGTGAAATCGCTCTGGTCTCGTCTTAATGTGGCCCGCGTGGTTGCAACACTTCCTCGATACGCGCCTTGACAAACGCATGAGCTGTCAGCGCTTATTGTGAAATTCTATTGAAATGCGTATCGGTACTGACACAGTTCTTTGAATGTAATTAAATGCATTTAATAAAGCTGCACTGCTGAAGTACTTTTCACTTGACATATCGGACAGGTGTAGTTATAATAAAACGTCAGATCTGTGCATATGAAGAGCATTGTATTTTGTTGAGTTGAACAACCCAAATGTATGTACAGCTGTATATATAGACAATGACATTAGTCAATAGACAAAAAACTATTAAAGTCATTTTTCTTGCAAAAGCAATTCACAGTTCCATCACTTCAAATGTATAGATCTTCTGCTTATCGATTGAAATTATTTTAAAATGTGTACATTAAAACAAGTACTCTGGACCCCCCTCACCACCGAATGTACGAGTGTGCACGTATTTCTTTCATCTGATCCCAAACATTTGAACGCCTCCTAACTCGAAGCTGCTCCGATGCCCGGAAATACCACCCCGTGTTTTACCTGAAGCCCTCAGTTACTTCCCCTTATCGAACTTTTAACTTCCGCGATGCACGACGCTCCGTCCGCGCACGGAATAAACCCACCACAACACTCACTCACTCACCGCACGGTCTCTGCGGCGGACGGGCCCGGCGTCTCAGTCCAGACTCTCCGCCGTCCGGACCTTCGGCTCTCTTCGGCTGGCGGACGCCTTCATCGCGGCTGCTGTCTCGGTCGGAGACCCGAACCTGGTTACCTCCCACGACCCTACGTCACCGAGTCACGTGACGACCGGCAGCAGGAAGTGAGAGCACGAGCTCTCTCGGAGGAGTAGCCGGCGAGGCGGGAGCGAGTCCCGTGCTGCTGCGTGAAGTGGGGCGCGTGACCGAAGAGCCCGCGCGGTTGAGACGGTTTGGTATTCGTGGAATGCAGTTTATGGGAAGAGATTTGACCCCGGATTAGCCATTTTCTGCAGATCTCTAAGAATACTCAAACTATTACAACAATCCACCAGCAAAAATGTGCATGAACATGAAACACGGTAGAAAACACCGTTAACTACTGATTTGTTTTACTTTTTAACATATAAACGGACAGGTGAAATGATAGAATAACGTTGCATAAAATATATTACCGTAGTATGGATTATTTCCTACACAAAACATAAATAAATTCATTATGAAAATGGAGAATTTACAAATTGATTGCTTATGGCTTTCCAACAACATACATGGACCTGAAACATACAAAAGTCCCATCAATCAGCCCCTTAATGTCAGTTATATCTGTTGTTTTTATAAAAATTCGATCTTGAAATGTAGAGGACAAGTAGATGCTGCAAAGTCAAAAATGTAAGTATATGAAATAGGAGAGATAGGAAAATTGTTAAAACACTATAAACTCAATACTGAACCTCCCATAAATATTACAGTTGTGTCATCCAGGGAGCAACTTATCAGACATACATTACATATGCTGCATAAACACAAACCAAACATTCAGCCGTTTCTCACAGAATGTTTTGATGGCTATAACAAATCTGTATTGTATCTCAATATTCAGCACAGATTGTATGTTTGGCTTCTGAGCGCCGCAAAGAACCTCATAGTAACGTAAATATTTATGTTTTATTAACCTTGCTTGGGTCAAAATGGTCCAAAATGCCAAGAGAGTTCTACGTTGTGGGCCAGTCTAATCTGGTCCATCAGTTTTCTTGGGCTAGAGCGTTCGTGGAAGTCTTATTTAAGATGACTCCTGTATACACAGAGTAAACATCATGAAATCCTTAGTGTATTCTAACAGGGGGAAGGGGGCCCTTGCACGTCTCAAAATGGATCACCGAGTGTAAACAGCGTTGGGCAGGCCTGGGTACCAGTTACCTCCATTAAAGAGGCACTGTCACGCAGAAGTGGCCAGACACGGCCCAGCCCGACTAAATCACAACACAATTAGATTTCGCCGGTGAAAGTGACGCTGCGCAGTTGTTAACACTCTGACAACCCCAGGTTTGCACGTGCTTTGAAAATGAAGCGCGTCAACACGTTCCTCTACGAACGTGCCCATACCTACGGCCACCGTGATACGACGAACCCTCGGTTAAATAGACCAGGTGTTAACGAGTCTGGTTTGAATCTCATGCGTCAACAATGTTGGCCTGTTTGAAGTGAACCACATGCGGGCGGGCATTTCGACTGTTACCGAGGTTCATTTCTGAGAACAAACATTTCTGCCGAATACATGAAGGCTAAAAGGCCCTTTTCCCATGAATGGAACTCAACAAAACAAAACACAGAGTCCACGCTTTGGATCACGGGTCTGGATGGGCCACTGGTGTTGATGACGCACTGTCATGAAACTCCAGTACAGTTCAAGCCTTTGTTTGCCTTTCCGTATGAACCGGCGCAGTGCAGTCTTCGCACGCCACGCTCACCTGAGAGAAAGCGATCAAACATTTTAGTCAAAGTGCACGCAAGATCCTTCGTCTCTCTTCAAAAACGAGCGAGCCGAGCGGATCCCGGTTGTGAGCAGACACTGAGCCAGGTCGTCTGGGCTGAGGCCCGAAGGTTTAGCCCCATCTCGGCTTCGTGTTTCCCATCAGCAGTTGTCTCATGCAGTGACAAGACAGCACTCTTCCAACTACAAAGACTCTCCCCAGCTGCTTCCACATCTGGGTGCCTCAGCGTGTAGCAGTCTGTGCATGTGTGCCAGAGTGTAATGCGGCAGATTCAATTTCGAGGTTCTTTCTGTAGGAGGGCATGTCTGCAGCTCTTTGTGCTAAGATGTGGGCATTCATCATATCCTCTCATCCTTGTCTCTTTATCTTGAGGCCTTGTGCTTCTGCACATCCCTGTTAAACCCTGAGACGCGTTGAAGAGCTATGGGTCAATAGGACGTAGCCGTCTCGCGCGTGCAACTAGCGAGTTTACGTGAATTTCTTGCTTTAGTTCAAATTGTGGCATGATGAGTTTGACACTGTGACTGAAGCGCAGACAAAAAATAAATACAACTTTGTCGGCATTTTTATTTGTTTATTATCAATGTAAACTTAAAAAAAATATATGGGAACACTTTACATGGTAAAATAATGCTCTGCAAAAGAAATAGGAACATCTCTACAACTACAACACATCAACTACAAACGGATATTCTTTTGGGTACGGAACCTGCTGCCGCTTAGCTTCCCCACGAAAGTGTAGAAACGTTATCATTACGGTATCGTTGCTCTAATTCAGACAATACAATGACATCTTTGCTCATTATTTTAGTCTTGTGTAAAGGAAGATTTTAAAATACTACGAAATTAAACTTCAATAAATGTGAAACATGGGTTGTGAATCATAAACCATCGAACAGTACTTTCTTTTTTTTTGCTAAACAACACACAGTTTAATAGACAAAGCAAAGTATAAATTAGATGTGTACTGTTTGTAAAGTAAACAAATCACTTTTCAACACTCTCTTTATGTACAATACATTATCTGATACAATATGACAGTAAATATGTACAAAATTGTGTAAAATATATAAAGTATATTTGGTACAAAACACCCTAGCAGCATAAGAGGATTATAAAACGTGAGATCACACTGAAGATATTGATTGAGATCCACCCCAAACCTGGTATTTTGAAAGCAGGATGGGGGCAGCCTGCGAGGGCAGATGTTGTAGATGGATTCACACTGTTCTTCAGCTACGCATCGCTGCAACGCAACACTATAGACCTGCAGCAGAAATACAACGATACACACATCACTGCAAACAAGCCTTCAAAAGAGACAGATTCTCCCTTCAAGCCACTCGATATGGAAAGAGAAGATATATATATATATATATATATATATATATATATATATATATATATATATACTTTCAGAGACTGGAAAGAAAACATCAGTAGCTTTATCAATAAAACACATGGGCGCACACACACACACACACACACACACACACAGTTTGTGGCATCTTTCTCTTTGCTGAAAATGATCACATCAAACTGAAGTTGACATGCGTCAGATATACGAGTTTTCTCTCAGTCGGTCAGTGAAGATAAGCAGAAAATTAAACTTTTGTCAGAGACAAGAGCTTAATCAAGTTAAAGAATGTGGATATTTATGATATTGCATAACTCCATACAAAAGCCACAAAACAATCAGTGTCCATTGGAGTCTTGTAGCATATGAGGAGTTTCTGGGGAAAAAAATATTTGAAAAGTGTTCTGGGTTTTGGGCAAGACTCCGTTTCCGAGCAACAAGGACCAAAATGGAAAAAAGTCACTAGGGACTACGCTCTACTCAAGTGTCATTGAGCAACATGTGGACTCCTGATCAAAGTGGTATTTTGACCGGTGTTTTCCCAGAGAGGTGGAAAAAGAAAATGCTTAAAACAGTTTTTAAGCTCTGGGTGAAACCGACAGAGGGTTTCGGGGGTCAGTGCTATCTGCGGCAGGCGTACGCGTTAATGTTTTTGATGACGTAGAAGCCTATGGTCATGGGAGGCATGGCTATCGTCCGTCCGGCCCTCAACGTCTTCGGCTTGAACTCTGGGAACGTCTTGTTGTCCACCATGAGCAGCTTCTCCCCGTTCAGCTGGACGTATCTGAAAATAACAGGGAAACAGGGAATACACACAGCTTTAGCTCTGTGAGATCCGCTGCCTTCTGACACCAACAACGGGTAAAATAAAGATGTATCCAGCGATAAAGCTAAATGTCTCGAGGGTTTTTGATTCTGTCAAACAGACACTTGAAGGCGCTGTTGATACAAAATTGCAAATGAGCCGAGTATGCGGTTTTTGGTCCGGTGCTCTGAAATAAATGGCTATAACATGGCACAGATGCAAGTTGAGTTCAACGAATGGATAATGGCTCAAATAAAAAGGGAAACTTACGCAGAGATTGTACAATAATTAATTAGACTTAATTAAAGACTTAATCCTGCAAGGATCTTTCATGAAACCTCCTCCATAAAAGGCAGCTTGAATCCTGCACACCAACAACCTCCACACACACACACACACACACACACACACACACACACATTTAAACATATATAATATTGTTTCACTTTAAAAACAATATTAGAACATATTTATATTACTACACAGCAAAGTTTGCAAGAAATATATAAGCATTAAATCCGATGGTCTTTCGATATCTTTATGTAACATTTCAAATTAAACAATGGCTAATATGGAGAAGTTATATATCAAAGTCGCTCAAAGCTTTTCTTGAACACGCATGATTCTGAATACTTAGACAGCTTTAAAAGTGGCCACTTCTCAAACAAACGCATAGACATCTGGTGTTGCTGAAGTCTTCATCAAAGTCTCTCCGCGCTGCCGGTGGTAAAGGAAAGCACTTAAGGCCTGAAAAGGGCCTTTCGTTAGCTTTCTCTTCTATTAATTCCCTTGTAATCCCGTTCTGACACCTAAACATCCTCTCTCATTATGTTGTTATTGAAGGACGATGCCTGGGCCGGCATTAGGGCCGTATTTTGGCATCCAATAACACACACATGCATGCCCCACACCCACACACCCACACGCACACACCACCACAGTCATTAGAATGTTATTACAGGATTTGAGGCTGAAGTCTGAGTCAGAATAACAGGACAGAGGCTTAGAGGTGAGAGCAAGCGACTGAAAGCATGACGTTGTCATTCATAGGGGGCGTTCTAAGGCAATATGACATGTTATATTTGATCGTAAGCGTTTTAAACTGGATAATGAGCTTAAATAAACTAAATATGAATGGAAATAGAACTCTACTGATAAAACATCTGTTGCAGTGGATACAAACATATTCAAACAAAGGACTAAAGACATTGGATCTCTGTGCAGGAGTTTAAAGGTTGGCACTTAAACTTCACACAAGCAGCCAGATACTTCCAATATTTCACCCACAAAAACGACTGCACCATATATTGAATTTATAGTCTATATAGTATTAGTAGCATAGTTCTGTCTCATGCTCATACATGAGTCTGTATATGTATATGTTTGAGGAAAGCAGTACAATTTATTGAATTAATAGAAAAGCCCCAGGTTTGGTCATTAAAATTGGAACAGGGATTGTTCTTTATTTGCTTTTTATGTTTACCTTTTTGATGTTGTCTTCAGCTATCTACAATCTACAGACAGGGAGAAGTTATTGCAAGCAAGCTAATATATGACGCTGTGTTCAAAGAACATGGCGACTCCAATCAAAAAAGATCAGTGCAACAACTTGGTTTTCTCGAAATCAAGTTTCGTCAGCGTTTTAAGTCGTAGTGTTTGAACCCCTTTTAAAATTGAAAAAATAAAATAGTTATGTTTACTATTTTATTTGGTTATGATATTTGAATCTCTATTCATTATGTCAAGGCCTCTCAAACCTTTGCAAAAGTAATTGGTATGTATACACATATGTAAATATATAATTCTCTCTCCATTCTCAACAGAGACGGCTATTTTGGTAAGGGAATAACCTGCAAGCACATTATTATCATTGGACAGAACACTATTATTGAATGCCTGTGTGTGTGTGTGTGTGTGTGTGTGTGTGTGTGTGTGCATTTGAGGCGAGATACTAACTTGGCTCGGAGTCCGTCGGGCCCGTAGGGTTGCAGCAGGTACTGATGGACGGTATTGTTCCGTAGCGTTCCCGCCAACTTAATTTTCTTTCGCGACCGATGCAGGTTGATGATGTAGATTGTTATGGACCCTCTCACGTAGTTATGACTGGGTGGAGTGTGGAGATAAAAATGAAAAATACACACGTTTTCCTTAACGCTGACACAAGACAATCGGAAAGAAATCTTCTGCACATCTGTTAGTGGAGACTATTTATAAATAACGTTGCCATGTTGGATAAAATTTGCTAAAATCATAGACGACTACAAAGAAAAGAAAGCCTTTGATATTTTTTTATCACATATTGTAAGACGATCAAACCAAAACTCCTTGATCTGATCTTGATCAAAAGGAAATAGGAAAACATCAAGCATGCTGAAGAATGGAATTCCATCTAACAGCGAGTTGTCATCTATAATTATTATGAACCACGATAAACCCCTTTTCCTTTTCAAAGCCTTTAATATCCCTGTAAAGGCTGATCTGCTGCTAAGATCTGCCATCTTGTACAGTGTGTAACATGAACGCCTGTCGCTTTGCAGCCCGGGGTCAGATGACAGCGGCCAGAGGTGAATAACTAAACGAGACGTATAAGACAAACATCATAAAACCTAATAAGAGCCCAGATACGAGGACAAAGACAACACGCATGTAGTGAGTACCACATGTCGGCCTAGGTGTTGGGGGGTCAGGGCTGGTAGACGTCCCCGTTACCACCTCCAAAATCTCATATCGATGAAGCAATCTTTGGTTTTGGGTTCGATGTTTATCTTAATTCGTTTGGGTTCGGGGGCCAGCCCTTTTTTTTTTTTTTTTTTTTTTCATCCGCCCTGCAGGACGGCCATCGTATTAACCCAGAGAATCAAAGTGGTGCACTGTTGGAGGGAACGCGGTGTGTCTGTCTCTGTGCTAAACTATCGCAGCCCTGTTTCTGAGAAACCAGGGGGAGATGGAAGGAGAGATAATGAGCTCTCCGGCCTTTTAAATGATGAGACTCTTAGCAAACCAAACTGAGAGCATAAACATGTGTTGATGCTGTTTGATGTTAGAGCGTCGCAGGAAAGTGAAGAAAAAAAAAACAGTCAAACCATTGAAAGGGGTAAAAGGGCAGGAGAAGACAAATATCAGTCAAACCACTGAGCACATTTACACAGTTCAGTCAAACCCCTCAAAGACTACGATTGTTTGACTGTGTAAAAAACACAAAGTGGCAACCGCAACTTTTAATGCTCCGCCGTCTGATCAGATGAGTCCGAGCGGAGTCCGTATTTGAACTACTTCCGTGCGTGCGTTGGTTATGCAACTCCTGCCCAGTTATCAGCCATCTATCCGTGCAGCACTCCACTACTCTTCTAAGAGACGCTCCATCTGTAAACGAGCCCTGTCTGGGATAAGGCCGTAAATCTAGCCTGGTGCTGACAGCGACTGGCCTGGGTTAAATGATAACCTTGAACAGGTCGTGGTGGCGCTTTTTTTTTTTTTTTATCTCCTCCCGGCACAGACCGCCTTATTGTCCCTCCACCCTCAAATACCCCCACCCCCCTCCCCCCTCCAGCCAATCCGAGATGGGATAAAGGCCTCGAACACCTGTCAGCGTCTCTTTGACGGAAGGGAGACAGAACCCACACACCTGATAAGTGATACCCGTTAACTTTTATAGGCTGTGAGCTGTGAATGAGCGGGTGTCTGTGGTCTGCTTATTTATGGGAAGCCAAACGGTCCGGCTGTGGATTGTGTTCATCCCCCCGCCAGGCGCTGAGCCTCAGGTGTTTTTGCAGGACGCAGGGAATCGGCAGCGGTCTGCTTTTGCATACTTGTAGTAGCTGGTGCAGTGGGCGTAGATGCGCAGCTTGTCTCGTATGACGCGTCCTGGCTGCGGCTTCCTCTGCAGTCCAGCCACCCGCACGGCCAGAACCCTCGGACCGACCAGCCGCTTGAAGACCAGCGAGAACCAGTAGTCCTGTAATTCAGACACATTTGGCTGCTTTTATTGGAGTATTGGTTTATTTTATTGACAGGGGTAGATCTGACATAATATTTTATATTTAAAGAGACCATTCATCAAAACAACGGTGGTTCGGATTCCCGTGGAAGGTGATATTGCTAAAATCTCACATTTGTTTCTCCAGCCATGAAATGTCCTGGTGGTTGTAGATTAAGGTTTGCAAACTGTGAAAATTAAGAATGTGTCAACAAATGAGCTGGTCTGTAAACGAGTGAAAAAAGGATGTATATTACAAAAACAAAGAGGTCCAATAGGCCAGCGACTTGTCACTTAAACAGTTTGGCGGAGCCGATAGCCTCATGTAACGTGTCACATTGTATCCAACTGCTGACCGATTTATAATTGATAGGTCTTAAATGTGACATTTTTAGAAAATATTATGCTCTGTCATGAATTGCCGTTGTATGTTGAGTGGTCCACCATACTGCGTCTCACACTCCACAGACTCAACACCTCTCCGAGAGACCCAGAACAACATGTGTTCCTCAGGAAGTTCCCATGCAATCCTGCATATGGCAACATTTAAGGGCTTCTTTTTTCCATGCAGGCTTTAACTTAATTTGCCGCCAAGGCATCGAAGAAGCAGAGCACAGTATGGAACTGTTGGCCACAGGCGGAGGGATGGATGGGTGAATGTACAGCCAGAACTGTAATTATGACATAGTGTATATTACACCGAGGATAAAAAAGAAAGACATTTATTTGTGCAAGATGTCCGGGGTGATGCTAAACTCTTTGGGTTTGGGTTAAAATTTAAAAAACTCAAATAAAAGAACCCAGCAATGCATTTCTAATCAGACAACTCAGAGTCAGACCGCTTGATTGAGACGATGTCATATAAAAGTGTGAGCTTGCACTGTTACACTCCATCTTTTCAACATTTCAGGGTTTTAAGTTAACTCGATTCAGGAAGAAGTTAACATCTTTTTAATTGCAATTCCCATAAACAAAGAAGGTACAAGTAGACCCACAAAGATGCAGGATCATGATTTGCAAGCGTCACAGCTTACATGTCATTTAGCTGACAATTTCCTCCAAAGCGACTTCACATTTCATTTTTAACCCATGGCTTATACATTTTCCCCAGGAAGCAATTAGCCATCTTGCTCAAGGACTAATTCAGACAGGGCACATGGGGATTCAAACCTCCAACCTTGTGGTTCCCAGCACACCCTCCCTACTCCAAGCGCCACCATCGTAAGGGCAAGACAACAGTGTTACAGAAGAGGTCCAGCGGGAGGGGGTTTGAACTGGATTCCATGAATTGGGGAGTCATTATATGGGAGAAGGGGCCACGTCATACATTTCCCAGTTCCCAGGTTTCTCCCAGCAGGTAAGCTGATGTAGTCTTTAGACATTCAGCCATGTTAAGAGCGTTGCAATTCTAGCAGGAAAACTGCATTTGCAGAAAAATAACAGTAGAAGAAGAGGGATGAAAAATGAAGCAACTAGCGTTTCAATATCCAAGAAAGTGCACTCCAGCTAGAGTAAACGAATGAGGGACGTAATGAGAGTCGATGGTCAGATTGTTTAGAAGGGATTAGTTCATAAGTAAAATAACATTAGTGGTTAAAATATTTGTATTTTTTGGGGATTGCCAATACTCATTCTGGAAGCTATTTCTGACCGAAAAAAGAATGAAAGAATCTTTAACAGTAACAAAAGTTTGATTTTATCATCGTTCTGCTCTGACTCAGATATAAACAAAACCTTTTTTACAAACCCAGTTCATCTTTTTTTATGAACTTGGCACACGGTAGAACTTTATAACTCTTTATAACATTCACTCCCAGCGAAATACCGACGCTCATCCCACGTTCAGCTTCGAGAGCGATGAAGCAACACCTACCACTCCGAAAGCTGTCTTCCTTCACGTCTGGTCGTTAAAACGATCTCCCCCTTCATCACCAACAGAGTTCATCACATCACTTATTCACAGTTTGGGACTTCGCTTGCTGTACCTTTGTCCCTGCGTGATTCCGACCCGACCCGGGAGGAGGAATGTGCGACTGGGAAGTTCCATTTCACACAGTGCGGCGGCCTTTTTTTACTACCATGCCTGTGCATCGGCATCTCCGGTTGCAGATCTCTCACCGGGGGGGGGACTGTCCCGCACAGAGAGGCACATAGTGGTGATGGGGGGGTGGGGTGGGATGAGGGGGAGCAGTGACACTGTCCCGAGCTACTGACAAAGGGCTAAGGTTACATGGCATTTCGCCCCCGCGTCCAAGCACTCATCGCCGCTAAACGGCTTTCATCTCAACTAATAGCTCCCACGGGAAAAGGGAGCAGGACTTGCCATCGAGGCACCGGGTCGACAGGTTGCTCAACAGAAACCGCTCGGGTCACATCTCTGCTACGAGGGAGGAGGAGGAAGAGGAGGAGGGCGAGGCCACGACAACGGGAACCAATCGTCCATGTGATCGCCGTTGAATGGGAATCGAGGGACTCACCGGCAGAGGGTTGAAGTTCTGGTCCACGAGGTGCGTGTACCCGTAGTCAAAGAACGAGTGACGCAAGACAACATCGACCCCCTGCACGGCAGACAGTCCCAGCGCGTTCACCCAGCTGGAGCGACGATATGAACACAAACACACACAGGAGAGAAATATTAGGAATCCAACAGCAGAGCGTTTGACAGCTGACAATACACAAAGCATGGGGGGGCAAATGTGTTTCATGTTAAACGATGCAGCTGATTTCAGGTCTTGATTATCAAAGATACCTTTACCTACGTAAAAACAAACCACAGGGGTTTATTAAGCAGCAACAACAACTTACAGAAAGCCCGCGGCGTATGTGTCAGAGAGGTTACTGAAGCCTGCTGCCCAGGCCGGGCCCAGTCCGCCCAGCCACACCTTCTTACTGGGGGTGTGCGTGTTCACCACCTGAAATGCATCAACGACATCAAGGCTGAAAAACAGGCTCCCATTGGACTTTTTGCCCCTTCCAATCAATGCATGATCTTTATTCAAATGTGTTTTAAGGATCATCTATTTTTTTCTATCTGAGTAAAACAGGTAAATTTGTCAGAATTCAGTTGTGCTGTTTTTTCAGCATCCACAAGCATGTACCGCGTTCGTTCATTCAATTGAAATGTGATCCCTGCATTGAAACGGTTGTGTGGGCCTCTGTGGAGCGGCAGGAGAGTGGACATTGTGACATGTGCATCGGAGGAGCTGGTCGCTCTTCACACTTCCCCCCTGAGGCACTTTGGTGCTGTTCATGTCTTAAAGCTCAGCAAGTCTTCCATAGGAAGTAGTGTTGATAAGATGACCTCATGGTTTGACGCACATGTGGCCTTATCATCACAAAAACTAGCCGTGGGTTCATGCACGACTTGGCCAGATCCAATAATATGCAAATGTGATTATTCAAAGTTTGTTTGCCCATCGTCCGTCACGATGGTCTGAACGCCTTTGTGTTTGACCTCTGAAATACACACCTAGTTCATGTGGATTCAAACACTTCTAATCTACATGGTGTATATAAACTATGTTACATGTTAGAACTTTAAGGGAAAATTATAGGTACCTTGGTAACTTTAGTGATCTGCTCTGTCAGTGTGTCCAACAGACGCGTTTTAAGGAAGTCCTCCACTTTGTTCACTCTGCCATCCGTGTAATAACTGTAATAGAAATGCAAGGAGGATGCTGTGAGAGAGGCACTCTCTCTCTCTCTCTCTCTCTCTCTCTCTCTCTCTCTCTCTCTCTCTCTCTCTCTCTCACCACATTCTCACAGTTAAATATACAGTTAGCATGTGCAATTAAAGCTTCATTTCATATAAAAGGTATTGTATTCTCTATATGGGACATGAAACAAAACAGGCTAATTTAAGTTAAGCTGCTATTGGCTAAGGCCATACGACTACCAGGCAGGTCAGATGCACAATATAGCAACATGACAGCAACTTAATAAATGCAGAACGTTTTCCCTGAAAACGTTGCTGCTGTTCATTATGAACTGCATGTTTGAAATCCAAACCACTTAGTGTGATTTCTGTTGGTCTCATAGACACACACACACACACACACACACACACACACACACACACACACACACACACACACACACACCCTGTACACACAGTACTCTGGATACATGGTTTAAGTTTCAGATACCGTAAAAAAAACTTTCCTCTTACTTGCGCTGGTGAATGAAGCAAAGACACATTTGTTGCGTGAGTCTTAATATCAAACTAAATGTGTTGAAACAAATAACATCCAACCAACCAGTCGGTCAGCACATTATATGCTCGAGTATGTTGAGTTAGTCATCCTACATTATTATAAGAAGCCAAGTGCCAAATCCCCCAAATTCCGGTGTAGAATTTTGGTTTTAGGCTTCATTGGGCAGCTTGTCTTTGGCTGTCAGGTAAATCCACATTTACATTGCTTCTCAAACATTTCTCAACCTTTTACTTGTTTTAAGCTTCTGTCAGTAGTCTGGCTAAGCCGTGTTGTGAAACTCAAACATTTAGATTTTAGTTGAAAGCAACATGATTTCATATCACATATCAACTTATTGCTAGAATATATAGTTTTGTGCAAATTGTATATTTAGGGCAGTAACACCTACTTGAATAGGCCATCAAAATCCACATCATTCCTTGACATGAAAGTTAAATTACGTATTTTTCCCACAAAAATGCTGAATCTTACAATGGAATTAACGTCACATCACCATTACAAAATAGAATAACAGAAACGGATTTAGAAAATCTGCACCGCATCACTTGGCAGACTTCTCTTTTGATTCCACAAATGTTATTAATCAAATACTAGAAAAATCTGAAAATCTTTTTTTTCCGTCTTAGCCCGGAGAATACAGAATATGATGAGTGCAGCTTTTGGGGTCGTCAAGTTGCTTCTAGAATGTGAGTTAACGGCACATTTCTGAATGACAAGTTTAATAAATGTAGTGGGAGACATTGCTAAGCAATGTCTCCGTATTGTGAATAATAAGGCCAATAATAAGATAATTATAGAATCCTAACAGCCTCAGTATCCAAATGTTCCCAAACAAAGACAAAGCGTCCTGCGATCACGCTTTGAAAAGCCAGATTTCTCAACAAAACGGCTGAGAAGAGAGCCGAATTTTACTCATGTGAGGTAAAACAGTGCCGCAAACAGCTTAACCTCGTTGAAAATGTCATCACCAGGATGGAGCGGCCCCAAACTATAAACAATGCATGGATTAAATCATAGCTTCACACAGATGATTTGGTTATCCTGCCATCTTTCCAGAAAGCTCACAATAATTCTTCAGTTCAGATCACAGGGAAAGAGAATAAAACGTGTTATAGCTACAGCTTCACAGGTCAGTACTAATGGGAATTGTGGGTACGTTTTAGGGTGACACAACATTGGCTTTCTTTACTTAATGATTCAATAAAGTGCGAAAATGCAAGTAACATTGTCCTAATGTTTTCCACTTGGCCAGCGTGTTTGACGCGGCTTCAGGGAGGAAAGCAGAGGAATATTATCAGTTAGTGTCTTGAAAACAAGTCCCGTATGTGTCACTATACGCTGTGTATGAGAAGTGGGTGTTTTCCTTTCGGGTTTGTTTGCAACCAGAAGTGACAAGAGATAAAGAACAAAAAGAACTTTGTGCTGTATTGAATAAGAAATGAAACTAAACTTGTGTTTACAATGTTTACTGAGGTAGTAAATAATGAGAGAAGTACACAAAAATACTTATATTTGCAACTCAGGGAAATATAATGGTAACAGTAACTATACTGTACTATAAAGCTGCGGAGGAGAGTGATTATTCAAATAAAGCATGAGTGTACTCTGCAACAGTTTACTTGTAATAAACAAAGAGTGTCAAAGAGGGGCCAGCTGGTGGTACGAGAGATTCGGGGTGAGCGGAGGGGTCGCGTAGGAAGCGGATGACGTGTGCCTTGACTTGTAGCAGCAGGCTATCACCGCATGAATCATTACATCACAGCTTAAGGAGATATATATATATATATATATGAATATGTGTGCGTATATACATACGAATACATGTATATCCCTCAGGAATGCCATTAGAGTCTCTCCAACTAGAAAGGAGGAGATCACAAATCATTGACATCTCCTCTTGCGGCTGCTCTCTGGCATGCAGCACCCAGAGATGGGCAGCATTTCTACTACTTGTATTTTAAAAACGTATTTCAAGTACTTTTGAGTATTTTGTAATTTGCCGATAAAAACTTAAACTTAAGAATTAAGTCATTTTGTATTTAAAATACACAAATCAAAAAAACGTTCACTGTGACTATTCAATTTAATGTAAAGTATTTAAAGAGATTATTCTGTGTGGCCAATAAATGTTGATAGTTGATAGTTATGCAATGTGTAAGACTGTACAAAGGAGGTGGAAACTAAGTACATAGATCAGTACCACTAGAGGTAAGAGACTTTAGGTGAATTGGCCATTTAACGTAGAGACAAAATATTACTATGTTATTGTTAAAGTGGCCTGAAAACTTATTTTGCAAAGAGTCACAGAAAGAGAATAACTACCGATCATGTTGGACAAGCAGCAACCGAGATAAGATGCTGCAAGCGTCAAACTATAATGTGATGGAAACATACTGTAATGCCCACCATCAGCGTTGTATGGTTTGGATTCACCACATCACCAACACGTTTCATCACCACCAGCTCCATCGGAACGTCTGACTATCACCCACAGGCAGACTCCGCGCGGCTCGCCCAAGCAGTTTACAACGGAGGCGGCGCCTCCGTCCCCGAGCGCTTCATTCGAAACAGCCCGGTGCAGCCGAGTGAAAGCCGTGTCGCAGACGTGTTAATGAGCGGCCTCCACGTTTAATACGTTTGCTTCTTTTGTAGAGGTCAGACTTGCTGTCACGCAGGCTGGTTACGCTGGAATCTGGATCTGGAGTGTAAAGCGGGCTAATTGACGGAGGGGAAAAAACGGGCCGCGGCATGTGGTTTGATTTTAACAGTGTGGGTGGTGTTTTTCGAAGCCTCGCTGACGGCTCTGCCTCCTTCCGTTGTTCTCGTTTCTCTGCTGATTAGGCCCCGACCTTCACCTTAATGACTCCCCCCTCAAACACGCGGCGGCGTTTTTGTCCCGGCCCACGTTGGTGTGTTTAACACATCCGTGTAAAGAGACACTGATAAAACACGGGGGGGGGGGGGGGGGGGGGGAGAGATCAGACCATTGATATGTCTGCATTCCGACACGTGTTCAGAACTTGAACTTGAATGAAAACTTTCTTTTTCCTGTTGTTCCCTTTGCAGGATTATGGCAGTTCTCCTCATTAAGCGTCTCTCTCAGTAGAAGTGTTAATAATGGTTCTTACTGGCTACAGCAAACACGCACACAACATGGCCCGTGTTGTTAGATGTATGGTTACTTGAGGGAGAGGTTTTAGAGAGGAGATGGATTCTGGGGTTTTCTAAGGACAAAATATCAAAAAAAGAAAGAAAAGGGTAAAATACCTACTGTTGCCACGTAACAGCATCTACAGCAGAGCCAGCATTCTTCATGAACCTGAAAAAAAAAAAGTTTTATATTTAGGGAGGCACCTTTTCTTTCACATATTGTATTATATTACTTATCAATTCAACTGCAACTTCTCAGGTTCATGGAGTGCAATGCAGGCTTATTTCTTCCTAATTATTTGAGAAGTGAACAGTGAATTTACCACGAATGTTACATTCTATTTGTCAGCTGCAGTTTTATGTTGAAGCAGGATGTTTATGTGGAGTAAACCAAGAGCAAAATAAACCTCCCAAGCCTGTGACAATAATTTGCATATCGACAGGAAAATCTCCATCAAGGGAAGTTAATTCACTCACTCAGTGTTTAACTATAAGAGGATTATAATTTTTTAAACAGAAACGCGCATACGTTTCCTGCAGCTGTTTCTCCGGGCTCCCCTGTTCACTTTCAGTGAGCTGAAAACACATTCCAGTACACAAACACAAACCCAACGTATACACAACCGCTCCCGCTGGATGCATTCCTCATCCCCAGTTCCTGCACTTTTTTCCCCCTCTACCTGACCCAAATCTCTCCATATTTGGGAGTAACATCCCCAACTGTGTGTCTCTAAACTTTCACTGCTCCGGCTTGTTTAGTCTGTGCTGCCCTGATATTTGGATTGCTGAGCAGCTCAGCGTCTAATTAATCTTCTTTCCTGAGAGCGGCAGAGTGGTCGGGCCGTCAAACACGAGAGCCGCCCCCCTCGTAACCGTGTCAAACACACGAGAATCACCCCGTCGTTAAACGCGTCGCCCGTGACCCGCGGCTACTCCGCCGCTCTCCGCTCCGTCCTCTCCCTCCTGCTCCTCTTCTCACCTCTCCTCGTCTACATCTTCCCCGTCCTCCGAGGCCTGTGCTGATAATTCAGTCTGAACCGCGCGCGCACACACACACACACACACACACACACACACACACACACACACACACACACACACCTTTTATTTCGGAGTAAATTTGAACTGTCAGCAGGCAGATAAACAGCCGTTCTCAATGGTTCCAGTGATGTAAGTAGCTCGAGTACAGAGAGGAGGGAGACCCGTATCGAATTATTCGTTGTCCTCCGTCTTCCAACTACCTGTCAAAATGTGTGCGGTTGCAGAGAGGAGCCGCAGGCAGGCCGAGACGTACTGAGACATTAATCTGTTCCTCCTGTCTGTGTGTGAGTGTGTGTGTGTGTGTCTGTGTGTCTGCACGCACTTGCATTGCCACACATAATTTCAGTACACATTAGTTTAACTTTATAGACTATATTTTGGTTCAAAAGAATGCTGTTCCCTGTTTGTTTAACAGTGCCCATTAAAGCCAGAGCTACATATTCCTCATTCGCTCTGTCACTCTTAAATGTCTTGTTAACTGTATAAAAGAAAAGTGTAGCCTAAATCCTAAAAGTTATTTCAGCCAACCAGAACAGAAAGTTTATTGTTGATGGTGGCCAACTGGAAACAGTCTACTGAGAAATCATGAAATATATGTATATATATAATTTCAGACTATATTAGCACTACATTTACATTGACTTTTATTCCGATGCGTTAAACATTATAGTGAAAGTAATTCAACTTTAACTTAACAGGCTAATGGCCCCTATGTATCCTCTGAAACACACGAACGCAAACTATAATGTAACTGTAAGCAAACATGGGATTTTGTCAATGTTAGTATTACCTGTCAACCTTTACAGCATTGCCTCTGAGGACATGTTTACAACTTTATTTTACTATGTTGTGACTAATTATCTGTTTATACACCATCCTCCACGTAGGGGGCCCTCGGGAGGAGTTGCTTCACATGCTGCTGACTTAAAGTTAAGTCTCCACTCGTTAACCTATAATTCCAAATGATCTAAATATAATTCTAAAATGGTTTTATATTCCTGCTTTTATTGAGGTGTTTTGTATTTATATTTGTATCTATTTAATTTGAAGGTGGTGGTTAATGTCCTCACT
Organism: Apeltes quadracus; assembly: GCA_021346845.1. Lineage (NCBI taxonomy): Eukaryota > Metazoa > Chordata > Actinopteri > Perciformes > Gasterosteidae > Apeltes > Apeltes quadracus. The sequence continues at coordinate 8,225,775 of CM037922.1, forward strand.
AAGAAAAAAGTAGTGTAGACATCAAGTAGGTGTCTTCTTTGGAGCAATAATAACAATAACATAGCTTAACCAAGTAGTATCTGGGTAAGTTAGGTCAATATATTTGTTATTGAGATACAGTGACTCAAATTGTCAAAACGTGAGCTACCAAACGGCACAACAGGAAGCATACCGTACCAATTTTTAAACTTATGAAATGTAGCCTGTGAAGAAAATGTTTGTTTGTCAGACTTTGATGTTGAAGATGCATTGAAACCATGTGGAAGTAATATTACCTTCGTTGTATACAAGTACAGCAGGTAAGTTCAGTGGGTTTTCAAGCTGTGTAAATATTGACCTGAATGGAATCAAAAGCTATGTTCTTTTTTTCCCGGGTAAATTATTTACAAAGTATTTTGTTAAAATCCCACAGTGGGACAGGCTGTACTTGGGCGGGGGGCTGCTGGAGAGCCGGTGGAACCAGCAGGTGGGACGTTGCGCCGTCACGTTATCAATCAGGTGACACTTTATTTAGGTTGACATTCTCCAACTGAAGCTGAGACGCTGAAACCTACAGAGCAGAAATCCATAAACACTGAACACTGCTGCAATGTGTGCGTGTGTGTGTGTGTGTGTGTGTGTGTGTGTGTGTGTGTGTGTGTGTGTGTGTGTGTGCGTATTAAACACAAATTCAGTCCCAAACTGCTGCGGGATACTTTCCACTACCGCACCCCCGTCGCTTGTTGAGCTCGCTCACCCGTCCAGCAGCAGCACGGCGTTCTTGCGGGGTCGCCCCGCGTTGGGGCCGTAGAGGTGCGCTCGCTGGTAGTAGCGCACGGACTGCAGCAGCGTCCGCAGCTTGACGTAGTCCTGCGCCAACTGGCTGCTGTTGACCGCGCGGCCCACCATGCTGCGGAAGGCGTTGGGCTCTGGACAGAGGAGGAGAGGTGCGCTCAGCGAGAGGGATGGAGTTAGTACGGGCAACAGGAGTAGGAGGTTGTCGCGGTAGTGCAGCAGCAGCAGCAGCAGCAGCAGCAGCCGCTGGAGGAAAGGACAGTTGGGGGAGTTGGCAGTAATACAGACGAACGGACTCCGTGTCAGATTAACGGTCCGAGCACGCAGGGTGGCCTCCTCGCAGAGTCAGCAGGGCAAAGGCGGTTCGAGGGAGCCGGCTTCCCACTAAGGAGCTAAACAGCCCGCCGCTCTTTCACCGAACTGATGAGCATTGAGATTATCTGCAGCAAGTTGTGTTTGAGCTGCAAAAAAAGCCCTGTTTGCGTGTGTGTGTGTGTGTGTGTCTGTATCTGGGACATATTTATGAACACAAACTCACTCTGTGTCTGTACTATCTGGGTGATGAATCCAAACTAATGTTTTTACTGCAGTTCAAGTACTCATTAATGGATTTTCCATTGGTACCTTTAGGCTGTAAGAGTATTTATATTAGGAGCTTTGTTGCAGATGAAATAAAGATTTGAAGTTATGTGCAGCAATGAGACACACAGGGGTCTCTGTGCGCACTGCAACTCCCCACAAACCCAAATGGTTAGGCTGACATGAGGACTCGCAGCCCGTTCCATCCCTTTAACCCTTACACTGCTGGACTCAGATCTACGTCACGTCTCCAATAAAAGCTGTCCTGGTCGGGAAATGTGAAATGAAAAAAAAACGGTAGGGGAAACACTGCAACTGGTTAACTAGCAGGCAAAGACGTGGCGTTTAGCAGTGCTGACCGTTGCCGAGCTCCCAGGAGATGTTGTACTTCTTGCCGGCGGCGTACTTGAGGAGGCTCAGCGTTGAGGAGGTGTTCCAGGAGTTGTCCGGGTTTCTGTGCAGCGCGTTGAGACCGAGGATCAGGTGCAGACCGGCACAGTTGGCAAAATTGTACAGTTTGTCTAAAGACCTGGCTGGGAGAAACCCACAAAGCAGTTGTAACTTTGATTCTTTTCACAGTGCCACAACATCTATTATTGAATAATCATGTCTAGGTAAAACCAAGTTATCAATACGAGAGGTAGTGTGTTATAAAGCACTCTTTTAATGTTTTACAACAAATGGATGAATATATTGGAAAAAACATTGGGTTTGTCTATTTCAACAAACAAGTTCTCACATGACTTCATTCTTCAACCCAAGTCAATTCTAATCTGTACAATTAAAAGAAGAAAATTCACAGCGGTATTGTGTATGGGAGATTTCGTGTGCTGTATTTTGAATAAACTGCGAGCTCCCATTGCGTTTTATTTTGCAATCGTCTGTCATGCGGCAGATATTGAACACCGTGTCTTTCGCGTGCCAGCGTGCCGAGTCTCGCCTTCCACAACATGCAGCGTGAATGCAGAGAGACGCTTTTCCCATCAGGGACTCCTGCTGTTCCTCCGCAGCTGACTTCTCACTCCAGTTTACGTCTGCTGTCTCCACCCAAACACACTGTCCTCATCGGCCAGTATGTACCTCATCGATGGAGGCGAGGGATGAAATCGTCTGGCTTTTCAGGTCAGCCTCAGAATAAATAGGAACAATTCTTACCAACTGACGCATCGGCGCAAATATGTTCTTTTTAATCGGAATTTACTGCAGGTCTATATTTCCAGTGGACCAGTGATCATGTATAATCCACAGTGCAGATGAAGAGTCAGAGACCGCTTGGTGCACCTGGCATTCATTTGCTCGCCAGTAACTGCAGGACAGGTTTTACTTTTTCACGCAGCGCTCTTCAGGAGTGTGTGTCTACTAAGTAAACGCTGTCCTCCATCTCATTAATGACCACCAATAACGTTATTTTCCCAACTGCTATTATCATAACTCCTTCCCTCTCAGATTGGTGTCTGTTTGCAGGAGCAGTCGAGGGCAGAGACGGAGAAAGTAACGCCAGATGTGGCTGACTGAATGAGTGATTCCAGGTCTTTCCTCACCTGGGATCTGAGCAGAAGGCAACGAGCCTCGCTCCAAGACACAGCTAGCAGCCCTGTGCGCACACACACACACACACACACACACACGCACACACACACGCGTGTGGGCATATGTGTCGGTTCCCGGATAATCTATTCTTCTTAATGACATTTTAACAACGTTTCTTCAGCCTTTGCTAAAGATATGTTGAAAGACAAGGTTGAAGGTAGTGCTTGTAATGTGGGCTAAGTGGTTCAAAAGTGGCATAGCTGTATGTATTTGGTAGTATCAGTATAAATTGCTCGTTATGAATCACTTTATGTAGTGGATTGAGCTAAAATGATTAGCCAATTAATCAATTAGCCAGTCTAAGAATGAAATAAACGGATAATTATGATTATTAATCAGCTATTTTGTTGCTTCTCTTTGCCATATCATAATCGTTTTGAAGATATTCAATACAAGGGACATTTGGTCCTATAAAACCAGACAATTGATTGCATTCAGAGGCGCTGGTGCATGCACTAGATAACTAAGCCATGGCGAGCCATGAGTTTGTCTGGTGGACTAAACATGACAAACAATAGAACCCTTTCCCAGAGAAACAATTTATCATTTTAATGGTCAATTGGCTCCGTTGGCCAGTTTCTGTTTCGGTTGCTCATACTAACAACAGCTGCCAGCCTGAGGAAGAAGTGTAGTATTACTGGCCGGCGCGTTGCCTCAAATGAGCGTAGCGTCTTCTTTCAAAGGGGAATGGATGCCGGATTCACCGCGTTTGTGTGGAAGAACCTGCAGCTCTCTCGGGCCAAACATCAAAAGAGGTCCAACACAGACACTAGAAAGCCCTGCAGCTAGAAGCTGCGACCTCAGAAGGATGTAAAGTCATGTCGTTACTGACACACAGTGAATCGGGGTTTATATGCACATTTTCAAATGGCATCCATGTGTTTGTGCATCCGTGTGACTGAACTGTTATCACATCTGTGGCGTGGTGGAAAATGGATGATGTCGATAACTGTAAAAGCACTTTCTGTTTTTGGAAAATAAGTCTTCCAAATTAGGAATAATACGAATGATCTACTGCTTCACAAACGGAGACATTGACCATTACTCAAATCAACAAGCCATTGCTTTTTCTACCGCTAGAAGTATCATGCCCGTAACAAATGGTGCTCATTCCCCTGACATTGAATAGTCTCTCTCAGTCAACATCATTATTCAGTTTGCTGTTTATTTAGAATGACAGCTTCTAAAGTTATAATATTTTCCTGAACGAGTCTCACTATTCTCAATTACACACAACGAAAGCCTTTCTAAGAGGGCAGACTTTATTGTTCCAACCAAAGTATTACGTTTTTTATCTCACAAACAATCCGGTTAGAAACAAGCAGAACGAACCCAGTTTTCCTACATGTGTGTGTGTGTGTGTGTGTGTGTTTGTGTGTGTTTGTGTGTGCCTCGCCGTGTGCATACGCCCGTGTGTCGGCGTGCCTTTGAGTGCAGCGGAAACAGTGGGGTCTGGACATTGTCAGGCTGTCTATCTGATAGCAAAGCCAGTTGTGTGGAGCCGAGAGGCCGGCAGCATCCGTCGGGGTTCTGCCTCATTTCAGCAGCTCGGCATAACGCCTCAAAGCCCGAGGTCCGTATCGGCTGGCGTGCACACGGGGCCACGAAGTGATTGCTGCTTCAAGAGACACACGCAACAGTCCCCCATCTGAAGCTTTCCATGAAACCACTTCATGCAGCGGAGCTACTGTCAGATGACCAGAGGTATTGTTATACAATTGTTTGACAAGTCTCTCCTGGTGCCGCTTTAAAACTGAGATCCGTTTTACTCTTCAGGTAAAAAAAAAAAAAAAAAAAACACCTTTAATTATATGTGACGTTCTTATTCAATAAGGAACTGCATGCCGCTGTCTCCGATTATGAGAAAGACCTGCTTTAGGGACCTCTGAAAAAACAGCCGCCCTCAAGCTGGTTATGAAAAGCAGGTTGAGAAGCAAGCGGTGCGCACACAGACACACACTGGATGCAGACATGAAGCACAGATAAAGACCTGGAGGCATGTGGAAATGGCTGCGTAATTGATTGCCAACGGCATCAGTCTAACATCAGTTTTTCCCCTACCATAATAACAGAGGGGGCAATACAAAAAAAAAAAGAAAATGTGGCGAATATGTCCGTGTGGCGCTCGCAGCAGCGTGGCAGATTTAAAAGAAAAAAAACACCTTTTGTTATCACCTTCAATGTAAAGAGATGTAAAGCGAATGTTGTTCCGGTTCCGTTTTATTTTGAAGGTTCCCGCCTCTCACTTGACTTCCTGCCCTGGTGTATTTTCCCGTGAGTTTGATCGTCTGCCGTGTCCCTGTTTGTTTCCTCCTGTGTTCAGACCTGGTGTCTTTAAATAAAGCTCTTCGAGTCGTCCGTCTCTCCTGTCCCTGGACTTAGGAGGACACATGTCTTCTCCTGGATATACTTTTGACGTGGAATGAGGCTCATTTGTAAAGAAGGCTCAATTGCTTCAATGCTGAGTTTAGCATATTGAATAAAATAATGTATTAATAGTACAAACAAATTACTTTTAATATTCTGGACTTTAAAATCTCAATATAAAAATAGTTATTCCTCATACGTATATTCTTGAACAATAAAATAGGAAGCATGGCAAGTATGTTTTGTGTCTCTGGTTTCATTCAACACACAAATACAAAGACTGCCAGACACACAGCAAATATCAATTTGGATGTTTAGTCCCATCAAAGTCAGTCTGGAACATACAAGCAAACTCAAACACGGTTTCACGCACACAAACACACACGCACACAAACACACACACAACTTGAGCAGAGTTCTGGCTCGCTTTAAAAGCCAAATTCAACCCGATGCCTCAAGAGGCATGTGCAGACAGGGGAGAAGGCTGTTTGGAGAAATTCATTCTGAGCCATTTTTCCTGTTTACGGCTCGAATGTCTCTCAAGATGCACATGTTGCACTCAACTTTGCATAGCTTTTAGTTCTTATGGCAAATGTTTACACTGGTTATGATCTAAAAACATTAGAATGCACTGAGAGGCAAAAAGAAGAGAGACTCGTGAAAGGAAACCATAACACGTTAGTTACACTACGCACAGCGTAGCTGCTTATCATTTTCAGTGTCAGCTTTAACAATTCACTTTGTGTCGGCTTGGCGCACACACTGAGGCTAATTTGGCATTGCGACCTCAGCGGAGGAGGCACATGGTAAACAGACATCCTCAGTCTTTCCATCAAATTATTCTCAACATGCTGGCAATTGTTGATGACAGAATTTAAGGTTTCACCATATGTTTTGAGGAGTAATTACACATTTATACTTAACGCACCCCGTGCGCACACAACGCAGCAGACAAACAGCACCACCGGTCATGAAAGATTTGGAAGTAAACTGCTAAAACATCCAGAAGAAACCCCGGTGCAGCGCATTCGTCATCAGCTCCTCCGTCATGGCTGCGATTCCTTTTCTCCATCAGCGACGTTAAGTAGTCGACTCTCTGGCTGCTGGTTCTCATTGGCTCGGTTTCCTCCTGCTAACTACGTCTTCTGTGGCTGCAGAGAAAGATACCGTGACTGTGGCAAGCTGACGTTTTACAATTCTAAAAAAAGAGATCGTGAAAGGGTGAAGCGCCGCTGTGGATGCGGTTGGATGATTCATGCATATGGGTCGAAGCCGGACCAGTAGATCCAGTCTGCACTGAAAGCTGTTCAACGCGGCGGTTTGCTACGTTCACTTGGTGCATCCGCAGCCCATCCTGACCATAAACTCGGCACTGCGTGTTAGGGTTAGGGGCAGGGGGAGAAATGTGGTTTCAATATATTGTGAGTCTGTGCTACTCTACCAGCATGTTGTACAGACGCCTCCATGTTTACACTCACGCACACGCACACACACACACACACACACACACGGACTCTTCTTTCATACACAATGGCTACAATCCAGCAAAACCATTTCAGGTCAAGCCACTTTTGTATTTTGGAAGAATGCAAGATATGTGGTGGGCACCTGTTTTCAATTCTGCTGGAAGGGGACCGATGCCTGTTTGCGTGCGTGTGCGTGCGTGTGTATGTGTGCACGAGCATGTGTGTGTGGAAACAACAGTGCGACAGGGGAAATACCTCAATCTGTGCATTTGCTGTGACTAGACTTGCGTGTGGCCCTATTCTGTGTCACGAGTGTAAGGAGATGCAGAGAAAGTCGACAGAGATCGATGACTGTGTGCGTCCACTCTCTGCTGCTCAGTGTGTGTGTGTGTGTGCGAGAAGTGGACGAAATAACTGTAACAGTAATAAATTAAAGTCAAACCACTTGTTAGGGGAGCAGGGTGTCAGGGAAATGCGTATAAGGTGTGAGGGCTTTTCACATGTGTTCGGCCGCGGTCGCTGTCTATCGCTCCCTAATGGGAAAGGAACGCTTTTTAGAAACTAATGACCTCACCGTGTTTGCCTCGTAAAGAAACAAGGTGTGAGGAAGTCTTTCTTTCCCAGGAGAGACACAACCGCTTGTCTCCTCTCTCAGCTGTTAAAATGAGCCCTCCTCATCCTCCCGTCAAAAGCCAACGGGGTGTCAAGCGTCCGTGCACCTATTGTAATGAAAGCGTCAGCTAAATGACATGTAGTGTACCGTAAAGAAGGGCAGTTCTTTATTAGCAGCGATGTGGACGAAAAGGGGCTACGATGGGATTACAAAATGGGTTTCGGTCCCTTTAGTAAAGGAACTGGGGATGAATCTTTAACTCGCGCTTTCAGATTGAGATTTCCCTTGAGTTTCTTTGAGGGGCAGATGGACGCCGTCTCAGGTCGCTAGGTGCTAGCTGCTAGCTGCTAGCTGCTAGCTGATGGTGGCGGATGGAGCCCCTCCTCCCTCCACCCGAAACTTAGCGGAAGTTACTAACTAGGGGCCGTCACTGAAACTGGGTCCATATTCTGTACAGTCTACAGCACAAACACAGCAGCTCCTTTCAGCTCCACGTACTCCAGTTTAACAGCGCCACGTTGTTTTGGTTTTACCGGCCATTACTCTATATGCGAACCCATCAGCGCCAATGTGGTAAATCTTTTCATCAACTCTGAATGGTTAAACCTCATGAAAAGAGACTTTCAAGCTCTCTATGAGAACATTCAGAAAAAAAATCACCTTAAGTTCAGCCGGCGGGGTAAAATATTGCTTTAGCACTTGTTGACTACATAAAATAGGATTAGAGTGTCCAACATTGATGTGGCCTTTTTTCAATGGTAGAGCCCTTAAAGACAGCAAATAAGAGCCCAACCTGACATTTTTACTAGCACAGATCAGCGGCGCGGTCACCTCCAAAGAGGGCGGCTGTAAAGCTCCCAACTCTTATCCGGTCAGCCATCGAGTCACACACCTCCGCTGATGCTGTAATTGAGCTCTAAATGCTCCGTAATAGCAGAGAAACAAGACTCCTACGGGCAGACAGAGTGAAACAGGAGTGAGAGCCGCCCAGGGGTTTGCTGGCCCTGAACTATCAAAGAGTTTACACTTGGAACGATGCCCGTCGCCCTTCCCCTCGAAAAAACACCTGCCTGGACTGTAAACACAGCACATCACTGATTACTCATCCGCAAAAGAGGCATTTGGGTTTGTGAACAAAAGGCGTCTTTTAACACCTTGAACTTCATTATGCTTAAAAAATCGTACGGCCCGGCGAAACGAGGGCAAACAAAACATTTGTTTTATGGGGGTATTTAGGACATCTGCTCCATTCCCAGCTCAAGAAGGGTATCTTTGATCCCAGGGCCGGTTGATGGATGAGGGTTATGAAGACCAGATCCCCAGAAGGGCAGCAAAGCAAACACACAGCATCCCAGACTCCCTTCCACCGCTAGAATAATCACCCTAATCACAGCAATCATCTTCCCCTCTCAAACTATATGCACACACATTAGTTACGTGTTTGTTAAAGTGAAAGTTCTGTCTTCTGCTCAGCCAGATTAAACAGCCTCACCATTAGGAGCTTGCATTAAAACCGTTTTATATATAATTATGCATTGGTAATATCTGATGCTAGGAAAAGTTACAAAATGGTTCAAGAATGTTATGTGGTTTATTTACCACAATGAAAAAGATATTTCCTCCTTAGTATTTGAGATAAAATGACTGATAATTAACCCAATCATATATAATCACGGCGAGGAATTTTACACAATAATTTACATAATATTGGTACAAATGCGACTAAATGTCTGCCAATGATTTCCAGTCATAAAAGAAGTACTTGTTTATGCCTCTTACTATATTAAATAGCCATATTTCATATTAAACCTTTATCTCATTATGCAATTCACCTTTTCCTGAAACATGTGCATGTAATTAATTGGTTTAAAAGCTTAAACTATCAATGCAAGGCAGGTTTTACACTGATTAAAGAACACATTCTGATGCTTTTGTTGTGAAGTGAAGCCATTACTACTGATGATAGTGGAAGAGGTCTGCAGCTCATGTAAAAAGAAATGCAATGCTCTCAAACTTCGGGGGGGGGGGGCACCTGCTTCAGCCACCCGCGCAGACTCCTGTCCCATAACTCTCAACCGGGACGTCCCGTTAAGAGTTTCTGCAGCAATTCCTCGTGATGACAAAGCCGGGAGTTGTCCGAGCGCTGTGACGGATACTCCTGCCAGATGTTTGTTGAGAAAGAGAGCGGAACCTTTTTCTCAACCGCTCACATTTAGAAATATCTCCCGGAGTCTCAAAGCCGTCTCCCCATCAGCTGAATCAGATGAAGCTTAGAAGAAAAAAAAAGCTCAGCACATTTCATTCTCACCGTTTGTGCTCTCAATCTCCACTGGCTGGGGTTTGTTTGCATGTGAGGTTTTGACTTGTTATTTTAATTGTGTTTAAGTCGATTAGTCTGTTGAGATGTGTGCGGTGTGGAAAATGACTTTTTGATTTGCGGCTTTAATCGTTGCGGCGGGGCAAAACGTCCACTGTTGCCACAACAATATTTCATTTACACCCACGGTGAGGAACGTTAAAGAAATATACACTGATCTGCCAAATAATTAGTGGAAGTTTAGAAACTACTTTCAGTCCTTATTTATTTCATTGGTTTCATTTGCACAACAGTTTTGTACCCATTAAAACCTAAAACCTGCAACAATAGAACCAAGTTAGAGCTGTTATGTTAAAATGACTAATCCACGACATAGATTTATGTTACAGGTGATATGATGGGAAATACATTTTAATAATGACAGTCTATGTTTAAGTGTTTTTCTTGATTGTTGCTGAAAATGAAACAACAATCAGCTCTATATTTGATAAAAGAGTGAACAAAAGGTATTGGATGAGTGATGGATGAGCCGTTTTTTACAGAATAAGATATATGTTTAAAGGGTTTTGAATCAGTGCAGAGTTCACATCTGGAAAGAGTGAGATGTTTAGGTTACATCTGGAGGATTTCAAAAAAGTTTCATATTGGCAGAATATGAACCTCAGCAGAGATTTTAGAAGATGAAAAGACAGTGTCTTCTAAATTCTCCCGTGTCGACTGTTCAACACTGTTCAACCAAGGAGGCAGACGCGCATCATTCGCTTGCAAGTCTAACGAAATATCTGAATCTCCTGAATTAAAGAGGTTGGGGCTGATTTTTTTATTAATAACGCTCACAGTGAAACGTTATGTTCCAACTCCTCCTTCCTTCTACCTTTTTAAACATGTCCCATAACACGAGCGATGAACGACATTTTACAATGTTTGTGTGCTTGCAGCAAAGGAAGAGGAGGAAAACCGCAACGGTTCATCAGTTGGGCAACGTTACCACGGTGCCCAGATGCTACGGTGGGTGTGATCGTGCGGGACTTGTCCCCTGCTCGGCTCTGTCCCTGCGGCGATGGACTGCGAAGGCCGAGGGGGAACGTGATGGAGGGCCGGGTCATGAGCGCTGCATCAGACCCGAGGTTCCCTGCTCCACCGGGCCAGGCCACACATCTGCTCCTGGTTAGAGGTGTTGACTCCGGCCATTTAAAGCAAAGGCTTCTCTTGCATGGGACACTGCGAGCGCTCCCGCAGAATCCCTTGGGGGGGGAATGCAGGTTGGAGGAAAATACCACCGAAAATTCAATTCCACTTCTGCATTTTGTGCTCTGCTTCTCTGACCGACGCAAATTTCATTACACACTTATGAACTCACAAAATTCCTTCAATTACTGCTTTGCAGTAGAGGGTCTGCGAGGGCAACCGGCGCTGAGAGGTGCCTCGGTGGCTCACTGGGTCTAGTCCAGTTATTTAATTCTTATTTTCTCTTTCTATTTATTTTTGACTCATTAAGAGCTATTTGTTACATTTAAGACATACATTAAATAAGTTAAGTGATGTTAATAGGTTTTAAAATGGGACATATTGTTGCTTATTTGAGTGGGTCCCCAATGAAACGTGTGCTTTTTTCAAATCGCACTGTTGTGTTTGATGTTATACAACATATACACATCTCACCCAATCAGGATATCTATTTTCAAATCAACCTTTTTTAATATAAATCTATAAATATATATTTTTTCAGAATCTAAAAAGAATCTTTGACAGTGATTTAATCAATGAAAAACTCATTGGAGCTACTGCAGCAATTAAGTTGTTCAACATTCTCGTTCTTTCTGAGAACAATTTGAAACTGTTGCTTTCACGCAGACGGTAAGAAAATGGTCGCCTGATGGTGAAGCCTCACACAGATCACACAGTTCTAGTTGTCAATGCAGAGTTTGTAGGCTTGGTGGTTGAAGTGAAGGTCAAAAGGTTGTGACGTCTCGCTGGATAATCTTTACTCAACATTAAGATTTCAAAGATAGTAGATTCAAAGATTCAAGATTAGTATTGACAAAATGGCTTTATACGTTTTTTAAAAACCAGTGTGCGTGCCCTGGTCGCCTTAACGGCGTTCTAATTACCGCCACCGTATGTTTTAAATGTGTTGTACTGCTTAAGTGATCAAAGGCCTTAAAATTGTCCTCTTGTAACCATACATCACCCGACATCTAATAAAATCTCCAAATATAAACCCGAGGCAGCGATTAGTGGATACTTAAGCCATTTAACAAAGAGAAACAAAGAGGAACTTTGGCAATGGGAAAGAAAACAATTTTGTCATACATTGAGCATTGAGCCTCCATTAGCCCTCTAATGAGCCAATAAACTTCCCCGAGGTGACTGATCTTCAGACCGAGCCAAACCGCTATCTGCATACTGGGGCTACCATCCTACCAGCCAGGCCCAAACTGGCTTCCATATGTGTTCGGCAAAGATTTGTAAATACCAAGCCTCTTATGGATATGGCGGAGACATTAATATTTACCAGTTTCCTGGATGATGTCGTTTGGATACCAGATTTATTTGTTATTTGGCTGTTTGTGTGAAGAAAGTCTGCACCGAGTCTTGTTTTGGAAGGTCGCTCTGCACCTGCAGGGTCACAGTTTGCTAAATGAAAAACATGAGACCTGGGCTTTGTCTGGATTTATACACAGATGCATGAGAGCTTTGATGTTGGGGGCAAGCGAGAACTACAATTAATGCGCTGCACACTTGCTGAAGTCCACAGGTAATTCAACGTACCCGTTTAATCGTTTAAAAAGCTCGTGCGGCTTTTCTCACCTTTGCCCTTTCTTATAGTTTTGCCTGATTTTGCATCATTGCACATAATTCATGATAGTGTTTTCTGAAAATGAATGTATACATTTGTTTATTTGCCAAATAGTTATTTAGCCGATCTGAATAATACAGAGTCGTTTTGAAGACATGGTGAAGATCGGCGCCACCGTGTGTCATGAGATGTTGCTCCATCAGTCCCTCTCACAGCGAGGACTATTTCAGTATCAGTGGAGGAAACTGTTTTTGTCCGCTTTGGTGGTTATTGAGGCAATGAGTGAATTTAAGATACCTGTAACTATAACTTGAGGACATTTCAGGACCTTACGGTGACATAGCAGAAGCAAGAAGACAAAACCAGTCTTTTCATTAAGCGAGGCGTTATTTTATGAATCTAATTTAACAACCTCCAGCTTTCGTCTGGACATTTTTCAGCACTCTTCAGACACCGTTTGACACACAGAATAATGAGGAAGTGACTTCTTCACAAACCCCTAGGAGGCACATTCACGTTCTCGTTTCATGTGAGGGTCAGAGGTCACTCACAGCCAGGAGCAATGCCTCTGTGCAGGTAGGGTTTATACTTTCCCCAACACTTTAACTGATGGACAGGTTTTTTCAGTTATTGCCGCAGCTTTTTTTGTGGTTGATTTTACTGAAAAGACAACATCAAAATGGTTTGATAAAGTTTTTAGAGAAATCTTCTTGTAGATTTGATAAAAATGCAACCGAGGATACATTTTAATCTATTGAGATATAATTTAAGCAAACACTGTATAGTTGGTAACATTTAGAACAAACACAACTACGAAACACGCAGTGTTTTGTTTCCCCTCCGTCAGCGTGAGAAGTCATTAGAAATTAACATAAGGCATGTGAAAGGTTCTTTGGGAAACATGCTTCTTGTTTAAATTGTTTTCTTAAGAGGGCTCCTCAGATGTTATTTGTGCTCTGAGGCTTTTGGGGAGCCTAACAGGCGTGAAGCTGAACCCTGAACGTTTGAAGCTTTTCTCAACCTTAAAGGCAGTCCTACACCACAGGTGTTAACTGGGTCGAGGGGTCTTAACTGCCTGAGCCGCCTGGGATGGAAAAAAGATTGGTTCAGAAGAAAAACAGCCTTTGTTGGACTCATGAGGAAAACGTTTTTTACTCATCTTTCTACTTTGGTCTTTCTTCACTCCCCCACCTCACCCACCTCTCCCCCTCCTCCTCTTCCCCTGTCCGTCTGTCGCTCTTATTTAATTTCTAACTCCTTCCATCCCCCTCTTTCCCCTCCCTCTCCCTAATCTAACTTTTCTCGCTCTCGCTCTTGTTTTCCCATTTTGAGGCCTGCGAGCAAAATCTCCGACTCAGCAGGACGCCGCCGAGTGATAGATGGCCCCTGACAAGGTCCGACTCAATCCAACAAGCCATATGCTCCAGGGGGGAAGAAAAGGGAAAATTAAAGAGGATTCGCAAGTGGCCAAAAGAGAAACGCGCCAAATTCTTATGCAAACAACAATGTCTGGCGTTTACCGTAATACACACGGGCGCGTTGAGGAGTGAGCAACACTGGCTGGTATTTCCTCTGGCGAGTAGGCGAGAAACCACCAATTTGAGGAAAAACAAATAGTTCAAACTATGGCTGAAGACTTAAGAGAAGTTAACAAGTTGGTCAGAGATGCATGAAGAAAGAGGAAGGATGAAAAAAAAATGATACAGCGAAGTTTAAAAGGAAAGCGAGAAAAAGTGAAAATTAAATTTATTCAGAGAAGAAAACGAAATATGTGAAAAACAAGATGCATTATGAAAACATTTAACCGTGCTTTTTATAATAGAAGAACAACTGCACTCTTCTGATCCTCACTGATAGTATCGGGTTGGTTCATTTCTACGCTGGATTCGCTCCCTGCAAACCAGAAGGAGACTTTAACCACCACACACGCAGAGAGAAACGTTGCATTCATCTGTGTGACGCTAATGAGCGTGTTAAATGCTGATGTAGTTGAAAGTGGAATCAATTTGCCTTCCTAAATAAAAGTTATAACTTCCTTGGCCCTTACCAGCCCCAATTTCCAGTACACACTTGTGTACATATTACATAGACACACGCACACAGACGCAGTATAAGACAATCTCATTAAAAAAAAAAAATAGGACAAAAGCCTGAGAGTCAAATTAAGGAAATAAAATGTGTCTCGATGGTAATGAAGGAGGCATGTTCCCCCTCAGGATAACAACCTCATCTGGACCCAGAGAGCGCTGACACACACACACACACACACACACACACACACACACACACACACACAGGAATACACACGGACACGCTCGAGACCTACCAGCATTCCTGCTGCATGTCCATCCCATTGGTACACGCTGGCTCGGAGCACTCAAGAGCACTGTGCCATGACTTGAAATTTGACACAAAACGTATGTTTTCTAGAGTTCTGAGGGAAAATGTGGAGGCTGGATGTCATGCCAAACAATCATAGGAGGGAGAGGACTGCTTTCAAACATTTCCCATGCATCAGGCTATTAAAATGACATTCGTATGCAGGTTGCTGGCACTTGTCTCGGAGCATATTGCAAACACATGGAATTACATGTTATGTCCATCCGTGCTTTAAACACTCTAGGTATTCTATTGATCAACGGAAAACAGACACTTCTGGATCCGTACGGGCCATGTGGAAAAGAAGGGAAGGAAAAAAAGCAGGCAATAAGGCAATCAAGAGTCTGTGATGCTGAGCTTACTTCACTGCTGATAATTGAAAACTGACGGGTAAGGAGGAGAAAAGTAGCACAAGAGAAATGCTATCAAACCCACACAGGACATAAGGGGATGTAATTTATTGCATTCAGTATTCATGCGCATTCATATTCTGACTGCTCATTTGTCGGATAGTCGGAAGTACCTTGTGTGGAAAAGCAGTGTTCTTCATATAGGAACACAAACTTTTTTCTCTAATGAAAAACCCAAACATGACTTTATACACAACGCAAAAGACGCACAGCGCGACCAAAAGGACAAAGCAACCATGAAAAAAAACACAAGACACTAAAACTGCAGAAATAGTCTCAATAAGGTTGGATTGGTTCAGCAGCTGTCAGATGAACGATGCAGCCATCGTGCTGGTGGTTCCACCACCATGTGCCAGGGTTTAGATCTGTAGTTCCTGGTTGATGCAAAGTTTTTTCTCGGCCTTCTGAGGTCTGGTCTGAAGACATTATCCATTGGTTCCCTTCATTTAGGCTCATGATCTAAATGAGTTCACATTGAACAGAGCAGAGAATAAACCCAATTTCCAAAGGGAAACTGTAGCTCACTTCAGCTTGGTGCTTTCATGGATTCCATCGTATCGTAAGTTTACTACACGATGTGTATCAGCAATCTCTGTTCCCGTCTGACCACGGACCATAACTGCTCCTCTTACTGTGTATTCGCTTTCTAAGCGAGTCAATTCATGTTAAAAGAGGTCATTAAAAAGGAAAAGAATCTGCATGAAATAATTATTTAAAAAAAAACTGATGGTACAGTAGAACCAGACAGTAGAAATAGAAAGAACATGAAAATATCTGTGAGATTATTAAATGCATTTGATGATTTTCCAAAGCTCAATGTTAAAGCGGTGGGTATTGTACATAAAGCAGATATATTAGTTTTGTTGGCACAACAACTCAGCAGGTTCACAGGTTCTTTAAAAACCTCAGAAAAGCAAACAGTCGGGTAAACATAACGTTAAAAACATACACTCAACCTTTAAGCGCCTCCGTTTTACTTTTTTACGTTCCAAGATCAACAGCGATTTCTCAGATCCAACACGACCCTCACGGATATCAACAAATCAAAGCAGAGTATTATCTTTCTCCCGCTGCGACAGCAAACTGGCTGTAATGCGGCGTTAGCGTGTGAAACTTGGCGGGAGAAACTCATAAATCTGCATTTTTGGACTGGACACATGGACCCGGCACCGAGGCAGCTGCAGCACGGCCAACACAATCCACACCTTGTGTGCGAGAGTGCGCGCATACTCACTGGGGCATCTTCAATCAAACCAGGGGAGGCCGAACTATCCTGCGTCTTCCTAATAAATGAGGTTTGAACGCGAGCATGGAAGGAAAGCGTGGATAAGGGAAGAGTTGCAGAGCAGATCTAATAGGAAGGACACTCCATTTTCCCCGTTACAAGGAAATATGTTTGGATTTCTTCAAACGAGTGCAAACAGAAAGTTAGAACTAGAGGGCCCTCTGACTGCCGACAGCTGCGCCCGTTTGTTTTGATGAAAACATTTTGAATCCATTCGCAGATGTTCAGAAAAATGCTCTTTCCGTTGTTGGTCTTCCCTGCTTTTTAAACCTTGTTTACAGGTTTGCATTTCCCATCAGTCCCTTCGATTACTCAGCCAAAGCGTTTGCAACATATTGACATTTTTTAGTCATTTATACACTCACGGGGCTTTAACAGGGTAGTTTGGTGGAGAATAAAGTGGAGCCCAAATGTGTTTTAAACACCCCGCAGAGCAGCTACAAACAATTACTGCGATCTAAACTCCTTTACACTCGGTGTCCCCGTCCTATTTGATATGTTCGGGCACAAGTCTGGCAGAATTGGAGAACAGTTCAGACATGAACAAAGTTCACAGTTTCCTCCATTTTCTGACACACAACAACTCAATAATTCTGCATGACACTCAGTGAAAAGGTCCACTGGCAACATGTTTTTAATTCCTGCTTTCTACCACATTCGCACACGGCAACCCAGATATGGTTAAGTTACTGAGAGTTGAAGATAGTTTTGATTGGTTATTGAATTCCTAATCTGTGACTAGATGCCAACTCCGACCATCCACGTCCTCCGTGTCCGTTTAAGGGCCAAGGACGCGTCTTCGGAGATGCGTCATGTTGCAGCGCGTTGAAAGACGTTGGCAAGAAAACTGCCTGAAAATAAGGAAAATGCAAACTTCTCCTCACCGCGGCTGATGCAGCCGCCACTTAACAAATAACGGCCGTGCTCCGTTGCACGTGCACGTTTGTTGTGAATGCAGAGTCACATCAGTATTGCATCACACCTTCATTTTGTCGTCCTCGGGTTTCCTTTCCATGGAGCCCTGCAACTTCCCAGGGAAGAGGTTCCGACTGTGTTCCTTCAAAGTGAGCGGCTCGGCGATTAGTGACCGGCGTACTTTCAGCCCACTAACAACCCGTTGGAAACTGTGAACACCTGTGATACTTAATGCTGCACGTCTGAGATCAGACTAGGAAAGAGAGAACGGGGAGGTCGTGACATCTAACTTTTGGCTCATTAAGACGATGTTCATTAATGCGATGCTTCTGAACGAAACTCGTTGTGAGACTATAGTATGACCCCGTGGATGAAGGGGTCTGGTTTAAGCTTAGTTTGCTTTCTATCTATTAAAACTGAGAACTTTGTGCTCCAGTTCCTCCAAGCAAATCCAATGACTGGAAATCAGATCACTTCTCTCACGTTGAGAAAACTAAAGAACATCCAAAACAATGGGTGTTTGTTCTTTTTTCTCCACGAACCTCAATCCGTCAAAAAATAAAATCCAGCGTGCGTCCTCAACCCCCGACACATTCACGTTCATCTCGTGTCAACATCCTCTCCAGCTGCGTTCCCATCTCCTGCGAGTCAACAGGAGCATTCAAAGAGAAATCCTTGCTACTTCTGCCAGAAATAGCTAAAGAAGTTCCCTCCTCACTGTTCCACCAGCATCTGCGGACCTTATAACTGAAAACATCCCATGTTTGACTGTTACTCCTCCAGTTTCTCTGTTTTGGGGGGATTTTTCTTCTTACCCGTGTTCTCAAATATTGATCGCCGTCTTAGACTACAACAATAACACGGTATAGGAATTCCTAAATTGAGTAAGGCCTTTGAGGTCAGAAGTTGAACGGATCGACTGCCTCTCGTTCTCTGAAGTGTCAAATAAACATGGTACTTTCACATGAAGTCACAATATACACAGCTAAATCAACAGTAAACATGAGGAGGGAAAATGAGGGAGAGGTGTCAAGTTGTGGAGAGGAGGGAAGTGATGGAGGCAGAGAGACACTGAAGAAGTGATGCCTGCTGCAGAGACGTGAAATGAGCCTGACCATGACCTTGTCTAAACTTGGGATACTTTCTCCACTTCATTCCCAAGCTGAATGTGTGTGCAAATGTGTGTGTGTGTGTGTGTGTGTGTGTGTGTGTGTGTGTTGGCTGAGAGTGGCTCCATTATTGATAGCTTAACAAGACTGGGTCAAAGGTCAGACAGCGGTGAGTGGAAAAGGATGGAGCGAGACTGTTAAAGGTCCTGCAAACAACTACTGCCGTCTCGCGCACACACACACACACACACACACACGCACAATGAATCTCCACTGATTGTTACCAGACCTTATTTAAAAAACATAAACCGTGCATCCCTCCACCACCGAGATGCATGGATTCTAGTTTCCACAACGTACTCGGAGTTTAACGGAGGGTAATAACGAGCCTCTTCGGCAAACATGTTCACACTTTCAGGTCCTCTCCGGCTGATCATCAGTGCACATTCTGAGTTATTTAAACAGAGACGCCTCTTTGTGACAAAGAAAAAAATGGCAAACCTGCAGCTCGTGTCTGGGCTTGAAAGAATGAGTATTTCCCGTCAAGATGCATCAGCTTTGGGTGAGCAGCATCCCTCTGCGTGTTTGCCACATATTTCAAAAGAAAAGATACTCAATATGCTTATTGATCAATTGGTAAAGTGATTTAGAAATGCCGTGTGTGGGAAATAACATTCAGTGTTCTATTAGGTCAATATGTGATATTTCATCCCATCGCAACTGTAAAACCAGTTTAGATATTTACATTTTAATTTGAGGAATTTCACCAGAGATTGTGCACAGCAGTCTAAGCTTAAAGGAGCTGTATGAAAATAATGTGGTAAGCAGGTGGTAACATCCTTTTTGTGACAGGAAGCAGCAGGTTTTATGGGAAATGTGGTTCTATTTTGAGAGACATTTACACAGATCACATGTGTGAGAAAGACGAGCTGTCTCAAAGACGGTTTTATTAGTTTACACTTGTAAAAATGTATGCATGACTTATAATAAGTATAGGAATACATGTTTTCTGAGACTTTAATAATTAAAGTCACATGACCCAATTTTCTGTAGTTGCAACGCAACAAGATTAATAACTAAACTATACCGCCAAAATATTCCTCTATGTGTTTTTACTACTTTGATAAATGCAACATGGCCATGCTTTGACGTTTGGGAATTAAACGTAATAAATGTTACACATCTATTACTCACTACACACAGTGCGGTCAGCGAGAACACATCGCCGACCCACTCATGTGAGGTCACTGGTGGTGTGTGCTCAATAAATGAGCATATTTGTGACACATCCAACGGCCTTCACTTGATTCTTTGAGCAACGCATTCATCAATGTCTTTACCAAAGCGATGGCCAAATAGTTTTGAATCTCTCTGGATCTACTGGGACAGCGTTCCTCATCTACGCCTTTTCCTCCCGCGCGGCACACAGGTAACGTAATCCCTTTGATTGGATTCAACTTCCAAGTCCACAATTATTTTTCCAGGAGCTCTTTGGCTTTCAAAACTCTCTTTCTGGGTGGCTCTCTATAAACTCCTCCCCACCCACCATCTTCTCAAGATGCTAAAGGGGATAGGACGTGTGTGTTTCTGTAGGAAGAGGCAACAGAGCCGTTAAGACAATTTCTCAGGAATTAGAGCTAAACTTTTTGTTGTTTTCTTTAAAGGCAACCTAAACAGTTTGCTGATGATTTCTGACAGTGAGTATTTGTTGTAGACTGACACATTACAATGAAAAACTGCATTCAGTTCAACAGACAAGTCCCTCGCGTACTCTCTTTCTATTCTTTCTCATTTCATCAATCTCAGACACAGATAAGAAGGGCAGCCCACCCAAAATCAGGACTGCAGAATTCCTCGTGCGGTCGGTTCGAGTTAACTGTAACCAGTGAAAATGTAAGCGCTCTGTTTACCAGCCTCCGCTGCTGCGCTCCCCGATCCATCCACACATTCCCCCTTTACAAATTACATTTGTCATTTAGAAAGCTGACGGTTTACATTGGCATGCTTTGAACCTTGTGTGCGTCAAAAACGGGCCTGTGTGCACTTACACGCGTCTGCATGAACGCGCGTGACCTGCTGTAAGCACAGCCCGTGCCACGGTGAACATGGACAAAAAGGCTTTTTAACCCCCCCCCCCAAAAAAAGAGAGCCGTTCAGTGTGTGTAATGTCCTACCTGTTATCGTCATGTTGCTGTAGATGTTGGACAGCTGCTCCTTGAGCAGGACGAGCTGCGTGGTGGCCGCTTTCTCCCTCTGCAGCTCCAGCATGATGTCGGGATGGTTGGCCAGTTTGCAGCCCTTCTGCTCGTCCAACGCGATGTCACTGCGCACTATGTCTGCAGGTCGGCATAGACGGGACAAACGAAGGCCGATCGGATATGTAACGACTAATGGTGTCTACTTCACGGACCTTAAGATAAACCCCGAAGTTTCAGGTTTTGTTGAAAGTGAAGGTGTTAAGTAAATGTGGTGGTGGTGGTGGTGTTCGCGGTTGTATTTTGAGGGGCGTTTAAAAAGGAATGCGAATTGTCTCATATTTCTTTATGGCCAATTAAGTAAAGGTAAATATGAGAAGCACCTCTCGCGGAGAATATTTCGTGCCAGTTTTAGGTAAGTTAAGTTCCCCCTTACAGTTATTTCTGGGAAACTTGCAAAAAGTAACTTCGGGCTTTTAAAATTAGATAACCGATGTTATATTTGGGGAAATCCGGATTTTCGGTGCGTCCGAATGTTCATTTAAAGACGCACAAACACGAGCAGACGAGGAGCAGAAATGTCTCTAATTACCGTCCTCGTAGTTCTTCAGATAGTAGTCTGGCCCCGGCCCTCTGAATTTGGCGAGGTTCTTCTGATTGTTGAACTGCAGGAAGTCGGTTCGCTTTCCGCCGAAGCGCAAAAAGGCCGGAGACAGGCCGCGCGCGAGGGTCACGAGGCGCTTGGAGCTGCGGACACAGAGGAGCGAATGGCGCAACACGTCGTTTAGAAGGAGCGGAGGAGTGATATGGCCTTATCCAATTCCACCCGATTAAGCATTATTTCATTCACAGTATTTATATTTTCACGTATAAAAAAAATAAGAAAGAAAATGCAAATGCCGTAATTTAACTTTATCGGCTGTTCAAGAACACTGGGTCTTTTTTCCGTGTTTTTCTATTAGCAAAAGCTCGTTTCTTATTTTGTCGTACTTAATACAAGTGAAACATATCCCGAATTATCTTTCGACAAATACAGGCTAGTATTTCAAAACCTGAACTGAATCTCATGAAAAAAAATGAAAAAGGTTCACATGAAGTGCAAATGACGTTTTATGTTACGAAAAACGTACAAGAGGAACTTGTTGTTTTTATTGAGAGCCTATATGTGGCAGTCGGCTTATAATAACACGACTAAAAATAACAGAAGATTCCTGAAGTGAACCCCACAGGCCGACAGGCTGCAGGCAGAAGGAGTGTTATTTCCGGCTAAACACAGATTAAAGTTGATGATGGTACAATGGATAGAACACCTTTATTATTTTAATGATTGTGCGGAAAATAACTAACAGGAGAACGTTGTGCGTGTGAGAGAGAATGGTAGGCCATGTGATGTTGTGGACTTGAAAATAAAAAACGTTATTATGATTTGATTGTAATGCTGAAGACCGCTGTGCAGGTGAAAGCGTGCGCTGCTCACGTTTTGAAAGGGAAATGGTTTCCCATTTTTTGGAGCGCACTAGACGAAGCGACGCAGTGATTTGCCCCGTAGATCGTCTTCTAGATCACGTTTATCTCTGACAAGGGTCCAGTTTGATTCATAAACTGAAATAAGCACCGTGAATAGTCACATTGTACTAAATCAAATCCAATGATAAACATTCTCACGTACTTTATTCGCCACGTTTTGATTCCTAAAATGCCATGATCCATAATGCACGGGTTAAACGTGTGCCAGTGGCCCAGGTTCGTCTCCTGACATGTGCACATTTGGACTGTTCTGAAAAATGCACCGTGCTAAATAAAATAACAGGGACTCAAAAAGTAATTTTAAAAGAATAATCACACACAGGCAGGTGGACTTTTGGTCGTTTAAGAGAAAATGATAAAACCTCGAATTGACTTTTTGTATCGTTCAACACGTGTAAGAGACGCAGAATTTCGTCTAATTCAAATAGACACACGTCATACCGTTTGTAAACACGATACGCCCTATAACAGCACTTCCCAGCATCACCTTATGAAATTATACAATAGTTGGAGACCATGCTGGTCGAGGACGACCGTTGAGTAATGCGGGACATTGGACCACAGTTACTTGAGAGGGGGGAAACATGCTGGCTCACTCCACGACAATTCAGACAACGTGGCTGCGCGCGTAATGAATAAAAGAACCACCAGAGGGGCGAGCCGACACACAATGGTGGTTTCGGTGAACAGGAAAACGTTCGGGTACCTCAGAAAGTCCAGCCAGCCGTCTTTGATGATCGAAGGGTCGAGCTGCACAGAAAGGAAGTTGTCGTTGAGGACCCGGATCGGACTGCGGGTGTTGACATCCAGGAGAACCAGCGTCCTCTCCATAAAGCCCGGCCGCTTCCCCGCGGCTACAGATCTCTGATACGTAGAGGAGGAGGAAGAAGAGTAGGAGGAAGAGAGCCCCGACTGCACCACCAAAGCGACTAAAGATGCCAGCCACGGGAAGGACCTTGGGAATACACACGGCAGGGATTTGGGCATCTTCTTGGTTTGGAGAACAGGAGGATGAGCGTGCGTAATAGGAGAAGAAGAAGAGGGGGAAAAAAACAACGTTGCCTCAGCGAAGTTCGATGGTGGCTCTTTACCTCGGCCTCATCGATCTGGATCGGTCTTCCTGTCTAGTTGTTTCACCCCCTCTGCCCCCCGCCCCTCTTAGCATTTTGGGAGCTGCTCACATGAGCGCACGCCCCGGGCCAGCCTTCCCAGTGCGCAGAGCCAGAAGCGGGGAGGAGAGGAGGCAGCACCGCCCCTCAAAGGTTCTCTGAGGTATGAGTACAACATGCACTCACTGGGAAGGGGAGAACCCTCTTCTAAAGTATGATGATGAAGAAAATCATTTTTTCGGATCAAATTAACATCAATAAACAAATGTGCATGTATAATATTTCTTTTAAAACGTGGGGAAAATATGATTCGGTTCAAGAAAAGCATGATTGAGATTAAAATGTACTCGACTAAAAAAATAAAATAAATATAACTCACCTAAATTGATCCTTTTTTTTGGCAAAGAATTGACAATTGCCCTTAGTGGGTAACGGCACCGTACGATTATCAACACTACATTACAATTCACAAAGTGCAGATACGAATACAATGTTACAGCAGAAAAACAACTAGGTCTTCGCAATTAGAGAGAGAAAATAATACAATGCTTACTTCAAAAACAGAAAGAAATACAACCTTGTCAACAGGATTTCCCGCTGTTCTGCTTTTAACGACGACTCCTTGTTTTGCGGGTCTTCCTCAGTGCAACAAACACACATCTGGATCGGTCATTTAAAGAGTTTATAGGTGGGCTCCACGTGTAGAAACTTGAATCCCAAATTAGTTTTCAATGCTTTTTTAGAAAGAGGCCAACCTTGACGTTGCCATCTCCAAATCTCATTGGAATAAAAAATAATAAGTTACATCGAGTCAAACTTTATTTCTAAGCCTCCAGCACATTCAGAAACAAGTTGACGAATTTATAAGCAAAGGACCATAAGAACAGAATAAATAAAACAAAAATCGTAATGGGAATAGTTAAAGAATGTGCGAGCAAAGATTAAGTCAAAAGTGTCTGGCTAAATCTATCGCTAATGAGTAAGTACCACTTTAATGTTTTTGGTGAATATAAAACCTTTTCTTAGATCAGAAACGGCCTCCACAGGCTGGTTTGTGTGCAGTTCTAGGAGAAAGGTTGACCTCGGTGCTCCGAGAGGAGTGTGTGGCGCCATTTGAACGCGTAAAACAAAAAGCACCGAAATATTGAAAACAACCCTGAAATAGAGAGGAAGCCGGGTGAGCCGGTACCGGTTATTCCCAGTGAGGAGACGAGATGAAGTGGGTTCGAATCGTTTGTGTTTAGAACTATTTAGAAGAGTAACTGCTGTAACTGTGGAAAAGCCGAGTAAATCCCACAAAATCCACTCACGCATTCCTAAAGAAACGCACGTGTTGGAGGTTTTAGCACCACGGTTCTCAATAAAGGCATTAAACCAATCCAGCAGAAAGCGTTTTATAAAGACGCATCATTTGTGTAAGTGCTTTGTTAATTATTCAACTAAACGCGAAAGTGTAAATGTGCACAGTTTAGGGTCACTAAGAGCCAGATACACGAAGACACACTATTGTGACACAAATGGAAGCCGGCATGAATACCTGAGGATCATGCAGCGTGTCCTCCCGTATCCTTTATTTAAAAGCAGATCCACACAGCAGATTGTTGTCATTTTTGTATGCATCGTTTTACGTGTGGGTTCAATTAACCACATGTTTTGCTGGTAGATCTGGCAACGAGTTCGTAGAACTATGACCAAGCTGGCGTTTTTTTTTTTTAAATGAACATGACCGCAACGAAACGTCAAAAATAAATAGATAAAAACCATAATAATTACATGGTGGGAATCATGGTGTGTTAGTATTTTTGGAACCTTTTTAAAGGAATTTAAGAGAAAACAGATACGATCAGTATAAATGTAATATAATTCACGCTAAAGGTTCAGGCAATAGTGCGACGGGCTCTCTGAACTTAAATACTTTTAAAAAGTTAAATCATGCCCTTTTGAGTATTGCTATTAAACATTAACTATTGGACTCATAAGTGAACTTTAAAAGGTTTGCCTAACAAAACACAAGAGTTGATTGCATTTCATATTATTAAGGCATTTCATTTTTTGTATTTACGGACAGTGTAACAATCGCCGGCTTTGACAGTTGAATCGTGGATGGATAAATACATGTTATCTCATGAGTACCGATCAACTGGCATGATATAGAATACATAGTTCTAATAGGTTTTTTTTTAAACGGATCTGTAGAGCAATATTAATTATTTTTACGGATTTTTGTTGAAGATATGTTTTTATTAAAATAATTTGTATCCGTCAACAACAACGTTTAAATATCAACACAACTAATGTTTTATGCAAAATAAATGAAGTTTTATTCTGTTATAATTTCAACGATGAGTTGGATTTGACTGTTCTCTGTTGTGGATGTGTGGCTGATGGCCAGAGAGCCCCTGAGGACTTAGTTCTCCAAGATGTGACCAAGAACTGATCAATGAGCAATAACTAATAATAAAAATAATATATATTTTTTAAGCATCCGTAAATCCACTTTGTGTTCTTGATGTTCCTTCACGTGCCGTACATCCTTGTGCATTGCACGGTATAAAGTTCTTTGTGATTACAAAAGCGGCGGGATCCAAATGCATCTTTCTAAAACTGTTCTGAGAGACTTGAACAAGGATTCAATTATTTATGGAAGTTGCATTGTGAAAAAAAGAAAGATAGGCTACCTTATGACGAATAAATAAACCAAAACACATCACAATACGTCGGAAATCTAAACATTATGGGTCGCCTTGTTTTCAGAAACAGGTGATAATACCGCCATCTGGTGGACTCTGCAAAAACACATTTAGCTGTGTGATACTTGCTGCTCCAACTAATATTGCCCCAAAAAGTAGAGGCACGAATATTTTGTTGATTAAACTTGGCGATATAATAAGATCAATAGATTTTTTTTGGTGTCCCTTTAAATGTGTACATTTATAGGTATTTTTCCTCATTATAATGGTGACATTAGCGTATGCTTTAAATCAATTCTAGCCTATTGAGGGGTTCCTAAAAGCCAGCGGCAAGTGCTCCTTGATCCCTCGTGAGTCACATTAATCATTCACGGCTCGGCATTTCCTGCCTCTATTTTTAGAAAGCGGCAAAAAGCAAATAAGGCAGGACTACGTCACGATGTGTCATCCATATTTAACGACTAGTGCTCTCTGCCGCTCTATCTCCCGTGCCATCCTCTTTTGCGTGGGCATGGCCACCCAGCTGCTGCATCCTTCCCATCCGCAGACCACGTGACCTGTTTCTCCCGTGCCCTTCAGTAGTGCATTCAGCATGATGGCTGCGGATGCTGCGGATGCTCTCTGCTGCATCCTGCATCCGCACCAGCTTCCTCTCCTCCTTCTCACCGTCGCCCTCTCCTCTCTGCCGGCCCCGGCAGCGGCACTGCTTGGCGTCCGACCGGAAGACACCCTGAAGGGAGAGCTGTCCGTGCAGGATGGGGTACTGAGGGCGATCGAGGGGACCCGCTTCATACTGAGGGTTTACTACTCCGCATTTCCCGCTACGGAGCATCGCAATAGCCTGAACATCAGCGGCAGACCTGACGCCGCTCCCGCCGCTCCGTGGATCGCGTTCATAGAGGAACCAGGGGGGCAGAGCGGGGACACGGAGAAGCGACTCCAGCCCGCCGCGAATCCCTGCCAACAGGAGAGTGCCCGCAGTTCTGACATCGAGCTGTTGGGCTCTTTCAGATCTTCATCAAGCCACAACTCAGTTTTGGTGGAACTGCTCGCGAAAGACCTGCGCAGAGGCGAGTTGATCAAATATTACTCCATGTGCGCGTTTGATGGAGTGAAATGGGAGCATTTCAGCACCAGAGACTTTTGGTTGGCGGTGGTGGAGAGACCTCCGGGGGCCGATGTTTGGCTCCAGGCAGGTGTCTCCGTCCTCTTGTTAGGGCTGTCTGCGCTCTGCAGCGGTCTGAATATAAGCATGCTGGCTCTGGACCCCGTGGAGCTGCGGGTCCTGCAAAACAGTGGCACAGACAAGGAGCAGAAATACGCGCGGAAGATCGAGTCGGTGCGTAAACACGGAAACTACATCCTTTGCACGGTGGTGCTTGGCAACGTGCTTACAAATACTTGCTTTGTGGTGTGGATGTGTCAGATTTTAGGAATGACTGCTCTGTCGACAGCCTCTTGTACTTTGGGGATATTCTTCATCGGCGAGATTTTACCTCACTCCCTGGCGTCCAGGCACAGTCTCGCGATCGCCTCCAAGACGCTCTGCGCGACCCGCCTGCTGATGATGGTTTTTTTCCCCATCGCCTACCCGGTCTCAAAAATTCTGGACCTCCTGCTGCACCAAGAGATCAGCAGCTTCTACACCAGGGAGAAGTTGGTCGCCATGCTACGCGTCACAGATCCGTACCACGACCTGGTCAAGGAGGAGCTCAACATCATCCAGGGAGCGCTGGAGCTGAGGACCAAGACCGTGGAGGACGTGCTGACCCCGCTGTCGGACTGCTACATGGTCTCCTCGGACGCCACGCTGGATTTCTGCACCATGTCCGACGTGATGCAGAGCGGTTTCACTCGGATTCCAGTCTTCGAGAACGAGAGGTCCAACATCGTGGACATACTGTTTGTCAAAGACTTGGCCTTCGTGGATCCCGACGATTGCACTCCCCTAAAAACAATCACTCAGTTTTACAAGCATCCCATGCACTGCGTGTTCAATGACACCAAGCTGGATGTGATGCTGGAGGAATTTAAGAGAGGTAACTCCGTTTTGAAATCCTTCCAGAGCTCATGGTCTCCGACGTACTCTGCAGGAGTTGTGTCTTTAGTTTTCGCAACTTATAACTTATGAGCAAGATGTCAGTGCCGATGGTGGGAGGCGCCACACAGATATCTTGGAACCGTCTCAAAGCTGCCCGCTGCTTCCTTGGAGTTAAATGTTTTTGAAGTGACCTTGCCCCGAAAAAAGGTTTCAGTCATTCCACCGGCTCACCAGGGGCCTGCCAGTTAAGCTCTTTGATCCCGAGAGCAGTGGGAGCCACATGTGAAATCTGATACAGTGTCACACAGTGAGCCTGGTTCGCCCCCCCCCCCCCCCCCCCCCCCCAAAAAAAAAGTTAGAGGCTACCACGTTTCAGAATGTGGTCACCTTGAAAAGTTGTTTTCCTATGACAACAACAATGAGCTTTGAGCTTAGCGTCCACTATACTTTAGCAAATGTGTGTCTCCTCACCCCAGGGACCCCATTCAGTCGGGGCAATAATATTGAACTGCTCCCCCTGACTGTCACGTGGTAAAATGGAGACATACGAGAGGCTGCTAGAGTGGCTGTTATGTAAGGATTTCGCTGACATTGGCTTATGATGGGGGGGGGGGGGGGGGGGGATTAGGATGTAAACCTGTTTCATTGACACAGAGGGCTCAATCGTGGTCGGTCAGGCAGCGGTGGTTCTGATTAGAATGTGGACCCTGTGGAGACCTTGGCGGGGATATAAATGATAACGCCGCTTAAAGGTCACCAAGTCTACGGCTTTATTTTGTTCCGGATTATGAAGGGTATCTTTGGTCTGACACCAGTGATCCATCGGCCCCAGTCTGACCCTGTGTGTTTCGTTGTTTTGTGTTATTCATGCGGTTAGGTGGAACGTTCCCCTTTAGGTTGTGTGTCTGCGCCTAATTGTTAGCCTGTGGTGACTTTGAAGCTTTGTTCACTCTGTGGGTCGTCGCAATCCAAACCTGCAGAGCAACCATGAAAAATTCAGCTCCGACCTTTTCCCTTCCCCTCTCACCTCCTGTTTGCATGGATTAAAGGCTCCACCTCCCCAGGAAGCCTGACTGGGAGCCGTGGGGACGTCTCACTGAGAAGGCCGACGGGCCTGTGTTGGAGAAAAGGACCTAAATGTTTATGAAAGAAAGGACAGCAAACACACCTCTCAGTGGAACATAGTCCTTTACATTCATAATGAAGGCATGGCTCTTTAATGCGCCTACGCTTTCATGGCGTCGTAGTATTGGGGGGGCGGGGGGGATTCCATCAGTGGACGGCTGGATGTATGCAGTCATGTTTATAACAACTTTAGCATGTAAGGGGTGATTTCATTTGAAAACTAGATCTGCTGTTGGAAAGCAACAATATGCTTCACATTTTATAACGTGAGCATATTTCATAAGTAAAAAGTGTTGTATTTAAGAAAATGTATTTTGCAAACTTACTGAAAAAAACATCTAGAATACTATAAGATACAAAAAAAATCCGAATTTATAGTTAACAGCCAAACAATGTAGAAGACATCCCTTTATAGTTTTTATATGATAAATGTGTGCAGAAATTGTTGGCATGTGTGTAAAACGGAGAGAAAAAAAATGACATCCCCGTATTGTGTGGCTGGAATCCTTTCCGAGACAAACGTCAAAATGCACAATAATGCATGTTGATATGACACATGTTATGCATTACAACCATAAACAAAACATTCGCTGAAGGAGCTTGGGAAGTTGGTGGAGCAGAAACATTTTCAAAAAGGACATCCATGTTAGATCCAGTTATGTGTGTGTGTGTGTGTGTGTGTGTGTGTGTGTGTGTGTGTGTGTGTGTGTGTGTGTGTGTGTGTGTGAGAGTCTGGTGAATGTGTGTCTGCAAGAGTCTTATGTAACATCTGAGTGATGTAATGCAGTGCTCAGGCACATCCGCAGCTGAAGGCAGATACGACTCTGTGACTCAGCTGAGCTCTTCGGAGAAGCTGACCCGACCATAGAGTTTCTGTCAGTCAGTCTCAAATGTTTTGGTCTTGTTGCAGTGGATTAAAGTATTTGATCCATTTTATCCGCAGGCAGTGATCCCCCAAATCTGCCCCTCTCATATGAGCCACCGATTTTGGTCGCAGAGATGACTTATTTGATGTAGGATGAAATCTCCATCTGCGACAACAAAGACAAAATGTACATTTAATACATAATAGATTTATTTTTAAATCATTGCTCGGCTTTTTGGTGAAAACTATTTGTCACAATAAACAGTGTGTGTGTGTTTTTTATGTGTTCTGGCTGCTGCCCTCCCGCTGATGTTCAACTGTGGTGGCGTCTTTTACTTCTTGTCACATTTGCTTTGTAGACCCGCGGCTGGCGACGTGTGTCATTGTACCTTGCAGCCACGTTACGCCTAACGCTTACTGAGAGGCATGCTGGCTTTGCTCATGGTCGTGTTAAGTCTGTGTGAGGTGGCAGCAGCACAGGCAGTTTAGTCGGCAGATGTAGGCATCCCCGGACTGATTGCGTAATCTCAGTGTTTACGTAAGGGCCTGAGTCTTTATCACTGTCAACGGGTCTCTAGAATAATCCCCAAATGGCCACTTTCTCCCCGTCTGTCACACACACACACACACACACACACACACACACACACAGAAACACAGACACATAGGGGCCGAATAATGCCATATTAAACCTCTAAGTTAGTTCTGTTTTTGCGGCCTTTCAGCTTCTATTGATGAAACAATGCTGACTTGCATCTCTGCACATCCAACTGGAGTCCGTTGACTCTCAACCTAATTGCATTGGCAGTTTTTAGCATTGAGAAAACATTTGAACTGACCCTTTTTCTCTTTTTTGGGGGGGTTGATGAATGCAGGCAAGTCCCACCTGGCTGTGGTGCAGCGGGTGAACAGCGAAGGAGACGGGGACCCGTTTTACGAAGTGATGGGCATCGTCACGCTGGAGGACGTCATAGAAGAGATCATCAAGTCGGAGATCGTGGATGAGACGGACCTGTATAGTAAGTGTGACGCTTCAATCAGCGGATCAGGACACTGGTGCGTTCAATGTGAATCAATGTGATTATATTTCCAGTTGCCACAGTGGATACATTTGTTTCTCAGTTCGTCACAGCAGCTGATCAGAACATCACTGAGAAATTCTCAATTCGACAACAAATGCAGAATACAGTAATATTTACGGCTGTTAAATTTATAGATTATACAATCCGCCAGTTCCTCTCAGATTTTCTCATTACACCTTTGATCCCAAGCTCTCTCCTCTATGACCCGCATCCCCGTGTTGATGCATAATTAAATCAGGTAAATGAATGTTCCAGTCTCACAGATAATCACCATAATCCGCTCATTTTTAATTAGGTGGGAAGGCTCTCGACAGAAAAGAAGTCAAATGTCAAACTCCCTTCATTTCATTTTTAATCTGTTCCATGCTTTCACCTGGATTTTACTGCAGCGTTCGCACACAAGTGGGGAAGTAACTTCCTCCTCCTGTACTGTATATGCAGCACAAGGGAGTTAATCCCTCCCGATTTTGCACATTAGGCCTTTACAGCACGCGCTGTTCTTGCTGCAGCTGCAATGTATTTAATGGGATGTATGCCTGTGTGTCTGCAGAGGATAAATCAATTTATCAATCCGACGCAGATTATCCCAGGCCTTCTGCTGCTGGAAATACATTTAATAATAAATCTGTAGAAACTAATGCGGTTAGTGACACCTCAAAGTAGCTACTACTTATTGTAGTGGTAACAAGAATAAGCCATAGTACCTACAAACTGAGAATTAGGGAAAGAGTAATAACGCCTTCATGCAATCAGCGCTGGCTTTACTCGGACCTTTGTGATGTGCAATGTGTTTGCCCACAGCTGATAATCGGAACAAAAGACGTGTGTCCAACCACGAGAGGAAACTGCAGGATTTTTCCATCTTCAAACTGGCAGAGAATGAGTTGAAGGTGAAGATCTCGCCCCAGTTGCTGCTGGCAACGCACCGCTTCTTAGCAACAGGTAACGTTGCATGTGTGTTACAGCATGCTGCGTATTTGTGGTTGCACACAG
Organism: Apeltes quadracus; assembly: GCA_021346845.1. NCBI lineage: Eukaryota > Metazoa > Chordata > Actinopteri > Perciformes > Gasterosteidae > Apeltes > Apeltes quadracus. The sequence continues at coordinate 8,258,006 of CM037922.1, forward strand.
TTGATTGCAGATAAAAATCCGGACAAGGACATCTAATTGGTGTGTGTGTGTGTGTGTGTGTGTGTGCGCATTTATCCTGCAGAAGTGGAGCCTTTCAGGCTGTGCCACCTGTCGGAGAAGATCTTGCTGCGTCTTATCAAACATCCCACCGTTGTGCAGGACCTCAAGTTCAACCCCAAGAACAAACACGCTCCTCAACACTACCTCTTCCAGAGACACAAACCCGTGGACTACTTCGTCCTCGTTCTGCAGGTAAACCCTCCCTTCTCCAGAAAATAACACTACTGACAGAAGCGTTAGATTAATTATAAAGCAATATCAATTTCTGTGCATGTAATGTATTGCGTATATTTTGTGTGGTAAGCACCATCAGATGAATAATCGATTAAGTGTGACACTAATGGTTGTAAAGGGCTGTTTTGTGGTTTGCAGGGACGGGTGGAGGTAGAGATTGGAAAAGAGGCTCTCCGCTTTGAAAACGCAGCGTTTTCCTATTATGGCATGCCAGCACTCGTGTCGCCCTTGCCTGTTGGTAAGTCAGTGAACACATTAAACAACGAAACGCAGTTTCACCGTGAGGAATGATGACTAAATGGATTCTTAAGCAATAATAATTAATGCAGTGACGTTTTTGCTGCTAAAATCTCAGGGCAAAAGCAGCTGCAGCCGTGGGAAGTAATTAAAAGAAGAGATTTCAGAGAATTTCCCAGAGGAAGGACATGACCTGCACAGGATTATACAAAATCCGTCTAAGACTACAGAGCAGGCAGAAAGCATCTCTCTCTCTCTCTCTCTCTCTCTCTCTCTCTCTAACATGCAGTTCAATGCAGAGTAAAAGGCCAAAGCCATCTGTTGTCTTTTAAAAGTGTGTTCATAGGAGCTTCATAAGTGCTGACCTTTGTAAGGTTTTAGGATGTCAAGGAATTGTGAAAATAACAAGTTTTCAAGTCCCGGACATACCAAAAGTGTTTTGATAAATTTATCAAATCATTTTTTACTTTCCTGACTGGTTTTGACCCAATGGTGATGTGGAAATACACAGCTACAATTATGTTTTCTGCTTGTGTTCTGCAAAGTTCCGAGGTATGGATCCCGGAGCAGTGGCCTCAACCAATCAGATTCCTTCCTGAGTGGCAGCGTGGGACAGCTCCCTACAGGAGGAGGGGTCTACTTACCAGACTACTCTGTGCGACAGCTCACAGACCTGCAGATCATTAAGGTTACACACAAAATCTGAATCCTATAATCGCAAAGAAATGGGAAAGTGCACTTTAAAAAATGTCCCATAAATGCAGCTGTTCCTCTGCTGCAGCGCTGGCCTTTGATATGCTGTAATCCCATTGATCTCAATGAACGCGGTCATCCCGTCTCTCCCTCCGCCCTCCATACACCCTCTCTGCTGTAATCACCCAGATCCATTTCAACCAGGAATAATACTTTAGCCTTACGTAATGGCCGTGCCCTCTCCATTCACCTCGTTTCCCCTTCCACCCAATGAAGTGCACGTTTCCTCCCGGCCAACGCGCACGCAGAGCTAGACGGCTTTCTGTATTCCAACAGATCACCAGGAACCACTACCAGAACGCCCTGTTGGCCAGCAGGATGGACAGCTCCCCTCAGACACCAGACCCCGTGGACCTCGATGCTAAGGGGAGGCACCCAGTCCCGGAGGTCCGCTCACACAGCATCGCTCTCCCGCTCACGCACACTCGCCTGGGGCTGGCGCGCCTCGCACACCTCCATCCCCACGGTGGCCTTCGCAACACCTCCCAGCTCAACAAAAGGAACCGGATCGTCCGTAAGTAGCGTGGACGCCTGCTGTTTTTTACCGTACAATGGTGAGTGGAGTTGACTGCTAGAAATGACGGACACTACTTCCTGTGTGCAAGGTCTAAATGCTAATAGAATTCCAAAGGAAACATTTATCTATATATCTATAGAGAGAGAGAGAGACTCCCTTAAGTGAGTGCAGCAGCCTGGGCAGGTGAGGGTAATTGGGCTGATGAGGTGGGTGTGGCAAACAGGTGCACGGAATGAGCTGATTAGGTGAGTGACAGATGAAGGGGCGGAGCTGTGACGAGCCGGCGAGGTGGGAGGGACCGAGAGGTGAGTGCGATGCAAAGCGACGGGGAGTACGGAAGCTGAACTGGGTCAGGTGAAATCCATAATTAGATACAAGGAGGAGATCACTCCTAGTAACATGATTAAATAAGAGGAAAGCATCGATGCTTCTCCAGCTAGGATAATGTCCGGAGCAGAAGTTAAATCTATTCCCAATAGATTGACACCCATAGTGACTCACTTTTAAAACTGGTAAAAAAAAAAATGTGTCATCCGATGTTTACTGGTTTCATTTCCCACATCCCATCCGTTTTACAATGTGTGCGTCACGCCAGCAGGTTTCTCTGAGTTGGGTCGGTGTCATTAAGAAAAATCTCTGAACAGATGGTTCTGCCTTTTTGTCCAATTATAGAACTGTTGAACTATTTTATAATCACAAACAAGCAATTCTACCATTTAAATCTCATTCACTGGTTGTAGCTCATGCTTGGTTGGAATTTTTAAACCTTCTACTTTCAATCCATTTATGATTTAAAATGTACGGGGCCCTCAAACACCCGTTGCCCTGAAAATAGAAAGTTCTTTACCTCCCTCTACAGGCAGAGCCCCAAACCAGCAGCTGCAGTGTGGATGAAGGCTGATTTAACTCCCTCTTTGCAGGAAGTAAATCCGACGGGCAGAGGAGTCCAAATGATACGGCGTTCTTCCGCATGGATGAGATTCCCTACATCCATGAGGACCCGCCAGAAAATGATGGGGAGAATGGTGAGTGAGTGGAGGTGTGTGAAGAAAAGGCTCACAAATCCTGTTCATTATGGTCTCAGTGAAAACTCAAGAGTAAAACTATTTCTGTAAATTCTAACTTTGAGAAACAACTTAAATGTTACACACGTCCTAGTACTTTCCTTTTGTGTGTTTGATTTCTGAAGCATTTAAAGAATAAATAACATTGTTGAAAAGCGCAATGTACAATACAGCAATGTACAGTACAACATGGTTTCACCTTTTCGACTGTTTACAACACATTTGGGTTATTTTCCTGCAGCCGCCGTATCGCCTCTGTCAAACTCCTCTTTGTCTCTTAAACTTTCTCTCCTAGACGTGCCTACTGACTCCCCACCGTCCACCTCTCCCTTCATCAGCTCTCCGTCCAGCTCGGAGGAGAACATTGGGAAGAAGCTGTTGCATAAATTGAGTGAGTCATGAACCCCCCCACCCCCCCACACACACACACACACACACACACACACACACACACACACACACACACACAGTCACAGCTTCCCTTCTTCTCAGATTCACCTGATGCAGCCGCGTGCGTGGAGAGGATCCTACTCATTCACTTTAAATTTCAAATTTTAAAGTTCAAAAAATGTTAGAAAGAAAATATCAAAATGAACAGTTGCAGCTACGGGGGACGGCAGGTGTTTTAACAAGTGATGACCTGAATTTGTCCTCTGGTTCCAGGCAACAAGATGAGGAAGAAGTCTTGTGACGGAGAAAAGAGTTTGGAGGAAGGTTCAGAGCAACCGCCAGTGACCAGCTAGCAAAGTGACACTGAGGAGGAGGAGGAGGAGGAGGAGGAGGAGGGAGGAAGCTTCTTACTCTTCATCCCTCCCTGGTTCTCCTCTAGAGGCAACCGACCCCCCTCGTAGGCCCCCTCCATGCTGTTCGCTCAGCTCTCACAAGAGACTGAGCCGCCTCATGTGACGTAGCCACCGGTCCCTCAGGTTCCCTCTGTCCCTCCTCTGCCTGACTTCACACCCGTAAAGTGATCGCGGATTCAATTACGTGGGACGGATACGAAAGAAAAACTCGATTGGAGGAATCTAAACAATACAGTGTTGGATTCAAACAGCCTTCCACTGGACTGAATGGTGGTTTGGTTTTAATCTCATTGTTTTTGAAAGCAGGGAACCTGCTTTATATGTAATGTGCAATGTAATCCCATTTAAGCCACCTGGACTCGATCACCTCTCTCAACACAGAAGTTGTAGGTCATTTCTGTGCAAGATTTCAATTTTTACTAGACCAAACTGATTTTCATTATTACTGTTTTATCATGAGGCAGTTACCACGTAAAGAAAAGGTTGTTTGCACAGGGAATTGATCTAATGTTGCCATGCGGATGCCACCTACTGCCATCAGCACCAGACGCACCGGCCATCGAACAAAAAACGACAAAACAAGAGCACAATTTTTACGCCATGTTATGAAAAAGCCATAAATTACTTCTCAGCTTGAATGGCTCCTTATTATATGCTGTGTCTAAACTCTCGGCAACTTCAGAGGGGTGCGCTCAATTTTGAATACACAATTTCTTAGCTGATTTTTATACAGTGTCCAAATTACTAAAAGTAATTAGTAGACAGCAATATAATTAATCTTACGTAACTTTACTGCCACATAAATGCATATATTCCGTAAACGTGTCCATCCCACATGAATGCATTGGTCCTGCATGTGGACATGGCACGTCTCACGCTGCATATGAAGCTGTACGGACAGTTTTTGTGCTCCTATAAAACCCTCCATGACCTATCTTTTCTCTTGATGTTAACATCTCTAGAAGAAACCATTAGCCTATTGTTCCCCTTCCTCTAGTAGAAAGCGTGCAGGCCGTCAGCTGGCACGTTAGCAACTTTAAAGCTTGTTTTACTAAAGTAAGCTTGTGGTTTTGGGGTAGGATTTGAGGAGGATATTATGGGTGTTCTCAATGGAAAGAGATGTTACTACTTGCATGTTTGTTTATGCCGCTTTTAATGTAGAGATCTGCCTTGTAGAAAGCCCTATTTTTCCATATGCATGCTTAAGTAAAGGAATGAAGGAGCAGGAAGATCCGCAGTAACTTACTGAAATTTAAAGTGAATTAAGATTTTTAAAGTTTTAACTGCTGAATTTGAAAAAAAAAAACAATAAGTGCAATAAATAGCAAAGTAAGGCTGCAGTTTTCATGGTGGGGGGCGGGTGGGGGGGGTAAAGCAACTCGCTTATTGAAGAAAGCAATAAAGCAATTGTTCTAGAAATGCTCTACTATCCAAATAATAAAAGAGTTATCGGATCCAAGGTAGCTGCAGGTCAGGTCGGCCTAAGTAATAATCTTGGCAGGTACATTTCCCAACAGAGCCAGACATGAAAGACATGAAAGAGGAAAGCAATATGACGCACACCGACACTCCACCTACGTCAAACAGACACGCACACACACACACACTGACGTACATGCTGCTTGGTCGAAGTCTACGGAAGTACGAAGGACTCTGCACTAAGCAATTCGCTTTGACCCCTCTATGTACTCAGAACGTGCAACGCTTTTAATGTGACCACCGACGCGAAACAAGATCCTCAAATATAGATTATATAATATATATCGATGTATATTTTACCCAAAGATATCAAGAGACAGACCACAAGTTCTACAGAGAGATTTACCTAATTATTAATAAATCAACTGAACTAATTATATTACTCCTGTCTAATTTGTTTTTATTCTCTCACTGATGTTCGCAAAATTCAAACTATTATAAGCAGTGTACGCTGCATTTAGTTTGGCTCTCATCACTCGTTCTAGACTCCCTGTACTCGTAAAGGCGTTTTCAGCCTCATCATTAAATCAGTTCCAACATATGCACCACCCCAATAAACATGCTATTTACAGTTCTTTATTGGTGTAGATAATCCTCACATTAGCTTCATTTGCAGCAGTGTGTCGGTTTGTTGGTGCGCTGTACACAGCCGACTGGTTGATCATTACCGTGTTTGTGCTCATGACACCGAGGTCTTGCATAATAGTGCTACGCACGGATAAAACAGTGTGCCAACTCAACGTTCATTTTGTCCCGCTGCAACCAGAAACATCAAAACAGCGACACACAACATGTGTTGGAATATTTTTGTGCCATTTCTGCTGACTCAACACATTCTAGAAATAAAAACACTCATCTTTAAATGGCATAGTTCAAGTTGAAAATGTCTCCCTGAGTCATCTCTCATTTCTTCATCACTTTGCAAACATCGGTAAACAAAATACCGCTACAGCCGTCAAGATAGATGAAGTAAATTGTTACGACATAAACCGTTGAATAAAGCTACAACGAGTCCGTTTGGTCAGTGGTTTAAACAGCCATTAATCGCATGTGCCAGTTACTGCAGGTTTGTTCAGATTGGAAATGTGTTTCTAACACTTGGAATGGATGAATCAGAACAGCATGACGGCATTAAACGTTTATAGCCACACGAATCAGCACTGATGGCAGTGAGCGTAAAGCAGTGACACGTGAGCTGACGCACGCAAAGGTCCGGGTGATGACACATAAAAAGTACACTACATTTAGAACATGTGTGATGTCACACAAAGTACACGATTTGCATGGGGGACCAAGAAGAAGAAAAACAGGGGGAAATTATTAACACAATTCCGAGAAAGAACGATTCCCATTTGTGCGTTTGGATGCAAATAGATGTAAGAAGTGTTTAGCTTAGCTTAGCATGAACACTGACAGGACAGGTTGTCTATGGTTGTGCAAAAAAACAGCTTATGTTTCCTCAATGAAATCTACTAGAAACAAACCCTTTGCCTGGAATCCGGTGGCTCAGGGTCGGGCTGGGGGGGGGGGCTGTGAACTGTGGGTAGTGTAGTCTTCTACTGGACCCTGGTGACGGCCTGGTGGATGGACTCGGCCACATATTCTATGTTCCTGCTGGTCAAACCGCACATGTTGATGCGACCACTGGCCATGAGGTAGACGTGTCTCTCTTTCACCATGTACTCCACTTGTTTGGCTGCAGGAAAACAACACAACCAACAGAAGTGTAACAGAATGCAGTCAATGTAAACCGCAGAATATTATACAACAGTTGAGCCCTCGTAGTTTGAAAGTTTGACTGCCGATCTGATAACGCTTCACTCTGAGCATTGCATCTGTTCTGAACTCGGCGAGTGGTAGTAGAGGTGTCGGCAACATCTAAAAGCTAACATAGAGAGCTTCCTTTCGGTTTACGAGGTGTTCAGGTTCTCTTCAGGAAATGTAAGTATTGAGCAGTGATGCGTTGTATAAGGTTTTCCACGATGTGTTCAAATTGCATACAACATTTCGAATTTCGGGAAGTTTACAATGTGCATCAAGCATGTCTGTACTCACGGTTGAGGCCTGTGAAGCTGAACATGCCAATCTGCTCTGTAATGTGGTCCCAGGTGCCCGGTGTTCCCAGAGCTTCAAGCTTGGCTTTTAGCTGAGCCCTCATCATCAAAACCCTGCCGGCCATGGTCCTCACGTTGTCCTTCCTTGAGGCAAAGCAAAAAGAAAAAGAACTACAGCTTCAAAACGGTATTATCTTTGTGCCTTTAGACATACTGCAGTGTTTTTAGTGTTCTTCATATATATATATATATATATCCCGTGCTGACCATTCAGTGAAGAGCTCTGGTGAATTAAGAGTGATGGAAACAATGCGAGCCCCTTGTGACGGTGGGTTTGACCAGGTGGTCCTGACAATCTTCTCCATCTGGGACAGAACTCGCTTCAGGTTGTCGGCGTCACGAGCCACAATGGTCAGGTTCCCCACACGCTCATCTGATGGGACAAACACATGTCACACATGAAACAGTCCAAAGAATGTCACCCTTGAACTGTCCTAAACTGTAGGGTTCTGCAACCGTAAGCACCCACTCACTGTAGAGGCCAAAGTTCTTGGAGAACGACTGGGCGCAGAACATTTCAAAGCCCACGGAGACAAAGTAGCGGACCGCCCAGGCGTCTTTATCCAGACAGCCCGAGGCGAAGCCCTGATAAGCAGAGTCGAAGAACACAAACAGCTTCCTCCTCTAGAAAATAAAAAGATATGACAATCTTTATACCAGGATACACATTCAGCGTGCAAAACAATGTGACTGTTTGAACTGACGGTTGTGTTAATGGCAATAGGTGGGACAACAGGTGTGCATGTACGGGTACAATACCATCATCACTTCTGCGATTTGCATCCATTGCGCTTGTGTGGGGTCTGTGCCGGTTGGGTTATGGGCACATGCATGCAGAACAAAGACCGAGTGCTCCGGACAACTCTGTCGGACACACGAAATAGAACAAGTACTGTGAACTCCCAGTGAAAATGAGTGATGCCCAAAATAAAGTAGTACTCATCATCTCGCTGTCAAACACAGCTTACCTCCAGGTCTTCAAGGAAACCAGCAAAGTCGAGGCCCCTGTTCTCTGCGTCCCAGTACTTGTATGGACGGACATCCTCAAAGCCGGCGTTGGCGAATACGGCGTTGTGATTTTCTGAAAAGCCACGTACGGAAAAGTCTGACACCAGTGTTCTCTCTCTATTGTTAATATTTGCTCTGCATACAAAGGTAAACATTGTGTCCCACATAGGAACTGACATTAAAGCAGGATCACTGATAAGATACCAAATCTAAAAACAGAACACATCTCAAATCTGTAATCTATATTGAAGCGATAAAAAGTGTCAGTAAAGCATAAGACAAGTCAAAGGCCATAAACGAGGAGCTAATCTCTATGTTTGCTTCCACTCTATACTGTGACTGTGTGTGTGTGTGTGTGTGTGTGTACGAGTGGACGTACCCCAGGTAGGTGCAGACACGTAGATAGGTGTTTTGACGTTTTGGTTGCCATTGTAGAAACGACTGAGAAATTCGGCGCCCATTTTCAAAGCACCTGTTCCACCCAGACATTGGACCGCCCCCACCTGCCAGTGACAGAAACAGACAGTGGTTTAAATATTAACAGATTAAAATGGAAACATTGAGTGTGTCTGTTTTGTTTTTTTTACTGCACTTACCCTGTTCTCCAGGATGGCAGGGCTGTCTTCTCCCAGTGCGATCTTTGAAGCCGAGGATCTGAAGTCCGGCAGGCCCAGGATGGGCAGGTACTCATGGTTTAGGCTCTCATCTTGCACAATTAACTTTTCAACCTTTTTGACCACAGGCAAAACCCATGGTTGGCCCTCGTCTGTCCGGTAGGCTGCAAAAGAGATAATTTAAGTGAACCGATATTAAACAATATAATCAAAGAAAGAGTGAGGCCTTGATGTATTGCGGAATAATTTAATTTTAAGAATGTTTAAGGACATTGCCTGGGTAAAAATAACAGAAATGTGAAAGACCACTCGCTTACGGTAACAGGCATGCACTTTGACTTCTCTGTTGACTGTCTTAGCCAACTCAACTCCAATGTGATAAGGACCAAACTATACAACAGCCTTCTTACTCTCAGAACAGAAACCATCAATTTGCTTTGCAACGCCCTGTATGTTTCCAGCTGAAATATCTTCCCTCTTTTTTTGTCCAATAACATAAAGGCTCGGATATTTGCTCAAGGGCATATCAAAAAAACAAAATGTACAAACAAGATATTCAGTTGATCAAATGAGATGAAGAGCTGCCAATTGATACTTTTGCCAGCCATTTCCCAGCGGCGTAGCGCCACTGTGTGTCCTGCAGAGGGATGGGGATTACAAGGCCTCAGCCTCCTGCCCTAATCCTGCGACTGGAGCGGCCGCGTCATCCTGAGCGGGGCCATTAATACACTGCCGTGACAGAGCTGAGCAATTGTTCTCACACTGCTCCTTTGAAATGATAAGCAGCGGATGATTACTACTTTTAATAAGATGAATGTTTAAAAAGAAAACAAAACAAAAAATCAGAGAGGTAGAGGTCACTGTGCAGTCAGAGAAGGTGATGAAACCACAGAGGACAGAGATGACTCCATCTTTGTGCCACACTGTTACATAACATGAATACTTGTACGTTGACAGACCAGGTTAACCTCCATACCTGTATGCTGTCAGAGGTATCACAATATTGCATGACATCGTTGTTATGGAATGCCATATGCTGAGGCAGGTGTGTGATACGTGTCAACCGGCAATACATTTCCTATACAGTTGTCTGATTCAGTTGTTTTCAGCTAATACAAGAAAAGCACCTCATGTAAGAGAGCCATATCCACCCGTGTATTTAGCTGGCGCGTTGCTCCGGTTACCGTTGCCATGGATAACTGTGGCTCAAACTCACAGCGCACCACTTACCTCCCACTCCGAGGTTCACCTTATTGGGAAATTGGTCGTTATTGAAGTCCTGCGATAGCTTGAAGACAGCTACGGGGGCTGCTTGTGGGACCTCGCAAAACACCGACATGGTTGTTGTTTGTTTTTGTTGTTGTTGTTGTTGTTGTCGTTGATGTGTATTTTAGTAAAGACTGTGGCGACAATAAGCAGCGAGCTCTCACGGGACGGCTGAGGATGAAGGCGCAGGATGAAGAGAGAGAGCTTTCGCCTGTCACTTGGAGCTGGGAGGGGCGTGACGCGGGTGTGAGAGGATCGACCAATCCAGAGAGCTAGAGGTGTGCGTCGAACCAATCACAGCACTGCTTCCCCGTCCGATCAAAGTTCAAGACAACGCCCGCTCTGCCCGGGAACATGACTGACAGATAACACGCCAAAGGTTGAAAGTGGGCTGTTGGGAAGTTTACTGCAATGACAGGAATTACCAGAAGATGGCGCCGCAGCCTCGTTTATCTCAACCACTGAAGGGATGAAGTGTTGTTGTGCAGCAATAATAACCTTATGGGTGAACTAAAAACATGTATCAAGATCAAATCTAACGAAAACAAGAAATCTGCCAGACAGTGTTAAAGAAAGCGAGGACACACATCCCAACATAGAAAGCCAGGCTTTGAGCGAGTGCACGTAAGGATGTGCAAGCATTTTTATCGGTTGTGTCCTGAGGGCCTCGGCTGAGCTATGGTGTAAACACGCCGGCTCCACGGTGCTCTCCCCGCAGGAGCGCTCTGCCGGGACTCAAGTGGTTGATAAACGAGGGCCCACCAGGATCAGGACTGCTGAAAAGTTTCTTGGCTACACTCGTGGCCGCACTCAGTACCGAAGCCCACGCTGTTTTTTTTTTTACATTTCTGTCTGGTAATGCGGGGGGCTGTTGCATTGTTTGGCCTTGTTTGTGTAGTTAACCTAGTGATGGTGTGTAACACAGTAAGACTGTAGCATCTCTAGTGAGACCAGTGATTTTATAATCAAACACACATTGATTCCCTGGGTTTAAATGGACAAAGTACATCAAATTAACTCCACTTCCTCGGGCTGAACCGTTAAAATGCTGCCGTTTGTTAATAATTCAATAATAATAAGCCACTAGCCTGATACACTGCACAATATCACACTCTAGAGGCACCATTCTGTATAACAAGTACTTTTACTATTGATACAATGCTCGCTCAAGGAGAAGAAGAAGAAGAAGAAGCCATTTTTATTGCCAAGTATTAACGTACACATACAGGAAAATGCTCTCTGCATTTCACGCATCCCACACTTTGTTACTACTAACATTGGCATCGCTCAAAGTGACGAATGCTCTGAGAATCCCCGTCCGACTCTGCAGTTCCCATCAGCTGTGTTTGGACGTCATTCAGCCCCTTGTCGTGTGGCCTGAACTGTTTTGGTTGTCTCGATGAACTTATAGAGGTAACTACTAGTAAAACATAGCCAGATTTTTTTTTTGCTGCTGCTGCTGCTGCTGCTGCTGAGAAAAATATGAGAAAACAAATGTGTCTTTATTCAGCGTATGATGTTTAAATTAGCAACGTTTTTAGGGACTTTACAAAGGGACAATATGACTCCTGTCTTCTATCGTTGCTCTCCACACTTATCAGTGCTTTAACGCCAGCATTTGTTGAACACAATGGTTAATGAATCATTCATTAATTGCTGCTCCACTTGTTGTGTATTTAGCACGTTCAACTATAAGTGCTACAGATGCCAAGTTATTTTGTTTATAGCTTCAAAGGTTTTTTATTTTGCGGTCATTGTGTAGTTGCTAATGTTTTTTTGTTGGTAGTGCCCCATTAGCCCATGTTGGCTGGGGATAACTCTTAAAATATTCTTGGCTGAACTTGCAGGACACTATAACTTGAAACATTCCCTAATGTTAAATATTTTTTACAGAATGAATCAGTCTTTAAATAGCCTACTGTAGAAAAGTAATTTGAATCAACTTAATACCCTTTATCGCAAAACACAGAGTCACTATTTCCCCCGTGTCCCGTGTTAACTGGCCCCGCCCCATTCATCTCCTCGCTTGTCTTTGACAGGAGATGTTTTCATTCTTTCCGACCAGGTGAGGGTACCTCGCTATCACTGTCAGAGCCGGCAATTATGGGATTTGAGCTCCCGAAAAGAAGGCTCGGGGGCCCAGTGCAGGGTGAGGTGTGTTCGTAGCGCGCAGGCCCCCCGGGACCCTGGCGCAGTGCTGTGATGTGAAGTGTGAGTCAGACCAAGGAGTGACAGCCGCAGCCCCCGGCAGAGCCAAATCACATCAATGACTTCGTCAGCCAAACATTCACAGGCCCCCTCCATCTCTGCATTTCATCGACATTGAGAAGCAGAACGTTTATTTTGGCATCGAGCGAGGAAATACAAATATGACACAGACACACACACACACACACACACACACACATACACACACACAAAAACAAGCTCCCAAACAAGGTTCCCTTCATCACAGTGTTTTTGTTTTGCATGCAAGTTATTGTTGCTGGGGGGACGCCCCCCCCCCCCCCCCCCCCACTGAAACACACAAAAGGCACACATTCAGGCACAAGACAGTCACATTCCAGCCACGGCATCACGCGAGAAACGCAAGCAGGAGCGTGTGCGCGCTCACTGCAGCGCATTCCGAGGGGGACGCGGCAACGCGGCTCACATGTTGCGAGGGCCTCCGTGTCTCTGGGTCAGAGAGCGTTGGTGAGTGACCACCTTTTTAGCTTCCCCCGCCTTGTTTGTTTTCCACAGACGGTGTCATCAATTCTTTGACAAGGGACTAGACACAGCAGCCGCGAGGAGCAGAGGACCTCCCTGCTGCTCGCTGTGTAGTCACACGAGTGATGGAGCACGCATGCAATAACAGACGTCGGTGCTGTGCGCGAGGGCCTCTGCCTTCACTTGATGTCTGCATGCATCAGGACACAATGCGTGTTTTGGTTTTTTCGTACACTGCGCTCTCTGTGTTTATGTGCTTTTTTTTGTCATGACTTGGAAGGGAAAATTGATTTGCCACTGGCAAGTAGTTATATTTAATATACAAACATGCAAATTCAACAAAGTTCAAACTAACTATTCAAATACGTGATGTAAGATTTGACTTTGATCATGATGTTGCACATGGTGTCTATAAAGGTCTGCTAATATGCTTGTCACTCACTGCTTGGCCTTTACCCCATACGGCTGGGTGGAACCGCAAACACAAGGTCTACAGTGTGCTATTCTAATTGATTGATGTTTTCTTTTGGCAAACTGCGACACTCAGACCTCAGCGTTACACAACTATGCATGCAAAGAAACAAAGACAGGAAGAGGAAGACTCACGTTGTAATTGTTAGCCTCGGAGCTTATTTTCTGTCTGCATAAAGCCTAAAAATTGATAGGTAACAAAATGAGCTGACTGTGTCTACAATGAACTTTAAAGATGTGATATTTGATTAATCCAGACGGGAGACGGTCATTGGGGATTTATTCATCCCATTCACAGAGACTGACGCTGCACTGCTTGCTGTTTTGTACATAAAAAGTTTACATAAAGTTACATTTATCCATAAGTATTGTCCAATTTTGCCAAAACAAACGGTCCCTTAAAATAAAAATGAGCGTCTGGTTGTTGGACTGACAGTAGCATTTTCTTTCAAGGACGTTTAACCTTGTGAAGCCAAAATGCACGCATGCTTGTATTTCATGACAACCTTCTCTTTCCCAAGGGAGCCTGAGCTATCGCAGAAAATCCCTCTGGTAAAAGCTGAACTTGATTCAACCTTTTTTTTTATATTTGGGATGTATTTCCCAAAGCTGAATAGGAAGGAATATACAAGCAGCTAAAGGGAACATCAGGGCTCACATGTCCCATTCCGTTGATCCCGCCTCAGTGTCTGTATCTTCATGGCCTGTGTGAAAGCAGAGAGGATAAGCATATTTAGGTTGCATGTTTCCTCCATTCCCAACACCGTAGATCACAGACATTACAGCCCTCACATCCCCCTGTTAGCGCTCATATATACAAACACACACCTGCTGGGGCAAGGCCGTCTGGGAGAGAATTACAGCCGGCTAATTTACGAGACCCGAGGGAGGGCAGAGGGCAGGGAACGCAGACCGGCCTGACCTCACTTCCTCCTTTCACGGTCTCCAAGTTCGATGATACACAGAGCAGGACTCCGGGTCACCCTCTCACAGTCGAACAAAGCATCTAATTAGGGAATCTAACCTTTTGAACACAATGAGCCCTGAGGGGGCTGTTGGAACATGCACGTGAGTTAGCACCACCAGGCTGAATTTGTGGACTATTTGGCACTTTCTGAGCTGAAGGTAAGTGGGGCGAGAGAGGGGTTTTGCTAAAAATCCGGGCCCAGGCTTCCCTCTGGCCTCCTCACTTCCTCCGGAGAGAAGGCGATGACATCTGTCACGCGGAGCCGGGCAGGGGCACAATAGCACGGCCTGGATCTTGGCTACTGACACCATTACATGTGCTGCTGATAAGACTCACCTTCCGGGACCCCGGAGAGCGGAGCCATTACTGACACACAACAGTTTGGTCCTATGCCATTCTCACGTGACCATGGAATAAAAAAGATAAAGGAGAGTTCATAATGAGGCAAGTGAACTCGGTATTGTGCTCTCTTCCACGTTGTTATTGTCCTCTAATGTTTGTGGCTTTGTGCCTTCCATATTGCAGCATGCTAGCACGCTTTCAAGCACAGCATGGATAAAAACAGTTCAGTTCCTCTTCACACATCCTGGTTGCTAACACCTGTAAACAAAAACAGCTCCCTTGTAGAAAGCTGTTGCACACACACACACACACACACACACAAAGGCTCCACCATGTACAGTGCACCCACGGATGCTGAAGGTGCAAGCGTCAGACAGCGACGGCCTCTCAGCTCTACAGAAGCAGAGAGGGAAAGATTATTGTGTTTAGGGGACACGAGGTCCGAAGAGAACATTCAGCCCCCTGGTGCATCTGTGTTGGGGGCCAGCAAACAATGATGAGACGATACACCTGCCACTCCGCCGAGGAGACAGGTCAGCCCGCCAGTGAAATGGAGAGATGGTGGAGGGGAGGGAGGAAACAAGACGAAACACGTTCAGAATGACCATGGACTTTAAAGAGCCCACCAGTATATTGCAAAGGAATTGTTGAAATGTGGCATTTTGGGGGATTTTTTTTCTTCTACTTTGTTGTTTATGTTTCTCTTTGTTTTGGGTCCAACCGATCCGGTTGGTGCTCTGCGGTATCTGTTCTGTGGGCCTGACCTCGCCTTGGCTTACCTCGATGATTTTGAAATGAAGATGATGTATGGAAGGGTCGCATTTGGCATCCGAGCGACTCCTTGAGTCTCGCTGAGAGTCGGGTTTTGTTACAGGCAGGAAACAGACTCTTCCGCTCAGTAAACACGCGTCTCTGCTTGGCCACTTTTGGGCTGCCGGTGGCACGCGAAGACCTCTGAAGATGATGGTCGGCTGGAGACTGTGTGCGCGTGCGCGCGCGCTTAGGGCTGAAAGTCGGGGGCTCGGACCCGTGACGCTTTGAATTCATACGAGTCGCAATTTGTTCATATCAGTCTCTTAAAAGCGTAGTTTGAGACCTGGCAGCACGAGTATTTATTCATTTTAATAATTTAAAATCGTTCGACTATTCTCACTTTATGTCGACTTCTGTGTTTGGACTGAAGTTTCTTTGAATCATTGCACCCAATAAACTGGACTGGGTAAATATTTGTGGAACGATTGAACAGATTTACTGACTTTTTTGACTATTTTACGAGTCAATATATTTCACTTTAGACCCACGAGCAAAATCACCATCGACATCGTCCGAATGATCTGTCTTTGATTGATTTCGTCTTTATTAGTGAATCTGGACCAAGTCTATAACGTGAGGCGTTGAAGTAGACCGTTTCCAGCTGCTGTCTAAACGTAACATCCCAAATCTCCATTTCTCTCTGCTCTTTGGCGGAAGGAGATTTGGAACAGGCCCGTGGCTAAAGTCTCGTGTAACGCAGAGCAAATGCCTTCGCCGTGCTTCTCCCCCTTAACGGCTCATTTTAGAAGACATAGATCTCCAGAGAAGGGGAAGACACTGCCCTAATCTAAACAGCACCTTGTTGATGGTGAGCGGATGAGATTATGTCGGCATGCCCTCCTTTTCTTTCCACACGGTTGAGGAGCAATGGGCCTTCAGACCCTGGCGCCTGCACTTGGCCACGTGATCGGCCACCAGAAGAAAGGTGTCCCGTTACGGCGCGTTTCCCCTTTGACACACAGGTACAACTCCTAGAGACATATTTCCATACAGATCTATTTTGCTGTATTAAACACGACAAAGACAGTTGGTAATAGTTTGATGAAGAGAATCAGTGACTGGAGTCACAAGCTCGCGATAATATCGTTTTAAAACTAAACGTGTGACTCTTTAAAGCAGGTTACATTACTATTTTAACATTTTGTATTGCCATCGTATTCGAAGGATTTTTTTTTTTAAAAATCAACCGTTTTAATTATAACTAATGCAGCGACCAACAAAGTGGGCGTTACTCGTTTCTGCACGTGATATGAACCAAATACATTTAGGAAACATTCTTAAACGTTTTACCCATGGCTTTCTGCTATAAATACTAACATAAGGTCAAGGGAAGACATCGTAGCCAAATTTCCAAAAGTAAGGAGAAATAAATGAAGCAGTACATTTATTTCCTTCATGTCTCCTTCGGTTGCCAATTTTATCTCACTTCCCACAGTTGCGGCATATTATCTTATCCATGGATTGCTGAGGCAGGAAACGAAGATATGCCTAATCTTAAAAGCACTATAGTGATGATGGGAAGAACTGTGATGTTTTCGGACAATTAAACAGAGACAATGGAAGTAATTAAAAAATACTCGAGTTCACTGGATATTCTCTAACAATTGGTGTAATAACTAAACGGATTTGTGTTCAAACGTTAAATGGCTCTGCTGCCTCCGTTATAGGTTTTTATGTTATAAAAAATATTTTAAAAATAACTGCCACACCTTTAACACCGTAAACGTTCTGAGGGGAATCGATAGTGATATTATTTTATAAATTAGGAACCATGTCTTAAACAGACGCAGACAGACAGACGTGTGGGCTCCTCCCCCTCCCCGTGACGTCACTGAAAGGGAGAGGGCAGCATCTTGGCTGACCCAGCTCATTTAGATAACTCAATTCAGCCAACCAAACAGGATCGACCTCTCTCTTTCTCTCCTGGCCCTTCAGCCGCAGACACGCAGGCAGGGGAGAGGGATGTCACAGCCGAAAGAAAACCAGCCCACCTCCGCCTGCATGAAGAACAAGCACTGCACCGCCATTCCTCACGCCTACGCACGGGGAACTTACTTCTTTTACGCGCCGTTCGGAGACAAATTGGTCCAATTCTGGCCCCGCTGACCATCTGTTATCTGTCACCCCTCCGCTAGCGGTAATAATGCTTCCCAGCCAGCTCATAACCTCTTCCACCACGCCTTTTTCTGTGAAGGACATTCTGAAGTTGGAGTTGCAGCAACAGTCTCAGCAGCACCAGCTCCAGTTTGTCTCCCGCTTCGGTCTCTCCGCTGCGCTTCCACAGCCGGCAGCTTTCCCGCACAAGCCGCTGCGCTCTCACTCTCCGCCCTCCTGCATGTTGGCTGGAAGGGACAGTCCGAGTCCCACTAGCTCCGCGCTCTCGGAGGGCGAGGAGAGGATGTCGTACCTCAACACGCTCACGGCTCAGGACCGACTAGCAGAGTCTGGTCTGCCCGCGGAGATGTTCGGCAACGCGGCGCAGAACCACTCCCCAGATCTCCAGCTGGAGGCCGAGCAGGAAGACCGCGATAGTGAGTACAGTGACATTCCTTCCCGAACCGGGCGAGGATGATGATGATGATGATGATGATGATGATGATGATGATAGTGATGATGATGATTGTTGGTATACATTGTTGGTATAAATGGTAAAGTAGGGACCGACATGACAGAAGAGATTCGCTCGTTTATAAACATACATATTGTCCTGTCTTGCGAACGTAAAACGCCTCCATTTCAGTTTCCAAACCGACTGGAAAAATACCTATGCGTTTTTATTAATTGGTGTAAAATAAAACTGAACTCACCAAATAGGTGACGAACTGCTAAGCTGGAACGATTTACAAATTATATGAAATTCGATTTAAATTTAAAAAAGGTTGTTATCATTTTTGCAAATGTACATGAGAAACTATTCATTCGCCGATTGCTTAATCACTGAAGCCATTTAAGTGCTTTTAGATCTGGAGTGATTAGAATTCTTATGAAATAAACTGAACTACTCGTACATATTCTTTTAAATAAATGTGCATTTAAGTGTCACAAAAATCAGCAGAATCTTAATAAAAACGAATGAATTACTTTCAACTTTAATTTCCAACGCACTAAAAAATAAATAAATAAAATATTAATTAATTGGGAAATTATTTACAGTCCTCTATTATTTCTTTAGGCCAAGTGGCAAACAGGCTTAAGACAGTTAAGCAATCCAGTGCACTTTCTTCCTTTTTTATATTCTAAAATATATTATATTGCAAGGAATTAATGTATGTTCATATGGAAATCGCAGCGTATAATAATAATTAACCCGTCTTGTTATCAAGCCGTAATTGACATTTAAACGTTTCTCCCCCACCCAAGAGAAGTGCGGTGCGCTGCGGGGCGAGAGCGAGGACCCGGATTCAGAGCGCCCCGCCACCAAGCAGCAGAGGACCAGGAGGAAACCCCGCGTCCTCTTCTCCCAGGCTCAGGTGTTCGAGCTGGAGCGGCGTTTCAAGCAGCAGCGGTACCTGTCCGCGCCGGAGAGAGAGCACCTGGCCAGCTCGCTGAAACTCACCTCCACGCAGGTCAAGATCTGGTTCCAGAACAGGAGGTACAAATGCAAGCGGCAGCGGCAGGACAAGAGTCTGGAGATGGCTGGTCACCACCACCACCACCTCCACCACCCGCCGCCGCCGCCGCCTCCGCCGCCCAGGAGGGTGGCTGTGCCGGTGCTGGTCCGGGACGGGCGGCCCTGTCTGACTGGCTCTCAGAACTACAACCCTTCTTACACGGTCGGTGCTCCGAACCCGTACGGCTACAACGGCTATCCGGCCTACAGCTACAACAACTCGGTGTATACCAACACTTACTCTTGTACGTATTCGAGTTTACCAGCGCTGCCGCACAACAACCCTCCTGCTAACGCTTTTATGAACATGAATTTGGGAAACCTCGCCGCCCAGACGCAAAGCTCGGCGCCCCAAGGAAGCCTCGTCTCACCCTGCCAGGGAGCGCTGCAGGGAATACGGGCATGGTAGACTCCACGCACAATGGGAACCAACGATGATCGACTGATGATCGACTAATGATCAACTAATGCAACGAAAGCCCAATTCAAAACGCTTTCTTGAAAACACAAGAAATACAGCGCAGTTGGAACTCGGGCCGTATGCAGCCCACTGAGACACAAACCATGTAGTATATGCGAATTTACCTCTGAGCCACGATGTTTAAAAATGTAACTTTACCTGCTGTTGGATTGACTGTGTGTTGTATAACGTGGCCTTTTGATTCAGGATGGATGTAATGCTTGACAAAAATAAAGTGAAGCTGTATATACATAATTCATTTAAGGCCCACACACTCAATTAGAACCCTGGAATGAATTGCAAGTATAGAAGGGACCACAAAAGCTCAATTATGCAGTCGTGCTTTTCCCCGATTTAACCGTGTGATTTATTTCTGGCCAGCAACTGTTGTTCTACACTAAAAGTAATTTAGCCTGGCAATGTTAACAGATTAAAACGGCCACAATTTACAATTATTGGTGATTATTTTTCACTGAAGATGAAAGTAAATGATACCACAAACATAATGGCACGTGACTGTTTTTCTGTACCTCGTGTGTGTGTGTGTGTGTGTGTGTGAGAGTGAGTGAGTGTGAGAGAGAGAACGACTGAAGCCAATATTTTTATGTAAAAATGTAGCCCTCTATAATAGCACGTTTCTAATTTTGCCTGAAAGCAGGTGTTGATGCTTTTCAGTCGTCATTATAACCCGCACGAGAAACTTAAATAAATTCACGTTGAGTTAAACGTATTCATCGTGGTTTCTCATCGTCCAAAATCGTTTCTCAAACATGTTTTTTTTTTCCTGTGAGAAAAGCTTGTGTTAGACTTTGGTCTGAGACAAGAACCAGAAACAGAGAGAATTTAGAGGCGTGCTAATGTCCGGTCAGGATTCAGAGATGGACATTAACCAGACAGCCGACATCCTCGGGACCCACAGAGCGAAGAAACTCACATGGGATGATAAATATTGTTGCTAAAAATAAAAAAAGAATTCCTCACTGTATGACACTGAATGAAATACAACATCTTTAAAACGAGACCTCCAGTCCATATTCCAAATGTTTGAATGACATACCACCGTTAAGTTTATAATTGCCGCACAATAATAATAATTATCCACAATTTCCCTCACTTTACACTCGAGGGCACACACACACACACACACACACCGTCAATTGGAGATGGACCTAAGCAGACACCTTCAGCTCCCAGGCACGGTCTAATACGCAGACGCCATTGATGGAGATGAATGGCAACGTAAACAGAGTGTTTGTCTCCTCTGATAGCCTCGCTGGCCACTTCCCCTGGCTACTGCACTGCCGGTGTGGGACATACCTGGTGTCAGCTCTAAGTGCTGCAGAGTCCCTCGTGTAAATAGAGCTGGCGACAGGACGGCGATGCCTGAGGACGCGAGCCTGGCCACGGCGGCTCTGACAGGCGCTGCGATCGCTATCTGCTGCCTCCAAAGATAGCAGCTCGGATCATCGCCGCGCCGAGCCGGGAGTTTCCCCAAAACAAAGTCTCCAATGGCAACCGCTCACAAAGGAAGCACGGCCTCGTAATGTCTGAAGGAAAAGAGCGCGGAGACGCTGGGGTAGAAAGCTCTGTGTTTTATTTTTATTTTTACATTCATTAAAAAAAGAAAATCCTCTTAATGAAGCGTCTAGTTAATATCCTGGATGCTCGTCTTGTACGGACTGTACACACGTTTCTCACAATAAATGAAATGCGTTCGTTTGGATGTGGAAATACACACAATCACATTAACATATTCACACATTCCAGATATCTTCAGGCACGTGTGTTTCACACACACACACACACACACACACACACACACGCATAACTGTCACAAAATAAAAGCTACATTCTAATGCCGACGGCCTCGCTGTTCGTTCATATTGTGACATGGAGCTCGGTGGTAAACAGACATGTTCCTCTGTTTAGTCAGTCAGGAAGAACGCGGGAGGAAGATCACCGCATCAGTCATCGGCGAAGAGTCCGGCTGCTGATTGCGGATTGCGGACAGCGGACGGCGAGGGGTGGGGGGGTGAGGGGGGGAGGTAATGTGCCTGTATCTTTTCTTCTCGTGAACCTCTCTAAATAGACACATTATGACCACATGGCGGCGCTATGCGCCTGTTAGAACGAAACACGTTATAAACATGGTCTCCAAAAGATCAGATTATGGTGTTAAATGGATGGTTAGATTTATTATGGATAAAAGGTGTGATTAAAACAGTTGCTAAACTTGACAGTGTTGGATGTGACATTAAATTGACGCATGGAAGTAAATTTAGCCAATTTGAGCCAATTAGAACTGTGTGCTAAAGTGCAAAATAAATTAGTGAAAATTGAAGTTGTATAATACTTCTTATCGGTATTTTGGAAGCTTGTGAATGCTAAGCTTGGTTAGTGCAGTTCACGGTTCATTTTTGTAACGCACTGTGGCTGAAACCGACACAGACCTCAAACCAACATCCAGGTGATTGAAATAACCAACAGTGGCCATTTCCTTGAACAGGATCTAGCACATTTAGTCAGAAGGAGATAAAGTTTTAGCTTTTCAAAAAAATAAATACATTATTTTATTTTTTAAGGTAACGAATTAATGAAAAGCAAGTCACCAAAGTGAAAAATACCTCGTCTGCTAAACATGTATCGGTTGTCCTCCATATAGCGTCGAGGCCATGCAGCGCGGATCAGGGGCGTTGCGGAGGAGGGACCAGGCAGAGAAAAAAGGTTAACAGAAGCGTCTGATGAGAGGATTCCGAAACACTTGACGGCTCCCGGCGCGGGCTGTTCAGCACCCCGGACTTAGACAACCACAACCCAATTAGAACAACCTGAAGCACGCGCAAGACACGATCGAATCATTAAGGACTTCCGCGCGGCTGATCTCTCCATGCCTCCAAATAACTCGCACGCGAGCGTGAGGAAATACCCCTCGCGCTTATTTTAATCATGACATTAAGCTTCTCGTCCTTCTCCATCAAAGACATCCTCACAGGACGCGACGCCCGAGAGGAGCTCGGCACCGGGTTTACGGAAGAGCTGTGCGCGCCGGTGCGCCGCGTATTCAGCGGGCGCGCTGCTGGAGACGCAAACGAGAACCGCGTCCAGCCGGAGGGACTTCCTGCCGATCTGAGACTCTCCATCGGGCACCTCCGATCGGATCCCTACGGCGAAGGGGCCACAGGACGGGAGACAGAGCTCGGAGGTGAGCAGTTGTATTCCCAGCTGGCGGTGGGCAATTGTAGAAAGGACTGCACATTTGCATTAGATTAGACTTAACCTAAACATTTGAATCCTGTTTTTGTTTTGGCTGTTTTTTACTCTCATCTTTTGGGGGAGAATCTTTTTTAAATAAACTGTGTGATGGAATGTTTTTAGCGGTATTTGCAGTGATTGCAATCCTTTTTTAACCCATATAATGACGGAGGAAACCCCCCCACTATGGCCAACATGTGCACCTCGTTGAAGTCACCAATACCAGAAATAAACACTATAATGGATATCTCCTCTGTCTTGTGGGCGATGCAGAGCAGCAGCCGGACCCCGCGCTGCGGCTTAACCGGCGGCCAGAGGAGGCGCCGGGCGCGCAGGAAGGATGTCGCCGCAGCGGGGAGACTTTGCGCCGTTCGCCCGATGCGCAGCGGTGCAGGCCCGGCGCGAAGAAGCGCTCCAGGGCGGCCTTCTCTCACGCGCAGGTCTACCAGCTGGAGCGCCGGTTCATCACGCAGCGGTACCTGTCAGGTCCCGAGCGGGCCGATCTGGCGGAAGCCCTGAATCTCACAGAGACCCAGGTGAAAATCTGGTTTCAGAACCGGAGGTATAAAACCAAACGGCGCCAGACGGCAGCCGAGCCGGTGGCGTACGGCTCGCCGAAGACAGTCGCCGTGAAGGTGCTGGTGAGGGACAATCTGAAGCAGTACCAGCAGGCTAATGGAGTACACATCCCAATGGCTGTGCCGCGGTACCACCAACCCTACCAGTACCACCCGTACCTGCACCACTGCTGCCAGCCCTGGAGCGTGAACGTCCTGTCCTGCGCAGGGGCGCTCACATGACTTTCCAATCCCCCCCAGATCAAGGTGTTGGCACCTTTTTGTACACTTGATGGATTACCATCTCTGCTCAAACTGCCTGAAAGTTTGGATGTTTTTTGTTTTGAATGTTTGTTTGATATTAGTGTCGTTTTGTCTGTTTATAAACCAGAACCTTTGACATTTTGGCCAAGGGCTTATGGTTAAAAACTGAAAATGACCCTCTACGCCTTAACCAATAAAAAAAATAAAATAATGTAAGAACATTCTGTGCAAGCAGAACTGCAGTGACAAATTGGTTCATAAGATCACGACACAAACCTTTTATGATCCAATGCGTTAATCTGACCTCCTCCTGCAAAACATTTTCTGCCTCCAATTTGCTCATTTAAAAATGATACAAAATACAATTCCATGAAGGTATTATGGTTTAATTACACTATATCACAAAATCATTTATGCTTTGCTTTTTTTTGTTTTATTTTAATGAGGAAATGAATTGTAGTCAACAAACAGGCCGACCTTTTTAGAGCGAGGTCATTACAGTTTTTTGCCACGTTCACTTTAAATATGAACCATACTTGGGAGAGTGTTTAATTTAATAACTACAATTTCAAATTTAATCCCAGCAATTTTCATACAAAACCTGAATATGTCAACACTGAAAAAAAATAGCTTGAACGTGAGACTTAGTGTTTCATCTAAATGTTAATTCATCTTAATTCATCTCACTTGATGAGGTTTTTACCTTTCGATTAGAGGTTTATACAAAACATTTAAGTGGCTCTGAATGTATTGCATCTTTTTAAAATAATTGAAAAAGTATGTGTAGATACAGGAAATGAAACAAGTTACGGCCCAACATTGTCAACATGAATATGATCGTCCCATATGATGAAATATCCGTTGCTTTTTACCTCTTTGCTGCAGTAACAATCCAGACGGAGCAAAGAGAAATTAGTATCTCAACGTGCAAGAAGCAGAACCAAGACTATGACATTTTAAGTACGCATGTATCATGTTTATTAGACAACTTTATTGATAGTGAAACCAACATAAGACCAGCAGGAATACATTCTTCATGGGCCTTAGAGTGTGTGTGAGCAGGGATATAACTGTAAAAGGTTCCATATACAGAAATGCAAAAAGCAGCTAATCTACTTTACTGATTCAAGTATTGCAATTGAAAAATGTGCTAACTGAACTAGATGCAATTTATAGGGGCGATATTTAAGACTCCTAAGAGGCCTCCTCTCTGCGTGCTGCTGGAGTCGGAGAGGTTCACGTTGGCGGCATCAATCACTTCTTTCTTAAAGGAGCGTAAAAAAACGAAGGCTTTGGTTTTTAAACATTGGTATTCTTGTGTGGCATTATGGGGGATGCATGCTGCTCACAAGGGCACGTAGAAATGCAGATGTATCTATAAATACATAAAATACGTTTTCTACTGGACAGAAATGGATAAATAAGAAACTATTATTATTCACTTGGTTTCACTTTTTCCAAGACGCGCTGCCTTTGCGGTGAGGAACACCTTGTGCCATGCGATGGGCTGGCACCAGACCAAACCTCATTTATCTCTTACATCAAAACACCACTTCACACTATCTTAAGTGGTTGACAAAGCTTCAGGGCAGGGAGGATACTGCACAAACACTTCTATTGACTGTGCGACTTGAAATAACAGGGCAACATTAAGTAATGATTTTCACGGGGTGTTTCGGTCTTGCATTGTGGCTCTGAGGTATGCTGCTTTCTTTGTGCTCTGTGCTCTGATTAGTCACATTGTGCTGGTGAATAGTCGCTTCAGTCATTTCCGTCTAGCGTAACGTTTTCTTTTCCCGCACCCAGTGATGTCACGCTGAATACATTTTCCATCGAGAAGAAGTAAGGTACTGAAAAAAAGTGAGTAAGACAATATTCATCGCTATGGTGGTCATGATCTCCACTTAAGTGATAATGGTCTCTGATATTAAATCTGGCTCATTCATGTGTTTTGGACCTTATTCTTATAAACAAAAACAAGTGTCTTTAGCCACCTAAACAGGGATTTGTTTAAATTAAAGTTTTAATCGTCTCATGTCAGCTAACATTTGCCATGTTTCATGCCGTCCAAAATCCGGGAAGACGGCAACATTGGAAACAGCTCCTCGGGCAATAGTTAAATGTATGATACATCATTTGTTGAGCCACTCCCAACACAGCTCATAAACACCTCAAGCCAGCGTACAAATGTTTTTGCGCAGTTGAGAGGTCAGTGACTCCCGCCATTTCCACAGAGCTTTTCTACCATCAATCTGCACAGAAAAAGCAGCCAAAGGGAACGCAGCATTTTTCTGACCGCTCGTGTTTCTTTGCCCTTCAGATATCTTCCCAGGACTCATCAATCGTGCGCGGTTTCACGCAGTGCCAAATGCCAATCCTTCAAACATTACTGCACGTGTAAATATGTAACGCTCAAATATGTAAACACTTTGACTCGTGCTTTATAAGCGGGCCTCCCCAGGGAAAGGCTCAGAGTAGAGAGAGAGAGAGAGAGCGAAGGGAGCCAGAAGAACATGTTCCTCTGCCTCTTCAAGCAGCACCGGATTCCACAGCATCAAAAGAGCAGATCTAGAGGGGACGAACTGATGCTGGCTGTTACAGGTGACTTCCTCTTGCCGTTTCGCGATGTCTCAACTGGGAGGAATGCTTGGAGGGTGGTGCCGCGTTAGAGTGAGGAACACGGGAACGACTGCGGCGGCTGATGTGCACAGATTTTTAAGCTGTAGCCGGACTGAGGTTCAGTTGTTGAAGGTGCTGTCTGAAACAGTTACGACATGAGCTAAATATTTACAAGAGGAAGAAGTAGTGTGTGTTTTGCCCGGCGCGTTAATGCGCTGGCCCTTTGCAGACACAGGGGCAGGACTCAGGAAGGAGAGGGGTCATTGTTAATGCCTCTGTTTAAAGACAGATCAGCTTCCCCTTGACCTGGTCTCTCCCACACACACACACACACACACACACACACACACACACACACACACACACACACACACACACACACACACACACACACACACACACTGCAAATAGTCTCCCACAGAGGACACTTCAGGCTTGTTCCAGAAACTATTAGCAGATAGCATCAGTGTATATGGGAATGTAAACATTTACAGTAAAACAAAAAGAAATCAGCTCCCCAGGGGAAGACACATCCATCACCCCGACTCCACATGCACTCACAAGGCCTCCTGGTTGCAATCGGGATTCGCCATCACACCTTTGTACACAATTTAAACCAATTCTAGCGTTCGGTGAAGTTGGTACCTTCCATGTTGCAACGCTGCAGTCCACAAAGTTAGATACCAAAGCGGGATAATCTTATGACAACTGGTTTACATCTTTAGACAAATGTTGTTTGACGCTTGAGGCTGAGCAGTATAGAACCCAGTACGTGTCTTGCTCCACTGGTCATAGGTTTTGTGCAAAGAAATGCAGCGATCCCACCTCCGTGTTTGTCAGAGCAGGAGCAAAGGCCACGAAGGGATTAGAAAGAATAGAAAGATGAGCCCACCCAGAATAATAAAAAAAAAAACAGACTCATTTAAAAGAAGGAGCACAGGTCTAGTCCAAACAATGTCGGTGTGTGTGTGTGTGTGTGTGTGTGTGTGTGTGTGTGTGAGAGTGTGCGTGTCGTCCATTAGGAGGAGATACGGGATATTCAGGGCTGAGACTTTGAGTGGAAGCAGATTAAGGAACCGCATAGAAGGTAAAACTCTTAAGGGAATGTAACTCAAGATATGTTAATTACAAGTTGGTGTGCTCAGTTTTAATTACAAATAAAAACCTTTGCTGAAACATACAAAAAATTAAATTCCATATAGTCATGGTATACTACAGAAAAAAATTAAAATACAATATGTACCAGTTGTATAAATTGTAATGTTTCTGTATATGTATCTGTAGAAACAGCGAGTCGTTCGCCGGTTGAGGGCGAGCCGAGCTCCTCTGTCCATAGATGGACAGGAAGTCTTCCAAGCTGCCACATTTCCTTCCACCAACTCCTCTTTGCTCTCATGTCTCCCACACACATGCTCAGACAGACACACACTCCTCCAGACGCGGCCGCAGGAATCCAAATGTTTTAATTAGCGGTGATAAGCGGAGACAAGGAGAGCATTGAGCAGCTCTGACACGCAGAGAGACGACTCCTATCAGTGCGTTGATAAAGAAACTCCTCAGGGCCACTTACGGCCTCTCAGGCCTCCCTCCTCCCGCTCCTCTGCAGGCTCTCTGTGCACGGCTCAAACGCCAAACGGAGGCTCCAAAGTCTTTACAGAGGCCCGCTGGTTGACTCGTCATCGCAACTAAAGCTAACTTTCACTTCATCTGCTTGCAGTTTCAATCCAATCTTGCCGTTTTTATTCTCACGCCTTCGTCTGTAGCGGTGGTCTTTCTGTTCTGCTCTCTTGACCACATCGTCAACCGAACAGCCAGAGGAATATGTTTCACAAAGGGGGTAAGGGCGGAGATGCAGGGTGAGAAAAATGATGTCCTAACTGGTCTATCTCTGCAGGACACACACACGATACAAATGGACGGATACAATGTAAATTGGACAGATCGTCCCTGAAGCGGTTTGCCAAAGAAAAATATTTTGGAACACGAGTGGTTAAATCTTCATCTGGAATATCAGTAACTTCACACAGCAAAAACACAATGGATTCAAATGAAATTTTGACCGTAATGAAAATAAAAATGTCTCCAGTAGCTGACTGCTGCAAACACCTGTCGCTCAAGTTATTGCAGACAAGTGTTAACTTTTGAATCGGTGTGAATGCTTTCATTGAATAAACGGATGGCTTTCGGTTTTCACCAGACTAGTTTATGCCGACTGGAGCTCGGAGGCATAGCCGCTAAGCTTTTTTGACAGGAAGAGAAGACAGCTTTCGTTTCAAGATCAAGTTCAAAGGGCAGGAGCTCTGTTCTTCCTCAGCGTCCCTGACTGCACCTGTGTGCAGACACACACACACACACGCACACACACACCGACGGAATCTCGTCCACACTGTCTTCAACCCACTGACAGACAACTTCAGTTTTTGTCTCAGGACGTGAGTGTCAAATGTGAGTGTGTCTTTGCATTTGCACACGTGCTATGAATACAGTGTGTGTGTGCGCGTGTGTGCGTGTGTGCGTGTGTTGCGGTAGGAGCTGGCTGAAGTGCTTGTAAGGAGATTTTATGACCTCGATTATCTTTTCAAAGACTTTCAACTGGCGAAGCCAGCGGAGAAAGTAATCTGTAACAATGCAGCTGTGCATCAGATACTGCCACGGCTTTACTCCCAAAGGCCAGAGGGATGATATGCGTGCATGTGCATAGGTGTGTCTATAGGTGTGCATGCTGCTTTTTACTTTGAACATGAAAGCAGTGTGGCAGAGGATTGGGGATCCCTTCTTAAATATCCCCACTTTACACATCATGCCCGTCGTTGCACACAGCTTTTCTCCCTCTTATTAGCTTCCACTGAATTTATTCAGTTTTTTCCACTTTGCCCATATGAAAATATCAGTTTACCCGCCCTAAGAGCCTTACCCCACCTCCCCCTCCCTCCACCCTCTCCCTCTCTCTCTCCATCTCTCCCCCCTTCTGCCTATTCCGGCCCATTAGCAATGGCATTTTGCTATAAACACTTGGATTCATCGAGGCGCTTTCTATTCATTGCAAGTCTTGCATACTATTCTTCCATAGCAGGAAAAGTGAGATGGATCCGGTTTCAAAATGACACTTTTACGCCACAGACGCCTGCATGTTGCGTTCCGTCGTCTTCACATCACATACAAACGCTCGTAATCAAAACAGCCGTTTTCCCTTCTGTTGCAGCTTCCTCCCACATAGGGATTACTGTGTGCGTGAGTGGGTCTGTGTTTGTGAGTGTGTATTTTAGCAATCATCTTGTATCCTTGGTGGTGGTGGGAAGAATTTCTCCTCCCAACTTGTTCTCTTAGGTGATGACAGCAGCCGCGCCTCCCCCGCATGCTAATTCTCCACAGCGCGGACCCATGGGAGACCATCGAGTCACAACTGGCACAGTGGGCTGATACTCTTTCTGCTACGATGGCAAATGTTCCATCATCTGGAATTTTCATGTGGCTATGCTTCACAATTCAGTCGGATGTTGCCATCTTTGGGCTCCTGTCAACGCGAACAAGGAATAACAGATGATGAAATTTGCAGTGAACCATTTTTAACTTGAAAAAAAATACGGCCAATTTTTTTATAATGTAATTGGGCAGAGTAGACAGGAGGGGGGAAACGACAACTGCCCGATGCTGCGCGTAGTTACACACGATTGTTATAGATTAAGCGTGCGATTTGACAAAAAAGCAGAGGGGGGGATGTTTTTTTGTTTTTTTATTCATAGACAAGAACATGTGACTTTTAGCTTGCATAACTAGGGAGAAGAACGCAAAGGGTAGACGGGCCCTTTTTCGGGTCCGTGGATAAGTCTCCATCACAACATGGCAAAACTTTAAATGTTAATTTAGTTGTTTTCTTATTGGGTCCTGTAAAGTAAGACGATATGCTGCTCTGAACGCGTTTCATGTTTGGTTCAACGCTGTTTTCCCTGCGAAGTTCCCGCACTAAAATTTTCCCATGTGTTTGTGTTGGATGACGTTCAGAAATCTGCGCCGTCGGCCAGAAGGCTGCTGAACAGCTACTCTGATGTATCGACACTGAAGATCGTTAGATTTCAAGAGTTTAAGTAGGCGAGCAGTTAAGTTGCATTCATCGCTATCAAGGAGGGGAAATCCTTGTCCCCCCGGAGATAAAAATAATTTAGCAGAGGGGGGATCGGAAAACCAGAGGGGGGGAAATCCCTCCCATCCCGCCCCACAAATCGCACCCTGCATTATACTGACAGAATTGTTAAGAACGAAGAGTTAAAGAGGTAACACTTCTAAACCGACAAATTTCAAAATACTGAACCGGCAATGACACACGGCAACACTTTCAATTACAAATGACTGGCAGTCAAGTTAAATAAATCTCTGGCCATTGTAAAATTATTTATAGCTATATTTCTCAAAGTTATATAAATATATATAACTTTGAGAAACTTCCTATTTACATAATGGTTTGCTTGTTTTTTTTCAAACGCCATCAGACATTTCCAAGCAACCAGTTCACACATGAAGTGCAGTCTTCATGAGGGGCATTTACTGTCTGTTTTTTTTAATAATAAATTACTGTAAACCAGTTCTCAACTGGAAATTTTACGGGTGCAAAAAGACATACCGTAATGTCTTATATGGTGTCACTTTATTTTTTACGGTAAACCTCTGGCAACCACAGCTGCCAGTAATTTACCGTATATTTCACAGATTTTTTTTTACAGTGTAGTTTTAATAGTACAAACCCGTATAAAAATGTATCTTACTAGTTTGAAAATAGCTAGTAGCCACAATGATCTCACACAAATATAAATGAAGAAATAACTGCAGCGACAAAATTACGATCCTTCAGGCCCCAGAAATTCCTGAAACCACCACCATGAACCATGCGGCGCCGGTGCTCGAGCCTCTCTGCCCTGGTTTCAGGTCTCTCCTCTTGCCTCGTCTTCGCTACTCTCCTCCCCAAACCTGCTGTACGTGCCCAGAGTGGGAGAGACTGTAGCAGCCGAAGGGATTAAAACAACAGCTACTTTATCCAGCAGCACCCCGAAGGAGCGCGAGATCACAACCTGCACGAGGTTAAACAAAGAGCCTGTGATCACACCTCGTCCATTAGCGGCTTGGTAAGGAAGGCATAATCCTGTATCACTCTGTAATTCATGCTGAGTGCTCCAGTCATTATTTGGCTTAATCATGACTGGGGGGGGGGGTTTGACAAGAGACGCCACAAAAGAGCAACAAATACGGAGAACGCAAGAGAAGGCGAGCGACTGACAAGAGAGTTGCTGTCGAGGACCTGAGTCCTTCAGGCATTCGCATTCCTAAGTACCCTTGGTGTGTGTGTGTGTGTGTGTGTGTGTGTGTGAGAGAAACACACCCTTCCACAGGTGCTTGCTGTAAAGGGGCTTCGACCGGAGGCTTGAGTTTCCAAAACATTGGCCTACACCAATACACAAGGGAGTGCATGCATGCGTTTCTGCCAGCACTTCATCGACTTGCAAGTCTTTTTTTCAAAGAAAAACCGCATGCGATGTGTGTATGAGTTTTACTGTCCAAAGAGGGCCTTGAAATAGCAAAATATTCAGTTGAGAAGAACATGGGCACAAGCCACATAGCTATGAACACATGTATGCATGATACCCAAAGGGTAAACACATTAAGTAAATATGGCTGTGTAAAACCATAAATAGTTGTTTTTAAAAGGGTATAATTGCGGTGAAAGCTTGTTTCTCCTCACTGCAATGAAAGACAATGTTGTTATATGTGATACGTCTATAAATATGAAGGCTGAAGTGGTTTCAATGAATCATCAAATAATTTACATATTGTAGCTCATCAAAGGCCAATCTCTCTTCCTGTTCAATTACTTTACTGAGATGTGAGAGAACAATGAGAAGGAAGCAGTGACAAAAATAAGTCACTTCAATACGACTGATCAACAGTGAAAATGATTAAAACTGCCTGGTAAATTACATAACATGTATTGTTTTTGACTTTCTATCTATCTATCATACATATTTGTTTTAATTAGTTTTCTTAGCTTATAGCTTTGCGATTCCGGTGTCATCTCTAAGAGATTGTGTGCTTGCAATGATTTATAGATGAAGATAGTTGTGAATACAAACATTAAATACGGGAGACCTGTGCGTGAGCAAAAGCACAGGTTTCACTGATGACTTTAACTGTAGCATCAATTCCTATGAAGCCTCACAGCCAAAAAGAAGGGATTTAGAATTGGCACACATGCATGGAGCAGCTACTAGGCCCGTTATTAATCACATCCTGCCCTGGCGTGCTAGAACTGATGACTGCAGAAAACGTCAGTGGGCGAGGAAGGACAACGCACCCACATCTGACGCCAAAGAGCGTGACCACACACAGGGTTGTGACACCCACACAGGCAGCAGACACTTACTGTCAAGATCCGTTGAAGACAACAACATGACGAGTTTTTAAAACTCCAGAAAAAGCCAGCAAGTGGGGCTTTTGACCCTCAATTCATTCTGAAAGTATACGTTGTTTACTCAGCACATTTGGAAGAGAGTGATTTTTGAATGGGCGTGAGGAGAAGCAAATATCAGCTACTCCCTCTTTATCTTTGCTAAAGTGCAAACACACGCTCACCAAGACTCAGCAGTGGTGAAGGCAGAAAATACATTTGAGCAGAACTTGCGGACAGCAGCTGCATGATTTTCCAAAAGATGAGATCTGACTTACCCCAATAGGCTCCGACATGCACAAGGCCGACCTGTTAGCTCCCAGCTGACATGAACAGACCTAAAAATGTGATTATTTCCACACAAAGTCATAATAACTATAAACCTGTATCCTCACAAGCTTTTCACACGCGTAAGTTTAACCACGCCCACACTGATCCTGCAGACTTTTAATTGGCTAGATGTATTTTGAGAAAGCCAATTATAATGGCAATCAATAAAAAATATACTAAGAGAGAAGAAGTGAAGTGTAACAAAGTACTAAGCCACGCTTCATTCATCACAAGCCCAGCGTTTACTCTGTCGTACTTCTTATATTTCTTCTCCAATACATTTATTTTTTGGTTTTGAAAGCTGAGTTTCGTCTGGTTTTTTTTCTGTGAGTGTGTGTGTGCGTCTTTGTGGGAGACTTAAATTCTGCAGCATCAGTAGAGGAAAGAGACACATTGTGTACACAGACGGGAGAAAGAGCAACAGACAGGACTCATTCACACTCTGTGTTTGAACAGGTGGAAAGACGTCGGTGTTTGTGTAGTCCTGGGGAGAACATTGAGGCAGGTAATACTGGTTTTCATTTGAAAACGGAGGTTCCAAACTATCATTTAGTTAATTCTTTCAAACGTTCTGCTTGGTGCAGTTGCCCTGCCGCGTCATACCAAGTTGATTTCTATTCCCACACATCATCACAGTGTAACGTAATTGGTTCTGGTCAAATAATGTTTAGGACTCATGTCATTGACAGGTGATGGAGGTGAATTCAGAAGTCCCATGTGTCATATTGGTGTCGACCTTCCTTTCAGCATTGATCAACGTATTATCGTGAGCTATTTACAGTTCCTGTAATTATTTCCTGTGTGACTTAAACAAATTACAGTTACAATCACATCCGATGATTTTCTTATTTCACAGATCAGGTCATATCACAAAGCTCCTCTGTGCTAAAGGTATAGGAGGTGGCCTCCCACCTCCACAGAGGCTGATCAGTTAGTTTTTCTTCTTTTTAGGCACATTTTCTATTTAATATCCAATCTATTCAACGTTTACTTAATTATACATTTGCCAAAATCCAAAACTTGCCTCCGCTGTGTGTTTGTATGCCGCCAAAGTGTCCACAAGTTTAAAAACTGTTTTTAGTCTTCAAGGTCAAAGTTGAAATTAGTGAGTAGTGAGTAGAGATCCACCGCTCAGTCTTTATTCATCGAGTGCAATTCAGTGTGAAAGACAGACATCAATCAATAAGAATGACAGCTTCCATTTCTTTCAACTCAATGGGGGTAAAGATACGCATCTTCTGGTATGCTGAATTAAAGTAGAATAAACACAACCTTTGCCGTCAAGAACAGATATTCAGTCAGTAGTCCACAAGCTGAAAACGGGCTGATAGTTTCAGTTGATGCACAGAAATGGCCGTCTTAATGGTTTGCTCTGCCAAACATGTACACAAGGCATTAATGGTGTGTATTTGGATGATCCAAGGGGGGATTAAACACATAAACAGGAGGGTAAGGGGCTAAAAATGAAGGTTTAAAGATTTGACTCATAAAAGAGAATTAGATTTTTGTAATTTCTGCCCAATTCTTTTACAGGGAAAAATCTTGGGACATTTGGATTTATTTATATTAAGTCTCAATAGTAAAATAAAAAAGCGAGCCCAAAATCTGTTTTTTTAACCATTTAACTCAAATACAACTGGATTATATTTCAAATAATTGTTCTATTGATCAAGAAATAAAAGTTATTACAAGGTTGGAAGTGTTCGGAGATACATTTCATAAAAGACAGAATGACTGTGTGTAACCCACAGTGCACTTGTCTTAAGACTACTGGTATGGTATGACTACTGTATGATATTAAAAAAAGGGTTTAATGAGAGAAGAAAGGGCTCCTGATCCAGAGAAAGAGTAAATTCTATTTGCAAAATCATGGCTTGGATGGGGGAGAAAACTGGTTCTGGGACAGCAAAGTTTATGCATCTATAAGGAAGTTAAACAAAGCAACACTACCGCCCTCTGCTGACGACCTCTCCAACTCGCACGCTCTGGACATTTGGACAAACGCTGTGGTCCCTAGAAAAGGGTGTAAGATGAAGTACTTATTTCCTATGTCTGAAAAGCATGGGACAACTGAGGATTATTTTAGTCAGATTCTATGTGCGTATCGACTTCACCTTTTCCTCACATCAAGGACTGAACGTTAGCAGAGGAGACTGAACCAGGACGACATCTAGACCTCGGCCTCCACGTGCGACGTTCTCCTCTTGTTGTGCTGGTGCTTGGTGAGTCCGTATTTGAAGAACTCATAGACGGACCAGCTGATTGCCGTGGAGGGCATCTGGTAGATGATCCTCGCCTGGACCCCCTTGAAGAAGCCCCTCAGGCCGCCCAGCCTGTAAACCGTCCTGAAGGCGTGGGCCAGGCCTGAGATGTGTCTGTGGGCTCCTTGGCCTTGGCCAGAAGACAGGGAGCGGAGGGCCAGAGACTCCTGGGTGTTGAGCAGGGTCTTGCACACGTCCAGAGGTGTGGTGGTGGCGGCCGCGATGGCCCCGGCCAGGCCCCCGGACAGCATGTGGGACGAGGGGTTGTACTCTCTGTCGGGGTTCAGCAGCTCCTGGAGATACTCATAGGTCATGAAGTGCAGCGCCTGGAAGGGCACGTTCATGGTGAGCTGCGTGGTGTAGCTGCGGTAGAACGCAGCCGGGCCCTCTTTGCTCCACACGGCGCGTACACAGTCCATCACGCCGCCGTAAGGCGAATTGTACATCTGCATGCGCTGCTTCACAACTAGGGCCAGATGGGTGGATGAATCGATGGGGGGGGGGAGCAGTGTCCGGGGTGGGCAGGACCAAGACGGCAAACGCAGAAAAAAGAAAGGAAGAGATTAGCGAATTATTGTAAATCCCTGCTTGAAACGTATCGAGTTTCAACAAACACAGAGATGTAGCGTGTTCAACAACATTTGACAGCTGCACCTCATCCAACAGCTGCACACGAGGACTCTGACCAGAGTCCTTCTATTGAAATGTTTAGGCAGGTGGACTAGAAGCAGCTGTAGAAAGTCAGTATGCGAGACAGGCGGGTTAGGAACCAACATGTGAAGATGGTCGGCCCAGGCATGGGACCTGTAAGTGTCTTCACAGAAATAATGAACGCCCGTATGCACTTTGAGAGAGAAGCGCATGCAATGACCGTTGTAATACTTGAAGGTACCAAAAAATGTCGCACTGACCTTCGGTTGGGTTCATGATGGCGTCGTGAAGCAGTGTGGCCGCACACCCAGCTGTTCCTGAAACAAATATGAACTGGAAATGAGAAATAGATGATCACAGAGCATACAGAAGGTACTACTAGAGGAAACAAACGTTGCACCAAAAGAGGCCTAGAAATGAGGAGCCTTCCCTGCACTATTCCTAAAAGCTAAAGATGCCATGCTCAAAGCAAGGTACCATAGCAGAAGTGGTGCATGTTTAAACTAGAGAACACGCCTGAGTGACGTCAGGTGGCCAAACCTGAGCAAAGACAGACACCTGGTGGACAAGGCAGTTCCCTGCTCTTTAGAGACAAGAACAAAACCCATAAAGCTTTCAAAGATGGGACCAACAGAGAGGCAAGATGGGAGAAAGGAGACTTACCCAGCCTCCCACTATACTGGAAAAGAAAGAAGAGGGAGAGAGAGTAGGGAGAACAAGGAATAAGGAAATGGGTGACATTCAGAGTAAGGTTTGCAAATTCAATCTTTGGTGGAATCTCTTTCCATTTCGACAGCTGGTCATGGTACTTCCTCGTAACGTACAACTGGACCTATGAAAAGGCTCTATTCAATGTGATGGCCTGCCTGGGTTTTTTGAGAACTGGTCTGGACATGCTTGCCCTGTGCACAAATTAGGCCGAGTCAGAAGCTTTACAGAGAGCTCAGTAATGGTGCCTGGCATAAGGGTTCTCCAAGTAGCCATACATGATCTGTACATCTACAGTAAAGGTTGTGATTGGTGTGCGTGTATGTTTTATGGTACCATTAGCCAAATGACTGTTAGCCCCTGGGTGAATGACATCACTTAGAGTCTTTTTGAGTTTCTCGTAGCTGGCAAAATAGAGGGCATGAGCAGGTCCTGCCCCGACTGCGGTTGCATTCAGCCCCCTCATTGGTCGCCAGACACCCTCCGTGGCAACGATTCGGCGAAGAGCATCCATCACGTTCCTGTAGCGGGCTGCAGGGTCGGGCTGGAGGCTCTGCATGCGTGTCTGAAAAGAGTAACAGGTGGAATGTAGCAAAGTTAAAGTCAACATTGGGCCCTCTTCCCACCCACAAGGGCCAGGAATTAGGCATTGAAATGAGTCCGGAACCGATTGCAGTGTGACAAAGGGGTCAAATAAGGAAAAGTTCAACATTGTGTGTGGTGTACATGGATAATTGAATAGAAGGAAGTATGGAATTACAGGTCCAAGGGCACAGGGACATAAAATGACTTCCTGTAAGCCTGTTGAGCCTCTGACCCAGAGGCACACCTTTTAACACAGACACATGGAGACTGAGATCAATGTGAAGATCATACAAACATTACAGAGGAGTGCCATTGATCAGTGTAACTGCCATGTGGTAGTTGGAGGAGGTCGCCTTGGGTTGAACTGCGTGGGCGTGTCGGTCTTTAGGGGACTGGCAGCGACACAATCGCTGAATGATTGTGTATACCAAACTTCCAGCTGAATTGACAAACTTCCTCCCCACTGTGAATGAGCGTGTGCATGTGGTGCACTATCAAAGCTGTGGCCTTATGTGACTACGCTACAGCTGTGGACGGCAGGGCCCAAAGGGAGCTAGCTCACAGCTGTACCAGGATACATATGCATGTCTCGTTGCATGATAATACAGAAAAGAGAAGGTTATTGGAATACTGGCTGGACTACGAATGTGTGCCCCCTGCGAAAGCATGCACGGACATCTTGCATGCAACAACTATTGGCCAGATGTATTTACCTCTGGGTTGTTTGCTCATCCAGAAAGCAAGGACATTTGCGCTTAATGCAAAACACTACAACTAGCACTGGTTTGAAAGAAGTTTCTTTCAATAACAAAAGCAATACAAGTTAATTCCAGACATGTGCGCTGCACAGTACAACACGCTTTTTGAAATCCACCCCTTATTACTGGAATTTTGGAAACATTAAGTGCAAATGACAGCCTTTTCCAAACTATAATTACGCAACAATCTCTTAAGTGAGAGGCTTATTGTGCAGAAGGGCTTTATTTGGCACAGGGGGAGAGGGCGGAGGCAAATGGGAATTTTTTCTCTGCATCACTATAGACTACATTGGGTCACAAGGACCTTTATCTTCCACCGCTTGCTGGGAAAGACGCCAAGATGCAACAGCGGCGTCAAAGACACTGTGTACACGAGAGGGTTCTGTAAACATTGGTCTCACGCGGGTTTAAGCCGGGCACACGGACACAGTTAGACTACAGGTGTAGGAGACGTTGATGGAGCCTGGGTGTATGTACAGCCTGGCACTCTGACATTGACAGCTGACGATGCAAAGCTCCCGGCCACTTGTCTCCTCTGGACCTTTTGCCCGTGTTATCCAATGCTCCCTGCTGAGTGAGCGAGCGACCTCCTGGACCCACAGATCGGGCCTCTATAGCACTGTTTGACTTCTAAACAGAAAACTGTGAACCGTCCCTGTGACGTTGCATGTGATCAAAAGGTCCATGTGAACAATTAATTACAGTGTGTGAAGCAGAAAAACTGGGTTTTAGCAGAGTAGCAACAGATGCTGGAGTTCAGGCCAACTGGTGTCACAACTAAGCAGTAGTTTAGTAATATTGACAGGCTAAGTGACTAGAAACAACCTCCCCACCCTCCACCCAAAGTTATTATGTAAAACGTGTTCCTCCTGTCAACGTCAGTGAACTGAGCAAACTTTCGACTTGTTTCTACATCACACACGCGCACATTAACTGCGTGCCATCGTGTTGGTGGTGGTAAAGGTTGTGAGGCAACTAGTTCGTTTTACACACGGTGACCAGGCGGGCTCCAGTTACATGTCGCCATAACCGCAGCCGGTTGCTAACCTTAGCCCCGCTTAATTGCATGCTAGCATGCTATGCCGTTAGCTGGTAGGGACGTGAATCGCTGCCTGCGCCCGGCTGACCTTGTCCTCACAGCCGGCAGCGGCGCAGCGCGTGTAGGGCTAGCTAGCAGGCTAGCATGCTATGCTAACAAACGCGTTGGGCTGCACCGATGACACACGCAGAATAAAACAGGAGACCCGAGAGCAGCGGTCATTCAAGCAGGGCTCACGGGGCAACGCCGTTAGCCACTGAGCGGCGCTACCTTGACACAGTCGATGGGGAACATGAGGCAATGCTCCATGATCCCGGCCACGGCTCCAGCCAACATGTGGGTGCTAGTGGAGGCTCCCTGTGGCAAACCCTCATAGTCTGGTTCAGTGTCCTCCGTTTGTGCATCTTGTGCACTGCGGGTGAAATCAACAGTTTGTAGCTCCGTTTCCCCTCCAATCCGGGGCGTCAGGCTTCCCACGATACTTTCCGAAACTCCCCAGAATCTGCCCCCCAGCCATCGAACTTCTGCCCCGGCAGATGCACCAGCGACCCCGGGATCACTGCCTGTAGTCTCCGCTGTCATCCGACGCCTCCTCACAAATCCATCTGCTTCCATGAGAAACCAGGTTAAAAAACGTATTTGGGAAGGCGGACACGGCGTCTTTGGGGGAGATTTCACATTCCCGTGGGGCGGTTTCACAGCGGCCTGCCTGCTACACCATTCCCTCCCAGCCAGGGCGCAGCAAGGGGGGGCCGTGGCGGACGACTACACACACTGATGCGCGCGACAGGCCGCGATGAGGAAGTGACCTCTGATTGGTTACTACGGCGAAGTCTTACTTCCGCTATTGGGTGACAGACACGTCACTCATGATCGGACCCTGTCAAGTGGAAGTGTACATGGTGTACTTGTTTCTATACGTTGAGGGCCGCTGTGAAAGCTGTCGTACCTGTAGGTCAAAGTCATTTGTGATTTCTTAAATCAGTTTACACTCGGGATGTAACGCTGCTCATCTAGTCACATGTACCTCCAAACACAGATGAAAAATGAATTTGCGTGATTTACAAAAAAGAAATGGCATTGACCATAGAACCTACTTACTTTTGTTCTTGGCCTAATTGACAGACCACACAATCTATTGATCAGTTGTTCAATCCATAAATTTGTCAACTGATGAATGTGCTGTGGGAAAAATCGCACTTTGAAAAAGTACAGCTGTGTCGCTGTGTAGAATTAGATTACAGTGAGACACTGTAGTCAAGTATTTTAGCTGGTTTGTTTGTTTTGGCACAACAAAAAATTCAAACATGCATTTATTCCTCCTTCCCTTTATATAGTAATAGTTTTATCAGAATGGGTACAATAACTATTTTAGTTGTTGAGCTTCTATATATAATATAGCATAAGCCATTTGTGCTGACATAATGTATAGGCTAACATGCTAACATCAAGTGAAATAGATGTGAGCACATTTCATGTAATGTTTGCCCTTGACTTGACAATCTCAAGATCACGACAAAATATTATGACCTTGGATCAGTGCACGGCTCTTGACAGCTACTTTTATTACCATTGAATTTACTCCCTTTTATGATCTGCTAGGAGAGTGAAGCTTTTATTTATCAAGCTCTGAGGCAAATGTTTTTCAGAATTGAACTTCTCTGCCTGGAGGGGAATGATTTTTTTTGGTAATTGCGTTTTGGTGCGTTATAACATAATTTAATTTTCTCCTTTATTCCCTGGGAGAGCCTTCGAGGGCCGTAGTGTTGAATTTCTGCCGACAAAGGGGAATGAAGTGTTAATTTCTGCTTACACGAACAAAATCTCTTGCTTGTGATCTAGTTATGTTTGATTGGCTCTTGACCGCAGACGTTGCTTAAAGGAAAACCAAGCAGACAGGGTATCAGGGTAATTTCTCTTTCCTGAAACTAATGCTACTCTAATACACCCAGGGAGAGGTCTGTTAGGTCTGGCAGGAAACCTTAGATCTATATAACACCTCATTTCATTCCCCTCGCCCAGAGAGTGCTCAATCTATACAGGCCATGGGAATTATTTTACACTGTCTAAGCAAAAACATAGTCAAAAAGCAACATTATGTAGAGAAGATGATACAATAACTGGATTCTGTTCTGCTGTTTGCTCGTTTTTCTACCAATTAATGCCTGTTTCCCTTAGATCCCAATAGTCCATCTCCTTCCCCGTATCCTCCCTGGACTGCTGCTCAGGCTCACAGATGATCTACAGCCTCTTATCTTATTAATGCACGGTAAGTGAACCACTAGGCCGCTATGACATCTTCAAAAGCAGCACTAAGAAACGATTCCTGTTTAAGAGCTCATCTTCAAACTCTCAAGGTGGGCCATAAGTGTGGTAGGACTTGAGCCGTCCCCAAATCGCCTCAGAGAAGACGTCTTGAACTGCAACGTTTGAGATATTGTCTTAAACGTATATTAGAAAAAAAAAAACACTTCCCAAAGAAGTGACATGTATTCTGTGGAGTTTCACATGAGAACATTGGTC
The DNA here is from genome assembly GCA_021346845.1 of Apeltes quadracus. NCBI lineage: Eukaryota > Metazoa > Chordata > Actinopteri > Perciformes > Gasterosteidae > Apeltes > Apeltes quadracus. Next base: position 8,299,507 of record CM037922.1, read on the forward strand.
CCATCCTATTGACACAACATATTTTTACATTCCAAAGCTCTAAAAGAATGAAAAACAAGAAGGTCTGGAAGTTATAAAACACACACACACACACACACACATTAACACACTCACACACGCACACACACACACACACAAATACAATGTGAAAACAGTAAAACAATTGACTAATTTAGTAAAGTACTTTTCTGAAATGTGTAATAATTGATTCATTGTCATTAGTAATACATTGCACATTTCAGTAAATGAAAACTGAATTTGCAACTACACTTTGAATCAGTCTTGTATTTGTGAACAACCAGAACGGTGCTCTGCAGATTAAATAGGACCATCGCGCCACCAAGTGGACAGCGAGATGATGACAGGCAAATAGATGAAGAGATAAACAAATAAATAAAGATGGATCGATGGATCACTAGATGATAGATACATAAAAGCGATAACACAATTATAACAGCTGCATGATAAAAAAGGTAATCCAACAAATGCTAAACTTTTTTTGTGGGCCTTCTGTTAGAAATTAAGAAAACGGAAACTTGTTTATTTATCCGAACAATAAACACAGAGGATAGATGACTATATTTGGAAATATAGTTCATATTCACATATTTCAGCAGCTAGTAAGGCAATTGTAGGTACATTTTTCCTTAAGGTGCATACTTTCCTTTTTCATGTATGCATTGACTTTCATTCATTCATGCATCTAAATTGATTCATATGCTTTTAAAAAACATATTTAGATATGTTTCTGTTAATGAAACATGTACTGACCGACGTATATGTATCGTGTCCTTTAAGTTAGCAGTTCTTGTATTTTGAAGTCAGTTCCTACCGTAATGACTAGTTTATACGGGCATCACAAAACAAAGTGGAGACTGTCTCGACCGAAAAAAAAGTTATTTTGTTGCGTCACACTTCTGCCATGGCTGCAGCGACGTGGACTGTCCGGGCACCGCGGGCTGTGACTGTTTTGGGGACAGTGACAAGATCCAGATGGAGTCACACTGCTTTAAAACCCCAGTACGATGCAGTCGTTATCGGAGGAGGTGAGATCTGTGAAACTGTAGTGAAAATAACCGCGCCTGTTTGTATACAAATACAAATTATAATAGTCTGACGTGTTACATTTCATTGCAGGACACAATGGATTGGTGGCAGTAAGTTAATGCGTTTTTGCCCCCCAAAACCTGTAATATTCTGCAGTACATGTTATGCTTTAACAGGGTTAAGGTGAAGTTGAGCGTGTGCGTGTGTGCGCGCGTGTTTTTTAGGCCGCCTATCTGCAGAAAGGAGGAGTGAAGACAGCGGTGCTGGAGCGCCGTCATGTTCTGGGAGGAGCAGCGGTTTCCGAGGAAATCTTCCCTGGTAGGAGGCCTCTGAGTCCGGCTGATCCAAGTCACATTGAACTTCCAAGCTGTGTCTCAGTGGACTGTGTTAATGGATGCTCGCATGTTTATAGAGCAGGTTTACATTCTGTAGATTATATGCATGTGGTATTAAATACACATCCACGTTCAACTGCAGTCTGCAAGCCTGTTTTAACAATATTTGTAGTGGAAACAGGCTTAATTTAGCCCTCTGTACATTATAAGTATGAAATGGTCCGTACATATCTGCACTAATTTTGCATTTGATTGCATGTTGCAGAGTTACAGTAATCTTTTGTCTCCAGGTTTCCACTTCTCCAGGTGTTCCTATTTGCTCAGTTTATTAAGGCCACATATATACAAAGATTTGGAGCTCAAGGTAATTATACACAACAACTTGTGAAATATATTAATTTCAGCAAAACATTTTGAGAAGGTTTAAAGTGGGTGGTATTGTTTTCCGTGTGCATACTTTCAGAAACACGGGCTGAAGGTCTATATGAGGGACCCTCATGCTTTCACCCCCATGCTGGAGGAGGGGGTGCGTGGTGCCCCCCCGAGGTCTCTCACCCTGGGCTCAGATCTGGCCATGAATCAGATGGAGATTGGCAAATTCTCAAAGAAGGATGCCGAGGTGGTTTGAACATCATGACGGCCACATGCTTGGCTGTATTGCGCATGTTTCTGCATATTACACTTCAGTGCAGATGTTTTCCAGCTCTGTCACAGTGCTAACAACCTAAAAAAAAGTTGTTTACCCATTCTTTGACATGTAACCAGGCTTTTCCAGCATTCAATGCGTACCTTGAGAAGCTAGCTGAAGCTATTCACCCTCTTCTGGATGCTCCTCCAGTAGACATCGCAGGTGTTACCTCTGGATCACCTATTAAGAGGCTGAACGCAGCAAAAACACTGCTGCCGCTTGTCAAATGTGGTGCGTTGGTGAATGCAGTCCTGAGCTTAAAACATTGATATTTTCACGCCAGAATAATAATTGATTCACATGGTACTGAGTCTGTTTTATAGTAACTGAGTCATGACTTTTTAATTGAAAGGTTGGAAACTGGGCAGAAACATTCCAGACTTTTATGAGATTATAACTGCACCAATAATGAAGGTTTGTGACAAAATACAGTAACTTTAGCGTTTCTCCTTTCAGTCGACGGCACTAACTTGGATTTACTAGTACTTTGTACTTTGTACCACAGATTCTCAACCGCTGGTTTGAGTCGGAGCCACTGAGAGCAACGCTGGCCACCGATGCTGTGATAGGAGCCATGACCAGCCCAAGTAATCCTGGCAGCGGGTGAGACATATTTTAGACACAAAACATTCATGGCTACTGGTTTGACTGCATTGAATTAAACACCGACCTTGCCTCGAAGATATGTGCTGTTGCACCACGTGATGGGCGAGCTGGAGAAGGAGAAGGGATCATGGGGATATGTCGAGGGAGGCATGGGAGGAGTGTCTCAGGCGATGGCTCGCTCGGCTCGATCGTACGGTGTTGACATTTTTACAGAGAAGGTAACTTTCATCAATCATGCTGATTTTGGACGCATTCTCCTATGTGGAGTTTCCTTTTAGCATCTGTTTTTTGGTTCTTCACGCATGTATGATGTGTGTCCTTGGCAGGACGTAGGACAGGTCCTGGTGGGTTCAGATGGCGTTGCCAAAGGAGTGGTACTAAAGGATGGCACAGAGATCCACAGTAAAGTAGTTTTATCAAATGCTACCCCATTTGTTACCTTTAAGAGCCTCACACCCCAGGTAATGTAGAGGAATAAACACCACGTGTGACCGTCGCACCGGACAATATCATTCACGCAGGCTTCCTGTTTGCACCGCAGGCTGCCCTTTCTCCGGAGTTCATCAAAGCCGTTGATCAGATAGACTACACCTCACCCGTGACCAAGATCAATGGTAAATGATGCGTTCATGCTAATTCTGCTACTGCAAACAAGGAATGAGCTACAAATTGCGGCGCTTCCTGTTAACAATAAAGGAATGTAATAGCAATTGTTTTCTACGGTTTTTACTATCAAAATAATATATTATGGCACTCTCGTGTGGAACAGCAAATCTTTTGTGGCCTCTGAGATAGAGGAAGTCATCGTGAGCCTTAAAAGGAACAACTTGTTGAACCTCTACTTACACACTTTCCACATTACCAATCAGTCAGAAGTTGTAAGGCAGACTTGGAATTGAGGCAAAACAAATGTAATGAATCAGGAGGCATCTGTCTGTGCGTCCTGCCACCATGTTATTACAGTGTAAGATTAGGTCGCGGCCTAAGCTCTTAGTTCTCTGAACACCAGTTCAAAGGGTTTGTGCTATTATAAAACAGTGTTAAGCACACACAACTAACACAGTTCTTAACTTTGCGTAGGGCATTATGTTTCAGGAAGTCTTTAACCCTTTCTGATATTTTACAGTGCATGGACTTAATGACTACATACTATATACTCTTTGTAGAACCTAGGGATTTCCCTGATGAATCACAAGACACTCACACTGTTTGGATCCTTGCACAGTGAGATCCAAACACACCCTTGCAAATACTTGCAAACAAAGCACACTCTGTAAAGATAAAGAAATGTACACTAAGACAACAAACAATGCATTTTTTCTTTTGTCGTGACCCGTTCTGCTCTTTTTTTTATAGTGGCAGTGGACAAGCTCCCAAACTTCCTAGCATCTCCGACACCAAACGATAAACCGGGACCCCACCATCAGTGCTCCATTCATCTCAACTGTGAAAGCGTAGAGCTACTGGAGACGGCATACAAAGAGGCCGTGAATGGCCGTCCCTCAGCAAGGTACACGTATCCTCACACTCTGAGTCATCACTTGAACAAATGACCCTCTTTACCCACCAAATCATCCCGCTGGTAAGATGACCATACATGCAGGAGACAGTCCAGGAGACAAACATCCCCTTTGTAATGTATGAGTCTGAAATCTGTGACATTATGTGCCTTGTAGTAGTTGTTTTCCCCTCACGTTTTCTGTCAACGTGACTCCAAAATGGACTGTTCGTCTGTGCACGTCCTTGATCTGTAAATGACACTTAGCATTGAATGAATAGGCTTCTGTCCCCTAAACACAACGTCTACCTGCTCCGACATATCTTTAAAAAAACATCCTTTTATGCTGAATTTCCATCAACAGCACGTCCATCATCTCACCGCATCACACCCTGTGTTCCTTTAGACCCATGTTGGAAATGACCATCCCCTCTGTGTTGGATCCGACTCTGGCTCCACCTGGCTGCCATGTGGTGTCCCTGTTCACCCAATACACCCCCTACCACGTAGAGGGCAGGGAGTGGACGAATCAGGACAGGGAAGACTATGCAGACACTGGTTGGAAACGCAAAATGCAAATAAATGCTGTGCTTTAAAAAAAATGATATAATGCAGATTGCAGATATATGCAGGGAAGTGTTTAATCCACAATGAACCATGCACATTTAAATGTTGAAATTCCCAAATGGAAAGTGTTTGACGTGGATAATGATTAACCTGTCTCGCTGAAAGCCTGTGTTTTCCTGTCTCTTCAGCAATTGACTGGGTGGAGCGATACGCCCCAGGGTTTAAAAAGTCTGTTTTGGGAAAGGACATCCTGGCTCCACCCGACCTGGAGAGGATCTTTGGGCTCACTGGAGGGGTACATGCACACTGCAGGGCAGCATTGGCCGATCCACTGATCTACTAGATGGGGAAGTCATTTTGCATGTTGTATAAAGTTAATGGTTACAGAGAGCTTTACCACAACCATGAGTCAGAATTAAAGTGACACAGGCTCAGTGTTTATTGCGCACAACTATGAGGCTGTCATTAAACAAATGACTACTTTTATCATTATGACGTAATATGTCACTTCAAGGAAGACAAAAAGAAAAAAAAACATACATTTTGGTCTCACCTTTCCAGAATATCTTCCATGGATCAATGTCGCTAGATCAGCTCTACCTCGCGCGACCTTTGCCCTCTCTTTCACACTACCGGACCCCGATAAAAAGGCTGTACCTGTGTGGCAGTGGCTCTCACCCAGGTGTGTTTTTAATGCTGAACCGTGAGCTGAAAATGGGCCTGTTTGTAGAGTACAATGATTAACATGTTATGTTGTCGGGTTTAGGAGGAGCACCGTTTATGAACCTTTAGACTTTTCAATTTAATCTTATCCTCACTGCTGATAATAACGAAATGAAGTCACTGAAGGGCGTCTGGTTGCTGAGTAAAGTGGTTCTGGTTCCCCCACTCTTTCTTTAGGTGGCGGTGTGATGGGTTCTCCTGGCTGGAATGCAGCGCTCACTGTCATGCATGATATAAAACGTCACTGAATTACGAAGCAGCGCGCGCCAAGCTCATCAGGCTCAACCTCTTCTTTGGGGTTTTTTTTTGTGTGTGAATTTGACAGAGAAACTGAGACTGCTCAGACTTTCAATCTGATTAGCTGTCTCTCCATCATGCTCTATTTGTAAGGGTGTCTGAAAAACAAGAAAATGGATTGAATTAAAGTGAATAGGCTCCCTATGTCAAAAGTACACAATCACTCCTGATTTTAAATACTGGTGTAATGCTGCTGCACTGAATCCTTTTGTAAATCCTTATGAATTCCGAGTCAGCAAAAAAACACCAATACCAGCAGAACATGAATGTTGACAAAGGATTTTTTTAGAAGAACAGAAACTCTTCTTAATTAAGCACAATGTGACTTTTCATGACTGTATGAAAAATTCAAGCTTATTTCTTCCATTTTTAACTTTAACAATGACTCTCACCTTAAATCAGAATGAGATAAATAAAATCCAGCAATCATTTACAAAATGTCCACGCGTGTTCTTTTCTACAAATACGTGTATAAATATCCTTCTATGAAAAATAACACATAAAAACATGAAACAACAGTGAAATGAATGTTTGAATCAAATATTGCGACTGTTTAAAATAAATAAGGTTGCACTTTTCTGTACGTTGAGAAAAAAAACATGACTTTATGTACTGTAAAAGTAACTATTCATTTGAGGTTAGTCCAAGCACCAATATAATTACGCATGGGCTTCTGAACGTGTTTCTCCTTTGGACTGTCTCGAGGACCCCCAAAAAATAAGCCTGAAACTGTGCTATTTTTTGTAATTACGTGTTTAATGTAGTTTGACAAAATAGAACGGAAAGCTGGAGAATAAATCCATTATCCACACCAACTGAAATGAATGTACTGAAGGATTTTTCATCTTCATGTGAGGTTATTTGGAACAATCATCCCATGTGACATGATGTACAACGGGTCGCGCATTATTAATATCCTACACCATTAACTATGGACAATAAACCACACGTCAATACAACCGAAACCGTATTTATTCGCACCATTGGAATTGTTCTGAATAAGCCCAATGGGAGGAGAGATGTGTCATCGGCGCGATAAGATCCGGAGCGTCGCGGATAAAGGCGTCCTGTCGCTTTAAGGCGCGCGGCTCGGGGTGGACCCAGCGTCGGCTTCGACGCTCAGGAAGTAACTAAAACCACCAAAGATTCCCGCAGATTCCGTATCTATTGTCCCGATGTAACAAACGCCTTTTGTCACGCTCACCTACGCTTCGGTATAAGTACGTTTTGAGAGGATAATGCTGGATGGTCGCACTCATGAAATTCACCAGAGATTTGTGCAGGCTGCTGGGACTCGGGAGCGGTAAGAAAACGTCCCACTTTAAAAAAAAAAAAAAAAACTTTCTAAACTCGACCGCAAGTTAAATAGATCCCGTCTGCGATTAGTCACTCGCGTGCGACAAAGAGACATTGTCTCTCGATCCAACACTCGGTTCATTAAGCAGGTAATTCCTGACAATGTTTCCGATGGTGTCTCTCGTTAAGTTCACCGAACAACGAACACCCCCCCCCCCCCCCCCTCCTGCCAGTTTACACCCTCTCGCTTGCACCACTTTTAAAGTTTGCGCCGTCGGTGCCGAACAGCGTCTGCAGTAACGTGACTGTTGTTTAGCGTGATCTAAAACCAACTCCTACAGCCCTTTGAGTCCGTGACGACACCCAGAAAGCGAGCGTTAACTTTACATACAGGGTTCGCTTTACATAAAAAGGAGATCCGGCCTAGCGGCACATTCCTCGGTGCCCGTCGGCACGATACGGTGGCGCAGTGATCTCTTTTGCTCAAGTTATTTTGGCATCACACCTTGTTCCTCTTCTTGGTTGTGTGTGTGCGTGCGTGTGCGTGTGCGTGCGTGTGTGTCTCTAGTGTTTCGGCTCCGCATCCATCGATGTCGCAATTTTCACGTTGACATAGTCACCCGTCAGAGAGCGGATTGTTATTTTTGGAGGCTCCTCGTGATGACGCGCTGCCACGAGCTGTTCATGTTTGTGAAGATGCATGTTCTTCGTTTTTTTGATGATTCACCCCGTTCACATCTCGGCGTTGTGTAAACTGCTCCTTTCTAAAACCCCAGCTCTTTTATTGCCGATTGTTCTTCTCTTTCCCCGTCTCCTCCCTCAGTACTGCTGTACTGAGGTTAAAGTTAAGCCACAGACTATTTACTAAAAGGACTTTGGTTAAGCGCTCTTGTTGCTAATGGTGAACTCACTGCTTACTAAAGCTAATGAGACTTTGCATTGACAGTTATTCTTTTTGAAGATATCAGCTTATTGTTAAACAAAATGTTCACTAGATAACAGCAGAACAGTAAACACACATCGAGAGCAATGAGGAAGTCCTTCTCTTTGTCCCACAACACGTGTCGAATGCTGGTAAATAGTAAAATGTGTTATAGCATAGTCTTCTATTAACAGAGTGATTGTTGTCTGTATTGGACTGACATGCCAAAGCAGGGTGACACAAAGTTTATCATCTGCAGCTGAAGACGGGAGGAAGAGTCAACTTGCTCTCCCACAAGTGCTCGCACAGGGAACAAGGAGCTTGGCCTTGGTTCTTATCTCGACTCGTTTTGCAATATTTCATACCTGCTACTGTGTGTGTGTGTGTGTGTATAAAGGCTCAGTGTGTTGACCGCCATTTCCAGAGCACCGTAATACGTGCTTGTGTATTCGCATCCTGCTCGCAAGCAATAAATGGACTTTTACAACTCTGATCATTCATCAAGACCCTGTTTTTCTTATTAGGCAAACATCGAAACAAGCCATTCTCTTCCCCCGAACCAGTTTTACTGAAATATTCCACAACGTGCTTTAAGAGCGATGAAGAAGAAGAAGAGTTGCGCTCCCGTCAACGCTTCCTCCATAGTCATAAAATAATTGACTTTGTCACTACCGAGCGAGGGGAAATCCGACACCGCATAGAAACCTGCAGCGTCCGCAGGGTTTTGCTTTCTCTTCTGTTTGCGTTCGTCTGCTTGTCACTGGGCCTCGATCAGCTGCTGCATCATCTGCTCTGATCACCGCGAACGTGGCTTTGTCCTTTTAATTGTCATGATTCGCCCCTTTGTCTGATTTCCGGTTTCTGAATGCGACGCAGAGGAGAGCGGTTTAAACGGGTTCTTAAGAGCTGGCGTGCTGTGTATTTCCCATCAGGCACCCCGGTCCAGCAGCAGCAGCAGCAGCAGCAGCAGCAGGAGGAGCAGATGGACTGTGGTGCCACCAATCTTGACCCGAGTGATGATGCCACTCTGTCACAGGTAAACGGGTCGATCGACGTAGGCGTTGTCAGGGCTGCGAGGCCTAAAGGTGCAACGTGCAGTGTTCAATCGTGCCCGTTTTGTTCAGGATGCATTGATTGGCGAGGAGGACCTGAGTGAAGAGGAGAAGGCCCGACGAAGGGCAGAGCGGCGCAAAGCCAAGAGGAAGGTCAGCACACGCATCCTTGCGCATTTTAAAGGTCTTTTCAAGACTTGGGGGAAACGCTGCTGTTGTTATTATTATAAGTAAAGTCTGTTATGTTGTCCAAGTCGTGCATTTTCTGACTATGTCGAGTCTGTTTCAGCGCCGTCGAAAGCGTAAGAAGCAGGAGCAGGTGAAGCAGAATGACGGCGGCGAACGGGTAATAATCGCATCACTCCTTCTAGCGATCCACTCCACATTTGCCTCTTGGTGTAAGTAACTATACCGCCCTGCACATTAGGATGATGATGAAGACGAGGATGCGGGTGGAGAGTCTGAGCTGGATGAGAGCGAGTCGGAAGCGGAAGTTGGCGCTGAAGAGGAGCAACGAGGAAGGCAAAAAGAGGAGAAAAGGGAGGCAAGCGCCTCGCGCAACTTCATCGCCGCCGCTCCACCCGTCATGGCTCCCGAAGGCCTCCAAGGTCATCAGAGAGGCCAAACCAGATCCGCCGAAGAGGTAGAGGAAGTGTACCAGGGTGTTGTGCATGTATGCTATGAGCCATCGGTGTTCAAGGATTTAGAAAGCCACAGTGGAAAATATCACCTTTACTTTCCTCGTCTCTAGCCAGCGAGTGAGGAGGAGGAGGGGAGGGAGGGAGAGGAAGGAGGGAGTGCGTGTTTGTTATGAAAGCCCACACGCTTGTGGGCCCGGATGGTAAAACCCTCTTGTGTCCCACAGGAGCCAGAGTGGGACGTGAGCAGTGCCTTCTTTGCTAATGCTGCTAGCCACATCAAACCCAAAGGATCGAGCCGCAAGTCCAAAGAAAACAAGGAGAACGAGGCCAAGAGAGAGGTGAATGGATGCAAGGAGAGGAGGCGACGATACAGCGACGCCTCCCGCTACAACTGTCTGAGGAAAACATTGAAAATAATCAACAGTTTGTACGCATGTGATACCTTGGAACTGTGCCGAGTTCTCATTTGCGTACAAGTGGACTTTGGACTATCGAGGCCTTGACAACAGTTGTAATAAAATGTGTGTTTTTTGACCACGCGTATCTCCGCTATGGGAAGAAGCTTGGTGATTTAAAACAGCTGAGAACATTGTACGTAAAGGACAAAACAAAGCCGATTCTTCTGCCTTTAAGAGTGGACTTCCTGAACGTATTTGTTTGTCAGCGGTTCACATTATACATGTATCTCATTTGAAAAGTTAAGTCTCTAAACTCGACAACACTACCTGAATATGAACTGAAAAACATGATCTATTTGTTTTAAAGACAAATGGAACTGACACAATGACCAAGAAAAGCGCCTCACTGACGGGTAAGATATATATTTTTTTTGCATAACCGGGCACAAAACCAGCCTTTTTTATAAGTGATTCATTGATAAAAAACCCCTTTGCCTGAGAGGAAATGATTGATTTCACATTTGCTTAACGCAAGCATGTCAGCATGCAGGACTGCAGACAGTTGAGCCCTCTGGCTCCCGTCTCACTGGAGAATTATTGACGAGCGTTTCTTTCTTTTTCTCTTCTTCTTTTTAAGCAGAAAAGGGCATAAAGCTGGTGCAAGAGGGTCAGTACGCACAAGCTGCCTGTATGTTTACAGAAGCCATCAAATATGATCCAAAGGATTACAGGTACGTTGCATCTAGTTCATCAGGAAGTAAAATGCATCGATTTCAGGCCCCACAAAAAAAAAACTATTTTCGTTCGACTGTGTCCTGAAGGTTCTTTGGGAATCGTTCCTACTGCTATTACTGTTTGGAGCAGCACCCTCAGGCCCTGGCAGACGCTGAGCGCTCCATCCAGCTGGCACCAGACTGGCCCAAAGGACACTTTCGCAAGGGCAGCTCTCTCATGGGCATGAAGGTGGGTGTTTTAACATGTAAGCAGGTACCGCGTGAATGGCCTCTCACTCGTGGTGTGATGGGATGGGCCTTTGCTCAGTCTCACTCATTTCTGTGGGTCTTTATGTGCGTTGCAGCGGTACAGCGAGGCAGAGAAGGCCATGGAGCAGGTGCTGAAACTTGACCCAGACTGTGAGGAGGCTGTCAATGACCTGTTCAACTGCAAAGTGCTGCAGTTAATGGTAAATGCATCCTCGAACAAAGTGGCACGGTGTCTCTGATGAAAGCGTGGTAGCTGTAAATGAACATAACCACATTCTCCTTTTTGAGCTGTTTTTGTCAAATTTGATTTCTTTTTAATTTATTCATTATTTGTCTGTTCTTTCCTCAGGAGCTTGGTTTTGAAGAAGTCCAGAGTGTCCTTCTGCTGGAGAAGTTTTCCACCGTGCAGGCTGTTCTGGCAGCTTGTGCCGATGCTGCCAGGGGTAAGATCACATGTGCATTAAACAAGGCCAGCATTTTGTTTCCATAATAATTCCTACAGCCTTGTTTTTTTTTTTTTTTTTTTTTTTTTTTTTTTTTCTATGTCGGTGCTGCTTTTTTTGTTCTGCAGCTGGAAGCCAGGATCCGTCCGCTGTGCAACCGGGGTAGGCCGCGATTGGTTTGTTCAATTAAAGCCACGGGCTCGGCAGGCTTTCAACGAGTCGTCCGTCCGAGCTGTGATTTCGTTGCTTCCGGTGACATTCTTTTTCTTTGTCTTTCCTCAGAAGTCCCTGCCCATCGCTGTGGGTGGGAAACGTGACAACAGAGTTAACTGAGAAACACATAATGGACCTTTTTAAAATGTAAGACTCTAGTCCGTTACAAACTGAATATATAACCTGAAATGACTCTACATAAACACAATGTACTATCGCAAATTGAATTTCAGAAAACAGTTGTGTGTGTGTGTGTGTGTGTGTGTGTGTGTGTGTGTGTGTGTGTGTGTGTGTGTCTACTATTTCACCAAAGCGGGGTTTGCATTTCAGGTATGGTGAGATCGAGAGTGTCCGCGTTCTGCACGAGAGATTCTGCGCCTTCGTCAACTTCAAGGACGCAAACATGGCTGCTCACGCCATGGAGAGACTGAACGTGAGTACTCGCTCGGCCCTCCCTCCTTTTTTTTAGCCCCTGTCCTTTTTCTGGAGAATATTTCCCTGGACTTAGAGGTGCGCGTGTGCTTCGTACCGCAGGGTTATTGTATTGAAAACACGCGTTTGGTGGTGCGCTACCCCGACCGCCGCCCGCAGAGGGTCGTCCCCTTCCCGCTGAGGACCTGTCTGCCTGTCTCGCAGCAGGCCGGCGCCGCTGTCGGGTGAGAAGCACTTCAGCATCACGTCGCAGCGCTCTGCACCTCCCAATTAGGAGCGCCGTTTCGATTGTTCCCCTTTTTCTCCTCTCTTTCGAAGACCCCGGCGGCGCGGCCCGGTGAACGGAGACCAGTGTTACTTCTGGAGAACCACCGGCTGCCATTTTGGGGACCAATGTCGATACAAACACATTCCCGATCAGAAGGGCAAGGACAGGAAGCCGTGGCAGCCCTGAGCGGTTTACACACGCGCCTCCTCAGCCGGCAGGGAACCCGACGGAGCCGCTGCTCACTGGACCAGGTTCTCTGGGCTGTTTTATACATACTTGTCGCAGGACGGACTGGACTAGTCGACCGGATCGGAGCCAGATGTGGCTGGCTCTAAGGCAGGCGTAGTCACACATGGATCGGGGAGAGAACCTGTTTATTTTTAACTAAACGATATTGCTCTGCAGAACGACGTTAGCCGGAGGAGAGCAACATAATGAACTGAGGTATTCTTTGTTTTGAATAAAAATCTTGGATCTCACACGGGGACCTACTCCAGCTTTAGGAGCCACAACTTTGCCTCGCAGATGTGCAGCCTAAGGAGGAACTGAAAAAGTAAGGACTCCTGTCATGTGGCGCAATAATTAAAGAGCTCAGCATGTTTGTTTTCTTCAGGTTCTCCGGTGATGATCCTGTTGGACCTTCCTTCTTAAGAAGTTCCATCACAACTCTTTGTTCCTCCCCTGTTTATATGAAACTGTATTCCTCCACCCATACTTCAACTTCCGGTCTGAGAAGCTGGTTTGTAAAAAAAAACCCGAGCACATGAGGTCCTTTTTTTTAGAGAATAAGCTACACAGGCCCAGATTTATGCCTTTTATACTGTACTGCGTAGCATTTGTTAAGATTATCCTATTTTGGTACATAGACTGAAGAACTAGTTTTCTTGAGGATTTGTAAGTATGAACTGGATGTATATTCCCATTTGATCTATTGGCCGCCCCATCAGTTGGAGTTTTGAATGCTTTATGGTTATGCAAGACAATAACACCCAACTGTTTAATGCATTAACAGGTTCATTGTACAGGACTGTGTCACTAAAAAAATATCCAGCCATGTGCAGACGGACATTCATGGACATGTGTAACAGTGTTTTTAACCTTTTTAGGACCTCCATTTCAGTATTTCAGTATACCAAAGAGGGCTTCATCTGCTTCCTGCATTAACAACCGCCTGGTTTAATGAGTTTCAACACTAGGTAGTGCATTTAACCCCATCAGCATCTGCCTGTATTGCCCACTAGATACTGATCACATCTACAACACCTGGTTAAGGTCCTCACTACATTAACCAGTAAACTATGCAGAATAGATGAAAGTATTTATTTCCTTTTTTTTATTTTTTATTGCTACTTTTTTCCAGAACAGAACTTAAGAGCTGAAAACTGGTTTTTAATGTTGTGGCCTTTTGGGGTTTTGCTAAATCCCTTCATAGAGGACCGCATTATTAAGAGCCAATTGGTGCAAGCACTTTCACATGCTGTACTTTCGCTTTTTTCGTGTTTGCTTTCATGCTTTTGTGGCAAAAACTTGTGAAAAAGTATTATGGACACCAAACTTTGAGGACTGCACTTGAACTTGTTTCTGTTTTGATTGTTTATGACGAGGCATTTCTTGGCAGACTACTGAAATGCATTGGATGTTTCCATAGCCACATTTTATTTACTTATGACCCTTATTTACTTATTACATTTGAGCTATTTGGATTGTTGCTTTAAATGTTTCTACCTTGTTCAAAAACGCATTTTTAATTATGATATACACATTGATGACCAGAGCTCTGCAAACCTGCTAATCTTTCAAATATTTTGTATTATTGTTACTGCACTGCAAAGAGTATTTTATATTTAATAAACGTATTTGAAAAACATATTTCAGTGTCTCTACATTGAATTGATGGCACAAACTGTCTTTAGTAATGAAATTGTTCCAGGTGTGTGTATGTGGTTTTCCTGCCTTCCACCAGGGGGTGTTGTTTGCAATGAAATATGGAACCAACAAGCCCATCCGTGCACACGCATTTGTCTTTTATGATCTCCAGGAACCAAGTTGTTCCTTTCAGTCACACCTGATTCCTCACAACCGAGAAGGTGTAAATCAAAGCGGCCTTTCAAAATGTATAAATAATGCAATTTCAGAAAATCTACAGTTTAGCATTTACAAAGGAGGTTCGATTGTGAAATGACAGATGCTGTTTGTATTGCGTTGAGTCTTGATTCATCTTACTACGTTTGGGACATTTTGGGCTCTGATGCTTTTACGTCTCTTCTGACTTTGTAAAAGTGTCCCTTTTTCAATGGGATGCATTTCCTTTTTTCTTTTAATGGAAACTGAATGGTGTCTTAAGGATTACATGTGAGTGGACGTTTGAAGGTATGCACTCCTGATTTAGCCCACTTTAAAGGTTCTGGTAAAGAGGGCCTTTGGGCTTATGAGGTCGCGCTCTATGCTGCTTTCTGCAGTCTCAACCCTTGAAGCAGTACAACATATCTTCTATACAGCACGCGCCTATACATGCTGCAAGCAAAAGCATTACGAAAGCCCGGGTAGACGGCACTGTGGGGTGGCGGGGGCGAGGTGGTGCTGTCGCTTGAAAAGGCCCTTGTTTATTGTTGGAGAGCATGTATTTATTTCATGCCTCCACAGATTGCGGGTAAGGGCAGAGCCGCTTCGGCCGGCGTAATTAGAGAGCTGGAGAGTGAGAGAGTGAAGGTTTTGCCACTGAGAGCTACCTCGCTGCAGTCCTCTTCGCCCCGAGAGCCCAGCGAGGCACACTCGGAGCTGTTAAGTACTGGCACACAGGCAGGGACACCTGTCTGGTCTAGTTTAATTAGTCTAATTCGCAACAGTGAATCAGATGGTATAATTAAAGAATGTCGCACACAAGCCGACGAGTTGTATTTTTAACCTTTTGCACCCTCCATTTCCTTTTTCTTTATTTAAACAGCTCCCTTTCTTCTCTTTGCCGGCCCTGTAGATCCCTCTGATTTGGCGGCGCTAATAGAGGGTCTGCTCTTCCTGTTCGGGTTTACCAGTCAGGGAGGGACCACCACCCTGCCACCCAGTCGCACCATTAGTCGCACGCACAAATATCCCAATTACAGCTCCAAAGTTTACATGACGTGCACACAAATACACAAGTATGTACCATGTCATCCTCCCCCCCCCCTTTAAGAACACAATATACAAGTATGTAATATTACGGTCTTGGTTCATGTTCCACTTCCTACCTTCCCTGTCATGATTGTAATTCGTCGTGTCTATGAATACTCTGCCCACTGAGGTCGAAAACTGGAATACAGTTTATCAACAAAACACCCGGAGGCCCAAAATGGGCATGTAGCTAAATGTGCCCCCGGACCGTCCCAAAACGACTCAAAAAATAAACAAACAAGATTAAAACACGCCGAAAAGGCCCCGGAACACATCAAGAGGAAACCGAAATGGGAACAGGAGGGAGCACTGAAGTGATCTCGGTCAGAAAGGCATAAACAAGGTTTTCCTAATTCTGCATCTGGAGCTACACTGATGACTAAAATCCTTATGCATTCTGTACCATGATGATAGGTTGGCCCGTTGTAACAGAGTCGCGGGCGGCGGTGGTGTTTGGCACATTCTCATCAGTCACGTGCGCCACGGCTACGCTGAGGCCGGGCCCATTTTAGACTCGGTGGTTTGTGGCCATCTCGACAAGGAAATATCTGCCCTGTGGTGTGGGGAGCTTCTTTAAGACGCTTGGAGCTTGATGGTTAAAAACTATTCTGGAACCAGATTCCTTCCTGTTGGTACATTTACACACGTTCCCCCGTAGGGTTTTGTAACGCTGAGAGAGTGCAGTTGCGTAAACCGCCTCATCAGAGAAGAGAAGGTGTAGAGAGGCCAGGGAAACTCAAATTTGGTCCTGAAATGAGTTTAATAATGTATTAAGTCAATTCCTGCCGAGGTGCTGAACGACGCGTCCTAAAAGCGAAGAGTCCTCTGGTTGCTGGAGTTTCATTCATCATCAGAATCGCTCACCTGTGAGGGAAAAGCTGAGCTCCTTCAGCGGTGCTTAAATGTATTCAACCCAATTTACACAAATGTCAGTAAAGAAGTTCATATGGCAATCCTCCGTCAGCGGTGGATTTTTAGATTTTATAAGAAAGCGGTTTGAGAATTTTTCAGGCAATTTACGATCCAATAAACTATAACTACTACTACTACTATAACTTTACATTTTAGCGCTTGAATTATGTCAGAATCAGATACCCGCAGGGAAAGAGAGCGCATGCTGGAGGGAGGGATGTAGGGAGAAGGAGGGCAGAAGGGAGGATTGACTAGGGAGAGCATTTAGGAGCCACCCTCCTTCACTCAGTCACTCGGAGTCTGGCCAGTGACTTTCACCACTCCGAGCATTTGCTGCTCGCCAGGTGAGTGAACTTTCACCTTACCTCCCACCCTTCCTTCCTGCTGAAGAATAGTTACTTGTTAATTTCTTAGTTAAATTCATTTTTGTTGCTTGATTTGTTTAATATATGTGTGTTTTGAGTGTGACAGGTGTAGAGATGCTTTGTTTCCTTTCTGGATTCTTTAATTTAGTTAAATTCAAGCCAAGGTTCAATATAGTTCAGAATAAATATTTATTGTGTCTCATTGAAAGAAGCAGT
Organism: Apeltes quadracus; assembly: GCA_021346845.1. Classification (NCBI taxonomy): domain Eukaryota; kingdom Metazoa; phylum Chordata; class Actinopteri; order Perciformes; family Gasterosteidae; genus Apeltes; species Apeltes quadracus. The sequence goes on from CM037922.1 coordinate 8,316,559, forward strand.
AACAAGACCAACCTAATCATGCTTTACAGAGGTCAGTTTGTAAAGTCTGTTTGTTTGTTTGTTTTTGTTTTTGTTCGTTTAGAACTTTATGGTCACGGTAAATAAACTGATTTTGTGTAAATTGCGCTGGGTGTTCATGGTATGCAGGGATTTCGACTGTTTCCACTACTGTGTTTTACTTTGTGACACCAGTTAAAACCTGCCTCAGTTTCTGTCTGGTTAGTGAGCCTCACGGGATGTTTTTTCATTTTTGTAATTGCGACACTGAGGTGCGTTGATGTATCTTTAATTATACGTCTAAGTTTGACACGTGTAAAAAGCGAGACTGTTCATTTTATGCGTTTTGGCTGCTGGGCTCGTGAGTTAAATCAAACGTGGGACACAAGTATCATCTCTCTCACCGTGACCTTTTTTTTTTGGACATTGAATAAACTACCTGAACTATTTTGTCCAGAGGATGTCACCGTTAGTCCATTGAACAACCTCCTGGCAGGATACCTTCAGTCTAACTGAAGGGAATTAACAAGTCTTTATCCCTGGGAGCGACATATCTAAAAGGAGTGATAGATGATTCCCATTACAGAGAAAATGAGCCTGTGCTTAAACTGACTGCTTAATTGACAAGAAAGTTAAATTACTCCACCGGTCAATGTCACACGAGTGATCAGAATAACTACTGCATTAAATAAAGACACGAGAAACATATTGAATCATGCAGTGTTTCCATTCTTACCTGCAGACCTCCATCCCCTCAGTCACGATGACCTGCACCCTCTGCTTGAGCTCCCCTCTCCTCCTCCTCTTGCTGTCCCTTTCCTGTCCCGCCAGTGCTGAACCTCAGCGGACCACGTCCTCTCAGCGCCGGGCGGCCAAGGTGCGCTTGGCGGGCAACAATGCGCAAGGGCTGCACGAAGGCCGCGTGGAGGTGCTGCACAACAACACCTGGGGGACCGTCTGCGATGATGAAGTGGACATCCAGATGGCCAACGTGGTGTGCCGTGAGCTGGGCTTCCGGAGCGCTGTGACGTGGGCGCACAGCGCTCAGTACGGAGAAGGAGCAGGTGAGAGTGCTTCCCTGCACCAAATGACAATGAAGGCGGCGGGGAGACATTTTACTGGTTAAAAGGTCAGCATTTTCCTGGTGGCCAAAGCCGAAACCATCTTGATAGTGTGAAACAGGTTGTGATTGGAGCAGGGAAATCACAGGTTTGAACCACGACCTTAACACGGGCTGCAGTCCAAGTCGAAATGCCTGCCCTGAAAAAGGCCTGTTGAATTATTGGGCATTCTCTTTCATTATATTGAAGACACCTTAGACTCAATGGCTGGCTTCCATTTTAGTTTATGGCAACCTGTACCGTGTAAAACTTCAATGTTACAGTGTGTTACCCCTACTACACACTGAACGTAAGGCTTCATGAAAAGTCCTCCAATTAAGACATCCAAAATAAGTAACATCATAAAGTGACAAAGAAAACGTGTTGTGGGATTGGAGCCTACGTCTCGTTAACGTTGCCTGGCGGGCTGGCGGGGCAAATAATATGGGCCAAAATGGGCATTTGTTTTAGAATAATGACAGCATTTGCTTAACAGACTTGTGCAACACTTGCTGTGGTTATGCACATTCTTTAGTGCTTCTTTTAAATCCAAATTAAAGAGAAGGTTGAGTGGATTTAGGGATCTACAGCCTCCTGCCTTGTTAAATACTATGTAACTAGCGTTAAACACACTGCTACGTGCAACCTTCAATAAGAGTGCCAATAAAAGTCAAGTGTTAGGTGTTTAGGACCTGATCGGGCCCTTGTGCCCGTCTGTTCTCACCGAATAAAGTAATGCTTGTTTATTCTCACACAAGGCCCAATATGGATGGATAACGTGCGCTGCGACGGCACAGAGCAGTCTTTGAAAGACTGCAAACACAACGGTTGGGGGGTGAATGACTGTAAACACTCTGAAGACTTGGGGGTGGTGTGCACCCCGGAGCTAAGGCCGGACCAGACGGCCGGTAGAGGTCACACCCCCGCTGCTGACAGGCCCAACGGCAGCCCTGCGGCCCAGTGGCAGGGCCTCGTGGCCACCCGCAGGCACCCAGGGTATGGCTATTACGGAAACGGACATCGAGACGAGACCCCCCGGTTCCAAAGACACCACCAGGTACAGCAGCCTGATTCTTCTCCATGGCTGTTTTATTCTCAAAAAAGGCCTCTAACACTGGATGTGATGTGCATCTTCCCAAAGCGTCACAGTAAGGTGCAAATCGAGGAGGTGCGTCTTCGTCCCATCCTCATGGCGACCAAGAGGAAGACCCTCATCACAGAGGGCGTGGTGGAAGTGAAGCATGCTGGAAGATGGAGGCAGGTTTGTGACCTCGGGTGGAGCGTCAACAGCAGCCGAGTTGTGTGCGGGATGCTCGGCTTTCCGGAGGCCACCCAGCACAATGTCAAATTGTACAAGTGAGTATACATCTTCTTCCTTCCTGTCAGGTACACTGAACTCAGGTTATTGGATTACGCTTCACGCCATTGACTGTAGTCAACACGGTTGCCGTTCATCCCATTGAGGACAAAAACTCATCCCGTAGAATAGGAAAAAAAACCCAATGTGGCATTCCATTTAGAGCCCCTCTCAGTAAAAGCCTTTTGTTGGGCTTATCTTCCTCCCCCAGCCACTTCTGCCCCGTGTGCCCCTTTCCTCCGCGCTGCTTTCCTTGGCCTCAGGGTGATGATTAAGGAATACCCGTCCCTTCCCTACTGCACTTTCTCCCCACCTCTCTCTCAAGGCACACTACCTCTCTCTCTCTCCTTTCCTGATGCTATCTTCACCTTGCAGCTCTCAGACAAACAGTCTTACTTTAACTTTTAGATTCCAAAGCTGAGGCGCATTGATACAGTGTGTGGGACGGAGGTGACTATTGGAAAGTGGGAGGAGGGCGTTCTATTGGCAGTGCACCTTCTTGGAGCATAAGTCAGTCATCTCTTCACTTTTGCAGCTCACTTTAATAGTGTGTGTCACATGCTGCCAGTGCGTTTAATGTAGTAGCGCTGGATGGTATAATAGTGCCATAATTACTTAAGGGAACATGGAAATGGGTTCAACGTTTATTTCACATCAAAAGTTCAACTGCTCAGTTTCTCTGTTTCACTAGTGTTCAACTTGGCTTTGTGTCCATAGGACTTTCCTGTTTAAAAGACACTATCTAGAACAAACTAATTAGCATTGTCAAGAGTTCAGGCCACCACTTTTTATCCCAGCATAAACACTGGAAAGGGATCCAACATCTGTCCAAATGTAACAAAATTCACCCACCCACACAAAGGAAGTTGACTATTGAAAATATTATATTTCGTTTGATTGGCCTGCAAAAAAAACGAAACCAAGACAGCTATTTCCTCCTGTCTTCAGTCTTTCTGCTAACTGAAGCTAATCTCCTGGTGGGTGATGTATGTGCCATCAATCTTGAAAAGAGAGTGATTTTTAAAAATGGCAAACCTTTCCTTCGTTGAAGTGTTGAGGTTAATTCCCAGCCACAGCCTGGACACGCGCCTGGAAACACTTCTCCAAGGAGACATGTTCTTAAATGCATTGTATTTAGGTGTCTCCTACAGTGCCGGCCCGAGCCTCTTGGGGGCCCTAAGCAGAATTTTATTTGGGGGCCCCCCTCCCACCACGCACAGTCAGCTGTGCTAGAAGATACAAAACTAGGGATGCTTGCAGGATAAGCGAACTAAGCGGGTGCTTGGGGCCCCCGAGCACCCGCTTAGTTCGCTTATGCCTTGGGCCGGCCCTGGTCTCCTATATTTCCTCTCTGACGTTAGAGATTTGTATGGCCCTTCTCTTCTACCACAGGGGGACCACACAATGGCAGATACTTACTGCTACTATAGGAACGAATAGTGTCTGACTATTTGATGTCCTCAGCGGAGATCTGGTTCCTGCAGCGCAGTCGGACAAGCGATTCACAGTTGGCTGTTTCCTTCCCTTTCTTGCCCAGAGTTATTCTGACTCATCTGGCAACAGACCACATGATTGTTGACTTTTTAATTACTTTGGAAGTATTTTTCAATTTCGAGCCATCCGACTCATTTATTAGAGCACTGGCTTTCCCGCATCGCAGGTGGGATTTTCTATCGCAGTAGAGATTCACCACACGATCATAGATGAGAATTATAAGTAGTTGTTGGGTGAGGATTAGATTGGATTTGTATGGATGTCACATAAAAGATTTGGCTGCTCCCCAAGAAGGGAGCTATGCCGGAGGAGGACGGGGCTGCTGTAGCTTGAAGGACTTGGCCTGAAGCCTGCGGGGAACCTACTCGCCGTTGTTTCTAAATCTTCTCCTGCGGTCGAGAAAAAACTTAAACAATAGCACTGCATGGACTCTTTTAGCCTCCAACTGAAGCCACAACAACGTGCTTACTCAACATATCCGCTTCTAAATGTACAGTGAAAGGCTTGGGCGGGCCCATATCATCTTTACTGGGCACGTACATTATAGGGCCTCGGCATTGAAGCGGTTGTGACTTGATACATCTTGGTCTGCTGCTGCAGCTTCCAGCTGCCTGGAACCACGATGATGTGTTTGTTTCCAAATCTGTACCTGTTTTCCGTCTCCGCAGATAGTTGTTGTCTCTCTAAATGTGTGTTTGACCTCAGGTCCATGGCGTATCATCAACGCCTTAGCTGCTGGCGAAAAGTGCATTTTCTGTAATCAAGTTGTCTTACAGTGTTCGGTTTTAAGGATGAAAATTGTTATTTTATCGGGATGTTCGCGTACAACTTGCAGTTACAACAGAGAATTCTTGCAGTATGCACATACAGCTGTTTTAGCCTTTACTTATGGGTAATTGTAAGGATTGCCCTCTGACTGAAATTTCCACTGTAATTATAATGAGTGTAAAAAACATGAGCAAAGTTAAGGACAAACGATGCTTTATGTAACATATTCCACTCAAACAGTTGCCAGAGAAGTTTAGGATTGTATTGCAAGGTTTGGCCAAACTTAGCCAGTGACCCTCCTTCCCAGTTTCTCCATCTTACTCCAAGTACTCTCAGAAGTCCCGGACCGTGCCGTGTCTCTCGCCTCCCTGTGTCTCTTGGACGAGACTCTAAAGATGCTGTAATTACAGGTTGGTCCGGACGAGGCTCTCCTTGGTTTCAGCTGAGAGTGAAAAAAATACACCCCCAATTATAGCTTTGTGTGTGTGTGTGTGTGTGTGTGTGTGTGTGTGTGTGTGTGTGTGTGTGTGTGTGTGTGGGAGAGTAAAACATATGACGGAGGAGGAAGAGAGTACCAGGAGAAAGAGGAGATGGAGGGAGAGCACATGATTTTCGCTAGCTCGTGTGAAATATGTCCAATTACAGCTGCAGTTTGCGGCGCGGCCCGCTGAGTCAGCAGCTGTCTGTCTTCCTCTGTCGCTGTGCTGATTTGGGAAATTAACCGGTATTTTATTTTTTAAATTGTGTTTCAGCTGAAATTCTCTTGAAGGTATAATTTTCCAGCTTTTATGTGACATCTTGAGTGAGTGATAGTGGCTTACCTGTGTGACGTCCTTGTGATCCTCCTCAGTGACCTTCTCTCTAATTTATTTCAGGATCGTTTCATTTTTGTGGCTATTTTTGTGAACTGGATAAGATTGAAGACCGCCCTTCAAAACTGACTTTTATACCGTAAGCATTTGTAGTTCTCAGCTCATGCTGGTCTGCAAAGGGAATATTGATAGAACTATTTGAGAGACAAGATCACTCTCAAAGTAGGAACAAAAAAATATTCAGTATTCTTTATAGGAAAAATGTATTTCTTTGGCCTTTTTTCATTTGTAAGCCCAAGGTCACGATAATGTCTTGATGAGCCCGGCAAAAAATATTTTACAGTGTCTTAATACCTAATGATCTGAATAAGGAGCCTGTAAACCAAAGCATAATGGTCATATAATGTAGCGTTCTTAGGACTCATGGCGTAGTGTATAAAAAGGTCAATATCTTTAGCAATTTCTTTCAGCTGCATCGATTAAAAAAAAAAAACTGTTATAGTTACATAGATTATTAAAGGGGAAAGAGTTAATGTCATTGATGACAACAACAATATTTAAGATAGATTTACACCCTGTTTTTTTTAGGACCAATCTTTAGGCCTTTTTATATTTAAAACCAGCCCAGAATTTATTGGGTTTATGTTTTACATAAAACCAGACGAAATCAGGGTGATGCAACCCAAACAATGGTGTAATGTTTGTCTTGTAACAGGCCGGTGGGACTGCCTATCATTAGCCTCTGTTCTTTTGGCTCCACAACAAGTGCTGAAAACTCAGTTTGCATCCTTGAACAAGGCTGATGAAGGCTCTGCAGGTGGAGAACAAACTAATACGGAGGGTCTCAGCTCATTGCATCAGCACAATGCCACCGCTCACGTGACCTGCTACAGTTACATTTATTTATATAGATTTATTAGTTAAGAACCAAGACACATCTTTTTTATGATGTTATTTATTTTAAAAAGTGACATATTTGCATAGTTGTATCTCCATTGAATGAAGTTCAACATTAGCAAATACTGGCTTTGGACAAATGTTGGCTGAAGGTATCATTTATAGCTTGTAGTGGTCCTACTGAAGACAGATAATCGTCAGCTGATTGGTCGGTGGTGAGGTCACAAGCGTCACAGACATTCTTGTGTGAATGACCCTCTGTAATTAGCGGTGTGGATAAATGTGTTTTACATTAATATTATTATTATTATATTTTTTACTCAAACGCAAAAGTGTTAGTTGAGGATTTCTCTGGTGTAACAGATGTGCATGTGTGCGATGGCGTCTGCACTTTGCAGTGGTTTGAGGATGTACTGGCTCGGGCTGTGTGGCATGTCTGCTCCGCTTGTCTGCTCCGCTTGTCTGCCAAGAGAACAGAAAGCTTTTCCTCCCCACAGCTCCACCGAGTCTGCCAGTGCACGCGGTGCAGGAATCTGGTTCTGCCATTGCTCCGACATGCAATGTGTTGCCAGAGTTATGTTTGTACATCGTGCTTAGTAAAACCTTGTTGGTTTCCCCAGAAATGTTTTACATCACTGCAGTTGAATGTCAAGATTTTTTTTACTTTTCGAGGTTCAACATGTCGTTTTTTTTGTCTCTTTTTTAGTCCCTGTTTCCTGTAGTTAGTGCAAGCTCTGTAATATTGCAAATTAAGCGCTGATGTCTTATATTCAAACGGTCCATTTAAATTAAAGTTGATTTTATTTAATGTAATGTGATTTAGGTGAAAATGACCCAACAGCACATTCCTGTTCAACACGCATCCTTATGTTGGTGACAGGAAGTACTTTACCACTTACTCTCAACGTCAACATAGTAAATAGCAAGCAGGCCAGATGGAAATATAAGCTACTGAAGCAAGAAGGGGAGACACAAAGTGAAGTAGCTAAAAGAGAACGAGAACATCTCATTTTACACACCACAAAGCCACACTCGTAGCTCCATCTGGTTTCATACACAACGCACACATGTGTATGGAGTTTTAGGACTCATCTTTTTGATAAGGCCTGCGTCTGAGCCGTAACTATTTGAAGTCATCACCAAGTGGCCCAGCAAGAAGACTCTTCTAGTAATAAGCAAGTGGATGTGTTTGTGCCACTACTAAATCCCTCCTGTGTGGCCACGTTTCATATAAAACAAACAGCAGACGCTACAGCAGTGAGCCAGGTCACCTCACAGGGCGATACGGCACGTGTGTCTGTGAACCTCAACAAATATACAACGCTAACATCTGTTCTTTGGTTCCTTTGCAGGAAAATATGGGATACCAAGGTTGCAGATCCTTTAACAAGGTAATAAAAAGACAAAACATGCTTTTTTTTTTACCTCAGTCATTTTATAACTAACTAAAGTTGAACATTGAGGTCCTACATGAACACAATATTTTGTGCGCTAATCAGACTTGGACTCGAATGTGATTTCAAGTGTTGTTGTTATGTTGCCAGCACGGCCAATCACATTTGATCAAACCAAAGCCAGACAGTTCTAATGAAGCAGACTGGCCTTTATTGGTTTTTGAAGGCTGAACTCTTAAATAACATTTCCTGTTATTGAGAGTCACTGAAGATTTAAAACCAAGTTACCAGGTGCTATAAGAATATATCACAAAAAACTGTGTTTTCTTTCCAGATTGAGCATCATGTCGAAGAAAAAGGGATTCTGGGTAGAAAAGGTCCACTGTCTGGGTACTGAGAACTACCTGTCAGAGTGCCTTTCTCAGCTGTCCATCCCCCGTAGTCCCAGTCCTTGTAAGAACGGGAGACATGCAGTTGTAAAGTGCGTGCCGGGACCTCAGTTTGCTCGCATCTCGTCAGGAAGACCCCAGGCCCCCCATCCCGCTGTGGTAAAGACACATTCAGTCCCGTCGCACACTGAGTTCACCACCTTCACATAAAGGATCGGATGACTTATTTCCACCATTGTTGCCCTTTGCTGCCCGTCACAGCCAGTGCGCCTGAAGGCGGGCCCCAGGCTGGGCGAGGGTCGCGTGGAGGTGCTCCGCGACGGAAAGTGGGGGACCATCGTGGACCACATGTGGGAAAGACCCGCCGCCAGCGTGGTGTGCAGAGAACTGGGCTTCGGCAGTGCAAAGGATGCCCTGAGTGGAGCCTTTATGGGTCAAGGTGAGCGAGAGACCTGCTGTTGCTCAGAGCGAAACGCTTTCAGATGAAACAGACCGGAAATTCTGGTGAATTCCACATTTAATCTCGATCTTTTCAGTCTGCAATTTGGGTGTCTGCGTGTGTTTATTGTGCGTCATTGCATTCCAGAGAAGACAGGGCGACTTTTTTTTCAGGATTTTGCTTATCTAAAAGGTGCTGCACCTCACAGATCAGATAATACGTGGGCATGTGTGTTTGTCTGCCTGTGTGTGTGTGTGTGTGTGTGTGTGTGTGCGTATGTTAACTTATGAAGCAACGCATGTTCCCGGGGCACCAGCTGCCCAAACACACTCACTCACAAACTGTAACACTATAAGCCATGGTGGTTTACACTGGCTTTGGGTTATTAAAGCCACGGATATCATCTAGCTGGCTTCAAGCAAGTTTTTCATTCACTCCCTGAGTTCTGCGGTTCTTTTGCCTTCGATTTCAATTTTTCCTCTTTGGTGATGAACAGACCAAAGTCACTGTCCAGCTGCGTCAGCGGTGTCCCCACCCTCATGAGATGTGAGAACAGCTCCTCAGGATTGGGTGTAGTCTCTAATCATGCTTATTGAGATGAAATGTGGAATGACAGACTGCCGGTTTAGTTGTTCTCTGGATCATAGGGTATTTTTGTTTGCGTTAGATCAGTTCTTTTTACATTTCAACCACTTAAATTGGGTTTTCCCGGGATGATGTATGTTATCCTACCTTCTTTTTGATGAGTCGAACAAGACCAGCATCTGGTCCAGGTGGCTAATCTCGCGAGACTTTTATTGCCTCAGGATCAACGCCCCTTGTACTTTGGCTTTCAGTCCGCTTTTGTTCAGGTTCATCCTGGTTCCAGCAGTCTGAGGCAGAGAGGTGTCAGGAAGGTACATTAAGCTACTTATATGTATGTATAGGCAAGCCCTTGCTTGTGTATCTGATACGGTGTGTAAAATCAGTCTTTACAACAAGACTAGGCTTCGGTTTGACAACTGATGTTTTTACTCATTACTTCACCAGATTGTTTTTAAGCCGTGAAGATGAGTTAGTCGGTTTGGTTGGCTAAAACTTTGTATAATTACCGGAGTTTATTATTCCTGGACGTCACAACCCAACATACTCTCAACATTTTCTATAAAAGACGGTCGAATTGCGACTTTAACAACATCGGACTGAGGCCATCTTATTAGGCGCTTGAACAAAGGTCGTATTATTTGCTCGTGCCATCACGGAGCTTAATGTACTGTGGCTGCAGATTTGTGGTGCTGTATGTTCACGTTGTGCCTGTGATTTGCCGAGCGGTCTCTCAGTTGATGAGACCGTGATATGACCCTCTGATCTATCTCCACCCTCACCCAGCCCATTTGCACTGTGCACATGCATAAACCAAAATAGCAGGTATGCTTGGAGATTCTTTACGCCCAAGACCTACCGCTTTGCGTTTCTCGTTGTGCAATAAAAGGGCCCATTAACCACTTCACATACGTAGCGAACGCACATTTACAGACACACACCCACACACAGCACTCTCCCTTTTCCTCCGCCTCTGTCTTACACTATTGGAGTATGATTGGACTTCAAAGTCCTCATGGCGCCCTTTCTATAACGTGCACCCCGTTGGACATTTTACTGACATGTAATTTTCCATGTGCTCGAAGGCCACATAAACACAGGGCTATATGGAAAAGGTCGAAAATAGACTCTTTGATAGAACAAACCCTCACTGCGAAAGACCTTCTGAAAGAGTGAATTATTTAAAAAAAAATTTGCTTTGAGTTTTGCTTTGAAAAATGATGAATGCATTCTGAATGAAACTCAAACACAGCTGCCAGATAAACATATTTTCTTCAGTCAGCCTGGCAACGAGATCCCACAGAGGCTCATTTAGTTATTTATGATGACTAACTGTGATTACGGTTTTGGTCGACTGGCTGTTGGGCTGGTGAGGGGGGGCGGTCTGCTAGTCAGGGACTCGTGCTTTGAATGTGGTGTCACTTATCAGATTTGTTGAAACACGCACAAATGCACTTACCTGCACAATATAGTCGGCATGCAGTTGCTCAGAGGCCCATATTATCCTCCTCTGGGATAAGTAGTTGTGTCCTTGTTGTGCAGCTACTATTGACAGAGGAAAAGGAGACATGCTGCTTTCTGCTGGTTTGGCTCGCCTGTTTACAAACTTACATGATTTTAGCGCTTGGCTAAGAAACACATCTAACTGACGGCACAGTTTATGTGGGAAGGATTGAAAGAGACGTTGCATGGAAATAAATTCACAGACTACATGAATGTGCCTAAAACAGTGTGTAATTTCAGACTGTAACTTGTAACCACCAACCAACTATTTATACTATTCTCAACAAGAATGTGACTTATGTTTCCATCCCCTTCAGTCAATTTTCTAATTTGTCCAAATGACTTGTGGCATCTGCCAATTTAAATTATATGGTAATTAAATTCAATTGGATTCTAAAAAAATACCACGTTTAAGCTACCAAATGGATTTTATCCCTGAATGTTGCTCTCATAGCTGAATCGGTCTGTCAATCTTTAAGATTTTATGATGAAGTTCATCATTTGATCTTTTGTGAAACGGATGTCCGTGGGAATTAAAGTGAAGAAAATATCTCTCTAAATGTATCATGACTGTAATCAGTGAGGACCTCCTTCTCTGATCAACATTGTTATTTTACTGTAAAATGTTGGTGGTGAAGTTCACAGTATACACAGTGGAGTGAAACATCGGGCCTGTGTGTGTGTGTGTGTGTGTGTGTGTGTGTGTGTGTCTGTATGTACAGTTTCCCGGAATTTATTTCTGCTTTTTGTGGATGTCCGTAACTCTTCTTTGATCAATTTGAGGATCCCTGAGTGTGCCCTGTGTTTGTCATGATAAGTTAAACATTGGGGGTTTGGATGTGTCTTTTCCACACGCATGGACTCACGCGTCGACCGGTATGGACGCAGACCCACAATCTACCCAAACCACCACAGAGACCGTTTGAGTTACCGTTTTAGCTTCCTTCCCGCTCTTCCTTCTCGTTTTTTTTTGCTTTTTTTTTTATCACCCCCTAGTTTTTTGTGGTTTGGGGTATGTTTATTTCAATGCTGCCTTGGTGCAAGTGTTCAGTTTGTGCCTTTAGTTTTAAGAAAACACAGAAGACACAGTTAGTTCTGTGTGTTAATTCACAACAGTCATTGTGGCAGCAGCTGTTTGCTTTCTGTTTCCACCAGCTTCTACATTGTTTAGAGATTATCTGGTTTTATTTGGTAAACAACTACAAGTGACAGTCTTTTATTTAGTTACCACAGCTTTCACCTTGTTTGCTCACCCAGCGTGGTGGACTACACACCACGTTGTTGTTGTTGTTGTTGTTGTTGTTGTTGTTGTTGTGCCTGAGGCAACACAATGGTGGTAATGAGGTGTGACAGACCCCTTAAATGGCCGTTGCTGCTTGGCTTTCAGGAGCATTGCGCCGCGACAGGTAGAAGCTTTTCCTTGTCGGCATTGCCCTTACATAGAGAAAGCACCTTTATGTGAAAGAAATAGAGGCTTGCACTTGTGTGTTGTGTGTGTGTGTGTGTACTTGTTTGCATGATACAATCTGCTATGGCTCCGTCTGCTATGTTGGGTGGCCTCAAACTATGCACATGAAGTACTGCATTTCAGCTACAACCTCCTCGCTTCTGTATTTGCCTGCTTTGTTTTTGCACCAATAGTCGTTAAATCTAAGTGTGCTCCTCTTCCCTCTTCAGGTACGGGTCCTATCCATATGAACAGTGTCCAGTGTAGGGGGTCAGAGCGCTCCATCCTAGACTGCTACTTCCAGGAAGTCCAACCGTGGACATTCAAACACAGTCAGGACGCCTCAGTGCGCTGCAACGTCCCAAAGACCGGAATGGAGAACACGGTAACTTAATAAAAATATCCCACTCATCAGCTTCCACTTCCTCAGAGCGTCACCCAGTTAACCCCAAATGGGTTTTCAGGTGCGACTTGTTGGCGGCAGAGTCCCGTCGGAGGGCCGCGTGGAGGTGTTGATGGAGGTTGGGGGTCGTAAGCGTTGGGGCTCCGTCTGCAGTGAGAACTGGGGCATCAACGAGGCCATGGTGTTATGCAGACAGCTCGGCCTGGGCTTCGCTGCCAGTGCTCATCAGGTAACCGGGGCCGACGCTACATCCATAACTGACAAGTGTGTCACTTTGATTTCTGGCTCTAGTGCCACTCCTTAATCTGTGTCATTCGGAATAACTTTTTTATTGAAGTCTGATAATCAGAATCCAAACGGATGGGCTTGATGTTTTGAATGAACAAAACATGCAATGCTCCCATTCCTAAACTAATACGTTTAATTTAGCAAAAGTCAGATTTGAGTGTTCAGAGGGACTATTTGACCAAGATTTGTCAAAATCCCATCAGCAGTGTCTACGGTATTGATGAAACAGCCACATGAACACAGAGAGCAATCCATAGTTACAGCCCCTGTATTCACTGTGGTGGACAATGATCTGTGAAACGGCTCATTGATGGAAAACCTGACAAGCTGCCCATGTGATGTGGCCCCGCCCCCCACGCCCTTCCTCCGACAGGAGACCTGGTACTGGCCCGGTGAGCTAAATGCAGCAGAAGTCATCCTCAGCGGAACTCACTGTGTGGGCACGGAGCTTTCTATTCAACAGTGCCGCCGCAACAATCATGTCCACTGTCCCCGAGGAGGTGGAACTAAGGCGGCTGGGGTCACCTGTTCGGACAGTAAGTCCCGCCGTCTTTCTGAAGCTTTCTACCGCTGGTAAAATCCTAACAAACCCCCTTCGCATCTGACCTGCTTTAGCGGCACCCGATCTGGTTCTGGACGCCCAGTTGGTCCAGGAGACGGCCTACCTGGAGGACCGACCCCTCCACCTGCTGAGCTGTGCCAACGAGGAGAACTGTCTGTCCTCGTCTGCGGCCAGGATGAACTGGCCTTATGGCCACCGACGCCTGCTGCGCTTCTCCTCCCGCATTATGAACCTGGGTCGCTCCGATTTCAGACCCAAAGCGTCAAGAGAGAGCTGGACATGGCACCAGTGCCACAGGTAGAGCATCTCACCAGGGTTCATGGGGGTGGCACACTGCTGAGGTTGTTGCAAGGGAAATAACTTTTTAGGCACTTACTTTAAGTGGCATGTGGTCGTTGCCCCTGTGGTAAAACACCACCTGGAAATAGGTATCCAAAATTTGGATACGGATTTTTAGAAGAAAGATATCTTGACACCTGTTGCTCCTGCCAACTTGCTTATACGTGCAAATGACTCCACGTAGAGTCATTTGCATTATATTTAGTTTAATTGCATTAAATTGCTACCAGGAAAGAAAACAAGTCGCGGCTGCAGTGGTTTTCACACTGCCATTAAAAACACAAGAGCCTTTTTCCGTGGCCGGGGCCTCTGTGCCTACTTATAAATAGACAACCTTTTGTCCTCACATCTACTTCCTCTCCACATCCCACTTCTTCCCCTCAGCAAGTTACTTTCTGGTCAGATGACGAGAACACATTGAGGCCTGTAGTCATGAGAGAAGAAGGAGCCGGTCGAGGCCCACAGTGTGGGCTGTGTGACATGTGTCTCCGTAAGTTACGGGTGGCCTGAGACAGCGCGGTCATCCCTCCAGATTCCCCCCCCCCCCACCGGACCCCCCACCACCTCCTTCAGCTTGTGTCCTTAGAGATGATGGCTGAACCAATCGCGTTACCACAGGTCCGCGTGATACAAAGGACAGGGTAGCGCGCGCCCAATCGGGTCCATTTCAGTCGGTTACAACAACACATCGGAGCTGCAGATGTGTGTTTCAAAGCCCCCTATTCACTCGGCACGAGTAAACAGCTGAACCAAGCCGGGGCTAAAACAGGCCTCTGTGAAAGGTTCCACGGTGACACCCACGGTCATGTTCCTGCAGTGAGGTCACCGGATACCTGCCATAGGGAGCCAGTGTTCAGCTCGCGTAAATGCACACACGCACGGACGTGCCGACACACACACACACACACACACACACACACACACACACACACACTCTCACCTGGACTTTCCCTTCTGTCATCCCAGGCACTACCACAGCATCGAGGTGTTCACACATTACGACCTGCTGACTCTGAATGGCACGAGGGTCGCCGAGGGACACAAGGCCAGTTTCTGTCTGGAGGACACGTATTGCCCCGATGGTAATGTTCACCACTATTCATGAGTCTGTGCCATTAGTGACAGGAAATTAATATCAATATTTCAGCGACTGCCATTTAGATTTTTACTTTGTGGTTAATGTTTTATATCGCTGCTGTTGTTGTTTTTTCACCCTCCATTTGCTTGTTACATCATGGATGAAATAGCACTTATGAAAAGGAGGAGTTCATATGTAGTCTGACGCAATTTAGAAAGCTAAAGGCTCTTAGAAATAACAGGGAGTGCTGGGCATTAAATGAGCTTTGATGTTGTGACTCATGATGCTGTTGTTTTGCGTGTTTGTGTGTGTTTGTTAGGGCTCCAGAAGCGATTCTCCTGCTATAACATGGGTGAACAGGGCATCTCTGTGGGATGCTGGGATACGTACCGCCACGATATTGACTGTCAGTGGGTGGACGTCACGGACGTTCGGCCAGGAGATTACATCTTCCAGGTCACAAGTCACTTCATGTTTCTTCCCTCTGCCTTTTGCAATATGACAGAAAATGTGAGACCTGTTGTCAGACTGTAATCAGACGATAAAAAATTGCCAGCCCAAGCTTTAATGATGGAGATTTAATTAATGAGAGAGAGGTTTTCAGGATCTGACGGGGGACGTCCGTCTTTTTCAGTAAAACCTCTCGACCGCCATCACCGCCCGCGGCCATCACCTCAACCAGGCCTCTGTCTGTCATTACTTTGATGCAGGTCGATCGGTCCAGTCATTGTGGCTGCTCATCTAAAACACATCATGGACTCCGTCTCCCATTATCATCCGTTATCATCCATTTCCAGTTCAAGCTCCTGGTCCCACCATGTACGCAGACTGTCTCAGATCCCATGCTGCCAATTACCTCCCGGCTGTGTCAGATTAGTTACAGTGGAACTGTCTGATAATCACGGCTGCCCCCCCCCCCCCCCCTGTTGGTGTGATGGGTCACTCTGAGCCTTCGTAATTGCACTTCTCTACTCTCCATTGAAGAGGGATTTATTTAATTCACTGGCAACATACGTGACACATATTTGCATTATAATTATAGACATTATCGCACATTGCTACAACACAATGGTGAGGCGGAAGGAAGGAATGATGGGTAGGCGAAGGAAAGGGAGAACAAAAACTCCTTAAAGTGGAAAAGGCCAGAGTCATCTGAGGAGAAAAAGGCAAAAACAAAACAAATAAAGAACAGCAGTGAAGAAAAAAAAGAAAGAAAACACAAGTCATTCAACACGTTCCACACATCTCATTCTCTCTGCTGGGTTCTTCCGTTTATCAAGTTATGATTGCCTCACTTCTCCTTTCCTCACATTCACAGAAGGCTTCGGCCTTTCGACCTTCCCTTCAACCACCCACCACTAATGAAACCCCAGTTTCCCAAATGAGCTTATGCCTCTCTTAGGTCAAACAGCAGCGAGGGGCCCCCCTTCCCCCATTAGCGACGGCTAATTTGCCACCAAGGAATTCCTCCTGCCCTGTTTTTGTTTTTATTGTCACTTTCTCACCGAGCGACCCGGCTGAACCGTTCCCTCTTCTGCACACCGTGGTCCAACACTGTAATTTAGCCCTAAGAAATGAACAGACGTGTTTTTTTGCATTATTGCTCTATTCTTTTTGTATTGTGTGTATTTCGCATTCCTTCTCCCTGTAGCTGTTCGTAACATGTACTTAAAGCGGGTGTAGCAGTTTACAGAGCAGCTATTAGAGTAAAAGGCTGCTCAGTATTATCACCCGACCAGACGAACAGAACGGTTGTATCAGCAGTTATGGGGCTGCTCTGCAAATGGCAGACTATTAGCATTGTGAATGCCAGCACTCGCAGTATTTCACACTTATAAACATGCTTATGTAGAACGGCTCAATTGCAAAAGACTGCAATTTCTGTTCATTTCTGTCCTTATCGTTGCACGCTTATGTTGGCGCGACGAGCAACCGCGTTTAATGAACTTCAGCAGTAAACTTGCAATAGATCTTTCTTTAATTCAATTTCAATTTCAATTGATTTAATTTTGAATGGCCCAATATCCCAAATCCCAAAAGTTTGTGTCCTCAATATACAGCCAGTAGTCAAGTTTTGTGTGGGGGGGAACTATCTTTGTTAAATGTTTTCATAGAAGTTATAAATAATGTTCTGCTGAGTTTTCTCTAAAGATCCTCCCGCGTGGGCTTCGCCTTGCATGGTAAAGGTTTTACCTCCACATGTTATTCAGTCCATACGCTTAGCTGTAAGTGCACATCCTTCAATGTATTTATCTTTTTAAAATAGAAATACCGTATGGAAAAGTCATCCAGCTTTTTATAGATGAGAAAGGAATTGAATATAAAAACAATACTAGCCATGAGTGCTTTTTAATAACAGGCCTCGCAATTTTACATCCAACTGCCCTTTTTTTTGTCTCAAATGGCTTTCTGGTCGTCCAGTGAGGGGCCGCTTAGTCCTGGTTGGACCGCGTGCCCGCTCGGGGTCCAGTATTAGGTAAAAGTAAAGAACATAAAGAGATAAAGTCTGGAGAAACATTGTGTCGTTAATGGTTTGTATCTTGTCGTCCTGCAGGTGGAAGTAAATCCTGCGATGGACATGGCTGAGTCTGACTTCATGAACAATGTCATGAGATGTCGGTGTAAATACGATGGACACAGAGCCTACATGTATGGATGTCATGCAGGTGAGGACAAAAAGGCCTTTCAATCTTCCTCACTTCATCTTACCTTCTCCCTTCCTCCATCCCTGATTCTTATGCTCTTTTTTTCCATTACAGGTGATGCATACAGCGCAGAGATTGAGGACCTTTTTGAGCACCAAAGACAAATCACCAACAACTTTGTGTAGCCCGTCCCAGAGGCCGGTGGGAAGGCCTCCCAACGGGGCCCAAAGACCACCCAGGGGGGGCTCAGGTCGATGGCCCCGGGCCCCCCCGGGAACAGAGGACCCAAAATAACAGACAACATACAAAATGGCGCCTGATCACCTTCTTCACACACGTGGAGAAGATGTTCATAAGCGCATCACATCACAGCAGCGGCCATTGCAGAGACTCCATTGACAACGGGAGTGGAACAGTTAACAAATGGCTCGACGTGTTTTGTACTCTAGCTAAGCAAGAAGATATTGATTCATACTATACAGATTGTTGTGAATGTGGAAGTCCGGTAACTTAAGTTACTTATTCAGGTTGTTTCCGCATGAACAACCTTAATGTTACGATGACTAATCCCTCACAAAGACAACGGGGAAGATGGTGCTGCTGGGGAACCTCATTACTAATTTAGAGGGGCGGAAAATCAAGGAAAGAATTAATAATAATATGGTGAGCTTGCATAATTTAGGTGGATTCAATGCAACATTGTAGCAACATTACTAGAATTAATAATTTGCTCTTTAGCCATTATTTCCCCCAGATTGTTGAATTTTGCAGTCGTTGCTCTCTTACATTACCTCCATATCGGTGCTCTTTAACAATAGTGTACGTCGCTATATTAACCTCACTTCATTTTAGGTGAACAGTGTTGGGTAGTTTTCTTTCACAGTTAATTCGATATTTTACCATTGCATTTCTTTTTTAACAAAAGCGCTGTTTTAAAATAGCGTATTTATGCTACGATGTTTTGCTTCTAATCTAGATTAAGAAAGAAAGGGTCAAATCATTTTTTGTAAAAGAGCACTTTATCCTTTAAACATCAGTATTCTATTTTTGCCCCGATAATGGTAATCCTTTTTGCTACCAACTTGAATTATTCTTCTTTGTTTTCATATTCAGTTTAATATTTATGCTGCAACTTTATTTATTCAAGGATTTCACAAGTTCACAGCATGCTCAGTAAAAAGTTTGTTAGCTTTTATTTAATAATACTGAATATTTTTTAGTTTTTTGAGACGTTACTAATAAGGGAAAGGGAAAATGATATCACACGGGATATATATATAGTATTAGAACGTTCACATGATTGGTTTTAGCTATCAAACAACTGTATCTACAGTTTTACTCTTAGTTTTTCTCTGGTGGGAGGAAAAAAACGTCTCGACAAAACCAGTATCGTGGGAAAAGGGAGCAAAATAAAAAGTCTGAATCCGGACCGCCGTCTTTACATTTAGTGAAGGAGACCCTCAATCAAAGAAAGTCATACAGAAAGAGACGTGTGGGGACATTTTGAGAAGAATTATACATTTAAACACTTTCTACTAGCAGAGCAGCGTTTTTGTGGGCAGCCACACAGAGACCACAAGCCGACATTCGAAGCTCCCCAACGACAACAACATGTTTGTCTGGGAGAAAAATACAGAAATTCACGCTTCAACACAGTAAACAATGTATTTTTACAAATGATGCTGCGTCCCTCCACACTTTCTTTGCTAACTTGTTAACTCCATACCAAACTATGATTCAACTCCATTGTCTTCACAACATGGGACATGTGTTAATCATGTTGTTCTTAGCCCATCAATGTGTTTGGCTTCGCGTCTTAGCGGATAAACCCTTTTAAGTCGGTTTTCTAATGGCCAGTTTCCACGATGTGGAAAAGGACAAGTCACAAAGCCATAAAGGCAACTGCAGACTGAATTACTCTTCCTCCTCACTGGGCTGTGAAGAAGGCCTTGAAAGTAATTGGTTACTTTTTATAACAACTTTTTATAATCCTGCACAAACAGAGTCAGCCCAAATGCTCAAGAAGTCTAAAATGAGTGTTCGTTGAAATAATTTACTATTTATCTTTGCTTGTGCATACAGTTCCCCCTGACATAAATACGGTCTGTTCTGTGTAATTTAAGATGATATGCATTTCATATCTTAAGTTGGTTTATATCAACCACTCTCATCATATTACTGTATTGTACCCTTGCTGTAGGCATAGCACTGGGACATTGTTTTCCGTGGCCAGTTGTGTTTTATTTTGTCTTTCAAGCTGAGAGTGTGATCTATGCGGCGCTTATCTACAATCCTAATTCATAGACAGCTGTGCTCTCAGGGACTTTAACCTCATTCAAAGAGAAAAACAAATAATATTCATGTTGTGTGATTTGGGTTGCTCTTAGCTGCGACGCATACACTCCTAGAAGTAACCTGTGCCTGCGTGCGTATGGAGGAACGTGAGGATAACTTTGGATAGACACTGGCTTAAAGACAAAATCGCAATTCATTCATTTACTACTGTGAATCAATAAAACTCTATCACATACTACCTGTCCGCCGCTTCCTGCCTCCTACTTACTGCTAGAACGTGGAATATTTGGAATATTTTTTGATGAGAGACTGGATGGAATTATGTTTCATCATTAATTCAGAACTAGCATTTTCCTTGACCTGCTCTGATACTTTTGTGGTTTGTGATCTAACCTGAACAAACTGGTTACTCGAGCACTCTGCGCTGTTAGTTTTCTGACGCTTAAAGTATTCACTTTAAAAGGTTTCCCCTAGAAAACATGATGCCGCCCCAAGCCAGCCCTTTCAGGATGTTAGATTTTGCGTTATTTAATCTTTTGCAAACACTGGCCCACATGGGAACTGAAATACCAGACAAAAATACGCAAACGTGTCCAAGAATTCACAAGCAACTTCAAGCATATCAAAGTGGGTGGAGTAATCAGCTGTGTCTGGAAAGGACATTTACGCTTAACAAAAGTCTGATTTGATCACAGTTGACATGTCCGCCCAGAAAGAAAACAGTGGCGCCGTGAAGTGGTAACTTGGTGAGATGAAACAGCTGTTGGGCAAACAGGGAAGGGGTACTTGAAGGCAGAGCACCTGGGTTCATAGAGAGTGCTCACATACATTCATCTTCCATTCATTAGCGCTCAGCCTGTAAACACACATGCAAGGGCACACACGCTGGGAGCAAGGGTGGGCTTCACAGATCATATGCATATTTACACTGTGTACCTTTTATAAGAAGAAAATTAAAGTTGGAGATTAATCCACTTTCACTTGTTCCATTTCTCATGTCACTGCCCTGAATATGACTCTACTAGTGTCAGGGACGGGCTTTAAGAGAATCAGATCTGTAAGTGTGCCCCATCCAACGTGAAACCCAAACAAACTAAATCGCTCTATCAAGATCAATCAATAAATTCATTAGACTCATTTCAAAGTGAACATATGAGCGATCTCCACTCGCTCACGCGGTTCCCGTTTTATCCTCACAGGCCCACTTCCTGTTTGCCGCACGTGTTGTTATTCGGGAGGCCCCCTTTCGCCACCCCACCCTGACCTGATGGGGACCACAGACAGCTCCACAATGAAGACTGTGTACGCTCTCTGAATGACAGACCTGTGCGTACAAGCTACAACAAACCAAAGCCCCCACCCGTTCGCGCGCACACACACACACACACACACACACACACAACACTTGAGTGCATAACAGGTTGTGGCGTCATCTCTTTTGGGCTTTTGGGAGCTGTGTTCCATGTCTCGTAAGGAAGACTGACATGGCAAGGGTTTTTTTTGGTGATCAAACTTTAGATTGCTGAGCAGAAATGTCTTTGCTGATAACCTCATGGTTGCTTTAATGAGGAAACCCGTTGGATCCGCCTGTTCTTGTGCTGCCTCCATTATGCTGCGTACAATCTGATTAACACATAAATGCTCATTAGTGTTTGCTTATACTTTTAAACAATTATCCTTTACATTTGCACAGAATGTAAATTGTTTTTTAGGTGCTCAGACCAGCTGATGATCTCATTTCCTGGAATTGTTCATATTGGGACACATTCGCGTGCCATGTCGGGAGCCCATTCAGAGAGTAAATAAACAGTCGGTGAGAAAACCTGCCTTTCCTTTAAAATGTCACATTTACTTGAAGTGAACTGGTCTTTGTATGCACCCAAGTGTTTGTGCACAAATTGACCCCCCACCACCAATCCTCTCCTCTCCACTATGAGATTTATTGCGAAACAGCCCTGTGAGAGAGTACACATGGCCTGCCCAGTCTCTGTACTGCGCCCTGACAATTACCGCTATATATACCGCTCCAAATGAGAGCCGTGGACCAGCGTGATTACAGGGTGGAGCAGAGCAAAGAGGGACAGGGGGAAACGAAAAAGTTAGGCGAGTTGAAAGAGAAGAAGAGAGAGAGAGAGAGAGAGAGAGAGAGAGAGAGCATCAGACAATGCAAGTGGAGGTGACTGACGTCTGCTGTAAATTGCATTGTGCACTTTCCCTAAATCACAGTCCGCGTGACTCACTGCAGTTTAGTCTGCATCGCTTCCTTCTCAGAAATTGTGAAGTTGGAGGGATGAGACTGACGTGATGAGAAGCCTGCAGGGAATGAGTAGCATCTTCTCGACGTTGATGATGATGATGATGATGATGATGACCTGAGTCTGCGTGCTCCCCCTCAACAAATTACACAGGAGAGCTTTAAATGCCAGAAAACTGCTTACGGCACAGGTTAACTGTTACATTCAGTAAAGAAATGCTGCCCTCTACTGGAACTGAGAAAAATACATAGAAAAAAAAATGTAACAAGAGGAGAGTTTTTTTGCTGAAAGTATTAAATGTATGCGTAGTCTTTTCTGTTCCAAAGTGAAAACTGAGTTATGGAAGATTACTGTAAACCTGAACAGAATATCAGACATAGATCCTGGTGGGTGAGAGACCTTCACAGGCTGCGAGTCAGTCCCCATACCTCTTCTGCATCAGACTGAAGAATAAACACATCTCCAACTATCTACAGTTACACAACAAAAAATCCCTTTATTCGATGTATTGAACAGCTGAACGTAAACAGACGCAGGTCCCGAACGGGTCATGAGATTATGAGGAACGTGGTGAACCTGGGATATGTTGAGTTGAGAATCGCCTGTTCTTTCTAACCACACTGTTCCACGAGCAGCAACCATCCCTACGGGGAGGAAACAGCGTGATCACATTACCCATGGAGCCGGTTTTCATCGTACAGAAACCCCACGCT
Source organism: Apeltes quadracus (assembly GCA_021346845.1). Taxonomy (NCBI): domain Eukaryota; kingdom Metazoa; phylum Chordata; class Actinopteri; order Perciformes; family Gasterosteidae; genus Apeltes; species Apeltes quadracus. The sequence continues at coordinate 8,339,316 of CM037922.1, forward strand.
CTGCCTCACTCCAGCGACCCGCATAATTGGAAGCATCTTGGCATGAAGATAGAGTCAAGGTGGCATATCAATGGGCGTGTGCTCCAAGGGCATGCAGATAAGAAAAGCCCGCTTCTCTTAACAGGTTGTGTCCATGAAAGGGTCGCTGGCCCTCCCTGAAAAGACAGCAGGCTGCAGGTGTTGACTCACATACAAATAGCTACAGCTGATCAGCTGTGAGGCGTTCAATTCACTCCAAGCGGCGCATCGTCTCTAACTCGACGACAAACAGTTTGGTTTTCCGAGACGTGTCTGATTGTTTATGCATGTGCAGCAGCGGAGGATTCCTGCAGCTCCGCGTAAAGGAAACAAGCGATCATACTTTTTGCAGTGACTTCCTGCGATGCGACTGGAAATCAATTGGGGTGAGCGATGGATCGCTGCGACGCTCACTGCTTCTCGTCCCGCCACGCCAACGGGAGCTCGGCCATATGTGTGAGTGCAGCACCGGCACGTCCAGTTTCATCAGGTTCGGGCGACATTTAAAGAAAATAAAAAAGAGATTTTCACACTTTAATATCAGTGCGTCATCAGATATGAAGCATTCAAATGAGAGCTTCACAAAATGTCAGATAAAATGTACGAAACACGAAGCAACAACTTTAGTGACTGACTTTGTGAGATTGGAGAACTTTTGTGAAAAAGGGAGAAAATAATGTTGTGTTTCTGAGCAGTCACTACATTCCTGTGTAGTACTCATCATAAGGCTGTGATGAAAATGGTCAGTTCCTCTTTCTCCTGCCTGCTTGTCCCCCCCCCCCCCCCCCCCCCCCGCCTCCTGTCCTGCCACAGCATCCACAGAAGCAGGATTCCTCCGCCTTCGCACAAATAAAACTGTGTGCCAAGTCGCATTAACTCTGCATCCTTATCCGCTTTCAGACTTGAGACATTTTATGAGCGGGAGCCTTCAGCCCCCCCCCCCGGACTCCGGCAACAAGCGCGGGCATGCTTTATGCACTGCTGCATCGCAGCTGCATTGCTTCATGTGAACTACCAACGGTCACATTTTGTCATTGCATGATGTATTTACAATGTAGCTCTGCAGCTGTTGCGCAGCTGTGGGCAGGCAAAACTGAGCAATGTTGGTGGAGTTACACATAAACAGCAGACCTACCTGCTGCCGGTCTAAACCGGCCCTCTGGGCCCACACAAACACTGACCACACGTTATGCCAGGAGAGGAGGAAATTGCTCCATAGCGTGCCAGGAATGTTTGCATTTTGCAAATATTATTATATTATAGTATATAAAAAAAGTCAAATGATGTGAACGTTTCTAATTTTGAACCTGAGAGGCAGCGGCTTGTTGTTTAATTGGTCAACATGCAACAGCAATGAATGTCATGCTCTTACAATCTAAATTTAGAATGTTTGATCATCTTTCCTTCTCAGTATGCATTCCCTGTTGCCCGGATCAACTTGTATTAATTTCAGCAACATCGCTCCGGCTTACACTCAAGTGCAGCATTAGTGTATGCAAAACCTCGTAATCATGCTGTGGCTTTGGCCCCCTGTGGTTTCTACAGCATTGACTTATTTCTGCTTCACTAATCATAATAATTATATATATATAACACTATCCCTCGTAATTACTGTAGAGCACTGGGTCTTATCTTTTAATGGGTGCTTAAACAAACAGATTTCAGACAAGTTTGGGTTGAAAACTAATCTGGGGCCTCTGAGGGCAGATCAATCAGGTGGAGGGCTTGAGGCTGGGAGGGTGTAATAGGGTGAGCTTCAGTAATTAATACAGAGCACAGCAAGAGATGGAACCTGGCTCTTCCTTGTTTTTCAATTTGCTTCCCCCTTCGTTCCTACATCCCTCCTTCCCTCCGTGCCTTCGCCACATTATTTATCTCCGCTGTCACACCGTTGTTGTGATTATGGATGTCATGCAGTCGTAAAGCGCTCCACGATCAATAGGCCTGAAATTAAACCAAAAAATGAATTTCCGCAGCGTCGGCCACATGCACTCCTGAGCAGGAATTACCTCGCCGGAGAATGGCTGATTATCCCTCTGAGGAGGCAGCGACAGAAACACACGGGGAGGAACAGTGCTCCACTGCGGCTGGCAGGACATGTTTCACAGCTTTTCTTTTATCATACATGTTGGAACTGTGTTTAACCACGACGCCCCACAACAATCTGGAATACCATCCGTATTCCCGCCTAGGATGAATTGACCTCATTCAAACGTCTAATCATAAGGATTCTAATATCCCATATTGAAGCTTCACCAGGTCGAGGGGCTGTTTGCCGTATCTAATAATAAATGTCTGCAATGAACGGGTTGTTCATGACGACACAGGCCAGCTAAGGACATGATGTAGTCATTTCTTCCAGGCTGAGATCAATACACTAATAGGCGTGATGAGATGAAAAATAACCCCCTACTCCAATCACCAGGTCATTGGAGAAGCCTGCCGGCTGATTCAAATAACACAGCCAGTGACGAAAAACTCCCACCAGACATGAGACAACTAATAAAACTAAAATGAGGAAGATTGTTGTAGAAAAGAGAGCAGGTTTGTCACAAAATGTATTCAGATCGGTTCTAGAGCTCACCTTGTTTCGGGGAATTCCACTCAGTGATCTTTCTTGTCCACGCCGGGACCTGTTTTTTATCTTTGGCGGGACACATTGAGCTAAGGAGACAGAAGACAGGGTTGTCGGGGGAGGGGGGGGGCAGTGTTTTTGTGCTTTCACAATACTTTCTTCACGCTAACAGCATCTCCCCCGCTGCACATCCCTCCACCGGAGATGGACGCTTCCTTTTGTTCCTTTCTCGTTTCCCCTTGTCCCTCACTCAGGATTGATTTGCTATTAATGCCAGGGCATCACAGAGGGAGGGGGACAGAGGGTCGAGGTGGCTACAGCTGCTTGACAGGCTTCTTCATCTCCGGACAGGAAGTTTGGTTTACATCAGCCGAGGGGCGGGAGCTGTCATCGGCAGCCCTCAGGGCTAATGGGCTGGATTTATGCCGTCCTCTCCTCCTCTCAGGCCGGACCAAGTTGGAAAGAAATTACTAATCTGAGACTGTTTCCTCGATAGTTTTTTCTTCCAAGGGTTACTGTTAAGTTTTTAGAGACAGGAGACTTATGCCTGATCTTGCATAAGTCTGCCTGAGGAGACTTATGCCTGATCTTGAATGGAGAAATACTAAAATCATGATTTGTTCCTCTGATAACGTGTGAATTCTGAGCTTATATCCGAGCACAGCTGTGACTTTTACACGTGACATAAAGTCAAGTGCGCTTAACCCAAAATATTTCCGTTCTTGTTCTTTGACTTGACACGTCAAGAAAAATTCTATCCATCACTCCCTGCAGGGAGCCCAGTGTTAGGGAATACCCACAGTTGTGTTTTCACATCAATTTGACAAATCCCTTTGAGAATTGTGCAACAGTCAAAACCAAATAACGGCCCGACACTCTTCATTAGCAGAAAAGATGCACTCAAGAGTGACATCTAAGCATGTGGCTTCTGGGTTTACAGGGAACCATCGTGTTCTGTCACTTATGACCTTGTGGTGAGATGTTAATAAGGAATATTCCTGCATGCAGCGTGTAATATCAATGCACCGGCCTCTTCCAAAAGTGATGAAAACTTAGTTTGACATGTGCCCTGGTTTTAGACTTAGTGGAGCCAAAAGAAAACAGCGAAACAGTTGTAATATCTTAATGGGCTAAATTAATTGACCCCCTATAATTTGACATTATTATTACATTTTTATTCTCATGCCTTTTCATTCTCCTAATATATCTTTCTTTTCACTCCGTCTCGCTCTCATCCTCGTGAAGCTTGGGGTGACTGAACTGATTCTCAACTATTTATTTGCTTTATTTCCTGAGATCAGCTATAAAGAACAAACACTATTAAGCCAGCCAATCAATAAGGGAACATCAGCGCTCTTAACCCCCCCACCGCCCCGCAAAATAGATTTATATCTTCTACCTGAGCAACATAAATCACATATTCATAAATTAAATTAAAAACAGGATTGATAGCAACAAAACCCCATGGTATAAATATATATATATATATATATATTATTTGGGGACTGGAGAGAGCGGAGAGAAAACACACAGTTTTTCAGGTGTATTTCTTGACAGTCTTTCAGGAGATTGTCGTTTTAAGAAAAAAAAAACGGACACCACAAAATGTAGCGACAGAAGCAGATCATGCAAATAAGTATCTGCATAGTAACTCAAATATGAGCTGTTTCTGACTGAACAGTTTTCACAATGGAAACCGTGGCTGCCAGAAGAGCTAAACGGCGAACTCTGGGTCTGAGGGACATTCAACTCGACTTCAGAGGAGCTCGTCGGGTTCCGGTTTCCGTCCTCTCGCAGGCCGTTCTGCAAAGCGAGAAACAGGTTCATTCTCAAAGTGACACTTAATGGGATATGTACAGATTGCGTCGTGCATTACAGGGCCCGGGCGGTTATGGGAGCATTCCCGAGGAGAGGAGCAGAAAAAATATGGCAGTATCCATCAGAGGCTCGACCAGAGAGGAAAAGGTGCAGGAACAGAGAGGGGACGAGGGCTGAGGTTTGGGGGGCTGCCAAGGACATTTAAGGGAGCTGTCAAGGGAGGCTGATCTATGAAGGACCCTCCTGGCAAACCTATATCCCCTAGTGAGGGTACGTGTGTGTGTGTGCGTGTGTGTGTGTGTGTGTGTGCGCGTGTGTGTCTTCATGTGCTATAGAAAGCACATACGAGCAGCCGTAACACATGCGCTCGCGCCCCCGTGGAGCAGTGCACAGGTTCAAGGGTCGGCGATGGAAACCGTCCACACGGAAAATCAAATGTTTTCAAATGTATTCTGAGCATGACGTGAAACAGAGTATTACTAAAATGCAAAGGAAGCAGATGAAAGGTTCAACCAACAAAAAAAATTCTGGAGAAACTATGAAAAGTTTTGTATCATTATTGTTTTGCGTCACAAATTGTCGAACAAAGTAATGAACCAGATCCACGAAGGGGTTATCAATGCAAACATGGTCGATTATATAACTTCCCATGGTATCAGACTATTGTGTGTACAAAACTCCTTAATTACAAATAAACCTTTCTTGAGTAAACCTCTAATAGAACATCATATTGGAATCACTTTCCACTTCTGCCACAGCGAACAGCTCACAAAATAGGTTTTCTTCCTCATTATTTTTCATTCTGACAACCTACAATAGCTAGAAAGTGGAATACCTCTTTTTTAGAGTGCCCACTTTATTTAAAGGCGCTCCCGTAATTTCCAGAACAATGCTTTAAAATGAAAGAGAGGCTTTATAAATGTGCAGAACTGCATTTCTTTGCGGGACCTCTCACTTATAATCTCAAACTGTGAACAGTGCATTGTGGATGGAGCAGGTTCCCTGACCGGTGACTCTGAGGTGGCTGTTAGCCGGAGGAGTGAATGCAGGAAAACCCTGCCAGAGGCGCCACGGCACTGGGACCATTACTAAGGCTTAATGGTATGAGAAGTGTTCCCCGATCCACCACGGAGGGGATTCATCATGATGCCGTAGCACTGTACATCCTTCAGAAGCTCTTAAAGAGAAAATGGGAAAATTTTCCCTGATGTAGTAAAAAAAAAAAAAATAACTCCCTCTCCCATTCTTCCCTTGAGCTTTCTTCATTCCTCATCTTCACTTAAACACGCTCTATTTTACGATCATTGCGACTAAGGAGGGAGGGGCGGCGTGACCTTGGCGAGGGTGAAAATAGGCGGTGGGAAGCCCCCGGATGAGTGCGGGTAGAGACACAAACCACAACATCTTGTCTGGGATTTGTCCCAGTGTGCCCCGGGGTAAGGAATACAATTCACTCTGCGCCTCAAAGTCACTCTCCACACTGTCACCGGCTGCACCTGAGTGCTGATCGATGTCGCTTTGTCCCCTCATAAATAAAAACACTCTTGTCTCCGCCGTGAGAGATTGTAGATCAGGGTGTAAATAGCTGAAGGTATCATGCGCTGCCGTACGTCAAGCTCACAGCATTTTCTTTTTTTCTCTATCTCGTCACATTTTGCTACCGTGACAGATAACAACCTGCGACCTGTAAATCACAGTGATAAACTGTAACACGGGCGCAATGAAAACAAGCAAAAGCAGTGTTCACTTTGGGTCATTGACTTAATTTTATAGCCTGGAGCAAATTCAGAGTAATCACAATAAAGAGACATTTAACTTGTCTGTTGTAGTATTTGCACTGTCTAAGTCACAGCCACCTGCCGGTGGATTTACGCCAGTAGATCACTGACAATAACAGTAAAAACAGAAGTGAGCTGGTTTATGACTTCAGCACTTTCAGTTTGAAGTCTTCCAGCACCAGTGAGTTTAAATTATGGTGGGAGACGTCCTTGGGATGTGAACATCTCATTTCACCAGGCTGTGCGCAACCACACGCACACAGTCACACACACACACACACACAGTCACACACACACAGCCACAAACACACAACTTATTTCATTGGGGGTCTTTGGGAGGCTGCACTCAGTGGAGCATGACATAAGGATCTGACAGCAGTAAACCTGCAAACTCTCTCTCGCTCTCTCTCTTTAACACACACACACACACACACACACACACACATGCACACACACACATGCACAATCGTGGTGATGAGACATAAGACTGACCATAAATCTAACAAAGAATGACTTAATCATTTATTTTTTGAGAACCATTTATTCATATTCTATATACTTTTAAGTCCTTAAAGGAATAATATATCTGGTTCTGCTGAGATGTAATTAATAACATGTCCTTCAGTCAGGTTATCCATGCTTTGTTTACAAACTAATTTTTTTGGACTGAAGTCACAGTGGTAAACTCAAACTAAATAATTTCTTACATTTCGATTTCGTCTCATTTTATTCATATTTTAATATTAATTTTGTAAATTAAAGAGAGAGAGAGAGAGAGAGAGAGAGAGAGAGAGAGAGAGAGAGAGAGAGAGAGAGAGAGAGAGAGAGAGAGAGAGAGAGAGAGATCATTTTAGTAGATATATATAGTATAATCCTTAGCTGGTCCATCCCAGCTGCGTCATCCTAATGAGCACTCGCGGACACGCCCACTCGCTGCCCCCCAGCTCGCTTATTGGCTACGCCTTCGAATATTTCACAAGCTGTCCGACGATTGGCTCAAATATCACAAGAGTCATTTCATAAAGCAAATCTTTTGGAAGTTGTGTAAAGGGAATAAGTGGGGGAAACCCTCGAGATAACGCGCATACAGCACCGTGCGCCTCGCTGCCCCTCCGCTGGCTGCTGTCAATCGCAGGAGGATTTGTCTCTGGAGTTTCGGAGCGTCTGTGCGTCTGTGAGTACCTGAGTGTTTCATGTGGCGCCGCGCACGGATCTGCTGCTGCAGAGGAGCCGATAGAAAGTTCCTCGCCGGCCGGGATCCGCTTCAACTTCCTGCGCGGAGCCGATGGATCGACAGACTGTCAGTTTTAATTCAAATAGCTCGGTGTTTTTTTTTATTATTATCTTCTACTACTGCTTCAACCGGGGGGATTTTTCCTCTTAACAGTTTCCTTTTTTCATTTGGTTGCTTTATGCTCCCTTACTTTTATACTTTTTTAAATTGTGAAGGTATTTAATGAAAAATGTGTTGTCTTGAAAAAAAAGCTAATAGAAAGATGTGGTTTATGTTTATTACTATAATTCATCCTTAAATTGATCACATTGGGGAGAAACCTTTTTATAGAAACTCTAAAAACGGAATAATCATTTTTTTCCATTGCATATGAAGTGTTTTAAAAAGATGATGTTTGGCCCAGAAGCAGTTTGGACTCTTTTGTGAGTTACTGTTTCCCCTATAATGAGGTGTTTTATTGTCTGTTATCTTCTGTGCTAAATGATGAGCTTAACAATAATGGCAATTGTTGACGGCTAAGTGTAATTCACTGGCACTAGTGCAGCACTTTGTGTGTGTGTGTGTGTGTCCTGCAGTGATGCTGTCCTTCCCTTGGAACAGCCTCTGGACGTGTGTGTTTGAAATGGAAGGTGTTGCTGGCTCTTTGTCGCAGTGTTATCAGGATGGGAGCTGGGCTTGAACGCTTCACAAAGCACATGCTGATGTTGCAGGCTTTGGTAATGGCCTCTCATTGCCAACATAAATAATCAAATCCCAAAACATTTCTCTGCCGCAAACAAAAACCTTTTTTTTCTCAAGACTATTTCATGGCTCTTTTACTTCAAATGACTTTATTCGAGGCTTCCTGTTCTCGTGGTGCGACTGGTGTTGATCCCGCAGAGATAACATCATACGAGTGCATCAACATCACAACTTGGTGATTCAAGTGGGTTGTTCGTACCTTACCGCAGCAAGAGTGGTGGAAAAGTAAATGTATGTCCTTGAATGGATGATGTAGTACCCCACCATTTTGTCCGGCTGGTACCAAATGGTTTCAATCTATCCTTCTTCTCTCCAGTTATTACTTCGTATGAATGAATTATTGGCAATAATTACTGTTTTTTATTTCAGACAAAGTGTCAAACTGAAATATGCTCCAGTTGAAGTCGGTGGTTATATATTACACAAGTTCCTTCCAAAATCCATACAACTATATTGTGGTTCTAGAGGATGATTTGTCCACACGGAATGCTTTTGTTTTATTAAGCTGTTCTGCAGAATGTATTTAGAGTTGGAATACCTGCATTGTTTGGGATGCTTCATGAGCTGTTGAAACATAATCACATTTGTTTCCGGCTGCAAGTAAAAATCGGTGAAAAAAAAACCCATCCAAAAAGGAGTAAGAGAACCCTTTTGCACCACACTTTTCTTGTTGCCTTTCAACTTTCCTTTTCCTTCTCTTTTAATTAACAGCTATCGGCCCCATTCTGACATGCGCTATAGGAAGACAGTCTGCAAAGCGGCCTTCTTTAGTCTGGGACTTCTCAGCCCATTTGTCATTACATCCTGCTCTAATAGGGGGAAATCGCCTCATCTTGAGCTCCCAGTGTTGTTAATTAACCCGTGTTGCTAAACAGCCACAGTCTACACACGTCGCTGCCAGCTCTCCAGCGCGGCGTTATCGCGGCGCGGCGTGCCAGCAGAACGAGCATCGGCCCTGGCCGTATTTCTGCAGGTGTCAGTGGAGGTGCTTCCTCTCCCCGCTTTTTGAGAGTATTACTCAAACGGCAATGCGGTTTTATCTTAAATTGAATTGTGGAGGGAGATGTTAAAGAGCCATACATCACCCGGACACATAGAGAAGAAAAGGGGGGGGGGGGGGGGGGGGGGATTTGCAGCAGTGTTGGAGCGGAGATGGGAGCGGCTCAATGGCACGTGAATCCAGAGCAAATCAAGTGGTCGGCTTGTAAATGCCATTAAGTGTGTGTGTGTGTGTGTGTGTGTGTGTGTGTGTGTGTGTGTGTGTGTGTGTGTGTGTGTGTGTGTGTGTGTGTGTGTGTTTGCGGCACGGTTGGTGATGGGAGTTTTTATTTTGAGCCTTAATGAGGTAACCTTTCTCCTTCTCATTCAAGCTTCTCTTCTCTCTCCTCAGTCCGAGCATCAGAAAGCCCCCCCCCCCCCCCCCCCCCCCTCTACCTGCCTGCACTTCACAAGTCGATTGGATCGATTCCTCCATGTTCACCTTTCATCTGCTGACCACTAAAGGGACACTTGCACATCACACGGCCCTTTCATCCCCTTAAAAAGCCTTCCCAGTTTAGACTTGGTCACCTCTGTGCGGTTCTATCACATCATTGCCCCCCCGTGATCACTTGGCCTCTGGCTAACGCCCGGCTTCATGTATGGATTTTCCGTCCAGTAGCTCCTCAGCCGTCTGCCTGTGATGGGTTGTTCACATCTAACCCTGCAGAACGCTGCTGATTGTGGTGGTATATCTTCACCCTTACGTCTGAGTGTAGGAGGAAGCCGATGTTTGCCCGACAATGAACGGGGAGGATTAGATGCGACGAGTTTGCAAGTGTGTAACGTAGTTTTTTTTTATTTGATTCTCATTTGCCCGGAAAACAGCGCGCTGTATTTCCGGCGAAGAGTGACGCCCGTGAATTCGTTGGACGTGAGTTGTGATGTTCTCACGCGTGTTCTTTGCTACAGATGTCATCGTTCACATTCGTTTCGGTCAGACCTATTATCGCTGCAGTTACGGCTGCACAGTCGCCCTTCCAACGTTCCCAACGTTTCTGTGAATAAACCGCGCGTTCTCCCCCTCAGGTGAGGATGTTGCTGCGGCTGCTCGTGCTGCTGCCTGTCATCTCCTCGGCTCAGCGGTCGGAGCCCATGTTCTCAGCCATAACCAAGACCGTCCTTCCCCCCGACTACGACAACAACCCCACGCAGCTCAACTACGGCGTGGCCGTCACTGACGTGGACGGGGACGGCGACCTGGAGATGTTTGTAGCGGGGTGAGGCAGGTTATGCGAAGCAGCCTTTTGTTACTTTTTATTCGAGCTTAGTGAAACCTACATCCTACAACATCACCAGCGCAATTCTCTTCTCATTACAGACAATTCATTAAGAGACGGGTCACATCTAACTGTGAATCAGAGACCGAAATAAAAGTGCATTGTCATTTTCCGAGCTAAAGGTTGAAGACAAAGGCAAAAGAGATGGTAGCGTGCCCTGCGGCTCACTCAGCTGATGGAAATTGATGTGATTGGATGGAGCGCCATTGATGGGAACAGTTTGGCAAGTCAGCCTCATCCAGTGAAGCGGCAATGAATTTCCCAATGCTGAACAGAATATAGATGGACCAAAACGACCTGCTTAGTAAATGTAATTTAGCCAGCTACCCTATTCAGCGGGACAGGATAAACCTCGGAATGGATGCAATTTCATCGGGATTAGCAGAATCGAAGTGTTTCAGTTGATGTCGCTTTTTACTACGCAGACAGAGGAGGGACGAGTCACTCAAAGTCACGCAAAGTCACTGCGGTCCCACTTTTGTTTGACAATTCTCTTAAAAACCGAACCATCAACAAGAGAAAAGCGTTTAACGTCTAATACTTGATCTTTTTTTCACCTTAACAAAGTGGAATCGTTGCCCAAATCTAACTGCACCACTTTCACAACCTTTGCCACACGTTGCAACCATAGTCATGCGTGAATCTTCTGCATCCAGATACTGTGTGCAAAAGGCTGCCAGTCAAAGGGTCATTGAATTGGTAACTTAAACAAAATTGGTTTATGTCTATTGTGAAAATGTAAAAGGCGCAGAACTTTTAGAGAACTCTTTCAAAGGATGACACTGTACTCTTAAAACTAGAGCTTTTCTGACTGACCAGCTTTTAGGTTAACGCAGCAGCTCAGACGTAATGTCAGAGCACACACACACACACACACACACACACACACACACACACACACACACACACACACACACACACACACACACACACACACACACACACACACACACCATTAAGTGTTGTTCCTCAGAGTGAGAGAGGTTTGCAATTTGAGTATTTAGTGAAGGTACATTAGATAATACAGAGGCACTTATGTCCTGTTTGATTTTAGAATTGTTTAGAACACAAGTGCTAAGTAGTTGATAATACATAACTAAAACATTTATGTTAAATTCATATTAATAAGCATTTATTTTTAATAGTCATTATTCCAGAATAAATTATGTATGTTAATTATTTGATTAGGATAATAAAAATAACCACATCAAAGTAACAAAGTCAAAGGATAATATTTAGTGTTTTGATGGTACAGTGACTTTAAAACAGTGGAAATTGTGGTTTGGGGCTTTGTTAGTGTGAGGACTTCTGTATTGCTATCTATTTGATATACTATAATAATATGCATGTCAGACTTTAAAAGTTTAAAACTGCAGATTGGAAATTAAAGTCCACTAAAGACCTTTTTAATAATCACACCTCTGTTGCTGACATTGTTGGACAGGGGTGGATCATTTTAAAACCTCTTTTCAAATTGACGCACAGAAACAGAGATATCCCCTTTTCTTCTGTTCAAAAATACACACAACCCATAATGCAACTCCCCTGAGTTACATTACAGGCTGACGGCTTGGTTGGAGGTTGCTAGTAGTGGCTGGGGGACAGTGACCATCAGGCTAACCAGTCTGCTCTGCAAATGAAAAAAAAACACTACTGCCGCTGCATGATTTCGTCTTCACAATCCCTCAAAAAGTCATTGCGAATGTAACAGCTGTGCCGTTGCTGCCCGTCGACAGCTACAACGGCCCAAACCTGGTGCTGAAGTACAACAAGCAGCAGAAACGGCTTCTCAACATCGCTGTTGACAACCGCAGCTCCCCGTTCTACGCCCTGAGAGATCGCCAAGGCAACGCCATCGGAGTGACGGCGTGCGACATCGACGGAGACGGCCGGGAGGAGATTTATGTTCTGAACACCAACAACGCCTTCTCTGGTACAGTGCACGCTTTCACACACGCACCAAACAACGCACGTGTGCACGCACCCTCTCACGATCGTGGAGCCGCTTGTACGCAGACAAAGGAGGAGAATCATTATGCAGATATTAAGCTTATCTGCATCAGATAACTGATACGCTTTGTGCTGCTATTAATCAGGTGGAGAGCTACAAAGCGCACCCTGTTCAAAACCACAAAAAAACCTCACGAAAAAATGATAGAGGTCAACAAGCTCTCGTGTTTTCCAATCACCGGCGGTTCTAGCGTTGCATAACGCCTCTTTACCCCCGAAACTCTGCGTCTCGCCCCGTCAAGGTCGGGCGACGTACTCCGACAAGCTGTTCAAGTTCCGCAACGGGCGCTATGAAGATCTGCTGAACGATGACATAAACGAACACAGAGATGTGGCCAACCGAATGGCCGGGCGCTCAGTGGCCTGTGTGGACCGAAAGGTACCACACGCATGCACACACACGCACAAACACACACAAGAAAAGTGGAGTGAATGCAGATTTACACACACACACCCACACACACACACACACACACATACTCCCCAGAGTGTCTTCTGTGCACATGCATGGTTGCTTCTGTTTGTTTACCAGTGATAACTCATGCCCGGCCTGCGCCGCCCTCCTCTGCATGTTCTATGACAGTTCATTTGGGCGAACGCTGTGCCATTTTCTCTCTTCTGTCCATCGCACCAGTGTAATTACAGAAGCCAGGGCTCGTTTGTTTTATAGAACAGCGTACGAGGGGAGGAGTGATGACTGCACACTGCCGCTTTCTGCCCGTAGCGTTTTCTCTCAGTCTCTTTTCCAGTGTTTTCTTCCCTCTTTACTTCCCTTTTTTTCCGCTCTCCGACTGACACACTCTGTCCTTGTCTCTTATCTCACACACACGCACGCGTACAGTTCTCACTTGCAATCAGGGGACGGATAAATAAAGTGATAGTGGGAAGAGGACAGTAGGGATTACAATAGATTTTTTTTTCTTTTTTAACCACAGTCCCATCTCACTGAACACGAATAGGTTGTGCAGCTGCCAGACTGGAAAGATATTTGCTTTTAATGGCATAATGCTTTTAGACGAAGCCAAACCCCTGATGTGTGTTCTTCCGTGCAGACGGAGAGAGAGAATACGTTTTCCTATTGCTGAGCAGGTTTTATTACGGGAGATTTGGAACGCCGGCAGAGGTCCAAATCTGCAGCCCTGAAATGTGATGTGATCGGTCCTGCTTACTCATGAATAGTGTGTTATCATTACCAATAACTTCCCGTTTTGACACTGGCAGGCAGTAGCGGGATCCGGATAATAAGTGGATTCTAAGAACCAGGATAATTGAAATCTGCTCTAGAAGAAGTACCTTTCAAAACAAAATCATTTGAAATGCTACACTAGCGGTGGGAGCTCCTTCAGACTTTTCAGTAATAGAAAAGACTGATGTAAAGGACACACAGGATTGTGTCCCTGCACCTGCATGCACTTTACATTCATGCATGTCACACTATTCAAAATGCCAATTCCAGGGACCGAAAATTAGCCTTGGGTGAACATTTATCGAAAAATCGTTGACTTTTAAGTTTGTTAAGTAACTGCCAGTGGCCTTCAGGTCTCTCAGCGTAGCTCATTCTCATTCCGTCAAGTGCACCACTTTGTGGGTGTGTGAGTGTTCTCGTGCGAGTGTGTTTGCAAGCGTGCATGTGTGCTCCGTAATGGCCGTAATGTGACGCTTCATGACATTTACATCAACCAGACTCATTTACTTTTCTTGTCTTGAAAAAATAGTGCACAGTTACCAGTGGAATGTGTATGTACGTGTGCGTGTTTTTGCATGTGTGCATGTGTTTATATTGATTGAAATATGTAAGGCCTAGTGGGAAAGCTCATTGGAATCCAGTGTGTAGTCTATTAGCGTGGTTCCGTCTGTGAGTTTGTGTCTGCAGGGACTCTGACTGATAATGGAGTGTGAAATTAATCTCCAAAGGGAGGCAGAGGAAGGAGCAGGGAGAGGAAGAGGGAGAGAGAGAGGTATGAAACCGGGTAAAGGGAGATAAAAGGGAATGAAAAGTGTTGATCAGGTAAAGGTGAACATGTCATATTATTCAAAGAAATAACACATGCTCTAGTTTGCTTAAAACCACTGTGCCCAGGTTTGGATTGGGATTTGGTTTAAAGCGACTATCTTTTTAAGAATGTATCAGACAAATATTTTAAAACAAATATAATAGAATAAAATCTGTTATTGTTTTGAATAAAATATTATCCCCATGGCCAGATTTACATACTCAGAGACCAACATGCCACAGGAAAAGAAGGTTAGTGGAATGCAAAGGGACACGTTAAGAGTTCATAACACTTGGAGTTTCTGTATGAAGGCTGTGCATATGGCTGTTTGACAGGAGGACCTAAGGACAGAAAAGGTGCGGGTGTCCTCAAAACCTTGATTTCTTTAACCGAAAAGTTTTGTCCCCTCCAGGGCAGCGGGCGGTATGCCATCTACATAGCCAACTATGCGAGTGGCAGCGTGGGTCCTCATGCTCTCATTGAAATGGACGAGGCAGCCAGCAACCTTTCACAGGGCGTGATTGTCCTCTCCAACGTGGCAGAGCAGGCCGGAGTCAACAAGTTCACTGGTAGGTATGCTGAAATGAAACTGTGTGTGTGTGTGTGTGGTGTGTGAACTTCATCCAGCACTGATGTATACATACTGCACAGGGTCTGTAGAGGATGCTATGAGCATGTGGTTGCTGTACTCACGGATCATCATATATAGGAATTCAGCAGAGAGAGGGGGAGGGGGGGGCTGGTAGGGTGCCAGGTGAGGGGGGGGGATAAAGAATGTGAAAGCAAACTAGATGAGTGTGAGCGTGAGAAAGGAAGGAGAAAGAGAGAAGAAGTGTTAAAGATCTTTCGGCCCCGTCAGCTGTTTGCTTCGGGCCAAAGTCGAAGGGAAGCTAAGGCGAAGGGCGACGCGCTCGTACATCAGACCCGCTCCGCGGCGCAGAGATGGCATCCATCACGGGCGGCTGTACTTACCTCAGACCTCTGAAGGTGTTGCTACAACCACGTACGTCACCGCGGCGCCGACTATTTTATCTGTCTTTCATCAGGTCAGACAGTTTAAAAGTGTTTGTGAAGAGGTGAAATGTCGATATCGGGGAGGGATCTCTTTAACAGTGCACCCAAAAAGATGCTTTATCAGTTTAATATCATTTTCTCTTCAAGGAAGACGCAGGGTTTTGAAACTTAACTTTCAACCGTTTCATTTACTTCATTTGCACAAAACCGAGCACTTTCTTTTATCCCATTGATTTGTTGAGTTTTGGAGGGTCAATTTCATCACCAAGCTGCTATCGTCTCAAATACTCTTGAAAACGAATGGATGACCTTGAAATACGCTCCTTGTTACACCACTAGAAGCCGCGAAATTCATCAGCGCCGCTCTGCCCACTTGGATCAACATGTCCCTTAACCCTGTGACGGATGCCTGCTTTGGTATCGAAGAGGAGACAATAAATGCCAAGATGAATGCTTTCCATGTGATTTGTTTCTTTTGATAATAGCGCTGCCTCTTCGATACTTTATTGAAACCATTGAAGAGTCCTTGACGCTGATATCCAATTAAATTTCGGAAATGGGAAGACGACTTTGTGTTTGAAAATAACAGAATAAATCTCCATCATCGGTGGATTGCTTTACATTGGCGATGTCGTCCAAGCCTCCAGAGGGGCAGCGCGAACCAGCTCAGAATCGCCATGGACGATGTACTTTGTCATGCAACCGCCGTTAATCAGAGCAGAGGGACAGGTAGCGAAGTTGCATATCTAATGGTCGCATATCTCTGGAGGGACATTAGCGGTTTATGACAATAGGGGGCGAGTGATATTTGTCCCGGCTGATGGAGCGGGCCGGTAAATCAGCAGCGAGTCCTGACTCACGGTGCCGGCTGCGCGTACTGGAGGGGCGATGAAAGCCCTTTCAACTCCGTAATTAGACTCCGCTGGTCTCAGATGAGACACTTTAAGGAAACACTTCACTCTGCAGAATGTCACTGGAAGATTCTCAGGAACAGTCAGAGATCTTTTCATTCAGAAAACTACTGTTTTTTTTGCAATGCAAAAGATGCGTCTTTTCGTTATTTTTATTTGTTTGTGCTAGATGTGTTTGTGTGTTGTGTGTGTGTGTGTGTGTGTGTGTGTGTGTGTGTGTGCGTGTGTGCAGCAGACAGTGTCTGTGTCAGCAGAGATATGCCATGCCATGGTCTGGAAAGACCGTAATGATTTTCCGTCGTTCACTTTTATCTCTCCCCGTCTCTTCACACCCTTGTTTCCCCTGTGCCGCCTCAATCTCACCCTCCTTAAATATAGAACTGAGTCTTGCCGTTAAACCCCGTCTCTCCGTCTGTTAAGGAGGCCGAGGTGTCGTGGTGGGGCCCATCGTCAGTCAAACCCTGTCCGACGTGTTTTGCGTCAACGAGTACGGCCCCAACTTCCTGTTCAAGAACAACGGGGATGGAACTTTCACCGACGTGGCACAGCTGGCTGGTAAGCGGCTCGTGAACAATTTGACCAATCACAGCCCTGGATGAGTTAATCACAGACAAATCCTTCAACAAACTGAGTTATTTGAGTGTGTTACCGAATGCTCGCAGGCGTGGAGGACCCGATGCAGCACGGTAGAGGCGTCGCTCTGGCAGACTTCAACCGCGATGGAAAGACGGACATCGTCTACGGGAACTGGAACGGACCCCATCGCCTGTACATGCAGCTGAATAACCGCAAACAGAAGTTTAAGGTGGGTCCTGTCCATCCTGTTGTAGAAAAGAAAAAGAAAAGAAAAGCCAATTCTCCTATGCAGGGATTACAAAAGGAAATTTCAATTTCACATATACAAATTTGACGGAAAGAGTTGTCTGAGTTGTCAAAACTGAAGGGATTTGTAGAAAAGTTTAAACTGTAATAACGTCCTGCCTAAACACACCAGAAGCTGCTTCGATCCGGCCTACATTTCTTAATGTGTGATTTGGAAAGTTACAAAATCCAATAATACGGCCCCCAAATTACGGATGCCGCTGGACGGTCTTTAATATCAGTTTACGGGTAAATGCGGGACGGTCCGTGGATAATCCAAACACAGTGCCACCTTTTAACTCACGAGAATTATCAACGCTGAAGAAAGGCTAGTTAATTAGCAGAGGCTGCTTTTGGCTAACTTTGCGACCGAGTGGAGTTTAAAGCTGAATAAACACCCATTTGCTCGATGAACTCGACCATAGACAACTGCTGAGGGACAGCCGGCAGTGTGCATGTGTTTGTGCAGTACGTTTAACAGCCATAAGCACAGAGAGACGGGGAATGCTGCGTGTAAATCTACGGAGGTTTCGTCATTTATCGGTTAGCAGCTGCGACTGCATCTTTTCCCAAAAGAGATAAATGTCACACAAGACACGTTTATAGGGGTCAAATAATGGGTTAATGTGTGATGCTTAGCCCAGAGTCAATTCCATCAGTGTGACACACACACACACACACAACAAAGGCTAAAACACACACACAAACGAAAAATTAGCTCGTTTTCTTTTTCGTCACATTTTTTTTTATAAACCAAGATTGTTAAATCACATATCCACAACACATTAAAGAGCCCCCCCCCCCGACCCCCCCACATGCTGACGCTCCTGCCAACTGTGTTGACCTTTGGTGTGTATAATGAAGCTGTTGTATCACTCCAGTAAACCGCTAATTAAATTGGGCTGAAACAGCAGCTTGACTGTGCAGCACAAAGTGCAGATTACGCCTGTTTGAGCTTTAATTAAAATCTATTGCCGAGGTTTTCCTTGCAGTAAGTTCAAAACCCACCCGCACACATCTATAGTTATTCAAAATAATCAAACAGTAATAAATAACTATATTATATTTGCATTCTTTCAAATAGACAGATTTCAAATAACATGAATTCAAATTGTCAAACCATTTTGGCTGTGAAGTTTCTGTGCTCCATGTTTGATTGCTGAGGGTCTCCTCTCTCTTCCCTTATGGAATATCCATTCACTCACCATGTAGTAAAGTACATCTAGAGCCGGCCGTCCCTTGTGGCCCTCAGTCGGCCATCCCCTCTCCTTCACCTGAGAAGCAGAAGGTCACGGTGAGCCCCCCCGCCCCCCGGCCCCGGCTTTATGAGCCTTATAATTAAAACAGGGAGTAAATACTGGGGGGAGTGAAGGGCTGCTCCATAACTCTTCCCCGACTGATCACCGTGTCACGGAAGAAAGATATCCGCTACTTTCTTGTGCAAAAACTCCTGTGCTGGGGAGACGTTTTCGGCGCAACACTCACTTCCTTTGGCCCATAGATATGAGAAAAAAAAAAACTAGAAAAGGAGGTTTGTTCTCATCTCCGTGCTTTAGAGGATGATCACCAGCGAGGGTTACAGTGAGTGAGCGAGCAGGTGACGGATCAACGTCTAACTCAAGGCCTGGCCCCTGATTATTGATGGCCCTGTTGTGGAGATTGAACAACATATCAACAGGCTACGAGTCATTTTTAATGAAGGTGACATGAATCACGACGCTCCACGCGTGACTTAAAAAATAAGTTGAGCTCGTCTCAAATCACCTTTGCCGCTCCAATGGTGTTGAGAAGCGTCACCTGATAGTACCAATAATACATTTTCTTTCTAGAGCGCTTTGGGTAGTCAAAGAGAAAGTTCCGTAGTAAAAAGATTGAGATGAATAAGAAACACAATGGAACAAAAACGAGCATCGTTTAAAAACATGATCATATGATTTCGTTTCACACTGTTCCACTTATTCCCAAAAATTGCCCTTAGCCGGTTCCCAGTGTGAGAATGGGCCGTCACTGTTGTAATATGCCTCGTCTTTCTTTCTCAGGACATCGCGTCCCAGAAGTTTTCCATGCCCTCCCCAGTTCGCACCGTCATGGCCGCTGACTTCGATAATGACAACGAGATGGAGGTCTTCTTCAATAACATCGCCTACAGGGGCCCCTCCGCCAACAGGCTCTTTAGGTGCTCACACGCAAATTACACAAGACGCACGCATATTTACACGCACATAAAAAGTATGACACTGAGGTCCAGTAGCTTTTTGATGGAGAGCTTAATGGACTACTCTCGTGTCTTTATTTAGTATTCTAAAACGTGGCTTAGAGAATTGAAAATTCCCAGCGAAGGATACTTATCAAGTGTGGCCTGCCTCCTCCTCCACACATGAATGAATCTTTCATTAAGAGTTTCGGGTCTCCTTTTGGATCACAGTTTGTCTTCCTCTCTTGATAATATTAATGAAGTCAGCCTTCAATATGCAATACAGTGAATAAGATATCAGGTGTTAATAGTAAAATAAACCCATCCTGTCTGAATATAAATGTGGACCGGCATATTTAACGATATGCAGAAGTCATTTTGAAAATCACCATGAGGTGGTGGGTCAATTCATACTGCGTATAAATAATCAGGGCTGGATATGAATACGCCGGGTCATTGGAGGCTCATTGGTCTTTCTGGACATGATGATGTCCCACATGGGTCACTGCTCCGCAGCCTGTGGCTCCGCAACATAAAGATGATAAATTATTGTGACCAAGCTCAACAATAACCTACAATCAATATTTGGATGTATTTAAGGGGGTCAGCAGGCGGGATCAGAACATTAGTGCCCTGTGAAGCTAAATTATAACTTAAGAAATGCAAACGATTGGTCATTGGAGGTGAAGGCACTAAAGTCAATGCGCATTCATTGTTTTCTTTTGTTAGACATTCAAACCAAGGGATTATTCTAAAACATCAACCTTTGACCAAAGTCTTTTCAGGACAATGACCCTGAAAATCCAATAAAACCCCAAACAATAATATTGAAAAGTATAGTAAGTTTCTACAGTATATATAATATTAATAACATTATCATCATAGCAAAAACATTCAAGCAACAATTTAATATTGCAACCAAAACTAACACTGCGTTGTTGGGTAGTTTACTTCACTTACATCTGTAGAGTAACTAGTAACTGCAATTTCCAAATACATTATGTTTTTTAAGAAGTTATAACGAGTCAATTCTGTGACCTTGATTTGATAGGGTGAGCAGGAGAGAGCACGGAGACCCCCAAATAGAAGAGCTGAATGTCGGGGAGGCCTCAGAGCCCGAAGGACGAGGAACCGGTGAGTGGCAGAAAACAACGCCGTCACACCTGCCCCGCCAGATCCTCTCCATCAGATGGCGCCAGAGCGCCACTGCGGATCCTCGTAGCCCTCACATAATAAAAGGAGGCTTGTTCCACATAGTTAGATCGATGACCGTTTGCCATTTTATGCTCCCCTGCATGAGGATATTAAAACGTTGCGTCGGCTGTTTCCTGAAGTGTTTTCGTGGCATCGTTGCAGGAGCTGCAGCCACGGATTTTGACGGCGACGGCCGTCTGGAGCTGCTGATTTCTCACGGTGAAAGCGCAGCCCAGCCGCTCTCCGTCTACAGAGTCAACCAGGTGAGTGTTTGTGAGACATTTCTGAAAGCCCGTCATCTTCATCATTCTCCTCCGGTGTCCCGCTGTGTTTTTTGCGTCTCAGGGGGCCACGAACGCCTGGCTGCGAGTGATTCCCAGGACCAAGTTTGGTGCTTTTGCCAGAGGAGCTAAAGTGGTGCTGTACACTAAAAAGAGCGGCCCACACACGCGGATCATCGACGGAGGCTCGGGGTACCTGTGTGAGATGGAGCCCGTCGCACACTTTGGCCTCGGTACGTTTTCAATAACGCTGATCCAATAGAGGACACAAAACTGCCCCGCAGCTGTAGATCAGTAATCTTTAGATAGTCGGTTTTCTTCACTTTCACATAAAACAAATTTGAATTTGAGTCGCTGCAACCGAAGCAAACGTTTGCCCAATGCTCCTTGCTTTGGTTACGGGATGAATAGAAAAAGGAAATGGATTCAATCCACGGCGAGTGGTGGTGAGAAGGAAAACGTGGAAAGTGGAAAGGATTGTTTTAATACCTGCAGCCTGTCTGGACTCCCACGGCAGACTTACGTTTTCCGTGGGAGGGGAAGCTCAGAGGACATAAGAGTTGGACAGGTGCTGCACCTGGAAGCCGTCCCGGGAGAAACCGGAGCCCCGTCTCCTGACACACACACACGCACACTTTCTGAGCCTCGGGACCAAAACACAATCCTCACCACTAAATGACGGCGTGTCACACGGCAGCGGAGCAGGTGAAATATGCTTTGGCTCCCAGACAGAACACCTGCTGAGTAGATTGCTGTCTGGCAAAGTAACTCAAGATCTGTTTAATTTAAAAATGCCACTTTAATTAAGGGTTGCAGAGGCCCTCCGCAGAGGGGCCGTCCCTGTGCCTCATTAAAGTGCTTAATGGAGAGACAGCAGTGCCACTTCTTCTCTCGCTGTGTTTGTGTCGGTGTCAAAAGAGAGGAAGCTTTACGAGCCCCGGAGAATTAAGGACGTGTGAACGTTCCCCTGTGTGTGTGTGTGTGTGTGTGTGTCTGTTCTGTTCGTCTGAGCAGGTAAGGATGTTGCCACCATTGTCGAGGTGTACTGGCCAGACGGTCGTTCAGCGGCGAAACCCCTGGAGCCTTCAGACATCAACAGGGTGCTTGAGATCCACTATCCCAGAGACGAGGAGGAAGTCACTCCTACGGTGGAAATAGAGGTACAGCCGTGAGCCATGGGACTTAATCATCTATGTGTTAAGGGCGTTCACATGGTGGAGGTGGTCTCCTCACCACGGGGATGTTTCCTTTTGTGTTGATCAGCAGTAACCCGTCTCTCGTAACGACGTCAGTGTAGTCAAACAACGCCAGAACAATGTCTGAGTGAAGGCGTCTTCATTAGGGATGCCTCCGCACCCGTTCATCACCTTCTTCCGTAACGTGCCACCCGTATAGAGAATCACATTGTCGTTGTTTTTAACTCTTGGATGACTGTGTCTTACAGTGTGGTCACGGGTTTGCACTGAATGAGAATGGCCGTTGCACAGGTGAGACCCGAGCATGTTTCTGTTTTCTGTCCCTACGCTCGCGTCCTTGTTTCACGTTAAGACCAAAAGCGTGTTTCCCTCCCTCCCTCCCTGCCTCTCCCTCAGACAAAGATGAGTGTACCCAGTTTCCTACCGTGTGCCCCTCCGACCGTCCCGTCTGCACCAACACCTACGGCAGCTACAAGTGCCGCGCCAAGAGGAGATGCAACCAGGGCTTTGAGCCCAACGATGACGGGTCGGCCTGTGTGGGTGAGTGGTGCTGGCACCTCGCCGGATTACAGAGATCAGGAGAACAAAGCAAGCGCTTCCAGAGAATGAGATGCCTTAAGCTGCCTTAATTACTCTGGTTTTCAGTAAAGGCTTAGTGGCGCTAGCATTCCTCTGACCGTGTCCCCTCCCTGCCCCCTGCTGTCTTGCATGACTGCCTCCCCCTTGTGAGTGAGCTCTCTTACAGCCATGAATGCGCATGTTGCCTCACTCTTCCCTGCCCTATGTTGTGTCTCTCTCTCTCTGCAGCCCAGGTGGCTTACTTTGGGGGGACGCAGTCTTCTGGCGAACGTAAATGTTCAGGCCTTTCTTTCTGGATACTCCCCATCTCTGTGCTACTATTCAGTGCGAACCGTCTCCAGACTGGACTTCTGTAGCCGTCACTCTGGCTTCAACTCCCTAACTCTCTCCTCTGCTGTATGGGGATGTACAGAAACTTCCACATCTACTCCTGCTTCTTATTTGCGAATCTCTGCCCCTGATTTCCATCTGTTATTTACAGCTTTGCCCCCCTGCCCATGTGTCCCGGCCCCCTCTGGACTGTAAAGAAACGCACATAGAGCATGCTGGAATGAAGCTGGGGGGGTTCAGAACTGATTGTGTCAAACCCGCAGAGCCCTCAAATCATCACCTGACGCTCACCTTAGTGGGACCTGAACTGAGGCCAAGTCATTAAGTGGAGCTGTAGCAGACAGATCTACGGGCTCCACGGGCCGCATTCCCACTGGCACCTCATCCGTTCCCCACAACGCCGCCGCGCTAATCCTCTCGCCGGCCCGCCTCGGGTTCCGTGCGCTCTGCGAGTCAGAGCGCCGCGCCCAAAGAGGCGGTCGGGTAGGGGAGCTCATGCCGGACCATCTGTCTCTCATAGTAGGTAACGCTTTGTCAATGCAGCACACTGAATATGATGAACACGTGTGTGTGTGTGTGGGTGGGTTTTATTTTATTTGTAGTATAAGAAGCCGAAAGGTGCACTTTCTAAATTATTTGCCACAAATTTCTGAGCATCAGCTTAAAATATGTATTGTGAACGTTACACCCAAATTCATCACTTAAATATAAATAGTGGGACAAGGCATTTTATTCTTTGATATAATATTATTTTGTAAGGATAAGGCTGGTGATATGAATCCATATCATGTTACCTTTAGTTTTTAAAAACAATTTCAGTTTTTAGCAAACAGGACTACCTTTAGTGAGAAACACTTTGAGGTTTGGTCTGCTATGTAAAGCAGCGAGATGGTGTGCAAGAAACTGCATGACGTTTTAACGATGTCTCAACAACAGATGCACAGAGGACTTTTTTTTTTTTTTGCAGGGTAAATACTTGATGATCTTTTTATTCAAGGTAATGGATCACCAGCCTTTTCCTATGAAGTGTTAATGATAAGTGAACATCAAATAACAATGTGTAATACTAAGGATAACTTGAGGAGCCGATTCTCTCTGCACAACACAATCACCGCACCAGTTACACTGCAGCCATGGATGGATTCATTGAGTGTTGGCCGAGCACTGAGTGTGTGTGTGAGGATTTATGGATTCCTACCTATTCACTCGCTGAGGCAAGTGTTACGAATTTTGGAAATATTTGGCCAAAAACCTCACACATTCCATTTAGGAAAACGGCAGCAGACTGACATGAGTCCCCAAGCCGGCTAATGAGTTGGACCTAAAACGCAGGTGTCACATGTAAATATCAAACGTTTCAGTCGAGATTTACAGACTGAACTTTCCTCTCTGAGACCTTTTTAATAAACACCAAGAGACATCAGAGCATGAAAAACTCCTAAACAAACCATGATGGACGTGTTGAAATGACTCCCCATTGATCTGGCTGAAGATGTGTTCATGGTCTCTGTAAGCCAAAGACTCCGTGGAGGGAAGAGAGTGAAGCCAAGATCAAGTTTTTGCCTCATTTTTTAACGTTTGCGTGGAAATGTTCAGTAAGAGGTCGACCGAGGTGACTGCAAAGATGTTATAGTAAGAACAGAGCAGAACGTTTCCTTTTTAAACACCTTTGGGTCAGACTTGAACTTATTGTATGTAAGCTCTTTTTTGTTTGCATGACCGTAAGATCCACAAGTCTTTCATCAAGTCTTGCACGCTTTAAAAGCGCATAGCTGTGTTTTTAATTCCATTTCTTACCCTCACATGCTTAATTACCTCAATATTACAACAGTTTAATCATATATTCTTAAAGAAATGGTGGTTATAGTTTACAACTCTTGCCTACATGTTTATGCCAAATGAAACCAAACATGCTGTTTGCGGCGTTCGCTGTCTTGTCATTCAAACATGGGTTCTCTGATATCACAGGTCATTCTATCCAAATTCAAGATATGAAGCTTTTCTGTGTGCAGCGAAACTGTGTGTGTGTGTGTGTACGTGTGTGTGTGGGTGCGTGCGTCATGGTCACTGTCACGTCATTGTTTGCGCCCCATAGCATCCAGATGTGTTCCTTTGTGCTAAAAAGAATTTCAATGGGAGATGTCCAGGTGTAAAAAAAAATGAAACCTGGAACACAATGCTCAATGTGTGGGCATTTGGACCTGTGTGTGTGTGTGTGTGTGTGTGTGTGTGCGCACGCGCGCGCTGGGTTAGCATGTGCTCCATATGGAAAAATAACCCAAATGCCGTTTTCTTTCCAGACGAGCTTCACAACCACTAATCATAAAATGTCCCACAAGAAGCAATTGCACAATGTTTTTGCGCCACAAAGCTTTTCCAGAAAGTAACAGATGATCAGATATGAATGTTAAGAAAATGTGTTTACTGTATTGAAATTAAAGAAAAAAAGAGCGGAAGGAGACAAGTAGAAAAAGCCGTATGAATGTGGATGTATAAACTGTAGCGGCCATTTACTTTAGCGTGTGCGTCTACTTATCTTTGATTCTGTGAAAACGATCTTGACCCCGATGGCAAACTAGCGAGCAGGCTTTTTGGAACGGAGAAGGGCGGTGTGCAAACTCATGTCTCCTGTGTCTTCAGGCACTAATTCCGGTGATGCATTGGGTTTCTTGTAGCCTTTGATCAAATTATTGCTGCATAATGCATTCCGATAATTGATTAGGCTCAAGTCCTTTGATTGGAATTTATTTCACTCTTTTCATTCTGCCCGGGAACATTACAGCTTTACTGAGCAACAGATCTAAGACGGAGTCCACACACTGACCTCTGTCTCGCAATTAATGAGGTGATCGGATGTGACATTTTAACTGGAGCCACACAGACCGCACGATGCTCAACATTGTGTTTGGATGTGGGGAATTTCTGGGCGTCCCGGCGGCAAACACAAGGGCTGTCAGTCACGCAGAGGTTAAACAAAACGAGCGGATACTTCTGTCAAAGCCAATCGGTGGGGCAGCGGTAAAGCAGGAGGAAAGATTGGTTTAAAGGAGTCCCCAAACCCAAAGCACAATGCACCAAATATGAAAACAGGAGAGACGAATCCCAGAGTTTTCACCTTTTTGTTTTTAAAGAGTTAAGTAGATTTCGTTGCAGAATGTCAATACATCTTTACATATACAGCATATATCTTGAAATAGAAATATATGTTTTTTTTTTAAAAGTTTATGCATGGGTGGAGTATTGGGCAAAGAGGGCCATGTGTTTGGAAGGAAGCAGCAGAAATGATTCTTTCCGTTTGTTGCATCATTGTGAATTTGGGCAGATGTGGATGACTGTTTGTTGGGCCTGAGTGAGCACAGTCACAGTTCTGATGCCTCATGAGACCAACAAATCACTCCATGAGACTGAATTCTTGTTGTCGTGTTATTTTTTTTGTTGGAAGGCAGTGAACTAAATACGTATTTGATTGGATGTTCATTTCTATAATCTGCAATCACAATGTCACTACAAGTGCTTCCCCAGAGGAGCTTTCTATTTAATGCATTAAATGCAATAACACAACTGCAAAGTTCACTTCAATGACTGCTGCATGTTTGCCAGGCGCCGCTGCCTCTGTGTTCCAGATATACTTCAACTGTCATTTTCAGGAATAAACATTTGACTCAATCAATTTCCCTTCTTGGGCGTCTGTGGCTCAGATTGAAAAGAATAGTGGTGGAGGAGGTGAAGCAGTCCAGTTCCTTTTTAGAAAATAAGGAATGAAAAGGTCACGGAAGAAGTAGCGGAAGTAGAACGGACAGAAAAAGTGTTGTGCAGCCAAAAAAACAAGGAATTGAAAAACTTGGCAACTCAAAACAATTTCAGCTACAACCTGCGGCAGAAAGTGGAGGAAAAAAAGATTTGTGATAACAAAAGACGTCTGTGTTGCGATAGAGAGCAGTTTGTTGGCGTGAGAGGGACCTTTCGAACAGGTGTTGAGATGTTTCTTCACTCCTCTGCTGTCTCTGAGAGAATCAACATCTGCCAGAATGTTGTCACTAATTTCTGGCCTTTATGGGGAGGCTATGATGGATCTACCGAACGAAGGGCAGAGTTTTTGATCACCTTGTTCTTCACCTTCGCCACATCAGCTCAAAAGGTGATATATATCAGTTTTTCAGTACTTTACATAAAGGATCGGCACAAGTGTAAAATGTATTAGTATTAAAGTTACCAAATGTATAGCAATCATTATGCAGGCTAAGCTATTTCTTAATATTAAAGGATGTGTACATCACTAATGGTGGTAGCGGCAAAGGTGGGGATATCTATTATTTTCATCTGAATCTGTGCAGTAATTCATGCTGTCAAACAAATGCAAAGTACAAAATGCTGAAAATTGGAAGTAGATAGATAGATACCTCAAAATGAAGGCCCAAGAGTGCACCTCCCAGTCCCGACCACGAGGAGATCCTGACTTCAGGCGACATGACTTTGTGTGGGTTTTTCTTGCGTCCAGAGAATTGTGTGAGCGAATGAGAGAGAGAGTATTGGCGGGAGTCAGAGCAGAAACGGAGCATGTGATGAATATTGTTAGATACCAGCAGCCGCCTGCAGTCACAATAAATCCCTTTTGTCCCACTTCGTCCCACTTTATTCATCTCTTGGAGGCAGGTGAAAATCCTCTCCACGTGCTGTGAATAATGATCAGGCATGAGAAAAAAAGTACCTACTAATTTAAAGTATCCAGTGTTAACACATAAACAGCATCAAGATAATAAAACAAAGTCCTCTCCCCCGGCGGAACGACTGAGGGACTTCGTTGGTCTTGAATCTTGCTTCTTGTCATCTGGCATTTGTTTACACACTCGTCATGCAGCATTTAACGCCGCCTTTAACATTAAAGCAGTTTTTGTCTCCCCAAGGACTTGAAACCACTCAAAGAGGCTGCTTTCTAGATTCTACATATCATCTTACACATTTTCAGGAAGATATCATTTTGCACATTGAAACATATCGATCTTGAAACCATACATAACGATCTGATGAAGTGCAAAAAACAAAATGAAACACAATTGCTGCACTCTCAAATATAGTACAAGATAAATATAGAAAACATGGGATTTACAAACAGAAATTACCTGTAAACACATTACATCGCCGCCTCTAAACTCTTAGCTATGGGGTTATTCTTGTAATCAGGGCAGTGACGGCTCTGTGATAATACACTGCACATAAATCTCAATTCACATCTCTTTTATAAGAATACATGTAATATCCTAATCCTTCCTTCCTTGGTCTCCAGCAATCAAAGAGGTTGTTTTTGAAAGAAGGAGCTACATAACGCCTGCTAACATGGCACGCAGTGGTACCTTTCACATTGGGCTAAACGGGTAAAAGTCCCTTTTTTTGTTCATTTACAGTAAATACAAACCCTTCTATGAATTTATAATACGGGTAAATGAAATTAATCCAGCGATAATGTACAGTTGCTGTTGACCCGATGCTTCCACATCACTGCGCACTCAAAGTCACGGTTACATTTGAACCGGTTAGTTGTCATTTCAGTTTTTAGCTCGACGATTTCCGAAGAAAAAAAAAACGGAAATCCCACAAATGATTGTTTTTAGGGAATGTGAGCTTTCGCAACTAGACAATTAAGGTGGACGTCATGAGCGATGTGAATGAGTGAGGTGGTGCGAGATCTTGCAAGGTGACCCGGTGCTGTCCACATGCACGTACGGTGACTATTTTTCCTCTAGACCCCTGAAATGCGATTCAGCGTTTGGTGGCTACAGCTATTTTGTGCTGCTATTTACTTACTATTTTTAATTTCGCTGGTAACCGTATTATAAAAGCAATACGGTACTTTAGGCAGTACTTTATCTTCAGTAATGTAACAGTTCGTGGTTGGCGTAACAACGCCCCCGAACTGTTACATTATTGGACGATAAAATACAGCCTCTCGCACCTTATTGCTTAATTAAAGAGGCATTGAGGGGGGTTATCTGTTGCTGCAAACAATCCTGTATCAGCATCCTATAACTGGCATTGTAATTATTATAAATTATATCACTGTTTTTACAGAAGATACACAGCAACTCACACAGACGATGTGCTTAAGCTGCTGTGTCACGTGTTTCGTCCTCTTATTATTATTCACAAGCTCAAGTACGTTTCTTTTTTCTTTCATCCACATCCGATGAGTTCCCTTTCCTACTAATTGGCAGTGCCGAGTGAGTTTTTAATTGGTCAGTCCATCAGCTCCAGGTTGGGTATCAACGTCCACTGGGAGGAAACATGGAGGCATCAAAAAGAACAGGAGGCCGAACACAAGCAAAACTGCTGCGGTCACTGTCAGTTCATCCCAATTATTCGAGGAAGCAGGAAGTGAAGTTGAAGTTATATCTTGCTGCAGGGCTGATCTGTGGATCGGGCCACATTCGCACAGCTGATCTGAATATCCTGTCAGAGGTGGGCGAGAAGTGAACAAAACTGAAATTGAAAAAATAAAGGACACAGAAGCTGTGGGAACAGAAATAAAATATGCAGTCACAACAACAGGGATTTAGCTCTTTCCGTTCTTTTTTTTCTTTTCTTTTTCAAAATGATTATATTTTGTGTCCTCAGGCAGGATGCAATTCAAGAGACTAAATTTATGCTCCTCAGGCTCTGAGTTTACTTAATAGATGTTTGTCGCTTTGGATAAAAGTGTCGACTAAATGACATGTAATGTAATACAGTGCAATAATGTGAGTGAGCAGTTTTAGATTGCACATCGAGTTTTGCTAAAGATCTATAGAGATGTTTTAATTTACCATCTTTATCTTTACATTTAGCATTTTTAAGGCTTTTACTCTCAGACGTTCACACGTTTCTCAGTCTGACCCTAGAGGGAGCTACAACTGTGTTTTACTGACAAAAATACAAAAAACTCACCCCTTTTATGACATTTCTGATCATATGACAGGCGGCATTAATAAAAAAAGGGGCTTTGATGATATGGAAAACTCAACAGTTAAATCTTCTGCAATACCTTCTTGTGTGTTGTCAAATAAAAAATAGTTTTTTTGATTGAGATGTTGACCTCCGAGCACGCCTCCTACACACATGGTCGGTCCTCATTTGGGACGCGGATCCTTTTCATCTCACACAAAGACAGAAACTGATTTGATATTTCAACTCATGAAAACAACACGTGATGGAATGTGAGAAAAGGGGAGAAGAGAAACAGGAACAAAATAAACCATTGCTTTAGTTGGGAACGCTGTGGGACAGTGAAATAAACTCCCTCAGAGAGACTCTGGCCTGTGCATCATGTGACTGCTGTCTATGTGTGAGCATTTGTTGTGTATTCAGTCACCCGGTTTGTTTGTGTAAGCCGGCTCCTGTTCTCAAAGCGGTACGTCGTGAGCTCCAGCACCCGCTTCTGTGCCTCAGAAGCGGGTGCTCTCATGTTTCAGCGTGCGCATGTTGGTAAGCGTCTCGCTGGCCCCGCGCTGGTACCCGTAAGCCTGGCGCTGACCCTCCAGTCACCGAGCGCCGCTGCCTGCCGACGTCGCGCTGCTGCTGCTGGGACTGGAGCTGCCCGAGCCCCGGTCTTCAAACACGCTGATCTCTAGCTGAGGACATGGGAGGACGTCAAGGGTCGTCACGACGAAGAGAGCGATGAAGCACGAGGTTAAGAAAGGGCTGGCATTGCACAATCCCTGACGACAGTCTGGATCTCGTAATATCCAAACCCTGTAACCTTAAAGCTTGAGGGGAGCAGGATGTGATGTCATGTTAATAATCTTAGGGTGCGCAGCCTAAACAATGTGCTCACTAGATTTTCCTACTGGGTGATGGGCCTGAATGGGCAAATTAAAACAAAAACACACAGGAAGTCAACGTATCTCCTCTCTCCGCGTCACTGGTTCCCACTCGCCCGCCGTCTCAGTCTTATCGCAGAGGTGCCACGAGGACAAGTGCTTCTTCTCTTTGCTTGAAAAGGGTTGTGAAATTTGATGCAGCTCATGACAAGGTGAAGATATCTTGCTAGCACTCAGAGTAACTACATGTGGTGATTTTATATCGCCCTGGCAACTACGATCCCAAAGTGAGTCACAGGCGGGATGAGGCCTCTGACCAGCACAGAGCGTATTCTATGTATTGTATTAACTAATGCTCTACTGGACACGTCCTGTTACTGTCCCGCCTTCAGAATAACTTTCGGGAACCACAGTGACCAACTCCTCTGCAGCTGCTGGAGTTTAAGTGCACGATTCAAGGGTACCTTGATGGGAGTTTATGAGAAGAGGTCATGTTTTTTACTTTATCAACCCAGATGTTTATAGCAAACCTATACCTATACCTATTTCAAAAAATAAAAAAGTAGAGCGAAACTGGGCCTTTGTGTGTCATTTCGTGCCCTTTATGAGTGAAGGATACGACCCTCATTCCTCTCTCGATGGGGTCAGTGAGCAGCAGACCTCTCGGAGCGTAGATCTTCTCATTCTGCTCCTGGATGTAACCTGAAATCTTCTTCAGCACCTGCAGTAAAATGGACAGAAAAGGACACAGGTTCATTTGGCTCTTTCAGGCTAAATATCATGTCTTGGTCAACTCTCCAATTTGGACAAAATGTAAAATTTGGATTGTATCGGATTCGGACTTGTTGCTCAGTTTTGCAAGAGAATTTTGCATTCAATGTGCTAAAAAACAAAGAGCAGCAGTGAGGTGAAGCTAAGCGCTGAGGTCAGGCAATGGCTTGGCAAACAAATTCAAACACGGGCACAGGATTTATTATGCATTCTCCCACGCATTACAAACGCACTACAGTTCAAGAGTGTTCAAGCACTGCAACGTCGCCCCATGCTGCCGGCGAGAGCAACCACAGGACTAAATGGACGGATATTAGCCAATGCGTCTTCATTTGAGCAGTTTATTCAGCCCCAGCTATGCTTCTTTGGACACCAACAATGCTCTGATGTGCCACTGCCAAACCACGTCAGTCAGCTAAACCACGCTTCACTGGGCCTCACGTACAAGGAGAGAGCCGTCGCCACTAAATGGGAGGTACGATCTTTAGTCTGTCTATTCTACAACACCACACATTTAAACGCACACACTTTTAAGAATGAGAAAAAACACTAAAAAATATCACATATATTCTAATGTTTTTAAGGGGAGGAGCACCGGTTTCACGACAACTTTGGTCTCATTCGGCAGCTTTACCGCGTACGTTTCTGGTCACCATGATAATTGTGGGGCCAGACTGGAGCATTCCAGTTGAGCTTGGAACTAAGCAAACATTAGGCCATTACTTAGTTTATTTTATGTTTTAAAGCTGACTGATTGTATGACAACGTATGACAGACTTCTCTTTAGCGATGAATTACTAACACTACAAACATTTACCAGAAAGGGACCAGCCAATTCGAAGTTTGCAGTACTGAGATGTGACGCTGCTTTGTAGGATTTATTAAACATGACAGATTCACTTCCCCTTTTCCAAGTTAACCAAAGGTCAGCACTGCACTCAGCCGTGAGAGATCAAAACAATACTGAGCAACACACTGAGCAGCGCTCCTCTGGGACGTCAAAGGCCCGTTACAGCTGCAGGCGCAGCTGCTAATATAGTGACCCCCGCTAGTGGAGACCGGACCTCAGACAAATACTTCTTTCTGTCGCCCGCTGAAAGAAGAAGGTGAAGAGCCTTTTCCAATCAGATGCATGAACGCTGTTACTGTTGCAGATAGAGCAAATAGGCCAAGTATTGCTCATTGAAAAGACGTAAGATGGCATCAACGGCGGGCTTTAAAATAAGTCAGATGTATGTGAAGTGAATCCACACAGAACGCAATCAACGATGGTTCTTGAACAAACAGCCTTGACAAACACAATAGGCAAAGTCCTTTGATTCAAACGGCATCAAAGAGAAGAATAAGAGACACAGAGAGGCCTGACTAACGGGGTCACTGTGGTCCGGGGAAAAGGCATCTCCCTCCTCTGCAGCGCCCCGATGTCACAGTCGAGTCCACGAGCTGTGCGGCCGTTGTGCTGGCATGTCTGCGACGGCCCTTCAGGGGGGAAGCCTGCGTGTGCATCGCCTAAGAAGCAAAGGTGCCACGCTCTAATTCACACACATTCCAGCCAGTCTTTAGTTATTGTCTACGGTGTTTGTGTTTATGTTACCAAGCGCAATATGAAGAGAAATATGCGCGCACACATGTGGCTGTGTGTGACTCCCGTATGTGCAGGCTCAGTATTGTGCGTAATAGAAGAGCAAACATCAGGAGATGGAGCGCACGCTTGTTCACGCATGTATCTGTTCCGACTTGCTGGGCGCAATCAGTGTCTTTTGACAGGGCGAGACGTGAGCAGCTCCAGTGAATCTGCACACCGATGCAGGCTTACTGTTGTGTGGCCTCTTTATCGGCAAAACACACAAACGCACATAAACAAACAACATCAACGTGGGTGGGTGCATTTGATCAACCGAGATTATCCAGTTAAACAAGTAGATAAATAACTCTCTCCCGTGGAGCTGATGGCGTCTGAGCCTTTCAACGGAGCGGCGCCCAGCTGACGGGGAGATGAAAGGAGCCTCTGGCCACGCCGCTGTCGCACGGCGGTGAGTCCTTTTGTGCTTCTCGGTCAAGCTGCCTGGCAGCAGCCCTGCGCCGCTTCGATGGAAAGAAAATGCTTTCAAAAACGGAACAAGACCAGGGAGATAAATACCGCGGGTGACAGAGATCAGAACACGGAGGCATGGCGGGTCTTCACGCCACACTGGTTTCCTCTAAAAGCCCTGGCAGGCACCCACACGGTCACGGGAGGACGCGTCCAACTGGCGGTACGTGGCTGCGATGTGCGCGCTCATTTTCCATCGCAGGAAGCTGCAACAAAGCCACGCACATGTTTGATCTCCTTGTTTTTTTTTACTCAAGGTACAATCAGTGTTACAGTCCGTCTGCCACGCTTGGCCGACCGGCTCGCAGGTGTGGGTTTCAAATCTGGTGGTAAAAGATAGTGGACGGACGGCTGAGGCAAACATTGTGGGAGAGAGTTCAGGACAGCCAGCTGTCCAGTTCAGTGTTTAGGTTGAAACGCTCCTGCAAGGATGCACCCTGAAGGGGCTCCGGAGCCATTGATATTATTGACATTTCAATATTAAAATGATTAAAATATTTACGAGGGGAGACTCCACAGCCCCCTGCGACCCTCCGCAAAATGTGGCGTTCTCAGTTGTGAACAACAAAGAGTAACCTGAGTAACCATAAACAAAAAGTATACACCATTTACATTTACCTTCTCGTAGCGCGTCTCCATGCAAAGGAAGACGATGTACGCTGTTGCACAGGCCAGACATCCTTCCAGGTAAGACTGACCTCCAATTTTTTCGGCCTCCAAATAGTACGAGTTGAGCGTTTTCACCGTCTCCTCAAGCAATGTTCGCTCAATCTACTTACGAACACAAACAAAGATCCAGGTAGAGATATGGAGGCACACATACACACACACACACACACACACACACACTCATGTACACAAAGACCAGGAGAGTGACGAGTGTTCTGGCATAACACCGGGAGCAAGATGTTCCGCTATCAAACAGCCTGCCAAACACACCAGCTGCATTCTGCTCAAGTGCTCCTACGTTGTCAAACCATTTATCAACACGCCTCACTTGAAGAATACAAAGAAACTTGGGGCTAAAATGAAAAATGAGTCATAGGTGGGGCAGCAATGGGTTGGGGTTTGAACATCTGCATGAACATCTTTTCATTCAAAATGTGTATTTATTGTTCCTCTGTGTTTCTTCTGTCTCTGGGTGGGAACTGCATGCTTGAGGCGATAATTCTTGGACACATCTGCAACGATACATGAAATAATTTGCAGATGCTAATACAGCAAGGTAAAAGGAGCAATGGGCATTACCCTGCAGTTGCTAAAGCAGAAGCATAGAAATGAAAGCATTGCGGTTTCTTTGGCTTCAGCTGCTGATCACAGCAGTTTTAATAAAGATGTTATGATTACTTGTTCTTTTGAGCTGGAACTACGGGACGCAAGAGGCTGGAAAAGATCAAAGTCAATATCCATCATCCACACGTCTTCTTTCACCCAAGGTGCACCCTTTTTGTAGCCGCATTACCTATTGAGCCGTTACTCGTGCTGTGTTGGAGAGTGCTGGTTCTGTCTGTCCTATCAATATATCCCATTGCCCTGGATGTGCATAGGCGGGTGTGTGTTTTCTCTCACCCTGTTGTGGAGGTCCGAGGGGAACTTGTTGTGGAAGCGGCAGACGGTCCCTTCGCTGTAGTCTCTCTGCACAAACACCTTCGTCACCAGCGATGCACTGTGCCTCAACTCCTGAAGGTTATGGAACTGAGCCGTTACACAAAAGAGAGAAAGCACACGCTGAGCACGTATTTGTGAATTCAAAAGTTAGGAGGCACCTTTGCTTTAGTGTTTTTAAAAAGATTTGAAAAAGACTGAGGTCTGAGGTGTATTTTGAAGGTGCAGCAGGGCTACACAGTGAGAGCGGTACTGCAGCTGCATCCCAAACATCCACAAACAAAAACACAAAACCGTTGGTCCGCTGAGAAGCATACAGCAGCACGCATGTGGGCCGATGTAGCTTGCTGAAACCCCTGATGAGCTAAATAACCTCTCAAGAGGATGGCAATTAGACTTACAGTAGGACTCCAAGGGGAGGGGGAGAGAGGGAGCGGAAATACAGTGAGAAACAGAAAGAAAAGCTTTGTTATTGTTTGAGTGTTTCTCATTTTTCCCTTAATCAACCTTATTTCATTCAGCACACATCATTTACATGGATAAGAACAAAAAAAATCTCTACTTGTATGAGCCCGAGAGATTCATTTCCAAGCAGTAAGGTGTGGTAGTGAGCCAGGCTTTCATCTATAAACAGGGCATTTCACTCGCAACCAAGAATAGCATCCAAGCTGCTATTTTTGTCAGCCAGAAGCCCAAATCACCTCACAGACACTAGATCGTTCCACCTGGCAGAGATTTGAATATTGTTCCTTTTGCCTTCTCTGTCTCTATAACACCTTTCCTCCGGTTCTATCTTTGGACCATCACAAGGAACAATAAGTAAGTATAATAATAGAAGCAATTATCAGCACACAATCGAGAAGCATTTACCTGCCAGTTGCAGGAGGGTTAAATTAATTTGTCACTGTGAGACTGTATGTAGGTCACTATGTACATTATATACCTGAAAGTATGTGTGCAAACGGCATTTAAATTGTACTTCAGTAGGTCCCACTTTTTTTGACCTACAACACATGATATCAGTAAAAAAGTATCCGAATTGAAATGTCCAGCTAAGGGCGTAACCAATGAAGGAAACTAAAATAGATAATGACATGAATAGGGAATAACATAAGAAAAGAAGAAAAAAAAGAAAAGAGGAAATATATATGAACAACAAGATAAGAAAAGAAAAAGAAATAAAGATTTTAGGTGCAGGTCACAAATGATACAGTGCTTGAGACTAACCTATTACCCTCTTGCCTTAAGTTATTTACAACTGCCAAAAGGCACAGCTTTGATACCAGAGGACTTCATTAAATATTTATTTTCCCACTAGTGTTGATGTTATTGGCGCAGTGGACTTGTCTGTTTCCATTTTAGTCCTTTAAAATAAATGTTTTTCTGCTGGCAGAGAACTTATGTTGACTTTTCTGCATGGGTGATTGGGTTCAAAACCAGTCTATTACCGCATCTAAATATGGGCAGCAGACGGCAATGCTAAGATGTCATACTGATCACACAGGAGACTATTAAAAAAGCTCTGAATCTTGTGGCACTGACTTCCGCTTCCACCCAGACATGCGTTTCTTTCTTTGCACGTTAAAGGAACACAGTGAAATGAGTTTAAGGAGGGAGGACTTAAGATAGCAAACAAATGAATACAATTTTCAACCGTCCAAATGGTCAATGACCAGACAAATAAAAGGTTACAAGCCAAACCTCATACTCATACGAGAAGAGAAACCCATGAAACAATAACCTCTAGTGAACAAAGTGAAAACAAAACATTAATATTACTTGTGACGTATTTTCTTTGTCATTCCTGCCCTGACATCCTCCCCTTATTCCTCCAGCACGTGTCAGTGGGGTTGTGTGTCTTTCATGGCCATGTTTCATGAGTCTAGAGCGCAGCAGTGCGGGTGAGTGCTGCCGGTGGGCAGACGGTGCACAGGACGCACACACAATGACATACATGCACAGGTCTAAACATCATCAAAGTCTAAACAGGGACAAAACAGTCACATTTCCATGACACCTACACGTGGAAGATCAGTGTGAGGGCGAAGCCGGATTTGGACATTTATTTGGAGTAAAGGTGAAGCATTATTCCAGTATTATTATTGTGACACTAGAGCCAGGGCTAGCATGACAGTGGTGGACTTAACCATGACGCAGTCTACAGTATGATCGAGTGATACTCAGTCACTTCGCATATTTGTTTACCGTCTTTACTAAAATTGCGATCCATTTTATTATTATTATTATATGATATGAAACAGAGGGAGGCAGCGGGATGAAAAAGAGTAGGAAGTAAACTGCAGCTCGTCTCAAACTGCAAACTCTGACAGTTATCTGCAGCAGCCTCTGAACATTTAATATGTCTCAGATAATTGACGGCCATGGACATAAAATCTGTCCTCGCTACACAACAGCATAGTTGTGTGTTTGTTGTCTTTGTGTGCGTGCACGTGCATTTGGTTTATGTAGCTATGACAGGGAGACGGGGCGCACCGGCAGACACCACCATGAATCATTCCCAGCTCGTCTGCACCTTTACCTGCAGCAGCACTACGATTGGACCACCGGGGGGGTGGGGGGCATCCAAAAATATTAAAACACACAACATGCAGGAGTGTAAAACAGCTCAAATTCTCAAAGTAATGGCCGTCTTCTGGCCGTAAGATTAAATTTATGACAACCGAGGCAGAATCTCTCTAGTATCATGGTGACATCATCAAGGACACAAAATGGGTTGGCCGGAGAGCTGCCAGGCATTACTGAGGCTAAAAATACACCAGCCAAATCTCTCTTGATGCTTTTGGTACTGTGTGGCATCGGCTAAACTGCCTAAAATACCATTCCAGTCATGGAGTCATGGACTTCTTTTCTGGTGCATATTTCAATTAGTGAGAGGGACTGTCCCTGTCCATGGTGCTGACAGCTCCTCCATCATCATCATCATCATGATCATCCCCATCACTCTCATCAGGGTCCAAGGCTTTTACACTAAACTGGTATTAATGAAATTTGTTTGTTTTTTAAAAGCATGTATGGTAAAAAGGAAAAAGGAAAAATCTTTGAGGATATTTTACTTTAATTAAAGCGTGATGAAGTGAGATGAGAAAAAAGGGAAACTGAAGTTACTGGATGAAAATATATCCTTTCTGTAGGAACATTCACAATGCAGACGTCATTGAATTAGGATTCAACATTTATCACAATAAAAAAATTGAAAGGCACAACAATCTAGAAAAATAGTTTAGAAGATGCGCTTCTCATACAGCATTTGGAAGACAAATAAACGACAGACGGACTTACAGAATCATGTTTCGGCTTTGCTCGTGCATTTCTAAGAAAAAGGCAGAATTCATACCTCTGTCGCCATATTGCAGTACGCGGGTGCAGGATCGGTCCCGTGCTGGAGACAACAACCGTTTGCTCGCGCGCTGCGGGACAACGCGAATACAGGGTTTATGCGTGAGAACTGGAAGCACGAGCGCGCGTGCATGCGCGTGACTGAGCGCGCACCGAAAGAGTCCAATCGTCGGAAAGAGAAGCGAGATATCGGATCCAGTCTCAGTATCAAAGCAAAGCTTTATGTTGCTTTTACAAATGTATTAGAAGAATACCACAGTGCTGTACTTATCGGATCATAATGAGCGCACCAAATGAGTGATTACGTAACGCACCAGGGAAACACACTTAATTCACCCGTACGCATTAATCACTTGTTACTGCCTGCATAAAGGGAAGATGAACCATTTTGATCAATGCTGTGCCGCTCCCCTTTAGTGTACTGCAGCAAATAGCCCTTGATTATGGTACAAAGTGGTCACGCTGTGGTGACTCATCCTGTAGCCCATATGTTTAATGCACCATTGGAAAGTGCTCATATCAACTATTCATCAGGACCCACTTGGATTTCCTGTACTGCCACTTTTTCCATTTCATTAACAGACAATTCTGTCAGTTCATAAGAAG
This sequence comes from Apeltes quadracus, assembly GCA_021346845.1. NCBI lineage: Eukaryota > Metazoa > Chordata > Actinopteri > Perciformes > Gasterosteidae > Apeltes > Apeltes quadracus. The sequence goes on from CM037922.1 coordinate 8,378,583, forward strand.
TTCAAGGTCTTACCTGGTCACAAATATGACCAAACGAAATAGCACAGCAAATATAAAAGCCTGTGTTTTATGTGGTTCTCCAAGGTAAGGGAAAATGTTTATGATGGAAAAACGGAAATGTTCTGTTTCTTAACCGGTCGTTAGATTAGATATTCCCAGAGGCATGCAATGAACACATTTCTGTCATGGACACTAAAATTCAGACAAAGAAATATTCAGAAGCATCCAACTCTAAGGAATGGAATCTGAACCCAAACAAGATGGAGACTGTTTTAAAATGAGAATCATTCAGAACTAATATTACTTGCCGGGATCGTGCATCTCTCCTGACTCCCTGAAAAAGTATTTAATCACACGTTGGCAGAGATTCCCTCGGGTGTGTGTGTATTTATACTCACTTCACAATGTTTTTGTATGCATGTGTGTTTGTGTATTCACTACTCTATGATTTCTTGTGAATTTTATTCTCAAGTGTTTTGTCATACACATATTTACAAAGCGCACACTCACCACATGAACCTAAGCTTGTAGGGATCCTATTCAGCAGATAGAACTGCTATGACATGAAGTCACAGCTGCTGTCAGTCATCAGTTTGTGTGTGTGTGTGTGTGGCTGCAGTTAGTGGTGTGGAGGGGCCTCCTGTAGCGTCGTCCTGATGGAGGAGAGTCTGTGCTTCGCCCCTAATGATGTTGTGGGCTCTCCTGGTGGAGTAAATGTCCTGTAGGGGAAGATGAGCTGTTCTGTTCTTATCACATGGGTAGCAATAGTTATGTGGGTGGGGGGAGGAGAGGGGGTGATTTATGACAGGGGGGTGACATTTGATTGACAGGTGTAATTTTAGGATGATTTATGACAGGGATCATAAATCATCCTAAATAAATAAATAAAAGGGATTGTTTTAAACTACAATTAACAACACACTTATTATTAAGTTATTTGTTACAAATTGCTTATATTTTACAAACTGTTATATTAGTGTGTTTTGGTCGTGTGTTTACGACCAAAACACTTTTAAACTAATTGTAGTTTAAAACAATCGTACCCTTAATGAAAGTAGCTACACGCATGCATGCATCCCTAAATCATCCTAAACTGTCATCTGTACATCAAAAATCATCCTAAAACGTCAACTATCACCCTGTCATAAACAGGACCCTGTCACTGAAAAGGACACCTGTCAATCAAACGCCACCCCTGTCATACATCACTCCAAATGACACCTGTCAATCAAAGGTCGCCCCTGTCATAAATCATCCTAAAATGACACCTGTCAATCAAATGTCACCCCCCTGTCATAAATCACCCCCTCTCCTCCCCCCAGCCGCATAACTATTGCTACTCACATGCTCGGGTGCCTTCCTGTCGTAAGAACGCGATCAATATATACATTTCATTTCTATATATTATTTACTAAAATATGTATAAAATTATTCCCAATAGTATATTTTTTCTTGATAGCGTCTCTCTTGGTTGAGCTGTTTCTAGCCTCAGCCCTCAGGTTCAGATTTAAAAGCCTGGCCTTTATGTTTAGAGTTTTTATCCAATCACGTTTCATTCGGTCAGATTTTGAGTCGGCGCCGCCGGGGCTCGCTAGCAGAAACAATAAGGTCAGCAGGTGCACAGGCACAGAGGTGGATTAATTCAGGCAGGACCGCGTGGGACTTCACTGAATGCCGAACCCGGATATTAAAGAAGTCATCTGTAGCTTCTGCTAAGTATTCACAGTTCTCAGAAATATCGTTTTGGTCACATGATTGACAGAGAAATGTACATTTGGTTAAACAATTTGCAGATATTGGATCTTTGTTTTGGGTTGATTTCATTTTGGTTTCCTGTGGATGCAGACAGACTGTCCGTCATAACACAACATTGGCATTCCTGTTCATATTGACGATGTAATGAAAGAAAATGACATAACATTACATTTCGTTATGGTCTTCCAGTTTGAGTCTGAATCAGCACTTCAGCAGAAAATAATAACTTTTCCGCGGCCTGAAATGATCATAATGACCCACAGCATTATATAGTCTCACTTACACACACTCAGCACTAAATATTGCCTTTGTCGCATTTCATACTTCATGAAATATTTGTTTAAAGAAACATTATTGGTTTCTATTTCACTGGAAAAACTGCTAGTTGCTATGAACCTTTGCTGTTAAATGAAGATGGTGGTATTGATTCTGCAATGAAAAAAGAATAAAGAACTAAATGAAACGAACTTTTAGTGTTCGTCAGAGTTGTGGCTTTAACTTGACAGGATAATCAAATCATCTCTTTTGTCCTGGAATTTTCATAAACATTCATTTTACTTTATTCTCGCTTGCATCTTCACATATTTTTGGATGTAAAAAATAAAAAACTTTTTGGGCCACTTGAATATGTATCATCTGTCTTAACGTGTGTTTGTTCACATGTGTGCTTTGTGTGTTTCTAAATGAATGTGATCCTTGACATCCCACGCAACAACAGCAATGGATTTGTTTGTCCGTTGTTTGTCCGTCACTAACACTCCTGTCTCAGTGCGCCGTCCTGGGACGCGTCCCGTCCCGGTTCTTAAAAGTCAAATTAGAGCTGGAAGCGTTTGAGGGCTTCTTGGGAGGTTTGCAGATTGTCTCGATGATCCTCTGCTGGCAACATTGTGGCACTGGAACAGTTTTGTTTATGTTGCACAGCTGGTATGTGTCTTAAAAACTCATCAGCGTCTTATTTTGCATGTACAGGCTGCCTGTATTAGTGAGTGATGCATGAGATGGGTGCTCGTGCGTTCTGTGTTTTCTATCTCCGGGTTGTCTCGGCACAGCGCCACAGCAAACACCCGTCTCCTATCGACATAACCACCAGTTGAGAATCGTTCTCGCACACAAATGCGTAGACGCCGTCAGCGGAGCACACTGAAAGAGATCTTGTTCTCCTCCAACACGAGGGGAAACGAGAACTCTAGGCAAAATAATATCTTCACTTGAAATCTTTCAAAGCAAATAAACTTCTCCTCAAATGCCTCCCGAAAAACTGGACACCGAATTCAAACTAAATAGAACTTCACAAGTCATCAAGTGGGTCTACAATTTGGATCCGTCTGCCGCGCTGCCTGCATCTTTCATGAGTACAGGCTGGATTATTTGGGCTCTGCACATGAAAGTGAAGCTTTTCAGTGCTGGTTTGAGAAACAACAGGGAGGGGTTGAATGCAGCCAGGCTGAGAAACTAAAATGAACATCTCTGCACGGCCCTCGTTGTGTCTTGGGAAAAGGCACAATTAGAAATGACAACATCTTTGATTCAATCCACACCACACGTGGTTTCCAAACAGTTTTTCCAGAACAAATAGAAAAAAAAAGAAAAAGAAAGAAACTGACAATCCTGAAATAAATGGTATACTTAATGAAATATATATTTCAATCAGGAAGCATTCCAGTGCTGTGGAATAAGTCAGCACACGTGGGACAGAGCTTTCCTCAAAAGGCAAAACAGATTTACCGTTACCACATTTCACCTGCAGGATTAAGTTCCCCCTGATGAATCACAGACATTGGTTGCAAAGGATTGAAAAATGGGCAGAAATTTGCAACGACGTGGAGGATGTGATTTATAATCCCCTGTAAGAAACAGCACTGTTCTTTTGGAGGATAACAGCATAATACAAGTTTGAGGAGCCTTGTGAAGCTTTTCACTGTCTTACTGGATATTAATTCCCCCACTGTATGCCGTGGTGACCACTGTGGTTCATTCAGTTTATCCACTGCCAGAGGTGATGAGAAATGATGAGAACAAACGAGATGAGCTAACAGATTCCTGCCGAGACGGTTCATACGCACACGGCCATACTGCCGTGTAAAGACACAATGTTCTGTTTAAAGAGACAGACAAAGGGAATACAGTAGCTGCAGTCCCAATGTTAACATGCAAGTCTTGGCTCATCTTCAGTGCCTATGTTTATCCACCATTGATCTGGAGCTCCGTAAAAAAACCCAACATGTAGCTGGATTGGGGGAGTTTGCTCGCTCACAAATGAAATCGCTGCAGCTGCAGAAATGACCTGACTTAAAGGTTCTATTGCAACATCCCAGTTTGCTCACAACTCACTCCACACTTACACCAGTTTGTTCCTATGGTGTCACTCAACTTAGAGACTGCTAGTATCTTGTAAAAAAAAAAGAAAATGTAAAAATAAAAGTTATTGGGGATTTTCACTCTCAAGTGATGTGGAAAAGTGTCAATAATCAACAATGCTTTTCTGTTGCGGTGGGATTTCACAATGTTTTTGTATTTTGTGTTATTGTATTTTTAGCATGGTTTGATTTGAGGTAGAAGATATAAAGAGTCTTACGTGGAATAGTGCTGTTTGATGATATGCGACAGACGTCCATCAGAGCCAAGCATCAAAGTTGCCACCATCAAACAGCAGCCTCGGCCTCACGCGAGCCATCTGGGATCTTGTATTTGCTAATGGAGGATTCAGTTAATTAAAAAACAAAAATAGAACCACGCATCATGTTGGCCTAACCTTTGTCATGTTCATTTTTTTTGTAATTTCTGTTTTTGAACAGCTTGCTACATTTTGACTGTATCAAGAAACTGTTTGCTTCCTGATTTTTCTTGTCATTTCATTAAATAGATTAAAAGATCATATGAATAATTTAAATAGATCCAAGCAGATTATGCTGTGAATTGATGATGATGAGAGTCAATTATGCAGACACACACGCACGTGCACACAGCTCAGTGAGAACATGATGAAGATAGATAGATCCAATAATGAAGATAGAGAATTGTCCTGCGAGAGAACACTCTGTTCTTCTTACGTAATAGGTGATTTTACGAACTTGTCTGATATCCAGATTACCTCAAATGGATGCTGGGATAATCTGAGGACACACAACACACATTAATAAAGTTCTTGGCTGATGACAGTTGTGTCTTAAAAGCACCATGTGTGCAAATAGTGTCTGTCCTGGTGTGGTGCTCTGAAAATAGATAATGCAGAGTTGGTGATCTCTCAGGCCTTTGCACACTGAAGCGAATGAGTGCGATAGCTGTTGGATTGAGGCCCGTGACCGGGTGCCCTGTGATGTCGTGGAGTGTAATGATACCACCACCAGCAGTTGTCTCGCTAACAGGAGAAGAATGAGCCTGTCATGAAAAAGAGAAGAAAAACCGAAGAAACAAAAAAATCCCCCCCATCCTCCCCCACATAGTGTTTTTGTGCCGTTTGGCTGTAGATGTGCTTTTCACAGCCAAGTGCACATATTAAAATGCACTTATTCCATCAAACATCCAGCAAAACAGCCTGCCAGTTATCTGGGGGCTGTTTATTCACAGGGCAAAAGAATCCGGCTTTTTCCGAAGAGGACTGAGTGCATACATCCAACAACACCAAGCGTACGCACGGCTGGTTGAACAGGAGACATTTTATATCACCGTCGCAGTAATGTCTCATAATTGCACGTAATCAGGTTTCTGAGAAAGGGACCAATGCGCAACTCTTACGTTAAATCAGACAGCAACACAGCTCTGACTGTGACCATATGAAAGTGACTGTAATTGTAAGTGAACATTTGGTCTGCGTGCCAAGTTTATATAGAACAGGCTTGTGGAGTCTTTAGCAGAAGGTAAGTAAAGACAGCCAGTTTCCTGCCTTCAGATGGCCAAGCAGATGGCGAGAGCTCCCACGGCCAATATTAAAACCTGTCGCCCAACACATCAGTAGCCCTCGCGTCCTCAGAATGAAGTAAAAAGAAAGCAGGATGCTGGTTTAAGAAAGTCTCTTCCACTATTTAAGGGATATATAAGTAATCTTTTATTGGAAGAAAGAGTCACATGTCAGATCGGAGGCCCTCGGAGAATGACAGGTCAGAGGCCGGAGATCAACTGCGTCCACTGCCCCCTCTAGTGGACGTCCACAGCGAATGCAAGGGGCAAACAATGGAAAAAGAGGGAACAACAAATGCATTTTTTTACAACAAAGAACACAAATAATATTGATAGCAACGGTTTGAGTGTTTGTTAAACAAAATATTCAGAGACTTAATCAGTGATTGATCACCTAGTAGTCAATATCTTATTTTTATATGTGTGTTTTTTTATACAGTGTTTGGGAAATGAGCAACCCAAAAAAGAACAAAACAGAAGGGCTCATATTATCCTATCATCTGGATGAAAGCACAGAAGAAACTGTATCCAACAGGGTTGTTTTTGTCTGTTTTTTTAACCAACATCTTCTGTTCCAATGCCACATTTAATGTTTTATTGATTAAACCAAAACTTAAATGTGAAAAATAAGAAGAAAACATCCCTTCAGCTCTAAATGGAAAACAGAAAGGCACGTTAGCCAAGGATACGAGGCTTTGTTTGATAAGTCAGCACATTAATGCTGTTGGACCTGCTGCGGTGGCAGAGTTTGACTTTGGTTGTGTCGAACACCTGCACCAAAACAACTGCAGCTTCCATCATAATAGCTTTTAAAAGGGAAATCAGAACTTGTTACACAAACACAAACTTGTGAGACCTAAGAAATGAATAAATCAACGCATACAGACAGACAACAATGGACACATGACTTACACGAAAGCCTAGTTTGTGTTACCACAGATATTTGGCTTCAGCCTCACAGAAGCAGAGCCCTGCCCACTGCTTCCCAGAACTGCTGGCTGCGTTATTTGACTTTAATCAGAGGATCTGCAGCGAGAGAGTCACGAGGTAGACAGAAGGAAAGACATGCATTTATATTAACGGTAATCTCAGTAATATCTTATAAATAGCATCTACACTTGCAAGAATAATCTACCAGAAAGCTTCCCCTAATCACATGAATCAGAGGTGGACAGGAGGAAAAGACATGCATTTATATTAACGGTAATCTACACGTGCAAGAATCATTTACCAGAAAGCTTCCGCCTAATCATGTGAAGATCAATTCTCACTGATGTATGAAAGAAACACCATAAGATATTCAGCATGACGTGCATTCAGTTTCTGTCCCTCAGGACACTCAGACAAACCTTCACACACAAGAATGGGAAGCGTGTTGTGTTTTTCAGAGGCTTAACATGTTACACAGCTACATGTGCAATTCTAGGGATAACTAGTACCAGGATGCATTGACATCGGTGGCTCCATTATGACCATCCATAGACTCATCCGTCTTGGTACTTAGTACTCTGTGTGGCCCCGGACCAGATCCCAGAGTGTGTTTGTGCAAGTACTTTTAATCAACCAGTCATTTCCCAAAAAGTGAAGTGCCCGATTATTTCTGGAGACCACCTCAAACTCAGGAAATGACATCTTCTCCTCGTGTCTCACTCAAAAGGAACTCGAGTGTCCCATCGCCTTGGACATTGTAGGAGACAAACTAGTTGACTCATCAGCCATCAAAATAAATCTCGGTGACGTTTCCAGGGGAGCAGCGCGTGGGAGTGGGAGGCGTTGGTGAGAGTGGAACAGAAGGGAAGCACACGGAGGAGAGAGAGAGAGAGAGAGAGAGAGAGAGAGAGAGAGAGAGAGAGAGAGAGAGAGAGAGAGAGAGAGAGAGAGAGAGAGAGAGAGAGAGAGAGAGTTGACTGGAATCAATACTGCAAGCGTTTCACGTGGAAACAAATACACACAGAGTCCAGAATACATTCGTCCAGGATCGTCTGTGAGCAGAACGTGAGGAGGTTATTGAGTGTGGCTTTTTGCTTTGCAGGCGTTCACATCATGAACGTCATTGTGCTGCCAAGGCTCCACTTCAAGGGGAAAGTGTATGAAGAATATAATCAATTACGTTTTTAAGACATTTGTCAGGGTCAGATTGTTTTTGGGGGGGAACAACCCAAAAAAAGAAACTGTATCCATATACAAAAGGTATTTCTGGTGGATTTCTTTAGGTGTAGATATACTAGAATGTATTTATTAATGGGCCTATTTGGTTAATAATATATTTGTTAATAACCGGATGGAGTGGTTACTGCATGTTTACAGCTCTGCAGCACCATAGCCAATGATTAAACCGAACCCAATGGAAACAATCAGTGCCGACAAGCCATACATACGGCATGACAACAGCCTGGTACACGAAGGGAGAAGCGAGTTTTCTGGAAACTATAACTGTCACATGGCACAAAGTGTAACCAGACGGCAACAATAATCTGAACAATGTAGAAATAGATCAAAAAGAGCGCTTTGGAAACGCGAAGACAGAGGGAGTGTCTGTCAGCACCCGGGATGCACGGGGATAGATGCAAGGGAAGAGAGCAGCTGTTTTTATGACTAAAGGCCTGTCCTCAAACCTGCTGTCACGAGAAGAACACTTGCACTCGTCATTTAAGAGAAAGAGAACAAGCGTTTAATAAACTTTCCTTGTAGAAGATGTAACTGAAACCCTTCCCCATCTGGATGGATTTAGATTAATTACAGCAGGCAGAGCCTTTAGCATGTTAATCTAAAATGACACAGCCTATGAGAGAGAGAGAGAGAGAGAGAGAGAGAGAGAGAGAGAGACATTTTTATTTCACCCGGGATGTGCCAACAGTGCCCCAATAAAAGCTACATTGTAATTCCATCCAAAAAGCAGCTTATTTTCTATGATCTTTGGCGCTTAAGAGAGTCTGTTTCTCCCGTAGAAAAGACACAGCTGCTCCAGTTGGTTTCTCATCTGGTCTGTTTACAGCAACAACTTCTGGCTCAGAAGCATCGCAGCCGAAATCTTCTCTACATTTACAGTGTGTGGACCCATTGTGGTGATTTTATGAGTGAAAGCGCGAGATGAACATACGGGGCGGCGGGGAATGTTAAATCAACGCACGCACGCAGGAATGTTTTCACGGAGGGAACCAAAACCAAAACGTTTTTCGCCAAGTTTAATTGTTTTTATTACATTTTAGTTTAGTCTGTGTTCGACATATTCAGGTCACCTTTGATGTGGATCAAAATGAGTGGAGTAAAAAGAATACAGTCAGTGTGTTTCTCTGTGTGGGTATAAGTGTTCGGCCACAAAAAAAGGAAATCCGAGCCCAGCACAGCGCAGTCACAATTCAGTACGAAATCCTTGCTACCGACAAACACAAATAAAATGTAAAAACAAACCTCAAAATATGGCTTTTTGTTCAATGTTTAAACTGGGTCAAAACCTAAAACGTTAAGATACATGATCAAGTTGATGTGTTTGCAGCTGTTGCTTATTTACACAACCAGAGGTTTTTTGAGTCGTGTTTGTTCCCATAAATCCGACATGCACTCTTTCAGTTCAGTTTTGTTCTCTTCCAGCTCTTGAATGGAATTTCTAGCTTTTTGCTGCTGATAAATGCTCCACTGTGTTCATTTGTGCGTTGCCACCTGTGTCTCGCTGCTGCTTGGTGGCTGAGCAGGTAGTTTACAGTGATTTCTAAAGGGTCACTCACTGAAGACGACGGCCTGCTGCCGCCAACCACGACGCCATGGGAACAGCAGGACTAAACCAAACAGTAAAGCTGTGGGTTGGAGAGCCTAAAGTCAGTGAAAAGCTCTTTATAGCCGAGGGGGGCTGCAGATATTGGTGATAATTTACTGTATGTTCTCTTTTCTCATGTGGTGAAACATTTCATGAAATCCTAAAGGACCACGACCTCACAAAAATATGGATGGAAAGATGGAAATATAAGAATTGTTATGAATGAATGGCGTTTTCTGTTCTAGTCGGCTTATTAAGCACTTTTCCCCCGTAGGCGCCTACATGACAAATGTATAAGTGTATTTAAATGAGGATTGGTGTCAGGTCATTGAGTGAAAAGGTTTAGGAAGCCCTGATGCACTTTATTCCCTTTTTATACCAGACACAGCCGCTTTGGGGCATGTCAAATCAATCTTTCTGCGCCGTTTAATTCCCCCCCAAACATCTTCTGAACGGAGCAATTATGTTTCAGGTTCTACTTTTTACACATCTTTGCACCTGTGAAATCCGTCGGAATGGTGCGGGTTACGTTGAATGGGAGTTCAGTGAGCGCAGCGGCAGCAGCAGCAGCAGCAGCAGGCACAGACCTGGAGCCGGCCCAACAACATGCCTGTCTAATGGCTGAGATATGTGAGCGGGACAGAGCACCCTGCACACTGTGCCTCATTGATGAAGACGCAGAGACTTTCCTATGGCCAGGCATGGAAGAGCAAGGTGGTCCGCCCTTGACATTTTTCATCTGGGAAAATTGATATGTGTGGGGTAAATGTGCACGAGACACGGTGAGTAAGTGAGAGAGAGAGAGAGAGAGAGGGGGGAGGGGGGGGGAGGAAGGGGGGGAGGGGATAATTATGCTTTTCCTATTACAAAGTTTGTGTTGTCCAAAACCAGCATAGGTGTACAGTAACCACATTGGAAGAAGACAGATGCAGTGGTTTGGAACAGCGGCCCTGCTGCCAATGGGAGACTGCTGTTCTTCCATCAACACGGTACGGCAGCATGTCTGCCCGCCGCATTACTGAAAAGCACCATTGTATTTAACAATTAACCAGTTTGTTCTTACTTTCATCCAGGGAGAGTTTGTTCAGTACACATGGTTTCACGCTATGTGTCACATTATTTTAGTCACGCCAAGTTCACTTGGTGCTTCAGTCGTCTACTGCTGCTGCTCCAATTATGTGCTTTGCTCAAGGACAGCTTAAATATACAGTAGTTGCTTTGAAAGAACATCGGTCATGAATTAATCCCATTCTACGTCGCCCACTTTATAAACAATGTCACAATCAGAATCAGCTTTATTTTCTAGGTTTGCTTATGCATACATGGACTTTGACTCCAGATGGGCTTCCTATTTAAAAAAGAAAAGAAAACCACTAAATCAATTAGAAAAGGGGCATATATGAAATATATATATTCCCTTGTTGTGGATCACTTGTAGTCTGTTCCTGTGCCGTTTAGTGGCCGATCCAATCCACTCAGTGACTGAGGACAGAACGGACTGGATGATGGCGGCTTCCTGAAGTCCACTGTCAGCTCCAGAGTTTTGAGCTTGTTGAGCGGCAGGTTGTTCTGAGCTGGTGAACCTCCCGTCTGTACGACCTGCAGATGACCCGCTGCGTTGTCTGTTAACTTCCGGGATTTGACTGTTGGGTCCTCTGAGGTGCAGCCGAGGGAGAAGAGCATCCCTGGAGGGCGCCAGTGCCGACAGTCCGAGTAATGGAGGTGATTTTTCCCAACCTGTCTGTCAGGAAGTTGGTGATCCAGTGGGATTTGGGTTCCAGTGTGCCCGGGAAACCCGTGCAAATGCCGCCGGTGAGCTGGGGCTGATGCAGCAGGTGGTGAGGTCCGCGATGTTGACTGCATCATCCACCGTGAACACGTTAAACAGGTGCACAAATAATTCACAGCTTGGATCAACGTATATATTAATATATTCTGCTGTCTGCTGTTTATGAATGCTAAATTAGTGACGGTTGAGTTAAGATTTCAGTCAAAACTACTGGAATATGGCTTGAGAAAAGTGGAAAAATGCAGTTACACAATGTCCCTGTCTGGACAATGTACCAGACAAGAGGATTTTGTCACAGGCGTCCAGAACAATAAATACTTTGTTAAGTGATGCTAAAGTTTTCTCCCATCAGACAAAAATGTTATCGTACGATCTTTCACTGAGATATGAGGAAATCCTGCCCTGTTTGTTGCAACTCCTATCTCTATTTCTCAACAGAGGTGAGGTCTGATCCTTAACTGATGACCCTGGCAATTACGGAGACGGGAGGATTGGATTTGTGAACACACACACACTCACAGACATGCACGCACACAAAAAGATGACGAGATAACGTGAGGAGCATAACTGGGATCTCACTGACATATTTGGGATTATATGTTGAAAGACAAGCAGATGGATCTATGAACGCACGCACGCATGCATTAACAGATCAAGGGACGGGAAAGCGTTTTACGATGAAGTCCACCGCTCGTAAATTACAGCGGACGTTGCAGTTACGGCCTAAACACACAACACGCGCAAAGTTGGATTCAGATTACGAACAGCAAGACTTGGAACAACACCAAAGAGCTAAAACACTCAGCTATACAGTAGCTCACGTACAGGTTGCAAGTGAAATCGACGGGGTCAAAGAGGGACCCGGAGAGCTTCAAAACATTTCACATCGTTGATTTAAATAAATCAGCGTTTCAAAAAGCCCCTCGTTTATTTATTCTACATATCAAATTATATGAATGTAGCTGGAACGGCTGGGTCTCCGTCTGACCTGTGGTTGCTTTGCGCAATTACCTCAAAGCAAACTCCCCTCCAAAAAACTATTAGAGTACAGAGAGGTTTTACAAATCACATTTTTACATTAAACTGATCCCTTTTAATTTCCGTAGAAATACACAGATCAAACAGTAAGAGTCGCCACAGCGGGAGGGATACTATCAACTTTGCCCAGTGCCATGAAGTTATTTTCCTTATGGCACTAAAAGTCACCATTGGTCTTTATTTTTAACCGTTTTCGCCACCCTCTTTCTCGCTTTTCCTCTCCGATCTCTCTTTCCTGTCACACTAGCTGGCCTCTTGCATTCTTGCAGTTGCCCACACTTTGACAAAATCAATATCCCGGGATTAAACATCGGACATGTGCTGCTTGAAATGAGCTAACTGACGAGACCGAAGCTGACACTTACACACCGCAGTTTGAGGAAACGCATTTTTTTCCACGCAGAGATGTTGAACTGGATATGCAAGCGGGCTCACGCTTACACACATGTACCAATTGTGTGAATTCTAGCACCTTGGTAGCATATTTGACCCAAAATGCTGACGAGAGGTATCCTCTATGGCCCCGTTACAATAACAGTCTGTGTGCTGCACCTTATGTTTATGAGTGCATGTGTGGGTTAGGGGTTGTCACGAGACCCAGAGAAGGTTTCCCATCACTCAAAGGGTTTTTTAACCGAAATTGGCTAGATGTTGACCACACACACTTACACATTGAAAAAAAAAAAAAACCTCCGCCCCAGTTTGGGTGTCCTTTTCTCCTCTCTGTCTCTTTACATTCGACTCCATGACGGTGATGTGGTCAAAGCGCCTTTACAAAGACTTCGATTGGTGCAAGTTAAAGCCAGTGGTAAGGGTTTAAGTTGACAATGCAGGCCGGTGTGTGATTGTGTTTGTGTGTGTGTGTGTGTGTGTGTGTTTCTGTGCCTGATTGTGTGCGGCGGGTGGGCGGGCAGTGGGAGGAGAAATTGTCACATTGTCTGACTGTGTGACTGAATGTACCTTTCTACCTTTTGTGTTTGCCCCCGACGTCTTCTCAAAGAGAAGCATCCAATCCTGGAAGGCAGGCTGGAAGACAGGCGGGGAGAGGAAAATGAGCAAAGAATCGAGCAAAAATGCACTTGAGGCGATAGTGAGGAAAAGAAGGTCATCCCTTGTCAGCATATCTCCACTGTGACAAGCATCTGCGCATTCAAGACTATGTGACTGTGTGGTGCCAAACTCTCCCAACATAATGTCACCACATTTCAGCAACTACGTGCGATAGTCCAAACTGACAGTCATTCCCGGCCTGATGCTCAGCTGGAGCGGAAATCAGTGACACTGCGATGAACCTTATATATTTCCTTGTGGCACTCAACCTGCCAAGTTTTGTGCAAGTCTGTGACATTCTTGGAGAACTTAAGTTTTCCACTAATTCATTTTATTTCATCCCATGTGGTCTGTGGACCGACTGACCCTTCTCACATTCTCACACAACACGCTTTATCGGGCCACAGATTACTAAACTTGCATTATTTGCTCAAAAACATTACATTATTTAAGATCACAGGTTATACAGCACATTTGGGAAAGCTTTGGATAAAATCAAATTTCCAACTTTTTATTCATCCCAAATTTGTCATCGTCCATACTGCCTCTTGAGGCGTGACTGCAGTGTTTCCTTCAGTGGTTCTACAACAGATCACAGTAAATGTCTCAGGGTGTGTATGTGTGTGTGTGGAAGAGAGAATCAGATGTACGGGATGATAAATATTAGTAGTGTGTCATGTACCAGCACAATGCAGTCCGGAAAATACTGTTGTCCTCTCCGGTTTGTCCAGTCGGAGAGAGACATGCATCATGTGGATGTGTGTGTTGGCGCTCACACCATCTCCTCCTTCCTCTTGTGTGGTTTTGAATTCAAAGCCTACTTGGACGGCATATCTGGGTGCCTAGCCATCTAACACACACTCTGAAGGCTTTCCTCTTTACAAACACCCAACTACGCACACCACCATTACCATCTTCCAACACACACACACACACACACACGCTCACTCATACAATTGCTGAGACACTCTTTTCAAACCATACTAAACCTTTAGGCCCAACAATACAAGCTGGCACTAATCTTATAGCCCTTGTCCAATCCGAAGGCTGGAAACTCAAGAGTGGAATTGATTGGCCGTTGGCAGCGGGGGCCAGTTAGGGGAAGGAGAACAAGAGGAGACAACCATTGTTGATTGATTACCATGAAAGACACTTTTGTTATCGACTTGAAGGCGGGACACTGTGCCTGTATCCAGAGGAAACGCCGGCGGCCTTAAAATAGGTCACCACTGAACTAATGCGAATACACATCATGTCACAGAGATAGCGCGGCGTGCCCGGGACAATCTCACCACCCCTTCATAAGAGAGTACGGACCGCAGATTATCAGCCGTGAGTAATATTGATTAGCTGTGGTGCAAAGGTTGGCAGAGTAGCTTCTACCCATGAATAACAAAACACAAAAGAAAGTAGTACCAGAGTGATGGGAGAGGTGAGGAAATGTAGGCAATTAGCTTTATCTAACCAAAGCGGCTCTTTATATCCACTCAGTGATGCTTTAAGTGATGATGACGACATTTTAGGGGTGACTTCAGCTCACCGCCATCTCATCTTTCGACATCACCGTTTGTGAGAACTGCCGCAGGAGAAGATTAAGCTTTGTTTATTTTTGCTGGCAGCTTTTGGATTCTGCAAAAAAAATAAAGAAAATCCCTCTGCAGTGTCTGCAGCACACCAATAAGTCCCCAACGATTACAACTGTAACTCAGGAAGATAAGGCTGCAACATGTTCCACTCCATTCTCAAGTAAAAAACATGATTCAACGGTGTAGTAATTGTATTCATAATCCCCTGGCTTTGGAAATAAGTATGCTCAAGATACTGTGAAACTACATGGGTTCTTGGATATGGTGCAGGGTTTTATTGCCCTGCCTGGTGGCCTGATACCGATCCACATTTTCATCTATTTGATTCCATCTTATTGAATTAGATTTCACGGACCGACGGCTGTTTCTGGAATTTCCGCTTCTACACTAGAGGCAAAGAACAATAGTGTCCCTGATTCTTATCCAAGTCCACCTCCGACAGTTTTCACAACACACACACTCGCACACATTCTCCGTGTTTGTACTGCCACATACAGATACAATAACACCCCCCCAATCTCACCCCTTTCTACTTTGTCTCTGAGTCAGCAGTATCCAGCCGCAGAACGATCCAGTTTGTTCCCCGGCAGTCCTTTTATACGCGACCAAATGTCAGTTTGGTCTCTTCACCCTCATTTGTGCGAACCGGCTTTTGCCGCCCCATTCACGTGAGGAAAAGAATGACTGCGTAACGTAGATTGAGTGCAAGATGCAAGACCTGCCTCCATGTGACTCCTCACATCCTTCTCACACCACTGCCCTTTGACTCGGAAAGTGACCCTTCTTGAGAATTTGCGGCCTAGTCAAAGGCCTTTGCTGTGTCAGTGGCAATGATAGTGAGCGACAGAGAGGCAGTGAGCCTATATTCACAGCTAGCATACACGTTAGCATAACTCCCATAGTGCGGGAACACCACCTTGCCACCTGTAGCTGCACCGCAAACACTCTGTAACCGCAGCGCGGCTCGTTCCCACGCGCTGAGTTCACTTCCGCCTCTTGGACTCACACTCGCGATTGTGTTTGAGAGTGTGCGTGAGAGAGTACATTTCCTCACTCTCGATGCCTGCAGAAGCCCGTCACAGCAGACTATTTTGATTCGACCAAGTCTGTGAATCTTGAACGGCAGGCAAACATTATGTTCTATGTTTGGGGAAGTGGGTTGTCGAGCCTCTCTCGAGTGTCTGCTCTGCATATTTGTGGATGCGTTTCTGACTAAAGAATGTTGTTAGAGATATTTGTATTTTTTTCTAACTTGCCATAGTTTCTTTCTCTCTTCCTTTCTCATGTTAACTTGTTGCAGAGGAGGGGAGATTTGCAGTGGACAAGGGGTTAGAGGAGTGTCCTGGAGACCACTGGGAGCCACCCCCAGGGTTGCGATTGGCTGCGGTGGTTGTGAGTGACTGCAGGGGAGGCCAGTGGAGAGGTGAGTGGTCCTGGTGCCTGCTAAGGGGCAGGCAGACGGAGAGAGCAGCTACCAGTGCCTCTTAAAGCCTAAGGTGCTCCTCATTACAGCTGCAGACAGATAAACAGCAAGCAGGGTAAGGCTGGAGACCGGTCTCAGAGAGGGAGCGTCTAGGAGAGTGAGACATTTTGCCCAGGGAGTTAGACGATAAGCAGTCCTGTGCTCACCTTTGCTTGACTGCTGCCTCCCGACTCCACTACCTGAGGCTCGCCCACACGCACAGAAACACAGCGAGGTGTTTCAGGGAGGCTTAGAGCGCTGAGTCTGCAGGGAAGAAGGGAATTAAACACTTTGTTTTCAACCCACAGCGTCCATTCTCAGGACAGAAAAAGGGGATTACAGCTTGTACGCCTGTCCCACTTGTTACTCTCTTCACTCTGCATTTTGTCTCCACTGAGTCACTTTGGAGACTTTGGATACAACCCTCTTCGATTGTTGGTTTGAGCTCAGAAAGGCATGGCGCACGGACAAAAGAGCCCCAGGTGGGCATTAACCCAGGGCTCCTTCAGCTCGGCCCCCGGCTTGTCGCTCTTCTCCCTCCTCCTCCTCCTCTTCCTCACGGTCTCAGCCGCAGATGAGTATGACTACTACAGCTGGCAGTCGGACAACTTCCACAATGGCCGCTTCTACACCAAGCAGCCGCAGTGTGTGGACATACCTGCTGACCTGCGCCTGTGCCACAACGTGGGCTACAAAAAGATGAGGCTGCCCAACCTCCTGGACCACGAAACTATGCCAGAGGTCAAGCAGCAGGCGGGCAGCTGGGTGCCTCTCCTGGCCAAACGCTGCCATGCCGACACCCAGGTGTTCCTGTGCTCGCTGTTTGCACCGGTGTGCCTGGACAGGCCCATCTATCCCTGCCGCTCGCTGTGTGAGGCCGTGAGGGACAGCTGCGCGCCGGTGATGGAGACCTACGGCTTCCCCTGGCCAGAGATGCTGACCTGTGATAAGTTTCCAATTGATAATGACCTCTGCATACCCATGCAGTTCACCGGGAACCTGGCGACCCAGCCACCAGGTAGGGCAGCTGAGTGCACCCACTCCAACACACACACGCACACACACACACACACACACACACACCCGTTCCAGCATGCTCACGCAGAGAATGATCTACGGACACGTTTTCAATGGTGTCAGTAACCTTCATTTAAGAATGGAGCCATAAGAACTTAAATCAGTCAGCTCGACATGCTGCACCTCCTTTTGCAAGTTTCAAAGTTTTGCAAAAATATCTTGTGGTAATTGAGCTTTTCAATAACCCCAATACGATCAATTTAAGTTCAAAAAGTCAATAAAAAAAGATTCTCGTAGTATTATGTAGCTTCGTAGTATAGCTGTCCAAAAAGGGTTAATAGTGTACAAATAATCATTATCATGAGCTACGTACGTGTTCATTTTAGGAGGCAATAAGAAGACAACAATTCTGTTATTCTATGACCGTTATTGTGCAGACACAAATCTGAAAATAAAGAAGTTACAGTTTATCTCCGCATTGCAAATACCGGTACACCCATTAAAAGCATTAGACAGACGTGCGTCTACGCGACGCCAGAGCCGGTTCCAGTGAGCGGTTCACAGCGCGGCGAACGATGACAGATGAAAGGTTAAGTTCAAGAGACTAACCAGAGTCGCTGTGAGAGACAAGAGGGAGAATATTTCACAGGTGAAAGTTCTTGAGTAAGTGGACAATTCAGGACGGCTCCCTGGCATCTGCACACGCCTCGGGGGGGACGGGGGGGGGGGTACGAGAGACAGGCTGACGGGAGAGAGACATCTGGCGGAGTCTCCGACTGCCAGATCGCAGATCACAGAGTTAAGATGAATCGACTGCGGTGCTGAACACATCTTATCTGAAAAGCTAACTCACACTCGCGTGCATTCGCACAAACACACTCGCATCAGCAGACATCCAGCAACAGCCACTCAATCAAACAACTGCATGGATGGAGAAAAGACATGTAGAGTGTCAACAAACGTACGAATACACCAAAGACGTCAAAAATACAAAGATAAAGGAAAAAATGTACTCTGGGGCTTCTGTAAAAAGGTATTGTATCATTTTTAGTAAGCGAACAGACATGTGGGTGAATAGTGAGCTTTGAGGCGCTGAGAAGGAACTACACAGAAAGTAAAAAGCTGTGTGTGTGTGTGTGTGTGTGTGTGTGTGTGTGCGTGTGTGTGCGTGCGCACCGTGACTACTTAAGCAGCCTCTTCACAAAAGCAGTCGGCGCTGCGAGTGGGAGCGAGGGAGTTGATGAGAGTCTTTAGACAGCGGAGGGGGACTGTCCCCACTGTGTCCCCACTGTGTCCCAGACGCGAGGCCTTTGTTGGGGTCCGGCAGCCAGCAGGCCAATTAGATGGAAGGCCAATTACTGAGCTCCCACTAATTAGTCGACATGAAGGGACAAGAGAGAGGCAGCCGGAGAATGGGAACGGCTGAAGTCCGATTGTCCCTGAGAGAGCCGGACGGAGAGGAGAGAAAGGTGAGGGAAACGGAGGAGGAAAGAGTGGGAGACAAAGTGTAGAATAGGAGCAAAGCTGCTTCCTGTAGTACAAAACGTGGCTGCCCCCCACTTTCAATACACTCTCAAGGAAAATGTTTTATTATTCTCATTATTCCTCTTCTGGCCACTATTGAAGTTTCCCATCTCCTGTGGTTGAAATGGTCACGTGTGTTAATATTTCACCTGATAGTTAATGAACTTCAGGAAAAATAATTAGACTAATTTAATAAACCACTGAAAATGAAAGCCAATAACGCCCAAAACATCCTTTTAGTCCTGTCACTCACAAAGTGTTTAACGTATATTTGCCTTGTATCATTGCTTGCAGCGTGCTGATCTCCAGCCATTCAGATGGTTCAGCATTCTTTGGTGAATTCATGCAGTGCTGACTTATTCCATCGAGGGAAAATGGCTGTCCTGTTTTTGTAGGATGAGGATCAACTATGTGACACTTTGGCTTTGCAAAGCCATAACTCATTCTCTTACATGCTTTCTGAGAAGGAGGCGGCTTTAACTTCATCTGTTACCTGCTCAGACAGGCAACTTTTTGTTTAGTCCCATTTAGTGTAATAATGATCTGAGTGGGTCTTTGCTGACCAAATAAATAGATCATTGGTGGTTTAATAATACGTTTTTTAGGTCTTGCTAATTTGTGTGTGTGTGTGTGAAACTGATAGTGAACCTGTTTCACTGCTTGCCTGAAGGCTCAGCCACTGACGTTTTGTTAAGAACCAGAGATTCTCAGATGTGCCGCTGAGGCCATCCTGAGGACAAGCTTTGGCTCACACACACACACACACACACGCGCACACACACACACACACACGCACGCACACACACACACACTGTTGCTATCTGAGCTATTCTGCAATTATATGACATTTTGAGAGCTATGGTTCGAGAGCTACTGTGGAAACAGTACAGAGTTAGATTCACTTTCCACCACTCAGGGCCAAAACTCAGAGAACTTAAATTGTGTATGTTGATGATTTTTTGGCTTGTGTGTGTGTGTATGTGTGTGTGTGTGTAATGGAGGCCCATGGGGTGTGATTATATGAAACACAAGTCTGTAGATACAATACCAGGGAAGACAGGCAGACTGCTGACAAAAGAGGGCCCAGCTGAGCTCGATCTGTCTGGCAGAGCACAGTAAGTGCTGCTCATCAACTCATCTGTGTGCAGAGAAGCTTCCTTCTGCTGCTGCCAGCTTCTGCAAATCTACTGTTACGAGAGACGTAGGCAGATGTAAACTACATAACTCAGTGCATTTTTTGGCAGAAAATACTTAAATTACACAATTCAACGTTGCACGGTATGAAAGATATTGTCTGTCCTCACTGTACTCATTGATACGCTGGTGTAATTTGCAACCGTGCTAAAGGTGACAGGCAGCGCTGTCAGTGTCCCCAGCAGCACAATGGCTGCTACTCATGTGGCCCTGGCTGACATATGAAGGGGAAAACGAGATCCAATGCTCTGTGCATGGAAGACTGCTCTAGCCTTTTGAAAATGTATTTTCTTTGCCGTATAGGATTCCTACAGATGCGAGGAGCGTGCTCTGTCTTCGGGGGACTGGGCGAGGGAGGGGGAGGGGGGGATGGGGGAGGTCCTTTGGGTCATGTTAAAGTTCTCCTCTGTCCTTCTGTCTTAAACAGATGTGCCCTCCGACATAAATCACACGCTGCATTTCATCTCCGGCACAGTACCTTTTTATGTCATGAGTGTTGCTGCCCGTGACTTAAAGGGCCCAAATGAGGCATGAGATAGCGGCATGAAATGGAACCTACTTGCAGAAACCGCCCACCAAATGCAGCGGACGAGTCGTGTGTTGACAGGACGAAGTGTTTCGTGCACATTCAGTCACTCATTAGTCAAAACGATGTACTGTTAAGTGGAAGAGGAGAAAAAGCGTGAGGAAAAGTGGAAAAGCAAAAACAGAGCATGGGAGGAAGAACAGGAGGACGCGACATTAACCTCAGAGCTATGATGACGTTTAGCTGTGCAGTTACATTTCCGGATTCTTGCCGTACGTCTGGCTAGCTGTAGAAGATTAGCAACAGACCACCTGCCTGCACAAACGACTGCCTCCCTCCTATTAACCCGCTCCACAAGACAACACCATGACATCGGTCAGTGTGACTGGAACCATTCGAGTGGCTGTGATTATGACCCACAAAAGCAGCATGCAATAAGTAATAAAGTGCTAATTCAACCAAACCAAGAACATCATTTTCGCAAGTAAAAAAAATCCTCAACTGCTTGATGGGAAATGACATTAATGACCTAATGTCAAAATATTTGCGGTAGAAACGTGTCCAGGAAAAAGAGCTCACCGAGCCCCACAGCAGTGAATACCAATCAGGCCATGACGTTGATCCTCCCGGCGTAGAGCTCACCGTGCTGTGGGCAGTCGTCCTTTAACCGATTCCTCAGCGAATTCCATTCGGTGGTTTTCGGTCCAAGCTCAACTAACTTTGATGGAGGGGCTGCTTTCTCCTGACACAAGCTCTGGCATCAACGGGACCGGGCCTCCTGCCAACATACCACCCCTGTGAAACCAGAATGAATTACCGCCGAGCCTGAATACGACGTAACAGCTTCAAGGGAATCATTCAAAACAGACGAATCCAGAGAGTTTTATCATCTCTTGCTGTGTGTGTGTGTGTGTGTGTCTGTGCGTGTGTGTGCGTTTTCGAGCTCTTGTTCCAGTCTTCATGTCAGCACCAGACAATTAAAAGGGCCTTGCAGGTCTCCTGTCTGTGATGGGAACCCTCAGCGAAGTAAAAACTGGCAGTTACTCCACAAGAACATGGTTCAACTCCCTCCGACACACACACACACACACACACACACACTCACACTCAGCAGTAGTAAGGGGGTTCACCTCCCCACGACCCGAGCAGCGAAGCATGCTAAACTTTGACCCCACTCATTATCTGCCCAGACGTTGCGGTTTGGAATGGGGTGATAACCTCTGAACCCTGGCTTTTAACCCAGAGGCCTGGGCTGGACGGCGGTGGAATTATCATACGGGCGTGTTTCTAACTGGGAGACAAACAGGGAAAAATGAGAGCGAGGGAGAGATCAGGACATGTTTGGGATATTGCGGTTAGTAAATCACTGAAATGTTTAATTTCCTTATCAGCCAACAGCGTCCGATGGAGGCGTGGAGCTGATGTATTTGTCACATCGTTCTCTCTTTGACCATTTTTAATATTATACTTTGCTCCGCCAATTGGCCCAATGCTCTATCGTGGATAAGTGGGCCGATGTTGCAACCGCACCCCTACGGGGATAACATGGAGTTTATGTTGGAATTGTCATAGTAATGTTTCAAATTGAAGAGCCTTTGTAGAAAATTGCAATGCTCTATGAAACATGTCGTGCGTGTTTGTGTTTCTTAGAAAGAAGAGGCTTGAAAGGAAGGTTTTTAAGTGGCAGATCGGAAAGTTGGGAAAGAATGTTTGAGTCAATAATCCATGCAAAGTTATCACATTTCCATCATTTGCTGTAGAAATAAGCAAGATTTTGCAGGAAACAGATAAAAAAGACTTCATGTGGGGCACTTCTTTCTCTCTCACAGATGGTTGCACAACGACAACAATCAAGTTTCAAATCAAAGTCAGTGAGGCCAAACATGCGTTTGAGCAAAGCAGGCATGACCATACATTTTCAGTCAAAAATAAACTGAACTTGTTGCTTTGGTTTCCTCTTGCTTGTTTCACAATGTGTGGTTTTCACCATGTTCAGCTGCTCCCGCTGCAGCATTTACCTTCCTGTGCAGCCACGACCACGCCTGCGCCACCAAAATATACAAGAGCCGGAATAAAAACATTTCGACCGGTGTAATTGCAGGGCAAACGCCAGTGAGTTCGCTGGACTGTGTATTCGCTCGGCAGCAAATAGCATCTGACAAGAGGGCGAGGGAGGGGCGGGGGAGAGGGGGGGGGGGCTGCAAATA
The DNA here is from genome assembly GCA_021346845.1 of Apeltes quadracus. Taxonomy (NCBI): domain Eukaryota; kingdom Metazoa; phylum Chordata; class Actinopteri; order Perciformes; family Gasterosteidae; genus Apeltes; species Apeltes quadracus. The sequence goes on from CM037922.1 coordinate 8,401,382, forward strand.
AGTGCCTCAAAAGTCTCCCGGCTCGACGGTTTGATGCCAACGCGGCTGAGGTTTTTCTGACTGCAGTTGACTAACAATGACCTCAAGATATTAGCTAATCTGCCATTAGTGTGATTAGGTTTGCTAATGACACTTTATTCTTTTCTGTTCCCTCAGTGTCAAAGGCGTGCCCTCCGTGCGACAACGAGCTGAAAGCAGACAACATAATGGAGCATTACTGCGCCAGTGACTTTGGTAAGTGACAAGGCATCACACTGGAGATGGACGTGCAGTGGAGACGGGGCAGTTTCATGCACATTAGTGCCGCTGTCGTCTTCTTTTGAGACCTAAAAAAACTACAGCGCCAGCATTCATTGCCTATAGGTGGCACACAGGTGAAAACTGCAGTAAATATTGCGTTCTTTGCCCGCAGGTGGCAAATGGACACAGGTAAACTTACGCAGCAAAAATTGGCAGCGCACTGAACGCCAGCAAGTGAGATTGTGAGCGACACGCCAGAGATGTATCGCACTGGGCACAATAGAAAGTATTTCACCAGACGATTTTAAAATGAAGGTAAAATATGGGAGACAGAATTACAGCGTTGAGGAACGTCTGATAAAGCGATAGCCGGAGCTCTGTCAAAGAAAACTCAGCCACTTGCGTAGAGCGTACCTTTTTTTGGCACACAAGTATTGGCCAGTATGAGATTTCTTCATTAGATAGTTATATTTAATTGTCTTCCGATAACTCAAATCTAACATTGATGCTTCAAAGTATTTCTAGAAAAGTGAGCGGAGACCTGACAAGACAGATAACACATTGATTTGCACTATTCCCTCGGCTAGCTTAAGCGTTTTGATGTCATAAAGTAATACATAAAACATGACAGCTTCCAGTCCCAGATGTCCCGTCAAGACATTTTTTAAACATACTTTTTTTTCCAGCATTGCAGGAATGTCCTGCGCCCGAAGCCAGAACATATCTATTCAACTATTTCTGCTCATCGAGGCATTTGGCCCAATGTGCTCCAAGGCATCTGAATATCTGCCCGCATCGACCAAGTTCATTATATATATGAACATTGAACTAGAAATGTCAACAACAAAAAAACACCCATGACCCCGGGAGGCTCGTGAAGAACATATTTCTGGCTTATTAGTGAGAACGGTGTGATTGAAAATTAATTGGGCCAAACTGGTGGTTTAATACCACGTTTGTGTTCCCCTCAGAGGAAATGTATGCAGTTTAAAAGAGACCAAGATTTGTAAAAAATCTAAGGAAAAAAAAATCACCAGCAACTATGAAGATACAAAACAACCCATTATGACATGATAATTAAGATACGACCTAGACATTACGTCCAACAAAAACCATAAAATAAATCGCTTTCACCTAACTGTGAGATAAAGCAAAATATGGAGTCATCACCCAGAATTATTCACAACTCTACCGATATTCATTTGTCCGATTAATCCAGGAGGGCTTTTTTCACCCCAACCAGATACTTTTTCATTAGAATGAAACATGGTAAATGTGAAAGCAGGTAGTGAGCCAAAGAAAGACATCTCTTTGGCTATTGATGTGTGTAAACAGATGATGGTGAGTAAGCAAGTCAAAATAATAGTGATGTAGATCTGTTACTCCACAATGTTATTCCAACGGGATTTAGTTGATTTACATCTTGATATCACGCTGCATGAATCTTATTACCTTTTCATATTAAGACACTGTTTTCCCCAGGAGAAATTTTCGATCTACGTGTTAATACATTTTACTTTTGATGTCCAATCTCTCCACATTCCTTGCTGCACCATCCTGCAGCCGGTTAAATAAAATCTGTCTCTCCTCAAAATGACAGCACACTCGTCTCCCCTTCTCCTCCTCCACACCCACAACCCCTCACCTACGCCTTCTGCTCATTACAAATAAAGTGAGTTTAGATGAAAAAGGTGGGCAAAGCTTGTCCCACGGATGCACAGGGTGGCCCCTCCGAATGTGAGTAGCCCGTCAACATGAAGCAGGAAAGGAAGCAATGTGAGACTTCCAATCTATACCTAACACACATGTACACACGATGTGGATGCGTGAGAGGCAACCCAACACACGTTTCATTAAGGAACATGCAATTGCTTCGCGTGTACATTACATGTGTCCGGGTGTTCGTAGAGGCGAGGAGTGAAATGGCGGCTTTCCAGCAGGCTTGGGTAAACAGCGCCGCTTCATACCAACCTCTCGCCCTCGCGCGGCCAACGATTAATTTCACCTGTCAAAACTCTCCCCAAAAGAATTCCTCTCTCAAAGGCTTGGCAGTTCAATTTTTATCCCTTTGACGTTACACTCATAAACAAGAGGCCCGCGTGAGGTTCAAGTTAATGGGTCAAAAAGGTGATAAAACAGGGTTTATTGTAAATAAGCCCAACGGCTTTTCCGCTCGGTATTTCCTGCTGAAAGTAAACACAATATTTCTGTATAATTGATACATAGAAAACTATATAGATGATGTATCAGTTTTTTACACTGAGAGAGAAATAGATGCAGAAAATGATGACCTGTGACCTGGAGTTCTAACCTTTACTCCATAAAGATGGCAGCTGTAAAAGGACTTCTTATACAACAAACCTTTTCAACCAGTCGGGATGGAAAAATGTTTTTCTGGCATGCTATTTAACCATCAGCTTTTAGAGATTGTAAAGACTCACAATTTGCTTTTAATCACGTGTGACTTGAGTCTTTCGCTCAAAGGCTTTATACAACCAAAAAGAAGAAGGACTCCTTCTCATTCATGGGTTTTTCCCTGGATCAGACACGCAAACACACACACACACACACACACACACACACACACACACACACACACAGGATGCCGTTTTTATATGCTGCAGGAGAGTTTAAATGATGATCCACAGGAGAGGTGTAAAACACTGTAACTGCGTCTTTGGCACAGCAGCAGTGGTTTGCAGGAAGAACAAATGTCGCAGCTGCTCAAAGTAGAAAGGCACAGCGAAATCATTATGACACATTAACAGCTCCTACGGTCTAAATATCAGATTTATAGAATAAAATAAAAGACCTAAAAATACCCCTTCCTCTCTTCTCCCTCAGCTCTCAAGATGAAAATCAAGGAGGTGAAGAAGGAGAAGGGCGACCGCAAGCTGGTCGCAGCCCAGAAGAAGAAGAAGGTGTTGAAGCAGGGCGTGCTGAGGAAGAAGGACCTGAAAAAGCTGACCCTGTACATCAAGAACGGCGCCAACTGCCCGTGTGCCCAGCTCGACAGCCTGGGCTCCAACTTCCTCATCATGGGCCGCAAAGTGGACCAGCAGCTGCTGCTCATGTCCATCCACAAGTGGGACAAGAAGAGCAAGGAGCTCAAGTTTGCCATCAAGTACATGAAGTCCCACCAGTGTCCCACCTACCACACCGTCTTCCAGTGACGAGGCCCGTGCGCCGCCCGCCGCTCCCGACATCCACGTAGATCCAAATTCGGTGACCCGGATCTCTGCAAAATATTTCACCAGCCTGATCTAAGATGAATCAGACATGTTAACGTTGGACGGGCAGCTGCCTCGTCTCAATTAAAAGCCCAGAAGAAGCCACAGATTTAAAAGAAAAGCCCAGGACATTTTGATTTACCCCCACAATTTAATAGCATCTTCCATGGTCATTTTACTTTCCTTTTCTGATATAGTAAAACAAATCACTTGCATCTTACAGAAACCTTGTCATGGCCGTGGCATTAAGAAATGGGAATCTAAAGATTTGAGGGATGATTTAATGATTCTGGGGGAGGGAGCAGGCTTTGATTCACTATAAAAGAAAACCTGAGAGAAATGATACGCAAGAGTAAATGTGGTCTGTGCCATTAACGCCCAGGAAAAACATCTAAAGCAAAGACATGTAGATGAACCACATAAATGAATGTTTTATAATGTAAAAAGTAGGTGATTGTGATGAATTCTAGATGATTAGGAAACCAGTCTTTTTTCTTGTGTTCCTGCTGGGGGAGAAGACCGATGGGAGGGGACAGACTGGAGGAGCGGAGGATGCTTATGCTGACTTTATACAGCAAGATTTTTTTGTTGCTTGAAAGAGGGACGCTGGATATTTTTTGCTTTTTCAATTTGAGAGCAAAGCCTCTAAAGGCAGAGAAGACATCTTCCTGAAAAACCAGTGGAGAAAGAAAGAGAGAAAGAGACTCTGGACAGAACCAACAATGTTGGATTGATGAGTATCTGGTACTTGAGTTTTTCACTATCACTCTTCAAATGTTTGTTTGTTTTGTGCTTCAATTTTTATTTTGCCTCAATTAATTATTATTTGACGCATTTATTATCATATGAGGAAACAGGAATCACACATTCAGATATAGCACCTAAATTCACTGTTGCTGTAGCAGTAACAAATGACAATTTAACTTTGACAATATTTTCTAATCAGTTAACATGTAAGTACTCTAGTTATGTTACTGAAATACATCTTTGTTTTACAAAAAAATTAATTGAATAAAATATATTTGAAATGTTCATGAGGAATTCTGTGTCATTTCTGTATCATTAATCATGTATACTGGATTAATCCCCAAATTCCACGCTAATACACATTTACATAATAACTTTAGTTTCCATTTTACGCCTAATAGACCTACCTATTTTCTGTTATACATACATACAATTTGATTACATTTTTTTTAATACTGAACCAAGATGTAAACATTTGACCAATTAAGTTATTTCCATCAACCAACAAAATTAAGTCATGGAAAGTAAACTAATCTGGTTTGTTCAAACGACAATAGAGAAGCTAGTTATTTTATCATGATTAATTTGATCCTATGAACATTAAACACAACTTCGCAACAGTTTTATTTATTGAGTTGATATTGCAAAAACGCGGCTACATAAAGGGCCATAACAATGCACCCGTTCTATGTGGCACCTTAGCTTCTCCTTTCAGAGTGTAATGAAATACTTGAAATCTCCGTTACGCTCTGTGGGACTGCCAAAGTCCTCAGTAGGCAGCTTTGCACAAAGCCTGGACAACAAAAGCACCAGTATGTAATGTTAACAAAGTGAAGGGCTCACCGAGACAGACAGCTGACGGCAAAGTAACCAACTAGCTTGGACAATAATCACTTCAGACGCACACAACTAATTCACCACAATAAAACCATTTTCGGAAAGTCAGTTCTCCAAAACACAAGACAGATTAAATGCACTGTATCGACCGGAGACCACTGAACCTACAAACTCCAGTGGTTCCAGTGGAGATGCCTCTGTTGGCAATTATGTAGCAGGTTACATGCTGCCTGCAGGGAAAAAGTGACACAATTTAATAAAAGAAGATGTGGCGAACTCAAAGTGGTAGAAGACCGAAAGAAAAAGGAATTTAAGGTAAAAAAAGGAGAGGAGGGAGAAACTTGGCTGCGAACCACAGACACCCATCAGCACCTTAGCGGAGTTAATGAGGGCCTGATGAGGGACCAGCAACACGCGCGCACACACTCAACGTGAAGGCTGGGGAAAATATGAGTGTGATCACAGAAAAGTAATGGAGAAAAGGGCATCACCACACACACACACACACACTCACACACTCACTAATACCTCTCCCTCTGACGCTCCCACACACACAACCTGTAGCATAATGGCCACATTGTCCGTTTTAATTGCAGTGCGCTGATAAGCAGCACCTTTTCACAGTTAAATAGCCTGTCTGGCACATGTACACACTTACACACCGTTGACAATGTCATCTCAACACCATATCGTATACCGTTCATTCCAGGAGTTCACGTTTTTTCATTTAAACTTCCCTAGTTGTCCTTCTGAGGAGGAATTTCCACATTTGAGAAATTAGCAAGCCGAGACTGAATGTTAGCACTGTACGGGACATCTTAACACACAAACACTGAAAACAGTGTTTTTTAAACGCTGATCTCGTCCTGTAATCTAATTTCTCGACAAATATGCCGTTATCCAATTTTCAAGACTAAATATCGTCATTCTAGTTTTCAGTGTGGACGGAATCCGGAGGAAAGTCCCCACTTTGTGATTCTAAACAGTCCAGGAGGGTCCATCACTATGTCGCATGTCTTTCTCTACCCACCACAAGCTGTGATTAAAACAGCGTAAGTGTGTTTGCTGATGTGCATAAGTAGTGTAAAACTCCCTTTTAAAGGCCTGTGAGGGAGAACTCGTGCATGCGGTGCACACAGCGACGATGGCACTTTCCGTAACATTGCCCTCATTTGCATTCATGTCTGGACCACAAGAAAAAGCCAGTTTCAGCTGTCTGAGAAATCTCTAAATAATTCAAATAAATATGCATCTGATGTAAGAAATCCTGCTTTCGGAGTGAGAGCTATAATGGGCTGCGCTCTGTTACACGCTCATTTTAGTTTATACTCTGGACTGAGTGAGGAAATGAGTGTGTGCGTTCATTTAGCTAATTATGCTCCTCTCCTCTTCTTCGCTCCACCTTTTCCCTCCAGTGCCACCAACGAGGATGCTTCAATGTGGCTTTGGCAGAGGAACCATGTACTTATTCCATGAATTAGACTACTTTGAATAATTGGATTTTGAAGTTGGTTCGGAGGAATGAAATTGTACTCCCGAATCGGGCGTTTCCTTTTATTGGTACGGATCAGTGTCCCACGCTGGCTGAGTGACACAATGACACCGTGACAATGACATTCTGCTGCAGGAGGGTGATGAGGGCATTTGCACAGAACGCACACACACACACACACACACACACATTAACAAGGAGAAAGGAGGGCAGGGGGACAGACAAGGCTAGAAAGGAAAGAGTGAAGGGGGCGGGGGGAGAGGGGGTTAATAAGAAAATACCCGAACTTCTCTCAAGGGACATTGGCTTTTGGAAACAATCACAATTGCCTCAGTGTCTCCGGTGCAGTGGAAAATGAATAAATTAATAGGCAGAGTAAGGTCTCCCATGGGCAGCAGGGTCCCGCGGCCATCTGTGAAGGCCATCAGTGTCCCGAACCTGCCGTTTCCCTACTGAAGCAACATGTCAGTCGAGAGATTTACAGCAGCATAGAAAGCAGCGACGCCCCGACACACACGTACAGCAAAGAGGATGTATTCCTAAGTGCAGCTAAACACGTACACACACACACACACACACACACTCACACAGACAGACAGACAAACGTGTGTATTTATACAGAGAGCGTGTCAGAATGCACAGACAAAAACAAACATTGGCAATAGCGGATAAATAAAAACAAAAATTCATGCCCTTCGCACTCCCACGTGCACAAACACACACACACACACAGCGGAAGAGCAACTCAACCAAAGCGTCAACAAATAAGTAAATTAGTTTCCCTGGTGTCCTGTTGTCCTCCCTCTCTCTCTTTCTGCATACTCATCAGCGGAGGTCAAGGTCAGGGATGGATGAGCGCAGGGTCTGAGGGTGTGTGTGTGTGTGTGTGTGTGTGTGTGTGTGTGTGTGTGCGTGCGTGTGTGTGTGGGCTGAGGAAATTGTGATTCGAGTCAAAGCCCTCCTGTGTGGCTGGGAGTGGGGGTGTGGGGGAGGGGGGGGGCGGTAGCAGCCTCTGTGTTTTGGTCAGGTCATGAACTTTAACCCCGTTGGACCTTCGCGAAACACAAGGCGCTCACGTCAGTTGGGACATTGGCCACTAATTAGACGTGATCTCCTGCTGGTCAGTGTCATTTTGAAAAGATCAGGACAGTCAGTGTGTCTCGGGGGGGGGGCTGCATTTGGGTGGCATTTTTCTATTGTTAGGTTTTAAATTGTCCCTCTGCCCTTTTTACTATCTGCTATCAAGTGTCCTTTTACTCCTCCTTCTGCCCCACAGAACTTAACACAATGGGTTTTTAAGACACACACACACATCCACTGTGTGTCAGTTGTTCTCAAAGAGCTTCATAGAGCTGAATCTGTTGGTCAGGAGTACATTTTTTCGATCTGGTGATTCTGGTCGTTGTAGAGGATACATGAGTGAGTGATGATGAAACCCTTGGTAGTTTTGACCTTCAGTTATCTGAAAGAGCCCCCCCGCGCTCCTTCATCACACTCTCCACACAACCTCTGTCTCTGCCTGTCGGCACCAGTTTATAAAGAAAGAGGCGTCAGCGGTCGAAAGCACACGCGCAAACACACACACACACACACACATTTGCAGACACGCACGGCCATACCTCACCAGGGTAGACACAAGCGGTTAGCTCACCAGTTGCAGGGTAGATGTCTGCACGGTGGCTGCATCATGGCCAGCAGAAACAAAAGGGAGTCTCCCGGACGCGCTCGCAACCCGATACCTCATCCTTCCCTCCTCGCCCTTCAGTGTGCCTTAAACCCTTTTCCTTAGAGGATACTCTCCTCCAGACGAACATTCATAACGAGTCCCCATCCATCCACCGTTCATTTGTCACTCTGACCTGCGGGCATCGACCAGTCCCTGCCTACTCACCCCGCCGAGCCTTTGATGAGCGGTCCTTGGTCAACGTGTCATTGGCTAACAAATGCACAGACCCTCGCCTGAAGACATGGCGTCAGGTTTTGATGCACGCCAGAACTCCCTGCCAAAATATTCAGAAGGTGTGACCTGATATTTAGAAATATCACTGCCTTAGAAGCTTCTTTGTTGTGTCTTTGTTATTCAAAGTAAAAATAGATGGTAGTACGGCAATGTGAGCAGTTTGATCTTGGTATTGGGTTGGCGAGAATCGTGAACTTTTCACTGCTGGCTGTGATTTCACTCAATGTAGATCTGCTGCTGGCAACTCTGTTGATGTAGAGGGACGAGTCAACAAATCAACGGCATCACACAACGTCCAAACTGTGCTGGACTGACTCGTCCACAGAGACGTACATAGACCGGAGTTTACACACATGCATGTAGGTACAAAAAAACAAACAATGTACATGCCTGAGATTGACCTTGTGGTTTCCTTTGAAACACACAAGTAGTAAGTTTGTAGCTGGCGATGTGTGTGTATGTGTGTGTGTTTGATGCATGTTTACTAGGCTCTAACATCCCCCCCATAACAAAGCAAATAACAACACATTTCCACAACAACAGTTACTCTGAGTCGGTCCGATTGGCTGCAAACAGTGCACCAAAAGCAAGCCGAATCATTTTCTATGAGCAAGCAAGGAGATGTTCACAATAAATCAAATATGCTTTCATAATAATCTGTTTCTCCAACTGCTTGCTTTATGAAATGTGAAGTGTAGTATAGATATGAAACTACACTAAAAGGTAACCCCTCTACAAAGTGACATGTACATACCTGATTATTTCAATCAGCGCAGCACGTAGAACCGCTCAGCTTCTTTTAGCCAAGCCAAATGTTTAAAGAATACATTTATCCAAGGACAATAAATACTGAAGTATTTTGAAAACATACGGTATGCATCTGCCATAAAACCTTTAATGATAAAGGCCTGTTGCAGGCTTTAAAAAGGTAAGAACTGGGTCATGTCTGTGTCAAAGAAACTATGAGGGAGATGGATGTGTGTATTCAGTGGGACGGAGACAGAAAGGTTGCAATTCTTCATCCCGTCCCTCCAGAAAATGATGGCTTTATTGGCTAACTGTCAACAAGCCATGCCGTTGGAGAAGATATCGTATCAGTATGTGCATGTATATGTGTTTGTGTGTTATGATCTGTCAAGGTCAATGACAAATAGCAACAATTAGGGTGTGTGCTGGGTAAAGGTTCTCACAAGAACCCAAGAAAACACAAGCCAGGTGTCTGAAATAGGCAGAATAAGATCTTCCCAAATATGGAATACTTCCATGTGGTTCATTTAGGCCTGAATTTGAAGGATAGTCTGTGCTGTGTCAGCTTAGTGTGTATGTGTGTGTGTGAGAAAGAGCAGGAGCCTCTCAGAGCACTAATGACAGCTGATGATAGGCTGAGAAGCACAGCTCTATGACTGATGAAAGGGGTCAGATCGCTGCTGGGTGAACCACAGAGCACCAAAGATATCGTCAATGACGCGGCCATTCCACCATTTAACGCTCACTTGGCCAACGCGCTGACCATGAAGGTGGGCGCTAAAATGAAAGTTTGATTTGATTTTAAAAACCGTGAAAAACTCATTTCAGATGTAGTACCACGTCCAACCTGACGGGACCCTGACTTTTTGACCCCGCTTCGCTGAGTTTGTGGCGTTGAACTTCTTCAGGGGCTTTCCAGTGAGATTTGCAGCTTTCTTTTATCGATAGACATGTTTGAGTGACTGGCTTTTGGTTGTGGAAAATAACAAATGCAATACTAATCTGGGTGATCCCATTTATTCCATGAGTGTGTGGGAGTGGTTTCCTGCAGGATGACATTAGCCGTATCCATTGGGCCCTGGTGGCCACTAAAGCGGTTTGATGAGCAAAGAAATGATGTGAACTGTATGCAAGGCAAAGCCACTCACATCTTACTTAATAGAACATTTTGAATTTGCGTCCAAAGCACTGCTTTCCTCAAAGTAGAAACAGCAAGTTTTTTGTGTTTTGGCTACCTGTAGAGTTCTCGTTTTAAGTTCTTATTTCTAAAATTAGTTGGATTAGCCATCATCACATACTCAAACTCTTGAAGCATGTTGTAGGACAGCAGAAACTATCACGCGACGGACGATGGTGGACTCGAAAAACCAAAATCTTCAAAGGCCAGGTGAGTCTCTACTTAATAGCCTCAGGTATGTTACTCATCAATCTGGAGACAGCAGTGAGGTGGTGCTGCACCTCCTCTAGATAGCATCATACATCAAACAACTTTGGAAATACTACCCTCCTCTTCTGGCTGCTCCACAAATCTGTCTGGTTTTAGCCCACACACGGCCTCACATGGAAAATATTGTGTGGAATGTTTAAATAAACAAACAATTTTGTATGTTTTTTAACTGTGGATTTTTTTTTCCAGCCATAAAAATCTAGAATCACAATGGTGGAAAATAAAATTTGACAGCTCTTGTTCTTGACCTCGTTTTAGATTCTAGGGTCAGATTTGCACCCCGTGCTGCTGGATTGTAAAAAATATGTGAAACATTCCACACTCCCTTATCTTGATTGGTTTTTAGTCACTTATTCCATTTCTGAATAGTTGGAGAGTTTGTTATAAGGGAGTAGGTGCCACACCCGAAGGGTGGAGGAGCGCCGCGGTCGTCATTCCTTTACCCAATTACACCCGATAAGAGCCGTTTTCAGCTCATCAGTCAGAACTTATCTGATGTAATAGAAAACATATACTCCAATGTTTGTGTGTGTGTGTGTGTGTGTGTGTGTGTGTGTGTGTGTGTGTGTGGAGTCCATAGGAGACAAAAAAGCAAAACACTGTAACCACAGTAGTCTCTCTTCAAACCCATTACCAAATGAAACGCAGCCCTGCTAATACGATCCGTACAGAGAGCTCTGTGTGTAGTCGGTGACGGCGTGCAGATATTCTGTTGACACAGTATACACAGACAGCAGACACATCCTGCACGCATTAAGGACGACATGGCACCAGTTAGTTAGTTACCGCACACACGATGTTCAGCCTTCGGGCCGAAAGGAGAAGAAGCGTCCGTGGTCAGATGCTGGAATAGCAGCTAAACTCTCTGACAAAAACACAAACAATCTGGTCATATCCTGCACAGATGCAAACAGACGAAGGGAGGGGGAAGCGGAATACAACAACAACGATGACTATCCAAAGCCGGCATTGCAACTATAACTTTCTGCTGATAGTATTACAATACCAAAGTAATTTTACATGTTTTTACAGTACAATAAATAGGATACCTGGTGAAAAAACTGGAGTTTCAAACATATTTGATTGCTGAATGGACAGAAGCAACAAGAAAAAGTGGAGGGAAAAAAAAGAGTATAAAAGTGGGGTTAGAAAGAGAGGGGGTGTGAGAGACCAGAAAGAGGACAAAACAGGAGGGAGAAGGCCAACGTCTCCAGGTAGGAGACCCAGGAATGTTAATCCTCTTTGTACGTCTCGCAGCAATGATTAAACTTTTCTAATATCAGGCATGAAAAGAAAAAAAAAGAGGTCATTCTCTGGTCAGCTGTGCTCACAGCGGCAGAGCCACGAACAGGTCGGCGTTACTTCACGTACAGCAACGGGGCCTCGTGTCTACGCTGGGCGGCGTTTGCACCAGTGGCGAAGGTGCACATCTGTACCCTAAATAAAACCAAGCCACATTGCAACGTGCCGGCGTGGTCGTCCATTCACCGCAATGGCCTGGGGCCACGGGACTTGATGTGAAATACGTCACGCCTGCTGCTACTGTGTGAAAGCCGCCTGAGACGCTGGCGGGCCCGAGTGGAGGAGTCACCGAGAACCACTTAGCGGCTACGCTAGGCTAATCAGAGGTGAGAGGTCAGTGCAAAACTGTGTGTGTTTGACCCCTGCGCTTCCTGGAAACTGTGCTCCCCGGAGGAGGATGAAGAGGAGACGGGCGCACATTTTCCACAGCTCGGGAGTCACTGCGGCGCTGGGGACTGGACGTATCCCTTCGCCTTTCACTTTGTTTTTTTTCCCCCCCAGACTCCGATTCCCCTGCTTTCACCACTTTCAATGAGCTGCATCAGCACCAGCAGATTTAACCACGGGGCAGATGAAGAGCAACACAGGGAAAGTGAGGGAGCACTGGGTGGGTTAAGGGGGGCGTGTTTGTCTCTGTTACGCACTGGTGTCAGCAGGGAGACACATTGGAGAAGTATTTCCTTGCCTGTCAGAGGAACGACCCTCTCACAGGAGGGCTCAGACATCATAAATCCTCTAATTCTTTCCATGCCATTCTCTCTCTCTGAGCCAAAATCAGCGTGTGTTGAAAATAATCTGATTCTTAATTTCCCCTGAGTGGCTGTGTGAATTGGCCCATCATACAGCTTATGGGGCCTCGCCTACACATGGTCCCGATGCATCAGCATCTGTGGTCACACACACTTAAAACCTGCAGACACAGTGGACTGTCTCCACTGATACTTCATAAAGCTCTAACGTGCCCTTTATTTCTCCGACTGTCGTGTCGTGTCACATTTTATGTGGCCTTTATTGTGAAATACCACGGACCCACGTACACTTGAGCTCTATAAATATATTCCTCCATCGAAAGCAGAGCAGCCCTGTTCATTAACATTCTTATGTTGAAGGGCAGTTTTATCACTCCGACGACACGGGGCAGTCTCCCTCTTTGAGGTCTGCAAGACGTCCAGCTTAATGCTAATCTGTTGAGACGTTTTTTACTGTGTAGTGTTTTGCCACACTCGTTTTGAATCGAGCAACGCAAACAAGGCCGAGAAAAAATATTGTCGAGTCAGGTTGTTTTTGAGCGAAAGAGCCAATGAGTATCCACTTAGTATCTGACAGAAGGTCTGGAACAGTTGACCCATCGAGCCATTCATTCATTCATTCATTCATTCAGAATCTGGATCTTTTTATCTTTATCAATCCTGCACTTGACTGCCCTCTTCTGGCATTCGTCCTTTAAAGTGAATTCTGAAGTGTGTGGTTCAGAATATTAGAATTGCTCGGTAGTTTACAGGGAGAGTTGCACATGTTGTTGGTAGAATCATGGTCAAGTCATTTGTCTGTTAAGAGTTGTGCTGAGGATTTGGGTTTTATGAAAGGGACGATGTGAACTGAGGTTCTTGTTTGCCTTTAAAACTGTTGCCCGATGACTTCAAAAAGCTCTAAGCTCTTTATCCTTTAACGTGGAAGAACAACTACTGCTCTGACCACAGAGATCAGCACATACAGATGTGGGCATGCTACAAATCTTACTTCCAACTGCATCTGTTGCTTAAACAACGAAGTGGTGCTCTGATTTCCAACAGGAAATGCCAGAAGTCCTGTCTGGCATCCGAGGGCACAGAGCTAACGCAATGCAGCTGTAAGCGATGCTGTGGAATACTAAGTAAGAAGGAGACATCAGTGGCGCTGCCGCATGGCACAGCTCACCAAAACCTATAAGTGGAAGGAAACCTATGCAGACACCAATCACCAACAAAAACCTCAGGTGTGCAAAATGGTCAGGTGCTGTGAAAAAGTCCTCTAGTCGTTTTCTGCCAGTGGACTTATTGGCCTTTGGTCCCCCCCCTTTCCGTCCTCTCCCCTCAGGTGCCGGCAGAGGCAAAAAAAAGGATCCCATGTCATCGCTCATCTGTCCCTTGACACACATTCCCTAAACAAGCACTCTCCAAAACACCGCTCGTTGCCATGGCAATTCTACTGGCCTGAGTAAATAAGGCGGAATGATGTTCTTAAAGAAAGGGAGTGTTGAATGTAGTGGGGCAGTCATTTGTGTGTGTGTGTGTGTGTGTGTGTGTGTGTGTGTGTGTTGCTGTCACTTTACTGCCTCCATGGGAGAGCTGCCGGGCAGAAACATTGCCGTCTGTCCAAATCCATCCTGGCATCTTGACTTACGTTGGCCCTGCCACACTCGAACAAGCACACACACACAGACACACACACACACAAACATAGTTAGTCATAGTTAATCGGTGTCTGTATTATGCAGATGCTCTCATCTGGCCACTGTAACTGAGCAACATGTGCTCATTATTCTAATTGCACATTTCCTCACACTTGTTTACAGAATAAACCACATCAACCGTGTCAGAGTCTTTATCTTGTTTAGTCTGAAACATGCAGAGGTAAAGCGCGTTTAGTCTGGTTTATTATATCTCCTTTAAATTTCCTCAAAATATTAAGAATTAAGGTATAACTAGAGCATCCAGTCGTCCAATAACAGGATATATATCAGGTAATTACTAATTTAATTCATCCAACACACAGATACTCATACACAACGACATTAACACATTGACAATCTGAGGCAACGATACTTAAACGCTCAGGTGAACAGATTTGTGAAATAATCCCCATAATAAACACATTTGCACCTCTATATTTCCGATGTCCCTCAGTGAAAAACACATTGTAATGATTTTAGTTAGGACTGGCCAAAATCTCCACTGTTAACACTCCAACTGGACCTCACAAAGATGTACGCTGATGATCACACCCACACAATGTTGAGAATGCAATTGTTTAAATATACATATATATATAGTACTACAGCAGTGCCGGCCCGAGCCGTTTGGGGGCCCTAAGCAGGATTTGATTTGGGTGCCCCCCTCCCACCACGAGTCGCCTGTGCTAGAAGATTATTGGCACAAATGTCACGCTATAATGTTATAGCGAAAATTATAAACGAATACAGTGAGGTTATAATACAAAACTAGGGCTGCTTGCAGCACTGAACGGGCCTTAGCCTCCCCTTGCATGTCGGGGGGGGGGCGGTCGGCCAGACACGTGGTCAAAAAGTAAAAGAAGAGAAGAAAGAAAAGTCTGGTGCCAGGCAGGAATCAAACCCAGATCTCTGGCCCCCTAACCGGATACCTTACATCTGAGCTGTGATCCACACTTGTCAATGCATGCACGTGAAACGGCCCAAACTGCCGACTCGCTGGCTGCTTGGGGCCCCCTGGTGGCCAGGGGGCCTCAAGCAGCCGCTCGGGCCGGCCCTGTACTATAGACAGAAAAGGCTGCACAGGGAGTCAAATATTTCCTTGGTTACCACAAGGCAACTTAAAAGCAATCTATAATACACACATCAGTGCAGACACATAAAGCATGGCCAGAACAGCCGTCGACCCATTCACTTGCATGGCGGAACTACGCATTGCATCATCAAAAATAAATGGTCCTGGTCCATCTAAATCATGTATGACTGGCCCTCCCTTCTGGCCCAGTGGGGCCCTCAAGAAGGCACTGGTCAATTTCAGCTGGCCCTCCATTACATACCTAATCATCCGGGGTCCAAAGACCACATCTGAAGTTAACCAAGTTAACCTCAGCGCTCGAGGAGAGCCAGAGGGGAGCATGGTCATGCTCAACCGATGCTGCGGGAGAACAGCTGAAGCCCCTTGGCTATGAAGGACAGCCAGGAGGACAAAATCAAAGTGATAAAGAGTAATAGTAATAAAATTCGACCCTCCCATCACTGTCTGATCCTTTAGAGCGTGTTAGTGTTGTTAAGAAGAATGGCAAGGCTGTCTTTTTTAAATGTTTGGGAAGAAAGTTTCTATGTATTTGTATGCTTGTAAGCACATTATGGTGTGTTCGTGTGTGTGCGTGTTTGTTCGTTGGGAGGAAGTGTTTTTGATTGTTCTTTATCTCCCAGCCTACAAGAGCATTACGAACATGACTAAGGACTGTGTCAGTCTGAGCACCCAATAAATCTCCTCCCGCCCCGTCCCCGGTGATGACAGATGTCTCACTAAAAATCTGATTCCAAAACATTACTTGGTCCAAATGCCACGTCAGTAAGGAACCCATTTTCATTAACTGACCAGAATGCACACGTAGCACTTCAATTATAAATACAGTGAATCCATACATGTGTTAGAGAACACACACACACACATTATAGGCAAAAAAAACATGGTGGGCACTGAAAATCCCTTCGTAGTGGACTGTGGAACTTCGTAGTTCCACAGTCACGGGAGACTTTAGAGTGGACAGGCAAATGAGGCTGCTACTAAAAAACTGATTGAAAACAGCCTCGGGTAGATGTGAAGCAACAGGACGCAAAGCAGCCGCCAAACAGAGAGTGTGTGCGACAGTACGGTCAGCACTCGGATTCATCATGGATCTCTATGGGGGGAATTAAGCAAACAGCCCATTTGTTAGCAACTACGATGGAGACATTCAGGGCAGTACCAGGAAAGCAGGCCTTTCCCTTTGCCGCTTTAAATTCACTTACAATTGAGAGAAAACATTGAAGTTCAAGAAAAAGAAAAAGAACGTGGATCCATTTGAGAGACATAAATCACGGCAAAACCAAACAGAGGGCCAAACACAAAACACTTTGGCACAAAAAGAAAACTGAGCTGGCGGAGGAAACCGTAGGAAATAATGGATATTGAAATACCAGAGACACTCCAGATTCCAACATGCAGGCCAACATGGTGCAAGTGATACTCTCATTTACACTATTCATTTTGAGGAGTGATGGAAGACGAAAAGAGCGAGTAGTTTAAAATAAATTCAAAAGGATTCTGTATTTCCACACATTATAGCGTCAACACAGCACTTCTTTTAGCACCTTCGATCAGGAGTTCGTTTCAGGTGTCAAAAACAACATTTGAGAAAGGAGAATATTTTTCATCATGACAGTTATAATCTATAGGCACAGGTTACAGTTTATTCCTTATTAGAGTCAAATGTCAACGTTATAAATGAAGCTTCAGAGCTTCGAAGCGTATAACAAATCAGGCTTTGTTTTTAGTTTGGTTTCAAATGTAATAGCAAAGTACTGGGTCATGCATATTTCCTGCTGGAGTTAAGAATACGGTACAAGAGCAGTCGGCAACAGCGTCAGACACACAGAACGCAAGAAAGTTACCCTTTATTTCGGGTACACTTCAACGATGCGACAGTGCAGTTGAAGCTCAGAAAAAGCAAGAATGAAAATATAAAGACTCATTTGGGCACAAAATCACTTGCAGGTATTTACACAGTTGAAGGTCTTATTCTATCAAGGACGAACAGACGTTGACAAAAAGACTTTTGTTTCACAAATGTTGTGGACTTATTAAAATTTTTTTTTTTTCCTACGGTCAACATCAATTTCACAAATTGGACAGAACTGGGAAGTAAATGACCGTGCAGACGCAGATGAATTTATTTGTCAGAAGGCTGTTTATGTGTGTGGTAAGTGAGTGGGTGGCTCTCTGACATGCGTTTATTGACTTCCACCGTATTGTTGTGCTATAAATTACAAAGGTTTTCCCCTCTGACAAACACACTTACCCACACAAACTGCATACACACACACACACACACAATCAGTCAGGAATAGATGCCCAAACCACTGCTGAAGTCTCATCATCTACTGGACCAAGGGACTGCCGGAGATGTTGATCACGGGTCAAAAACTCAACAAATAACTCCCTCGCCCGCACAGACAGCCGTGTTCACACACACACATGAGCACGTGCACGCTCGTGACTCAGCAGACTGTGCGGCAGGCGGCCCGTGTAAAAGTTTTTGTTCTGTTCCAACCACAAAACCACAAGTAAGTTCAGTGTCGTTAGCCAGAAGGCCGAGTCCCTTTTGTTTAGAAGAAAGAGAATAATGGCTTGTTGGAAAGGGTCGCCCCGCTTTACTTTCATGCCGGTGGTTGTGAAGGATTTCTGGGGATTTAGGAGTAAAGCCATGTGAGGATCATGTCATTGTTCAGCGCGGCATGGATACACAGGCAATGGAAATCCACAGATCTCAGGCAGAGCTTGCAGTTTAACTTGTTTGGAAATGGTGATGGGGAGATTAACGTGAAGTCAAAGTCAACTGAAGGCATGCCGATCGTACCATGCAAAGACATTCAATTCAATATGTGTGTGTGTGTGTGTGTGTGTGTGTGTGTGTGTGTGTGTGTGTGTGTGCGTGCAGGTATTTGGGTATTTTTACAATCTGAAGCTTGTGGGAAAATATATAGTCTCAATGTATTTATCCTGCTTAAATATACGAGACATTTAATAGAGGTCCTCAGGAGCAAGAGGAAAATACTACACATGCCCGGGAACACACAGTGCAAAAGCCCAGAGAATCAACCTTACCCAGAATGCAAATGAATGCATGGACTGTGACATAATTAAAATAAAATACACACACACACGCTCAGGCAGATGAACAGCAAGCCCACAGAGTGTTTAAAATCCAGAGAGACATCTGTAATGAGGACTGACTCATTTGGATTTAATTACAGGCAACGAAGTGGAAAAGTTAGTATTAATCAACTCAAAGTGATTTCTGTAAAGAAAACTCAATTCCAGAGTGTAAACTCAATTTGCCATCAATTTAATGAATGCTGCTTTAAATGGAGGCACTCGGCTGATTGTGTGTCATAAAACATTGCTGAGGTTTCTGCTTCACTCTCTGCATCTCTCGTGCTCTCTCACTTGTCATTTCTCTCCTCTCAAACCACCAGCAGGGTTACAGCGCCATCATGTGTCCTTCTAGGAACACTACAGCAGGCGGGACACTACTCAGTTTCAACCAATATTGGATTTCAGCTGTTTTATTATATTCATTTTCTGTGTATTGTTGTATTAAGCCATTTGAAAAAACCCAAGTTGTGATTCTGTATTACCAAGATCAGAACAAGTGAAGAGTAAGAACTAGAAGGCAGAGTTTCCCCAACATAGAAGTCAGTCTTCATAAGATCGGTTTGAAGTTTTTAACAGGAGGGTTAACAAGATCATAGAGAGGAAAATACCTCTTTTTACCTTTTAATACAATTTACCGAATAAGTTTAGCTTAAAAGAAAAAAAAACAATTTGAGAGGTAAGTGTCAAATACAGTGTATCTCAACGTTTATGCTGTAACACAGCAGACTTTGCCTTAGCCTTGTAGAGCCAATAGACATACCTGTCTTTAAGCAGGTGATACGCTAATACAGTTTGGGAACCATTAGCACGGAGGAGCATTGAGTGCAGTGTGCTGATGTTTCCTCTAGATGGCCTTAACTACCAAGTTCAGAGCAGATGGGTCAGAGGAAGGAGGATGCATTTGCAGCGCAGCAGGACACATCCATCTGCACAGAGGTCAACAAAAGATATCGCTTTCCAAAAGCGGCGTGCTATTGAGAACATCCAGAGGAAAGTACAGAATTTCAATGAGGGAAACTGCAAACTTGCGCATGCTATTATGCGATGGAAAGGAACGATTATAGCTTAAAAAAAAAAAAAACAGAAGCAAGATTAATTGCATGTTGCAGCGACAAATGTTGGTGTGATAATGGCAGAGATTGACTTGCAATTAAGTTGTGGTATGAAATTAATGAGACGTTCATTTAGATAATGTATTCCTCGCACATCAAGCAAATGGCAGATTCTCATGCATATTCCAATTCTGCAGGTGTTGTTAGTGTAAAAATACAGCTTCAGATGTCTGGTGACAAGCATCGCGTTGTTGGAGCGGAAACTGACATCAATCCTTCTGCCACCTCGCTGTTGGTCATGTTAAGCACTAGATGAGGTGTGAGAAAATCGAAAGGTTAAAAGCAAAAGGCATCAAAAAAAGGAATGAAATCAACATTGGCAGCATCAGAATAGATGAAGTGACATTATATTTAGGGGGATCTATTCATGAATAAAAATGTTACGGCACACACATTCACGGTTATCTTTGCAATACAACTAATTAAGAAGGGGGGTGAGTGGGTTCGTGCTAAAGGAAGAAGACATTAATCACAAGGGTGAACTGGTGCTTGAGTTAACACCACAGATATCAATTACCCCTCTGTCCTCGCCCCGTCTTCCTCGCTCTGGTGTCCAGAGTGGCGACAAGATCACATTCAGTTTGATTTAGCTCCTTCTGTGCATTCTCCGTGTCAGCTGGACTCTATTCGAGGCCGTTCGTAAGTGATCTGAGCTGTTCGTGCGAGACATGCTGATGGTCCTGAAATAAAAGCTCCATTTCTGCATTACCCGCCACCTGTTGCCAATAAACACGCTTATTCATTGTTGCTTATCACAGCAACAGTCGCCCCAAACACCGCTGCACTGTCTGCATCTCAGAAGTCGGTATTTCTGTGTGTCTGACCTGTGGAGGACAAACAAGAGTAAAACAGTTAACTGAATACTTTTGGGACTGTGATTCCTGAAGCTGGCTTTACCTTTTAAGTTCAACCCAACTCAGGCTTGCCACCAACTGGCAGTCCCAACCCCCACCCTCCCGAAGCTTGGAGCAGCATCAAGCAGACCGGACCACTGGCAGCCAAAACCCAACGCGTGCACGGCGCTCACAAAATCTGGGGACTAACGTTTGAAATGTTCCCCCCCGACACATAAACGCACACTCATTCCACGTCTAAATATAAAGTTTGGCTCCGCTGGGGGAGTTAGTGGATGAGTGGAAATAATATCTGGTGCATCAGTTTAATCTCTGCTGATTTCTTTTTGCCTCTGCGGTGTGTTTCTACATGGCTTTACTTTTCCAAACTAAAGTTTAATTTGGAGTCTTTACTTTAAGAAGGGAGTGAATTGATTAATGAAATGTCAGAGGAAAGTGAGATACCACTAGATGCAGTATCGCTGAATAGCTGCCGTCCCGGAACAGCCACCATTATATCATTATCCAATTTTCTCCGTTGCAGTCAAACATCAAGTTCTAAGAACTATTGGATTTATTTCTCTTTTTGTCTGACTGTTTCTCTCCCGTTGAATCCCATTCGGTGAGGGTGTCCTCACACAACACTGAAACGTCTCAACCCAGAGCAACAATTTAAGATTTGTTGACATCTTGGCACTGGTTTCATTTGAAGCCAACCTCTTTCCAAGCACTGCCCTGGGCCTTCTCTGTCAGCTCTCAAATAGTGGATGTAAATACTGTAAAGCTCTGAGAAGGAACATTGATCTTGCAGTTTAATGAGAAAGCACAAGGGGACAGACACTCCTTTGCTCATAAACCTTGATTTAACAAACAACAAAAACCCTTTTCTCTTCTTTACTCCAATGCACCTGGCAATCGCAAGAAAACCAGGCTTGTCATGCAGCTTTGTCAGCTGGCATTCAGGTGAAAGCTGGTGCATTTTACATTTTACAAATTGAGCCAAAGGATTACAGTGAATGTTATTTAAGGGGCAATGGCATTATCACCAAGGCAAAGGGGGGAGCAAAGGAAAGTTAAACTCACACAGGCACATCCTTCTCCACACCAATTGCGGCACTGAACGTCCTCAGGCCTGCGTCGGCTGGTGATGTGATAAATCGTCCCTTTCATCTCGTCGATGTGCATTGTGTCAGTGGGTTTGTGGTGCATTTAGATCTGTAAGTGTGTGCGTCTGCATGGGTGCATTGTACGAGCTGCGTTTGGCTTTCTCACTGAGGGCGGCTGTCACAGCCCCAGAGAGCGTGTAATAGCCGCCCATCAATACACAACGGGAAAATGTGGCAGTCTCTAAAAGAAGAATGTAATTGTTTTCAATGAATGTGTGTTTGCTGTAGAAAGAGTTTGCAATCCACAGTGAGTAATAACGGTTGGGGTTTTTTGTGGCTTTGCAAAGCAGCACAGAGCTTCTGTGAGTTGGATTGTGAGTGATGGCTGTGACATATAGTCTTTGTTTGATACTCAAAGGCAACTGTTATGTTACTTTTGAGTTATTTATGTTGTTTATTCGGGAGAAAGGGACCGTCATAAATATCCAACAGTATCTTCATAGGTTTACACATACCGTTTTTTTACATTACAAATCGAATCGTTTATCAAATCAAATATAGCCATCCAAAACACGTGACGCGGGGAAAACTCACAACACCAACAACCGAAAGCATGGAACGAGATCACCGTGTGCACGCCTTCACAACACAACACGACACGACACGACACGACACGCCAGCCTTTGAGACAGCCTGTTCCGACTGGTATGGAAACACCATGTCAACACAACAACAACTGGATTTCACGTCTTCTCCTTCGCCCGTTCATTTATCAGTCGGATGATACAGTCCTGGTCTGACAGTGTGCAAACCAACACCCAATCCCACTCACACGCTCACCCGCTCACCCGCTCGCGCTCTCTGTGCAAATCGCGCGTGCAGAGGACACTATCGCAAAGCGCGCGAGCCTCAGCGCTTCGTGTCGTTCATTCATCCCGTTGAGGGCTGCTCACACTTTCTCCTCCTCCTCCTCCTCCTCCTCCTCCTCTGTCCTCCCCGCACGCTGGGACAGCTCACTTTGTTTTGGTTTCTTCTTTTTTTTTGTCTCCCTTCCTTCCCCGTTGCCTCTTCCTCGGATTGAAAGGCGATGATATCAACAGCTACGTCTCTGCTGACTTGCGCGTTACCGCGGACTCGAGCGGAGGGATCACAGGACACGCGCATCGCGACGGACAGCGGTGCTGGTTTTTCCCACATTTATTTCGTATAAAGATTTTTTCTTCTTCTTTTTTTTTGGAGGGGGGCGGAGGGGGGGGGGGGCGATTTTAAAAGCACAAGACTCCAGGAAGCTTTTGTTCTGCGGACCAGCGTTGCTAAGGACGCGCTAAGTTAAGTTTTTGCTCGTGGTTTCCCGGCTCAGCAGCGTTGGAGGATCCCGGACGTTTGTCGGATGGTTGTCGGAGAGGAGCCGCTGCCTCTGCGCCAGGTGAGTGATGCACTCCGTGCCGAGTGGGATGGGCTGACATCACAGTGCATTATATGCTTTTTGGGGCGCCTTAAAATCACTTAATGTCCCTATGAAATTCTTGCACGGGTCAGTAAAGTTTGCAGCAACTACTGAACTACGAAAGTTTGGCATTTAATCTTTGGATAAATCTATATTCTCAATCTACGTTTTCTAATGTAGCCTATAGCATCAGCTCATCCCTGTTGAAGAAACCAGAGGGTGGTGTTACTAATAGATTGTCAACACCTAAATCTTCTGGAAACTGATTATTCAAATAATTCAGCTAATTTCATTTTAGAGTTGAAATCCATTTAGAAAACTTTCCACGTTCGCTGTAATCTGAATCAGACGCAGGGATTTGCTGAGCACATCCAGCTCTGTAAAATATGGAGATGCACGTCAGATGTATTATGAATTAGGACTGATACTCGCTGCATCTCTCTCCCGTTGAGCGCCAGCTCTGCAAGTATTTGTCACTTTGGGGAGTATGCGTCAGTCTCACACAGGGCATCTGTGGCAGGATGATACCAGCTTATGGCCTTTACACAGCAGTCGCCTGCCTGTCACCCACACACACACACACACTCACACGCTATATCACTCATTTGGACAGGAGGAGTGTCAAGTCAATAATTCCAAAGTCACCACGTGCAATTATTCTTATTACTTCTTGTGCAGTCTATAGGATTAACACATTAAGACTTTGAGACTACACTCAGGCTTCATGCTCGGTTTATATACAGTTATTGATCAGCCTTCGCTGACTTCTGCTGTACATCAGGCCACTGCAGCAGACGAAGCGGCTGAGTGTCTCAGGAATAGATAGAAATGCACTTTTAGGTGACCATCATTTTCTCTCCTGTCAGTCCGTGAAATAATTGCCCTTTTGGTACATGAAAGATCAAAACTTGGTGAAAAATACCCATCAGAAAGGTTCCCAAAGTCTAATAACACCTTTTGCGAAAATGCTTGTTTCGTCCAAACAACGGCTTTGTATTAGATCTGGAACGATTTTTTTTAATGTCAGTTAATTCATACTGATTTCAAGCAAAAGTACAGAATATGTCCAAATCATATAGTTCCATCCTCTCAATCACGAGTTGGCTTTAATCTTGTCTTGTGTGACTTTAAACATCTTTATCATGGCTTTTTAAGCTTTCGTTAAACACAAGTAATTTGCATCGTGGCTTCAGGAAATTGCTATATGGATATTTTTTTACTAGCCGATTACACGATTAACCAAGAAAAAAAATGACATGTTTATCTCTAATGGAAAATAACCATTGATTTCCCCCGTCTAAATCCCAAAATTGTTGCTCGATCAATCTTAAACCGACGGTAGAAAAAAAATCCAAACGAAAATGAAGCCAAATAATTAGCATGTTGATAATGTGGAACATATGCAATTTAGTTTGTTGCCAGCTCCGAGACATCAAGAAGTACAAAAGCCCATTTCATTCCCTCTTCCCGTCTCTCTGGGGGAGAATCTGATTAACCGACACGCATAAATTACTCCGTCCTGAAGGAATAAACGGAGAAGCGATGTTTTTCTTGCAAAGTGCCCGCTTGGCTCTTTACGAGGACCTGGATTCATAGAATGAGAGTGTGCGCGCACGTTCGGATTTGTTTTCGTAGGTGTGGAAGTGGGGTAGTTTCTTTAGGACTGAGAGCATCTCCAGGGTAAGTGTGTGTCTGTGTAGGTGTTCATTCTGCAGTGCTCCATAGCAACAGGCAGCATATCTTCAAATATCTTTCTCAGACGTCGTATGCTGTGACCTTTCTGCTAACTGTGTGCACTTTGCCTGGATGCATCGGTGTTAATGTGTGTGCATGTTTTAGAGGGGGGGGGGGGGGGATCCATGCACGTCAATGTGTGGGCCATTTGACCTTTCCCAGTGTACATTCATTAATAGCTTCATAATAGCTAAAATAAGACCTACACGGTCAAGGTATCGAATGTGCCTTTTCCAAGGAGCTGTTGTGTTGTCTGCCGTTTCTTTCCTCTCAAACGACTATTATTCGTAAGATGAACGATTATTCATCTTAATCTTTGACTCTTTCAACCAGAACAACAGAGACATCGTTAATGGACATCTTGACATGGTTGTAGTGTTATGTTAATAACTGCTCGCATATTTCATAATCCGTATATAGCAGACAGAGCTCTTTAGAAATCAATTTTGTTGTGCTCCATCCCCATGTTCTGAAACTGGCCTGATGCCAGACAGGGAGGGAACGATGGAAGGAGAAGAGGATATTGTGGGTGCATTACTGAATGAGAGAAGAAATAATTCTCTTCCATCTTTAAATTTGTCTAAATAAATGATGTTTTTTTCCCCCCCAAACGTCGTGGACATTCTCACGGACACACTGCGGAATGGATGCAAGTTAAGGAAGCACACGCGCTTGATCGTTGGTCATAGCTGCCCGTTCATTTGGGCCAGGGTGCTGCAAGGTCATGCCCCATTTAATACATGCATGCGTCGCCTGGGTGTGGGTTGCAAAGCAGGCAGTCAAAGCTTATAGAGCACATATCAAGAGCATAAGCCTGTGTGTGTGTGTGTGTGTGTGTGTGAGAGAGAGAGAGAGAGAGAATGCACTGCGAGCTCATACATATAAATCAACAGAAGAATCCTTTGTGTGCCAGTCCGTTTGGTCATAACTCACACAGCGCGGTGGCACAGCACAGTGTGACGTTTATATGTGTGCCATCTTTGTGGATGGGTGTATCGTGTGCATGTGGAGATTGCGTAGTTCTATACAAAAAAATAGAATACGTGTTGTACGTGTGGCTCTGTCCTCTCGATTTTCTTGGAAAGAGAAAATAAACCAAAGTTGCTTTCTCATTTGCCCGATCAAACTCACCCTCACTCTTTTTTTTATGTCAAACGGCAAAGGAGGCGAAGTTAACATAGCTGAAACCGAAAGTGGTTAACAAGAGGCTGTTTTGGTGAATACCACCATTATTACTTTTTTTACATGTAGTTATTGGATTCTGAAAACTAAATCTCAAAGAGCTCAAAATATTAGTTGCTTTTCTTCTTCTTTTATTAAACAATCGACTTTATTAATGTTGCACGATCAGATGGATTGATCAATGCTTCTCGGTTCTGGTAGCTGCATTTTCCTGGAAGCACTGATCTCTGACAAACACTCAAGGAGCAAATAAGCTCTTGGCTTGAAAAGGAATCTCAAAAGCTTAAATCAATCCTTTCAGAGTAATAGCACTGGCACCATCTTAGAAAATCCACATGCAGTCAACCTGATTAAACCACAATATACAGTATGAAAGTTAAGCTCAATCAATCCCAAAGTTCATATGGTCAACGGAACATTACAGCAGTGTACGTAAAAATAATAGTATTATTAATAGTTTTCACAGAAATGCTGCAAAAAAGAAAATTAAGTCACACAACTGCATCGATGCACAGCTTTCCTAAAAGGTGCAACAACAGGTAAATCGTTTTTTTTAACCTTTCGCTTATTGTGGGGATTCCTGCTTGTACGGTAACTTCCATTTGCTGTAACAAACACAGTAAGACACTGTAAATATAATATCAAATCTGAGCACCGTGATTGACGGTTGTTCCTATAGGGCTGTTTGTGTAGATGGGACCCAAATACATCATCAACTCTCAGTCATGTTGTGCTGAAACTATTTACAGTCCCGCTTCACAGTCAAGCCACCACAATGTTGTGTCAATTGTCTTATTAGCAGAGCTTACTGTGCAACAGAACAGTTGGTTTGTTTTTATTAATTAGTAAAAAGGAAATGTGTCATGTTTCAGTTCTGTTAGTCCAGTAATGGAGACAAGAAGGTAGAAAGTTAAAAGGAAGAAGAAAACCATGCAGAGCATTTTCGACTTATGTCACTTTAGTTGTTCCACTTAAAATAAGTAATGTAGAGGCCTTGATCTCAGTATCAGTGTCTAATTGAGTGTGTACTATACTGAGATGAAGACATTCTGGCGACATCCCTGTCAGGAAGCTGGTCGTCATGGTGGTGGTGGTGTGTGCAGCTAGATGCAGGAAGCAGATGCGGAGTTCCAAAATCAAAAGACTTTAATAGTCAAAATCCAAAACTCAAAGGCAAAACACAGAACAGGACACGGGCCAACCGACAAGGACCATCTAACAACGACACAACCAGGAACAAGAGACACTCGTGGCTTTTATACACAGGGGAGGTGCAGGTGATTGGACACAGGTGGAAACAATCAGACAATCACAGGAGCAGATGGGCCAAGGCAGGAAGTCAAGTTACCACAAGGACACCGGAAACATGAAACTACAAAACAAAACAGGAAGTGAACCAAAACCGTGACAATCCCAAATACTTAAAGTGAGTATATTTCGGATTAGTGCAATGCAACGTTTAAAGAAACTCTTTTCATTGATCACATCGTCGATCTAATAGATTTTGGTGTTACGTGCAAAAAACAAGACATTTCTTAATGATAAGAGAAACCAATACAGATGTACAGAATTGTCCCGGGAAAGTTGCAATAAACAAAATGAGAACTTTTGGGCAGAATCTGTGAAGGCAATTAGCTGCTAATGGAACAGATAGACCGCAACAGCTTTGTTGCCATTCAGCAAAGGGCCCCCCATATGTTACAGTAGCATAACGACCCCCACACAAACTTCAGGCCGCCTTTGTCTCCCACCATTAACTTGGTTACTGAACACACACACACACACACACACACAAAGGGAGGTGGAGATGTGCTCGGTTAAACTTGGAAAGTTTTACTTTGCCCGGGATAATAGTCTTCATTCACCGTCTAATGAATCCATATTGCGGCCTAAAGCAGTGTCTGCTATTAATACTATTAACAAGTAATGGCCCAGAAAGAGATTTTCAGAGATACAATTGGCTCACCAAACAAAAATTCTGTATGAGGCAGAAAGGCCACAAAGTCTACGAGTTAAATAAATAAACAAGATGAAAATAGTTGACTTATAGTTTGCTACACAAACTGCCTTGCCCTGAGAAAGCACTAGTGGGGACCTTCTGTTCAACCCAACAAACCCAACAAAGGACCTATAAAGATCTTCCTCGTGTCAGGTTCATCTGTAACATTTTGTATTTAACATAAGCAACGTTTATGTTGGCTTGATAGTAGTTGCTGATTAGCCAAAGCCCAAAGTGAGTGGCTGAGACTGATGGGAAAGTCATTCAACCCAAATATTGGGAGAGCAACCGGTGAGTGTTTTGGAGTTCGTAGATATCAAGATGCTCCAAAGCAGAATTTGGGGCAATATAAGTAGTGAGCAAGAGGAGAGTAAAAAAAAACTGACATTGGACGGCCTTGAATGTGCGTGCGTGTGCGTGCGTGTGTGTGCAGTTTGCGGCATTGAGAGAGAGAATAGTACAAAGCAAACTCCTGCATTGCAAACAGAATGAATGAGGTTTCGGGTTCAGACTCGCCCTCCTGCTCCTTTGAAGATGTTATTCCCTCAGTGTACCACCTTTGATTGCAAGTGTACTAAAGGGGAGCGTGGAAGTGTGTGTGTGTGTGTGTGTGTGTGTGTCTGTAGTGGGAGCAGACAAGTCTTTTTTTTTTGCAGAAAGTTTACATTACAATGAGTAAAACGGGAAGAAAAGTATAATGTGGAACATCAAAGTGACGCGGCAGAGTGCCTTTGCGATATGGCGTTCCATATTATTAACCCTGCAACCTTTTCTTTTGTCATAGCCACCAGTGACTCATTAGACAGGTCATTGGCTCACAGGCGGATGTCAATATTCCCTTGACTGTATGGATAATTCAACAGTCAAATTAGAATAGCCCTTTCAAATGAAAAAGGAACTATTATATATATTTTATATAAATTCTCAACACAGAATTAACACACAGCGCATGTGCAAAATGTGTGATGAGGTAATGGAAAGATATAATCCGTACTTATTTTCTATTTCTCCTGTTTTGGACTAAGTTCCTTGCTGTTCCCTTATTGAGCTACAACTTGCCGCTGCATTTTAAAAATCGGGCGATTCTGCACAATCAATTATTGTCAATTAAAAGCGCAAACTCTTTCCCCCGCTGGCTCAGAATGTGATTAAAAGTGTCTGGCCACCTTATGGAAAGGACCCTACAGAAGTGTAAAGCATTGCTCTAAACCTCTTGCTCTATCCTTGTGTCTTTTTTATACATCGTTGCAAGACGCATTGCTGCAGCACTCTCTTAAATTCTCACTCATGTCTAACATGACATGATAAAAAAGAGGAAGGATCAATCGTAGAGAAACTTATTCAAATAGGGTACTTTCAAAAATGCTGGGCGACAGTGAGAATAACGATTGGAACATTTATTGCATTTTGACCCTACGTATTGACGCAGCACTGAATAATATGGTTACATTTTTTGAGCTTAAGAGGCTACTGGAACCATTTAAAAATATAAATGTGGTCTTCGTTAGACTAGAATTAGTGAAAATAAGGTCACGGTTTGAAATAACATGGTTGTCCTTCATAGGAACTCCTGCTACCCTGAATGCCATCTGTTCTCTCTCTCTTTGCTCCCTCACAACTGCATCTCTCTAGTGTTTTGTAAAGTGCAGCCATTCACCTTTCCACTGGTTTATAGTTACCATTATCATGCCAGTATACCAGGGCCAGCATCAGCTTGACGGGACTTGCTTGGGTCAAACGGACCAGGTGGGGATCGTCCACTGCTCGCTGAAGGGAGACTGCCTCCTGAGCACCGCCGAGCCGCCGTGGATTAAGGTTCAGAAACTCACCAAACCGCTCGGGGTGCTTTGATTACAGCAAAATGAAACAATGACTATTGAGGGAACAAATGTCTTTTCAGTTTACAACTGAGAACGTTAGGAATAGTGTCTGTGAAGCTCCCCGTTGGGATAATACATTACACTATATCTCTGCCTGCACGCTTTCCATTAGCTATCTAGTTGCAAGTAATACTACAAAGTAATTCATATTCCAAGCTCAGTCGACCGAACACAGTCTTGATGGTTGTATTAGTAGAAAAGAACAGAAAGCCACGTCTAGTTTAACGCCAGCTTTGGGGCGCTGGAGCCGTTTGCAGTTTGGAGTTCACATCCATGTGATGTTGTCTTAAATGAGACGCCCATGAGGTTCATTCTGTCTAATAAATGTCTTCACTCTCATCCGGATTTTGCAATCTTGTTTTTAAACCAGCTTTCAATTTGTATTCAAGCTGATTTTTATGATCATCTCATTTGATTGACAATTGCAAAAACCTGAACTGAATTTTTTTCCAACTGAACAGCAACACAGACGTTACAGCAAAGAACAAAGTCTCTAAACTAATAACGAGAATTAGCAGACGGTCCAACGATGGCAAATGTCAAATATTTATTTGACCGCAGGCAGCAAAGCCCACTGAAGATAATACATATTGGATGTCAGTGGTTGGAAATAAATGCTATTTTTTCAGTGTAGCGAACTTGTGCGCATATGTATTCCCCCAAAGGAGCCTTTTTTGTGCCAAATATAACTCCACAATCCCCTCTATGAATCTCATTATCATCCTTTGCTCAGTTTCCAGTGAGTTTTGTGCCTCTAACACACCTTCTCTGTACATCTACTGTACCTCAAGAATGCTGATCTATGAAGTAGTGATGCTAATTGCAACACACAGCTCTATTTGGTTCATGCCTGTAAAGGAATTGTTGCTCATCGTCCCCATAATTACATTCTCAAAACATCCCATAATCTGATGCAGTGAGGTGGGAATGAAACCTTTTAAGATCTCTAAACCTATGGAACTTGAAGACATCACGTGCAGTACACCAGCTATAGAAGACAACCCTCCCTCTTTTTCCCCCTCTCTCCGTTCCTCCATTCATTTCCCCCACTATCTCCCCCTCCATCGCTCTGCTTCGTTGGGCCTGCGGTTCTATTAATCTCGCCGCGTCTATTAATTAGCCCACATCTTCAATGTTGCATGTAATAATCAAAGGTGATCCAGATATTATAGAGATAAGCACAATTCCTCAGTCAATCACTTTTAATTCGCCTGAAGATTAGAAGATGGATTAACCCGGCCGACTTCCAGACAGACAAAGTTTCTTCCGCAGCAAATCTATTATGCCAGTTTGCAAAATATGTCTGTTCCTTCACGTCTGATAAGACACTTCACAAAGTTGCAATGATCATGCATCAAGCTTCCAGCTGACATTTCAGAATTAGTTAGACGCCTGTATCTTGCCTATCCTGCGTTACGGAAATATTAAAGAGTGTTGGCATTGCCATTTTATTCTGAAGCAAGGTGGCTCGGTATCAGTTTAACCCGATAATTGAGGAATTGTCTTTACAGCATGTCTGTAGTTAAGTGGAGGGTTCAGGGTGCACTAAACCAACAAGGAGAAAAGACAGGGGTAATTACCAGTACTGTGTGTGTGTGTGTGTGTGTGTGTGTGTGTGTGTGTGTGTGTGTGTGCGTCTGAAGGTGCTGAGGCAATGGCCTCAGCAAAGAGTCAATTACACACTGGACATAAAATAAATAATACAAATTCCTATCATTGCGTTTCCCTGCTGACACATGGAGCAGATTATGTCTGATCTCACTAATGTTTTTTGCAATTCTCGGGATACGAAAGATCGCTTTCCTTCCTTCAGTTACAGGAGCTGACCTCCGCAACATTTATGTATCTCGGCCTATAAAACATTTGCACCAGGGGCTCATCCAGTTTAATGGTGGATGTGTTTGAACCGATCCCTGCAGACACATTACTCACCCTAACGCTGTCAGCGCTTTGTCTACAGGGCACACGTAATAAAGAGCATGGGAAATTGAACCACAAGGGCACGGAGCAAATCATTAAACATGTTCTGTTACAGTACTGAGTATGACAGGGAGAGAAGTCACTGCTTCCAGACCAAGGGCTCCCAGTAGGACGCTCAGGTCTCTATGGTTTTACTGGTTAGGCAATTCTTGTTCCGACAATGTTTGGAAACACCATTTCACAGCAGATAATCTTGCTGGAGACTTTTTTTAAATGTACTTGTGTCTACACACTGCACCGCTTTACAGTATTTTTTATCTCCTGCCAGAACTCAGAATTATTTTTGCAAGGGGTGAAAAAGGTTAGTCTCTCTTAAGTAGCAGCTTGCAAACTTGAATTGAAAAATTCTAATATGCGAGTGCAGCTGCAGAGTAGAGCTTAGTGAAGAATGTACTCTGACTCGGCGTAAAGTTTCAAAGATGAAAACTGTGAAGAAATATGTTAATATTTGGAGTATGAAAAAGGCCATGAAGCAAAATCCCTGGTTTACAAAACTTTTGATCGATATTGCTGCACTTCTTGGTTTAATTTGCAATACTGAAGGCTGGAGTAAAAATGTCAGGCATCCGGTTTTTAGTTCTTACGTCACTACTTTGATTTGTAATGTAATAATTAGTTATATTGCAGATTATGATTTTAAACTTCAAATGTATTTACTGACCGAAACTCAAGCAATGCATTCTGTAATTAAGAGTAGGACATTTTATTCCATTGTACATATTTTCATTATAATTATATGTATGTGTGTGTGTGTGTTTGTGTAGTCTCAGATGAAGATGAAGTCTGCAGACGTCGTGGACGGAGGCTTGTTCACAGAGAGCTATTGTAACATCTGCAATGCCCAGCTCATCTCCGAGTCCCAGCGCACCGCTCACTACGAGGTGAGTCCGTCTGCACGCATCAACCAGATTCCTGCACTCCACACTTCTTACGGCATTCCAGCCTCATTTGTACCAATTTGGGCTTTTGCCATTCTAAGCAGCGCTAATCCATTATGCGCAGACTTAATGCAGCATGTTAATTCCAGTCACTCGCAAACAAACAAACGCACACACACACTTTTTGTTGAAATGTAGTCTACCTCTCTGCAGACTCCCTTAGAGTAATTTAATTAAAGCCCATTCAATAATCAGCCCTGTGCATTGTTTAACTAGAGGGAGTGTGTTTGTGTGCGTCAGTCCACTTGCACTCGCGTCCTTGTACCGCATTGAGATTGTCCTTGATTGCGAGACACAATTGGGATTAACAAGCAGACAAATGAGGGCAGCGTCCTTATCTGGGGAGAATTAAACACGGACAACGACTGTGTGTATTCATCTTAAGCGTCCTTTGGACCCACCATCGTCCGTCGCGCAGGAGCAGTTGTGCAGAGAAATGTGCGAGCTGAGTCAGTGTGTTCCTTCATTGTCACCCTTTATAAAAGATCTCTGCAGAGGCCGGTACATCAAGGAGACAGGGCAAGGAATAATTGTAATACAAGGAGTTTTTGTGTGTTCGTTTCAATAGAGACCCAGACACAACAACCGGCTAAAGAAAGGAGCGCGATCGTGAGGTTTGAATTATTGAGGAGTCCAGGGTTCTGGAGTCCTTCCTCGCTCCTCTGGCATCAACGATTCTTGAGATCTTCCTTAACTACCCAAAAACACCAGTGGATATTGTAATGCTGTGCAGATCGGCCGCTTCGTTACAATGAGTGGTAGATGGCAGCTAGTTTTTCACTCCTCCAACTCTGTCTTTTTCGCTCTTTTTTTTTTTTTGAAACAAGTAGAGACATGCACAGTCCATTAGAGTAGGGTGCGCACTGAGGGTCACAGTAGGGTAACCATGGTGACACAACAGTCCCATTTTTAGACCGTATCCTAGAGCCATCAACAGCATGACCATTTACACACCTATAAACACAAACACACACACACTCACACAAGCACTGACACACAGTGAATTAAAGTAGTCTGACAAGCGAGGAGGCCTGTGAGGTGGAGGGAGCGCGTTAGCGTGAGAGAGGAGGGATTCTAGGGCAGAGAATCTAATCCAAGCACCGGAGCAGCGATTACAGCGTCAGAGTCTCCTCTTCGCTTTCTTTATGTCCTGTTCAGCCATAATATTCATTCAAACTAAAAGGGCTTAACTGGACCGTCAATCATGTGATCCACCAGAGTAGTGAACAGTGATTCCTTCACAGTGATCCTGTTCCCGACATAATACAGGAACTCAGTCCCTTTTTATTTTTGGACTAATGATGCTTTTCCCAACCACAATGTTGACTTGTGTTGACACTTTATTGTGAAAGTGACAAATCTTTGAAATTGTTGATGTTTGCTTCTGGAAGATTGAACCAACAGAGGAAGTTATAGATAATAATCGTTGTTATGTGGTAGAAAGGAGTGAAGGTCGACCAGCAAGGCAATAAAAAAAGGAATATGTATCGAGCGAGATAGCCGTCAACCTTGGAGACAAACACAGAGCTGTCTCAACGCATAGACGTGCACTAATCTTACTACTCCCTACATTTATCATCTTATGACAGATAATTAAAAATTGTAACCGAGGCAAAAATGAATTTGATTACACTCTGTCGTAAAGGTCATTGTTTGCTTTGTTGTGAAAAGAGTATTTTTCAATCAACTTTAGTTATTGAAGTTTATACCAGAAGTAAAATGTTACATTCTACATTTAAACATGTTATAAATTTACCCGTAACAAATAGTTTTTTTTGTCAATGGCGACTGAAAGCATTTCAAGGTGACGCAATACAATTTTTACTGATGAATTACATGATGATGTGACCAGATTGGTGTATTTTACACTCTATCGGGGGTATTTGTTATCCTCGTATCAACACAACTGTTGTAAGCAGCACAAACCACCAATAACAGTACAGAGTCCATCTTCTTTCAATGTAATGCAGACTCATTTCAAATGACTGACTGAATATATTAAAACCTTGGATTCTATTTACATTTTAAAGGCACCAGGATATAATTGTTTCACTCGCAATGTAATTTGAACGTTCCAAATGATAGCCTCACTTTATGGGCTCAGTGCAGGAATATGCATTTAATTCAGAACCTATCCCAACGTCTTAATCAGGGCTCCCAGAGAGCCTCGGCCGGCCTGGCCATTACTCCATTAACCAAGTGCAAACTGTCTGCGAGCATCATCAGCTAAAACAGAGATAAAACGCTTGGAGGCAGCCAGTAGCCAAGCCGGATTGATAATTATGCATTTTTTTTTTCCCCCACTTGCAAAAAACAAACAAAAAAACTGACTTCATTGATTGACACTTTTTCTCTCTCTCTCTCTCTCTCTCTCTCTCTCTCTCTCTCTCTCTCTCTCTCTCTCTCTCTCTCTCTCTCTCTCTTTCTCTCTCTCTCTTCTTCTCAGAGTAAGAAACATGCCAACAAAGTGCGTCTGTTCTACATGCTTCACCCTGAAGATGGAGGACCCCCTTCCAAAAGACTGCGGCCAGATAACCCAGTATGCTCCCACTGAGTGTGTGTTTCCGTGTCTGTTTTGCATAACACACAGTGTGTAGCTTTGACGATTAGTCAACCAACTAAACGGACTGCTTTGCAGTGTAAACACACACACAGAAGTACGCGTTAATGTTGACGCAGGGAGAAGTAGTTGCCTTCTCCTTTCCTGGGCCTGTGTACTCGCACTCGTTGGAATATTCGTTTGATCTGTTGTGCGCTGTAATTCTCCCAGAAGAGGTTACGCCTCAGCCGTGGTGTTTCTGCACAGATTTAGTGGCGTCAGATGCCACCGAGCGGCTTTTTTTTATCAGGCTGTTGCAGGATACGGCTGGGGAGGACAGCGCATTACAAAGGATTGTGTGTCCGCCTGTGTGCGCCTGCTTTAGGTGGACCATTGTGACCGTACATTTCCTCGAACCCCCATCCTGGAATTTAAGCCAATGCCGAGATAACAGTTGTGTCCGTATTGACGTGTTTGGAATTCTGGAAGAACGACTGTTGTTTATGGGATGATTGAATTAAGAACTTTCAAATGCGGCTCTTTGTGTATGGATGAATGCGCACAACGTATCGGTGGTTTCAAGCCATAATACACGTACACAGAATACATATAGTACACACTTTGAGCACACAGCTGGTGGGAAAATTCAGCGAACGCACAAATCTAGCCCTGACCGAGAGAGAGAAAGGAGGGATGTGGAGTGTCTCCAAACAGAGTGGTAAATATTCATGGAAAAAAATAAGAAATCGAAATGTTTGTAAAAAAAAGTAAGTCATTTCCGATTGCACTTGAGGAATGAGCCATTTAAAAAAAGTGATGCAAGCGGTTGAAACTAAGTTCATCCTTACGCTGAAGAACAACCCCTTGGGATGGGAGTTATGCGTTTTGGTGACGTTTGCACAAGTATGCAACCTCTCCATCATTTCACACTGTAAAACCCAAATCAACACCTGCCCTTGTGTTTCTTAATAAGCTATTTGAACCATTTTTCTGAAGTCAAGCACTTGAGGTGGTAAATGTGGACCAGACTGCATAGAATCCGTACGTAGGCATGTCAAGGGCACATGGGGTTAGAAAACACACTCACTCACTAGAGAAATAGTCACACCTGCGTCTCCATCTGTCTAAGTGAATAAGACATGACTCAGCCCCTCCTGGCTTTCACCTCATATGGGACACAACACACAAACAGACCATATGTACACACACACACACACACAGGGACGGTCATCTGCCGTACTGTGAGCACCACAGCTTGCAATTTGTCCATAACCTTCCATGCAGAGATGTGACATTGATTGTCTCACAATGCCGGAAAAACTGCCATAAGATGTTTCCGCAGGGATGAAATTCTCACCACGCGATTGGGGATGAACTTTTCTGCTTCCACCCCTTTCATCTTTTTTTTTCCTCCCAGGGGAAGATTTGCACGTCTTCTCGCTGCACTTCATCTCCGTGTTTTTGGCCTTATTTTGTGGTATTGATCGACGTGGTGCAGTCCAACGGGAACAGTTGAAAGGATTTTTGCAGGGGGGATGAAGTGACTCGGCCCAGTGTGAAACACCACTTGAGTTGTGTGCGCAGGTGAAAGTGTTTGTCACAGAACAAACACAGAGAATGTAGGTCGTGAAGGGGCTCCTCGATGAGAAGGGATGAAAATGTATCCATGTTTTGACCCTATTTTCCAGCCCACTCTCTCTGTTTGTGCAGTTTTCTGCATGCAGAAAGAAAAAGGAGATGATAAAACGCGTCTTTCTTTTATTCTCTAACGCTAAATTTGGCCCTTTTAATTTACACTTTCAGCGTTTCTTCAAACTCCAAATGAGAGAGTCTGTTTCCTTGTGCTCCTCCATGTGTATATTTAGCAACGTTTCCCAGTGTGCCTCGACACAGAGCAGGGGAGAAGTAAGGAGGAGCAGAGGAAAAAGAAAAACAGAAGGAGAAGAAGATTAACACAGCTAATTAGGAATCTATTGTTAGGTGCATGAGCAGCATAAAGCCACCCAAACAGAATATACAGGCACACTATCTGACAGCAGGATGAACATGTGCGCACACACACAGACATCCTCAACAATTAAGTCGCACGAAAAATAAATCTCAGCAAATCTGTGATGGTGGAAAAGCAGACAGCTAGAGGAAAATAGACCCGGCGATATGGAAATGATTGAAATGGTTAGGAATCTTGAAATCAAAAATGAAGAAACGCAAAGGTTCACGACCAGCAAAGATGGATGACGATGGAAAACAGTGAGTCAGAGACGCCGTTTATTGTTTAAAGTGGAGTGGCAGCTGTAATGAGCTGTCAATTATTCACATGTCAGTCACCCACACGCACTTGAGATTGATTCAAACTTTCCCTGCACTTCTCCCCGTGTGACATCTGTCAATGAGCGACAGGGTTTGTGTCGCAGCCTCCTTTCAAAAAAGATGCTTCTTTGTGTTCCAGCCCCGTCGCTG
Source organism: Apeltes quadracus (assembly GCA_021346845.1). Classification (NCBI taxonomy): domain Eukaryota; kingdom Metazoa; phylum Chordata; class Actinopteri; order Perciformes; family Gasterosteidae; genus Apeltes; species Apeltes quadracus. Next base: position 8,439,226 of record CM037922.1, read on the forward strand.
TCGAGTGATCCTTTCACCGGTCTGTGTGTTTTGACAGGTGAGATGAGTTGCAAACTATGTCTGCAAAGAATCATCTCGGCCGCTGTGTCTTGAGTAAAAACAAAACAGCACGCAGCTGTGGGACTCGGGCTTACTGCAGTGGATTTTTCACTAACCTGCTACAACAAAATTTGGGTTAAACAAGATCTTGACAGCGCTGCCCATGGGAGGGAAGAAGTAGACAAAGTATGCAGAGGCAAGTGGAGGGAAGGAAGCATAGGATTAACAACTAAAGTACACATTTTAGTGGAGGTGAAGCAGAAAATAGAAATAAGATGTATAGGGGAGCTGAATGCATGGAATGAGGGAGGGGAAAGAGGATTTTGTCCTCAAGGACACAGAGTTAATCTCCCATTCCCTGATGCATTCATGAAGATAAGGAGACGCTGTTTTTTTACATTACATCGATAATACGGGTAGATGAAATCCAGCGTTCTGATTGTTTGAGAGCGAGTCACGCGGTGTCCATTATTGGGTGGTAATGCACAGTTGCTGTTCACGTTGACCCGAGCGCGACGGTTAGTTGTCATTTCAGTTTGTAGCTCGGTGGTGATCGCCGAAAAACGACCGGAAACGCTGCAAATGATCGGTTTCCGGCAATGCGAGCTTTCGCAACTTGTTTTTTTCCTCGCCGTTTGTCTGTTGCTTAGCAACAGCCACACGGGGACTATTTTTCTCTAGGCTACAGAAATGCGATACGCAACGTTTGGTGGCTACAACTAATTTTGTGCTGAAAGGCAGCTATTTATATATTTTTATTACTATTTATAATGTCGCTGGTTGTAAAAGCGCGTCTGGCCTAACAACACTGTTGAACTGTTATATTACAGCCTTTCGTACTTTATTGCTTAAACAAACACATTTTCTCCCTTTGGCAACATGAGATAATGCTTCATGAGCTAATAAAGCTCTACAAAATGGATTTGTACCAATCAAGACGGAAAAAAGAATTTTCTACTGGTGGATAGAGGAGGGGAATGTGGGGGGGGAGGGGTCTGGCAAAGTTCAGATCAGCGCAAGCAGTTAACATGATCACAGCGGGGACAGACACGGGGAGGAGAGTAGGCAAGGAGAAGGAGACGCAGGAGGAGAGGGGGTGTCGGGGGCCTGCCAATACGGATGAACGTTTCATCCCACAGCACGCAGTCTTGTGTCCCGAGGCAGAGGGGAGGGGCCCAGAGACACGGCCCGAGAGTGAAGGCAAGACAACGAGACAAAAAAAGCGAGAGGAGGAGAGGGAAAGAGAAGAAAAAGACAGAAAGAGAGCGACAGGACAGCTGAGAGACAAAGCCAGGCCTCGGAGGTAAAGGTGTCCTTAACTCTCCCATCCGCTGTCCGTGATGCTAAGCAGTGCTGACACAAGACACACACACACTCACAAACACACACAAAGCACAAACTCTCCCATACTTAGACACGTCTATTATTGTCCTCTATTTCACAGCTGGACTTGGGAAAGAAAGCACTGGTGTGGAAAAATAGAGAAAGTAAATAAAAGGAATTCAGTGGAAGCAGCAGGAGACCGACGATGAATAAGCGCGTGGATGAACAGACGGTGAGACGGAGGAGGTTAAATATGAGCAGAAAGAAAAAGAAAGAAGCCGAGTTAAGATTGTGAAAGTGTTATATATAAAAGGTTGTGAAAGCCCGAAATACTGCTTGCGTTTAAAAGTCGATTTTTTTATTTTATTTTTGAGCACCTTACTTTTATGCATATACCGGCTGGGTAACATCTCAACCATATGCGATTGTTTTTCCTTCCAAAAACCTGTGTTGTTCATTAATATGCTGCTATGACAGCCTTCACTCCTCTGAAAGGTCTGCGCTGCCAGCATTCACCTCGATTTAGCCACAAGAGCTTCGGTGAGTTCAGGGAATGACGTCAGATGAACCAGCAAGGCCTGGCTCGCAGCCATGTGCTCATCCCCAGTGGGTTGCAGTGAGGACTTTCTTTTCAAAACTAGAAAGATAAGCCTTTCTAAAAGAAAGAAAAAATTGCTTTATCAATGGGGGCGAGAAATGGTTCTTCCTGTCCCGTTAAAGTTGAAAGATTTTTCATTTTTGGACTGGAAAACACTGGAATATGTGCACACACAGAGTCTGTCTCTGCAAGCAGATCTCTGCTATTCTCCTGCCCTGCTCAGTCAACACAGTCTATTATTGATATGATTTCCAGGTTATTCTTTTAACAGTTTGTGGGCCCTGAGGGTGAGATGCTGTGTTTTCAGTCATCTTTACTGTCTATTTTGGATGATTTTTTCCTAATGACTGCACTGTCATGCAGTAGAGTACACGGTTGTTTTTATTTTTTTATTTTCTTTGAGATTAGTAGTTTTTCCTCCTACTGGTGGGCAGAAGCCAAACGAAAAAAAAAGATAAAGAATCATGTTTGTGTGTATTTTATACATTCGTGTGAATCAGGCGGTTGGTCTTTTTGTTTGTTTTGCTTACCCCCCGTGGGGAGCAACTCTCCCTCATCATTAGTAATGAACCATCAGCGGTGAAGGAGCCAAGCCACAGTCCCAGAGAGGCCGATGAATATTTGATCAGCCTTCCCCTTTGCTTTTGTGGGACTGTGTCAGTCTTTGTCAGTGTGCGTGCATGTGTGTGTGTCTGAGAGGGAAACCGACGAGGCCCAGGAGGTCCGTGCGGAGTGTGTACAGCCTTACTCTTCTCTCCTTCTCTCACCTTCATCGCCCTCCACCTCTCCACCACTCGCTCTCACCTTCTCCCCCTCCTCTCCCTACTGCAGGACTGTGCGGAGACAGAGGTGGACAGGAACAAGTGCTGCACCTTGTGCAATATGTTCTTCACCTCCGCCATTGTGGCCCAGTCGCACTACCAGGGCAAAACCCACGCCAAGAGAGTTCGCCTGGTGCTGGGGGAGCCGCCTCGCACGCCCACAGCCACGACCAGCCCGACGAACACAGGTAATCTGAGGCCTGCTTCCTGTTCCGCTGTCTCTGAATAGATCAAACTCGCACTCTCAGCAGGCTCCTGGTGGAACGGAACATCGGCAATCTGTGATACGTGCCGATCTTATATTCACTACAAACATTGACATGAAGACACAGACGCGTTGTCGGTCCGCCAAGCACTGATAATGTTGCGTTGTAAATGTTGCCTTGATGTACTTTATGATGCGTTCAGGCTCCGGTCGCTGAACATATTCGCTGTGAAATGGGCAATGAAACATTTTATTATGATGTCACATGTAATCGTAATGTAATGTAATCCACATGATAAACAGTTGTAACATGAATAGATATCAGAGAATTACGCTCCACAGCACGAGCTCTAAGCCGCTTACAGTCATTCAACATCATTAATGACATACATCATTAAAACTGAATGAAATATGATTTCATCACTAAAACTACCATCTTTTTAATCCTAATCATTTTAATCACATGATTTTTTGGCAATAAAAGTAGACAAATGATTTTAAGAAAGTTAACGTTAAGATCCTTTTGTTGAATGCTGGGAAAAACACATTCTTTTGGTGTGTTTTCACCGGTGAGATGACTGCAAACTGCTGCTGAGAATCATCTCAGCCTCTTTATCCCAAGTATAAAAAAGAGCATGCAGCTGTAAGACTTACTGCGGTGAATTTTTCACTAAACTGCTACAACAATCTTTGAGTTGAACAAGATTTCAACATCGCTGCCCATGAGAAGTATGCAATCACGTATCGGCAATTATCAAAAGACTGATCGGCGGTCCTTTAAAAGCTGTGTTTTGTTATTGGGAAAATTCGATCCCTGATCTATTTGGCCCAGCACCAGTTGATTTTGGGATTGTTTCATTAGTTCAGACATTTTTTCTATGTCAAACACATCAAATCCATGAATAAAATCCTGAGTACAAACAGGTGCTTTGGTGATCGATCAACCCTTTCAGCCCTGGCTGATGATTACATCTATTGGATTTCAATGTTGATGTTTTCACACAGAGCTTTTCCTCCCTCAAGACCCACGGTAAATAACTCTGTCCGGAAAAACAAACACGCACCTCCACTCGCACACGTCCGAGTCAGATACACTCACAATATGTCACTGGAGAATTCAGAGCAGACATACAAGTGGATTTGGGAAGCTTTAGGCATGCGTTAATCCAAACCTCTGGCCTTGATATCTTGAAGGAAACGTTAGGTAATATTAAAATGTCAAACTTTGGAGGTGAGGCACACAAGCAGCTGGCTCTTATGTTTAAAAATAAATAAATAAGATCACATTAATAAATTGAGACATCCATATATTCATATTGTTGTTCATGACTTTTTAAGATTAGCTCCGTGTTGTTGTTTTAAGTGTCGGTGCTTGTGACTCGTCTTAAGGGGAAGCTTTACATAATGCGATTCAAATTGGATTCAAAGTGAAACTTCACACAGCTAAAAACACACAAACGCTACAAAATGGAATGTTATAAATAATCTAGCCCTTGAGTGACTTTGTTAAACTTTGGCCTACTTTGGAAAAGTGCCACGATAGTAGAGCCTGTTTAGCCGTGGAGTTGTGTGGTTATGTGACAGTGGAACCTGGAGGAAAAGGAAGCGAGAGCACGAGCGGGAATGGAGGAAGACTGACCGGGGAGAGAAGAACCGGGTTTCAGGAAAGATTAAAGTCAAAAGGAACCTTCATAATCTCTCTGAAATGAGCGCTGTACACAAGATGCACAGCTGAGCCGACAGGCTTCCGCGACACATCGACACGCACACACACAATCGTCAGGAACACGCACAGCCAGGATGATTGATGCACGCACATTCATTCTGGACATTGACTTGCTTGTCGGGAACTAACATACGAAACACACTCAAGGATGTATGAGCTGGAGAAGCCCTTCAGAGGTGGAACGCGGGGAGTGTACCTGTGGTCCCTCCCCTTTCACACACACACACACACACACACACACACACACACACACACACCCAGTGCCCCGCTCCATGAAAAAAAAACCTTACTTCTGCTCCAGTGTGCAGAGATCACAGTTCTGGGAAAACTAAAGGGTTTGGGAAACAAGGGATGGAGAAGAAAAATACACCCGAGGATTCTTCTTGTTGCTGCTCAGCACGGTGCTGCTTCACCGAGCTGTCAGTGCTCAAGAGCTTCACTCACGCACAGGAACACACACACACACACACACACACACACACACACACGCTGGGATGTTTTAGCAGGGATTTTAGGATGGCCTCGTCTTGGAGATTAAATTTCAGAGAAGTAGAATGACAGTAGAAGAGTTAAAGGGCTGAGTTTTGTAAGCAAAATGATGAGTGCGGCAAAGGCAGTGCGAGTGAGTGTGGGGGTGAGACGAGCGGAGACAGCCATAGATACAGTAACTATGTGAACGGAGCCCGAACACACATCAAAGAATGAGCAGCCAATCAGCGTGCAGAACCTATAGCCAAGACAGCCACATTGTCCCCACGAAATGTACATAAACCAGCAGACCTCACACTCACTGGTCCACACTTCATGCGTGCTATTCATTCCTTATTCGCGAGATGATGGTTGTTGCGAGAGAAGAAGAGGTGTGACTCATCCGGGCTTTAAAACATGTGCGAGTGGGCTTGTGACTACGATATGAAATGTTTGAACTTTTGTATTTCGGCCCGGCTGTAGTCACGGACGTTATAGCTCCATAGTCAGACACGTCGTACATGGGAAATGGGCACATTTGGACGCGCCATCTGGCATTATGAGCTTTCTCACACCATTTGGCTGTGGACTCGACGGCCCACCAGTATGCTCGAAGAAACCGTTTGGGCAGAGAGGATTTATTTGTTGCATGTGCTGCACCTTACCCACACAAACCGCCTATTCTGGAGCTTCATTCATGCACAAACACACACACACACACATTTTGTCAAGCGTGGATTATGCGTTGAATCCGTCACCCAAACACCCACAAGCAAACACAGACACGAGGGCAGGCACACGCACATCTCTTCGCCGCATGAGCCACAACCGCGTCCTGCGGACAAGCTGTGCCTGTTGGCTATTGATGGCCAATCACCATGGCAACCAGTGTTGTGTCACGAGCAGCAGGTCACCTGGAAGTGTGCCTTTTTTGTCATTTGTCAAGCTCAAGCACGAAGGTCCCGAGGTGCAGTAGATGCGAGAAGAAGCACCTGCACGGTCGGCCCTACGGTCCTGATGGCCGATGTGACCTTCAATTTATTGCTCTTTGTTCTCGGTCTCCATTCAAAACATACAACCCAAGAGAAGGACAGTGTGTGCATTTGAGTAAAGAATTTGCAAATCATTTGTTGTTCAATTTCCGTAATTGCCCCCCGTAAAACTGCAGGTGCATCAGATCAAAAAAACGTCCTTCTTTCCTTCCCTTCCCCTCTTCCCCCTTCTGCAATCGCTTAACCCGGACCCCTTTTTTCCCACCTCCTGTCTGTTAACTTCTCCCCGCCAGACTCCTCCCCGTCCACCCCGCTGCCCGCGGACCCCGCCGCCTGCCCTCCTCCCACCCCGGACCTGGCTTGGCCCTTGGCGGTGGTCGGCGGAAACGGCGGAAGGGAGGCCGGGAAATACTGCTGCCTGTGCGGCGCCTGGTTCAACAACCCGCTGATGGCCCAGCAGCACTACGAGGGCAAGAAGCACCGCAGGAACGCAGCCAGAGCGCGCCTCCTGGAGCAGCTCGCGGGCAGTCTGGATGCCACGGAGAGCACAGGTCAGCCACTTGGCCCCGAGCCCAACACCAGTGAAGGGCGGGTGGGGGCGGGGGAAGTTATGACTTTGTACCAGGAAAGACGATAAGGGGGAGATTACCTTGAAGAGCCGTTGATCCTTCGGGCGGGGGACTTCTGAAATGTTCGTATATGCCTTTCAATGTGGTGCACATGTCGCAGATAGTTTACCGAGGTCAGCCACACCACTTATTTACGGATAAAATTAGCACCATCAGAGCGGAGCATGTCGATTCTTAAGCACGGGGGGATTAATAGGTTTGGGTCAAACAGAGGACACTGTCCAGTTGCATTATAGTGCAAGTAGGAGCCAACATGTTTGGTGCTTGAGCCTTAAAAGTGAGTGTAGGGACGGTCTGTTTGCAACAGTCTAACCTTTGCATGACAGTTGTCTGCATATATGTGCTTTTAGTGCCAACATTGCAATGTGTTAAACTGGCAAAGAAAGCAATACCGTCTTTTGGCATGCTGCATGAAGCATAGTACTAGTACTGCCTCCCACACAGGATTACAAAATCAGGAACTTAAGTAAACGATTCATTTGAAATGGTTTCCTTAATGTCCATTCTTAATTGGTAAAATTGAGTTAAACAGTTATCATAGTGAGTCGCAGGCTGCAATTACTCCTCTCCCCTCAAGGTCTATTCGTCTCCCACACAAACACTTCCAAGGACAAATTTAGCAGTAAAAGAAAAACACGACTTACATTTAATACACACATTTTTGCATAATGGCCATTATAATTGAAATATAGTCTTTCGCAGAGAAAATTATTTTGTTTTTCCCTAAAAGTTAAAATCGGCGAACGTCGTCCTGCTGCGTCATACACACGGACCCAAAACACCTCCACTGCGCACACATTCAGGTTTAACAGCCACGGAAGACTATGAATATCCTCTGTGAGCCGCAGCCGCACGCTTCGCTTTGTGCTCCAGGTGCCGTGACACAAACCATCATCTCAAGAAGCCAATCATATTAAAAGCATGAGTCATGTTGCCGCCTACACTCGCTCAAAGGCTGTAAGTGGTGTCATGTTGTATATCGTCCACCATCCACACTGTGACCCACATCCCAAAAACCTTAGCTGCTTTTGACCTCGAATCTCAGCATTTAACTACCCAAGACATTTCAAATTGAGGGTAATATTTTTTTTTATCCAAAGTACATTTTTACAGATCTCTTGTTCAAGTGTTTGGTCTGGTAGATTTAATCTGAAACACTTGGCTCATCCCAACGCCGCTCCATTGTCATATGCCCTTTGTTCTTAAGTCCGACACCCGGCAGATGACACTATTACTGGCGTGAGTAATCTGAGGAGGGGTCAAGTTAAGGCTGCGACTGAGCTCACAGATGAGAAGATGAGGAATTCGGTGTCAGCCAAGTGCAGATTAGTCTCTTGTCATTTTGTCCTCCTTTTTCAGTTGTCCAACTGTTTTGTCTTTACATCCTTGTTCCTTTCATAACCCCCCCGCACCCCCACACCTTCCTGCTGCCGTACTCTCCTGTGTCTGCTGTAGCTCTGGTTGTATTGTGTGAAAGTCTGTGTGTGTGTGTGCATAATCTCTCGTCAGGTCTCATCTGCCATCCTAATTAAATCCCCACGAAGCACGGGTGAATTATTTACACACCAAGATATCCTTTCTTTCCAAACTACGACTACAGAATCTTTTCCTGCACATTGTCTGATGAGACTGACCTTTACTCGCGCCAGCATATTCTCTATTTGTCTCTCCCCTTATTTCCTGTTCCCGCTAACACGCCGTCTCGACTAAACCATACCCCAAAATCCCCATGACATTTATATCAACACTTTTTCTCACTCCTGGATTCTCCTTGTCTAATTGCCCTGACCGGGCACAGCGGAGAACAAGATTTTCGTTATTTTTCCACGACTAGGTGCCAAACGAAACCCTTGGAGATGAATTCCCGAGGTGGACGGGGGAGTGGAAGGGGGGGGAAGGGGAAGGGGGCTCACTCGGCTGTGTTATTACATAAATCACCATGGGGGTTAAACAAAAACTGCAGAAGAAGCCGGGGCATTGTCCCGTCTCTCTGGAGACTGAATAGTTAATTAGGATCGGTGCGATAAGCACCCAGGACCGGAATGTGGGTCTGCTTCCGAGCGCATGTGTGTGTGTGAGAGAGAGAGAGAGAGAGAGAGCGTGCCCGAGAGAGGGCGAAGTACCCAGAGCTGCGACTACTGTGCGTAATTGATGGCTGAGCCCGAGCTGGGAGACAGAGCTGACCCGCGTCTCCGTGAGACGGCGCTCACGCTGACCCAGTCGCACAAGCCACTCAAGCTTCTGTGCAAATAATATATGCTGATGGTGTTGTAGATGCAGAACTGAGCCTGGGTATCCAAGTTCAACACATTTTAGGAGTACATACTGAAATATGTCCTTAGTATCAAGTCAGAGGGCTGGTTTACTTTTCTGAATTCAGTAAAAAAAAAGCTCAAACACTTTAGTATCTGTAGAAATGTGTTTAAAGACATTAGTACCCACTATATTTATTCCAACTACGGTTCTCAGCTCATTGTTGAACAGCCCGTAATGTCACACCTCAGTGTTAATTGCAGCTGCTGCTATTTAAACTCGGTGAACCAGTTGGCGGACAGACACAATCGGGAAATGAGCTGGGGAGAAGCAAGGGTGAGATTACGTTTAGTTAGACATGAGGGAGGTGAACATTGGACACTTCTTGCATATGTTACACTGCGTCAGCTATATCTGTAAATAAGGGACTGTTTGGCAATACGTTTGCATATGATCATTGTTTGCATAAGTCTATGTTGCCAGTCAGTCAATGATTAAATTAGCAGTTTGGCAAATTTAGTTAAGAATATGTTTATGTCTCCAAAAATAAGGTGTTTTACTCTTAGCTTTTGATGTCGGTTCCAAAATGTAGGCTTCATTTTAGCAGTGATCAATATATCCTTAAACAGATTCACAATACCCAGCTGTAAAGACTGATCAAGTGGTGAAGATGAGAAAAACAACACAAATAATTAGACGTCGAGTCGGCCTGAAAGAGGGAAGCCTGTAGAGGAATCTGGACATTTTATTTTGTTCATGTTCATTTTTTTGTTCAAAACTTTCTGTCCAATTACTTTCACGTTTTCTGCAAATCTAATTAGGCACTGTAAAGTTTGTTGCTTTGTTAAATTCCACGCGGATTAAATCCGACTCTCACCCTTTGCTCAACCCCTCTCAGTATTTGTGATATATTCCTGTGAGACGTACCGTCAAGCCTTCGCTGCAGACGGTCGGTTTTGATTGCATCTCAATGGGCTTCTTTTTGGATCAAGTTCCTTTTTAATCTTGCAAAGCGCAGGGTAAATTAATGGTGTACTACAGCACGAAGGCTCTGAAGAGCTTTGCAAACTATTATCCCTGCCTCCATTATGAATAAGACTATAGCTGAATACCATATTGTTACAACTTCAGAGGAAGGAAGCAGAAAATAAAGTAAACTTTACCTTGAAAGCATCCACATGTAACTGGATGTTTTTAAACCTTCCTTTTGCGCCTTAAAACCACCCGACTATTCAACCAACAATGGTCACGCAGCAATGCATTTTTCAATCAGCAGCGCTGACCGCTAGCTGTAAACCCTTTCGACTCACAAATAAAAAAGGCTGCATTCGGAGCTTGGCAGTGCGTCTTGATAGAACGAGCCACCGACACCACGCTCTAGATGGGTCATCAATGCTGCCTGAGCTCAGGCTTGGTGACAATATGTCAAACTCTGCAGGAAGACGTTACATTTGTTTGCATTTAGGACGCCATCAGATCATCTCACCCCCTCTTTTCTCTCCCTGGCACATCTTCTTCTGCAATTTAAGACGGCTTAGGACCCCATCACGAAGGCTGCTCATGAACACACACCAAAAGAAAAACACGTTCACAACCCGGCGCTGCATGCTGGCGGTTCCCTTGTGTAGCACACTTGCACACACACACAAACACGTTCCATGCATGCAGCTAACATGGACTAGAACACCTTTATTAACCCAAAGGACAGTGTCCCTGTATGTGTGTATGCATTTTTAAAAGACTGGCACACACGCACATTTTTTGGCACACACACACAAGCTGCAGCATATTGTATATCAGTGCAACTCTGCCAGGCAGTGGTGAGGTGAAATCAATCTGGCTAAAAGCGGGGAAGCGGCCCTTGTGTGTCGACACACACACACAGTTGTGAATGTAGGAAGAGACCTCTTTTTTTTTTGCTTAATTATTGCTTCATTAATTAATAGCATTTAAATTAGCACAGACAGAAACAACAGCATTTTTTGGCAGAAAAGGGAGTAGCATCTTTTTTCCTCACTCTGTCACACAGCCAGACTTATTTATTAACCTATAATAGATGCAAAATGTAAATATTTAGACCCAGACTTAGACCCGGGTAATTATTCGGTTGTGACTTTGTTGCAGGCTAAAAGACTGTTTGTACTTAATCACCGCTAAAAAAGACGTGACTCAGACAACGTGTGGGAGATCTGCCACATCGTGGAGCTCCGGTTCACTCTAAATGAACACTTATTGCTTTATCACAACCACGTCTCCCAACAGGTTTCACCAATTACAGCAACAGAAGGTCAAAAAGATGATGGAATACACCGACTCACAAATACCGAGGAGGGTGATGATGGGCTGAGAAAAAGGCACCAGCATAAGTTATCTCACCCAATTTCAGGCACCTCAAAGAAAAAACAGTAAAAACAGGCTTTGGGAGAAAGTGAAAGTTGAAAGTTTTGTCATACAACCCTGGAGTGTCAAGGTGTTTCATCTCTGAACTGAATTCTGCAGCGTGCTCAATGTGAGAAAACAAAAATAGCACTTTATTGCACTTCTGACAGCCAATTATGTCATGTTGCTGATTCGCCCATCCTTGTCACAGAGAACCTTTCCTCTGCCTTCCTGAAGGAACAGAAAACCTTCGCTGCGTTTTGAGGGGCCTGGGTCCAAAGTTCATGTTTTTCCTCTTGAGGTCATCATTGCCCAGCGTGCATTTTATAGGAACACTGCTGGGTGACACTTCATTATCATTCCCGCGTCTCAGTATCCTCTGACACGTCTTTTTATAAACATCTTTCTCATTACCTCCGGAAATGTTCCACCTCCTTATTGGTTGTCTCTACCTCACCCGCCGGCTGCCCCTCTTCATCTCTTTTCACCCCACTGCGCTCCGTCAGTATCTCCATCCTCATCCATCTATTTTTAGGGCGTTCATCTCAACCACCTGCAAACCCTCTAATTAGTTCACATCTGTGTCTGAGCTGCACCATCTCAAGCACACATTCACTGATACAATACGAATGTTCGTGCATGCACAGCAGTACACCTTCATACACACTGGTACTAAAAATAGAAGAAAAAAAATTAACGTGTTGCTTGCTTTCTGCAGCGTTTATTCCAATTAATCAATTCTGTTGCAGAAGCACTCTAAATTAAATGTGGAGTGTTGTAATGAGACATACCAGGTATTTTTGTTGCTTTTGCTCATGTTGGCCTCACTGCTTCTGTCACGGATGATCCAGATGGAACAGTTTTTAAAGATGTTTTGTGCCATAATTCTAGAGTCAAAGTAACCACGGTGCTTGTGTGTCTGTGTCTCTCCAGGGCTGCGTAGTAGTTACTCTTGCAGTGTCTGCAGTGTGGTCCTAAACTCCATTGAACAGTACCATGCACACCTCCAGGGCTCCAAGCACCAGAACAAGTGAGTACAACAGTAGCTAAGGACTCGACTGGCGAGCCATCCATTCATCCAACATGCCAAGAAAGACAGACTGACAGTTTGCAGAAAATTGTGTTTCACCCTTGCACATGTGGAGATTGTCTGCTTTTCTCAGTTTTATATCTTTGGGCTTAGATGGGTTTTAGATACGCCAGAAATCCGCACTGTAGTCAACTGCAAAACTAGGAGGAGCAAGAATAAGTTCCATACAAGCTATGGAGGGCTAAAAAGAAAACAATGTTTGCCAGGGTTTGAGATTTAGACATTAGAACGCTCTGGGATTTCATCGTTGTTGGAATATGATGCAATAAGTGAACCGATTCTGACAGTTACCACTGGGCACCGTTCGAGGTTGCTTGGGATAAAATACAGTCTGTAGGGGCACATTTTAAATACCTGATGGGTAAAACATAACAGATGATATTCATTAAAATCCATTTTAAAATACACATACAAGCATGTGGAGCCGACTCAGGCAGAGTGACGGGAACAGGGTTATTTATTACAAAGAATGACAGTTGCACAGTGAGATTAAGCCATTTTCAACTGATTTTAGAAGATATAATCACAGCTAATGTGAATATATGTGAATCGGTTAGATCTCATGCATTTACCATGAGATAGCAGTGAGCAGTGTAAATGGGGCAGTTGTGGTGTGTGTGCATGCAAGTGTCTCTTTGTATTTAGAGCAATGTAATGGAAATTAATTGTTATGAATGGAATATTTGTTGGATAAAAGGTTGCTTGAGGATAGAATTTTGTTGTTGAGGCACATCAGCTGAAATGTGTCTATTTATCCACCCTGGAGCACAGCTTGTCGGCAAACATGTAAACCGTCAGCAAGTGATGGGTGTAGTGAGAACAAATCGGGTGATAACTAGGATGAAAGGGAAGGACGACAAGAAAATGTACTTAATAGGATGTATTTTTCCTTGGGCAAAGGGTACATTCCAAATGCTTCTCTCCTTTTGTCACGAGAGTATTAGCATATAATATTGGTATGGCAATAATGTATTCTGTTTGCTACACAAACTATACCGTTTGTTCTAAATATGGACTCTTGCTTTCGTTTGCCCCAAAAAATTATTCCGCACCAACTTGAATTATTCAGAGTTATTCTCAGACGGATAAGTCAGTTTGTTGTGTGTAGAGAGAGTGTGTGTTGTGGCGACGCTGTCCTGGGTGCTGAAACACAGCGGAGGAGATTGATAGACAGACAGGCAGGGCTGGGTGATAATTCAACATGAAAATGTATGATCTTTTAAAGGAATCATATCATGAATAAATCATTTATCCAGATTTGATCCAAATTTACCATCTAAATGGAGAAAAACAACAATTTAGTGTTTCGGAAAAATGAGATCAAACTCAGTTACAGGGTATATATCTTAGTCAGATTGCTCTGTATTGGCATGTAAACACAATTCATATCTTACTCTCATCATTTGTGAGTATAGAAAAAAGGATTTACTCTGTTGTATATAGAAAATTAAATGAATTAGCAGAAAACTTGAATAATGCTAGGTGTATAAAATTAATGTTTTGACAGGTCGCCCAGCGCTTTAGAAAGTCTTATTTTATGTGATTTCTGTTTTAGCTCTTACCCAGAATGCCAGCCTGCTGCCCACAGAGCTCCAGTGGGATTTGCTAAGGTACAGAGATAGCATCTCACATCAGTAATACAGAACTTGGCTCTTTTGGAGGTCAAAACATCAAGAAGTACGACAAACGTATTCAGTCAAAACAGATGACTTATTATGAACTACAACACAGAGGCTCATGGGATCTCTCTTCATCAACAGAAATCAGGTGCAGTTTGGAAATTTTACAATAATAAACTGCATAATTGTTAGTTGTGTTTTGGGATGAGACTGAAGGTTACAGAATTTATGTTAAGGTAAGGCATGTCTAACTAACTTATACCACAAAATGGAAACTGAATGTCTAAAACAGCTCTTTCCACACAAAGTCAGCCTGGGTAAAAGGTGTGAGCTAAACCGCTAAAAAGCCAGATTGTCTCTGCCCCAAGGTTGTAAATCACAGAAAAGTGCCTAATAACTCTCATTCCGTCAGTTGAATCGTTGTAAAGCAGAAAAGAGGACAAGGGGAGAGCAACCAAGACTTACGGACACAAGGGAGACACTTTGCACCAGACACAAAAAGACCCATTGTGCTTGAAACGGAAGACAAACATATAAAGCCATTGAGACAAACAACAGGAGGGTAAACTAAATTGTGACAGGGACAAAATCTTCTTTAATCGGTCCTGAAAGTGGAGGCAGATAAGGAACAGATTTGGAGTGTAAATTGAGGCGAACCCGGCCCAGTGTGTCGGACAAGGGTTGTGCTGCTTGGAATTGACGCAACATGGACAAAGAGAGGGCAGTGAGACAGACAGCAGCTGGGAGAATTATAGGGAAGGGAATATTAGGTAATCTGCCTTATCAGACAGACTTAAGGGCAAACTTCTGAGATGGAGGAAACTGCTCAATGAGTGGCGACGTCTTCCAGTAAAACCCTTTGGGTAATTTGAAGAAATAAGAAGTAATTTCCATTGTAGTGGTATTTGTTTGAAATGTAGCGTGACAGCAGAATAGCAATAGGTTGTAATCGATATTTAGAGGTTGCCTCCCTTTTTTGGGTCAGCCTCTTCAGAATTGCAGACTTACAGTGTGCATAAAGTGTGAAAAAGTCTGCAAGAGAGCCCTCGAAGCTCCAGAAATTATACAGCGGAACAGCCCTCGCAGACTCATTCTGCAAAGGCACGCTCAATTCAGTTAAGTCCGTAGGGTGAACACTTACACTGGTACTGGAAATAAGTCTTGCCAGCTTTGTTGGACCGGTGGATCAATCCTCTGAGAGAAATAGAACAAGACCAAAGGCTCCACCTCATCAACCTCACTTCCTCTGCCTCCCCCAGTCACTCAGGTGAAACATAATACCGGTAATGTGTAGTTAGAAACCCCCAAAGTCAAATCTCTCTCTTCCTCACATACGCTCACCAGCTCTACATCACCGTGCGTTATAATTCAGCCCTTGCAACACTGTCGTATGCAAGCACAACTTCTGCAATGGGGAGGTAAAAAGTCTGTGTTGTGCACATGCACACACACACGCACACACACACACACACACACAGGCTGCAGTATGCATGACAAGACCTCCAAGGCAATGCAAGTGAAGGTGGTGTGTGTATTAGTATATGTAAATAAACCATGTTTCCGCGTGAAAAAGGGTTGGTTTATTTGTGCAGCCCTCGTCATGAGAACAAACGTCTTCACCAGGTCTTATTATGGAGTTTACATTTTTGTACAGCCATGTGGATGTGTGTGTGTGTCTGTCAGTACTTATGGAAAAGAGGCTATTGCGTTGCAGTTCATATCTGTGGGTTGTTTTACAAGGTGGACAAGGCTTAGCTTAGGAGACGCGAGATCCAACCCCCTAACTTCGTATGTGTGTGTGCGCGTGTGCGTGTGCGGGTCGTCTGTGTGTTCTTTCACACTCAGGATGAGCTTCGGCTTGTGTAAGAAGCTTTCCGGAGGAGACGAACAGCGGCAGGGGATAAGCTCTCACCGAAGAAACATCTAAGAAAAATGTGTACCTCCATCTATTTATATGTATACTTGTATGGGTGTGTGTGATGTTTGGCATTAGGATATTCAGAAGAGAGACCAAGTGCAAACATACAGGCCAAAATACTGCAGGGTACAAACAAAGTTCGCTCAGTTAGGCTCCAAATTAAGTTTATTTCTTTTTTTCAACAGGGCAACGCGGTGGTGAAACGTTGCCTTGAGAAGTGAAAATTGAAAGAAGAAAAATTGTATGTGGACCGCAAGTGTGCAGACCATCCAGCGGCATTGGGAATGTGTCATTATAAAATAACAAGCGGTTTCTCTTCTTTAAACAGCTGGATGCATCAATCAGCCAGTTCTCCTGATCTACGTTCACCTGCAATCCACACAATGTACAATCCACACTACAGACCGGCTGTTGATGAAAGCAGTAAAATATAACTTGACAAACCTGGCAGAACATTTTCACAGTTTACAATTAAGCCAATGCACCTTGGTGGCACGCAGTCATGGAAACATGTGGGAGAAAAACAGATACATGAATGCCAAATCCAAAAATTGGAAGAAGGAAAAAATGAATCGTTAGTTTGAAATAAGTCACAGATGAGGAATTAACTGTACACTATATCCGCCGAGAGCAATGCCAATATCTCGTTATCGGCATGCTGATTCATCAGTTAGGCTCTCTCGTATAGAACCTGCTATGCGTAACTCAACATTTCTCCTGTTAATAATATCCAGGAGTCTGATGCAGTGTTGTCAGAGACCTTCATAGAAAACCCTGAAGGCTGTTAGGATAGCTTTTATGCAAGGATTATAGGCTTGATCAAGTATACATGCGTTCAATTATTTTTCTAAAAACAGAAGAAAAACAAGGGAAAAAAGGCACTAATTAGCTCCTTGGACTCCACAAGAGTAAACAAAGGAACCAGCAAAGCACAGTTCACTTGCCGTAGCGTTGCTTTTGTGACCAATGACACTACGTGGCTTTAACCACCCGTATAATATTATTCATGTTCACATCCCTCACTCGGGATTGTAAGGCCTTTGCTTTCCGGAATGCTTTCCTGCTAAACAATATCCGACCTCTCGCCTGCCTTCGTGTGTGGCTTTTTTTTCTGCACACCACGGGCCTGTGAGCGCGTGTTTGTGTGATATTGATGTTAACCCAGGCCCCAAGTGTACAATGGTGAGGTCAGGGACAATCCATTTAGCCTACTCACCCTGGTAATTATTCAGCATCAGTATCGCCGAGGACACAAACTACAAAACAAACTAATGCACATTTAAGAGGGAGAGAAGGGGAGAGGGGGGCCGTGAGTGAGAGAGATTACAGCGCCGAGTGTAAAGTAGCTCTGAATGCAAATGGTTGAGTTATCAACCTCCTAATAGGGCAAGCTTGCTGCCTATGTGTGTGTGTATATGGGTGCGTCCTCTCCCTGCTTGAGGCAAGGTGACAGGTTAATTCAGGGAGGCCGCAGGTGATATCTCCTCTCACACACTCCCCCTCTCACACCTGAACACACACGTGCGGGCTCACGCTCTTGGCTCTCCTCACATGCCCAAAACAAGAAAACATTCACATGAACGCAGTTTTTGTTTACACGCACACAGACACCCTGCCTCGGGCGTCACAGCCTGTGATATTAATAAGATGAAGGCGGTGAGGGATCATGACTCACAGATCAGCTCCCTTAGCAACCGTCTGTGTCTTAACCCGGTACTATGCACGCACACACACACACACACACACACACGCACGCACACGGAGAGCCAAGGTGACCTTCACATCCACGCGAACACCTCTGTTGGATACGAAGGTACATGCCCTCTCTGTGCTATCTCTCACATCCCACATGGGTGGATTGTCGGATTCATTTATGAACACTCGTAACCCGTCCGTTTCCCCTCCGTCTCCCGTCTCACCTTCCGTACGTCTCGTCATTTATCACCTTGCACGTCTTTCGACTGAACCGGCAGTGTGAGAATCTGATTAGTCATTTGTCGAGCAAAAGAATGGCAAGATGGTGTTGGTTCAAGCTCGTTAAAATGTAATGTTTTTCCGATGGTCTCAGTTTTATAGCGATGTACATTTAATATTGTTTGACATTGGACTTTAGGGAATAAAGGACCAAAGATAAATCTGCACAGCAGAGACGATTTCAAAGGGATTATTTACATTACGTACTTTTTTCATTATGAATCTGCCAACACTGAAGACCAAAAGAGTTGCTACTCACAAGTTCACAACTCAAAACAAATGGGATTCTAAACAATGATTGACCTCCTTCTCCTCATGCTGTCCCTCGCTCCCGCCTCGCCGCTACCTGTCCCATCCGAGCGAAGAATACAGGCTACCGGAGTCACGCCATCCCGAACCCTCAGTGGGTCCAAAGTGCTGGATGAGTCGTGACAGAGCGGACAGGGCGTAGAGGCCACTGGTTTAACAGCCATTACTGGGATGGGTGCTGACAGCCCGGGTGCCCGCGCATCCCTCCCTGCTGCTTCAAACAGGACACAGTGAAGGAGGGGCTTTGTATCAAGGACTGTGATTACAATGGCAGAATTCGTTGTGCTCTTTAGTCCATAATGAAAAGCGTACTGTTGTTGAGATTTGATTTGTTGTCAAATTCATGCCATTTAATGAATGAGACCTATTAATGTTGTTTCAGCTGTACTTTGCAGTTTGGCTTTACTGCCTTTAAATCTCCCCGTCCTATGGGAGGGTTACAAATACATTTCACTCAGAAATACTTTGTCCATTAGGCGGGTGTTAACTTGGCATGAGCTTTTATCTAACTAATCTCTTTGTTGTAATTTAATGTGGCATCTCTGCCTCTGAGGTTGCCTTGTTTCAGTGCGATAAAGCTGCAGAATGCAACCACAGCGCCTGACATCATGAAAAACAACCAGCTGCTAAAGATAAGGCCAAATCCAGAGTAATTATTGCACCTAAAACACAGGGGTTTATACTCATATCCATCTCCTTTGTTTGCCAGATAGGCATAATAGGCGGCTGTAATTATTATGAGGAGATCGCGAAACGGGATTACTGGTTAATGCCTCACATACATTACAGTAGAGCTGTGAAAGGAAATTATTTTCAGTGCAGCAGAGGAAATAAACCACAGCAGGGTTACAGTGCCAGTCTCTTCTGCTGTACCAGTAATGGAATGATACAATGTCCTCATTGCTCATGTATCAAGATAAATGTGCAGAGATTTAAAAAAAAGGTAAATGAAATGACTTCCCAGGGACATTACATGGCACAAGAATTACTGCTTTCCCCCAGTGGGCATGATGTTCCCTGTGGTTAAAGAGCCCTGTTGACCAACATATTATTTCCCGTGTTTTGTTTTCAGCCTGAAGCAACACCAGCAGTGAGCGCCGGAGACGGGCCGCCCTGAAAGAAGAAAAGAGGATTCCAAACAACTACAGGATAGAGGACTTTTGTCAGAAACAGAAGAGTACGAGAAAGTATAGCAGAGTAACTTCAGTGTGCGTGCGCGAGTATGTGTGCGGGTGTGTGCGGGTGTGCGCGCATGTGTCATGGCCAACCATGCAAGCATCCGCGGTATGCATTTGTGGTTCAATGAGAGTGTGTTTCTTTCTTGCTTTGTTCTGAAACGATGAGATTTTATTCAGCACCGAAGTGTTAAGTTGTCGACAGCCGTCCGAAGCGGCTGCACGTTGCCATAAAACTCCAGTGTGAACCACAATCTGAAAACTGTACTGATGTCAGTGTCGCCCAGAGCGGTAATAATCATCATAATGATAGTCAAAGAGCAGCAGTGCCAATGACTTTGTTGCTAGCCGTCCTCCAAGTGCTCGGACAGTGATCCAGGTTGTGTGTTTCTGCATGCTTTTCTTTTACTGGGACAGTGGCACATGAACGGATCACTTTAAGACCACTTGAGACTTACTCAGGTCCCAGACCTTTGAATCCAACGAGAAGAAAACTTCCAACGACCTCAACCACCATCACAAAATGCACACATTTCAAAACTTTAGAACTCATTTCTTGGTTTGACTCTCTTGTTTTCTATATTTGCGCAGGACCTGCATCACCTTTTTTCCAACCAGTGGATCTTTTTGTGAACTCCATTTAAAATCAAAACCATAAGAGGTGGCAGGGTTACAGTGCAGAGGGCAGCGGAGAAAAAGAAGGCAGCACAAATACTTTTAAACTCCCGTTCTGAGGTGAGCGTTTGTGTATCATCCACCATTGAAAACATTCCCACTTAATATTGATGTCAGACGCAATCAGAAGGTGCCAAAAGTCTTCTCCGTCGAGTTGGGCGACCTGTAGATAACTTTTTTTTATTCTATGGACAGAGAAAAAAAGAAATACAGAATCACTCCCAGACCATGTAGCAGCCAACGGGCAATACAACTGGGATGCAATTCAACGCATGCACAGTGTAAAACGTTGCATTCACTTGCCTTTTATGAAAACGTCTTGCTTGCGCATTCTGGCAATAGCGCTGCTTTCTAGTGAGCTTCGCCTGCAGTGCTGCACACGCTTGCGCCTGAGCAAAAAAAAAAGGTCACCTGTTCATGGTCCAATTCAATTATCAAAAAATGTAAACTTCTTAATATATGGAAATGAGGCCAGCCACAACTGTTGTGTCACCACTCATTTCTGTGTATTCTGAGTGTCTGTGAAGTGAGTTTCAACAATAGTCTGTAGCATCATAAGATGAGACAACAGACCTTCACCGAGCAGCGTTTCTCTGTAGGCCGAGAGAGGACATGCAATGCTACGCTATCAGCTGTTAGCTTTTTGTCTCTGTAAACAGTCAAATGTTTTGGTTTTATTTTTTCATTTCACGGTGAGGAGACTTAATTGTGAGTGACCTGATTAAAAGTGTTTTTCTTCTGCAGACATTTGGATTAATAATGGTTTTATGCAATTGCACTGTAATGTTAACAAGCATACAATGAGGGTTTAAAGGTAAATCATTTAGCGAAGCATAAAAAAAGCAGTCTGTGTAAATATCAAGTAGCTGCAGGTTTAAATTTGTGTTTGAAGTTTTGTATTGATATTGTTCACCTGAACTGTTAGAGTTACAGGAAAATAAGGGGGAAGGGTTTCCTATAGATGTTAATGGAAAACATTGAACTGTCTTTTGGTGGGTCGTGTTTCTGAATTGAGCCGAAGAATTGCTTCATGTACGAAAATCCAGCTTGTGGAAGACAGATGATAATGAAGATTTTGATAGAAGACGCTTTCACGTGGACAACGCCTGACAAAGAGAAAACACCCGATCGGTGGTCGACAGTGGATTCGTAAAATCAGCAGAAAAGGACATTGCTGGACTTTAGACTGTTGGATTTTAATACGCGTATGAAATGGCCGACCTCTCAGTTGATGATAATACTGTAAGAAACACAGAAAACAGGAAGTCATCTGGCTTCCGACTGTTTTGGAGTTTGTGCAAAAAATGGCTGCACCATAAGTCACACATTTCACCAGATGTTACATTATATATAAATATATATATATATTTGACAGATGTATCTACGAGGTAGGATCTTGTGATATGAGGCCCGTGGGTGTGTCTGTGTACGTAAAGCCGTCTCCGGCTGTGGGAGACTTGTGAACCTCGAGCACATTTGTAAACACACCTGATGATGAATACAATGAAGATGACAACTATATCTATTTTCTCTTGCAAAAATCCAGAGCTGTGTTTTTCTTTTTCTGTGCAAATGTTTGCTTTGACTGGCAGCAATAGTCTGTTACCACACATGGGCAACCTGGAGCTTTGCAGCATCAACAATGCAATAATAGAGACACAACCGATTATGAAACTGAGAATCCAAATAGATCATCGTGGCTCTACAACTAAAATACGACACCAAGGCCAAAGAACCATTAACCACAGATATGATATGCGGAATTTAAGCATTAAAATGGAAAATCAATTCACCAAAAATGCATATAAATATATATATATATATAAAGGCAATTGTAAGGTGGACCAGTAAAATGTGGGAAACTTCCGGGTGTAAAATCTGGTGGCGCAGAAAACCTTTCACAGTCATTAAAGTTGGGACTGTCTTACAGTTTTGCCTCCACCAGAGAAGACAGACGACTCCTTTGAGAGAATTTAAAAACATCCAGCTGATCAATAAGAAAATATTTTAGTGTGATAAACCACATAGGATATTGATTGGCAACAGGGGAGAAAAAAAATGAATACAACACAGCCTGTCTATTTGTGCAGGCTGTGTGACATTCACAACGAAGCAGAAGTAATTTAAAGGTAAAATAAGAGGAAATACGCCACACTTTACTGTAGTTCTCAGTACCTGATTCAAAACAAACAAATATTTTTTTTTCCAAGTTGACGTTAAACCACACATACGACTTTGGATTGCCGAGACCTGCAGGGGAGCAGTGGATGAAAACAGGAGTGTTTTCATTTTTACGTTTCAGACACGTTTCTTTGTTGCTCCAGAAGAGAAACACTATAATTATGCAACAGTGTCCCAGTGTGCTTTCGAGTACTCCAGCTAGCATATTCAGGTTCCTTGTTGATGTGCCATTTGGACACCTTTTGGAAAGCGACAACAATCGACAGGTAGATGATGTGAAGGACAAAGCTGAGAATCAGCTGAAAGTGCTCGAGTTCAATCTCCATAGAATGAGCTTGTTGATCAAGACTGTATTTATTTTACGAGTAAATCAGGCAACTGAAGGTTATACTTCCCATTGAGCAAACAAATCACAAACTATTGCCCTCGAGTATAAAATAACGCCCACACATACTTCAAGGTAACATTGATTCTGTGGGATAATCCGAAACTGTTCAGGCTCTGGCCAATTAGAGTGACAAATTTACAGAGACCTTTTCCTTGGAAGCTTCAGTATGTGTTAGGTTTGCTAAATGATGACAGTTCTACCAGAAAGTTTATTTGTATTTGACATTTATTATAAAAGAAGTGAAAAGCTCATAAGTTTCCTCCAATGTCTATCGTATTAGGCAATTAAACCTATTAAGACACCAGATGAATGAGCAGAGGGCAGATACATCGTGGATAACACGTGTCCTCCTAAAAGCAAGTAACTTTACGTATTTAATATCGGAACAATAGATTGAAGAGAATGTTTGAGAAGATTTAAACACATTTGTTTAATTTTGTGAAACAGAACAGTTTGTATTTGCTGCATATTCATTATCAAAAGTAATGTTAAGTTAGTAACATGACTTATTTATTTTAATTCAAATAAATTTAAAAAGTCATACATAGGTACTCATTTTCTTTTCCTCTATACAACGTCCCTCTAACATCGTCGTTTTCTCACAAACAAGTTTATATTTTAGCCTTAAAACTCGTCAGAACAATGTGTTGTACAAAAGAGGAAGACAACTCTACATTTGTGTTGATTGATGAGCCCTTTCCCATTTACAAAACCAGAGCTGTGCGAACGCAGCTAAATTATTTATTGATGCCTATTTAGAGGCACACAATTATAATTTTCATCCTTAACGTTGCAACATTTAGAACTTTACCATAATTCATGGGAATGCAAAATTCTGGAGATTCACTCAAAAGAAAAAAGGCAACACAGACCATCTTTAACACACACACACACACACACACATTAACAATCAACATCGTTATATTTCGGCTGTATCTCTCCAGAGGAAAATGGTGATGATAAATAATTAGTGTAGATTATTGCTGGCAACTGGAAAAAAGCTTTGATCAAAAGATAGAATATGCATGTTGAGGTTAAAAAACATTTGATAATGGAAAAATAAATCCTTCTAAATTAATAAGTTAGGAGCGAAAATACCCTTAAATTGTTTGTTTGTATTTGAAGATTTTTTTGATAATTCTTACTAGTCAACTCTTTCCAATTGACAAATGATTTTATGGCAACACCATTTCCCAATTAGCTCAAACACACTTTGAAATTTAAGAATTAAGATGTCTGTAACCAGATCAATTCAGCTGATTCGTAATTCATGCTGCAACACGGTGGTTCCCAAACCTTTTCTTTTGATCCCCCGCTGTGGCGATGTAGCAACAGTGAAGCAACAAGCAAAGGTTGCAACGCTTGGTTCACAAAACTACACTAAACTCGCAAGGAGGCTGAAAGTTGTTCAGATTTCTTTTGTTGTGCACGATAAAACGATTGCAGAGGAGAGAGAGAGGAGACGCGCTGAGGAGGGAGTGTAAATCAGTGCCAACAGGAGATGCTGTGCACTTTTAATGGCCGCAGTCAACAGGAGACCAGCTAAATAAAACATTAAAGCTCGTATTATGTCTTTTCCACTGCGCCATCCAACCACTGGGTGTCATTAATCAGGGGGTGTGAGAATACCAGGTCACAACTCGCGTTATCTCGACTCATCCATATTCATCACCC
The DNA here is from genome assembly GCA_021346845.1 of Apeltes quadracus. Taxonomy (NCBI): domain Eukaryota; kingdom Metazoa; phylum Chordata; class Actinopteri; order Perciformes; family Gasterosteidae; genus Apeltes; species Apeltes quadracus. The sequence continues at coordinate 8,463,662 of CM037922.1, forward strand.
CATCAGTGTAACCCCATGTTCTGCAGGGGAGGGGATCCGCAAAGTCTCTCTCTCTCTCTCTCTCTCTCTCTCTCTCTCTCTCTCTCTCTCTCTCTCTCTCTCTCTCTCTCTCTCTCTCTCTCTCTCTCTCTCTATTTGCATCGTACAGCCGCTGCAGTTCACAGCTTGGCCTCTTGAAACGTTAGCGTGGACGGCCTCGCCGTGGAGCTAACGGTGCTTGTGTAACCGTTTCACACCACACGAAGGAGCATCCGTGAGTCACGGTAATGTTACACAGTGATCCGGTGTATCGGATGTTACAATTTGCGCGATGTGACCCAAGACAAATGCATCGTTACAGGGAGCATTTGTTGAAAATGTCAAGATGGAAATGCGTCCTCAATTGACATTTTAAAAAGGACATAAGGGCTACGGGTTCATACCCGTAGCACAAAAGGCAGGCAGCCGCACAACCACATTAATCACTGTACAGCCATTTCTCTTTACAACAAGTAAAGTGACAGTAATGCAATACAAGCTCAGTCCCCCCTCTCGACACCTAGTCAACCAACAAACAATCACTTTAAGAAACAACAGCTAAAATATCAAAACTACTCAAGCGATACATGAAAATGTCCTCCAATAATCTCAAAGTAAATAGGCAACGAGCAGAGGAGAGTTGTTGCTTTTGCATTTGCTTACACAAACCATTAATCCAAGCTGCACCTCTACTGCTCCCATCCACCAAGCGAACAGGCGTGTTGGCTTAGGCATTCTTCACCCGTCACGCGTGGCGTCCGCACGCCCCTAACTGGCTGTTACCGTCAGCGGCGGTGAGGTGACCTCACACGGCCCGGTAGCGACAGATTTTCACTCCGTCGCTCCGCTCCACGCGGCAGGCTTCTCATTGTCAGAGCCTGTCAGAGCTTCCCTGTCAAAAAAAAATGTTGCAACCATTGTTGCCGTCACAACATTCAGCCCCCACAGCCCTGGTTGGCATTCTGGGGAGAGCTGTAAAGGCTGGCGGGTGACACAAGCAGCCAGACCCGTATGCCAGTGCCTCTTGGGGGCCCTAAGCAGAATTTGATTTGGGGCCCCCCTCCCACCACGCAGAGTCACCTGTGCTAGAAGATTATTGGCACAAATGTCACGCTATAATGTTATAGCGTAAATTATAAACGAATACAGTGAAGTTATAATACAAAACTAGGGCTGCTTGCAGCACTGAAAGGGCCTTAGCCTCCCCTTGCATGTCGGGGGAGCAGCGGTCAGCCAGACACAGGGTCAAAAAGTGAAGAATAAAAAATCTGGCAGGCAGGAATCAAACCCTGATTTCTGGCTCTCTAAGTGGACACCTTATATCTGAGCTATCATTCGCTTGCGCTTAATTCGCTTATGCCTCGGGCCGGCCCTGCCATATGCAGCAACCGCAGCGTGCAACGCATCTGCATTAACGCCCAAGCACGTTGTGCCGCTGTGGTTAGTGGTTTAAGATGGAGACAGGAGGTTGGAGGAGCAGTCTGACATCCCCGTGAAATCGCTGACCTGCTCATTGGTGAAGAGCTACAGGCCGACCTCACACCACCAGCACACCTATGACCCGAAAGCAGCTAAACCAGGTGGGAACCGTCATCACGGATGAACTGATTTGGAACAAAATCACTTAAAGTCCAGATAGAAAATGATAAAATATTGGTTGGATATTTCTCTCAGAAGACATTCAAGAAGTACTTTCGCTTGGGTTTGTTTACTTTTGTTAATTATTTTTCCTGAAAAATCATTGTGGCCTGAGCAAGTCACTGCAATGAGCAAACAGCCATCTTCAGCTGAATGCTAACACAAGACATGCTGAACATGTTCATCAGCATTATGTGTATGACTTATTGCACAATTCAAACTGATATCAAACAATATTTGTCTCTCGCTCTTGACTGGAGTACATAGTACTCAAAACATAATTCACAAAGCAGAATCAGCAGCTGAATTGAGACTCAGACTGCGTCAGTGTTAAAAAGGGAAGGCGCGACCACTTGACGCCAACACTGTTATGCAACCCTTAACACAGTACGAGTCCCATCACATTGGCAGATTCTTTTTCTCTCGTAAAGGAGAACGGGATACAAGAATCAGCAGTTGACCGAATGGTTGGAGTGACTCATCCAACAATTTTACAGTCCAGCTGTCCAAGGTCAGCAAAAATATTGAAGCTCAAGAAATGGCATACAAATGTCAAACAGTGTCCTCACAAGAAAGACCCTGTTGGAAATGTGTGTCCTTTTTGTTTGTGTGGCCACGGCCACACTACACAATAATGAAATGATACCATAAGTGACCCTGAGAGATTAGCTTAAAACAAGGTTAAAAATACTGTAGTGAATACAAAAAGCAGAGACAGTGTGTTGCATTTAGCCAAAATACAAAATCCTGCTGTGAGAAGGCTTCGCCACTCGCCAAATACTGCTGCAGTAAAAAGCATTCTGCCGTTTCTTCTGCACGGCTGGACAAAGCTTTGATAAAAACTTGATCAGACCTTTTCAACCAATCACTGCTCATTTAGAAGGGTCACTGTGTGTGTGTGTGTGTGTGTGTGTGTGTGTGTGTGTGTGTGTGTGTCACTGTGTGTGTGTGTGCACACATGGATGTTCTTTTGCGCATTATGTACACATGCAAATGTAACTTTCTCTGTATACATTTGTATTTCGAGAGTCATATCTCCTCCAATGAGCACTCTCTGCCTCCTATAAAAGAAACTCATTACAAGATGCACATTCCATCTAAAACCTATTTCACCATCTGGAGACTATGACGAAATCAATCTGGTTACTTCTATGCCTTCAATTTCATTGAAAAAAACAAAAAAGTAAGATTTGATTTGTTTGAAAGTTAAAATGTACCGTCTACCAAAAAACCAATTTGCCTAGTGGCTCCTTGGCGCCATGATGTACAGTAGTTGCCATATTGGCTTAGATTAGACGGAAAGTGACGGAGTGTAGAAAGGGAGGCCCATCAACACCTACACTCTTCCAAACTAGGCTGGTATGAACTAGGCCAGTGAGGCGTGATTCTGCCTCATACCGTATGTATCTGGGCCTCGACTCAGGAGGGGCACAGCCAGTGTAATAAGTCTGTCTGTCAGCTGACGGCTACATCTGATCGTTTCCTCCCCCCATGTGACTGCTGTCATCTCCAGCATCCTGCTCCCCGGGCTGCAGGGCGCACCTCGAACCATCTAAATCTGTAACCATCATGCAGGCGAACGCACAGATCGGTGCACAGACACCCTGCCTGCCGCCGGAATGAGGTTGTCAAGGCTAAAAAGGCAGCTAGTCAGGCGCTTGGTCTCCCTGTCGAGCAATTCCAATCAATAACCACAATTACTGGAGCACATGTGCAATGGCCTGAATTTATGAACATGAGTAAGTAATTTGATTCCATTTAATGTTCTTATCTGGAATGAAGTGTGATTGATTCGTGTAGCAAGTCAATATTTTTTTTATGAGGAGGAGGGGTTCTATAATTTACGTTTTTTCTCCATTGAAAACACAAGCAAGACTTAAAAATTACTATGTTGCGGGACATTTTAGTTTTGACGGACAGGTCATCTAGTTTTCTGTCCAAGCTCGGTCTAAATTTTGCTTTCTGCCTTCATCTATTTGACAAGATGGCAACACAATTGAGTATCAAATCCGTGTTAGGTCTATAGTATACAGAACAGACGAACATCTTAATACTTCAATATTTTAATAGCTACGGGGGAAATTAGCGTCTTATCAAATTATACATTTATATGAATAAGACGTGCATCCACACAGTGCCGCTTTGTATTTTTTTGGAGACAAAGTGTTTGAGTTAAATTTGCCGTCTCACCACAAAGTGCAATTTGTCTTAATCTTTTATCTAAAAGCAGCAGCTCTATTTTATTAATTGATCCTTGGGTAGAATAGTATCTATCAACAATACTATGAGTCACAGTTCGAGTGTTTAAGGACATATAAATATACTTTAGAAAAAAAAGACGTTTCAAAACATACAGAATTATTGAACCAACACATCGAGACATATTACTTTAAAACATCTCTGAGGAAACCTAATGGTGACAACATGCTACATGCATGTTTTACTATAGGCAGGGCATGGAATACACATGCTGCATCTGGTTATTACATACATACATTACCGTATGCAACTTACACATACCGTTTGATGACATTGCAAAGAAAAAACAAAGATCCAGTAATCAAGAGATTCAGCTGAGCAGCAACAATAAAACATGTCTGGTATCTGGAGCATATTATTAAGTTCTTAACAAACATTGATTCAGTTTGAAGCCCTTTACAATATGATTCATGCGTTTAAGGCCTTAAAAGTAGCTGGAAATGAATAATGAAACACTGAAATGGATAGACCCCTTTGTATCCAACCCTTCTCCTCTTTATGGCTGAACATGAATGGGTCTTGGCCTCAATCAGCCACCGTTGTGACAGTGAAGCGAATGAGACGGAGTATAATGTAGAGCCATTAAAACACTAAAACGCACTTAGCCTTCATTAGGAGCAAAAAGTGGGGAATGACTGGATGGCGAGCAGACTCCTCTTTTGTGCTGGGAGCTGGGCCTGAGAGTTATCAGGCTCAGCTCCCCATGAGGAGAGATGTATAATCTTTTAGGTCACAAACCAGAGGGCGGCTGTCATCACAATCACTGCAGGATGAAAAAAATAAATAATAATAATAACACTGCAAGCGTTTGACTAGACTGCTTATGCTAAAAGATCTCAGATCCGCAGGGTGAAGGATGCTACGCCTGAATCTGCCGCTGATTTGACGTCCGTGCGAATGATGTTGAAAATGTGCAGATGTGAATCACAAAACGTCAAACCAAAGCAGGGATGCTGATTGATAATACAAAGTGAAATGACTCAATTAAGCAAGACCGCCGTGAAAAGCGGCCAAACGATTATTTTTCCCCCCCAAATAGTGACAACTGATATGAATGAAAACCTACAGTATATATTGCATGCATTTGCTCTCCCGTTATACGGAAATACACACACACACACTAACACACACAAACCCCCACTTCATGACAGGTGCCATCTTTCCGAGTCAAATAATTGTCAAGAGACTAAATGTGAACAGCTTAGAGGCGTCATGGCTGCCTCACTGTGCAAAGCTGTAACAAGGTCACGGTGACCTTGAACAGCAGCTGCGGTAACATTGTAGTTGTGTGACTGATTTTAAATGATCTTGTTAGACTTTAGATTAACCAAGTAGAGGCTATGCAGACATCATTTGGCTATATTGCTTTACCTTCTTTCTGACTAAAAGAAACAGCCAAACTACACATTTAGGTTTTTATTTTGCGCCTTTTTCTTTTTGTAGATTTCCTCTAAATTAACCAAACGTTGGCGTTAATCAGTGTCTACTATGTATTCAAACAGAACATTTCATCCATCAAAATCAGGTATGTTATTTTTCTGACTGAAATTTTGACTGGCAATTACATTCACAAAGCTCTGGGGTTGTATTACTATTATTACACTACATGCTCATTCATAGCCTGATTTATACAAGACTTCATTCATTTATTTTCTCGTGGCCGTTGACAGTATTTTCTGATTCAAGCAGTGATGAGAAGAGGCACCCAAATTCTTCCTCTCAAAACCTTTTACTAATATTCCAACAAGATGAAAGTTGGCCGGAAACGTTAGCGTCCGATTGGAAATACTTTTCCATTTTAAAACCCCAAAACTTTCTGAAAACGTGTTATAAAGCAATCTATTGGTACATTTCTGTTCTGCACTACACACTTTAGTGTCTCGCGTTAAGGCAAAGTCGCACCATCATTTGTACCAAAACAATGTTAAAGCAGCTCATCAGCGATGGCGTGTCTGTCTGCGATGACATCCTCCAGCACACAAATGGCTAATTGCAAGCATCTTCTGCCAATCAGGCCTTTCATTTAAAGACAACTGTTTGTCAACAAGCAGATGCATTCATCTGAGGCTCGTTCCTCTGCCTCAGAAATTGCGACTCCATCGGGGGAATTTGCATAAAACAAACGCAACATTTTACATACTTCTCAATCACAGCCCACTTAAAATGCAGAGTGTGGAATGGAGAGAAACTGCATCGTTACGCCTGACAGGTGACGGAGCGGCAGAGAGACGTGGAGGCAGACGGATGGACGGGGACGGCACAGCGACCGTTTCTGATTGGGCCGATTTACCCCAGTGGGTACAAATGGCAGCGGCGGGCGAGCACGAGGGAGGGAAAGAAGAGAATATTCCGGAATTACAGTTCTGGCCACACACAGTTTCTACTAGATGACAGATGACACGCTTCACATGCTGCACACTGTAGATATCACTCAGCGCAGCCCTTACCTCCCCCCCCCCCCTCCCCGGCCTCCCCGGCCTCCCCTTTCTACCTCGACCCTCCATCTGGCTACTGCATCGCTCACCACCAAATGCGCCTCCTGCCTTCCTAACCGTCGTCCCACACTCAGCCCTACAACGTTGCCCATTTCTCTATCAGCAGGTCTCCTCTTCCAGCACTGGAGCTCAAGCCAGGTATGTTAATTAAGTTAAACGGGTGGTCGCCTGCAGGGAAGCGTCACAACTTTCACAAGGTTACCGGTTGATTTCACCGTAATTTAATCAGCAGTTAACGGTATTTGTTTCACACCCAGACACACACACACACACACACGTGTGCATGTAGTGGCATGGGGTTTGGGAGTCTCTGTGTCTCTGCCTTTGGACGTATTTTCCATCTCTAAGCCGCATTGCCAGCAGTGGGGCGTAAATCATTGATAATCATGTTTGCCACTCTCCTTCTTTGTCCGCTGCAGGCGTCAATGTGGGACCGAATTAGCAGCAGGTTTCCTTCCCAGGAATCTCACGCCCGCGCTCAAATAAAGGCAGCTCAAGTGATGACAAAGACTTACTCTTCCGATGGGTGTGCGAGTGCTGATGACACTATATGGTATACGGTGTAGTGCCACCGAATCGGCACGGAAGATATTTTTAAAATCTTACTTCCGCCGACCTGCCAGAGGCCTTCGCTGCACCGCGCCGCCGTGGCCGGCAACGAGGGGAACCCTCCCCGGGGATTGGGTGGCACGGAGAAAAAGGCTTTCACACAGCCGCACTGCATGCCTCACCGCCTCACCGTGCTCCTTCACCCTGTGGCCTCGGTGCCAACGGAGAGGTTCACAATGTGCGGCAGACTTTATAAGCACAGACAGGTCTCTCCATATTTATTCTCCCCTGATTTCGACCTTGCCGTGTTGTCTCCACACTGTCACCGCCCCGAGTCTGAATGCCAGAGCTGTCAATCAAACAGCCTCCTCGCCGCTACCTTCGGGGCTACCTTTGGGGTTACTCTAATGAGGTGCATGTTGGCATTAAGGCACAATAGGCTGCTAGCTAAACTGGGAGAACCGGAGGGACACAAAAAAAAAAAAAGCCAAATTTAGTTCCGCTGTTGGAAAAGAAAATTACTCATACGGCATGTTATATATGGAGAATTTGGACTCCTTTGTTTGAAATGATTCACATCTTGAAATAAAAAAAAATAAAGTATTCATTGACAAAAGGAAAAAGGTGCAGATAAACGTCTACCTGCAATCTGCAGGCAAACATTTACTTCAACTCATCCGTCACTATCCAAAGCTCAATTTGTTGTCATTTTGTCTGCTCTAAGACTGGATTTCTGCTGCCAAGTGTTTTTGGGAGAGACTTGGCATGCATGAGTGTGTTTGTGGCGGCACATCCACAAGCACACGTGAGACAGTGGTGCCAGCTGCTTGCAGTCCAGCCACACAGAGGAACACACTTCCAGGGAATTAGTGGTTAAGACAGATTTAAAAAGGGTGTGCTGTCGTCTTTTTTTCTGATTTCCCCCTCACACATGGCGCACATTCATGCGCACACACACACACACACACACACACACACACACACACACACACCACAGTAAACTGCAACTCAAAAAGGTGGTCGATCAAACATTTAATTTTCCTCCAGTGCTGACAAAGGAGTCTCACCAGTGAACGGAGACAAGCCTTTTTTATCGACTGGCGTCCAGAGGGCCCCAACAGCTATTATAGCAGCAGTGAGTGACTGGCCCAGTCAATGGACTTTTATTAGTGGACTGCTCCCTCAGCCCCACGGCAACACACGCACACGCACACACACACACACACACACACACACACACACGCACACACACAGGGAACGTGAAAGAGGAAGGAGCGGAGTCTCGGGAACTCCATGAAGGAGCAGCGAACCCCCTGAGGGATTTGCGTTGTGTGGGAGCACATTTCTGAGAGCGAGGAATAGATCAATAGGAGGAATAATTAGGCCCTGACACGAGGCTTAGACATCAGAGACACGAAAACGAGCAACATGGACAGGTCTTTGCTCATCTCGCATGCACCCACAAGGAAGATATCTGCCACATTAGTGGAGGATGAACTGTATGTGGCCTCAAAGTCATGTTTATTATGCAGCCCCGAAACAGTAACAAGTGACCTTCGCTCCTATATACAGTGAGCGCGTGTGAATGTGGTGCCAAGGCTTCGGCGACCTTGGTCGTGCCTGCCCGAGGCACATTCACACTGTTCTGGATGAGCTGTGAGGTACTCATCGAGCTTTGCTCTAACAGAGGGAGTAAAAGCCAAGGATGACACCCACATTCATCTCCGAGCATCGCTCAAACGACGTGCCATCATCAGTGATGAAGATTAATCTAAGCAGATTAGGAATGAGGTTCAAACACAAAAGCAGCAAGAACTCTTGAGTTTGAATTAAGGTTCGTGCATTGGGTGCTGTAGAATTAACTCTTTAAAATGTAAATTAGGGTGCGTCTGGATTTACATAAAAAACGGAGAGAATCAGATTTTCACCGATTTGAGGGAAGTATTGTACCCAACCCCAATATGCGGTAACTTTACGTAGCTGGCTACCATCTAGTCAGTTTGAATACCGTTCCTTCGTATTGGCAAGTACTCAAATGTATCTTTGATTTAGTCTGAAAAAAAAGACGTTACTGATAACATTACAAAGGCTCCAATGTATTCAGCAAACAGAGACAGCAAGCACAACTCAACTCTAAACTAAAGCCTCTGCGTGAATGACATTAAACCAAAGTGTCGGTGGTTTCCTGTGAGCAAAGCCAACGTGTTTCAGGTGTGACAGTGTAGCATAATCAATGTTCATGCTCCAAATATATATATAGCACAATGTAATAAAAATAAAGTATTGAGAACTTGTGAGAAGAAATAAAAGGAATCCGGCTTTGACTACATAAATTGTGCAGGCAAAGTGACCGAGGTCTTTGCACATACAAATAATAAGGAAAACAACTAATTAGAAAATGACTAAAACCGGCAGTGATGTGAGCATTTGGAGAAGCACAGACTGCTGAATAGTTGTGAGGCTTCGGCCCATTTAAAGCCTCCCGATCTTTCCCTGTTCAAGACAGACGACCAAAGTCTGACCAATTCTCTCAGTCTGTAGATCTAGAAAATGTCATGCTGTGATTTGAATACACAGAAACAGATTGCCCCATTTCAGACTCAATCTTTGTTCCTTCTGTGCTGCTCTGTGTGCAGAGCAATGACCACACGGCAATGTGTCACTTGTAACTTTTTGGGGGAAAAAAAGAGCATTTCTTGTTATTTTCTTATACTTTACAGTGCAGCATTCACGCTAGTGCTGGAAATTGGAGCATCGTAACAACCTTGTTTTTGATACAATTACAATGAATACATTTACTTTCAGGAGCCATGTATGTTCCTTTAACACATAATCGAATGGGGCAGCAAGGAACAAAATAAACAAGCGCAGAATTCTCTTTAGTTTGAATACGTTGTGACAGTATCCCAGAGCTCAAATGCTCAGTACATGCAGCTGCACACGGGAACTAAAATAACAGCGCTCTTCAAAAAGAATGTGAAGCCATACAACGATAAATAGGGTACTTCAACTAATACGTTCCCATCACACTGTCCCAAACTTAATTATGCAATCAGGAAACATTTGAAATTATTTTATTTGTTCGAGTTGCAAGTTGGGTAATTAAGTTTTCGTGAATGAAACTTGAGAATGTGATAGAATGCATGGCATATCTTGGAAAGAGACAGACTGTGGAATTTGAGAGGCACATTTTGAAGCCTGGACTTTCGCGTTGTGGGTCCGATATTAGATATTATTCAACTTGAGTCATGTTAAGAGTTTTTATGCCGACTTAAGGTGTTCAAAACCTGTAGCTAATTTTCTCTGGTCTCCGTGATTTAGGTGGTTTGTTTGTTTTCAGAAGAAAATTACATGAAGTCCAAATACATGAAATCCTTGTGAGAAATGATAACTTGATTAATTAGCATCGCCAAAATATCACGAAGTCAATGCATTTCATTGCTTCAATTGATTTTGGGGTTAACTGCTAGCTGCTGAATCCCAGTGCAGAAAGCACATGGAAGGCATTTAGCGAAACCTGCTAGTAAGGTTAGAACGAGTCACGTTTACGTTTACACCACAAATAAACTACTCAGAATATGTTCAGATCAACACACATCAGCAGAATCTGAGTGAATCAGAATACACTTGAGCTTTTTTAATAGCAGTTACTGGTTGTTGTGGTTACCGGTTTGTCTCACACATTCAAAGCTTTCGACGAAACTGTGAGGTTGATATGAGAGAATAATCATTTTGAAATTCTTACCCAATATCAAATGTGTATTGCAAAAAAACACTGCTGAAGATGAGAATCCGGCTGGATACCACGCCACGAAGGCAAGGATGAAGATACAGTTCAAGTACAACTTCGTCTTGAAGGTTTGGTTCATTAAAGTTGCATTACTCCACTGATATTATAACAGAAAACCACACAAACTGCTGCACACACAGCCAGGTGCACAAACCTTCTGAGGGGGTCGAGTTTTGTTTGCAACGAGGAGCGAGTGAACAAACTCACTTCCTCCTTTGTGAAATAAACACACTTTCTGTATTTTGTGTGCACCTTCCTGCAAGCAGAGACGTTAGCTGCAACCTTCTGACAGCTTAATCGTGCTGCTCAGAAGTGTCAGGAACACTGACACTTACTGGCATACTTTACTTATCATGCACATTGTGTGTGCCTTATTAACACAGGCAGCATGGGTGCATAAAGCTTATGTCTCATCTTAAAGACGTTGAGCCCACTCCTCTCAACTTGATGTAGAAGATCAATGGTAAAGTTTGTGGTTTAGTTCTCAACAACATGTTTGTGCATTCACATTACTTTGTTCCGATTTCCTGGCTGGTTAAATTTGTGTCAACAGTTAAAACGCACTGTTAAATAGGGGATCAGATTGGCGTCATGTTTTCTGAAAATCACAGGTTTCACAAGAGGGCAAGCACATACAAAGTCGCACACTGTGCCGTTCGTGATGGGTGTCTCTTAAATATACCAGTTTGCAATCTTTTCAAAGCGGACTTGACATTGAAGGCGACTAACGGAGGCAGATCACCATCACGTGGTCGGGCCATCACTTGTGCATTCATACTCAAATTCACAAAGAAGACAATACCTAATTTGCTTTGGACGGGGAGGATATTTAAACACTGAAAAATGCAATGCAGAATCTAATAACTAAACAATTGGTTCTCCTGTTTATTTAACAGACAGTAATGAGGTCTCCTTTGTCATTGTGGTCTCCAAACACAAACATTGACAATGGGAAAAAAAAAAAAAACAATAGAAGCGGTTGATGACCAAGACAATACAAAAGCTGTATGATAGAAAGGCTATACTGAAGCTCCGAGTGTAGCAGCTCAGAGTCCTTTCCTGAACTCGGCCTTGACCACAGGGCTGCTAACATGGACAGTAATGGCCTCTGCAGCTCCGGAGGCAGTGCACACCATCACTAATCGTGAATACCACCTCAGCAGCGCTCTCATTAGGGGACACCAGCGGCTGTGCCTCGCTCCGGAAAGTTGGGGATAATTATTGTGGGTGTGGGGGGGGTTAATCCTCGTGCTTTTGAGACAATTTCCAAAACCCAGATTGGCTTGGCAAATAGACGGGGGACCGTGTGAGCAGAAGGGATTGTGTACGAGTCTGTAAGATGAGGCTCAAAGGAGAATACCGGGAGGAAGCGAGACAGAGGGATGGAAGGAAGATGAAGGCTGGGCTGCAGAAAAGAGAAAGAACGAGTAGATAGAGAGGTGGAAGAATGGAAGCATGGAGGCATCCACCAGATGGAGGGGAGAGAGAAAAAAGAAAGAAAGCCAGGAACAGGAAGAGAGCGCACGTGCCACACATGCACGTGCCAGTATATTTGAAGTTTGTGCATCTGCTTGTGTGTGTGTGTGTGTGTGAGTGTGTGCGCACCAGACGGAGTAAGACCCCCGTCTCTCCCCCTTTATTTGCTGTAAGGATTAAGAGGACAGCTTCAACACATGCACATTCTCCACAACTGTGGGTGTGCGAGAAGAAAAAAAAAAAAAAAAAAAACTCACATGCACACTGCTGCAGAAATGATGCACACAGGTCAAACACCATCATACCAATTCCCTGGGATTGAGTAGCTGCTAATCTCAGCAGGTTCGGGACTGGATTATCCAATTAAAAAACCCTGACCCTTGAAATGACCCGCTCAGCACAGAAGCACATACAACTGCCAGCATGAGAGATAAACGCACCAGAATTGGATTGTTTTTTGGGGGGACGAGGGGGGGGCAGGTAGATATGGCAAAGTAATTGCTTTTCTATACAATCTTGGAGATGTTAATTAGAGCTAAAATTATTGGTTCATTTTATCTAATCAACAATTATCTGCAACTTTATATTACTAAGAATGTTGTTTGATAGGTGGTCAGCCTAAAGACATTTAAATAAAATCAAAAAACACAAATTAAATAAAAGTTTTTCTTTGTTCTATATTATTGAAATGGTTATAATGATTGATGAGCTATAAAAGCGGCTTTTGAAGACTCTTTCACCCATCGTATGACTTTCGCCAAAAGTGGCGATCCTTTCAATTTCAGTCCTGTTTAATTAAAATTTGCGTGAAAACAGAAACAATGCGCTCAGTTAAGTTATTTTGAGACTTGGTCAATTACTAGTTTTCAGAGTAGTTTCTAGAATTTTATATTTTATGATTATAAAATGTAAAACATCCTTTCCGAGACCGTTGCCAGTGATCTTCAGTGTGCAGCATCAGATCCCGTCACATCTGGGTTATGAACTTCAGATTTTAAAGCCGTACATTGCTCTGTGGATGACTTCTGAAGACAAGTCACTGCAAAAGTGGTTACAAATGGAAACTGGTTACATTAGGTTTAAAATCTGTATGTTAAATTAATAAGCAATTCCAACACATACCATCTAATTACCGTGAACCCGGCGCCCCCATGAAAATCCTGAGACATTTAAACACTTGTGTTATTGGTTTGCTTTTTGAGTTTTATTCATTTACACATTTTCTTGTTTGTTATTCTCTTTTGCCTAAGTAGACGGCACCAGTCAACTCCACCTCGCTCATTTGATCAGAGGAAATTGTTTATTTTAATAAACGGAAACCAATTTCAGAGACTTCCAACAGATTGAGTGGAAGGCTGCCTGCTGCATGCCTTCACTCTGCACTGATGTTTGTTTACTGCAGTTGCTTCTCTGCGCCAGAGATTTGTCAGTCAGACACGCACACACATCCTCTTTGCACAAACACAAACTCATGTCTGTGACACATACATACAAATAATATACAAATAATATAATATCTTCTCTGCTGCCACTGAGGGACAACGCTTCGTCTACGAGACCATGTTGTACCCCGCAGAACAAATTCAAATCAGTCTTTTTTATACCAATTGGGGATAATTGATTGCAATTAGTATGTAACATATGCAAAACGCTGGTTCTATTAGCAAAGTATGAAAGTCTTGTTAGGACCAATTTTCTGATCGGACCACATTCTCATCTTCATTTTACTCACCACTCATGCAAATATCAACGGCCGCATGTTTAAAACTCAGCCCACGTATTCAAATTAAAAGCTCACTAGGTAGAGTGCAAACCTCAAAGCAACCCAAAACAATTCACGCGTTTCACTATTCTGCTTCCTATCAAAACAACACTGGACCAAAACGTTCCCTGACAGCAGACTGAAAATAATATGAAGTCAAACTTTTCTCTCCGAGCAAAGAATGCAATAGATTAAAAAACGGTACAGTTGTTATTTTAAAATCAAACGGATGAAACCGTATGCGTCGTGTTTGTGAGCAAGGGGAAAAAGGTAGCAGCCCCTCTGTCAAAGGCCGGTGAAATATGTGCATGTGAGCGTGTGATGCAAGCTGGATGTAACCAGAGACGTTCTTTAGCTCAGAGTGTCATGCCGGCTTCTTGTCACACACCTCTTTGCATCAAAGGCGAGCCAAGAACGGCAGACGCATGATATGAGGGATGAGAGGTAAGCTGCAAAAAAAAAACAGCAAGTGAACAATAAAAACAGACACAACGCTTTTTCTATGATGGATAGCTTAACTTCTTTCTGCGCCTACTTCCAATTTTAGAATGAGACGGCGCAAATTTCATTTCTTGCTTCATCCTCTCAAGGTCAATGTAACTGCAGCGGGACAAATATTCCTTGGTAGGTTTTTGAACAGCGCAAAAATATAAATAAAAAAGCCCCTTTGTATTGAACACAAAAACATAATTGTTGATTAAAGAGCAGCACAAAAAACTTCTGCACTTTCTTTGATGAGGTTCTCCTGTGCCTTTGATTTAGAACCTTTATAAAAAAAATAAAAAAAAAAAATACTGTAGTGAACAAAGCTTGCCGATTGTTTACTGGTCTGGACACAACTGGAGCGTCCGTTCCAAAATGCATAAATCCCTGTGAAGGTCACGCCACTAAGAATGAGTTTCAGCCACCTCGCGTAGCTCAAATAAAAACACACTGGAGGTTTCTCCATTCTTTTTGGGGGAGGCGGGGGGGTCACTGCTTTTAAGAGGGCAGGTTTTTGCCCTGGAGAAAAATGGAGGTAGGTTGAACAAAGCAGCCGGGGAACAAATGAATAGAAGAGCTGAATAATTTAATTTGGAGCACAGAAATGTCATCTCAATTAGACCGTGAGATGAACCCAGCACATCACAGGCGCATCCCGCCGAGTACTATGTAGGGGAATATAGAGGTGACCTCAGTCGACGGAATGGATGAAAAAAAAAATTGGGAGAGAAAAAGACTGAGAGTGCCATCTGCCTCTTGCATTAGTGCATTAGGCACTGCAGACTGGCTTCAAGAGAGCAGTGCTTGAAGATAAAAACAAAACGCACACACTCTTCACTCTCATCCGAGCGCCGCTCACCAGCACATTAATGAACACAGGCACGCGCTCACGTGGCCAGCCCTCCATTAATACGCCTCTATTTGACAGCTCGAAAAACACATTTGCCCCATCGTAGTCGCTCTCCATCCCTCCCCGGCTCAGTATGTTTTAGGCAGAGCGATGAGAGAAGCAACAGGGGATGAAACCTCTGATTAATGCAACTTTCATCCCTTCTCTGATCCCCGATTCCCGCACCTGTCAAAACAGGAGATTTCACAGCCATTTGAGAAAACCTCCACTTTAGGTGCATGAAGGCCACGGCCTACCGGCTCAACCAACATGCAGGCCGGCCCACCAAAAGACATCGGCCGGAGATTAAAGGCTTTGTACAGGAGGAGATGTCAAAACCAGGCCGACGCGTCGAGCCTGTTGAATCACTTTTACTTCGGTAAGACCTCCGGGGCAATTCTTGCTGCATGAAGAAGTATGAACACTTTTATTTTCACCAGTCCACGTCACATTAACGGACCTCAGGAGGTCGTGTGTGCAGAATCCGAGGCTGTGGGTTAGATTAGAGCCAGGTTATGTTGGCTTCTTGGTGAAAAAACTGTGGAATTCACAACCCATCTGGCAAAAGGTCTGGATGAGTAATGTCCCAGCACAAACATTTAGTGAGTGAGCCATGGCCATTAAGCACAAAAAGAACACAATAGTGACGTGAACTATCGTGCTCGTGGTTTAACGGACCAGCGTGGATGAGAGTTACGAATCGGATCACCATTTTAGAAGTGGAGGAAAGGAAATCTTAGTAGTTTTAATGGGTACAGAAGAATGTAGGCTAGGAAAGGCAACAGAAAGGAGTGTATGATTAGATATATAGATCTTAGTTAAGCAACTTGGTTATTGGGATAGCATTCTGAATAAAACCCAGTCACACCTATTTGGAACATGAACTGTGGAACTTGTGTGTAGTGCAACATTCCACAGCAGCATTTTAAACCGATATATAAATATCCCCCCGAGAGCTATCAAATGCATAGATGGATTTTCTCCTACATATATTGTTTAAGATGGCTGCCGTTGGAAATTAAAACCCAATAGAACAGTAAATTGAGTTGCAGTTTTTGTTAGGCGTCTCAGCAGAGATGTGAGAGGAAAACTCATTTATTATTTGTAAATACCCAGAAGTCTTATTCATCTTGCATGCCAAGGATGATACACAGAGTGGTTACATTACTTCTGTTCTCTATGATTTTCCCAGATTATGAGCTGTAGAGGATGTCACATCAAGTGAAAGGTGTTTCTCAGGGGAGGGGTGATGGAGACGAGAGGGGGGTGGGGGGTTATTTCATGTCCAAAACAAGCCCCCAAGCCTCTCCAGATGCCTCATCTGAATAAATGAGTCATTTTAATCAATAAGTAATCTACCCTCTGTGAAGAATACCGAGGCTACACAATCATCCACATCCCATCTCGATTCCATTCTTACATATAAAATGTCTTCACACTCATTAGAGAAATGCAGAGGAAACTGTTTTTATCATGTCAAAGTCTCCCAATATAAAAACAAGATCCAATTATATTAATTTATACTGTTACGGTAGTTTCTCACTGGGAAAAATTCCCAATTAAAAACTTTTTCTACCAAAAAAAAAAAAGAAAATCAAGAAGTCTGACTTGTGTTTGTGTTTTTACATTGATAAATAATCATGGCACTTTCTTTCACAGCTTGCAATATTAGAACAAACGTTTTTGTACTTGAACCTGCTAAATGGAGTTTGGTCATCATTCACTGTGGTTTTCCTACCGACATGCCAGCGTCTTCTGAGCGGGGGGAAGGCCTGTTTAACAATTGCTACACGCAGGCATTTACCACACAGACTGTGGTAAATGCAGAATGTGGAACAAAGAGAATCATTAAAAAGATGTGGAAGTCATCCAGCTTTGTTCTAGTTCTGTCAGGTCCATTAAGTCAAGAACATGCATGACGATAAAATGATTTAGGAAACATTTTATCAGATAGATTGCATCCAGTACGAGTTCAGAATTATCTTTGGCGGTGTGGCTCTGTTCAGGGAGTCCTCCGACCTTTCATGAGCACCATGAAATAGCAGGGAGTCAGAGGACAGCAGCGGCATTAGGGAACGCTCACACCGCTGTTAGGACTGTGTGAGCTGAGCTATTCCCCCACATGAACAGAGCGGCAACGATGACATAGAAGCAAATGCCACGTTATGCGTGACGAGGAGGAGCTGGGGAGGTGGCGGGCGGCAGAGAAGCGAGCCGCAAGCAGGTAGGAGCAGAGCTGAATGTGCTTTAAATAGGGCGCCCTGTTTGAGTGTAGCCAATAGCGAGGGGGGTTCGACCAGCTGGTGCACTAATCCAGATCAGCTGATGCGGCTCAGCTGGAGCAGATCAGCTGATGAGACCGTGTGTTGGCCAATAGCGTAGCAGCGCCTTGACTACCTGGCCTGCCAGAACTGACGCTGTCGCTCAATTTGTGTCCACCTTTTTTTAATTGTATTTTACGATTATTTCCAGATTATTTTTTATGATCAAAGAAGCATCGTGTACGTGAATACATTGATTTAGGTTTTAAATCGCAAAGATTAAAAAAAAAAGTGGAGAGTTAATATACGCCTTGTTTTCTTTCACTGTTTCAATGAAACATAGCACACAATGGCCTCCATTTAGCATCTCCTCATAATGCAGCAGCTCCATGACTTTAAAGCTTTTTCTCATTTCATTCACATTCAGTTTATAAGCTGAAAAGTATTTTTTACTCACTGCCATACAGATATTGCCAACAGCGTTGAAGTGACAGCTGCTGGAGAAACAATGGAAAGAGATGAAGAGAGGAGGAAGAGGAGGACGAGAGGTAAAGACAGACAGGTTGGAAGAGGCGAAGGGATGAGACGTTTCCAACGGTCTGCTCTTTCGTGTCAAATAGCCAACAGGTAGAAAGGTGCAGCTGTTCCAGAAGTAGAACACAGACAACCAATGTGATGGAGTCTTGTGTCAAAATGACAACCGCCGTCTCCTCCACCCTCATCGCTGCTGCTTCTTCCCCCCCCCCCCCCATCTCAAAGAAAGCTCTTTATAGTCATGAATATTTCATTTTCGTACTTCTGCAAAAGAGAAGTGTGCCGTTTGTGCTTCCGCTGCTCTGCATACTAATGAGAAGCTTTTTGTGAACAAGGAATTTTGTGAAATAAATGGATGTGAAAACTGGGGTGAAGGAAGAAGCGGCCGCAGAGCCTCATCAGCAGAATCAAATTTGCTCTGTGTGCCACTGATTGAACAACTTTGCAGCATAACTCACTGAATTGTTGCCCAGAGTGAAAGCCTTTCCTGCCTTGGAGGGATTGAGAGTTTTAGATGAAAACTCACACCTTGTAAAGCTCCAAGGCTGGTTTGAACAGTCTCTGCTCTGATTGGAAGCATGTGTGTGTGTGTGTGTGTGTGTGTGTGTGTGTGTGTGTCATGCACAAGGACACCTTGTGCCTCACTTAAATTCAACATGGGTTTTAACTTTTTTTTTTAAACTTACTTGGGTGGAGTTTGCAGTGAATTGATCATGTGTCAAGATGGATGTGGCCCCATTAGAGAATAAATCCTTCATTAATGCACTTTTTATCTCAAGGATCCATGTCTAGTCACTGTAAACTTTTCTCCCAAGCCCTCATCTTCTTTCAGAGGTATTAAGAGTGTGTTTCATGAAACATCCAAGGACATCCGTGTGTGTGTGTGTGTGTGTGTGTGTGTGTGTGTGTGTGTGTGTGCATGTGTGAATTTGTGTGGGGGCGTGTGCCCAAGGAGAAGACCAGCATGGTACTACTGAGGCCTAAATCTGTCTCAAACTCTTAATTAAACCCTGGCCTTCAGTGGCCCTAACTTATTAAAGAGCCAGAGTATGTGAAACCCACATGCGCGCGCACACACACACACACACACAGCGAGGCCGACACACTCACACACCTCCTTGAAGCTCATAGCGTCCCACCTTTAAGCTACCAATTATTTAATGCATCGCAATATTTCACCTTCTGCTGCTGCTTACTGATCCACCTGCAGAGAATTAAACAATTTCCTGCACTCATTTATCATTTGCTCAAAATATTTAAAAAATGATGTAGGATAATTACTGCATGTTGTTTTACAGAATATTAACAGAATATTGCAAAGCTAGGAAAGTGGAAAAGAAAAACCGTATGCAACAAACTTAACTGTGTAAAAAGAAATTCAATGCTGCCTGAATGCTGGATACTTTCTGCAAAATATATCTTCCTTGTGGCGTAGCAGTGGACACTGCAGCGTCCATCTCTCAGACCTAAATACAAGACATGAGGTTTCCTACCACAGACCAGAAAACACAAAGCCAACACACACGCACAAAGATAATGTTTTACAATTCATCCTGTTTTCCTCTGAAAACGCATACATGTTGGGGCTTTAATTCTTTTTTTTTCATTTGTAGAATTAATTCAGCGGCATTGGACCATCAAAGTAAACGTCGGTTTACACCAGTGAATCAGTCCGCATACATCTGTTGGCGACACCTCTGTCAAACCTCAGTTACGCCTGCAGGCTGTGAGCACGGACCACAAACCAGCATTAAAAAGGAATCATCACAGAGAGGAAGCGATATACACAGTAAAACACTGTCACAGAGTTCAGCTTAAACTTTTACCTTCAACTTCTCTCCTTCTCCGCGTCAATGCTGAACTTTGTTGTCTCCTCATTGACTTCTTTTAATTCTATAACCAGCAAAAGCTCCTCCATCTGGTGGTTGGAGCAACAGCAGGCACTGGTTTTCCTCTTCTTCAGCCTGCTGTGCAAGATGATTTTAACCATTTCTTGAATTATTCCCACCAACCAACATACATCTCGTCATAACACAAGAAAAACACAGATGTCAATCATCAAAGTCTTGATGACTTGAGCTGCTGAACAGAACGGAGGCCTGTTAAAGTTATCTGGAACACCTGTGGGTTCCCTACTACGTCAGTCAAAAGATCTGCTGTGAAACAAGCTCACAGGGACGAACAGACGCAGCATGCCTTTTATACTTGATTATCTTTCGCAATATTCATTACAGATTAAGTATAATGTCATAAAGTTGCGAGGCATATGTTATATTGCATTGGACAGTCCAGTTGTTATTTATTACAATCTATCGGGTGTAACCGGTGAGTCACATGATCGCTGGGCTTTGACTCAGCAACTTACATGTTAAGGATTCTTGTCATTACGGCTGCAAAGTACCTGTGATTTCCTTGCGATGGCGAAAGTTGAATTGATAAACCCACTACTGGTCACAAATAAATAACAACCGTGCTTCTAGGAATAACACAAACCCATTCCAGTATTCACTAAACTTCAGACAGATCTGCTGTGCTGTTGAATTTCCCCTTCTTGATTTCAAATGATTCGCCAGAGAGGGTGTGGGAGACCTTGTCAGAGGCGGGAAAGAGGACGAAGAGACGTGGGATGAGACCATGGGGGGAAACAAATGACAGACCCAACGATGAATCATCTTTGCACCGAGGATGAATTGGCCACTTAGCTCCACGCGTGTTGTGCGATGGGATGTTTGGGTCGCCGTGTCTGTGTGCGTCATGCTAGCGCCGGAGGAGACAGCCGCGTTTGCCCTGTGTGACGAGGCAGTGCAGATTGGTGTGAAGTGCGAAGCCAGTTCAGATCTGCGTGGCAGCACTGTGCATGTCACATCGGATCGGATGGCGCTGAGTAAAAGAGGGAACAGCAGGGCCGTCACAGTTAATAGCCCCTCCGCTCTGCTGATGACGATGGAGGGATTGAGTCCAGCAGAATACACACTCCGAGGTTTGAACCTCATAAAAAATACAAACAGTTGTAAGCAGTGGTGGAAAGTAACCAAATACAGCTGCTCAATTAAAGTACTGAAGCATGCAGCGTTCAGGCAGAAACCAACTTTCACTAAGCTACGTGGTGCCGATAGCAATGTGATGTCAGTCTATCAACAAGATCGCAATATAAATGAGTTATGCGAACGATTATGATCTGCGTTTCTCAGCCGTGATCAATACTTCTCGTGAACGGCCGAATGATGCGGCACTATTTAATTTGCTTCCTTCTTGTAAAGGATGGTTGAGTGGTTCCTGCGTATCGGAGCGTTGAAGCTCCTTTCCTTAGCATTTAGATAAAACAGCTCTTATCCTGGCGGCCACGTTTCACTCCGTTAGGAAACCTTCCGGAGCAAAAAGTACTGTTTCGAAAAGTGCAAAGCTGTGGAATCATGATGCAATTATGTGAAAGCTCACAGCTGTCAATCAAACAGAGCAAAAGAGACTGAGTTGGTTGAGGGAAGAGCGAGATGGAAAAGATGCAAACACTGTTCAAAGAAGCACAATGGAGGAGGATAGATGAGAAGTCGTTGTTGTGCCGACTGTTCAGATATGTGCGGTGGAAGGAAACGCCACGTGAAGGTGTGAAATGAGGCAATGAGCCGTGCTGCGACACAAGCACACGCTGCTGAGAAGAAAACACTGGTGTCGTTGATCACAGTTTGAAAACTCACCAAAGACAATCAGTGAGCTGCAACGCATCGTCTGTGACATAAACTTTTTATAATTGTCTTTCTTGACTAGACTGTATTTAGTACTCTGCCCTCAACCTGGTTGTGTTTGCGGTGTGCTCTTCTTTGCTTCTGCTCCCCCACCCTCCCCCCCTGATTAAAGTTGTAAACGAATGACGGCAGCTCGTGCTAATGAGAAAAGAAAGTTCCGTCCATCATTTGACGACATCACGGCCCCTGCACAGACAGAAGGGAGATTGCGATTTCCTCAGAGGAACCCCGTAGATTTATTCGTCTTCATTTCCCTCCTGCTGGTCTGTGCCGTGTGCCCCGTCTCTCTCTGCTGCATCACCTCTCTGCATCTCTGAAATGAAACCCATCGTGGAAAACCTTCCCGCTGAGTGAGGTTCACAAAAAAAAAAAGGAACCAGCCTGTGTGCATTCCTGAGCAAAGTGGTGGATTCCGCATCAGCGTGGCCGGCTGAGTGCGATGCAGTCATTTACACCCACTTCTCACGCAGGATTACAAACCTGCGTCCAGTTCAACAACGTGAGTGCTTTGAGTGCTCAGAACAGGAGAGAAGCTAAAGATGGGAGGAGTTATTAGTCGGTGGGGACATGAATAGCACTTGTCATTTGTAGCACATGAGTGGTTCCGTCACAACATAACAATAAGTCACGGCGGCTTTGTGCTTCCCACCTTCCCACCAAAACAGGAACGCACACTCAGAGTGTGAATGAGAGAAGGTGCGTGGACACGAAACAATGCCGTCGTTATTCTGATCATGTGTGCAGCTGAGAGATGCAAAAATAAAGTGGTGATTATAAGAGAGAAAAAGAAGCGAACATCTTCACCCCAGGATCAAAGTTTGGCCTCCCTTGTCGAATCCACGCGCAGCGTGAATCCGCACCGAGTTTCATCACGTGTTTAATGAACCACAGCCAGTAAAATAAATCATTCACACACATACCCTTTTAGTATATTTAGGTGCAAATCTGGAGAGGAAGGCCACAGTAATGGAATTTAAGAGGAGCGATATATATATGAAAAGAAATAGTGGGAGCACTAACACCGTCATTTAATATGTGGGCTCTGCATCTGAGAGTGTTGAGTGAGTCACGGAGTTATTACTGCTGTGTTTAAAACCAGCTACCTGCCAAAGTTCAAAGTGCACGACATGTGTGATTGACATAGTGAAAATATTTTTAGAAGTGGGTCACACTTCTGTGATGCAGAATCAGCCACAGACTTTATTCAGATCACCATAATGGCTGAAAAGCAAATTATAATGAGAAACTTTTTGGACATGGTGCACATAGTTTCCCATGGTTCCCATAGTTTCCCAAATTGGTATTAAATGAACAACGCTTCAAGCTCAAAGGTCAGCCGTTTAAACTCCTCCAGCTGTGGGCAAATCTTGAAATGAAGCAAACGTTTCACAGAAAACTCACATAGACACTCACATGCAGCTTAATGAGGGAATACCTACTACTGCTAATATATTGTTTCTATGAAAAATCTCTAAAATACTGACTATAAAAAAAGACAAAATATGCACTGGTTTGGGATACAGGTAGCCGGAAAGTGTTCAAGCATCATTTACAGCCCGTGGGCTCGTATACGGCTGAATTATGGAAATGAGGAGCCGCTGTGTATTTGGGTGATGAAATTCCGGAGACTGCTGCCTCCATGCAGAGCAGGAGGAAAAAGCCTCCTCTGGAGGGACTGAGGACTGGACAAGGCGGGAAAGTCTGAGGGCATCTGGTGGACTGATGCAGAATGGCCGCGCAGGCGGGTACGTGGAGGGTCTTCACACAAAGAAGAACACATTTTGGTCATTAACAACACTAAAAAAGCAGGGACATGAACTCATCTGTGAGCACAGTGGGGATGCACCTGGAGAAAAAAGAACAGCGGCGTCTTAGATGATTTATTCACAGTGCAAGCATATCTTATACTTGTTTTAATATTCTTCTAATTTGAAGAGCTTCCATCGGTGAGGGAGCAGGCTCACTGGTGCCGATGCTGAAGGCCACGTCTGCAGTGGTTTCACCAAACCGACTCTGGGACACGCGAGTTATGCGCCTCTTTCATCGCGTTCCACTTTAAATTATATTATATTATTGCAACCCTTACACCTCATTTCATTATTTTTTGTGGGAGGGAATGAGTGGAAATCAACAATTATAAAGCACATAATAATGTAAGATGTCATTTCTGTAATTATGCTCTGCTAATCAGCCGCGAGCTTGTTTTTTTTTCCATCATTCAGACACCATTGTGTTTCAGGGGAATTCAAAAACATTTCATGAAAATAAGTCTCTTTGATGGGTTGACAGTATGAATTGAATGTCGTTGAATAGTTTTACTTTTCTGCAGTAAGGGAGTCTGATTATGTTTCAGAAGTAAAAGTAATTCAAGTGCTGTTTGGAGTGAGGAAGTATAGTCATTAGTCTGATGAAGAGACATTTTCACAAGGAATAAATAAGCGATGCAAACCTCCCCGTGTGGAACAGCTGACAACTTCTTATGGTTGAAAATCTGCTAGGATTGAAATGACAGCCTCCTCCCACCCCGCTCCTGCTAATGTCCTATAGGCATTGGTCATATTTGAGTCTTATAATTGATTGATAGTGCACTAAGAGCTGCAGAATAATAAATGCAAGAACACATTTGGGCCATCTTTAAGTGTCAAAACTAAGCTGTGTGATCCATCAGATGCCTCCAACCAGAGGGGATGCAGGTTTAACTGGAACATGAACTACTCTCTTTCCAAATCATCCTCTGAATTATAAACCTGTCCTCCAACTCCCCCGGATCTAATTCCTCATAATAATTAAAAAAAAACTAGACTGCTTGGTTTTATTCGAGCCCTTGAAACGCTTCCTTCTCTTCGCTTCTTTACAGATCAAACCACTCCAACAATTATTCGTATCCCATGTGACACTCTGCCAACCTGGGCCATTTACTGTTGTTTAAAAGCCATTTTTAGCACCAAACATGCACTTGTCTCCTACGTCAAATAAGTTCTCTTTCTCAAAGTGACAGTGCCTGCAGGGAACCGTGCTCAGACACATTTGCGTTCGTAGCATTTGAATTAGCCCCTTTGAAGACGGTAATGTGGATGCAAAGTGTCGGGGAAGGGAGAAGTTGGCGCAGGTGAAGGCTTTCATCTGCCGCACGTCTCCGTGTCCTCACTACCGGTCGTGGAGAGCCGCACGCCTTCAAGGGGCCTTTTTCCATTAAGGAGCTCATTCGTTGAGTCATCACTCACGGCGTCCTGAGAAGCCACAGACCAACTTCAAAGCCGCTGCGGGAAACCGCCTCAGCCGGGTTCTATTCCTGGGCCTCGAACTGCTGGCTTGGCACAATACAGAAAACGCACTCAAGCGTTTGCCGCTGTTCTTTCTTTCTGAAATGAGTGAGAAGTCTGTATTTGTCATGGGGGAGGTTCACCTGCCCGCGTGTGTTGCATTTATTTTTTTACGGACACAGCGATTGTGAGAGCTTTGGTAGCAGCTCCGTGCGTCTCTTCTCTCACTACACGTTTAAACAGCTTGTTATTTCTCACAACAGCCCAGAGGAGTGACTGTAATAAATCCGGAATAAAGGCATGCTGTCAGAGTCCCCCCCACACCTCCACCCCCTGGGCTCGCGCAGAGGCGGGGTTATGTCGCCCTCTGGTGGATCCGGGAGAGGTTGGCAGTTGCACGCACCTGTCACTGTTCCCGTAATCTCACACCTGCATCGGATCTACAATCACGGGTATAAGAGGGGGAGCCTGACTACCAGCCGGCGGCGGATCGTTACCTGCGTCACGTGTGGCGGCCCGAGTCAGTGGCACGCTCACTGGAGGGTTGTCGAGTCGAGAGCTGTTTTGTGGTTTTTGTCTCGTGTCAGTCAGCGGCCAGTTGCTCGCCTCCTCTGTTCCATTTGTACCCGTTTGTTTCCTGCACGTTGGAGTATCTCCCGAGCTCCATCTGGTGAAATCTTTACCTGGGATTCACCTTGATCACCTGCGCTCCTCGCGCCCGCTCCTCCCGCTCAGCCACCATTGTGTCACTCAAAAAAACGGGCATTGTTCACTCGCTACCTGACTGCCGTGTCGTTTCGTTCTGCGTTTGGTTTCAGCCTCGTTGCAGCTCTGACGCGTGCAAAGCTTGACAACTCCTTACACAATAATCATTGTCACGTCATGGAGTTTTTCTATATTTTTCTCTTCTGTTCCAGACTTAGTTTGTGTTGGTTTATTCTATGTACATATGCTCTTTAAGTGGCACATCTAAGAGCTGTACTTCTCGACTGCACTGTAGAGGGCATATGAGATGGCAATGACAGCACTACTCTTTGTTCTTTAAGAATTTCTTTAATATTTGCCTTCAGTCCTTGTCTAATGTACTTGTGACTTTGACATGAAGACCAGTTTGAGGTTTAAAATATGGGCGACACGAAATAAAAACCAGATGTGTTCGCATGCTCTATTCAACCAATACCGTAAAGGCAGAAGGGGGTTGAATGAAAACATTTTCTGAGGAACTGCTTTTTATGAAAGCAATCATAAAAGTGCATTGCATCAAAGGAAACGGGGGCAGTGAAAATGAGTTACCCCGCCACCCGACTCCGCCATAAAGCACTTTGGGTTTGCACCACTCAGCGCTACTTTCTCCTCTAAAAAAAGATCTAAATCATCACACCCACTGAGTTACTGCAGAGCTGTTCTGTACCCACAGCAGCACATGTTGGCGTCTGGATGAATATGTGTCACTTGGTGTGTTTAGGTCTGCGCACAAGCATCCAGATTCTGTGTGTATGTTTGCAAAAGTGTCCCTGTTTCTTTCTGCAACACATTCAAAAAGGTCAGCGAATAAACCGCGCTCTCCTGCGTTGTGCTGTTCTCTGTCACATCATGCATCGGCCGGCTGCGCGGGAGAAAACCGAGCTTAAGGAAGGCTGAACTCTCTTGCGTGAGCTGCGAGATTTTAAATCTGCTGCCCCACGCATGTTGCTGCTTGTGGGCCTGCATGCCGCTTTCCTCGTTAACTGCAGGTTGCTCTGTGTGTACTGTGTCACTGCCTCTGAGCTCTGTTTTGAAATGAATTATGCAGATATGCTTTCCCTCTTAGTTCCAACCCAGTGGTAAATGCTAATATGAAATTAGTCCCACTTTATCCTCCTGATCTTTATGTTAATAAACCAGCCCCTGCGACCCGAGCTCTGAATAAATCAAAGTTGTAACATCTCAAGTCGTGTGAGTTGACGGGATACGAGCAACTTTTCTTCTGCTGTTATTTGAAGCGCGTTAGAGCGCTAACATTCCCTTCTTCATCTTTGAAGTAACCACTACAAATACGCACCATGACATTGTGCATTGAACTCTGCCTTTTACTGTGTTTGGTGCTTACTAAAATAACTAGCCAGGAATTTCCAGAAGATGCTGTCCATGCTGTGTAGATGGACTGCAGAGCCGTGTGTGATGGTGACTCAGCTGATGGTGGAGCCACCCAGTTTATCTCCTTACTGGGCCTCGGGGTAAGGACAACACACGCAGCACATTGCAATAAACTCCCACTGTGCCATTTAGATGATGTCATTTGGTCAACAGTAGTTGTGGTTTAATGAAATGTAATCCCACTATTGAAAAGAGAATTACTAAGGGAAGACTTTGAATGGTTTATTGAAAGTAAAAACACCACAGGAGGGGGGGGGGGTAGACAAATAAAAGAGGCATTTAAAAAAAGTGATTAAAAATAAAACTTTTCAAAATGTGTAGCCAAATGGAAGAAACCACTTACGTGTACGCACGAGGTAATCAGGTTACACATGACCGTCCTTGTCCCGGTCCTTGTCCTTGCTGTACTAGACTCCAAATGTCTCTAATGGGTCATAAAAACGTTTCTGGAAGGAGGGGGCTCTACTTATGTGCTTCCTCTGATCAATATGAAATGTTGCAATGATTAAAGAACTTGCACACACACACGCACATCACAACCAATTAAGACGAAAAGTTAAAATGACTAAACCCAAACAGAGTATGTGATTTAAAAACTGCACATATTGGGATTAAGTCAATAAAACGTTGTGTCATGTCCCAACTTGACACGTATGTCCATACACATCCTTCGTTAACAGCAAGTGGGAAATCTCATAAAAAAATGGTCAAAACAATGAAATGTCTGACATTTGATTGAGCCCACCAGCTCCCTCCGACTACAACAGAATCCCTCACACCCAGTAGCTCCCTCACTGAAGGCCGATACACTGGGCAGCAGAACCGGGTGCTCTGGTGTCGACAGGAGTCTACTCTATCAGATGGGAGCTCAGGCTGAGCAAAGTGAGAGAAGATCTTACTTACTGTTCAACCATCAGAAAAGGCCAATACTTAATAATAATAATAACAAAAGGAACAGTTTAATCTCACTCGACACGTGACCCCAACCTACAGAGAGGTTGCTTTGAATCCCCTTCCTCCCCTGTCACTGCAAATTGTTGAGCTTAATGCGATGTAATAATGGTGTTTCTCTGCAGGCGTGAAGGCAGGCGGAAAGGTCTGAGACGTGGAAAGCGGTTTGAACGTAACATTACAAATGCTTTGTTCTTGGAGTTCAATTTTATATCAATTTATTTTTTATGACCAATGTTACAATTTCAGCTTGTTTTCATGGCTTCAAGGGAATGATTTTAATTTGAGTTATTTTTAAACCTCGTTTTGCTTTGTTCCCTCCTAGACTGAGTAAAGTGAAAGGATGCTGTGCCAGATGTGTTCAGCAGGGCTCTCGTGTTGAATCCTTTTTGATGTTTTCCATTCACCGTAAAAAAGGGGGCAGGGAGACCGTGCTTTGAGACGGCAGAAGCCGGCGAGAGCCTAGTTTATTTTTTTTACAGTACAGAGAATAAGAACAAAAGCCTACAATGACACAGAGGAAGGAATAACAATGAGTGCCGTGCCGCAGTGTTGGGTGATTGTTGTGCAGGAGCTGTGTGCGTGTGCTGGTTTGGGATTATTATCAGAGCACGGGTAACATATACTGTATCATTTCCCTAATTACTGATCCGCGCTGTAATTACAATGCAGCAGGGACGCGTTTGACTCTCAGAACCTCCCTCGTTTGAAATCTCCATGCGGCTTCCGTTGTCAATCACAGACAAAATCCCAGAAAACTCCAGAAAAAGCTTTTTTTTCCATCTTTTGAAAATCAAGTCGGCTCCCTGGATTCTCTATACAGCCGTCACTCTTCTCTCTCTTCATCTTTTATCAGCTTTACCTCAACTCACCTGCGCTGAGATGTCTGGAGAGCGGTATCAAAAAATAAGATAAGCATATTTGAAATATGAGAATACGCTTCTGTTAAAAGGACAGAAAACATCAGTTATTGTCTTTTAAAATGGCAATTATCTCGCTGATTTAGACTGTAGAATATATTTTATTCATAATCTTCAAAGAGGATTTAATCATTATGTAAAGTAAATGCGTAGTGTGATGGTCCACTGCAGTTTTTACGGGATAAATTGTAACCTGGGCAGCCAGCATCAACCCCATTCTGGAGAAGCTGTTATGAGGGACATGAGGCTGCTGAGACGATCTGGATAGAATTGCATATACTCTATGTCACTTCACAAGCACTAAACATGCTAAAAGGCATGTTATTTTCAAAAGCATTGCAAACATTTTCTTTTTCATTAACTACTAAATTGGCCTTATATTTTTAAAGGCATGCCAACAACTCGATCACAACGAGGGCCTCCGAGTGCACACTGCTTTTTTGTTAAGGCACGAACACAACCAGTGGAAACTACATTACCACCGGATCATCACTCCTTATCTCAATTCACGAGGTTCATGCAGTGAATGAAAAGTTATGATAAACTATTCAGTCACTAATATTAGCTCATCTGTGCAATGTGCTTACTTTACACGAGAAGGGGAAGCTCAGCGGTTTGAGGATTACCTCAGAGCCAATCTGCTGCGTTCGCTGCCCGGGGGGAGTCTTCTGAGGTTTCAGCAGCTTCTAAAGCTGCCCTACAGATGCCTCAGTTTTCCATCGCACCATTCTGGCACTACTGAGTGCATCCAAAATCTCCCAGATTGCCTGTGAATCCCTTTGTATCACCCAGGAGACGTAAGCGTAGCCCAAATGCAGCTTCATGACAAGTTCATCAGTAATTCTCCTTGCTCATCTGCCTAGGCAGTAAAAGAGACGCATACATTTGTATATTGCTTGCAGAGATTAACTTCAAATAAACCAAAACAGCTTTTGAAATTAAAGTGTATTAAAATAAATCTACCTTTTAGATCACAATGACTAAATTTGTATCCTTTTCCGTGAAATGCAATATGCAACAAAAATGGATCTTCCCTGACTCAGTGTAGTGGTTTGCCTTCCCGAAAAAAGAACCTTTTGTGCATCTAGTGACCGCCAGACAAATTGACGGCAGTAGCCTCTTGTAGCTAGACGTGACCACTGGAGGGCAGCACTTTTTTGCAAAATGTAAATTCTTAGAGCATCTAATACATGGGAATTTGTGAAATGATCTCCATTCATAAAACAACAGCGGATGAGGTGCCCTTGAGCAAGGTACTCAAGAGCCAACTGGTCTAGTGGAGCTGCTCAGTGGTTAAAAGTAGCAGACCTTGACCGTACCTGTGTGTGTAATAAATTCTGTCTCCATGCTTACAAGCATTTAATAAATGTCCAGTTTAATTATTTTTACACCAGTGTCGGGTAAGGACACACACAAAACCAGAAACACACAGGGGGAACGCTTGATAAGTCCTTAACATATTAGATTATCGGGTCTTTCAGCATTACAGCACAAATTAATTTCCTACTTAATCTTATTCAAACCAATGAGCTAAACGTTTACTTTAAAGCAACCATATTTAGAATTCACGGGAACTCTATTCGCAGAAACTGTATATAATATTAATAAGCATGTGTTTGTGTATAATCACCTGAAAATGAGAATCCTACACACATCACCTTTGAAAGTCAAATCAGCGCCCAGAGATATGAGGATGCGTTACAAACGCCAGTGTGATGAATTTAGGAAAACACATAAAGTTGTGGAGGAGTTTTTGTGCTGCCTCCATTATTCAGGTGGAGATGTGTCTGCAACAAGTAACAGTGACATAAGAACAAAAAAAGGAGAGGCTGCAGGGCTTCATAAGAATCCCTACAACCTGCAGCACAATTTACATTTGATCTTCTCAACCTGGCTTCAGTTCGTGAACACAATCGACAGCGCCGAGCGCAGGGGAGCAGGATGCAAGGACGGAGGTGCAGGGCCACCACTCGCACCAACATCGTTTTGTTTGTGTTTTGCTCAAGTCAGTGTAGTACTCTGTGGAGGTATCTCTCAGAGTTGCTCTCCCCTACTCTCCTCAGTCCTGAGCCGGTCCTAGCGGGTCTCTCAGAGGTGCCCGAGCAGCCCTGGCTCTCCGTTAGCACCGACGAGGCCCCCTCTGCGATTCCTCCGGTCCCCGTGGAGGCGTGCCGGCGCGTCTCTGGACCGCTGTGTGCTCCTCCTGCCTCAGAATCACCGTCCTCCCCAGGGCCCTCGCCGATCCTGAACCACATGAATGTTGATGAAAAACAACATGCATGCCACAGAATTGTAAAAAGCCAACGTGACGAATGATCTTAATGTAGTTAGAGTAGCTCGGCTACCTGAGGTGATTGAAAGCGCGTAGCCAGTGTGAGCCCAGCACCTCCCTCCCGTCTGCCCTCACGGCCCTCCTGTGAGTTCCGCCCCTCAGCGCCTTCAGTGCCTGGGCCACTTCAGCCTCGTCTTCGTGGCCCCAAACCAGCTGGGCCCTCTGCTCCGCATCTTCATCCCCCGCTGCTTGGAACAGTCTCTGGAGCTGCCACAGATTCACGTCGCCGAAAATGTTTGCGGAGCCGGCCTTCCTAATCCTACTGCTACTCCTCTTCCTCCTCTCCGACAGTCGCCACAGCGAGGAGGGGCCCGCCACCATGGAGGAAGGAGGCGAGGCGGTCCCGGTATCCATCCGGAGGAACGTGGGGAAAGGTGGCATAAGCTGGCGAGAGGGAAAGAGTTTTCCCTCGTTGTCACGTATTTGCATGTGAAAGACGCTTTAAAATATACAACAGGGTCCAACAAATGTTAGTGCACGAGTGCAGACTGTCACAGCAAAGACAAGCGGTCGCTGCTTTAGGAAGCGCGTGACCGGCGGTGCTTTAAGCCCATTAAACTGCAGATGGCGACTTTATTTTTCTTTACTCAAACATGGTATTTTGAGGGACACTTGCACATAAAGGTATTCGCTGAGTGAGCAGCAGCATATTTGACCTTGAGCTGCAGTAATGGTAAAAAAAGAAGAAGAAAAAAAAAGGTATCTGGTATATAATCCCACTGTTGCCCACATCCCAGTGTGATGTGGTCCTCTTCCACAGTAATGGAAGGGGAATTTAAACAACAACAGTAAGTTGTTGGACAAGTGATTCTACCCATACATTATAACAATTGTGCGAGGCAGCTCTATAAATAAAACAACCTAAACGTGTCAAGTAAATCTAGTTTAGCGGCCATCATGTATGTATGTTTCCACAACAAACTCGTTGGTGCACAGACATCGGCTGGGTCTCTTGCTAAGGCAGAAGACTAAACTGCGAATAATCTTTGAGGGGGGAGGTATGAAATCCGCTTTGAATTAGACTGCGTATTCCCGTCCTGGCTGTGCACGCTGGCTTTCATGACGCTGTGGATATGCAGCAGTAAACAGGAATCCCGTGAGAGTCATGTGAGCAAAACAAAACCACGTCGGCTTACCCAGAAGAAGTGTTCAGCTCCTACAGCGTCTCTGCTCCGCTGCTCCTCTTCAACTAAAACCTGACCGCTTACAGGACACTCGGTGTCCCCTGCAGCCAATTTAATGTCCACGAGCCCCGCGGGTCAAATCAATGTCTGCAGTCGGCCAATCACGGAGCAGAGATCCTACGACCATCCCTGACTGGGTTGGGGAGCAGCTTCAGCCTCGACCAATCACAGGTTCGGTGCGGTGGGGGGGAGGAGGGGGAGCGGGCGCTGGTCTCCGCCTCCTGGCCACGTAGGACATGTTGCTGAAATCCATTGACGTCAATGGCGTTGGCTGGCACAAAAGAGTCCACAAATTATGCGGCAGGGAAGTAACATGTTGGCACGCGCAGCAGAGACACGCCAAAAGGATGACGTAAAACAATCATTGATTCTTTGTTATATTTTGTGTGTTTGCTGGAATAGGGAAAACATTATATTATAATATATGTATAATATAAAGTGAATGTCTTTGCTTTTATTTTTATTGTATTTTGCTTTTGCTTTTTATATTAGATTTGTGTGTCCATTAACTAAAGTAAGTGGATTATGTGTTTTTTTCAGTTGAAGAGACAGTTAGATAGTTAGTTAGTTAATTAATTAACTAATTAATATTTCACACGAAGCATTTGTTCACCACGGGAGGACGGAAGGAGAAAGGTCTCACCCCCTCAGGGTAACAACCCCTCCCCAGGGAAACTACTCCTCCTCGGCCAGAAGAGGAGGAGCAGGCTTTGAATTACAGGCCCCCCCTCCTCCCAACACAGACACAGTTACATTCAGCAGAGGAAACGGAAAAGACGAAAGAGACGGTTTTTCATTTCAAAACCCCGGGGGCTGGATAGAATTTACTTTCCGGATTTAACACCCAAACTTTCCCACTTTTGGCTTGATCGTCAAACCGCCAAAAAACTCGGGTCTTTCACCGCGTCAGTTCCACTTTTTGTCCACCCCCCCCCCCCCAGCTGTTTGCAGCTGGGCAGAAAAGCACCCGCCCTGCTTGGTAAAAAAGGACCGAGAGTGACCGGAGGAGGAGACCGATGGCCCCCCAACCTTCGCAGCCGCAGGTGAGGCAGAACATCCTCAAGTTCCTCCGGAGCTTTTTGGGAGTCCTGCGCATCCTGCAGATAGCGTTCGGAGCCGGGCTTTGGGTCACCATCGCCGCCAACAAATACGAGGGATCCATCCACTTCGTCCTGTTCGTCGCGGTCCTCTTCTGGCTGCTCACCCTCGCGCTGTTCTTCCTCACCCTGCTGGACAAGCAGGACCTCGTCCCGCTGCTGGGCGGCGACCGCTGGTTGTCCACCAACCTGGCGCACGACGTGGCCGCCGCCGCGCTCTACCTGCCGGCCATAGGGGTCATGATCTACAAGACGGATCGCAACTCGTACTGCAACCTGGAGCAGTACAAGCTCCCCTGCCTGTACAAGGTCTACCTGACAGCCGCCGTGTTCTCCTGCCTGTGCTGCCTGGCTTACCTCCTGTCGGCGGTTTATGGAGGGTGCAGGAAGTGTCGGGGGGAGCAGACGGTCGTCTGATGTGGGACTGAAAGGAAAGAGAGGGGAGAGAAGGGGGGGGGGGGGTGCATCCACAGCAAGATGAGGAATAGTTCACTTCACTGTTATTTAACTCCACGGCTACTCTAATTGGCAGGTTTGTGTCTGTCGTCATTCAGTGTCAGTGCTTTCCACTTAAGGTGGTGGAGAGAAACCAGCCGAGGTCACACGCCCTGGAGGGGCGGCCCACCCGAAAGGCCGAACCCGAAACCTGAAGGGTGGTCTGATGGCAACGTCCTCCCGCCTCTCGTAGCAATTTTGTGTAATTTTCCTTGATAAAGAAGCATTATAACATCCCTTTTTTGTGCATATTTAGTCTGTGTTTACAATGCAAAGGCCTTACAGTATTAGTGTCAGTATTACTCAGTAACCGTCAACCCGAAACCCCTCATAGGATATTTCTTTTTACAAGGGATACGTGTTTTATATATTACGATGTTTTAACATGTTCTTTATGACGGACTAAAACACTTGTTGATCCCTTTTGGACCATTTCCGTTTTTATTTTGTCTCAAAACGTTGCAAACCGTTTCATCAGTGCCTTCTTTTGTATTGCTGTATACTCAATAAGGTTATGGTGACAACTCAATGGGTTTGATTGGTGCTACAATGTATATGCTGAACAAAATCTTCCTTATGTATTCATTAAAAAGCAAAACAATAAAGCCCAGTATGTGAGCCTGTGAGATTTCTGTGGTTGTGAGCGTATATATCGATTTAGAAGTGTTAGAAGTAAACAACCTGCTTCTTTAGTTTAAATTTGGGGGAAAAAACTTCATCATTTGAACTGTGCGTTCAAATGGCTTTTTTTTTTTAATTGAACACAGATTTAGACGGACTAGTCACAGACGCCCTCAGAAACCTTTATGTTTCTAGATGAAAGCCTCGGCCACATGAAGTCATCGATCCCTCGACGTGTCTATGTAACCGTGTGAGTGTGTGTGTGTGTGTGTGTGTGTGTGCTACAATCTGGGAAGAGGCTTGTTCTTACCGGAACCATCTGTTGGAGGTGGGCTGACGTTCGGCCAATGAAAATGAAGCCACACAGTGGAAGACGTCTCTTTTATTTCAGTTAACTACCGTTTGGTTGCATGTTTACAGTCAAAACAACAGTTACGCTGATAAATTGTTGTTTATGCTACTTTTGGGGGGGGGTGGGGATTTCCCTTTGCCTCTGTACGCCTCAAGTGAATGCTGTGAGTTTATTCTGAAAAGGAACAATGGAGATTACATGTTTATGCTTTGTCAGATTCACAATCAAGATTCAAAACGAAGGCAACAAAAATGTAGGGATAAGAAAAAAATGACTTAAGACTCCGACAGAATTGTCCTGTCCACATGTCAACATTTGTGGAAACACACTGCTCTTACAGTTGCTTACGGTACACGACTGGAGGCACTGACACTGGGTAGGTGCTTGTGTGGAGTGCCCATTGTGTGATACTTTTTCTGAATGCGCTCTCACTCTGCAAGCGGCCGACCTTCTAATATAAAATACGGCCACATGCACGCTGTTGCCATGGACTGATGTTAAGTCACTGCTGCCATGAAATCAAAAGGTGCCAAAATGGAGAACAAGTATCAAATCAGCAGTCAGAGAGGTAATCATAAATGCATTTTTGGAACTTTTTTTAAAAACCAATTTAAGAAGCATTTCTTCCTCAGTACTTACCTCCCAACATAGTTGTGTACAGAACACGATGTGAGCTGCAGAAGAGCATTAATGCAGATGGCAGTGAAGGCATGAATGGGCACAGTGTTCCACGCCTTGTAGTTTGCCTCCGTCACTCTCTGGGCTGTAGTTTTCTAACATGGTGACTGGGATTACGGATTCCACATCTGTTACCGCAACCTTGGCCCACGCAATACTTTTGAATGGGCACAGTGTTCATGTGCTGCGTGGCGGACAGTGCTGGGAAATGATGAAAGCTATTTATGCTGCCCTGCAAATACCACTGCTTCCTCCACTTTGCCATGTCGTTGAGTTGCCTTCACGGAGGTAATAAGCCAAATTCGTTACATCACTCTGCTGTTGTGAGGAAGAACAACCAATTTGAAAGTGTGTTTTCCCTTTAATTATTCTGCTAATTAAATAATCTAATATGTCTAAGGCCTTAAAACACCTGATAGATCGGTGTTCTTAAACGGCATTTTCAGAATAATGCACACCAGCAAAATAACGTCTGTAGGAAAAGCATGATCTAACGGGGATTCGGATACCTCAAATATTTAAATAAATATTATGCAACTAGCATTTCCGGACAAAGTAACATTTCACATTGGACT
Source organism: Apeltes quadracus (assembly GCA_021346845.1). Taxonomy (NCBI): domain Eukaryota; kingdom Metazoa; phylum Chordata; class Actinopteri; order Perciformes; family Gasterosteidae; genus Apeltes; species Apeltes quadracus. The sequence continues at coordinate 8,500,163 of CM037922.1, forward strand.
ATTTACAATTTGGTTCTGCGCTAAGCTTATTCTTTGTTTCTGCATTTTCCACCAAAACACATTCTGATAGCTTCCTCGTGCTCTTTAAAATCTGTCATGAGGCTGTACAACAGGCAGGAATGTAAAGTTCAATGTGTGTTCCTCTGCTAGTTGTTTACCATAGTAATAATATCAAATAATTACAAACTGTACTGTGCTCTTATGACTTCTTGATGCATCTCAAACATATAATTTGCTCCATTGTCACCTGACCTGCATTTACCAAATCAGCTGTTCAGCTGTTCAATCACAAAGCTGATGCTGAGTATCTTTTTGAAAGCAGCTAAGAAGCAGAAATTCACCTTCAGAATCACTTTAAATGTAATGCCCAGGTCAAAACAATATTTTTTAGCTATACAGGCCAATGGTTTTTTTTGTAGAGTTACAAACATTTGTGTTACACCACGGTTTTGGTTGTTCATGTACACTCCCAATGCAACATACTCCAATAAAAGCTCCTCCACAAAGCGAGTACTGCTCTTTACGTTCATTTCTGATGTCTGCCTAAACCTGGATTACATGGACCACATTTTCACTCCAAATACTTGTTTCTTTAGTGAATCTCTAAAAGTGACTTGCACATTTGTGTCCACAGTGTTCTGAGCTTATGATTTCTGGGTTCTAAAAACAGCAGTAGTAAAATGTTTTACATGACAAGGTCCCCCCCTACAGACGAAAAGGAGGAAAAGCAACAAGTTGTTCAGCTAGTCTTTAAAATACCATATCTGCGTACTTTTACCACCTTAAATGTAAATCTAGGTTTACATATATCTATGGAGGAAACACTGTAGATATATTAATATATAGATGAACGCATGTTCATGGTAGAAAGAGACAATGAAAAGTCAACACGGTGCAGCGTATAGAATGAAGGTCAGGGAACACCCACCCCCCCCGCTGACGTCCCCCGCTGTCATTGGTCAAACCTCAAACGACGTCTACCATTGCGGAATCTCGTTGGTTGCGAAAGCCCGGAAGTGGGGGAGTAGCCAATCCAACGGATAAAAGTAATGTCCCCCCGCCGGTCTGACAGCAAACGAGTGGACCCCTCGTCTTCCCCAGAGCCAGAGTTGTTCATTTACGATCCTCTGCATCCGTTCTGAAACGTTTTATCTTTGCGGCACATTATCATCGATCATGGCCGCCTATAAGTTAGTGTTGATTCGCCACGGAGAGAGCAACTGGAACCAGGAGAATCGGTTCTGCGGCTGGTTCGATGCGGACCTGAGTGAAACCGGAGAGAAGGAGGCAAAGCGAGGTGGACTGGCTCTGAAAGGTGAGGAACAACTAATTCAATCCTGTGCCGTCATCATCATCCTCCTCCTCCGCTGCACTGACTCTGAAAGTCTGTCTTGCACTCAAAAGCTCCGGTTACATAATGACCTTTGCATCAGACCGGACTTCTCTTCCCCCCCCCAACAAACGTGTCAGGACAACGTAAAATGTGCAGACGTGCAGCAGTGATCGTTCCACCAAGCTGCTCCGGTGCAGAGCCATTACTCGGGGCCAAAGACAGGCACAGGGAATGTAGCATTTTTCATTAAAAAAACAACGGTGTTTTGTTATAACAAAATTGCTTAATTATTTCCTCAGAGTTAAATGAACAACGTGCAGCTGCGTTGCTAACGTTATATTGGTCATGTAATAATTAATATAACATTTGATGTAGCATTAAAAAGCGGCGAGAAAGTAATTTGTGTATTAAATAATTATCTAAACAAGTATTGGTTTCATCTTAATTTAACCATGTAACCGCATGTACTTATAGGCTGGGCTTGACTGCAGTGCTTTTTATTTTTTTTAACTGTGCATAGTAATATTTTATAAGTTATTATTTTCTGTCTGCAACAAAACAGTCACAATTTCCAAACGGAAACCGATGCACAAACTTCAGTGTCTCTCACTCTCTGACCCTCGCAGATGCCAACTTTGAGTTTGACATTTGCTACACCTCCGTGCTGAAGCGGGCCACCAGGACCCTGTGGCTGGTGCTGGACAGCATTGACCAGATGTGGGTGCCGGTGCACCGGACCTGGCGGCTTAATGAGCGCCACTACGGAGGCCTGACTGGGCTGAACAAGGCAGAGACGGCAGCCAAGCACGGAGAGGCTCAGGTGAAGATCTGGAGGCGCTCGTTTGATACCCCACCTCCCCCCATGGGCCCAGAGCATGACTACTACAGTATCATCAGCAAGGTAAGATACGGTATCTACAACACGTACACACAACCAAGGCTCTGTTGGCCTCTGAGGAAATAACCGGTATTGCACATATTGACCAAACTATCTGCATAGAGGCATAACAAAGAAAAGACTTGACTTGAACTGATCTCTGCTGCCAGGTCTTTATAACCAACTGTGTCCCAATGAATGAATGAATGAATGAATGAATGAATGAAATCAGCAGAAACCACCCTAGTGTTTGGAGAGGAACTAGTAGATTGAAGCGTTTTTTTTTCTGTCCACAGCATTGTCAAATATCTAAAATGTTTTATACAGTCACAAAGGACGTAGTACACAGTGGAGATGCAGTCCCTAATCTTCTGGCAGCATGTGCCCTGATGTTGTTACTCAATAGTTTGTAGTCGGTGGGTAAATACAGGACTGCTAGGTGTAAGGTCAAAGTTCGGTAAAACGAGAAGTTACGGTCCAGTAGCCTTAGGCTGGCTAGTGGCGGCTGTTGAAGCAAAGCGATCACCAACAAGAAGAGTGTCCAAGCTGATTCTTTCCTTCCTTCAAATGACTTTAATGAATTTAGGCTCCCAAATAAGTGGACAACATCTTGACGGAAAAGCGGGAAAGAAAGTGATCCTGTATCTACTTTGATCGATTATATATATTTAGCAAACTGAGATTGTGCACCCTTCAGGATCGTCGCTATGCAGACCTGACCGCGGACCAGCTTCCATCCTGCGAGAGCTTGAAGGACACCATCGCGCGGGCGCTGCCCTTCTGGAACGAGGAGATCGCCCCACAGATCAAAAAGGGAAAGCGGGTGCTCATCGCTGCCCATGGAAACAGTCTGAGGGGGATTGTCAAGCACCTGGAGGGTGGGTGGCATTATTCGGTTTTTGGTGCAAAAAAAATATAAGGAAATTGATATGCGATTTCGAAAGTATGTTGTCAATGGCATCAAGGTATGTTCAGAATAGTTACAACGGCACATTTCTAACAGAAAAATTCCCTAACTTCTGAGCGGTTCTGTTTGTCCCCTGTAGGCATGACCGATGAAGCCATCATGGAGCTGAACCTGCCGACAGGCATCCCCATCCTGTACGAGCTCGACAAGAACCTGAAGCCCGTCAAGCCGATGCAGTTCCTGGGTGATGAGGAGACCGTACGTAAAGCCATGGAGGCTGTGGCTGCTCAAGGAAAGTCCAAGAAGTAATGGACACGGAAAAGCCCTGTATGTGTATGACCGAGTAGGTTTTGCCCCAACGACTGACCTCAGTTTAGTGTTTGCTTAATCCCAACATGGCTTGTAATGCACAATGAGTACACTGTTGTCGGAGCCAACCTCACTCTTCTTGCACAGTGCGGGGATAGTAGATCGGGGCCACAGCTCTCAAGACGTATTGTGATGCTTTTGTTCTTGTTGCTAAAATGGCACATTATTAAGACCAACCTTTTTTAAAGTTTAGAGTTTGTTTATTGTCACTATGCAACACGGGCTTGTGCAACAAATTGCACTTGGTAGTCCCATTTTGATACATGATAGATTAATAAAAAAGGCAAAACTATCATACTCTTTTTCAAATCTGTCACAAATGCAGTAAAGTTTATGGGAGCCGGTGGCCAACACTGTTTTATAAGTCAGCTTATGTACTGGGCCTTTAAGAGTGGAGAAGGTACAGAGTTCAACCGGAATGGAAAGCTTTGCTGATAAAGGGAGCTGCTTAACCTGGATGTATTGATAAGATACTGTGGCACTGATGGTCGTGAAGAAGTAAATCCCATGTGTGGCCGATCATACAATCTTCATTTTTTTTTTTTTACCGATCAGATATTGTATTATAATTTAAAGTAAAGAGGACTTTGTGAGACCTCTTTTTATTTAAGGGACCACTACTAAAGAGGGAACACTTCATTTCTATAAAACATTTAGAAGCAAGTCAATGGTGCTGTTGTTGCTTCTTCTTTCCCTGGACGTACCATCGGGAGGAACGTAACAGGTGCATTCTATTGATTAAAAGTTTCCACTCTCTTGAGAGCCGGATGGGACGGTAAGATTTTTGCTGTGTCCTTGTATGTTATTGCTGTCTTTTTTTGTCTTTCATTAAGTCCAATTTAAATGGTGCCAAACATTGCATTATTAACAGCATTGCACTGTAGAAGTCTTTCTAGTTTCACAGTTCCGTTGTGAGTCATGACAAGATGAGATTTCTAAATTTAAACATTATTTTTGTTACTCTGTTTTGCTGCAGTTGGTCTGTCTTTGCCTCTTGGCGTCATAGTATTTGTGTCTGCACCTCCTATGCCTAAAGCTTCCCTCACTTCCTAGAGGTGTTTTCAGTGATTACCTAGTATTTCATGTTTATTGACAAATAACTTTGTTGGTTATATGTATCTGAAATCTCTGATCGTAATACATTTAAAAATCAAATGCTGAAGTGTCTCTGTGTCGAGCCGTGCATAAAATACTTTTTACGGGCCGAGCACCGACATAGTTGGAGCGGAGGAGCTGTTGTTCTTCTAATGTCAATTATCGTGACGGAATAATGATAATAATGTGCTTGTAATGCTAGCAAGGTGGAGTCAGACATTGCCATTAAACTAGTTTCATCACGTTTTGCCATGGCAACCAGTCGTTCATCGTTGGCATCAATGCCGCTTTTCAGGGTGTAGAAATGCTGGAAACGTAACCAAACATAACACAATATTTATCTCAGAGCTGCAGTTTGGCTCAACAGTTGTACTTTAACTTACTCCTCCAAGGCAGTTAATTGGATCAACCTCAACTTGGGTCAATACAGTCTAGAGACCTTTGTGATGAATCGTAGTCAAAAGGTTGTTTTTGCGAGCAGCCGTTGCCCCGGCGATGCATTCTTTGCCATGAAAAACAAAGCGTTTTGGGGGGATTTCAACTGCTTGAAACCGAACCAAACATGGCACACACATCAAGTCCTAAATGTAGTTATCTTGTGTGATTTTAAAGCTTCAGAGTGGCAAGTCAGCTTGATAATGCACATTACTAAATTTGGAAGAATCAGTATGTTTGATAGCTGTACCAAATGTAGACAAATAAAAAGTTAATTAGGTTTAAACAGAAAGTCAGCCATTTGGAATATCATCTGAATTTCCAGACATTTTCAAAACGTTGTAATTTAACAAACTATTCCAAGTGAATAAATCAGATCAACTCCAAATTTGTTTAATACAATCTAGAGAACGTGTTTGGCCGTTTTACATGACTCGCTGTAATACATCAAACGGCCATAAAAAGACCATAATCTCTGAGTTAAATATTTGCAAAGAATTACCAAAAATTGGATATCAATAATTCTCAAATTGTGCTGATGACGTTTTTAGTTTTTCAATATTAATAGTGAAAACAAGTAATTCTTGGTCTTGTTGGTATATATATTGGGGCCACAGCTCTCAAGACATGTCCATGTGCATGTTGAATCATCCATATCTGTACAAATATCAGAAGCATTTTCCTTAAGAATGTCTGTACTATTATTCGGTGGGAAGTTAAGTCAGAACATGTTGGTGGAACATGCCTTTAAAATAAAGTGGCGCTTGACTCCATCTCCCATAATGCACTGCGTGCAACGTTGGTCGATTTGCTTATAGGCGCGAGACATTCATATTGCCGAGATGATTTTAACATTGGACTTCTGAGCTTGTTTTTTGTCGCTGTCTGTGGTTGAAGACATATGAACAAGATGAGAAGAACAGAACAGCAAAGAAACACTCTGTAAGAAAATTTACGGACTTTGTTCATACTTTGAGTCTTAAGTTGGGAGCACGTTAGCCAGCTAACGCTAACGTTAGCTAAACACATCACTTCCTCAAACACCGTATTGCTAATATTTATTGTTATTTTGTTAGCCGGGCACTGCGTGTAACCTGTGTGTTCATGTTTACTTTGAAAGCAAACCAAGCATTATTTAAAGACGCTTTGGTAGCTGTCATGCAGCTAAACTTAACACAATGTAAACACTCTTCATGTCAGTCACCTTGCTAGCGTTAGCAAACGGTTATTATTGGTAGCATGAGCGCACTAACATAATGTCTTCTGTTACTTACTACGTGGACATTTGTTCATGATTGAGATATTCAAGCAGGTGACATTACTGTTAGTCATGCTTTCACGGGAAAGGCAACACTAGTTAAATGCGCAAGTGATCGGCAGGAACTGACTAGCAGGCGTCTTCTCGTGGTGGCTGTGACGCTGTCGTTTCTGCAACACTTCTAACTCATTATTAACTCTTATTTGAAAACTGCACTGCTAAATTGCATTGTTGTCGCCATAGTGACGAGGCAGACTTTGGCTATATGTACTTGATCAGTTCCCTTTCTCTGGCTTTCTTGCAGAACACTTTCAGAATACTTTTCCCCCGAGTAATACAGGTGGGTCAACAACCACCCGTAACAACGTACCGTCAAGTGGTGCGGTCTCGTAAAATAGCCTAACGTTTTTAGCAATATTTACACCGATACGCAATTTGTTTTCATGTTGCACTTGGTAACCGACTTGCCTAACGTAAACTTGTGGATGGATGATTTCGTTGTAACACAAATTGTTGTAATATTGTAATTATCATTATTAATGTTTTCTGGTTAGACGAGACGTGTTGCTACAGGACCCTCGATCCAGTCTCCGTTGCTGATCGTGTAGTGATCGTGTAGCTATGAATCTGTGGACTTTAGTAGAGCTTTGTTGTAGAAGTTTGTTTTATCAGTTTTCAAATGTATAAGTAATAGAGATAGATGGATAGATAGATAGCTATCTATCTAAGTGTCGTGGTTTTCTTGCTGTTAAAATTGTATTGTTGTTTTTTTTTGTATTGTAGTTTTATTTATTGACATTCGTTGTTACATTTGCTGCAACTTAATTGAGTGACAATAACAACGTATTATTTGAATGCCTCTTCGATGTTTAAAAGGAAAAATAGAAAGGAGATATCTTATTTCGGTGCACAATCACTGTAAAGACTGGTTCTTTGTTCATTACCTTCATCTTGGAGCAGATTTCAAACCTATTATGGATGAGCACGTAATAGTTGTGACAGCTTATAGTTGAAAGAAGTGGTGCTAAAACAAGGCAACGAGTAGAACTTATGACTGGCAGCATGACAAAGAAAACATCATCCAACTGATGGAGGAGGCACAGCGAAAGCGTCTTGGGCCCTCGGTGTCTGACAGACGCTTGCATGTCAACCTGTTCACACTATAGCATTTTGAGGCCCCGAATATTTTAGGAGACGTAGGATTGTAATCCAAAAGTGTTTTCCTTTTGTTTTAGGGAAGGACCTTGTATTCCAGCAGCGCTCCTGACCCAATTTCTCATCGTTATTGCAGGAGACTCCAATGAAACCGTCTGAGCACCTTAACAGGCTTTCTCACCCACCGCCCAAGACTATGTTGCCACTTCATAGCCCTGAGGTGTGGGACAGACTAGGTCCACCTAGGCACCCTCCTCCACCACAGCACCCTCCTCCACAACAGCACCTTCTTCAACCTATGGGACCAATCCGTTCTCCAGGGTTTGTCCCAAACAGCCCATCTCTCATTGGCTCCCCAGTGAATCGGTCCCACCCTCTGGCAGGGTGCAGATTGACCCCTCAGCAGAACCAACACAATCAACCTCCGCTGTCCCTCTGCTCATCGAGGTCTGATCCAGTCAGCATTACTGAGAGTGGTACTACAGCGCTTCCTCACTTCATGAAGGATTTAAGTAACCACTCCCTGTCGTCCCATATCAGGAGAGCGCAAGGGACTGAATCCAAGGTGACTTTGTCATACTCTGGAAGTAAAAATGTAATGCCACAAAGGCAAGCATCGAGCAAGGTATTTACTTTTACGTTACCTTATTGAAAACAAGATTTGTTGAAACACTGTCTCGATTATGACCTGTACTGCAGAATACCCTTCTAGTGATTGTGAATGGTTGTGTCTTCTCCCACTTACTTGGATAGGATCAATCCAGTGACGTGAAGAGTTCCGTAGATACAGTCGAGCTCCACAGGCCCCCTATGGGCCCATCATTTTACACCAGAAGTATTCAAGGAGTTTACACGCGGCCCACATCGGACTCAGAGCATCGGGGCCACTGGTCCTCTTCGGGCTACCAGCCTTCTCCCAGTACCCAGGCCTCTTACCGAAGTAGTGGTTCCAGTTTACCCGTTTTTCACAATGTTTTATCCCCTAGCCAGGTAAAAGATGTTTTCGATCTTACTTCAACGGATTTTAACTTGTTCATCCCCCAGTTTCAAGGCAGGGTTGTAGGGTTGTGCCATAATGATGTTCACTTGGCGGGAGCATGCCGTGTTTTACCTCAGTTTGATTTTTAAAACAAACATTTGCCATGATGTTAGCTAGTCAGTTTACTGATATGCATTTAACTGATTGTCTATTGTAAACTTGACAGTGTAAAGATTGAATTTGATTATTGACAGTTTATTACAGTTACAGTTTATTTACACATTATTTATTATTATTAATTATTTAACACCTGAGCCAGCTAAAGTGAGCTAACTTGTTGCCTGGTCTGGAATGCACATTGACGTTGTTATTGCCGTCTTTTACTTAAGAAATCTGCCGCTTACAAAGTCACTTTTTCATCTTTCTTTAGGAGCAACATAAACAAACCCCTTCGAGTGAAAACATAATTCCAGGTAATGTTTAAGTACATTTTCTACCTTCAATTTTTTCCCTTTTATTGTTAAAGCTGTGCTTTGGCCTTGTTGGCATTGTCAGGAACATTGGTCAGGTGTGGAGTTGTTAAATGTCATCAACCTGTATGTAATGTGAACTCACGTCATTTAAGATTAAAGATTGGATGTGTGCCGATTTCAACCGCTAGGTCATATCTTCAAAATTGGATTGACATTCTCGGCAACTGATTGTAATTATCCTTTCCAACATTTTGGTCACAGTCCTCTCTAACGCATTCAAATCAATACAGACAAATGGAAGTAATGATTGAGATGAAATGTTTTGCCTGCTATTCATCAGAATTACTTACTACATTCTGATACTTAAAACTCTAAGTCGCTTTATAGCTGGAAACACAAATGTGACCGTAAACTCTTTGCTAGTTACAGAAGCGGTTACTTTTACATGCCACATACTAGTTTGCAGGATAGGGGACATCTGAGCATGTAGACCTAAAAAAAATAATAATCCTTTTTGATGTATTTTCTTTACAGTTGTGGATTTAAATTGCACATCTCAGAAGAGGCACAGAGATTTTCAAAACTTTGACGACAGCCCTAAGAAAATGTGTCTTTTGTCTATGAACTCTGGCCAAGCACAGACACCAAAGGCAACTGTGGGCCGCTCGCTGAGCGCAATGCTGACTCCGCCCTCAAAGACTCATTCATTAGCCTCAAATCTCCTTCTTTGCACAAAACCGTCTTGCGGCCAATCACCGTCCTCGGAACTGTCAACCATGACTAAACCCGCCCAGTCATCATGGGCCTCCTCATCACTCAAACCTTGCATAAAGAAACAGCCAATGATTGGAGCAATCAAAGCCTATTTAAAGTGCACCCAGGATGACATCTTGAAGTTAAGATCCCCTCCAAAAAGTTTGCAGACGGTGGTTCCCCTGGAGGACACGGGTGGCTCCCCTCGTGTTCAGCCAGGCAGCCACCAGTCCCCTCATACTCACGGCAGTACCTCAGGCGTACTAGTCAACGCCGTGAGCAGAGGCGATCACACAGATGAGAGCAGGAAACCAAACGGCAGCGCTCCCAAACATTGCTCAAAAACAAGTACGCTGGAGCGAAATAAAACAGCCCGGCCACGAAGGCCCGTTGCCATCCCGAACGATATACATGAGCTTTTTACTCCTGATCCTTTGATATATGTAGTCAGCTCTGCCCATAAGACCCCAAAGCCCAAAATGGCCGGGGTCAAATCCCCCGCCTCGGAGAACAGCTGTTCGTCCAGCACTGTGACCAACTGTAGTGTTCCGGCGAGTGGATCCTCCAGTCGGAAGACGAGTTCCCACGCGGCAGACACCAAAGTCTTATCCCAGTCGGCGGCTCAGCACGCAAAAGTCGCCGTGCCGACTGTGGCTTTAGAGCGGGTAAAACTTGAACACTTTGGGGCAAGTGTATTCAAAGACTCAAAAAACAGCCCCCACACTCCCTCAGTTAAGAAGCCGAAGGATGAGAATCTAAAACCTCTCCTCCCGAACCATGGGAGACGTGACGAGCTAGAGGCCGGCCCCGCAACCTCCACGTCTCACTGCACTCGTCTTCTACCGCTGGAGAGGCGAGCGAGTGAAGGGCGCGGGAGGCCAGCCATTGAGGAAGATCCCATCGATCTGGACCTGGACCTGGGCCTCAGCTTTGCGGTGGATATAGATCTAACCCAGAGCTCCCAAAGCAGTGAGGAGGAGCAGCTTCTCTCCCTGCAGGAGATGATGTGCGTCAGCAAGCCTCCAGCCACACCAGAGAAGTGGGCTTTCACAAAGCCGGGCACAACCGGACATCCCAGCTGCCCGTCGAAAACTGTAAGTATCGAAATAGCTCGAGAAACACCCAAAGTCACAGAGGTATGCTCGTCATTAAGTGTTGTCGGCCGTGTTTCCCACAGCAGCCGGTGCCAGCCATGAAGTTGGGCATCTACAAGAACAATCTCGACCAGATGCTGGAGGAAATCAACACCAATAAAAGGTGAACCCTGCAGAAAATTTCATCCACCTTAACCTTTTTTTTAATTTTTTTATTTGAGCTTTGGCGACTGCACAGCTGACTTTCTCCACATGGTTTTTAATCTATCAGAGCTAAAGAGATTGAGACACAACTTCTATCTGCGTGTAAAGAGGACCTGCAGAGGATCGCTGAATATGAGGAGGCGGAGGAGAACCGGGAGGAGGGAATCTCCACTGAACAACAGTAAGGAGCACACAGACTCATCAAACCGTGTCACCGACGCGCCGTGCTTTATTAATCTGCAGCATGTGTTATTTCTAGGGAGTTCCTGCAACGCTACTCTTTGATGTCCAACGCAATCAGAGAAGTGCCTCCGGGGGAAGCAGTGTTCAACCTGGAGAGATTTGGTCAGATCTTTGACCAGGAGACGCTGCAGCTCAGACGCTGCATGGTCTACCCACAGGGCACGGCCCAGAAAACGCTTCTTTGGTGAGTTATGTGTGGACAGGCACTCTTAAGGTTCAGGGCGGTTCAGGGCGCACTAACTGAAGACTAGATTGCAATGAAATTTGATATTTGTAGTCCCTAATCTACTTTTGATTACTGCTCAGTGTTGAACCCTTGTGATTTAAATGGGTGTTTCTTTGAGGCCACCCCCGATCTGCTAATTGTGATTTCCTCTAATCTTATACGTCACTACAGGTCCAGTCCCGCCCAATTCAGGTTGCATCTAAATATTGGATTGTTCCAGGAAGCTTACGATTGTCGCTCGCCCTGTCCAACTCAGGTTACCCGTTTCCTGTTCAAGGTAGGCCCCTCACACACATGTAGCATTTCACTAGTGACTTATGTCCAGATGTCTGAGCCTTGGTAGTAATTATTTTTTGATCTGGTCAGATGATGTCAGTCCATAGGGAGAGGCTGGTATGCGAAAAGATACTCCAGGCTCTCTGTGACATCGCCTGCACTGCTGCTTATCAGATAGGTCAGCCTTTTTTGCTATTTCTTATTTATTTTTGTATTTTCCAACTAGTACTTCAAGTACAGTCAGTACTTGCTGACCTGTTTTTATCCTTCTCTACGCTTCCACAGTGAAAAATGAAAGCCAGCAGTTTAGAGTGTGGGTGCCCAGTTTGGCCGATGTGGCGCTGGTTCTGTTGAACATGGGAGTTTCGTTCGTTACTCTTTTCCCTTTTGAGAGCCTGCAGCCTCCCTTCACCGAGGGAGATCTGCTGTAAGTTACATCCCTGCTCTTGAAATTACCTTGTTTTCTAAGTAAGTTGTTCATTTAATGTTTTTTTTTTTTGCTTAGGGAGGACGTTCATATCACAAGTGAGAGTCCCTCCAGAAAGACGGAACCGAGAGCTTTCCCTGAACACAACTGCAACAACGTCTTGAAGGTGAGGCGGAGCAAAACGATAGGTAACCGTTTGGCAAAGACGGCACAGCTTCTCCATCAGTTCTTCACTTCCTGTTTGTTGTTCCCGTCCGCAGTACCTGTCTTACTGCATGGGCCTCTGTCCACGAGTGTACAGCGACAAAGAGCTGCTGCTGCTGCTGACCGTGGTGGGGAAGGTGGGCCTGGACTCGCGGCTCCTTGTCACGTCGAGTACCGAGCTGTACCCTCTGCAGTACAAAATCGTCAACAACGTGAGGGACTGGGACACCATGGTCAGTTCCCCAAATAGGATTTAGTGACCAGGGAAGTGCACTGTGGTGCCACTGTGACGCTGTATGACAATGTATTGATGTATATTTACAGAATTCAGTTTGGCCATGAAAATTAGTTTAAAGGGTTGTAAAATCTTTTAAATCCACCTGGCCAAAAGTGCTCAGCAGTGATTTATTATATTTATTTTTATTACATTTGATATCTCCCATTTCTTTTAAACGTTCTCAGCTGCCACGAATCTGCATGGACCTAACCGATCTGACCGATGACCACCACAACATGTGCCTGCTAGTGCAGCTGCTTCCTGACAACACGCGTGGGAAGTAAGTCTTTTCCCCTTTTTTGTCTGCTCATCTTCATTTTTCACCCACAAGCAGTTTTTTCTTTTATCGTATTGCACGTTAAAAAAAAAATCCACCCGTGTTCATATAGACAACTGCGTCGACATCTGAGCTTGTCCATGATCTCGAAGCTGTTGAACGGAACATGCACTTACAGGCCGAAAGAAAAAGAGTTTCAGGTAACCTCTCTCAGCGTGTAATCCTAACCTATACGATGAATTTTTAGAACTCTGCAGTTGTTATTTACATTTATTCAAATGTGTTTCTCTTATGCTGCCACGCGTAGCTCTGTGATCTGAGGCCCTACCTGCCCCGGATGCAGCCCTCCGCGCTACTCCGAAGCATGCGGAGTCAGAGAAATAAAGACGAGGACGTGGCCACCTTAGACCAACAGGTGAGAATGGCCCTTAACCTTCTTGTCACATGTTTATAATGTGTAAGTAAAATACTTTTTACAGTTACAGAATGTAATCTGAGTGGTAATCTGAATGCAATGACATGTTTCTAATTCAAGTTTCTTTCCATTAAATCTGTCTCAGTCCTACTACCTCTGCTATAGCCTTCTGACTTTGGCAAATGAGGCGTCAAACTATCAGTTCTTCCCAGCTAATCAAAAGGTAGGGCTTAAAATGCATCCCTTTTTCTGGTCTCAAGTTCTCTCTCTGTGTGAAGATGGTGATCTCGATCAGTTTGCGAGACGCGTGTTCATGTGCGTTGCCTTTTTCTCTTGACTCAGACACAGCTGCTGTCTATGTGCTCCGAGCTGGAAACGCACGTTAAGTGTGACATCAGAGAGAGCGAAAAATGTCTTTATCGGAGCAAGGTGAGTTTGATTGTGATCGAGACCCAGATTTAAGAAAACATTTTTCTCTACTATGTTAGCATTCTTCTACATGATAATGGTTAATCATAACATAATCAATCCCTGCTGACTTTGTTTTTAAGATGCGATCATTTAACCCATTCCTTTTAAACTAGGACGCTCTGGGTGCTCTATCAAAGCAGTGTGTTTTACTACGTCTTCTCCGCTCCAGGTGAAGGACCTCGTGGCCAGGATCTACACCAAGTGGCAGATGCTCCTTCAGAGGACCAGGCCTCTCCATGTACAATAGTCTTACACATACTCTTTTTCGAACATTTTATGTGCACAAGGTTCAAGAGTCATCATCCTGATTCTGTTTTCTTCCTGTAGGGCAAGCTGTATGATTATTGGCAGCCTTTGCCTGTTGATACATTGACGAGCAGCCAAGAGGAGCACGAGATGGACAGCAGCGACGATGGAGAGGGGCCACTGTTCGAGGAGGATGAAGAAGAAAGACCCAATGACGCCGAACGGATTTTGATAATTGAGGAAGACAATACAAAGGAGGACACGCATGACACCGGGGACAACATGGCGGCAGAAGAAATGTTGGGAGACGATGCAAAAGAAGAAAGGCATGGAAACCAGGACGACATGACGGCAGAAGAAATGTCGGGGGACGATACAAAGGAGGAAACGCATGACACCGGGGACGACATGACTGCAGAAGAAATGTTGGGGGACGATACAAAGGAGGACACGCATGACACCGGGGACGACATGACGGCAGAAGAAATGTCGGGGGACGATACAAAGGAGACTTGTGACACCGGGGACGACATGAAGGCAGAAGAAATGTCGGGGGACGATACAAAGGAGACTTGTGACACCGGGGACGACATGAAGGCGGAAATGTCGGACAATACAAAGGAGGACACGCATGACACCGGGGACGACATGGTGGCAGAAGAAATGTCGGAGGACGATACAAAGGAGAAGACTCGTGACACCGGAGACGACATGAAGACAGAAGAAATGTCGGGGGACGATACAAAGGAGGAAACGCATGACACCGGGAACGACATGCAGGCAGAAGAAATGTCGGGGGACGATACAAAGGAGGAAACGCGCGTCACCGGGGGCGACATGGTGGCAGAAGAAATGTCGGGATGCGATGCAATGGATAAAACAAACGGGACAGAGAACGACGTGAGGCTAGAAGAGTTGAGCGAAGAGATGGAGCCTGAAGTACAGGAGCAACCAGAGGCTGGAAAGGAGGAGCGTAGTGAGGTGGAGTCTGAAAACCTGTTTGAGACCTGAGAAGCTTCTCACCATAACCAGGTCGCATCATGTGACTTGGTGTCAGAGATTTTATTTATCATTGGCTCTTGGATTATCGTTAAACTCAATTTGCACTATTTTCCTCTCCCCCTCCATCCCTGAACCCCTAAGTTTTATCTTGAGTCCAAATACTATTTGTATATTTATGAATAAAACCATTTTAGAAGAGAGCACAGAGTGTTGCTCACAAAGCAAAATATTGTTTTAATTTTTTATATATATATATATATATAGTGATAAATATGTGTGACTTCTATTTGTAACTGTTTTAACTCCTTTAGTTTTATGTATATATTGCTGCTGAGGAGTGTTGTGTTTAAAGAGAGGGAATCTTTTACATCCTCGCTTTTGTGTGTTCATTTAGAGAATTTAAGTAATTTTTTGCTGTGTAACTGCTAATGGGAAGCTCATGTACAACTTTCTTCTACGAAATAGCCTCGAGTGTGAACATGTGACAGACTGTTCCAAATCTACTCCCCTATGCACCCGTTTTACTGATTTCCTTACAGCAGGGTTTTTTTCCCCAGGTCCGTCTGGTCACAGCTGGAAAGGTACAGGCATTAACCAATGCCAATAAACCTATTGCTGTTCTTCAAATGTGCCAGTAAGCAAGGGTGGTGTGACTGAAACCCAAAGACTTAAATGGAATACGGCCATTTTAATCACACCTGTGCTTGTCTTACTGTGATATACTATTAAAGTAACTGTAAATAGTTTCATGATACACGTAATCTTGTTTTGGATTTATTGTTGTAATTTCACTGTTTTGTTGGATGTGTGCAATTTTTTTGATTCCCTTTTTGGGAGAAATATTTTTTTAATAAATACTTTTTTTATAGCTGTTGCCAAATGGAAGAAAAATAATAATAAAACTCGACAAAATAAACTTGTCAATAATATTTTGCTTTCAGATGTCCACCTATCCCGTTTCTTTTCAACATTTATCAACTTATATCGTCTATGAAGACCACAAAGCACAATCTGTCCTTTTTTATCCGGTGGCGCGGGCGGACACACAACTTGGCACTACCGTATGAAGGAGTGAATGAGTTGGTCATTAAAACAAAATGCCTTCGGGTGACATCCTTACGTTCTCTACACGTGAGCTCAATGTTTAAATGATTTGAAACAAGTCTTTCTTCCACTCCGCCCCACTTTCAATGCGTTGCTAGGCGACGGTAGTCAGGTGACTGTCTGCAGACGGAACATGGCTGATCTGTCAGAAGACCATTGAGGGAAAGGCCAAATTTAGCATAATCGATCTTATTCCCTACGTCGTTTCTGACCACAGTGGACCGTCGTGGGAAGCAGTTGACCAGAGACATTCAAGGTAAGCACGAAAAGCGCTCTCATTGCGGGGAGCCATATATCACCCTGGAAGAGCCTAAGCTAAGGTTGCGGTTGGCTAGCTAACGTTAACTTTGACTTAACGATAGCTGCTAACCAAACAGTCCCGCTTTCTCTTTCGCAACTCCCGTTGAATGTGGAAGCTTGCAAGGGGAAATGGAGTCGAGACGTTTCTTTATAGACGCAACATGTTATCCACCCGCATGTATAACCTTATTTTATTGCCCGCGGCTAATGTGTTGACTACACTAACGTAACATAACGTTAAAAGGAAAGGTAACGCTACGAGTTAACGTTAGCTAACGAGTTATGTGGTATTTCTGTAACTCTTTAAGGTAAATTCCTTCACCTTCGAACACAGACCTCCATGAACAGGAAAGCAGGGCTCGACACGGTGAATGTAACGTGTCATGAGTTCTTTTAACTTATATAATGTGTGTGTGTGTGTGTGTGTGTGTGTGTGTGTGTGTGTGTGTATATATATATATATATATATATATATATATATATACACACACACACACACACACACACACACACACACACACATACATTATAGTATGTTGTGTATATACACACAACATAATCCAGTAGGGTTTTCCATATGCCGTAATGACAATATTCACTAGTATTTGACGTCTACTACGATACCAGCAAAATTGTTTAAAATATACAAGTTACAGCTAGCTGTTGCCATTTAAAGTTAATATAAGTGGTATTGCCTCTAACACGCTTTTATATTTTATAATTCTATTGACCGTTTAAATCAGGAAGAGACATTCTAATCATCAACTGTGTACAAATGAGAGGGGAAAAAAAACGATGTTCAAGCCATGTTGTTGCACAAGACTTCTGCTAAATGTTTTGTTGATTGATCTGATTGCAGATGAGCGGGTTGCCAGAGGGATTAGCAAATGGCCCGAGCAGAAGTGAACCCCTAGGGAAAGATGCTCAGATTTGGGAAAGACCCTGGACTCTTGAAGAGATGCGGCAGAGCAGTGCCGACTGGTCCCTGGCAGCTGACTCCGGAGTAAGTCAGAAACATCCTTCCCAATTTACAAATGCGCCATGTAAATCCATCATCATTTATTCTCAAATAGACTGAAAAAACCCTGCAGAATGCTGCGTAGTAGAGGAGATTGTAAACATGTGTTATACTTGGTAATTAAAAGAAGGCTGCAACTGCCTTCATGTAGTTCTTTTTTTTCTCATTCACAGCTCTTCCTGTTCCTCCAAGACTTCTCCCAGAGAATGCTGTCAAAGACGCATGACATTGAAAAGCAGTTGGACAGTCTGATCCGTGACACCAAAGCCACAGATAGCTGCTTGCACTCTGTCTTTAATGACTTCCTCATGCTGTCCAATACACAGTTTATAGAAAATGTAATTTACCGCCATCTCAGTTTTGCCTGTTTTACTATTACTCTGACAATTCTCTTCTCCATTTGTTTGGGTTGTTTTTTGTACGAAAATGTTGCAGATTATACAATGTAATCCATCTGGGAATATGAAACATCTTTTCACTTTGTGTCCTGTAGAGAGTGTACGATGAAGAGGTTGAAGACACTATTCCCAAGTCTGATGCTTTGGAGAATCAGCCCTGAGCAGGTATAGAAGAATCCTCCTTCCTCATCTTAACATTTGATTCCATGGAGTCTTGGTATTTCGGTATGTAGCACACATTACACACAAGTCTTGCATCGCCCTGTGAAAGGTGAAGACTCGAGAGCAGAAAGAAGCAGAGTTGATCCCTAAGATGCAGGAAGCTGTAAGCCATGGTCTCAGGGTGCTGGAAGTCCGCCTTTGAGCATCTTGACATCAAAGCGGGAAACTCTGATTCAGAGGACGAGGAGGTCACAGACCGAGTGGAGGCCATTCTGGAGCCCAAGGTGTGTTGTGATTCTTGAAGCAGTGCAATCACTGCAGTAATGCATGTTATAATGCATCTTTACTAAATACTTTATTAAAGTGATTTATACTGTGTGTCTGTTTTGTTGTCTTTTAGGATCTTTATGTGGACAGACCACTTCCATATCTGATTGGCTCCCAGGCCTTCATGGAACAAGAGGAGGTTGGACTTGGTGACCTCTCCAGTGATGGTAATATTCTTATGAAGGATTTTTCAGGCACTCCTATAGTATACTGTTTATTTTCCCTCATGCATTTGTATGATTCTCTTTCTAGAAATGTCAGTTGACAGTGACCGAGACAGCGTAATTGAGAGCGAAGATGGCAAAGGATCAGTTGTAAGACCTTTTTTAGTTCTTTCATAGTGCTATTCAAGGTTACCCTTTTCACATATTGCACCATCAAAGGAAACTTCAATGTATGCATTTATTTATTCAACAGCATTCAGATGATGACTTTAATCAGGAGGACGAAGGTCACAAAAGTATTCGGAAGGTACGGTTGACTGGCTGCCCGCTAAAACACATCGAAGATTACAGTCAATGTGAACAACTTAATCATTTTGGATTCTCTTCCTACATTCACTTAGAAGTCATCCATGTTGAGTTATGAGGAAGATGATGATGAAGAAGATGAGGATTCTGACATATTTGCCGAGTCAGACAGGGATGATGATGATGATGATGATGAAGACGACGACGAAAGCACAAAGGTTTGCTTGTTTTGACTTTGCTTGAATACTGACAAGATATGTTTTGTTATTTCTGTCAGAAATAATTCATATAAGATCTTCAGTTTCTCAGGGACATCGTTAATCTGTTTCTTCTTCTTTTTTTCTGGTGTTGCATCATATTCAGAACACTGGCACGTCGTCTTTTGCTGATGAGTTGGCAGCCCGGATCAAAGGGGAACCAGTAAGCAAACCAGAGGGAGATCGCACTTGTAAGTCACCGTCTATATTACCCACCTGGCAGTACATCATCTCCCTTTTGGTTACTTCCACTTGTGAACTTCATTTTCACATTTATTTCGAGGAAAACCCCAGCATTAAGTAATGTCATGTTTGCATGTGCATGCTCATGGTTTTGTGTATCTACCATGTCATGTCTTTTAAAGCATTTTCATCCAAGAAGAAAAGTAAAAGCAGGAAAGAACCAAAGCCTGCAAAGCCACAGGGTAGGACTTTCATTCACCATCAGAACAATGATTTCTGCATTTGTTATTTACACAGCACATTGTTCTTAGTATGATCCTCAATACTGTTTGTGTACCTTTTGTAACAGTGGTTGACGATGACAGTGATGACATGTTTAAGCCGCCGAAGATGGATGATGATGACTTCTCCCCATTTGGAGGGAAAGGTGGCCTCTTCAGCGGTGGGAAAGGCCTGTTTGACGACGACGAGGAGGTATATTAAACTTGGCGATTTTCTGAGCTCACGCTTATTCATTGCCATTTACTCTACGATTTGATATATGCTGTATTGTGTTGTGTCATTCAGGGTGATCTTTTCTCCGAGGCTCCAAAACCGTCTACGTCCGAAGACATAAAGGTTCTGAATGAAAGCGTGAGAAGCTCATCTCAAACTACAGGTAAAACCCAGAGGAAGATTTGTACAAACCTATAGAAGAAAACAATAAAACTTGACTTGCAGATTAAAACAGACCTTTTCTTTTCCATTCAAGAATCTGGGAAGAAGATTCCAGCAGGGGGCATTTCAAAATTCCCAGGTAGAAGCATTAACTCGTATCACTGCCAAAATCAAGCCTTTGTCAGCTTTGTCGTGCTCAACCGGAACGCCTCCTTCTTCCTCCACAGACGACAGCCTGTTCCGTTCAGGGGGCGACTCCGACTCCATGAAGAGCAAGAGCAAGGAGAACGCGACGCGAGTTCCTAAGACCAACGCTGCCTCTACTCCGGCTCCTGCGGGGGCTGCTTTTGGTGAAGGAGCAGGTGGCCTGTTTGATGATGAGGACGACGAGGAGGATGACTTCTTCAGCGGTAAAAGCCTGATGAAATCTGACTCCGGTAAGTGCGCTAGCGAGTTGTCCCCGTCGGTGCTGTCGTCCGGGTTCTGGTGGGATTCTCACTCTCAATCCCCCCTCCGCACACCTCCTCCTCTTGTTCAGCTGGACACAAGACACCGAAAAAAGCCATTGATCTTTTCGACGATGACGATGGTGACATATTCGGTGAGAAGCACGTTGCTCCGACGCCGGCACAGAGCCAGAAGGAGTTAGTGGAAGAGCAGGTTAAACCCCCTGAGAAAAAGGTAAAGATCAACAACAAGAAGTGTTTCCATTTGGTTGAACATAATCACAGTTTAATGAATCACACATTGTTTGGTGGATCTAAATGATGTTTTTATGGAGTGAAAGAGTTCATATGTTCATGGTTCATTGTTATGTTTAGATGCCAGCGGGCGCCATCTCTATGTTTGGACCCGGGACTCAATGCTTGCTCAATGAGGGCCTGAAGAAATATCAGCCGTCTACCAGCAAAGCATCTGAGAAATCTATGGAGGTCAGAATACTGTTTAACAATATACTCTGGTGCTATCACAAGGATTATGCCCCTTTTTTAAGGATAAAACATGTTTTCACTGCCTCTTGATACACCATGGCCGACCCTGTATTTTTATTTTAGTTCTACAGAGGGTTAACATTTTGTTTTAAGGTCCTTTCTACATTGACTCACAAGGAAATTTATCTGGCACGGCTGCCATTAAATGAACAGCGCTAGTTGAGGTCCGTATATTCATGTGTGCACTTTGTGCCATATTCAAGAGCAGTCTGAGGAAAGGCCACATTTGATTTAGTGAACCTCTGGCCCTTAGTGTTGTTGATATAGTTCTGTCTGTTTTCCTCAGCCGTTTCTTTCATGACTAAACCTTGTATTTGTAGAAAGAACGTTACGATTTAGAAAACTATTCATATTAAATGTTCATCTTCATGTTATGCTTAAAAGAATGGACCGGCTCCAGATCATGCTGAGGCTGCTGTGAAGCAGACCCAGAAGCCCCAGATGAGAGGCCTCTTCTCTGATGATGAAGACACACAGGTACGACTCACTTTAATCTCTTTATTTCACTAGAAAAGAAGTGATTTTACATTTAATTGCACTATATGTGTATTTTCCGTCCATAGGGATCTCGCATTAAGAGCCAGTCCAAGCCTGAGCCTACAAGCCAGGGAAAAGCCAGCAAGGCCCCTTTGTCATTATTTGATGACGAGGAAGAAGAGGTGAGAATAATAAACTGATTACTTCCACGCTTGGGAAAAACTTAATTAACTTCCGCTTTTGATGCAAGTGTATTACAATAATTTGGTTCTTCACACCTCGCAGGACCTGTTTGCATCCGCAACAAAGTCCAAAGCAAAACCTCCTCAGACAAAAGCCTCCACACCGCAACCCAGTAGAGCTGTGTCCAGCTCCCTCTTCAGTGATGATGAGGTAAAGGGCTACACAAACTCCTCGTACCAGTATGTAACAGCGCCTATAACGTGGTACATCATTATTCTTGAACATTTGAATGACAGGACCAGTGGGGGAGTTCTCTAAATAGTGAGGGGAAGCCAGAAGTAAAGGCAGGAGGGATGAAGGCCAGCGTCAGCGCTCCCTCCGGTCTCACCGCTGCCAAAATCTCTCACCAAAGCAGCCTCTTTGATAATGATGACGAGGACGACCTGTTTGCTCCAACGACAACGTCAAGGTATGTAAACATGTCAGGATAAATGTGGCAAAAGCAAACCATTTTTTTTTTTTTTTTTTTTTTTTTTTACAATTGTATTAACATCCCTTCAGCCCCAGTGTGTGTGTGTGTGTGTGTGTGTGTGTGCGCATATATATATATATATATATATAATTTTTTTTTTTTCACTGTATTGCTCAGAATTCTTACCCATCCTCTCATTGTGTCGCTCTTCACACAGCCAGCGGAAACCTCAGCGGGTCGCTCTGTTGTTTGAAGATGAGGGTGACGACGATGCAGATACAGAATCCCTCTCTGGCATCAAACCTGCTCTCAACACAAACAACGCAGCGGCTAAAGTGAGCGCGCTAACCCCTTTTTTGTTTTTGGAATTTGGGTGTAAGGGCTGAAATAATTGGCTCATTCACTAGCGCACCAACAAGATCCTTCAATTAAACCGAAAACGTGATGGAATTAACATACAGTATCTGTATTCTTCAGACACCGGTTGCGGCCTCTCACTCGTCCTCCCTGTTGGAGGAGTCAAAGGAGATGGACGTTTCTAAGACATTAGCCCAAGAGAAGCCTTCAGCGCTCCCATCGGCGCCCTCGCCACAGTTCGGCGAAAGTAAGAAGAAGCCTGCCGGGGCGGTCAGTCTTTTCGGAGGCATTGACGTTCTGGCCAGCAAGCAGACGAAGACCCCGCTGGATGAAGTTGACAATAGTGGCGGCCTCCTTTCTAAAGACGGCCCACCGCCCAATGTCAAGAAGGAAGAGAAAGTCAAAACAAACGCCGTTAGTCTGTTCGATGATGAAGAGGAAGATGAATCCGATTGGAATGAGCCCATATTCACACCAAGTAAACCCGCATCGAGCAGCACTCAAAAGGTTTGCCTTTAGCACAAACCAATGTTTTAGCTGCACTGGTGTGCGTTTTTGTCTGCGGGGAAGGCGTAAAACGTGTATTTTCTTCTCAGCTCGCAGAGGATCGGCCACCGACGACCAGCACAGGCGTGTTTCAGGATGAGGAGCTGCTGTTTAGTCAGATGCAGCAGAAGGACAACGACCCGGATGTTGATCTGTTTGCCCCGTCGGGGAAAGCGGAGGTCAGGATGTCAGATATTCTTATCCGTTTGTGATGTTCAGCTCGACTGGATACTTGTTGTTAATTCAATGTTTACTTTGCTGTGCTGTTAGAATTGAATAAGATACCTTTTTGTGCACAAAGACCAGAAGCAGATGTCTTTTACACAATGCTAACAATACATGACTGTTTACTTTTCAGAGCTCAAAGGTCAGCTCCGAGAAGCCAGCGACGACAAGTCTGTTCGCAGAAGATGATGAGGACGACCTATTCAGCTCCGTCAAGACAAAGGCTCCTCCTCTGGTAGCAATTTGATTTGTTTGTAGCAATTCAAATTATGCTAGATTCCTGCGTCCCTGGCATTGCATATTATATCCGGCTACGTGAATTACCATCGACCCGAACCTCACAATTTACATGATCGGCAGGACTTTCAATACTCATTAATGTTTGTTGTCAGAAAGTAGCGGAGAAGCCCAGTAAACCTGATGACCAAGCGCCGCTAGCAAGTCCCCAAGCTGTAACGGAGATTCAGGTGAGTCTACTGTAAGCGAATACTCAGAATTACGTTTTCTTTGAGCGATAAAAACGTTCGCTTATTTGTCCATGCCGTTTAAATTTACAGTTTATTTGTTACGTGTTTTTCTTTTTAAAACTTTTTAATGAAACTCAAGAAATGCCTTCAATGGATTCAATTCAGAAACTGCTGTAATCTCACCACACAGAAACCTGCACCAAACCCTGTAAAACCTAAAGATTCCTCATCACGGATTGGGAAACTTCAAGTAATATTTTGGGTTTTTCTTTAATCAAAAAGCTCCATTCCTGAACTTTCACTCTGATTCCTTGTGAGAAAAGTGTCTTCTTTTTTCTCTTACACAATTTCACTTTGATGGTGTCTTCTTTTGGCGCTTTTTCATGTTCAAACGTAAAAGCTTGGCTATAATACATCATTATCTTTTTTTGATTCAAACTGGAAGATTGTGCATTTTCTTTCAGTCTTACCAGTTTCTTTTTGGATTGCCATCTAGTCTTCTTGTTTCCTTTCATTTTTTCTTATTCTTCAAACCAATGTGTTAAACTAAAAAGTTCACCAATATTAGTTGGATGGAAAGTCTGTCTAAATAGTTGGTTACTGTTAAGGGTCCATGGTGTCTCTTCTGCCGTGAAAAAATTACTGTGTTGATTTGTCTGATCTTGTCATTCAGGCGAATCTGATGATCAACCCTGCCGCGTTGCTCCCTGGTGCTTCCCCCGGTACGTCAGCCTCTGTACTCCCTGCCATGGCTCCTAGTTCCCCCTCTGAGGTTTCCCCCTCCAGCCTGAGCCCCAGCCCTGCCACAACTCCCACAGGAGCCCAAACGCACCGCGAGGGAGGGTTGACTTTCAACAACCCTGCTCGGGTTACAACGTTGCAGAGCGCGCACAAGGTGGGTTATTAATCCCTTGAGAAGGAAATCTTTCAGTTTGTTCGCTTGTATATTGATATTTCACGCTCAAATCCTCTGTCCTGCAGAGTCGCGCCAAAGGTTCTGTTCAAAGGAGACCCCAGTCCAGAGCTGCGAGGCAGCAAGCAGCCCAAAGATCTTTGCTGGATAAAGGAGTGGCCGAGGGAGGAGACGTTCCTGGGCCCAATCCGAGCCAGTCTGCTTCAGCCTTCCCTCCGCCAGAAAAATCCAGCCAGACACGGGCCACTCCGATATTACCGAGCTCGGCTGAACCTGCACTCCCGCCCGCCTCGTCGCCTTTGCAGTCATCCCTCTCCGAGGTCTCCTCCACGGCGCCTGTACCGAAGCTGCCCGTAGCCACCAACAGTGGGAAAAAAGACCGCAGCAGTACCAAAGTGCTTCTGTCTCCTGATGAGGAGGACATTTTTGCCTCCGTCAGTCTGTTTGGGGCGACTTCAGTGACTAACGCACCCTCCGCCAAGACTACACAGCCTCAGGCCAGTAGCGGGGTGGGAGTGAAGACAGACGGAGACAAAAGCACTCTGTCCTCCGTTTTTGATGCCAACACGAGTGACCTTTTCCAAAAGGTCAAACCGAGGTCAGCGACAAAGAAAGCCATGGCCTCATCCTTTTTGGAGGAAGAGGACGACGACGATGAGGACATCTTTGGAGTGAGCAACAGCTCCGCTCACACCTCCACGAGTAGTAAAGGAATCAAAAGCAGCAGTAGTTTTTCAAAGCAGGACATCTTCCAGGTATCTTTTTAATTTTGGTAATACTGTCTAGATTTTCTTTGTCATCACAATAATATCTGGAGCTTGAGTCTGAAATATGTTTCATGTCTTTCATATTTGCCAAATTGCTGTTCTCAGGATGAAGTTTCCACTGTGCCTAAAGTTCTCAAGAAGCACAAAGAGAAGACCCTTGATGCCAGCTTGTTCGATGACAACATAGACATTTTCGCTGATCTGACGGACACTTTGATACCAAAACAGAAGTCCAAGACAAAAGTAGAGACCAAGTCAATATTTGATGATGACATGGGTAAGCATGCAGACATTTTATTAAGCAATTTTGTTCTCTATCTTTTGAAATCTGTACGTTTAACCGGATGTTTTGTCCATGTCTTTTGTTCTCTACAGATGACATCTTTTCACCAAGCACAGTAAAACCAGTCACGAAGGCTCCCCAAAAATCAAAGAAAACCCCACCCCCTCAGGAGACCAGTACGGCTGCGGCTTCAAGCAACACATTTGATGATCCACTTAACGCTCTCGGTGGGAACTGAACTGTTGTTTCTGATACGCAAGATTTTTACAATTATGGGTTAATTTCTTTTGCCATTTGGATTGCTGTAAGATTGGAGATCGGATACACTGTTGATAGAGTATTTATTAATTTCAAATCTTATAAATACTGGGGATTTTTTTGCCAGATATAGATTTTCAAATGCAAATTACTACAAGCGTCTTCTGAGCACTTCCAAAATCATCTCAGTTCAGTTCATATTATATAACAGTTATAATGTACTGTTCATCTTTATAATACATATTAGCACTTTATCAGCAAAGGCTACCATATGCTTTGCCTGCAGAAATTAACAGTAATTTGTTTTGAAATATCTATCATTTTGCTTTTCCATGTTGAGATTATATATCTTTGGATTTGTATCATATAGTTAAAAGAAATTAGTGTTTACTTACTGTGTTAGGCATTTCGAAAGAAAAAGAAATTCCCCAATTTCTTAACTTTGGCTGTGATGAAAAAGGAAATTAATTTTTAATAACTAAAAAGAAATATTTTATATCTGAAATGAGTGTGATTATTTCCCAGTAATTTGTCTTCATTTGTGTTGTTTCTTTCTGGACAAATTGTTGTTCAGTGTGTGATTGCGGCGGGGAGCCCACTCTAGATTAACTTGAATATTATATTTGTAATTTTTACACTATTTCTGTATAATTTTTGGAACATTGAAATTATGAGGTCAATGTTAAAAAAGGAATAAAAATAAATGAGTTTATTAACATTTAAAGGGACATAGACCGACAATCATTCTCGGCCAAAGATGTATTAGCCAATGTACAGCGAGTCCTTCGAATGGTGTTTTTTTTAGACCGTGATAATTACCAACTATAACGACTACATTAATAGAAGAAAAAAACATTCTGATCATTTTATTCCAGATTCAAGAGGATGTGAAACTCCGCCTTTGACCCACCGTTTTAACGATCTGATCATTTCCTGTTTCGCCCACTACCCCGTCTGCGGTGCCAGTTGGTTCCTTTGTCTGTCAATCAAATTAAATCACAAAGGTGTTGTTCAACCGCTTTCGACAGGTACGATGGTGTCGCCCACCAGCGGACCACGGCCACCGATGGCGGTCGACAGTCTTCTCTTCGTTTGCGGCATTTAGGGATTTAGGGTCACCGGGATGAAGGGCTGCCCGTCACGGTCGAGAGTTAACCTTACACTGGACCGAAGCGGACTGATGTAGCCTAGCACCCTGCTAGCTCACCACTGAGAGGTTAGCCATTGTTTGACTTGTTGGCTAACATGGCAACCGAAGCTAACATTAGCGGCGTTAGATAGCCGGTTTTTACGACCGTGTTATTGGGAGAAGGCAGCTACTGGTGAGCTGCATTTGATCATAACATACTGACGTTAAACAGGAATTTACACTACAGCTTAAAAACAAGTGTTTTATAAATACGAGTTGTGTCACTTTTCTTTTCGAACGTTAGCTGCTGGAATTGTGTTTGCGCGAGTTGCCAACCCCGTTTAGTTCTCATTTATTTGACTTCTGACGTCACCGTGCTGCTGTGGTCAACTACCCTCAGTTAACGTTTAATCTGCATAACGTTACATCGTCGCCCGTCACATGACAACCTAAGCGGGTTTTTTTCCCTTCACACGATGACCCCCGTCGACATCCATTGAGTCTCTACGTGGATACACGCCGGGCCGGGTGTGCAAATATTATTGAGCCGTCGTTAAGTGTTATTCACCTGTGGGCTTAACCGCCTACGTAAGATCCTGTACGGCCACAGCAACGTCCCCAGCGTAGTGGACATGTCTCCATGTCCAGGGTCCGTGTGATCAGTGCTCTGGACCCCAGCGTGTGTTCCATTGACGCGCCACACACAAAGGGACAATGTATCATTCTGGCTTCAAGGGAAAAATAATATGAAAATGTCATTCTGAATGTTTCTGCTGCTAATGGACCTGTAGAAGGGCATGCACACTTATGCCAAAGTGTCCCACTATGTTTGACTTAACATTTCAGGAGAACCATCCATTATCCATCTTAAACAAAAGCATGGTTAACCTGCCCTTCATGCAGATGGCATGTTGCAAGATGTTGAGTCAAGTGACACCAGATGTAATCAGCCAGAGGCTGCGATCCGGCACAGGACACTTCATACCGTGGCTTATGTAGCACACCTGATCCCCTTGTATTTTGGCCAGTGACTTAACTGCTCCACTAAATATTTCAAGAGAGGGCTGCACACGTCTGCTGCCACTGATGGTCTTTTGTTCCAAAATATTTGCACGGTTTCAGTCACGCTGTCAGTTTTTATTCCATACCACTGGTTTACCATATCAAGTGCAATCCTCTTATGTTATTCATAATGTGAACATCCCTCAGCTTCACATATATTGCTTTAGTTTGTCCACCAAAATGGAACGAAAAAATGTATTGTGACTGGTGATCGAAAAGACAGGAATGTTTTAACTAATCAGAAATTAAAGTTGTAAATCGTGATGATCCTACCCTTTTGTTTCTACTCCCAGCTGTGGTCATCCTGCAGTATGTGTGACGGTTGGGAGGCTAGAGAGCAGTGCTTGTCCCTCTCTCCTTCATCTTGGGCCGGCCGTCCCATTTAAGCACATCCCCGAAGTCCCTCGCCCGACCTTACAGGATGACCGACAGGAAGAAGCCGCCTTTCTTTAATGATGACAGCGTGGGAGCTTTGCACCATAAGCTCCCGTTCTATGACACGATGGAGCTCTTCATAGAAACCCTGACAGGGACCTGTTTTGAGCTGCGAGTGTTGCCCTTTGAGGCTGTCATTTCAGTCAAGGCAAAGATCCAGAGGCTAGAAGGTACAAAGCACACATGTGTATACTTTGCATGCTTTAGTTTGCTGTTGAGGAATAGTGTCCCAACTGAATAAGTGATTGAGCGACCAAGATGTATACATTTTTGATAGACAGGGTTTATGAGTCATTAGTTTATGTATAACTGCACAACTGTATCTACTAAAAGTTTGATATCGTTTGTGGTGTGGACTTAATTGGTAGGCATGCGGAATCAGAGCTGCTTACCTGCCCCTTTTTAAATGTAAAAAAATAAGGAGGAAACTCCTTTTCAACCTCCAGCTTCCTCTGATTTAAGTATCTGTCCTCTTTTTTTTCATTCATTTTGACCTTGGCTGCCCTCTGTAGTTGCGTTTTCTTTCTGTACATCAATATTTTTCATCATATCTTCTTTAGATAGAGAAAACATTTCGGCAATGAAAACAACACTTCGCCTTCTCTGACACTGGCTCTCCTCCAGCGCCGGGGCAGCGAGTTCACCGTGTGAGCACAGAGAGCTTCTTCACAATGAATACACATTAAATATTATTTAGGCTGTCAACCAGAGTATTTTAATTTATTTGGGGATTTAATTTGCTCTGAAATAAGACTGGATGCAGAGATGCAGTACCAGTCAAACGATTGGACACTTTCTCACTCAATGTCCAACCAATCTTGTGTATTAACAGGTTTAGTTGCAAGATCAGCAATAACATAGTTCTGTCTTTAGGGGGCAGACATGAATCATCTTTAGTGTGGTGTGGATGCTTCTGTTGGCAGCCTTCCCATCGCTCCCTTTTGTCATATATGTAAACCTTTTTTATAAAATATGAAACGGTCCCGGTCAACGCTGGTTGTTCTCTGCATTCTACTCTGTCTGTAAGGTATTCCTGTTGCCCAGCAACACCTTATCTGGAACAATCTGGAGCTGGAGGATGAGAACTGTCTTCACGACTATGGGTAAATCTATTCCTGCCGCCCCTTTCTCTCCTGCAGAGCACTCGCACAGACAACCAGTGTGTTCTAGAAAATTGTTGGAATTGGCCTGCGGTGAGGGTCATTTACGCATGCACTTTAAAAGCCTTTCTGCTGTGCTGGTGGCTCCGTCTCAATTCAATTTGACATTTTGTAAATGAGCCGTAGATATTGAGGCGAATGACAAAGGGGACACATCAGTTGACGTGATGCAGAACTCGCCCTCTGCGGCTCTGCTAGCTGCAAATTGTGATATTGCTGTTGGTACTTGTCACTTAATTGTCCACATGAGCAGCCTGTGGTGAGATCTTGCTAGTCTGGCCTATTACGCTGCAGCATGCGTTTCAATTTTTGGGAGGTGCAGTAGACATGAAGCGTCTGTTCATCAGATCTTCCAGATGCTGTGAGTGCTGTAAGCGTTACATTGTAGCATCTCCTCTCTGCTTCAGAATTAAAGACTATAAATGTGCTACCTATTGTTATTTTCCGCTCTTCTATTACATTGGCGGACACAGGAAATGGTTACAATGCTCTTTGTATATTGTTCTTCATTGATCATCAGTCCGTCTGTGTTTGCAGTATTGCAGAGGGCTGCACATTGAAACTGGTCTTGGCTATGAGGGGAGGCCCAATTAACACCAGGAGAGGTAAGGCAGACCAAAGGACTGCATATGTATCAAAATTCTCTTTCTCGCAAGGAAATGAAATGTGCGGTTTCCCGTTCTTTTGACAGCTGAACCCCACTCTCTCCTCTTTAGTAACCATAGATGATCCTATCAAAGAGGTTACTGACCTTATCACAAAGGAGGAGGGCTGGGAGAAAAGCCTGGCCAACAAGCAGGTCACGTTTGTGGTCTACCGAGAAAATGACCAGTTGAACTTCTTCCGAGTCATCGACAGGGGAGACGGCACCCTGACCCCTCTGTCTGAATCCATGAGGTCGGCACATTGTCAAATTCTCCCTGCCGTCTTAAAGCCCACTTATTATATCTGTATGTAAGTAGTCAGAGAGGCCAGGTAGGGGAGGTTATACTGCGGGGCCCTCTGGGCTTTAAAAACACACAAGATCCGTTGCCTTATTGTTGAAATTAAACGTGCATTGTACTGGACAGAACACATACAAACATACTTTCTCTGGAGGACAAAATGAGTTACCAGAGATAAAGATGACAACAATATTTTGGGGGGAACTAAAAAATAACTCCCACCGTCGTCTTCCATTCAACAACCCCCCCCCCCCATTGGCGCAGCCGACATCACGGTACTCAATTATGGTAGAGAACCAAAAGGTGTGTACCAATAAAACTATGGAGAAAAAAAATACTTAACTAACAGTAACATCAGAAAATCAAAGGGGCTCATGCATTATGTCTGTATTAAGAATGGTGCGATGAAAAAAGTGCATTCGTATAATCTAATTATGAGGCCAGTGTGGAGTTCCTAATATTGATTACTACATTGGAGTTGCCGGAGCTTAGTTCAGTGAGTGCCGTACGGCCCCTAAAAGGAAGTGTGTCTTTGCCTCTCATGTTTTCCAGTGGCGGCTCGGTGTGCAATGTGTATGCAGAGGAGGAGGAGGAGGATGGAGAGACCTCTGCAGCTACACAGCAAAGCCTTGAGAACTCCATCACCATGAACAAAATGAAGCTACTCAAAGCCAAGATGGAGGACATGAATCTCAGCAAGAAGGTTGGAAGCTACTCGGATTGTACAACGTACTTTCTATCCTAAAAGGCAAATGGCCTCTTTTCACCTGGCTTTTGAATGAAGGCATCTGTGAACGACAGAAGTTGTCTTTCTTCCAGCAGTTTTATTTCCATTGATGATTTTATCAATAAAAGTATTAACAAAGTTAAGTCAAATACTTGAGAATATAGAATCCTGCTTTTCAGAATCGATTTAAAAACGACAAAAACGGTTAATTACTCATTTTAAATAAAGGGATGAAATAATGACTATGATTGTACAGGTTTTCAAAATGTGTCTCTGTCTGTGTCCTCCAGCCGAAGAAGTCGGCAAAAGTGAAGCCTCGGCCCCCCGTCAACCCGAATCCCTGCGTTGGCTCCCTCGGAGCGACCAGCAGCACGCGACACCACCATCGCCTCTTTCGTTCGCTCTCCCAGATGAACCAGCCTTGGCCGTCAAACGCACAACTACCTCCAATCGCCGACCGCGAGTCCGTGGACCCCTTCTCGCTCTCCGCCGCTGCGACCTCCGCTCACTTTTCTGCCTCGAGACGAGCCCCTCCCTCTTTCACCTCCCCTTCTTGTTGCATGCTCCGGGAAGACGAGCCGTGGGAGACGTGCCCCTCCTTCGCTAAGATCAGGCCCCCTCCCAAAGTGTCCCGGTTGGACATCGGCGGCACCAGGTTAATGAGGGACTGCGTGTACCCTCAGCTCCCGCCGCTGTGTATCAGGGCTCCACCTGAAGCGAACTTTGAGCCGGCCGAGCCTGCAGGGGAGGCTGTCGGGCTGAGTTTGTTGGACGAAGCTGCCGGGCTGATGGCGCCGGTGCAACCCGGAACTCCGTTTGGGGAACTGTTGGACCCCCTGAGTTTAGATGTGTCCGCCCAGCCGAACGGCCGGGGGTCGCTGGGGGTCGGGGCTCCGCCGCTCTCCGCGTCCCCACTCGGCACCTGGACCCTTGGGCCGAGCGATGCTCTCACCAGCGGTTGTGATGGTTCACACCTGGGCACACAATTTTCTATGCGCTCCCCCTCACCATCGACGTCCACTGGGCCGCTGCCTCTGGCTTTTGAGCCCGACCTTGAAGCACAAGTGAAGCCGGGCGGCAGACCCCCTCACCTCCCCGGCACCGTGTCAACTCATCCGCTGGGCATTCGCAGTGTTAAAGTCGAGTCACCTGGCAAGAGACCGGGGCTCATCTCCAAGAGGGAGGCGAGAGGCATCACTCAGATGGCCAACCAGGCCTGGAAGGAGCCCGCCGGGTCCCTGAACCACTCTGAACTGCTGGCGTCTCGCTCCACGCGGGCTGCAGACGGCGACCGCAGCAGGGACGGCCTCCGGGAGATGCTGGGGCTCGCGCCGGCATCGCCTCCTTACTCCGCCTCAGGACCAGGCAGCCTCGGCTCCCGGCTGCCGTCCATCCCGACACACCGGCTCCTCCAGCACAACCCGATAAGACAAATGTCCCCGCTGCAGCGAGCAGCAGCGTCTTACACGGTGAGTGCAGAGAGGAGTTGATGCTTCCTGCCCAGATTAGCTTTTATCCCCCAGTTCATAGTTTTATTCATTTTTTATTATTTATTCTAACATGTTTTGATATAATATTCCTTTAATTCCAGGAGAAGAGCTCGATCAGGTTAATCAGAGTGATTCATATTGCTTTTATTTATTTTATTAAATGAAGGAAATCGCATATGTTGGGCTTTTGAAATTGTTGTGACAAATTCCCCAGGATTCAACTGCTCAGCCAATCAGAGATGAGAATTCTAGTCATGATGATGAAAATAAAATATCAGAACTCATAGGATATACAACATATACAACAGCTCATCTATAAGATATTAATCATAATGAGTCCATCTTAAAATGATCTCTCTTCTTTTGGGAACATTAGTGCTCTCAAACATTTTTCTCACTGCTGTTTTTGAATTTTTCTTCTGCGTATATATCAAAATATGTCTGCTTCACTTTTTATATATCCTCTATTATTCTGATTATGCTGATTTGCTCTAAGAATATTTCCTGTTGCTGTTATTTTCTCAGGCCACCGCCCCCCTTGCATCAGCTGTGGGAGTCATGACATCATTCGGGAGACTAGGTAATTGCATCTATTTATTTTGAATCATATTTATGATCATTTGATCTATGGAAAGATGTATAACTGTCATTCAGTATCTTTTCGTGTGTGTGTCGTGAAAAATAATCCACTCAAGTCATCGAGACTGGATGTCACTTTTGACTTTCATGAAGGTTTGGATGCCCTTAATACGATGCATGCCCTCCAATGTGTGTGCGCAGTAGAAAAGAATTGTTTGGGGCTGGAGTGAAACTGTTTTTTACATTTTTAATTACAATGTCTATGACTTGAAGCTAAATATTACAATGGAGGGACATCTTTTTTTCAATACATTTAGAGTTTAGACAGATATTTATGTCTCTTCATGTCAACACTCACTAAGGATAAAAGGCTTCTCGGGCATCTTTGATACCACAGTCTCTTAATGTGGCAGCATGTGCAGCTTCTTCACCTGTAGAGTGGCTGCACAATCCTGCAGTGACTCAACAGTTCTCCATCATTGTTTATTCCCCCTCTCCCCCCAAAAAAACACAAGACCTCTGAAAAGGCCCTTTTTTTTTTGCTAACGTACGAGCATATAAAGAGAGACATTTGAGTTTTGGACGTTTGAGCCATCTGTATTGGCTCTGCATGCCAATGCACCTCTCGAGAGCAGCAGCTACAAGCTGTTACGTGAAATCCTTCAGTGCATGTTGTGTGAGCTCTAGACAACAAAGCCCTGCCAAGGTTTTAAATATTCATTCTGCCTTCAACTGCAGAAGCAGCACAAACATCAGAAGGGCGGCAGGCACACACAAGCGCGCTTGTTTATGTAGACCATTTGTATGCTTTGCCTGCAATAAGGATGCATAATGTATTCTTATTTTCCTCTTAACAATTGGAATTTACGTTGTGTTTCCCAAAGGCTGAGAACCTGTTGATGGTGCTTGAAGAATCGACTTTTATCCATATTCAGCAACCCGACTAACAACCGCACATGAATGAATCATGAGTCGTTCTTCCTTTAACTGCTTTCCCAAAAGACCATTTAGTAATATCTGTAATATCTAGAGCAATTACTTTTAGATATTTATTTTCTAAACAGATTCCACCCATCAAAGAACTCGGGCTGCTGGCTTTGGTGTCGGTGCCTCCAGTCATTCAGAAAAGATACATTCTCTGAATGACTCGCTGCTTTTACCGACTCGTTTGTCGACATAGATGACCAGATCATATGGGAATTCTTTGTATATTTTCAGCGGGGTTCACGTCGGGACTGATGTGATAAAGTTAGTTCTCCCTGCGCAGTGAGAAGTCATGAGCTCACGACTATTTGCCACGAAGGATCCGACAGCGTCCCCCATTTCCTCATTCCAGTCTGATAAATACAATTCGCAAAGACATGTTGGCCGGTTTCCAGCAGTGATATAGTAGCATTTGACAGGTGGGGAACAAGACCCGTCTTTTCCCTTGTATGTTTTTATTGGGTGCAGCTTTATAAGTGGTATTTGTGATAATGTAAGATCAGTCTAAGGTAAGATCAGGAAAATGGTATGAATGTTCCTTATTGCACTTCAACATCTAGTTATTGTAGTACGGGATTATTTCACAGTCAGTCATTTCCCGGAGGTTTCCGGACAGTGACTGTAATTTGGTACTAATTATAGGAAAAATGGATTGTATTAAGTTTCCAATTAGAAAACAAATGGGAAATGACTTTAAGGAAAATGTTTGGTCTGTATTGCAGATGTATTATTCATAAAAACGTTGGACTCCAGGTACACCAGTTTTAACAAACCCATCATTCAGCTCCCATTGGAACCAACCTGTCATTTGTGACCAAACCGCAGTCAGTTTCAATGAAGATGTCAACACCATCTGTGACACCAGTTGTTGTTGTTGTTGTGTGAGATTCAGGGTGTTCCGACACTGCTGCGCCCATGTTAGCGATTAAAATGCACGGAACAAAGCCGAACCCAGTCCCACGGCCAGCCGCTTGACAGTCACATGGTTGTGTTCATCGGCTGCCACAGGCAGAAGCTGACGTGAACCGGTGTTCCTCGATTTAGGAAACAAACCGTTTGTTTACTGACGTATTTCCCTCAATTACGACTTGGTGACAGTTCAGACACTGAAGCCTGAAGATGTAAGATAATGGACAGCGCACTTAATGCCTGATGAATGAAAACACTGTCCTTGTGGGCATGGAAATTAAAACAAAGAAACAGAAATGAACAAGTGAAATGGTTCAGACCGACATGTTTAAAAAGCACGTAAGCATCTGTGGCAACGGTTAAGGGTTTGATTTCACAGCACATGTTTTGCACTTCTGACAGGTGCTAAACAAAAAACGTCCTTGGTATGACGTGCTGAAGGAAATGAAACGAGAAATGCAATTCTCCTCTCCCGTGTCATTGTCTTGATGCAACCTACCTTTTATGGCTCTCATTACTGTGATGGATTTAAATTAAACAAAATGTGCAAAATGTATAGAAGGTCAAATTAGCAAAAAAAAAATTGATTGTAAAAATCTCTAGTTGTCTTTGCTTGCCGTCGGGGACAGTTGACCTGGTATCAGCCACGTGATCGGGCTGCGTGCAGATTGAGCACATAATAAAAACCTGTTTGGTTCTATTCTCAGGCACTCCGACATACCACCTACCTCCAGTCAAAGCTCCCACGGCCAGCAAGAAGAAGAGCTCAAAACATTGCTTCCTCTGTGGCAAGAAGACTGGCCTGGCCACCAGCTACGAGTGCAGGTAAGAGTGCAGCCCGACTCTTCATCCCGTCTCCACCCGTTTGTCACTCTTCTCCTCCACCCTGCCGTCTTTTGGTAGAAAGAGATCTTTCCTCATTTCGTCTCCCTTTTGCCATCTCGCTCTCTTCAGTGAAATATGTTCGCAGCTCGTTCTTGTTCTTCCCCTTGACGTGAACTGGGGTCTCTTCCCATTCCTGACCGACCCGAATAAACTGAGAAAATGACATGCGCCACGTCCATATAGAATATAATCGAAGCCGCGTTGCTCCTTCTACGAATGGACTGACACACAGAGGAAGGCTAAAGAGGCTTTGAGTCAAAGAAGACTCTGCCGAGTCAGTGATGTGGCTCCATTTATATTTAGAATAGTATGACGATTAAGCAGAGGATGTTTGCTGATTTGATAAACCCAAGGCTTTCAAGTCCCCTTAAACAAACATACCCTGTTTAGAAGTGTTGCGTTTCTAGATCTTCAAATAGGTGCCAAAACATTTGTTTGTTCCCGCGTCTCAGGTGTGGTCACAACTTCTGCTGCAGCCACCGCTACGCGGAGACTCACGACTGCACTTACGACTACAAGGGCGCCGGGCGGAGATTACTGCAAGAGACCAACCCTCTTATCAGCGCTCCCAAGCTGCCCAAGATCTAGACCAGCGGAGAGAAGGAGTTTATTCACCACTGTGTGCTTCTTTTTAAAAAACGTTTTTCTTTTTTTTAATATCAGCCAAATTTGCTTAAAATTAAGAAAGTATTCTGTGTGAACTAACAAGAGTAGACTGAAAGAAGAACTGATTATCACTTTTTGACAATGTGAAGATGTTTATCCTTTTTTATGTTGAGTTATTTTTCCATTCCTCAAAAGCAAAACAAACAAAAAAACTGCTTGTATGTATGTCGTTTTTTGCTAAATATAACTGCTGCACAGACAGATCTATTTTTAGTTTTGTCTGCCTTTTAAAAAAATAAATAAAAAAAAGACCACATCATTTGACAAGTCTTTGACAGATGCACTTTAGAGCTATCATATTTATACTTGTGACTGTCCTTACTGTTTGTGGGAAGGATGCTTACATTTCTGTGTCATATAAAGTGTGTATGTTGTTGTTACTCAGATGTTTCTATTATTCACCTCTTGATGTCTTTCTTACATGAGCACATACATAAAGACATCCCTAATGATATCTTTCTCCTAAAATATAAAAAGTTCACCCCCCCACTCATTGATGAAATGCTTAATATTTATAAATAAATAACACTTATTTAAATTCACGGTTGGTTTTTAGAATACTATG
Organism: Apeltes quadracus; assembly: GCA_021346845.1. Lineage (NCBI taxonomy): Eukaryota > Metazoa > Chordata > Actinopteri > Perciformes > Gasterosteidae > Apeltes > Apeltes quadracus. Next base: position 8,537,510 of record CM037922.1, read on the forward strand.
TCTGCAATGTGTGTAAGTGTGAATGTCCGTTGTAATTGGTTTATCCTGTAATCCTATAAGTAAACTGTATTAGGATGGGGTTGGGAGGGTTGTGGTATTTATGATATGTCTACAAGTAAGATGCTTGCCATAAAAAAATCTTTTGTAAGTTTTTTTATTGCTCAGCTGTTGCAAAAGCTTTTAATGCTGTTATAGAGTTTGCTCTAATAAAGTTTCTTTCCATACATACCTGTGTGTCAGTCACCTGTCTTATTGTATGATGCATGTCCTGCTTTTCTGTTCTTTAGTAGTTCTTCTCGTGTTAATGGCCAGTACGTGAGAAACTGCTTGTCGTCACCGACTCGTTTCTGTTGCATTAGGAGCCATGATTTAGACCCAAGGCCAGTTTCTCAGCAGCAAGCTGACGTAGTTTTTGCATCTCTTAATTTTCAATAGTACAAAATATAGTTGACCACTTCCTTCATAAAAGTCCCCATCTCTAGATAAACTTGTCTTACTGGAATGCTGTCCGCTAGTTTCGTTTCCTCAGCAGGTTGTGCGTTATAAGAACGACAGAGTAGACGACCTCCGTTAAAAAAAACAATTTTGATTGGTCGGTCCGTCGACAGGTGGATTTATGCCACAGGCTCTTTTGTCCCTGGTTTCTATCTTCAAATAGTAATGTCTTGTATTTATATTTTGTCTGTGAAATCACCTTGCTTTAGTTGTTAATATGGACAAATGCAATATTATTAGTGTTAATATGGACAAATGCAAAATACAAACTAGTGGGAGTATTTCACATATGAGAGCACATTGTGTAATCCCAAATACATGTTTTATTTCTTTGCTGATGAGTCATTGAGTAGAAGGGCTCCGTTGAAAAGTGGAGGCGCTCCTCATTATATACTTTGCTTCCCCTTTCGACAGTAGTTCTGAGCAAGAGACAAACTGACCCGAGTCACGTCTCAGTGTTTTCATCTTCACTTCCCTCCTTCGTGTTGTCTGACCTTGATCCAAGATAATTGGGCAGCTGAAGCTCTGCTAGGAAAATGCAACTCAACATGGAGTAGGGCAACTTATTATTATCTTGGAATAAAAAAAAATGTATTTCATACTCCTCAATACAGCAGCTAGTCCAAATACTTTTTATTATTCAAATATTCTGTCAGTTTGATGGATTTTTCTTTTTTCGAACTCCATCGTGGAGGCAACACACTCAAGCCAACGGCACTTGATTGGCCAAAAGGGCTGAATGAGCGTATATTTGAATGCCTATATGCTAAACTAGATGGTGAACATGAGAAACGTCATATTGTCATTTTGAAAATGTTAACATTTAACTAAAGCAGCAAGCATGACTGAATTATTTGAAGATGTTTGAGCCTTCTAACCTCCTACAAACACTGAAAGTGATTTGGTTTCCTTCCGCTTCTTCCTGCACCACGTGTCACATAACAAACCAAATGCAATGTTTCTACTTTTTGTTCAATCTGCCTCTTGCACGTGTGCTTATTTAAGTCGAAAATATTGCTTTCCCCCTCATTTTGTAAACATGGCCTCAGTGAGAAGCATATTAAATTACAAAATGTGTACAGAACTGGAAAGGATTAAAAAAACATGTCATACATTGAAAGTTAATAAGTGTCATTGATTAGAATTAATGCAATTAAGTAATCTCCAAGATTGGCCGAAGGATTTGTGGTGCTGCGATCTCAAAATGCAAACATATATATGTATATACATTCAAAATGTGCAAACTCTTAACTCTGAAGTTAGCCTGCACAGCAGGAAGAGGAACTGTCATCACAAGTTTAGACTCACCCGCAGGAATGTGACAAACATAAAGTACCCAGCTCTGAAGATATTTGCACATTTTAGTGCTTCTCAACATGCTAGTCCTTTTTCATCAAGTATTTACAGTAAGTATTCCAAAGGAATCTGTGCCTCATCTGTAATCAAAACACGTTTGGTTTCCACTTAACCGCCAGTATTTTGGTAAATAGTAGTGTCGTTGCAGCTTGCCTCATGTGTGCACAGGGCTGCAAGGACCAAAACGCTGCACTACCAGTTTGACAGGTTCATGCCGGTAAGAAAGGAGGAAGGACACACACTAAGAACAACTTCACACTGTGAAAACCGAGGGTAATCTTAGCCCTCCGCCCCCCCACCTCCCTGCTCCTTAAGTCATTTTAATGTGGTGAAAAGCTGCGTTCCACTTGCCTGCTTCTACACGCGTTCAACACAACAAACCACATCCCAATCTTTCCATTCCACGCAGCGAGGCCGCCTGTAGCCTATCTCTCTGAAGCAGAGACACATGCATGACAAATTGGCAGACTCACTTCTGAGGTGCCCACTTGGTCCAGACCGAGCACAGAGGCTTCGTTGTCCCATCACAAGGACGGCGTGGCGGACTGTGCATCAGTAATAAGCCCGAACACAATGTCAGGCCTCACAGAGATAGAGACGAGGCTTTGAGTCAACAGAGGATACATTCCCCAGTTTAATAAGTGAGTTTCTCCCTGCGCACTGCGCTGTGAGTGGGGAACTCTTAGTTACAGTGCGTGGTGTGATTCACTTTACACCGCAGCCCAGTCATCATCTGAGATAATGACCATTGAACCAGAATATGTTAATACGACCTGACCAGACTGGAGTCATTCTCTGTAGGCTGATAATATATTGGTTATGTAATTTCCACAAAATTGAATGTTGAATGTTGCTAATGAAATAAAAAATCACATCATTTTGGGGAAATACATTTAATTCATTTCAGTCAGAGTTATCATAAAGGAGTACTTGAGTGAAATCTTGCCTAAGTCTGTAACTAATGGCAACACAATGTAGAGGTAATCTAGAGGTAATTAATCATGATTAATTTCTATTTGCTGTTTGTCTAATCCGTCAAAAAACTGACAAAAACTAGAAAAGACAAGTCAGGGTTATTCATCTGAATACTTATTAGCCAAAAGATGAGTCAATTCCATAAACTTTCCAAGTTTATTTCACACCTTGTTTTTTGTACGCATTAAATAAACGATAGCGTACTAATCATTAGTGGTTCTGTATACTTCTTCGCCTTTTGGCAGAGCCAGCCCGGCTGTTTCATGTTACTGTTCTTTGTGCTAAGCTAACTGCTAACCTGCGGGGAGGGAACGCCTCAAGCTGACAGCAACATTAGCATCACGTGCACCTGTCACCTGATGAATGTAAGACCAATAACAATTGTCTCTCTCTCTCTCTCTCTCTTAGCTCTTTCTTTCTTATCGCATAAGTTACATTTAGGAAGTCTTACCGAACATATATCAAACATATTCAAATATCGACACCTGATCCCGCATCATTGTCATAATTCCCATTGGACGCTGCTACACCCCCCTTCAGACCCTCCAAACAATGCGTGCGCCGCCTACCCTTTAAATTCATTCTCTCCCCTCGCGTTTTTCTTTTTTTCGTTCACTCCATCCTAACGCGGAAGTCAGTGACGCACCGCTACACACAGCTGCTCAGCGGGGACCATGAAATAAACACGACGTCGTCACTCGGAGCCGAACGCCGCGGTGAGTGTCTGTCGTCTCCGTTAATTGGGAAATGTGCAGGAACGTTCATTTGGCTCCACGCAGCTCGTCCTCCGTCTCCGCTTTGTTAAACCCGACGGTCGGTCGGTCGGACGGACGGACGGACGTGCGTGCGTCTGGACTCCGCTGGCACGTGCATGTGTGAGAATGAGCTCCTTTCGGTGGTCATTGCGCCGCTGTAGGAGCCGCCGGGGACCGGGTGCTGGCCGACGTTCATCGTAGCCCTTCTTTTTTTGTGTGTGGGGGGGCGGCCGGGGTGTTGATTTGCGGTATGACAATTTTCTGATTAATGCCAGCGAATGCGCGCGCTCTGCAGCGAACTCCCACACGCGCACACCAGAGAAAAAGCCTTGTGCTTCTAATGGGTGTATTGTCCATCCGGCGTGTGTCGGAGACCCCAGAGAGCACGCAGCGTTGCCTTTGTTGGTCCTTCCCGCAGCCTTTGTTACGCTCGGTTCGCGGTGGATTAAGATAAAACACCAAACCAAGTGATTACGCGTTTGTTCAGTGTCGGATTTATATTTGGTTGTTGTTGTTTTTCCTCTCACCTCCGTGGTCTGGGATGCTGAATCTACAATTTTCATGCTTTTAAATCGGAGGTCACCGAGTCGCTTCTGAGTTAAACACCGATCGACTGGATGTTAATTGTGATATTTCCATTTTGCCTACGTGATTTTAGCTGAGGCGTTTATCCAAAGCGGCTTGCAATAAGTGCATTTTAACCACAGACTTGATGTCTGATGTGCGCTCCTCCCTTTTTATTATGACCCATAATAAAGCCCATGGCTGCACTGCTTCATCAGACGACTGTAGCAGCTCTTCACATATAAGACAACCGTGTTACTAATTTCATATGAGCAGCTTGACGTCCGCTACTCAAGTACCCCCATATATTAAACTATCAAATGTTGCTTTCCCTGTTACATAGTAACAAATGTACCATTTTCTGCCATCAGTAAATTGTAACCGTGGCTCTCGCGTTACCTCATAGGCTGCAGTGTAGTCTGTACGTGTGTGTAAAGCAGTTGCAGCTTGCTAAAATTCCCATGAAGCAAAGCCCTCTTGTGTGCTCTTGTGCTTTCTGTTCTTGCAACCATTTTGTAAATTCCTACTTGAGGTGTTTTATTTTATTTTTCTGTGGAAGGGCAAATCTTTCACTCATCTGTTCCAAGGTAAACGGGCGAGGCGTCGGATGTCTTCCTCTAATCCAACCTCTTTCACGATGCAGACTTCAGTGTGTTGTTCAGCTAGTGTCAGGGTCAGAGAGAGAGAAAACCGTGTGTGTGTGTGTGTGTGTGTGTGTGTGTGTGTGTGTGTGTGTGTGTGTGTGTGTGTGTGTGTGTGTGTGTGTGTGTGTGTGTGTGTGTGTGTGTGTGTGTGTGTGTGTGTGTGTGTGTGTGTGTGTGTGTGTGTGTGTGTGTGTGTGTGTGTGTGTGTGTGTGTGTGTGTCACATCACTGTAGCCCCTGGTTGTGTCTTTGACAGCGCGCTGAAATACTGAGGGCTTGTTGCGATAAGAAGCCTCATTGTCCCGGTGGTATCTGGGGAGTTTGCACGCACAAACTTGCAGAAAACCCAATGCGTATTCTGCGTCGGGCCCATCCTGCCTCCTCACATGGCACCGCAGTTTAAAATATGGCTTCCTTTTTTTGCCCAAATACCATTTTTAAACTATCACACGGTTGAGTGTTGGAACAATAGCGACGGGCGGTGGCCTTTTTTGTAAGGAAGCACTTGGAGATTCAATTTCGGTTTCATACGTGGAGCAAAACAAAATAAATATCTTTACTTTGAAGGAAAATGTTTTGGGAACTATCTGAATCTACATCCGCAGAAATAATAAAAAGCCCAAAACGGAAGTCAACCTTTTTATTAATTAGCTGATTTCAGCTTCTCAAAACGCTCATGTGGAGGACACTGATAATATAAAACGTTTTTAAATTATAGCAATCGCAATTTTTTTTTTGGGGGGGACTTTCACCCTCCCTTTAATATGACCTCCTCCTCCTGTAGCTTCGTCTTACTGGCACCGCCTTCCTTCGCGAGCGGCTGACTTTGTCTTCTCTGACAGGGAAGGATTTTGCAGGTATCAACGGGATTTCTGCCGGTACGAGAAATCTCATCTACTCCAAACCGGCCGAGTGCCTGGAGAAATGCCAACGTGACGTCCCGGTTATGATGCCAGATGGGAGGAACCGGGCGAGTGAGGCTGTCGTTAAAGCTGCTTCTGCAGACGCCCGCAGTCCTGATGGACTGTGCCATTGGGCTTTCAAATGATCTCCTACTTTCTGTCTTCAGAGGTTCTGAGGAAAGTCATTGACTGGGGGAGTGGGGGGGGGGAAGGTTGCAATCACAAGTATCTTGGCGGCTCCGAAGCGCAGCTTTCTGCCCATTAACCGCCGCCATTGTTTGACACAATTGGTTGCGATGGTGAAGTGTGCCTCCGCAGTACTTTGCTATATGGAACTGAGGATGTGCTTGACAGCCTCCATTGTTCCCTGCTACAGAGGTTTCAATCAAATTCAATTTTAACAACATTCAAAAACCTTTTGACTTGGCAGTAGAGTTTCCGGTGCACACAATCTTCCTCTCAATTCCTCTAATCAGTTTTTACTTTCATTTTGTGTTTTTTTTTTTTTTTTTTTTTTTGTGGACCAATGCTTCAGTGGTTTGTAGTAACGGAGTCACTGTAAGCAGATTCAGATGTTGTGTTTCCTTTTAACTCTCTGAGCCTTCGCTAAGCCATCGTTCACATGAACGGAAAGAATGAAAATGAATAGATTTTGTTTGTAGCTTCTACTTTTGCACCGGTAAGCTGATTTACTGAAAAGTATTTTTTGGGGGACCATGAGATGGACACAGAAATGTGTGATTTCAGTTTTGCTACCGTCTCATTTCTGGAGGAGCAGCAGCTGCAGCCCCCCCCAACACACAGACACAGACACACACACACAGACACAGACACAGACACACACACACAGCAGAGCTCCAACTGCAGGCCAAAGTCTACAGCAAAGCTGGATCTGGGCTGATGGAATTCCTGTTAGTCTGTTTTCCTGTGGAGTAGAACCTGATGCTGCTGGTCTTGTTTTCATATGGAAGTCAAATGGAGGCATCAGTAATAAATAAACTTTTATTGATGACCTGTTTTGACATTCATAGTGCATTAACTTTGTTTTTCTTTTCATATTTGAAAGGTTAAGTTAACCACACCACTTCTGATCAGCCCGCTGACCTAATCAACAGCACTTTCCTTTGGTGCCATTTATATTTTTATTTTAACCTGCTTGAAAATGGCACCTGCAGCCGCCGCTTTGCTGTCTCGCACGGTATCGCTTCTTCTCTTTGCACTTTGGGTTTTTAATGTAAGTGTAAAGCAATATTGATTTGCATTCCGCAAAGGGACATGACATGGATCCGGCCAACGAAATTCTGTCCTCATACGTATCCTGTTCCCTTTTTTTTACAGAAGTGCATGTGTGCGTTACTGCAGAATGTGGATTCTCGCTGATTCCTTCGACTGGAAGGAAGTCGCCAGACAGTGTCAGTTGTTACCTTCCAGTAATACTTTCAGTTTAGCAAGTTTTTAAAGTTTTGAACTGATCCAATGCTGGACTAATTAAAACACTAATGATGGTGGTGCCATATGGCTCACTGCGTTCCTATCGCAAGGTTTCCGGGACCTCGTAGACTCCGAGGCAGCTGTCCCGTACGGCTTTCGTTATCTGATGCGGGACTTTAATCATATGAACGTGTCCCTTGCTAGTCTTGTATCAGCCTGTGTCTGGGCTGTAATATCATAACTTGATACAGTGTTGTTTCTCCTCAACCCTGCTGCTGTGCCCCTCTGTGTCTGGTCTTCATCTGTTGGGAATATGGTAGGGTATTGATCCAATATAATGGCTTCCTCTTGTGGATGATGACCTACACCGGTGTGAGCTAAACCTCACTGGGATAATGCTAGTAGCCGTATGAGAAACGCATTATCAGACGGCAAGACCGGTGTTTTATTGATTGATAATGACAGATCCGAACCAGCCTCCCACACAGACTTGGAACTTTGTGTGTGGTGCAGTGAAATGATAATGTGAGGTATGTAGAGGGCGTAGTGGTCGACAGCTGCTGTACATCAGCCCAGCACAAGTGCTGAATCAGCAGGATGGCCCGCGGGATGTCACTGCTGCGGGTTGTGGGATATGGTTGATGATGTCATTAGGGCTTTCAGACTCTCCGAAAGGTTTCTGTCTGCTCGTGGCAGCAAAGCAAGATACAGAGGGTGGGGGGGGGACGCGCACAATGGAACAATACTGTCTGTTGCTGTATCTGTATTAACAACCCAAATACTCTGCATAGTTTAATTTTGCTTCTAAACATGATTCGTCCTCCGCAGTGTTTTGTTTGTTCCAGCTGGAGGGAAATGTGTGTAATTGGCCTGAGCAGCAGCAGCAGCAGCAGCAGTCACTGTGTCTGGACAGACTAAGAATTTAAGAATTATAGAATATAAAGAAGATAATCATTGAATTTCAATCGGATTACAATGCAACCTTTTGAACTGTTGCGTGTTTGTTTTTGTTATTTTCCTTCGGTACACTATCAATTCACAATTTAGATGCGTAATTCACTGGCGTGCTGTTAAACAGAACATGTATAATCAACAGATCTTTGCAAGTCCCAGAAGAAGAGTTCCTGCTGTCACGCATTATGTACATGAAATTAGTTTTTTTTCTTTTGATTTGATTGTGTTGTTGAACTTGCCAATTGGGATTGTGTTTTATTCATGACTTAAATCTCATTCTCAATTGTGCATTCATCTCAGGGACTGTCCCCTGCTGCGGCAGCAAAAATCATTCTGGCTTTAAATCTCTGTCGCATTTAGTAGTGATTTGAAATAATTAATCGATCCTGTTACTGTGAGTGCAAATTGGCTTCAGACACATAATGGCTTGTAGGACTTTGACTTTTTCAAGCAATGAATTAGTTTGTTTGATTCAGCTAAACGAATGCAAGTTGCTGTGGACAGTTGTTGAAGCTGTGACTACGATAACATTCCAGCCGTCCAGGTGTTCGGCCGTAATGACGGGTCATAATGGAGTGGCTGACCTCTATCCGGTTACGAGGCTGACGCGACCTGCTGCTGTATGTGACATTATTGATGTTGATGGATGCGTCGCCCCCTCAGGTTTTGGCCTCTTCAGAGCGTCTTGAAACCAGCAGAGTAGCTGTTTGAACAACACTCATTGTGTTTATGTGTGAGTCAAACGTGTATTCTGTGCACGTTGGATGGATTTGTTTTGATCCGATGTACAGCACCACGTTGTTCGGATTATCCCGAGTACAAAGAGATGAGGGGTGCATGCATGTGGAGGATGTTTGGTTGCTTCGTAAAACCAGCCAGGATTTCATTAATGTCAACCATTGGATAGGGGTTTTTTTTTTCATTTTTTTTTTTTTTTAGGATAAGTAGGAGGATGATCTAAATCCAGACATGCCTTGATGTATCAAAGGGTGAGTGATGAATTGCACACTCTCCGTAGTGGGCGATGTGTGATCTCTTAAAAACCTGAAAAATTGCATATTTTCCCATGTGGGCATCAGGCCAGCATGCAGAAGGTTCTGATTTTATTTGCAGAGGTTTGATGGAAGTGAAAGGCATTTCTGAGGTGAATCTTGGGTCCCTGAAGAAAAACACAATCAAAAAATAGTTTACTGGAATGGAGGAAAGCGGGGGGGAAAAAGATTTAACAAGGCTTGCATCGTATCCTGCTTTTACACGGTCAACTGTTGCACCCAGAGGCCTCAAGCCCACCACAAAAACTTTCTAATGAAGAAATGGTTGAAATAATACAGTCTCTAAATTAAGTGACTGAATTGATCTGTCTGCACAAGCAAAAAAAAAATACAATTTCTGGAAGCTGTGCTAAAATGATCATGAGACCTTTTGATGGTCTTATTTTACCTGCCATTTTGATTACACCCAAAAAGAGTGTATTCGTTTGGAAGATTTTGCATAAATTGGGTTCATAAGTAAAGCTAAACCATTGCGTTAGCAAGTGGACTATTCAGCATCAGAGTATTGCACATCAACAAATGTTCTTTAATTGACTAAACCCAAACTCGTTGTTGCCCGAAGTCAGTATTGCATTGGCATAATTTAATTTCGTTTCACAGCCAGGTCCAAAACGACGTGCTTCAAAACACAAACCGTTCATTGTCTACCGAGGTTGAGAAACGTTTTGATCATACATTTTGATTAAGCAGAAATCTATTAGTGTTATATTTTTAGTTATGGCAATATCATTACAGTACAAAGCAGTTTGGGATTTGAAGTTATGTTTTAACATTGTTTCATAGTCAAGGGTTGCCACCCGTCCCTTTTTTAAAATGCACAATCATCCTGTCCCATTGTGAATCGATACGAGACGGGGTTTGTCCCGTATTTTCAGAGTTGTCTTGCAGCATCCCATGCAAATAATCCCACCTGAATTCTGTGAAGACTCGTCCTAATCTGCCCCTGATTGGGTAATTCTCGCTGCCATCGTTGGTTTAATTAACCGTGAACCTGAAACAAACCAGAGTCTGAGGAGGGCGGGTCTTATGGCAGAGTTTCAAAAGTACCAACAAGAGTGGGAGAGGAATCACGGGGGATCGCAGTCTCACCCGTCCCTGCTGGCAACCCTAAGATGCACACTCAGTGTGTAAATGTGTCTTTTCTGGATTGTGTATCTACAATGAAAGTCTAACAATTTCAGTGCCTGTCTCCACATTGTGGATTTATGACACGCTTGCACTTTCTTCGCTTGTTTTTAGCTCTCCGGATATTTCATTCTGCTCTTGCAGCAGAGTCACAACTTGTCCTGCCTGCATTTTTTTTTCCACTCTTTTGCTTATTTTTCAAATCTATCACACACACACAGACTTGATGTCAAAAATCGTATCCCGTTCTTTTAAAACCAGCCTTGCATCTTTTTACTTAGTATTCAAAGTTTTGTCCTGTGAGGTAAAATGGAGACTTGAGATTTGCCGGTTGCCAAAAAAGACCCTTTTTTTTGTGAGGCAGAAATAACTGTTGCTTCTTTGAGTGGCAGCTGGTTTGCCTCCTTTACGCACAGTTTCCCTCTCAGGGACACGTCTTAAAACTTTATTCATTTGTAATTGTTAGGCTTCCCTAGCAAAGAGTCTTATCTATTTAGTTCCGAGATTGAACATTTCTAAAAGCGATGATTGACCAAAACTAATGGGACTGATGAGTGGTCGCCTCCTTGTGGGATACGGCATGAATGCTTTTGTTCAAAACTTCTTCAAAATGTCTTTATTCAGCCTGTGGGTGAATTATTTGGGGAATTACCGCTAATTAACTAGAGGCTGCCGTTGATATAATCTGCTGCTGGCTGTTTGTCATTTGCCTGTGAAACGGTTATTATTGGATGGAAATTCCTGGAAAGCCTGTTGGCTGAATATTTGATTGGGTTTAGACAAGTGACGCTTTGGTGTTTTTACCAACCCGCCCTGAAAACAAATTCACAATGTAGAAATGACCTACTGAAGTCAAGGGACCAGTTCGTAAAGTCCACACTAATGGGATTTTACACTATATTTAAGTAAATTGCGTTTCACTAGGCTCTTGCATACATCATTTCAGTTGGGTAAGAAGATTGGTTCCCTTTTTGCGGGTTAGCGTGGCGAATGGACTGGAAGCGGCTCTGCTCGGTCCACAGGCAACACGATTAACCCACCGGCATCTCTAAAGATTAGAATACTTCAAACGTATTGTAATGTACCTTCTGTCCTGTGTCATTCTGAAACGTGAAGCGCTAAAATGAAACTGCTCTTCGGAAATCGTGTTGGATTTGAGCAAGCATTCATTAAAAGAATTGTGATTTAAATGAAGTCATTAACTTGACTTGGAATGACCCACTTCTGTAAATGTGAGTCAGTTTCCATTCTGGCAGAGTTACTGAAAACGTTTACTGTAAATTCTTTTCCTTTTTTTTATTTTACTGGAGGAGGTGTTTCCAGTGTTCCTGTGCGTAGTGCGCACTTCACATCTTTGTCATCCTTTTTCGAGTCACTTGTCAGTGGAAGTAATTATGTTAAATGTTGGTTTAAAAAAAAAGTGTTTCCCTGATCAACACGTTTGTAAAGCCCAGACGTTCATTCAGAGCTCATTTCACACAATTGAACTGGGTTTATTGGCATAATGGGACTGCTAATGATGAATGCAGTGAACTTGTAATATAACATGCTTCGGATTAGTTCTGCACAAAAGTAAAATGGGGCATGGGGACATTTAGGCGGCAGAGCAAAAGTCACCGGAACATTCAAACCGCTCTTGTGTTAAAAAATGACGCAGCTACATTCGAAATGACAATGAGATAATATCCCAATTTATTTAGTGCCTTATGATGAAGTGTTCACGTTGTCAACTGTTCATGCTCCGTGCAGCACAGACCTGTTTGTATTTATACGCATATTATTTATGGAGTTTTTTGTTTCTGACCGTCATCATATCTCTGTTTAAGTTTTCCAGTAAAATTAGTTTCACAATTTATCCAAACTCACAAACAACTGTGGTGTGAAATGAGATGGTGTGTGAGGAAGTGAACTGCAGCAGTCCCTCAGATTCCTGTGTGTGCTCTACGTCCAATTTCTGCTGCCAACAGCTATGGGATCTGTGTCGTGATGAAATGAATGCTGCTCTCCCCTGACTCAGCGCTGGAAACGGTTCAGGTAGTACTGTATTGGTAGTGCTTCTTGTAAAAAGATTCAGATACAAAGTGACACATCCCTCAGGGGAACAGCCGTCGTACCGAGAAGTTTAATTGACAAGCGTTGTGCTGCATCTGCCAAATGAACACTGAATACATTTCTGTGGAAGAATCTGTTTTTGCAGTAGATACAATAATTGTCTCAAATCTTGTTTTGCTTTTACAGATTACAAAGATTCTCTAGAACTGTAATGCCAGCCTGAAAGGCAGGACTCTTCACCTGTGCGTTTCCTTTCCTTTGTAATGAAGCTCACTTGGAATCTAGTTGACTTTTGCACAATTAAAAGAAATGCACAAGCAACGTGAGGATTTATTGATACACAGCGGAGTTTCCCTGCCTGGTTGCGCATCACGAAGTGAGAACGGGCTGTCGGCCGTGTCTCAGGGCTGATCTGACGGCAGATTTCAGGAGACGGGTCTGTGACGTGTGCAGGACCAGAGAGGAGAAGCGTGCCATGGCCACCAGCTAATGGAGCGGGCACTTAACGTTATTCATAACCTGTCAGAGGTGCATCCGTCTATCCATTGCTGTCGTCGCCTTAACACCTCGCGCTGACCCGTGGAGCTGCTGCCATGGCAACGGGTTAATGTCAAATTGGAACCGCAGGAGGTCTGTGATTGGTTGGAGTGCTGTTGGATTTGCAGGTATTAATACTATTGCAGTGAACTCTGGCCGACAGCCGGCCTTGAAGACGCACGAGCGTGCACACACACACACACACACACACACACACACACACACACACACACACACACACACACACAAAACTAGTAATCTCTCATCCAAGGGACTTTGACAGGTTGCGTGACTCTTTCAGTTTAGTTTTAATAATGCTAAACATACAGTGGTGGCTAAAATGCACTTGGCATATTTGAGAGATTGCAGTTTTTGTGAAATGAAAAAGTCATTATACTGAAATGAACCATAGAATAGCAATTGCTGCAAAAGGTGGACATGCCAAATATTGAAGTGAAAAGTGGATAAAAACAGGACTCGCGTCATCTGTTAATTGTTGTGCTCAGAGCAACCAGCTGCATGTTTCATGAACATTATGTTCATGCTGAAGACAAAAAAGATTGTGTGTGTGTTAATAATTTTGGCCACCACTGTGTATGTGTATTAAGGAATGACTAAGAGCGTGCAACCCTAACCATTCAAAACATCTCTTCCCATTAGCGCGTCCCCGTTTTAACCCAGAGGAAAACACTTTAATACACTGTGGAAATTAGAGTGCATCGAAACCTTCCACTCCACTGCTAACAACTCCTCTGCTGCAGCAGCGGCCTGTTGTGGCTGCAGTGATGGATATTGTTTTTAATGGACAGCTGCAAACATTTCTTTTGAACACCCAACCCTGAAAATGTAGTGCATGAACACAGGACATGGACCATCTTGATTTATTTCCTTGGTGCTTCTTGTGCACTCTTGGGAGCTTTGATGATGCTAATGTAGGCGACTTGTCCTCTGACCCACGATCATTTTACTGTAACTCTTTGGCCACGCACACAATGTGTCTCCGTGTGCTGTCAAAGTGGCCTGCATGCTGCAGCCGTGGCTCACCAAGTGAGGTCACGTAATGGCTGATGACACTCCATTACTAAGCGGCGTGCGGTTAATTCACTGGCTTTGTATTCAAATCAAACATTGATCTCGTAATGATCAAGACCGATGGACGAGTCGGCAGGATGTCAAAAGCCACCGCGGGTTCTCTGGCTGGATGCCACCACCCCCGCACGCTTCAGCAGCATCTGCTACTGACTGATGCAGGAGCTGCAGATGTGAGCGGACACGTGATTTAACAGAGGTGGGGTGGTGGTCTGGCCGCTTGCGTGAGCGCCATGCACGGCCTCATGTGACTGTGGGGAACTGGCGTGCGTGGGGAGAACGCAGCATGTAATTCCAGACTCTTTCAGGGGAGTGGTGATATGAGGATGAAGCACTCTTCCCTCAGGGGCGCCTAAGTCCGAAGCACCGCCTCCCGCCCTCAATGTTGGTTTCTGATCAGCGGCGTTGCTTTGACCTCCCCAGCTGTCTGCTTGCGTTCTGGTTTCTTAATCCTGTTGTTTTCATACCGCGGAGCTTGAGAATCTTCGCACGGGCCTGCGTGCAAACACGGGCGCGTGGTGGGAAGGAGCGAAGGCTTAATTGCAGTCAGTGGTTGTACAAATGGCCGCGCTAACTGCCAATGGAACAACCCTAATGTAAAAACTCGTGTGTAACTCAGGACGGCCACGTACTGCTGCTGCCTTCATGGCTCACCGCATGACTGAACCACAGGTGCCGTTCTTTGCGAAAATCCGGCAAATTCAGTGAAAAGTGATTGACTCATTTGCAGAATCACATATGGCGTGATTTGTTGCACACGTGGACCACCGCCGCTGTGCTTTTGCTATTCTGGGACAAGCTTCCTATCGCGTGTGGAAAATCCCTGGAGATGACTGGCTTTAAAGGGATGATTAGTTCAGAATTTCTTTCTCACAGCGCTGCAAGTCAGCAACAAGAGTAATTCATGGCAACAACAAAAAAATTGTTCCAACTGTTCATTACTGCTTCCTCCAGATGCATCGACGTGTTCGTATGTCATTTGAAAAAGATTTTATTTGCCTCGCAGCTAATCTCCATCTGCCCTCTGTGTGTCCCGTGCAGGGCAAGGTGTCGCAATTCAGACCATCATGCCCTTTGCTGTGGCAGCTGGACAGGAAGTGTCTGTGTGAACGTCCCTGGTTGGCTCCGCTGGGATGAACATGCCACTGCACCAAATCTCTGTCATCCCCCGTGATGTCACCTCATCGCGGGTGTCGGGCAGTGGGAAAGCCAAGGACAAGGACAAGCAGGTATGTGAAGAGTTAAAAAGCTGGGGACAAATGCAAAGTATAACATTTATCCTTCAAAGAAATTCATAATAGGAGGGTGGGGGATGGGGGATGGGAATTCTGTTTCATTTTCTTCATGTACTGGACATAAAACAGCCGCAGAACGGAAACGAGAGTAATAAATTGAGGGAATCTTGGACATCGGGGGGCAAACGAGGAAGACGTTGCTATTGAGCAGTAAAGTTCCCCCCCAAGAAGGATGGGGTCGGGATGGAAAATGTGAAAATTAAACAAAGGATCATCCATCACTTTTAGATGACATTTCTGTTTCACAGAATAGGCCTTAGTATATTGCAGACACATCAATATTTGACGCCATCAGAGAGCTGGCTGTTGAATTTGTGAGCATTCTTGCTAAAATCAACAGCGTGAGGAGCGTAGAAACGACTTTTGCGGCTTGCAGTCTTTCGGGATGAAATAAAAATTGCCATTTAAACGCATTTTGATCACCTACTTGGCGACCAACCATTTGAATCAATAGTACAATGTTGTCAGTCCATCAATTCATCTGCAACGTGATTCTTCTGTTAGTTTATTGGGCATCTGGCAATATTACAACTGATCTGTTCCTTTTTGTTTGGTCATTGTTTTTGAAATGGGTTCAGCAGTGTTACATTTGTATTTTTGTGAAAACTATTGTTAATAATTAAGCAATAGATTTTTTTTTTTAACTAGATGGGCAACAGAAAATCAGTCATGTGGGAATTCACCAGAGATTAACCGGAAAGTTAATTCTCTGTTAATAAGGGGGTGTCGAGCGAAACAAGGCATTATAAATTCCCACAAATGATTTCTGTGCTGCCTGTGGGTTGAGCACAGGTAGTTGTCGAATGAGACCAGTCTGCTTATCTATTTGTGGATATTGGTCGTCGACCAAATACTAGATGTTCAGTTATAATGAAGTCCAATCTGTTCTTGGTCTCACCGGCACCTCAAAAGTCTACACCGTCCCCGGACTTCACCGGCATCACACGCGACAGGGAAGTGCTCTTGCAGGGTTTTTGTTTCTGCTCTGGAACAAAGCGAGGTGCTAAGACAATCTGTCTGTTGGCTGCCCTTTCTGCTCGGCCTCACCGGCTCGCTATGGATCCACTCCACGAAGCACAGGTGTTCTTAAGAGGCCTCTTCATGCACCATGTGGTGCTGTGTCCTCTGGTCTGCTTTGCTTTGCTATAAAAACTGCAACCAAGCTGGTAAAACTGTTTTTACACAATGAACCAACAATTGATTTCCCAGCCTAATCTATGTCCACTACAAGGCTCAAAGCCCTGCCTTGTCATTGCAGAAGTGAAAGTGCACGTGGTTTCACTCTGAGTCGGTTTCGTTTCTTGGAAATTCCTTAGTCAAATAGAGTTTCTGTAGCAGGAAATGTATTTTTGTATAATGCAGTTAACAGGATTAACAGGTCCAGTCTTAGCAGGGTCACCTGTAGTGATGATGATGATGATGATGATATTAATATTGAAACTGAAAGCTGCATCATGTCTGGAGGACATTTGGTCTCTGCCGCCACGTTTGCCAATGGTGTGAAGATCCTACCCTGCATCTCTGTGCTCAGCGTCCCTCTGTCGGTCTCCTGCTGGCTGCACCTCCCCCGAGGACTAATTAGTGGATAAACCGCAGCGACTCCAGTCATCTGGGTGCAACCATAAACGGCATAGAGAAAAGGAGAAACTGAGTAGGAAAAGAGTGTTTACTTCGAATGCTGATTAGTTGAGGTGTGTGTGTGTGTGTATGTGTGTGTGTGTGTGTGTGTGTGTGTGTGGTTTAGTCACAGAGCTCGAGCCCATCCGGCTTCTCTTGGTCAACACAACTGGTCTTTCAGCTAATCGTGAAGAAAAAAAGCAGAACTTGCTACTTAGAATTCAATCGGTCAGTTTCCTTTTTTTTCATTTTTATTTTTTTAAAGAGATCAACAGTAACACATGTTGTACTTCCAGTAACCACGTTTCAGAGGACACAGGTGTATCTTTCACTTCCCAACTTACACAGGAATTCACAGCAGCACGCATGACCTCGCTCGCGCTGATACTATATTTTGCAGTATGTCTGCACACGGTGATACTTGATAATCACCCTTTTGTTCCTGCTTGTATGTTTTATGAAAAGCACAGAGCGCGCTGGAAGCTTTTATCCTTTAATTAGCGGATGTCAGGGTCCAAGGACGGTTATAATGGCCGCACGGCCTTCTTTAGACCCAGCGCTACTGATGTCATTTCTGGGCCCTGAGGCAGAGAAACCTTTTTTTTCCAAACATTTGGTGCATTGAAACAGTTTTTCAGACCGCATTTCCAGAGACCAGGAGCTCAGGACCCAAAGACATTTTTATTTTGAGAAGCTAAACCGCTAAATGTCCAAAGACTATTTGATTAATGGCCCTAACTTGCAGGACCAATAGTACATTTGCTACAGCTAATCAACTCTGTTTTCTTCCTGGTGAATCCTTGTCAGAGCCGCGCATGAAAGGATGTGCAGGTACAAACAAACAGACCCACATGTCAGCAGCTGGTGTTAGTCCGCCCATCTGTGCAGGACCCCCGTGCACTCGGACACTTCAGGGGAAAGTGCTAAAAAGACTATTAAATGTGAAGGAGCCGACCTGACGGCCATAGGAAGAGCTTCTTGCCTTCTTTTGGCAGCTTAGACGCTCTGTGCCATATTTAGGTTTACATATGCAGTTACAATTTATTAGGGAGAGATATTCAGAGGAAAGTGTTTTCTAATTAACCCCTTTAACGACCTTCCACCACAACACACGTAGACCAACTTTTCATGGCATGACATGAACCCTTTATCAAATACGGCGGCTCAGCAAGCCGCTTTCAGATGTTTTCTTTGGTTAAACGCATTTACCGAGGCTAATCTCGAGCTTTACTGTGTGCCCTGTTGTTCAACGTAATCTGACAGATGTGTAGCTATTAAGCTCCTAACCCACAGAAATGTGTTTGGCCTGTCTCACTGCAGCGATGCTGCCAGAATGAATCTAAAGAAATCCATTACATTCTTACCGTTAAAAGGTTCATTGCTCAATATCGCTGTGGTTGTGGGAACAAAAAAAAACGTTGACATGAATTCAGGTGGGAGAAACTCCAAGCCGCCTCTTGGAGAGGCCACTGCCTCGGCCTTTGATTGCGTCCAGTGAGCAGAAACGCTACGGAGGGTGTCTCTGCGGGGGGACTGTGACCTGCTGATTTGGCTTCTGTAACTCAAATGGGCCCCGAACGTTCAGCCACTTGCAGCCGGATCAATGGCGGCCGCTCTGTGAGCTCTCCCACAGCGGCCATATTCATGTTCCTGATGAGACGCTGCGCGCGTTTCCTGTCCGCAGTTGCTTTGGAGTCTCACACACATAACACACAATCTGCTTGATGAATGCTAGGTTTATGCAGCGGAAACGCCCAGCTGTGTAATGACTATGACCGGACTCGCAGCTCTGCCGTACTCCGGCCGGTTTGTCCTGCGCACAGCCACGTACAATAACTGATGAACAGTCGGACACCTTCCAGTAAGATGCGATGATGAGATTACGATTCGTTTTCTTCTAGGTGGGGAGGATGTCAAGGCCCAAATACGCACTAGTCTCTTACAGTAACACTGCATCTGACTTTAGTCCAATCTCCATCACTTTAAAAGTTTTTCTTTCTCCTCCACTCCCTCCTCTATCATCCCCTCTTGGGGTTATCTAGCGAAAGATTAGCACAATTAATCTTTCCAGCTGCGAGTTCCCCTCCCGGGACGCCACTATGAACTCCTTCTTGTTGTTGTCTGGGGAGGCAGATGCCAAACGGCTGCAGACGTTGATTCAGTCACTCGCGCTTAAAAAAAAATATATATATTTTTTTTCTTCTTGTATTTTAATTCTGTTGGCACGAGCAATTGGACACACACTGCGGGATCGTCCCTTCAGCTAATGCGGTCTGTCCTTGTGGAATGAAGCGTTTACAAGCTGTATCAAACACCCTCATTCTGGCAGATTTTTTATTTTTGTCGCAAAAAAGTTGTTCATGCAGTAGAGAGGAGAGCTGAAGGAGGAGGCGATTTAACACCTGCAGAGAAAAGGAGAGATTTACACACATGTCTATAGAATGATTTTTGTTTTTAGCCTGCAGTAATTCCTGTCCTGGGAGTAAATTTAAAACTATCTACACACATTTTCTAAAGTTACGGCAGCGCTAAAATCCGTAAAACTATTCTAATTGAAAATGAAAGCAGTACTATTTGCACCATATACATTTATGACTTTTGAGGGGTGACATTGACACTTTTTCAATGAAACCAGTGTGATGGGCTGCCTGATACAAAAAAGGCACATGTCTCTCATGAATAACGGATCACAACATCTGTTCCAAAATGTCCTTAAATCCAATAATGGACAGATCAGAAGAAATCCATCAGCATTGTGTCTAAATCAATAGTGTGTACAGCGAGTTGTGTTAACTAATGGACCAACCTGATACGTTTCCTCTATTGCACTTTACAGAGGAGTCTGTTCTTGTAAGGTTGATAGGAAAGAATGAAGGAAGACAACATTGACAAAGAGCTCCCATTGGCAGAGTAAAATACCAGATGTTTGTTGCTTGGAAAATTCTGTTGCTTGAAGCCCAAAGCACATTTTAAAATCTTATGATTCATTTTCTGGAGGCACAACACGTTTGTTGAAAAGATTAGTCTTGTGAGGCGCTTTTTTCAGTGCTTTGCTCTTAGAAATTTTCAGGCATGGTTCATTTAATGTAAATGAATTGTTTGAAACTAAGTTGCCTCTTGACCCCAAAATGTACAAATTTAATTATTACAATTATTGCACCTTGGACCAGTCCATGGTAAGATTAACCGTTGAAGAGATTGCCGTGATGCCGTACATCAGCGGTCATCAGCTTTCTTCTGAAACCATGAAATGTTGTGCTCCTCTTCTCCCTCCTCAACCTGTGGACTGTGCAGATGCACGAATGCAGCAGCGTGGCCCGGCCTCCTGATGAGGCTTTTCAGCGAGCTGCTCAGAGCACCAAGGAATGCTGCTCGGCACTGACATTCACCTCAGTCTGCCAAGAGGGGAGTCGGTGTAGATGGAACAAACCAAACGAGCACAGGGTGAGGGGTCCAGGTGGGAGAATACAAAAAGATAAGGGGAAAGAAAGCACAATTTCATTCAGTTTGTAACAACCTAAAGGAAGCGCGAGAGTAAGGGGAGCATGTTGTTGCTGTAGAAACGGAGCGAATAATAGTTGTGTTGGCAGGACTGGAGCAGCAGAGGCAGAATGTGAAGCAGAAGCTTGCCGTTTCACCAAACATCCCTCAGCTTTGCCTCCGTCGGAGCTCTCAACCGGTTTGTGTGCCAGGAGCGTTGTGGTTCCCCCTCGGTTTCGTTTAGCGGCCTTTTGAACGGAGCGTTGTCATCTGCCCGTAGGAACCAATGTCCTGACTGTAACGAGAATAAGAAAACCGTTGTGTCTCTGTGAAATCGAGGTGAAGCCTATTTGTGAACGCAGGGGCTGTCAGTCCTTCGTCATTTTGATGGATGTGTTTATTTGAACCCACGGCACTTTCCACACACGCATAAAGAGGCTGGTGGCTCCTCCATCATCTGTCGCCTGCAGTCAGGCTGCCGGGGGCGACGGCACCGGCCGCCTTTTTGTGTGCTCGCATGCACGAACAGGCATTTTTTGCTCCTGCGAGCATGTGGCCTCCCTCCAGCTTGCTAATAGATTGCAGTGGTGGTGCATATGACACGTGGACATTTCAGGCCACTGTGACAAGACCTCTGAAGGGGGCGGAGAGAGTCATCGGCACAAAACCAACCTCCAAAAGACTTTATGGGGCCAACGCTTGTTTGTTTGTTTTTTTATTTTCACTCCAGACCACAAGAAAACCTTTTAATACGTTTTTGTGTTATCCAGTTGAAGGTTAACAAGATAAAATGTTTCTCTGGCTCACATGGAGAAGCACGCTGCTTATATTGGCACTAATGTTCAGGAAGGCTTTTCACACCCCTACACATGCGGCCGTCGCTTGTCTCTGAGGTGTCGACCCAACAAGGTACTCCGCTTCTGCAAAGGGAAGAAGTGTTTGCATATTTGGAGAGGGGGGGGACACGTTTGTCTGTTCAATCTGCTGCCGTTGTCCCATTATGAATCTGGCGAGCAATGTCTATTTTAAATATGCAGTCACTTAAAAAGGTATTGTGTTTGCACTCTGTCGCCTTAAGTGCACGCTAAAGACTCACTTTGTATATTCCTCACTTTAAATGGCATGTTCGTGTGATTTCACAAAGATGGCAGTTTTCCGTGTGTGTGTGTGTGTGTTCAACATACAAATGGAAATGAAAGCGGCCACGCTACTGAAAGCAGAAGATGTGTGGCCATAGAGAGTTGAGCGAGCACAATGGAGTGTTGGTGGCTTGTGGGATGGGATGCGTCGCTGCTGCACCGAGGTTTGAGCTGACTGCTCAAAGTAGTCCGAATGAATGTGACGCTCTCAGGGAGCTGGATTAGTCCGCTGAACAAACTGCTGAAGCACTAGCTGCTGAAAAGTGGTACTTTGTACAAATTAGGAGTGTAAAAGAAATATCTTCAGGAGAAGTTGATGTTTTCTCTCAGCCATTTCACTTCTAAATACCCGCTTATGTCCCTGAGATGTGCAACACGACCATGGTTGTCCAAGTGGACTTGAGATGTAATCCCCAGTTATCTGTGAAATGTGAATAATGGCCCTTTTTGTTTTTGCGCTTGGAGAAGAGCATTTCCCAGTGAAGGAGCTTCTGTCTACAGCACTGACTCGGCTGAGGTAAAGCACAAGCGGTTCACAGGGCTCTGTGCTCTGGGGAAGGTTTGCTGAATCTGTTGTAAGGCCTCCAGTGTGATGAAAGGAGGAGCGATGGAACCAGCGGTAGTCAACCGCCGTAAAAGCTTTAAGATGTCATCAGGAAAATGTCAACATCTGCTCCCTCCTTTTTTTTGAGAGCGGATTCCAGTCTTGTTTCATGTGGAAACGGTGCGCTTTATAATGTACGTTTTTAAAACGGTCTGCACACAGAGATGCGAAACCGGGTGGAACGAGGAATGTGTGAATTGAGTGTAGAAAATGGAGATGATTTAGAGCAAAGAAATGTAGAAGAGGATGGAGAAATGGCAGATTTCCGATGGCAGTGGAAGATAAAAATGAAGGAAGAAATAAAGCTTGGAGCCATTGGCTTTTGACTCCATGGTTATCGCTTCCAAAGACAAGCCTCCATTATGTGGTCTGCTTCTCTGCATACCTTCCTCCCTTTCCCTCGCTCTCTCCTCCTCACCCACAGGGGAAATGGATCATTTTGGACAATATGAGGCCTTGGTTTTAATTGGTTTGTTAAACCGAGCAGTTGTATTTCACCGAGGCGAACTGTGTGTAAGCTGGGGCTCTACTTAATGGGAGCATCAGTGAGGCCTTTCCTGAGGGGGAGGAGGGAGAAACGGTCCTCCAGGGGCAGAAGGGGAGTTTCAGCAAATCACATCGGGTTTGAATTTTGCTTTGTTTGGTTTCATGGCCCGACGAGGTCCCTCTCATCCATTTCACCATTATCCTTTGTTGTCCAAAAAAATGACCTGAAGCGCGTCCAAGCTCCCCGCTATGAGCCCCTCCCAGCTGAGCCGTGTGGCCTGGAAAACATCCTGAAAGTGGATATGGAAAAAATGGCGTACGCACATGCGGATGAGCGGGTGCGTCTGGCTTCAGTTCAGAGAAGAGGGCTGATTGTGTTTGTTTGGACTTTTGTTTCGTTTTTCCTTTTTACTTGGGATAGGTCACTAAAAGAAACAGGAAATCAAACGGTCTGCAAGAGTCAAGAGTCTGCATGAGTCACCAAATACTGTAATTATGTTGAAATGCTTGAATAGTGGACTAGTCATTGCATTTTACTGTTGAACAAGCACTCATTATCTTAACTCAACTGATAAGTTTTAATTAATTTAATTTCCACTTTTTGTCAACAGACTATTGAATGTGTCATTAATTTGAGGTTTAATGGAGACTGTTTGAATTGCTCTACTTTCAGTTGACACCAAATTAATGCTAATGTAGGTTTAACAAAGAGTCAGTCACGGTTCAACAGATGAAGCATTTAGATAAAGGAAATTTCTTGCAAACTAATCATTTATTTTCTCCATTTTCATGAAACCTAGTAGAATCAGTAAAAATCTGGATAAAATGAAGCCTCTTATCTCCAATAAAGGTTTGGTTGTGTAGTTGAGGGTGCGTTCAGGACCTGGTCAGCAGAGGGCAGCAGAACCAACCGTGTGTCTGAGCTTTGAGCGGCGCTCCGTCCCTTTTTGCCCTCGTGAGTCAGTGATTTTGAAACCAGGAACTGGCTTCTATTCGTCACAACACTCGCTCTGGCAGCCTCCCTCCAAACCAGTACAACAGGTTCTCCCTGTCTTCAAGAAAGATTTATGGTTTCCTCCTCAAACCCTGTGAACTTTAATCAGACATGGCGGGCAGGTGGTTGTAACGGGGGATTTAATGGCACTTTTTTTCTTTTGTAAATGGCCATTGGAGTAGTAGGGCCGGCGACCTATTCATTGCTCCATCGTTTAGCATTAGGCGGGAGAGGAGGAAGATGTTGTAAATGGTTACTTTGCTTGGGTAGCTGTAGGGAGGAGGCAGAAATGGAGTTAAAGCCCACTGGGATACAGAACATCAAAGCGCTTAATGCTAGAAACAAGGAGCGTTGGAAAGAAAATGGATGTGGTCTTCTTTTTCTGTTGCATTTTGTTAATCTGCAAGGCGACGAACCTCTGAGGAGTATGCATGTAATAATAGCACTTACTAGGAATTATTCATACTGCCTTCCTGTGTGGAAATGCATGCAGTGTTTCTATCTAGCCTGTTCAGATGAGCCATCTCCACATTATGTCACTCGCATGTCCACACTAATTGTTCAGCATTCTCCCTGAGGTGATCTCGACCTGTTGTGTGCTCGGCGTAAGGGCGCGATGGAAGCTTCGGCTGATGGAGCTTTTATAACCCCATTCTTGTTTATGTGCCAGGAAGCTACTTACCATCCCCAAAATCCTAATTAGATCTTTGAAGCGCAGCTGTAGCTGAAGGCAGGATGATCGTATCCGGAGAGTGTGAATGGAAGCAAAAATAATTTTCAGAAAACCTTTTGAAAAATCGGCCATTCTTTCCTGCAACGGATGTTTATAAGAGAAAGATTTGATCAAATATCCAATTAAATATTTGCCCTTTTCTGTTAATCTATCCCGTCTGATGCCAGAGACATCAGCCACGTTGAGAGTTGAAGATGAGTTCATCTATCCTGCTGTCTGCATCTCAACCGCATTTTTTTTTAATTAAAATTCCAAAATGAGTGTGTTCAATTAGACACGAGGAGAACCTCTCCAACTTATCAGCTCTCTCTCCTGCAGCTTGGGAAGTGTTTAGCATTCATTGATCCGAGCTACTGTGAGTGTTGCGCAGGCGTTGCCTCTGTTGTGGGTTTTTGCTGACGTCGGATGCTCCTCATTGGACATGATGCACTGTTGAAATTGTAATCTAGTTCAGAAGGCTATCATTAGCCCCAGGTGCTGATGGAATGATAGACGCGACTCGGGGGAATGCTGCAGATGCCCTTTTCCTCCATCACTGATAAACCCAGTTGCAGGCAGACGTTGGAAAGGGGAAGCGCGCGGGTGGGGTTTGGAGAGGAGGGGGTTTAAGATGATGCTGCTGCACATTAGATAACAAACATAAGCCAGGACCTCGCCTCTAAGACAGGAAACCATTTAAAGAGCCCAAAGGGCAGCATTTCAACCATGGACCAGCAGTTTGTGGGGCTTCACGTTTTGGCTCCTCCTGAAGGTTGTTAATGTCATCTGAACTGTCCCTCTTTGGTAAAGGGACATCTAGATGGAGACTTGCTCACCTCCTCTTAGACGGTGTGTGTGTGTGTGTGATCCATGTGTGTGTGTGTGTGTGTGTGTGTGTGTGTGTGTGTGTGTGTGTGTGTGTGTGTGTGTGTGTGCCGCAAAGGATTTTATGACCTGTGACAACCTGACCTGCTGGTTGTGGCAATTTTTTTTTTTTATTGGATATGTACTATAAGGGGGGGGGGGGGTCCACTGGGCCCTGGTTCAAACTCTTCAGAGTCCGACACATTTCAGTATCTCTTTTTCCGGTATTTCAGTTGTCACATTCCGCCTCTTCTCTGTTGCATTGTACTGCAACTCCTGTGGCGAGACATCATGACCCCGTATATCACCACGTTTCTTTTAAGTACTGTGTTTAATGCAGAGCAAAGTCGGACCGCCATAAAAAAAAGACTAAACATCAGGACTGACGTTTGCAGATTGTACTCTGCGTTCAGATTTTCCTCAGGGCGGACATATTGGACTTCCAGGGACCTGTTTGAACCATAACCTTAGAGACTCCTATCCCTAAACCTTTTAACATTAAATACTTCTGATGAACTGAATAAAGCAATTTACCTAAATTTATTATTTACATTTACAATACGGAACAGATGATTCATTGTTTTTCATCATGACCTGGTCCCTTGCATCCAGATATCCTCCCATGCTGGAAGAAATACTTACTTTGTGTTGGATTGCGGTAAATCTATTAAACGCTGCACAACTTAATTAGCAAAATGCATCATCTTAGCACATTATAAACCAAAAAATATAAACATTAAAAAAATGGACTTTAAACATGGACAAATCGGTAATCTATTCTTAAAATAAATTCCTCACTGAGTTTGTATTGGCAGCTTCCTACTTTTTTTTGTTTTTGTTTTAATGAACATTTTAAATGGTTTCATTGAAACTCAGTGTTATTGATTTACCTCCTCCAGCTTAAGTCAAGTTTGCATGTGTGTAATCCTGCCGAAATGGTCAGTTAAACACATTAACAGGCTCCCCGCTCCGCAGTCATGTCAACTCCAGCCGAAAATAGGCTTTTAAGGTGTATCCCAGAAACTGGTCCCTAATCAGTGATCTCCTCCGTTGAGCATCAACATTGAGAGATAGCGAGTTATTGTAGAAATGGCACAGCGGGCTGCAAGAAGAGCTGTGAATCAATAACTCTGATTCAGTCAGCCCCTTGTGTTGTGGTCGCGTTGCCGCAGTGATGGCCCACTTAACGTTGGTGCTTGCGTATTCTGGTGGGGAGATTATGTACCATGAATACACCAGGCTCAGAAACCATCCGCTGCTGCATTAGACACGTAAATGAAAAGCAAAGCCCCACATCGACGCGTTGCACACTCGGTTGCAGCAGACGATCAGCACAGGATTCCTGTGCAGTTATTCAGTTATAACATTTTACAGCATATTAAACAAGGAATAAACTCATTTTCTCAAGGGTTTGTGTTAGATTTCTCACGTACAGTCTCTCCCCTGCTTAATTTTCATCAGCCAGTTTCCTCAACTTGTGCTCTAATTTGAGGTAGATTTGATTTGAAAAAACATCTGCGATGTAGTGGAATAGAGGTATTCCTACTTTGTTTGCTGGTCAAAGTCCACAAGCCGTGGACTTGCTCTAAGACTGTAAGCCTTTTAAGCAGCGTTACTCAATGACCGTAAAGTGCTGCTCAGCTCATTAGCCAATGGGAGGGGCCGGATCTCTCGGTGTGTCGATTAGAGAACCGTAAGCCTCACTTATAACACAACCTTCATAACAAAGTCCTCATTAAGGACTTTAAGGTCCTAAGCGTCTGAGGTATGAAGCTTAAATGTATTCCAACCCTTTAAACGGGGTAAATAGTGCAACAGTTATAAAAAATAGTCTGTTAAAGTGTTATTTATAGTGCACAATAGCTAAAATAAGGGGTTTAAGGAATTTTTCATATTCCTGTGATTACTGGAAGAGGCCTGCTGGTGATCTCTGCGCTCCCTGATCCTGTCCGTCCAAAGTTGGAAGCATCCTGCTTGTCTTGCTTCTTACTTCCAGAGCAAACCAGCGCCATCGTTGTTCTAAACCCCCGTAGCTGCACGAGACTGTTACATGTGTGTTAGTGGGCTTTGGAGTAGTTGTGTGAATTATGACTCCGCCCTTCAAAACGGCCGTGAGGACGTGTGAAATAAATCGCCCTCCGCCTTCTCTGCTGCACCTTGCATTGCTCTCTGCCTGCCGGGGATTGGCGGAACCAGCAGCAACGGCGTCTCTGATTGGTGGACAATGATGATGATGGTGGTTTGGTAGCTGACGGTTTGTCACAAAACGGTCCAGGGGAGAGTGTGTGTGTGTGTGTGTGTGTGTGTGTGTGTGTGTGTGTGAGAGTGAGGTTGCAGGACAGGCTTAAGTCCAGTTGGAATAAGGTACTTTGAGGTTAAGCTCGGTGAGCGGAGGGAGTCTATTTAAAGGACGCCACATCCCTCATGAATGATTCAACAGTTCGCCCCCTCCCCCACCTCTCACCAAGATCAGCTGGAGGAAGTGGATGCTCGGCCAATGGGATTACAGTATAGGATTGACTCTTGTCTGTGTGTGTGCGTGCGCAGCTGAGAGGAAAAGCAAGCCTGGACAAGGAGCAGCAGCAGCTCTGCCACTGTCGTGTGTGTCTGCTTATGTGAAGAAAATGTAGGGCAGCTGCTTGTTCTCCCTCCCTCTGCCATCTCTTCCCCGTCTTTTCCTCCTCCTGTCTTTGTTACCTCACTGCCGCCGTAGCTGCAGTCGCCACGGCGACGGCTGACATTGTCACCGCTGCTCCGCTTCCGCATTTTACAGAGGCTTCGCTCTCTCTTTCTCCGGCTCGTCTCACCTCGAGGATTTACAGACGGGGCATGTAACCTCCCCGAGGAACCATTGTCTGAGTGCGTGTGCGTGTGTGTGTGTGTGTGCGTGTGCGTGTGCGTGTCAGAGAGGGGACTTCAGGATTGAGACATGAATTCCTGTTGGAAAATGAAGATACAGGTACAGATAACTTGTTCTTGATGGTGCAGTGTCTGTTTTGTCTCGTGTCATTTGTGTTGATGATGATGATGATGCTATTTTTATTGCTACAGGGTGTGCGCGCCACGTCCGTTGCATTACAGATAACACTTTGCCTCAAATAACATCTACATCCTTTGCCGAAATATGAGGCGTGTATGAAGAAACTATTGTATCAAAAGGAAACCGGGACACCCTGCAGTTTCCATTGAGTGGTTGTTATGGTGAGGCCTTCTGCCTCAATGTGGCCCAGCGCGGATACTGCAGTTGCCAGGAATGTGTGGTTATGTCCATTTAGTTTACTTGTTAAAGAGTGAAAAGAGTGAATCAATTAGAGCAGATCGGAAATTGTCGCTATCTTCATCCAGCCTAGCAGAAGTGGTCGTATCACAGCAACGTCCACCGTGTTTACGCCGTTGGTTGTCATCACCTATTCGTATCCGCGCGTGTTTTGGTCTGTTCAGCGCCGTCCATCGAGGACTCTGAACCCTGTATATAGTTATTGTTTTTCACGGCCTGTGTCTGGTCGTGCATGCACTAAGGAAACGCGGTCCATGTTTGTGCGGTTCAGAGGCGCATCTGCCACCTCTAAAATGTGTGTAAGGTTGACCCACTTTCTTTGTTGCCTCTGCCCTTTTGTTCTGTATGCGTGGGCTGCATAGAAACACCGTATATGACTTGAATGCTTGTTTTAGTTTTAGCGATCTGTGTGCTGGCACATGCATTGCTCAAGTCCTGATATTGTGAAATACCATATCTGGTCAGATTCAGCACACGTGAACTCGGTGACCCCGCCTCTCTGCCCAGTCATCCATAGCTGCGTTCTATTTCCTCTGTGTGCCAGGCATGCCACTTTACTGATGTTGTGTCGGGCCAAAAGAGGCAGTTAAGCATGATTCCTGCAAATGGGTGCACAAAGGAAACCCACGCAAAACCACGAGGCCCCACTGGCTGAGTGACCTGACATGAATACATTTCCTGTCTATCGCTTGGCATATCGCATCCTCTGCTGATGCACCAAATCATGGAGCTTTGTGTCAAATCTGCAGCTGGGGGGAGGGGAGATTAATGCAGTCAGTCACATGTGATGGCACAGGCTTAAAACCTGTTGGGGGGGGGGGGGGGGAGGAGGAGGCTGGACAAGAGCGCCGCATGGCAGAGGTTTCTTTGTTGAACGCAGGTCTTTGTAGTGTTTTGGTGTGATACTGTGGTTCTCCTACGCCGCCATGATGTTATTACTCAGTTGTTTATTTTGTAACGTTCCCACACTTTTTTTTTTTTTTTTTTCTTCAGGCCGAGCTAGCTTTCAAACCGCCCTGAGCACATTCAACACTGTAGAGTAAGGAGAACTCACCCAGTTAGTGTTCAGCAGGCCGGATGCTGGATGCATTTTTATTATTTTTTTTTTGTATAAAGAGGAACTTGTTTCAAATGTTACACTTCAGATCGGATGTTCATATCCCAGCGGGTGCTTCCCTAAGCAGCTGCTGCTTGCTGTAAAACGGTTGGGGACTTTGACTCCTTTTGTTAAAGGAAGTACTACTGAATCGCTGTTTTATGCCAGTCACTTAATGTTAATCTTTTTCAGTAATTCACCCATTCCTATTGTCTTTGCTGAGGGGACCTCTTGGCCCGTCTGCTTTTGCAGGGAATATATCACAAGGGGACCGATGGTTTACTGATCAGTGAGCTATCAGGGACCCGGCACTGAACTAATTATTCGTGGCTTGACGTTTTCAGACCAGTCATAAATAATGACTCGTGTCTATGGCGGAGGAAATGTGACTCTCAGAATTACTCCCATCGTTTGGGATCCCTTGCTCTCTCTACTGTCTGGTCATTTGTGCATGTGTGTTCTACTTTTTAGATTGTCTTTTCTTTATATTGTATATTTTATAAAACCTGGGCGCGTATGCGGAAAACAAAGTGGACACCGGACTCAAATTTAATAAAGCCGTTTCCGATACTGTCATAATGTCTTTGCTACGCGTCCCTATTGTAGCGCTCGTTATCGTTGGATTACACCCTGGGATTGCATCTGTAATACCGCCACATGGCCCGACTAGGTGCAGAGCCAGAGTAGGTCACTGCCACATGGTCCCGATCCGAATTTGATGGTCAGTGTCTCTTTTCTTTCATATCTTGTTTGGACGCACTGATGTAATTATGACGAAGATGAAGAAAGATGAGGGACGGATAAAGCACCAGGAGGAGGAGGAGGAGGGGAAACCGCAAGCTCACATCCTGCCCATAAGAGAACGCATAGATCTGCTTATTCACACGCAAACATAGTCTGGGGTTTTCTTTGCTGGGGTCTAACTCACAACACAGTAACTCTGTTTAACATGGTTTACACACACACGCACACACACACACACACACACATTTATGCTGCGAGGTTGTATTCTGTTGCGCCCGGGAGAGAGATCCCTCCTCTGACGTTCTCCCTAAGGTTTCTTCCCTTTTTTGTTCTGCAAGGGTTTGTTCATTTTTGGAGCGTTTTTCCTGTGCCGACGGTTTCGGGATGCAGGATGTCGCATGTGTACAGACTGTAAAGGCCTCTATACAAAATAAAATGAATTGAATGAATGCCTCTCGTCTCCCAAAGAATACACCCTTAAACTAAACTTTCATGACATCTGTTTTCCAACACACACTTCTTCCAGGTCTTGTTGGAAGTCTGTGGTCAGCCGGGCGCTCCAATGGTTGCGGCTGCTGTGCAGTTGTGTAGTCGAGCGTTAGCATGTGGTGACCCTCTCCTGCTCGGCGGTCCACTCCCCCAGCTTTCCTCCCGATGGACGTTTGAAGAGATTGTAAACCACATGAAGGCGAACTTCCTTTCCAGAAGGGATTCTTTGTCTGGGATGTTTGATTATTGCTTTTGCTGCAAGGATGCGTGTCTGTGACCTCTGAGCGGGGAGGAGCTTGGCAATACGATGTTTCCGCTTATCTCTCTGCTTTTAGCTTTACGTCTTTGAGTAGGTTTACAACGGCCGACTTGTCATCGCTTGCGTGACTTGAGAGCTATCGGAGCCCAGGCTATGTGGAGGAACAGGTTTCCTCTGTGAAGGAGAATTCAGTCGGCCTGTCTGCAGCAACTTGTGTATCGAAAATAAATGTAGAAAAAGGATGGCCTAGTTTACAGTTTTGCATTTGGCAGAATGACCAGCCCTAAGCAGATCAGGGTGTGCTGATGCCATTCATTTGCAGGAAAGCTATTGGGATTCAACCCCTGTCTTTTGCAGTCTGGCGGCGGGTCATGGCTGCAGATGCACAAGCTTTACTCCCTCACCTGAGCGTTTCAGGTCTGTTTATCCAAAGCGTCACGCTGTCTTTAACGGAAGGCAACATAGTTGTGGTTGTCTTATGCGTGTTGTTTTTCGCTGAAATCAGTGAAGACTAAAGCCGTTTAGTAGAAGGGGATTTGAATTTGACCCTTCTTTTATACATAGTCATTCTGTACACATGACATCCATTGCAGTCTGTCCATCCCGGGAGAGGGATCCCTCCTCTGACGTTCTCCCTCAGTTTTTCCTAATGTCAGGGTCTTGGGACGGAGGATGTCGTATGTGTACAGACTGTAAAGCCCTCTGAGGCAAATTTTTAATTTGTGATTTTGGGCTATACAAAATAAAATGAATTGAATTTTATCAACTTTAGAATTTAAATTGAACGTCCCTCACAACGGGATGGGTTTTCCCAAAAAGTTAGCTCGGTTTATTAATTTTTATTTATTTATGTCGTCTTGGTAAAGAGGTTTACTTGCACTTGTATGTCAAATTATTTACAGAGTTTATCTTGTTTTTGTTCCTTTTTTAGATATCAGCAGTCTTATTGTTTGCTTTTAATCCTGATACAACCGTCCCCCATTCATATGTATGCTCCACCGTGCTATGCTACACCAATGTGATTGATTTTAGGAAATTAAATTGTCTTAATAGCATTATATCAATAAATCCTTTCACTGTTGGACATCCAGCTGCATTACAGGCTGTGACTAACCTTATTTCTATGGTTTCTTTTGTATGAAGTCCATTTGAACTTTTTCTAAATACTACCAAAGCACATCGCTTGTTGTTTTTCATAGAAATAAAGGTACCCTTTCAGTGGAAATCAGTTTTGTGTCGGGATGGTCTTCCTGTAGGAAGGAAGCAGTGTGTTAGAGCCACACTTTCAGGTGGTCCTCTATCACCATGCCAACTAGTCACAGCGAGGACACAAGTCATTTGTAATTGGTTGCACGTTAGGTACTCGTTAGGTGTGTGTGTCCTGCCTCGTCATTCAGAGTTTCAGGGGTCAAAACTTCCCGTTTACCTACTAAATATCCCCCTAATTGGATCATTTTTGTTCACGTTGTCAAACGCAGCCAGGCCTGCAATGCATGCTTTGCTGTTGGTGCATGTTGACACATGTAGATGTTTTGCCTTTCCTTCTGGTTACCTTAGGTAAACACTGTTGGCTAAGTCTCCACTTCTGCCATTGCTTGTGCCTTTTAACAGTTTACTGTCATTCCTTCACCATGTTTAGATCCCGCAATGCTCCCCATCATGTATTATTCCTTTTTATAGGAATACTGGTGGATTTTCACGACTTGTGAGGTCATGTGTACACCGTGATGTTTGCCCAAACTCTGCCATGCTTCTCCCATGTCGGTTCACTGTATACAGCTGATTTGTCCAAAGCACCACAGCCCTGCCAGACCCTGTGTGAATTCGGTATTATCTAACCATGAGTGGTTTTATCATCATTAAGGCACCAAAGCTTTAATAGCAACACTGAATGCAGTGAAACACTTGCGTGGCTGTTTATGTCTGAGCGGAGAACATAGTGTGCGACTTGAGGATCATTTACAACATTGGAACAAACCCTGACTGTGCAGATTTGCCCTCTTTTTGTTCCCTTTCTCATGATACAAACATTGACACCATTTGATATGGAGTTTGGACAGATGCGTTATGTAATCGGCTTGTGCTCCTTTTAGTTTTGTGCCAGAAAAGCTTGATTAACTTAAGATGGCAAACTGCTTGGGCTCAGCAGCAGAAACAAGTAGCTTTGTGTCCCTCCTGCACAAACATGAATCCTCCCGTCCCGGTCCTGCTGTAGCCTGTAACAAGATTGTTCGATTTATGTTAACATGTTTACACCATGAAATACCATTGCACTCTTACTTCAATCCACTTGAAATGTGTATATATTTTGTCTATGCTAGCAGCGTGTGTCCGTCCACCGCTTTGCTCTAAACTGAAATGTATAAACTGATCATTTGACTTGAAAAGGACATTCATGTTACCTGGATCCCTCCCAGGATGCATTGTGGCTTTGGTGGTCCTATTACTTTTCATTGCACAATAACTGTTAATAATGGTTCAAAATATGCAAATGGTCAATTTTGTAATTTTTTTTTTAAAATAAAATACCTGCAAAATGAATGGCATTCCAGCTTCTGCTGCACTTTTGGAATTCGCAAATGTTGGCATGATTACACGCTTACGTAAGCCTATGGAGCAGGGAAAACAAGCTGCAACTGCTAAACATCAGCATGTTTGCATTTGTCACTGCAGCATGTTGGCATGGGTCAACAGCTGTGGATTCTTTTATCCTGTGTCTTGTTAAAAGGAACATGAGCAAACATTTCCTGGTGAATATTTGTTTCAATTGTCGAAATTAAGCGCACACTGCATATATTCTACAGCATTTGAAATCGACTTCTGAAATTTTGAATTTGCACCCTCTTGACTTGTCATTCTTAATCTTTTACAGAATGAGAAGCCTCTGGGTCATTCGGCAAGCAGGTCCAGCAATATATCAAAGGTAAGCAAACACACAATGGGAGGGGAAACTATGAATATCACCTTCCGTCGCTACAAAGAGGACGGGAGGGCGGCGGTTGTGAGGTGAAGCTGGGGAGAAAGGCTGATAGATAACCTGCCTCTCTAGAATCACATCCATCGGAGCTGCAGCTCGGCTCACTGTCAGTCAGACGAGATGTTTCTCTGTGACTCCATTGCTTCAGTCAGTGTTCCCTGCTCTGGATTTGACTCCAAGGTTTAAATCACCTGAGCTTCTTGTAGGATAAACCTTCCACTTGTGCAAACGGACGTCACGGCCACTTCATCACGGGGGGGGGGGCGGGCGCTCCTTCAATGTTTGATCCGCAAGGCAATGTTTATACACGAGGGAGATGGAAGTTATGAAACCCAAGTCACAAATATACCAGTTCAAAAAGTTTAATATTTTTGACATTTTCATTTCCAATGCAACAGACATCTAATTACTAATTATTAATTTCAATAGGAGCTGCAGCCAGGCTCAAAATAAAGACACCAAAACAAACCCTCGTTGCTTTGCATGGCATGGCTTTAAGCTGAATCACTGGCTTATGTCAGATCCAATCCAAAATGAATGTGCTTGTATCCAACCGTTGACCT
The DNA here is from genome assembly GCA_021346845.1 of Apeltes quadracus. Classification (NCBI taxonomy): domain Eukaryota; kingdom Metazoa; phylum Chordata; class Actinopteri; order Perciformes; family Gasterosteidae; genus Apeltes; species Apeltes quadracus. Next base: position 8,572,036 of record CM037922.1, read on the forward strand.
ACTTTCAAAAGATGCATCTCTACATAAATAAACATGGCATCGGCCTGAGAAATGTTTCATCTCCAGCTTGGCGCAACAATGCAGTCTGGATGATTTGTATGTTGCAGCTTGAAATAATTTGTTGATTCTATCAAAGCATATGCTCTAGTGTTCTGATAACCTGGTAGAATACCAATAATTGTTTCTTCTGTTGTGAGGGGGTTGGTGTGGTGTTTTTGTTTTTTTTTCCCCAATGGAAGGGTGACTCGGTAAAACGGCCACTCTCCCGACAGCAGGATGGAACGATAATAACAGAAAAACAAGCTGCAGCAATTAGCCGGAGGGTCAAACGTTTGAACGGTAAAGGTGATGATGCCTTTTTATCAGTGAGCTGAGCACCGCAGGGGTTTATATAGTCATTTATATATCGATGTATACGTGTAGCTGAACACACAAAATCTCACCTGCTGCAACTATTCCTGTCTAAAACTTTGGAAGAAAAGTTCACTTGAGGGCAGATAAGCATCACTTTTGTTAAATGAAGGAATGGTCAGTGCAGAATGTAAGAAAAGCTGCTCTGAAAGCCTTAGCAGCCCAAGGATTTCCCGGTGAATTGGCAGGAGTACATTTTCCACTTGGTGAGCTCGGGAGGCTTAGTCGTTGCCGTTTCTCTTTAGTGCAGAGCCAGGTGTGCAATGCCTCCTACACTTTTTTTTATTTTCGGGAAGGCATTAAACTATTAGTCCTCATCAAGACACAAAAAATAGTGACCCGCTGTTCAGCAGGCTGCTGCTGCTGCTGATACAAGCATCTGGTTGTCACCCATTTTGCTTTTCTCATAGTTGCTTCAGAGTTGAATGACTTGTCAATCGACTGATCGTGTGAGCTCTACACACGCGACTCCAAGCCATCGAGCACTTCAGGGTTTCCAGAGAAGCATGAACCATCAAAAGTTTTTAAAGGGAATTGTTCTGTGGCTGTAGTTCTCTCAAGGTACAGATGGGGACGATAAAAGAGGAGCGAAGGCTGATGTAATAACAGATGGAAGAAAAGATGACACGAGAGGAGGAGAGGAGGAAACCTGTAGTTATGTTAATGAATGTTTAAACGCACAATGGACAAGGATTCATCAGTGTTTTGTGGATGGATGTCTAATTGGCACATTGTAGACAAAGAACGGAATGACACACCAATTGAGTGGATAAATTAAAAGAACTGTGTGTAGATGAGAGTTTAAATAAAATGGGGACACTTGACACGGCCTGTGTTTGGGGTAGCAAGGCCTGCAGTGTTTTATCTATTATTATTTTTTACATTAAACGGCGGCAGTTTTCTCATCAAAGGTCCTCGTCATAAGATAAGCAGTTCTGAGAACTGATTTCTAAAGACTCATGTGGGCCGTTGGGAAGTTAATCAGATCATTACTCTATCATTTTCACGGCCGTTTGACTCTGGGAGTAGGCCGATAGATGGCTAACTCTGCCTCGAAGATCACATGGATGATTAACAGAGGAAACGCGGCAATGGAACATCGTGTTACATGATATAATAAGGAACATCCAGGGTCATTAGTATGAACCTGATCTGCCAATTTTCATCCCATTACTCAGTCTAAAGCTTTCCCATGATGCTTCTGCTCAGCATGTGTCTTTTGTCAGACAGTGTTAAGAGCAAAAAGTGAAGAGCTGGATTGGGATGTTAAATGTATAGCGATGGGTGCTATAATAATGTGTTGTTGCTTGGATCTTTTTTTTTTTTTTTTTTTTGTATTGCACAATTGATTGGACGTTTTATATTCCACAAGCCACAAACGGCAGCCTTGAATATCCACTGTTCGAATAAGAAAAGTACTGCATTTTAATGACAAAGAAATTCCGTATATAAACTCTAAAAGAAGGACAATAGAAAAGAGCAGCTGTGCTGTTCAGAGAATCCAACCAAAGGGCAAAGCAAGATATTCAATTATTTTTATTGATTTTGTTTTCAGGCCATGGGCCGTACATTTCCCCTTGGTTAGAATTTAAATCAATAGGTAATAAGTTTCTTATTGAAATTGTAAGGCCCTCTGTATCTTTACGTTAGCGGGCCAAACACTAATCCTGCTAGTTAGATATGTTGGATATAGGGGTGTAACGATTTGTTTTAACAACGATTCGATTTGTATCACGATTCGTGGTTGTCGATACGATTCAAGGACGATATTGGTTCATTTAGAACGATACGATCCGAAACGATTCAGTGACTTGAAATCGATTCAGTAACTTTTTAGTCAAAAATTCAACCAGTGTGACTGAAATACATTTCCTAGATTCCTGTTGTTTCTTGTAATGGAATCATGTATCAATTAATTATGAAACAATAAATGGCAAATGCATTCACATTTTATTTGAATAAAGTGCAAACACTGCTGTAGCAGTGCAGCAGAAAAAAACCCGTATTAGTGATACACACAAAAAACACCCCTCTATTTCAACCCCTGTGGAACATCCCGTCGGCTTTGCTCATGAAACCTTTATCATTAAAAGTGCTAAGAAAAGTCTGACGTGCTTAAATCCAATGGGTTATTTCCTAGTATCGATACAATCGATTTATGTCGTCCATATGGCCAACTCGCCGAGCACAGATAAATTAATTATGAGTGACTCATGGTTCCACAACATCCAAGAGCCAATTGATCCTCTAAAAGCCTGACGATAAATTTCTTAAATTTCGGAGATCAAAAACCATTTTAAGTTGCTGAAGGTGAGCATCTGTTCTAAATTCTCTGCGGAGGCTGAACACGTCTACAGCCTCTGGTCCTCCAGCTGTGCCTCTCGGCGCCGTGACTCTCCCTCCGTCTCCTGAGCGCGTCACTCCGTGGCAGCAGCAGCGACGCTTCGCCTGCTCTGTGACTCACTCACTCATTTTGCCAGGCACCATTTTAATCTGACAAATTAGCTGCCGGTGTTGTTTTTTGTATTTGTGCGTGATCTCATTCAGGACCGTTCCTGGTAACACCGAATATGATTTGAACTCCTGTGTTGATTAATGCAGTAGTTATTTATAGCTATATCTTTTTGTTCCTTTAGGCGGGGAGTCCCACCTCGGTCAACGCTCCATGCAGTTTCTCCAGGACGTCGGTTTCTCCCTCCAGCCAGGACATCTGCAGGTACAAACAACCTCATATGAACACCTGAGGACAGAACATTGAATCAACATTGTTCCTAATCTGATCTCTAGGCGGCATTTCCTTATTCTACTCGCTGTCAGTGTTTCCTGCAAAAACATTGAACCCCTTATCCCCTTTTTCAAGTTCCTTTTTGTTTTCAAATGCATGATATTATTTTTCATTTCTCTTTTTCTCATTACCTTTTTCTCATTACTTCTCCTGCTGTGCCGTACCACTGTCCCCAATCGCGCTCCGCTTTCAATAAATGCACAAACGCGGTGTAAACTTACACTGCAGCTGTCTGGTGCAGGACTGTCAGAAGCAGACGGCGGTGGTTCTGTTGAACTCGAACGGTAGAACCTGTCAAGGTTCAGGAGGTCTGCCGGTCACCACTCTGTGCACGGACACCCTGCCGGCCTCTAAGCACGGCAAACAACGAGACTGGCTCTCCCTGCTACGCCCGTCCTCTGTCAACATCCGCCACAGCGGGGCGCTCCGGTTCTCCGCGTCACTGAATGACGTGGGCCAGCGCGTGGACAGTCTGTGCCGCGGGCTGCACTTCATAGACCGCACCTGCTCCGAGGGAGAACTGGAGCCTCCTCAGCCCAACGGCGAGCTGCCCGCGGCACCCACGCGCCAGATCCCCAGGCCGACCTCCTCCACGTGTACCCGCCCCCACCTCGTCCCCGCCTACAAATACATGCTGGGGACCCCCCCCGCCAATGATCCCCCATCTGCCCCTGCCGTCATCGCCCTTCCTCCTTCCCCTTCAAACAGCCTTCTCCACCCTCATCCCTCTCCGAGCGCCAACTTCCTCCGTCTCCCCCTCCCCTTCTCCCGATCCTCGACCTCGGCCAGCCTGCAGTGCTCTGAGCTGGGCAGCTGTGCGTCCCACCTCCACGTCACCAAGTCCTCCAGCGAGATGCTGGCAGGCAGCGAGTCGGGGTTCCTCGTCGAAGATCTGCTGGGAGACGACGACGTGTTCGAGGAGGACCGACTCTGTGCTGCTCCGACGAGGACGGGCCAGCCAGCCTCCCCAAATACTGTTACCGGGGCCGGAACCGGACCTCTTTTAGCCCCCCTGTGCTTTATGGATGAGGATGTGGACCTGGACTGCTGCCCGTCCCCTTTGTCAGAGAAAACCGCGCCACTGTCCCCCTACTCACTCTCTGGAGACTGGTGCAGGTGGGTGACTGTCTGGATGGTTTGATCCGCACCCACCCTCCCTGTGACTCGCTAGACCGTCCCTGTCCCGTTAGCAGCAGTGAACCCCAGAGCCCTGCGGAGTAGTCTGATCCAGGTCCCCTCAACCAGGAGTGTAACCTCCTAGGAAACATTTTGCACTTCAGAAACATTTGTCCTCAAAGCGCCTGCACGGAAGTAGAGCCATTATTCAGGAGAACCTGGCACATAGTCTGCACACACTGCACCTTCTGATCTGTGTGTGTGTGTGTGTGTGTGTAACTTGATTAAATGTTTTGCCTTTTCATTTCACTTCAAACCGTCCTCAAGGCTGTGTCATGTTTTTTTTTTTTTTTTTTGCAGCGACGTCGCCGTGTTTTTTGAAGTATTTTGTCTGTCGATGAGGCTTTAACGTGTCCTGGCTTTGGAAATTGGTAATTGATTTTGTCTGTTAAATTTCATTTCTGCAATACCAGGGGCCAATGTTAAGTGAGAGATAGAAAGACAGAAGTCTGAGTATAACATGCAATATTATTTGGGAATGAAGTGTGTTGTGCAGAAGCAGACAGCGCACGATAACAGACTTTGAACCGGCGTACGTCTTGTTCGGCCAACGGGGCGCTCATGTTTTTCACATGGCAGTTTGTGTGCAATCTGATCCAGTTTATGTTGAGAATGACGTATTGTGCGTAATAATTCATTTCTGACCAAGTTTACAGATCATGGTGGGTCGCAGAAGATGTCACTAAGTCGCAAAGGAATAGAATTTGAGCCCCACAAAGCTCACGTAGAGCGCTTCTGTTACAGTATCTGTCGATACTCCGCCTGGTGGCCATTCACTGGATTGATGATTAAGTCTTGGGGGCGAAGAAATGTAATTTATGAGTCTGTCTCTTGGCTGTTGTCTGTGCATGTAGTCCATTTCACATAATACGTCTTACACTGCAGGTCAGCAGGCTGAAATAGAAACTTGAGCTTAGAATAGGCAAGGTGACCAGTTTAGAGATCAGGAGACAGATTATTGGCTTCAAATATACTTCGTAGTCTCTGCGCGCACACTTGCACACGAGCCAAACACCTTGTCAACACCTTGTGGAAGCTCTCGTTAGGGTGGCAGGACTTCACCCGCAATCATGTGCGTGTTTGAACAACAAATAGCACTTTAATTGAAATGTCAATGAAAAAGAAGTGCTGCACTTTATAGATATGTTACAACCCTGCATTGCTTATATATGGCTTCTTTTTCCTGGCCTTTTATTGCCACAATGCTTAATCAGCAGGAGGCATAGACCGGGGTTCGTTTAACCCATCTAACATTTGATAAACATGGCCAACCTTTTTGGAGTATTGCAGTCGGACTTTTGCATCTTGCTTTACCTCCTTCCTCTTTTTGGTAACTGAAGGCTTGCAAGCTCTGCTCAGTTGCATTATCGTCCTCGTGCATGTAGCGTAGCGGGTAGAAACTGAACGGGGACGCTAACTTGGTTCCATAGAGCTGTTGATACTTTATGTCCACAAATTACCTTTTTTAAGCTTTTACAATTCTCAAATAAACCAATAGAATCTGTTATTCCTTCTCCCTTAGGTAGTTTCTCCCACGTCTAATATTCTCTTTTAAGGCAGGGATGGCCACGGAAATTCAGACAAGTAACTTCTTGAGCGGGCAGTGAGGAGTAAGGAGTCAAAATGGCTTCCAGCTGTGCAGCCTTTGCCTAAAATGAAATGAGTTTTTCTGTGATGAGCAGAGTAGAGCGTGAACGGTTCACACTGCAAACAGGAAACCGAACGGAAGAGACGGAATGCCTCAGATGTCACACTTCTGTTTAGCAGAAATGTAAATGTATTAGAAAATAATGGTTTCAGGTTTGTAGCCGAGCAATAAAATCCCGGAAGGATGGGATCTTAAAGCGACACATTGAGGTAGTGAGGAGTGCAAAGACGGGAGGATTGACACAGGAGAAGTATGAGGAAACGCTAACAAAGTGAATGCCTCTCCTCTGTGGTAATGTTGCAGAGCATTCTTCCCCCTCAGTTTATGGTGCTTGTGATTTCAGAGACTGAAACATGCCTCACATGTTTTAATGCAGACGCAGTGAAATGGTGCCTCTGTCCCCCTGAAATCCCTTTTTAAACTGGGGGGGTTTGGATGCTCAAGTGATGCAAATTTCATGTAAACCTCCTCGCCATGCCTTAAAGGGCTTTGAATGTGCTGCTGCTGACAACGATAAAGTGCATTTTGCTGTTTGGGATCATCCTGGGAAATATACCGTCACTTTGACTGGCTGAATTTGGTTCGCTCGGTCTCTGAGATTTCTATCATGTGTATTTTGCAGCAGTTTAGCGCATCTAGCATTAAAACCGAAATGTCATAGCTTAAAGGTCCCTGAGGTTTTCCTCCACTCCTGTAGTCTACCATTTCCAACGTGAAACCACTCCTAGTTTATGCATCTGCTGCTAGAATGCAGACAAAGTGGAAATACAGTTTGTGGTTTAAATAACTTTCCCCTTTGCAAAATGTTTTGCGAAAGCTGTATAAGTGACGAGAGGTAATTCTGCAGTGGGTTGGCACTGTATGTAATGTGTATACCCACAAAAACTAACACATTCTGTAAAGCGCAGTGGATACTCTATAGATACAATGAATAAATGATTGGCTGAAAGTAATGTATAAAAGCCTGAATTACATTCTGGTTGCTGTTTTACTTAATGCAAACCTGATCAAAATAAGCTAAACATTGAGTTTGAATAATATTACAACTTGGATCACTTCTTCCAACACTTAAGGTTGTTGTTGCTGCAGTGTATGCAGATTTGTTCTGTGCTGTGACGTTGCAAGTACGCAAGAGGATATTTCCTGAAATTGTCATTTTGATTTGCAAACTAAGTGCTTTGAATGTAATTGGATGGACTTGATTGAGTTTATTCATGTGGGACATGTATTAGTCTTTGTGAGCGTGTGAATTAATGCTCACACCTGTCTTGCTTTCCTACATCACTTTCAGGTGTGGAATAAATGAGCATTTTCTAAACATCTTCCACTTATTGCTGCTAGTAAAAGCTGGAGGTCGGCGGACACATCTTTCAAAACTCAAGATTCCTGGAATTCTTGGAAATGTGTCAGCTTTGCCTGCCAGCTGTTCCTTTTCTCTTTTTTCCCCCGTCTTCCTCCCATTACATCTGCATCGTGGCTTGGTGTTGACGGTCTTCTTTGTCTCCTGTAGGATTTGTCACTGTGAAGGGGATGAAGAGAGTCCTCTGATCACTCCATGCCACTGCACGGGGAGCCTGCGCTTCGTCCACCAGGCCTGTCTCCAGCAGTGGATCAAGAGCTCTGACACTCGCTGCTGTGAGCTCTGTAAATACGAGTTCATCATGGAGACCAAGCTCAAACCACTGCGCAAGGTCAGGCATATTTTTGCTTCTATGTGTGCATATTTCTCTGAAGTCAATAAATGAATTAGTGTGGCCTCTACAGACAGTAATTCCGGCTCCATGTGTCCAAACTTCGCTCACTTCCCTCCTTGGATGTGAAGCAGAAAATGCCTAAAGCTGCCTCCAATCAGCCACAAGCCTAAAACGTGCACGGCACAGGGTTTTGAAGCGGTTTCCAGTAGTGGTTCTGGAGGAGGAGGCGGAGATGGAAGACTTCGTTAAAGGCTCTTATCATTGGCTGTGGCCTGGAGATAGAAGGACACCAATTAAAATCCCTCCACCCTTCATTAGCTGCACAAAGAGCCCTGAGCAAATGCTCGGCTGTTAATATCTTCTGAATGCCGGCGGCAAATGCTGAAGTTGTCCAGGGATCCGATGAGGACGTGGACTTGGTGTAACGCGTTTATCGAAGCATTAGTCGTCCCTTCATGTGTCGTCCTTCCTCTGTGCTCTCTGCTGCAGTGGGAGAAGCTGCAGATGACGGCGAGCGAGAGGAGGAAGATCATGTGTTCGGTTACCTTCCATGTCATCGCCATCACCTGCGTGGTGTGGTCGCTCTACGTCCTCATCGACAGGACAGCGGAGGAAATCAAACAAGGTCAGCGCAGACCGACGGAGGCGCAGTGGCGTAGCGTGGTTGTTTGTATTGGGTTCTGTTGGATACCATGATGTCATTCATGTACTGTATTTGATCTAAAACTCTGCTTAACTGTAGTGAGTTCAAAGACCTTGCTTGTTGTCCAAGCAAGTGGTCAGCTGTTTGCTTTGGCCCTTCAGAAGCCCCTAGATCCTGAACGGCTCCTTGTGTCTATCTAAAGTGGTCAGCACCAGATTAACGGTGCGCTGTGTTCTCGTCGTCTGGGCTAAAACGGGAGACGGCTGCTTTAAGCGCGCGCTGTCATGCGCTTGCAGCGCACGCTCCTCTTTGCCATATTTGGTGCTTCTAAGGCCGCATACAGATGGAGGAACAGGCTGTGCCTGCTTAGCCCGACCTGATGATTCAGGCGTGTTAGAATCCCTGTGGGCTGTCAGGTTCAGTCACCATGGTGACGCCAAATAGCTCCTCCACACAGTCCAGTTTTCTCTCCCCCTTTTTTTTTTTGCAAAGCTGTTGAGCTTTAAGATGCCTCCAGTGTTTTTCATCAGATTTTTTATGTTTATGGTTGTATGTTGAGTCCCGCTAGAATACTTGACTTTGTATTTATTTGCTTTCTGATGAATCTGTTTGTGTGTCTTTGGCAATAAATGATACTTACACTTTCTTCACTCACGCAGCCGGGAGAATCCCAGGTAAACGTTTCAACTTCGGCCCTTTGGCTTTCAAATCGTGTTTTCTGTCATGTGTGTCTGGTTCTTTTCCAACTGCACTTTGCTTCCCTGTCCTTCCCTTGTCCGCCTTGATTTCAGGATGAAAAAAGACTGTCACCCGCAAAGCAGAATTTATATTCGCAACACCTCAGTGGATGTTCCAGCCTAATGGCTGCAGACAGACACTGAGTCAGCATGCTGTGATGTTTTGTACTGTGTGGCTTAATTAAAGCAAACCTCCCTAACATATTCTCACACAACAAACTCACTAATCTCTTCTCATGAAGTTGTATAAACATTGTTAATACCTGATTCGACTTCCTATCATTTACATATTCTTTAACTCCAATTTGCAGAAATGCTGCAACAGCCTTAAGAAATGTAGAAATGATTTTGGTGGCATTTGTTTTAATCTGTTTTAAGACTTTAAACCTGCATGGGATATATAACACAATAAAGATGTATTTATGTTGCACTATGTAGTTTTGCATCACCTTGTTGATATATTTAATAAATCAATCTGCAAATGGTGTCCAATTCAGTGAAGTGAATATCTGAGAAATCAGGAAACCTTTAATGTAAAAGTAAAATGTATTTCCCAACCTGTTTGCATTATGTCTTTTCTGGTCCATGTTTGACTGGTGGACGTTTCCTTTTTGTCTCGTCTGTTCCTCAGGGCTCCTGGAGTGGCCTTTCTGGACCAAACTTGTGGTGGTGGCCATCGGCTTTACGGGCGGGCTGGTGTTCATGTACGTCCAGTGCAAAGTCTACATACATCTATGGAGGAGGCTCAAGGCCTACAACCGGGTCATATACGTCCAGAACCGGCCGGACACCTGTAAAAAGCTGATCCTGGAGAAGCCGCCCCTCATGGAGCCCAGTCTGGAGAACAAGGAAGCGCTGGTGCCGACCCTGTCGGACACAAACTCCTCCCAGTACACTGAGACGGAGGACTACAGTATGGACGTGCTCCATGTCTGACCGCTCGGTACATGCCGTCGGTTACCGTACTCACACTTTACACAAGGACCGGCCCGCAGGGAAGCTGTTGTGAAAAACGCTCTGTGACTGAGGAACGAACACCCGCTCGCCTTCCTGTGATCCCAGACCCGCCGTCCTCTTCTGGACAGCTTGTATATTCCAACACTTTGTCCAAGGAGACAGACCGACAGTGGTCATCTCCTCCTATCTTATTCCTCCCTCCCTCCACCTGGACCCTGGATCCTCGTCGCCGTCCTTTCCTAGGACCGGGCAGTTTTCCCCCCCCGACGTCTGTAAATGTCGGAAGAGGCCTGGAGCGTGCAACTTTACACACTCTCGTACACACACTTATTTGAACACCTCTGGGAGAGCAGGACTGAGACAAACGGACTCACAAACAGCCCTAGAGGTCTACACATTTCTTTGCTTGTGGGTTTGTTGGATTCTTTGTTTTTGGGGCTAAACTGCCGTGGATCAGTATGTAGCGCCACCCATTGGATCTCTGGAACATTGCAGCCACTGCCGTTCTTTGCTGTGGTCTGTCAGCCGTGGAGCTGGTCCGGATCCCACCAGACCCTCATCTGAACATGCATTAAAGCACTTTTTTTTTTTTTGGTTCCCACAACAAATCCCCTACCTTTGCCCTTTTTGGTTTCATTTAATGAGTTAAGACAGTATATACGTTGTACATGCAGGAGAGCACATTCAAACTTTAAACTCCTGTTTTATTTGACATTTCTTTCTACACACATCTGCATTTATTTAAAGCCTCCCGTGGATGACGAACAAGGAATTGGGGGCTTAAAAAAAATGGTATTGTGCTTAAAGAAACCTGAGTGGTTTAATTAAATATGACATCAGACTCAATGTTCTAATGCAGATAATGGAAAATCCAGCCACCTGACTTCTGTACCCAACGATGACCTTTCTGAAGTCTTTGAGAATGTAAATTTTAAAAAAACTAAAAATACAAAAAAAGAAAAGCAAGATTTTTACTGTTCACAGGGAATTGGGAGATCATTTCCATCTCTTGAGACAATTGTCAGAGCCTTCGGGCACCGCTCATGTTTTTCTATCATGCGAATGACGCCGTATTTAAAGTGTGATACTCCGTGTGCAGTTTTTAATATGCTCGCCTGTTTGCTTAGTCACGGGAAACGCCCTGGGAAATTCACAGCTGCTTATTTTCAGTCAGTCCTCCCATCATTCAGGCAGTGCATTGATTGATCCTAAGTACGTAGCTTTGATCCAAAAGCAGGCAGATTGTATTATGTATTTGAATTTGAAGATTGAATTCATTTCTGCTCCGCGAGACGCACAGATTTAAAATCCATCCCTTCAGTACTTTCACCAGTTTGGAGTGCAAGGTGGAAGATTTCATCCTTATTGAGCGTTTCAGGCCAGCAGAGGTCTCCGTTTCAGTGAAAGCTTAGTATTTAATCACAATACTGCCAGCATGTTGTCTTCTATTCGTTGCCGTGTTTATTCTTCTCACATCCGGCTGTTGCTCAAATGAGACAAATTGCGTTTTTTTTTTTTTTTTCAATTTCCTAGAGGAAGCACAACTTAAAATACTTTCACGGAATTATTTCAGCATTCATGGAGATTTTTGTATCGAGTGCAACAATTTCGGTTGTTGCACTCATGAACGATCAGATGCAATGCGACGTGCATGCATGCCTGTGACGTGTACCGTATGCAGCTCACCTGCTGGCGAGAGGCCGAAGGTATGATGGTTGTTGGCAGCGGCCGTTGTGGAAGCACAGGGATGCCAGGCTCATGTTGAGCCTCACAGCCATTCCAGCAACACACACATGAAAAAATGAATTGTCTTTGATACAAATGTAAACAGCATCGGTCCAACAACATGTTCGACAATTCCTGCTCGGCAGCAGCAATAACCGAACTGCTTTTTTTTTTTTTTTTTTTTTTGGCGAGTCCATACTGTACCTGTGTCTATACGCCCCACGGTGACTTGAGTGGAATATAATTTTAATACATAACACGAGCCGAAAGAGTTTTGTGCGTCAAGTTGGATTAAGACCTACTAATGAAAAGCTTCTCTGAAACTTTGATACCCGTGAGGCTCAGCGCAAATACAGATAAAAAGTGCAATTACCCTTTTGTTGATACTATATTCTATAGTTATGTAATGGTGTTTAATGTCCAGGTTGTCCTCTGGGTATACAAGGATTTTCTTTTTGTGTTGTATTTATTTCTAAAAGAAAACCGTACAATTTGTTCATTTAAGTAAAAAATGTCATTAGTAATTTTATGCAACTTGCACTTCCCAGGCATCAATACTTAAACATCATGTTTACACTTTTCAAATAGAACAAAAAAAGTTTCCTTGATGAAAGACAAAAGGACAAAAGATGGACTGTGGGTTTTTTTTTTTTGTTTTTTTTTACATTCTACTCAGAGGAGCTGGCTCCTTTCATGAAGTCTCAGACAGCATTCGGGGGCCACTTTCGGACGCTTTTATATGCACACATGTTTCTGTAATAACAGCTTTTGTTTCTTGCTTTCTGTTGGCTTCTCATCATGAACTGATTTGTCCGTGTCCTGAGTCCTATTGAGCACATTGTCTTGACCCGGCCGCTTGCGTTTGAACATGTCTGGGAATAGTGCAACTTGCATAAAGCTACATTTGTTTACTACTGACTGGACTTGAACATGTATGACTGTTCCCTTGTCTTATATCATTCCACAAGTTTGTCTGTGAGTTTACTTTGGAATAGTAACAGTAAATTTGTAAACGTACTCATGTTTTTAAAATAAATATTGTTGTGTTTTCAGTTTAATTTTCCATTATTGAACAAAGTATGTAGACTTAAAATGAACAACCAAATAAAAATGAAGTTACTTTTAACGCCTTGTGTTTTTCAATGTTAGCCATATGTTTTTAATTCAAATGTATGAGGATTTTACTTGTGGTCACAAAATAATATTAATATTTCAGTATTATCCGATGTGGAGCAACTTGACATCTTCTGTTGTACACCAACAAAGAGCAGACCAAAAACAATCAAGTCAAGGCTTTTTTTCAGCACATTTTAATATGTCTGAAAACTGGGACTTTAATAAAAAGTCCCAGTTACACGCTTGAGTGACTGTGATAAAAGCTCAATGTTGGTCAAATGTTTCGCCGATTCGTGGCTTCATTCCTCAGACGGCCACGCTGTTCGGGATCTGGTCGGGGGACATGTTATAGTACGGCAGCTTCTTCCCCTCGTTCCTCATCTTGATGGCGCCGCTTATCTCCACCAGCTGCTTCCTGAACTTCTCCATGGCCGCCTTCACTGGCTTCTCTATGAAGTGCTCGTCAGGATACATGCCCAGGTACAGCTGCAAGGAGAGCGAGACGGGGGGGGGGGGGAGACGCAGGAGCCCCCCCTCAAGGGATGAGAGACACACCTCGAGAGAGTTTACAAAGGTAGTTCTGCTCCCCACACACACACACACACAATGTGTGTGTGAGAGAGATATTGATTCCCCCAGTGTTTAGACACGGGGGGGTGAAGGGGCTTTCCTTTCCGTACCTCTCCCTCTTGGAACTGGCTGAGGGCCCAGACGGCCCCCAGGTGCCAGCTTGAACGTCCGCGATCAGGGAGGCTCTCGATGATCATGTTCACATTTGCGAGGCCCTTCTGGGTGGGCGGGGGCTTTCTCATGGTAGACGGGGCGTTGGGGATCCAGGAACACCAGTCGTACTACGCAATGTACACAAAGATTCGTCACAACGCTGGCATCCCCAGTTGCATCACATGACCCGTTTACCCAACGAGCTGATTTATTGGGCTAATATTCATCGCTTATCTCACCTGTCCGAAGTTGACCGCTGCATGCTGGGCCGAAGCAGTGAACACAATGACTGTCAGATACTCGATCAGCGCCTCACGTGATTTCAGGGACTTTGGGAATTCTGTGCACAGACAAGATCTCGGTCAAGTCTGTAAAATAAACCTGTGTGCAATAACGTTGCACGGCGATGGGGAAATGCAGCAGCGGTTTCACAACAGGGACACCATCGCCACCTTGTGGCTTCCTGTCTTCACCCTGAAACTGAAACTCGTCTGCAACCGACAATTTTGTTGTTGCAACCTTAAAAGGAGAAATTACACAAGCTGTCGGTGATTTGCACCCACCACAGTGATCAAAGTCCTGCATTCCGAAGCTGCACACATCTTTAACGAAGGCCTGGATTTCTTCGTCTTCCTGCAGGGTCTCGTCGCTGGTGTAGTAAATGTGCACCACTTCAGACACAAAACTGCCGGAAAGAAACAGAAAAAAAAATAATGCTTATCTCACAAACGGCCTGTTTTCTCACCCTCAAACACACAAAATATTCTTCTGTGCCGCGTTTGAAAGAGTCGCTTTGTCACCTCTTGGTGGCCTCCCACACCTGGTAGCCGTCGTCCCTGTAGAAGTAGGTGGGCAGCTCCTCTTTGTCATCCACAGCGCGCGCCTTGATCATATCCGGGAAGCACAGAGACCGGAAGGTCAGAGACTTCATGGCCTTTTGAATCATCTGGACGTGACCGCCTCCGCCCGTCGCGTTCGCCTTGACGGGGATGGAGGAGAAGCGGCATCACACTCGTGGCTTTTTAGATCTGTTATCTGTTGAGAGTACTACGTGGTGCTCTCTGTATTTTTTTTTTCATTCGCATCCACTAACTCACCTTGTCGAAGATGCCGCACTCGCAGATGAGCTGCTCTCTGGCCTTGGTGTTGATGGCCATAGTGAAACGGACGTGCGGGATGAGTAGCTGGGAGAAGGAAACACCGGTCCGTGAGTCGATCAGTCCGGTGAATCAACCGGTCAGGTGACGAGTCCGGGTTGTACCTTATACACGGGGTGAACAGCGGGGAGCTGCCTGTACATGGCGACGGCGAAGACCTCCGTTATCAGATGGGTCCTGAGCAGGTGCGTGATGTTCTGGTGGTAGTGGAAGTCGGACGAGCGGACCCAGATCTTGGCAAGCAGCCAGTCGTACTGACTGTCGGTGGGCAGGAAGATCGGGTTGTTTTTCCCTGGCGTCTGCCCGAGCTGGGAAAACACAAGAGGGGAGTTGGGGACAAGGAAGAAGCAGGAAGAAATGTTCTCATACTGGAAGGTTTCCCCTCACTTGCTGCTCATCATCTCTGTACCTGTATGGCTATGGGAAGGATCTTGTTCTTAATGTTCTTGTAGATGAGACAGATGGGCGCTGCCAGGAACTGCAGCGTGCACGGATCCGTGCAGTTGGGTTTGATGTCTTCCAACACCTCGTAGTCCACTATGTAGACGTTGCCTGCCTGGAGCCGGAACGTTGATTCACGCCGTACACGTCAGTGGGAGGATTTCAGTGAGACGTGACTGAGTGGATTCACAAAAAACAGACAACGTCTCACCTCTATTTCCTCCTCGAGAGTCAGATCCCGCTCCAGGCTGACGGAAACCATCTCATGAGTGACAGGAAACTTCTCAGGAAGCTTGGTGCATTTTTTGATCACTACGGGGTTGCAGCCGTTTAGGAATTGGTACCCAAACATGAAGTCCTCCTTCCAGTGTTGCATCACGTACTCTGGACATGATCAAATATAATATAATGCAATCAAATATTACATAATGCAGTACAATGTAGTGTGATGCTACGTAGTTCTGATATCATGTAAGAAATGTGTGAGGCTGACCTGAGATGGTGTTTTTGATTCTCACAAAGATCCTCTCAAAGTCACCAAAGTCACTCCAGGAGGACTGGAACATGTGCATGAACTGGTTCACACACAGGTTCTCTATTCTGAAATGTCATCATCATCACATGTGTTATCAGTTTCATATCAAAAGGGTTCACCGTATCTGAAATCAGATGCACTTTCGAGCAATATGTCAATCAAGCTCTAAATGGTGTAGTTACTACTAGTTAGGAGTCGGGGTGATGGTTTGCAGCAAATAGTCTTAAAGCTAAATAGATCAAATTTACCACAAGATGCTGCATTTTGACATTGTGGACCCTGAGCGATGAGGTAAAGTCACACAAAGTGTTATTTTTAAAACATTTTTGCAATGTTCAGCAGAAGTACTGCATGGCGCAAACAGTTTGGGATTTGTTCCGTTATTGAGTGTAAACTCACACCTGCACGCGAGATCAATGCAAATGTCCCTGGTAAACACACAATGGACCTTCTGTTAGTCTACTGAAATCGTCAGCAGACTACCAGTCGCAGCTCGACATGTGACCACGGCCTCATGACTCACTCTGTTCTGCATCAGTGGGCATCAGTCGTCCTGACAACCACTGTAAACCTGTTTACTTTGGCAGCCTGTATGAGGACGCACGTACGCCTTACTGTAGTTCAGCACAAAATCCACTCCCTTCTCACTGTCGAACTGGATGTCCCGGGGCAAATCCTTGTGCCTGTTGGCATCTATGCTCATAGGAAAGCCCGGCTGCCACTCCTTCCATCTGTAGAGGACAGCAGAGTAGTGAGTGAGCAGCCTCACGCTGCGCCTGCAGGGAGGGAGGGAGAGGGGGGGGGGGTTCAACTTGCCTGTAGGTTTTCCTCCTCATTTCCAGTTCTTTTTGTCTGTGCAGCTTGACCTGGCTGGTCTTATCATCCTGAGGCAGAAATGCTGCAACAGACACGAGGCATGAGGGGAGGGACACGGCTTTTACTGCAGAACCTCACCGATCGCCCAGAGGAGGCAAACCTGACCAAATGAACCGACGTACCTCTTCCGTCCCGCAGCACCACTTCGTTGTCACCCACCAGCCACAGGAAGCAGGGGAACTCGACGTAGTCTCCAGACGGGGTCTTGACTGTAATGTACTTGCAGTACCAGTCATCCTGCACCCAGTACTTCTTCTTTTCAATCTTCACCAACAAAATGACCCCCAAGTTCTCCTCAACCCTCACGTCATAAGAGTCCACCTGTAATTTAGTCAGCGGCGGAATAAATCAGCTTTAAAAAAATGGAGGATCCGGAATCAGGTGTCACATGTGCTTTTTGTAAGAAACATGTATTTCCCATTTGTATCATTTGAAAACTCCCACAAGCAGAGAAGATTGTAGGAACAAAACACATGAGACTTGAATGAGGGTTTTATTAAAAAAAAATTATGAAGAATTCTAAGTTGACATTTTAATTCTGTTCATCCGAGCTTTAGAAAGACCCACTTCTTGCCTTTGTTTACTTGTATTTATTTTTGTAATAGTAGTAATTTATTAGCTTTATTTTATGTTTTCATAATGAAACACTATAAAGTCAGATCTAATACTTATCTTTCTGCTGTATGTGTAACAGTTTAAATCATCAAGAATGTGTTTTTTGAACTCAAACACAGAACAGTAGTATAATGCAAATAAAAGGCAAATCATTTCCATTCAAATCTGCTTTACTCTGAAATGTATTTTTTTTTTAAAGTAAAAGCTTTTTTTCAAACAGTCCGCTTCGAGTTACATCTCTGTCCCAACATCCCAACGTCTTCCTCTTTCATGTCATAAAGAGGAAGACGCAGCGCTTGTGTGTAGGAAGTGATGCTCGCCATTCATCAGATTTAAAAAACAAATGTCCAGTTATCCCTCTACAGCAGTGTGACATCACTTACCGCCCCCCTCTCAAAGTCATTGTACAAAGCCTTGTCCAGCAGCGTCTTCTCGCTGGATCTCTCCGTGCCCACCAGCGTGATGTAGATGTAATCATCCGTCCCTGCAAACCACTGGCTGCCCGTGGAAACAGTCACCGTGTATGAAGGCATGTCGGCCCCTCGGTCCAAAGGCCCTCTGAATGTGAAGAAACCTGCCGGGAAAGCTACACCCACCCACAAAAGGTTCGCCTCAAGATGTTAGATAAGGCAAGTTTCCCCTTTTAAAGGTGCAGACGGTCACTTCTCATTCCTCTTGCAAAACAAATAAAATGTGTAACAGCAGAAGAGGGAGTCGTGGGACACGTACCTCCCACCCTCGTGCTATTGATGAGGTCAGAACATAGTGCGGCTTTTCTTTACTTCCTAGATGTGTTATCAGTGTGAAACAGGTGTCTTGTTACAGAACCTGTTATTTTTATAGTCTTTGTCTGCAGAAAACCGCAGAGGTTTTCATAAAAACTGAAATAGAATAAAGAAGAATCGCAGGGTTCTAAATGAGAAGTTTTACTTTGTTGAACTAAAGATGTGAAGATAAAAGCAGAAGCTGAATATACACATCTGTTACGCTTCACATTTACCAGTCAAATCAGTATCAGTGACACTGGACAACAACATGTAGTGTTTGCACACGTTCAGTGACATAAATGCAAATGCATCTGTGGTTCAGGTGAAACGGTAATATTCACATTAACATCAACGGTGGGTCTGTGCGTGTGAAACGCACATCTCTCAAGTGTGAGATGGAATTGTTTTCTGCCTGATTAAATAGAAACTCAATGAGAGGATATAAAAACATCTGTCAGCTATTGTCCCTAGAAATAAACACCTGACAGTATTGGATAACATCCTTTAATTTTTCACGCTCAGATAAAAAAAATAAAAGCATGGGGACTCGAGAGAAGTCGACATTTAATGTAATTCAGACACTACTTATAAAAAGCAAGCAAAAAAAGCAAAACATACAATTAGAGAAGAGACACCTGACAAACAGACATTTTCATGTTAAATCCGTCTCAAAATCATAGATTTCTTTCAGTCACATCTGACGTAGCTTGATAAGCAGTACAGCGTACTGTACAGTCATTCACATATATATATATATATATATAAATCATTTAATATGATGCAGTCATCTGGTACAGAGAGCAGCAGAACCGAGCTGATCTGTTCTTGTAGGATGGATGGACTTTGTGGACGTAAAAGTCACAAACAGCAATAACAGGGAAAGATCATGGATCTAAAACAAAAATGTAGCTGAATCCTATATTTGGTTTACTGAACGGTAATTTTAAATGGTGTCAAACAGTTGGCAATAAGACTAATATAGAGGAGTCTCATTTTACTTGCACTTTTCCAAGGTGATTTGGGGCAAATAAATGTTACGAATGTTTCCACCTGTTCAAACTGTGCTTCTGTTCAACCACACCTTTGCTTCGTTGTGTAATATTTTGTAATTTTACCTCCATGGGCCTTTAGCAACTATTGAAATGAAACAATTTGACTGTACATATAAGCAAACTGTGAATGCACATGCACGATTTTACACAGATTTTAAATAACGGGCAAAAAATCCCTTCTATTTATATACATTGATTTAAAGGCAGAGCCACTAACTGAAACCATACGAAGGAACCCCGTTAAACCTTGGGAATCACTGCGGTGAAGTAAGACAGATTATGCAGAGGAAGGCCAGAAGGTTGAATGAAGGACGATGCTGAAGAGGTTCCGTAAACATGGAGATCAGCAGCGCACTCGAGATCGAAACTATCTTTATTCAGCAATGAGCGCTGAGCGCTTCTGGGGCAATAAGCTCTGGCGGTAAATAATACAACTCACATTCACTGCTGCCACCAAGTGGCAACAGGCCACAACATTAATAAATAAATTAAGAAAAGGCTGCAATGACGAAGTGCAAATCTATTCCGAGTCCATTCACTCAGAGGCAACATCCCCACATCGTGGTAAGAACTTCTCTGTCAGACCATTGCTGAGAAACAAAATCAACATCATTACAACAAAAGAGGTTAAATAAATGCTAAATAATCTGAAATCATGTGGCCTCAGCCAATACCAGTGATTGTATTAAATTCAGATTTGTCTAGAGAACAAAGGGAAAGAAAAAGAAACAAACTTCTTCTCATTCAAGACAAAAACCTGCAGCCGAAATGTAAAGACACACAAAGCTGTGACGAAACACAACATTATAAATCATCCTATTTTCCCAGCGACCTTTAAACAAAAGCTTTGTATTTCATCACCAGGTCTATAAAAAGAAGAGTTCCCTTCTTTGTATAGAAAGTGATTAGAAAGAGACCACAAAAATAACCACCCTGATTATGCGGACACTGGTGTGAACGAGGGGGCTTCTAAACAATCAGAGGGTTGGTCTGGTGTTGCAAACCACACCGTTAATGACCATTGATTTGCCTCAAGCCATTCAAGCTGACCTGCTGCACTCACACATTGCTGTAGTTTCCCAAGTGTTTAACTAAATCTTCTCCTAAGAGGTGGCGACAAGTAAAGCAAGAAGTAATGAGGTAACACAGACATGGAGTCCCTTTACTGCCCGATATCCTTTTGTCTTTTTTTCCCCCAGCGTTAACTGGAGCTCCCCGGTGCCTTCAGGGAACTCAAGGAAAAGGCGCTTTCCCCACCGAGTTTAAGACGTAGCGAGTGAGCCTCCGATCTCCCAGCGATGGAAGCATCAAAGTTGATTATTTCCTGACTCGGGAGGCGTAAAAAAGAAAAAGAAAAGGCTACTTGTTTAGGTGGAGGGTCTGCTTCATGAACTCGTAGGTGGTGAAGGCGACGGCCTGGGAGGGGACACAGCGGATGAAGTTGAGAGAAAGTCCTCGGTACAATCCCTTCTTGACCCCGAACTTGCTGTAAACGTACGTCAGTGTCTTTCTTATTGATCTGTTCGTGCAAGACAAGAAACAAGAATTCTTGATTGAGCTGATAATTCAATCTAGCATTTTTCTTTTAATAGTTTAAATTACAGGCAGGATTAATCAACTTGGTTGTTGTTGAGGTTAGCTTTGGCTATGGGTACCTGAACCGTGTTGATGAGGAGCAGCTAAATTACCACAAACAAACCATGAGACAAGTACTAGCCCATAATACACTATCTTAAGTGATACCAAGATTTCGAAGAGCAAAGTACTTGTCTCGTGATTGTTTTATAACGGGTACAATGTGCAGATTATGGAGAGTGAGAACATTGGTGATACTTACACACATTTATCCGAGTCAGGAAGCACGGAGCCCAACTGCATTCTTCTCCGAGCCACATCCAACGGGTACCTGGTGAGAAAAGGCACAATATGACACACACACACTAATGAAGAGTGCGGTCAGCGAACTCAAGCCCCCGTGTAAGCATGAACACCTACGATATTGCCTGGGCAATGGCACCGGCAACCCCTCCGCAGAGCAGGTTGACGTGCGTTTTCAGAACGAGGACATCCGGGTTGTCTGATGACGGTCGCCCCACTACCTCCGGGAAATGTTTCAAGCCGAGGCTCTTCAGGGTACCGAAGGTGAAGAATGAGAAACCTGTGGGACAGAGGGGAGGGCGGGACATAAAGAATTAAGCGAATGGAGGACAACTTATGTGGTTCTGCTCAACAATGACTGTTACCAAAGGCTGGTCCCACTCTTTGCAATATAATCTCAATAATCACCTGCATACGGAGCCATGCCAATAAGGGTTGGTGTGAGACCCTTGTAGAAGCCCGAGACGCCCCCTTCCTATACAAAAAAAAGAAAAGACGGGGCCAAGTGCATAAGGTATATACAGTATACATGTTTAATAATACTAACAAAACAACTATGGATTTAATCAAAAGAAAAAGCCTATGATGTTCGTGGAGACTGTGTCGCTTGAAGCCAGCATTAAATTACCTTTAGATAAATGGTATGGAAGGCATTGGCAATTCCAGTGTAGCCGTGCTCTCCTGTCACCTGGAAGGCCAGTCGGGCTCGGATCACATCCAGAGGGTAAGTGCATATAACGGCAGTCATCCCTAAAGAAAACACAATGGTAATACTCGTGCAGTGAATGATATACAACCGGCAGCGAGTGAATAGGTCAGTACTCTCAGTGACACCGGTAGTTTACCTGCCATGGATCCTGCCATTAGGCGGTGGATGTGTCCAGAGATCCCAACCTGTTTACTTAGAAGCTGTAAAAGAAAGAACACAGTTTCACCAATAAAAATAAACCACATTTCCCTGTAGCAAAATATAAATGTAGCTAAAAAACGCATACAGGAACAGCATGAAAGCATTTCCCTTATTGATAACATTGCCATTTGAAAGTGTAATTCCAAACTATTGCATTGCACCTTTTTATATTTATCAAAGGCCATGAACTGGATGGCTCCGTACGGAAATATCCGGACCATCATTGCTCCGTTACCCTTGTACAAGCCGAGGAAGCCCTCTTTCTTTGGCACAGCCTTTAGAGTGGAAAACACACCTGCAAAAGAAGACCGGAAGTTTAACTCATGTGGCACACATGTGTGAAAAGAAACACTTATTGGTCTGGTGTGTCTGGCTGCTGCTGTTGTTGTTGTTGTTGTTTCTACCCAGATGTTTGTAATGGGGGTTATGGGCTTGGAGAAGAATCTTGATTCTGTCCAGAGGAGCAATGGTAGTCTTGGCACAGCATCCTGCAACACCTGATCAAAAACAGAAAAACACGATATCAACCCATTTGTTATTAAATTATTTTGTTCAAATGTATTGATTTTTAAGTGCCACTTTGCATGTTCCTACAGCACAAGAGGTTGGTAGACCTTTGTAAGTTTCCACCAGACAGACAAAAAGGAACAAAGTGTGACAGCCAAACCGTTCTATTGCACATGCATTTCAAAATAGGTAGAACGACAAACAACGACACAGGAACGTTCTGCCTTTTCCATGAAATCTGCCAATAACTTCATTTGTTTTAAGCAGGTACAGGGTGTGCTGTGCACCCGGGGATAACCATTGTTTCTATTCTATCCTTTCTTCGCCAAGCTCTACAGGGGGGGTCAGGCAGCAGTGTCAGCAGAGGAACCGCATCTCCAAGTCAGCTGTGAGGCTTTTGGTGAAGCAACGCAATTAAGTAAATGCTGCACAGTCAAGGTCAGTAGAGGTGACAAAACAAAGCAGCAGGAAGTAAACCAAAGCAACGCAGAAGCACATCGGGCTTGAGAAGGTGTCCACGCGTGCTATAATATTATAATAAGTAATAATAATATTACGCGCGCGTAAATCATCACAGACCGTAAAACCGATGCTAAAAACCGATCCTACCTCCAGCCACAAAGGAGCGAAGGAAGTGGTAGTCCCTTTCTGCAGGTTTGCTGCTCCTCAAGGCAGCAGATGTGGAGACCACAGCCTCCGACGTCATCTTTCCTGCTCAGGAATCCGCCACATCCGTGACTGTGCAGTTTGGGAAGATAATACTGTCAGCAGCCGGTGTCATCATCCCGACGCACACATTAAACGGAAAACCGGACTGGTCCTTTTGTGGTGTTGCTGATGAGTCACAAATGTCAGCGTTAGTAGACAGCAGAGGCGGGCAGACTTCGACTTAGCCGGAAGACGCGGCGGCCACTGGACGATACTCACACAATAATCCCTCAAGAAGGCGCACAAGTAGACAGTGTGTCCAATGCAATCGTTTAAAAAGGGAAAGTGACGTTCGAGGAGTCTGCAGCTTCCCGCGTGTCTTTGGGGTTCACGTGCAGCGGACACCGGGTTGTGTTGCTCTCGTTATTTAGTGTACAGCTCCACTTACATACGGGGCTAGGGAAATGAAATGAAGCCACTTCTAGTATTCGCGTAACGCATCTATGCCCTTTGCCCGTCGCCGACTGACTGCAGCTGACCTAAAACAGACGCATGTTGATGACGCAGGAGGAAGGGGGCAGAGGTGCTTAGATATATAAACACGTATATGTGTGCACGTGTGTATTTATTGCGCCTATCTGTTCTGTTTAATGTGATTTGCATATGAAAACCCATGGTCTTAATTATGATTATTGATAAGTATGCAGTGTCATAAATACATCTCTGTACGGGGTGGTATATTGTCATGCACCTATCATGAACATTTTAGAACATTATTCTACTTTTTAGAACACAACATAATTATTCACAAGTATGCTGCGTCGTGACTACATATCTGATGTTATAACAAACCAAACCGTTTAAAAATCGGTTGAAAATTGAGCATGTTATGGTTATTTTAAAAGTACATGCCACCAACACACTGTTATGGATGAGCGAGCTGCCTGTAGAAAGATGGCAGCCATATGCGGACGTTCTAGACCGCTCCGTAAGACATCTAGCCTTTATATGTATCTATGGTGGGGTGAGGGAGGGGGAGGATTTGCATATGGCACCGTTTTTTCTCGGAAAACAAATGACCTGTTTGGACATCACATCTCTTTTTTAAAGGATGAGAAAAGTTAATTTCACCACGAAACGACTGATGCAACTGTGTCTATTGAAATAGTGAAATGACGGGTTGAGGTTTGACCTTTGGTTTGAGAGTGAAGTGATCTTTGCCGGACATAAAGCTGCCAAAATGTGAAACTTTTTTTAACATGTTTAAATTATGTTTGTGCACATTGATATATACTATGTTCGATTACCTAAATATGTAGATAATATTTAGTTTATATACATATTAAAAACACTATAATTGTGTTGTTAATTTTTGGAACACTTCATGCAACGTGACAACAGTAGCTATGACCAGTCATTGTTTTTAGTTTAATATTAACCATGGCAACATGGAACAGGGAGTCTGGTTTGAGAGACGGTCCGGTCAGGGGTCAGTCAGCAGAGTAACGCGTGTTTGAACGTGTCTGTGTCTATCTGTGTGTGTGTGTGTGTGCCTGTAATTGACGGCTAAGGGATTGGACATTCCTTTACCCCGCCCCCATTCAAACGTGTGCTTACTGCTTTCTAACAGGAGAATGCTCGCCTGTTGAACGACACTGAGTCAGTGAATAACGGCCTCATTTAATAACTGATATAATATCCAGCTATGAAGTGAAATATAACGTGTTCCTCCCCAAAATAAAAACTCACACTAGAGTGTAATCCCCTTTTATTTAGAATAAAACAGCCACCACGTTAACATCGACCGACCAATAAAGGCTTCATAAAGTACTCATTGTCGGAGGTGAACCGTCACCGTCAGCGCGCCCATTTTGCAGACACGCCGCGCGCGCGCTCGGGGGGGCGCGAAACAACCCGAGCGACGGTTCGTCACGTCAACACTCCGCTCCAGGTTTTCTCCTCCGCTGTGCGACGCGTCTCTCGGGGCCGGAGGAGACCGTGGGTTACGTCTGCGTGCAAGGGGGGGAAGGGGAGGTGGAGGGCTGGTGGTGGTGGTGGTGGATGCGGGGGGGGAAGTGTACGCGAGAGCTGCCCTGGATGGATCCACGGTGGAGGGATTTACGGTTCCGCGGGTGCTGTGCTCCGCCGAAGGCGACGCGTTGGGAAACAACTGCCCCGCTCGGTGCACGTCCACGTCGGTGCTCGTATCATGTCCGCGTGTCAGCGTCGAGAGAGGACTGAACTTGCCCGCAGTCTGCGTTTGCCGAGGAAGGAAACCGATTCGAGGTCTCGCTGCGTCGCCGGAGCGGAGTATTATTAGCAGTTCAGACAGTGCAACTGTCGCTTTCTGGTATGTGAAGCATGTCGGCCTTTAAAACGAGTTATATGAATGCGAATAGAAAAACCTCGCGGGCGACTAAACACCCCGCGTCCGCGCGGGCAGGTTAGGTGACAGCGGTCAAGTGCGAAACGTAATAATAGCAAACAGCGCCGCTGAAGGCGTTTTTACACGGTAATAAACGCGTTCTCTCGCCAGTCAGGAAGACGAAAACAGGATCCGACCTCCAGCTCGAGCCGCCGCTCCGCAACGTGCTGCCCTTTAACTGTTACTCATTGCTGCGGCCACTACAGGTTTTTGTATATTTGTTTAGATTTTTTAAAAATCTTTTTCAAAATGTGGTATTGGTTAGAAGAGCATTGGATTTCTTTGTCATTTCCAGCACAAAAAGAACAAAAAGATTAATTGGATAGATTTAGCTTTGTATATTGTACTATTATGATATTCTGATATCTTATTTCTTGTCTTTTTTCCCTTTATAACTCTAACAATGCATTTAAAGGTGCTAAGGCTATTTAATTTTCCATTTCTTTACTCTGTCTTTATAGATCATGAACTGCAAATACACAATAGTGACAGCGTCCTAATTTCTAGTTCAAGAAAGAAAAGGAATATATTTTAACAAAAAATAAACTCCTGGCTCCCATGCTGGCTGCAAGAGATCCTCCCCTCCACACCCTCAGCCATGCCTGCCACTACCAAGCGCACCAGGAGACAGACACCTGCTCAGAGAAAAAGCCCGAAGGGGATCACCACCAAGAGGCAAACCTCTAACTCCAATAAACGCAGGGGAAGAGCCACCGAGAGACCCCAGAAAACCTCTGCAGAACCCAAAAGGTCAACATCCAGGGCCCAGGCTCAGTCGGGCCAAAGCCCCCGTGGAAGACGGGCAAGTGGGCCCGCTAGTAAGGGCCCCGGGAGGGCGGCTGGCAGGGGCGACCGTACAGCAAATGCAACGGGATCCGCGAGGCTTAGGCGGCCGAGCAATCTGCCCGACCACCTGGGCGAGTTACAGGACCCCCCGGGCCGAAGGAAGTCCCTGCGTGGCACGCAGGTGTCTGCTGCTCCGTGCCAGCCCCCTAAACCTGTCAGCGGGAGGAGAAACAACAGGAGGGTCGCGGGTCGACGAGCGGCGTCACAGCAAGGCAAAACAAGAAACAAGCCCTCAAGCACCGGCATCGTTGACTCAACTCCTGAGCAGCAAAGTGTGAATCCCGACACCCGCGATGCAAAAGAAATACTCCCAGTCTCTCTAAAAAACGAGAGAACCAAAGACCAGGGTTTAGGAGTCAATGCCAGAGAGGGAAGTCCTCTTGAAGCAGATTCGCCACCACGTAAAGACAACCAGGAAGAGAAAAACTCACTCAGTCCTGGCAGCAAAGGTGACCTGAGGTGTGTGATTGGTGTGTGTGATGTTGTTGATGCACAGCAAAACCTCTGCAGTGACAGAAGTGAAGAGTGTCCCTCTGTGCCGACGCGTGATGGCTCACCAGAGGCGCAGGGCGGCTGCCAGGGTGAAGACGCTTCATCTGTACTTGGAAATAAGCCCGATCGTCCCTCCGGTGACGGCGAGCAAGATGATGGGTGTGCGGCCCATCAAGGGGAAGATGGAGAGACAGTGGATCTAAAAGAAAACAGGACAGATAGAAGAGCGATAGTCATCGCTGACAGAAAAGATATGGAAAATCTTGAGAGAGTAGAAAGCTATGAGGATGAGGAACCAGTTGAGCGACAAAATGAGACTGTGGATGAGATGCAGGAGCTTGCGGAAAGTCAGTGTCATTTTAAGACAGGAGAAAACAAAAAGGAGCCTGATGTTTACATCGATACTGCTGACTCCCAACCCGGCGCTGCAGCTTCTGAACCTCCAGATCCTCCTCCATCTAACAAGGGACTAACAGCAGAGTCAGAATCACCTCAGCGTGGGAAGTCTGTCTCCAACACAGCTACCTCAAATCCCACCAAAGCGGCCTCCACCTCAGAGGCACTTGAGCCGGAGTTTCTGAGTCGGGGTAAGACAGACATGCAACCAACCCTTCATGGTGCTAAATCTCAACTAACAGGGTCCCCGGTTGCCGACGAACCCGCCCTGGTGGCCCAGACGGTGCTGGTGAAAAGAAACACGCCGGTTATATTGCGCAGTGACTCCCTCAGACCCGGGTGCTTGAAGTACTCGGGCCACGGGGAACCGCGCCGACTGCAAAGCCCCGCGATCCATCCTCCCCCCGGGGGGGAACAGGCAGAGACGCAGACCAAAGACGGCGAATCCAATCGAGAGCCTTCGGGGCGCCACGGCAGCCAGAAGGACGCCCCTCTGCCGTCCCCGCCGCTCGCCTCTCACTCGAGTGCCGGCGCGGCCGAGACTAAGCCAGACCTCGCCGAAGACGGCGCCGCGGTTGCCGAGGCGGAGCCGCTGCCGAAGATCTCGACTCCCTCCCTGGACATCAGCTTCACCTTCTCGTGCAGCTCAGAAAGCACTCGGTCCTCCCTCTCTTTCGACACTGAGTCGGAGGCCGGGTACGGAGAGTCCGGCCCCTCCGGTGCACCCGGGTCCATCGGGCCAGAAGGGGCGTTCCCGCTCTCCCGCGCCGGTCCGAGGCCCCACAGGAGGGAGAAGAAGAAGCGGAGCAGGTGTGGGACATGTGAGCCGTGCCGCAGGACGGTCAGCTGTGGCCAGTGCAGCTGCTGCCTCAACCGCAGCACCGGCCACCAGATCTGTAAGCTGAGGAAGTGCGTGGAGCTGAGGAGGAGGAGAACTTCATCTCTGCTCGCCCTCTCCGCCGCACAGGTGAGTGCACATTGCAAAAGCAACACGTCTCAGCGGGTTTTGTTGCAGTCAGGGAGGTAAATTCAGTGAATGATTTTAGTAGGAATTTACTCAAGCTTCTTTTCGCATCTACAAACAGCTGATCTGAATCCACCAGAGCGGGTCGTTACTGTCTGAGAGCGTTTCTTTTGATCTCTGAGGTTCCCCAGAAGTCCCCCCGGAAGCGGCAACGACATCACGAGTTGAACAAACAGTTGATGCACAAGGCTTCCCTTTCACGTTGTGTTCCACATTTTTTCGGTTCCAACCAATGCTGCACACTTTAATTTACAGTGTCTTCCTGTTTGAATGTGGAGGAACGTGCTGAGTGATAAAAAGGGGAACTGCTCGTGGGTGGACCCGTGTGTGTGATTAGAGACGCTACGAATGCTTGCAACTTCAGGGTTGAGGACGCCTCACGTGAAGAAGGAAAGGAGCTATCACATGACACGCAGCCTGGCACCAGCCTGGCAGCCTGCATGAGTTTTTGTTTGTCTGTGTGTGTGTGTGTGTGTGTGTGTGTGTGTGTCAGGGCCATGGAGAATGAGATGTTTTGTGACTGTGGGGACTGAGCGGTGTATCTGCATTCTTGTGTGTGTGTGTGTGTGCATGGGTATTATTAAGCCAAGTTGAGGATGTTTTTGCACTGGGGCACTGAATGGCATTGTGACGGCATATTTTAGATTGTCAGATTGTATTTTAGAGTTGAACTAACAACTAGTTGCCAAAATGATCGATGGATTAAACTGTTTTATTTGACGTACATGGAAAGTAGTATCAGACGCTTATGTGCTATTCGGGGACATGTAGTTGATATTATCAACATTTATTTATTAGTGGGAATGAGAGTTCCTTCCAGCAATCAAGCGACATGAGCCACACAACCATGTGCATGGCTGTGTGTAAACATCTGTGAGTGAGGGTCCGTGCTGCTGATGCGCTGGCCGAGCCTTCAGAGTCGTGGCCCGGGTGGATTAATGCTGATTATGCAATACCTGCATTATAAGAGGTGATTGGTGTCAGAATAAAATTGGTCGGGCAACAGGCAATTTCCCTCAATTCAAAGTTTTTCGATTTCGAGTGTGTAGATATTGTGTATATAAATAACTTTTTTAATATTTTAAACAATAGTGAACAGACAAACAAAAAAAGCCACTGGTACAACATAATGTCCTACACTAGTCCTGCCCTTTTGGCACTATTTCTTTGTTAGTGTAAGAGGGTTTGAGGACAGAAATAAAAGGCCAGGTGGAATATATAGTATTATTATTCAACATAGAAGGAAGTGTTGGTGAATGAGAAATATAGACATTTACGGTAGTGTTTATTTTTTACATTACATATCATACAGATCTGTGTGGTGTGTGTGGGCTGTTGTAAAGCAGACAAAGCTTGGAACTGAGTGGTTGTCCTTCATGCATTGCCTGTATTTGTGGTTTGGGAAGGTGTATTCGTTTGATTCTATACAACGGCCGGGGAGGAGCCTGCACCAGGCGCTGAGCACAAATCCCCACCCCCGTGTGTCTTTATTCTAATTGCAACAAAGGAGAAGCAACGCTACCTCTTGGTTTTTATTCTAATATATAATTCAATGAACCACAGTGTCAGGGTATGAGGGTTTTCTTCATGTGTAGTTATAGTAATAGGTTAAAACACTTGCTGGCCAGTCCTGTTGATCAAGATCACACACCCTTTTGCGTTTCTATCTCAAAGAGGAGATCATGTAGTGGCATGTGGATTCGGTTTCTGGTTTTACCGTGTTGAGCTGCTGTCGTTTGATTGTATTGGCAATAAACAATAAACATTATATACTTAACACACCTTAAAAAAAACACCAGAGCTAGATAAATGTAAGGCTTATGAACATGAATACAAACAAAAGCACAAAAAAAGGAAAGTCCATGGTTTGTGTGTTAATAACAAATGAAGTGAGCCTTTTTAAAGCTCGGGGCTTGAAGGCCCCCTCGCGGCCTCGGTTTGTATTATGTAGTGAGGACAGGTCTCACTCCGACCTGGCCCTGAATACACCGACACACAAGCAAACACGTCCTCATCAGAAACAAAATACTACAGTTCATTGAGTGCAAACGCTCCAGTATTTACTGTGTGAGTTTAACAGAAATAGTCGTGACATGTTTGGAGCTGTAGGCGGCACAACTGACTCATTATTGTATGAACTCACGAGCCAGATGTCAGCACTCGCATAATGTTTTAAACATTTACATTTCTGCATCAAATCACCCATCTTGCATTGTGTAAACAGTTACCCCTAGATCAGTCAGTGCTTGCACTGCAACTATTGTCTCTGCTTTTGTGTCCTTCTGTCACTGTATTTATCAAGACCATGCACCTGGTGAGGTAGAATTTGCTTAAGTTTGAGGTGCCCCATAATTACATAGAAGAGGAAGTACAGAGATCAGCACAATACAGCTGAAGGGCAGACTATACTTTCTACAAATAGTACCCTGCATGCTTCCAGTCAGCCAGCCAGCGCAGCCCCATCTCCTCCTGCAAACTAATTCATTTCCTTCACTCCTCTTTTTTCCGCTGCGATGCATTTGCCAGAGGAGTAGCCGAGCTGAGATAACACGTGGATTAAGAAAACACTTGCCGATCCCTCAGTCAGGACTCGGGTTCCTGCAGCACCCAGCCGCCACTGTTGGCTCTGCAGCTGATATTCAAAGATGTGTGTGTCCGTGTGCATGTTAATGATTGTTTATTTTTGTGTCAAAGGGGGATGTTGATGCACATATCAGTGTGTGTGTGTGTGTGTGTGTGTGTGAGAGTGCGTGTGCATGTAGGTTCTTAGAGCTTGAGTCTTTTATGCATCAAAACCCCCACATGGTTCTCTAATGGAACCAACCTAATGTAAAGTGAGAGTGATTTGTCCCAGCAGACGCTTCTGTCAGCTCACCTCTTCCCCCTCTCTCTCTCTCACACACACACACACACACACACACACACACACACACACACACACATACACACCCACAGTCTTCAGCCCTGACGGTTGCCATGGCGACCTCATTGTCTGGTGCTCACCTTTGACCTGCCACGGTTGTCTGATGGAGTATTCTCAGGGTCGTAAGTAGGATTAGTGGAGATAACCAGCAGACGTGCACCACGGTTTTTAAAAGTGAACTAGGTAACCTATATACAGGTAATTAGGTTAAACTGCTCAGATTGCCCTGCTCATAGTGGGTCAGCAGAAAGCTGTGGCTGCCTGCAAAGCCTCAAACACGACAAAATTGCCTGCACTATCTCTGTAAATCTATCTATTTAGTAAGCTAGGATTTGGGTTATTTTGCCAATAAGGTCATAATATTATCCTTATTTTCTTAGATGCTCATAGATCCTCTTCGTGCATCATTTATATATTTGTAAGACAGATGCATTCTCAACACATAGTATAATGTGGAACTATGTTATACTGCTAACTATGTTGTCAAGATTCTCAACTGTATGGGGAGCAAGAATTAAACGTTCAGTTTTATTGAACTCTTTAAACAAAACAAAAATACAGAAAATAATCTACCGTTCATGTATTTTCATATAATAGGTCAAACGTGTAATTTAAAGTAAGGCTGCGGGTGAGTTGGAGTCTGTTTTTTATAGTTTGCCGTTGAGCAGATGACCGTGGTGCCAGGGTGAAAGATTACCTCAAACCCACAGACTGTGATTTAATGACTTTGAAGAAACAATCCTGTCTCATCATCAACAACAATGCTAAGATTTCATGTTTACTATCTATATTCTTTATAATTCTGCAAGATATTTGATCTGTAATGCACCATTCCTGAGCCCATGTTGCGTCCGTAAGTTCGTACCGTGTCCTGACTGTTGTAAGGCTACAAGTCCTTGGATGAGCTTTGAAGTTGTGCCACTTGGTTTCTCTGAGTGAAAAGAAAATTCTCACTTTGCTCCCCCAAAAGAAAGGCCACTCAAATCCTAGAAAAGGGGTACACAATGGCCTCCTTCTGGAGAAACCAGAGCTTAGTCATGCATCAACCACACCTGTCTGCCTCAGAATATATCTTATACGCCTGACAGGGACATGAACTCTCGCTCCCTCTTGTCATTATCTTTCTACCGCCGACTGCCATCCACTGAGTTGAAATTACGTTCATCCTTTCGCCTGGTCCATAATTCCCTTTGTTCGTCGTCCATTATCCTCTCAGCCCTGTCGGTAAGTGCGGTGGCTCATGCAGGTCGTTTGCATCTGTCTGCAGACATATTTGTGTGCGTGAGTGCATGCACACAGGCACTCATGTGGCCAACATGGCTACTCAGCACGTTGTACTAGCGCAAACCTAAATAAGCCTTTTCCTGTCTCTTTGTGGGAGGATCTGGGGCCCCCATGTTGCTCTGCCTGCGTGGTGTTTGTGTGTGCATTTGGGTCAGTGACAGTGTGTGTGTGTGTGTGTGTGTGTGTCAGTGTTTACTAAAACCGATGGACCCGCTTCCCTTCCACCTTGAATCTTTCTCAAGGTGAAAAAATGTGAAAACCACAGTGCTGTGATCAGAGTACAGATTATTGTCTTATAAGCCTTGAGTCTATCGATGTTCTTTTGGAAAAGTAAGTCACCCCCCATTGTCATTGTCTATCTGAGTCAGTATCGGATTGATATTAGAATCGATGCATCACTATCTTTAATCTTGTGACTAGACTAGATGAGGAACATGTACAAGCGCAGAGCTGAGTTTTTCCAGCCGAGTTTCCCCACGGCGGTTACAACTATAACCTAGAGCATCTTACACCAATTGCAAATAAGAGACAGGTTTTATTAGCATCAGCAGTAATGGCAGTAATGACAATATATTGGCAATATTTGCACTTGGCACAGCTCCATCACCGGGCCGTTCTCCAACGGGTGGATTTCCAGATGTGTCTGAGACAGTTTACGACTGCGGTGTAGAGCAATTTCTTTAGCTCGCTTGCATGTTCATATACTGTAGCTCAGGGTGATTAATGTTTAGAATACTTGGTCCTAACAAGAGCCGGGTAGCTCGTTAAAGAAATGTGTAACATATGTGACGCTTAAGGACTTGGAAATTAAGGGTGCGGTGCAATATTGTAAGTAGTTGTGGATTATTTTTGGCTGCAGGAGAAGGGCCGTTATGACGACACTATTAGGGCATGCCGATGGTTGGGGTATTTCTTATAGAGGATTGTGTTGCTGTTGTGTTGTTTTCCAACACCTTTCCAACCTTGGTGTAACCTGTTTGACAGTCTTTATAGACTTTGCCTAAAATGTCAAACCTGTCAGACTGCCGGAGACATTCCCATCAGACTTCAGTTATAATAACGCAGAAATGTCTCTCACCAATTCAGTAAGGGTGTCTCATTATTATTGATTTATTGTAGGGTAATTTTGAATTATGCATATTTTGGCAAATGGTAGTGAAATGCCTTGAAATGTGTAAACATTGATTTGGCTGGTGTCTGTTTCATCCATTCACTTTAAACTACAGTAACTGTATTGGCCAGATAAACACTGAATCTGCAGGCACTGATCCACAAAAAAAAGATGACAACATGTTTATGCAATGTGGACCGGGAAATATTATTTTGTGGTGATACGGTTTGCTCCAGCACACCACAAACATGCTTTGTTTATATTACAAGTGTTGAGTCGTCATCTGTGTTTGTTCAACATTGTGTCGGGAAACGTGTGATCATTAGTGTTGGGGTACATGACTTGCTGCTGGATGTTGCGCGACTCTGATGCTAGAAATGTACACAGAAACTGTTGGATCAAGGTAATGAGAGAGAAAAACAGACACAATAAATTCAAGGAAATACATTCGCGGTCTGATTGTTCCTGGCTACTGGTCATATTCTGAAACTACAAAGCGTGGAAGTGTGTTATGAGCATGTAACTGTTGAACTATGCGGTGGGATAGTGACAGATACAAAAAATCTAAATCTTAATTTTGAATTATGTTAAAATATTTGTAATTAAATGATTATTTGGTGTAAAACTTTTGTTTTAAAGGGGAACGTGTTCTCTTCTCGAAAGTACATGAGATCATGTGCTACGATACGGCACATTGGGTGTAACTGATGAGTATCTTTTGAGGTTTTAACACGGCTTATTGCTAAATCCCTTGATAATTACTTCCTCCCCCCACCGTGACGTGGTTCTCTATTTATTCATCGTGATATTTCTATGCTCATTGCATGAACCCCACATCAATGTAGGTCTCATTGTTGCGTATGGATTAGGCTGCACGCTCTCTGCTTCCATTATCAAACACTTGGCTGAGGTGGGTTACTCGAGCGTTACCGACAGCCACCGGCTCCAGCTTCCTCCGTGTTTCCATGTCCCGGTATGACCTCGGCAACTTGGCCACATGGTTTCCCCTAAAAGGAGGGGGGGGGGGGGTTGCTACTCATTGCGTTTTTCCCTCTTTGCTTTTCGCCTTCTGTCGCTTTGTTTTTCCTTTAACTTCTTTCCAGGGAATTGTTTAGGGAAATGCTCTCCTCGGGTCGGAGGAGCGATAATGGGGGGAAAGGGTTGGGGATATTGTGAACATCCTCTTTCCTGCTGCAGTTCCCACCTCTTGATCTTGTGGAAATCAATAGAATGCCCCCCACTAATGTGCACGTAACGAACACTTACGATAATTAGTGATTGCTAATCACATGACTTAAACATAATGGGGAGTTGTTTAAGACGAAGGGAAAGAAATAAAGTAAAAACTACCCGAGAGCATAACATGCAGTGTGGTGTTACTGCATCAGGGATTACCATCTCAGCAGGGAGAGAATAGGTTTCCTGTGATCCAGATCCAGCGTGTGTGCACTGTCCGTTCCACAGCTTGCCACCAGTCCATGTGTGTAGGGCTGGAGTAAAAAGCCCACATAGGGGATCCTTTGTTTAGGAGAGTCTAGGCATGAAAGATAATTTACAAGCCACAAAGGTCCTCACGCCATTGGCTGATGAGGCTCTGTCTGCGTCTGCGAAAGGCATCCCATGCGCGCGTGTCTATATGTCCGTGTGTGTGTGTGTGTGTGTGCGGTGAGTGTGTGCATGTCTGCTGAAGCAGCACTTTGCTACAGCGGCTCACATTCGCATTAGTCATGACACTCAGGAGCTTGCCCTGCACACCGCTACAGTAGCAGGGGGGGTTTTCTATTGAGGCTGAAGAAAGGCAAAGCAAGATGGCCACCAATACCTTTTAGGGGGGTATGCTCCCTAAAACCGGAGGGGCTTCCTCCGAGAACAGACGAGGTAAAGGCAGCCCCGGCGTCTATTGTCCCGCTGCAGATGGCTAAGCTGCAGCGGAGCTCATCTAGAGGTTATCCTCCGTCGTCTCTGCCTCTCAGCCTCCCTGGATTTAGATGATTGGAGTGCCTCATTTGGGAGCCGGTGTTGTTATTGTTCCTACTCAATCACAGAGGACGAGGAGTTCGGTGTGTGAGTGACCGGCCTGTCTTCTCCAGGTGGGTTTAAAAGATGTGACAACAAAGTCGGCATCAAAGAGGTCAGTTTCCACAGTAACAGGCGTCGCTCTTCTCTTTTCCCTGTTGCATGTCTTTTTAAGCTGGTATACTGGATGAGGAGCCCCTTCGCCTCCCCTTTTCTTTCTTGCAAAGAATTCGTACAGGCATATTTTTGCACTTGCTGTTTTCTGTCTGTTTAGCAGAGAAGTGGAGTGCTTGTAAGCTCTGGGTCATAACTTGCAGTTTAGCAGGCTTTACTAGTTTGACTGCAGTAGTTATTGAGCGGTTTGTAGGAAAGATCGTCTGTTGCTGTTTATTTTTTACTCTTCATTTACGCTGGTGTATTGAGGGACAGTTCTTTCAAGTTGTATTGCCACCTGTTAAAGTCTTGTTTGCCACTGTTACCTTTTTAACGTTGCGTGCTTTCGGTGCTCACTATGTGACAAACAGGAAACGCTCACTCAATGAATGAAGGAAATTCTCACATGAGAGAATCATACACTAACCACCGCTTACACCCTCAGCATTAAAGGAAGCACGTTCTGCTCTGTGTATCGTTTCTAAGAGCGTTGCGAGGTGAGGATCCTCGCGGTGTAATATTTCCGCACAGCCATGAAGTGAACAACAGCTGAAAGTTACTCTAAATCACTAGCGATTTACTTTATCACATTTCAAGTGCTCTTTTTTCTAGTGGACTATGCATTAATGTGTTTGTATGTTTCTGTTGTTGGGGAAAGAAAGGATTCACGCTCCTTTGAACTTCCATAGCGGTCCACAGAAAGAGTTGAGCCGCGGTTACACTTCTGTTGCTAGTGTAGGTCTCTGAACACCTGTTAGGGTTTAAAGCACTTGGCTACCCTTGTGTATTTTGAGTTGATATGCAGAGCTTTGACACAGGCACAGCCGTTTGATACATGTTTGTAAAATGTCAGCAAGGAAAATGGTGTGCATTTGTATTTAAAACAATAAGTACAGTGCTGTGTGAGTGATTTTGAGGCAAAGAAACACATACGTAAACACAGGCTAAATGAGAGCGCATGACTCTGCATTTAGATCCCACGTCAGACCAAGGCGCAATAGTGTAATTAAAACCAGGGGCTGCTCGGTGATTTCTGTTGTGCACATTTGCACACATGCAAACACATGGAGAGAGACACGCGCGTGTCTAGTGCAGTGCTGGAAGCTGTCCAGAGCTGCTTTGTCATTGAAAGCAGTCGATTGTGACGGACCCTCCTCCCTCCCCCTCTGCCTTTCCCCTCGCCCCCCATCTTTTCCCCTAGTTACCCACATGCGTACATTTGAACGTCGCAGCGGCCGCGTGGAGCTGCTATCGGACCCTGTTGCATTAGCGTCTCCAGTATTGCCTCAGCCTGGGCTTCAGCTATCTGTTGCATCAGCAGCGTGTTTCTAGTAATACGGCACAGACCTGCCGTGGACTCGGCTGTTAAGTCACTGCGACTCTCATATGCATTATCCAACAACATTTGCATTACATTATATTACACGCCATTACACTTTTATCCAAAGCGACTTACGATAAGTGCAGTTCAAACTCTAGCTGATGTTAAATCCTCTGTACACCTCTCGCACTGTAGCTTTTGGCCATGAGCCTGGCATTCCTGCGGATGAAAAATTATAATAAAAAATGGTTCCATGTTGAAATATTTTCAACTCAGCAGTGGAGTTAAATATGAAAAAGAGTTTAATCTATCTTAACCTGTTATTAGGGTAAACAACAGGTGGATCAGCGCCAATCCCAGGTGCCCAAAGAACACTTCCATTCCAAAAGTTCCATCGTGTTACAGATTATATAGATTATCACAAAGAAGAATGGAAATCATTGTACATAAAGAATCTTTACCAATGGCTTTTGCTTCAGTTGTCTTCACAGCTTGAAATCTTAATACCTTTTGCTCTCTTTACTTTCTTTCCTTCACGACAAATACTTGTTTTGGCATCCAATCTAATAACAGAATTTACACAGCAGCTTCTTTGGTATCAAACCTAAAAGAGAAAACCTCTTCTTCAGGCAACTAACAACCCTGTTTAAAATCCCAATTCAGGAGATGTTCCAGTATTAATGCACAGCTGACATCTTTTATTTTATCAGGATAGGTTTGCCTCATTGCCCTTTTACTTAAATTACGTTATTCTGAAAGAAAATACGTTGTCAAAAAACGTAACTTTTTTTTTCCCCATATCAATGGATTGGATTCCTCTTCATGTAGTTATCGCTAACCATCTACACATAGGTAGTCTCTTCAAAACCTGGCCTTTAGAGACAATCAATATGCCGATATTGTGGACCTTTGGATGGTCTTAGCTCTGCTGGCAGTCGGAATCCTTATTAACAAAAGGGTCAAGCTGCACTGTGTCTGCATGAGACCCTGTGTTGGTTAATCACTCAACAATGCATATGGGTTAACATGGCAGGGCTGCCTTGTTAATAATCTCATGTGCTTGCACACACATGCTTGCACGCGCGCATGTTTAGAAACCCGCCTACAAACCCAACACAAACATGACACGTGCATACACGCTGAACACGTGCCCTCAGCGACCCACTAGTAGTGGAGTTAATCAAGGCCAGTCCGTGACTGCTAATGCTCACTCGTTGGTCCTCGGCTACCTGTGGGCTGTCAACACATGCAGGAATGTAGTCCTGATGGAAGCCGCAACTGTGAACGAACACTATTTTACTCTTCAAGTTTGGTTATCGGCGTGATTTATAGAAAGCGGAATCTCTACCGTGGCTGCAGCAGATGCTAATGCCATGCTGGGAGGCAATCTGTCGTGCTGTTTGCCTCCACTGTTGGGAACTAGCCGAATCCCTGTATACTGCCAGAGCTTGTTGAGTCACTTCTCTCCTCTTGTTTCTCTCTCTGCGTCTCAGGTGGTTCCGGAAAGTGGGTCGGTAAATGGCAAAGCTAAAGCGCAGATGGATGAAACCCACACGGCAGTGGAGGAAGATGACAGGGAGGAAGGCCACATACCTCATACCCAAGCTGCCACCATTACCCACTCGCTCACCCACGACCCGGCCAAAGACCAAGGGGGTCGGCTCGCACATGTAAAAAGAGAACTCGGACTGGATTTTACCAGCGATGCACTTCACCAACACGTGTGCTCTTCAGTGACTTTTCAGAACGGCTCCGCTGAGAATCTGAAAAAACCCAATGGTGCTAATTTGACCACCGGGTCACATTCTGACCTGAAGTCTGCATGTAAAAGAACGATCGCATCAGAGCCTCAACAGAGTATAATCGCTGCAATCCCCAAAGACTGCCCCGAGAATGGACCCAAGACTCCTCTAGACGGCTCGTCGGTTCCACTGAAGAAAATCAAACTGGAGGAGCCGTGGATGTGGATCACCGAACAGGCCACTGCACAGCTGAGTGATGAAGATGAGGTCTGCGAAGACCCGTTGTCCACATTGGCGGCCGTGGTGTGTCTCTCTGTCACAGAAAGGAAGGGGCTGGAGGAGAAACTTTACAGCTCACGTTCTTCCATTCTGTGCTCCATCAAAACGGAACCACCAGATTTGTACTTTATCAAAAAAGAGCCTGAGGACTTGAAGAATGACAAAAGTGCGCCTGTTAGCCTCCAAAGGACTCCCCTTCCTTTAAAAAGTGAACATCCGCCACGTGTTTTGCAACAAAGCGTGCAGTCCTTGGCAGAGAGAAGAAATCTTAGTTTTGATCAGGCTATTGCTATTGAAGCCTTGACTCAACTGGCAGCTGTACCTCAGAGCACCCTTGGGTGCATTAAAGTTGAAAGTAAGTGTGAATATCCCATTTCCACCGCAGCCCCATTTTCAACTTACATTACAAACACAAGCCTGCAAGAAGCCAAACCCACAGCTTCCATCCTCTACAACAAAGTCTCAGTCATCAGCTCACCACATCAGCAGACGTCAGTCATACGCCCCCCTGTGGCCAGACAGGGGAATGTCATCCAGCGCACCCAGGGGTCAAGCTCTAACACAAAGCTGTCTCTGCAGGACCTCTTGGAAGCCAGCTCAAACAATCATAAAGAGTCCAGCGCGACGACAGATACGGGATTCAGTTTGAACGCTATCAAGTCTGAATACAGCTACGAATGCCCCAGTGACATGACGCTCAGTAAAGATCATGAGCGCTTGTTTGTCGAGGACAGAGACAGGGTTCTTGGTAAGGCGAGGAGAAACAGAGAGGAAGAGGAGGTGGCCGCTCAGCTGGCCGACCTGGCCTTCGTCATCCAGTCTAGACACAGCCAGCAGTCAGAGAACAACCCTCCAAAAGGAACCCCTGTGTCGGCTATCAAGTACAACTACAACTCCCAGATCCCCCCCAGTCAGAAAAAGAGCCCCGCGAAAAAAACAAGGGCAACGCCCGCCAAGCCCAGGAAGAAGAAAAGTGATGGACCTAATGAGGACATCAGGACTCCCCTCTCCAAACGCACACCAAATGGAGAGACGGCCCAGAGGGGCAGAGGCCAGAAGGTTCAACCGCAGGGGAAATCAGGCCTGCACCCCAAGAGGAGCCTGTTTCTGCCGCAAGCTCAAATTGACGTGAAGAGATACTTGGCTGAGGCTCAGGAGGAAAGGAGACAGCTCATCCACCCCTGTAACGCACACGTCGCGGGCCTCTTGGCACCGCAGAACCACAGCACTTTCCCAAGGGCCGACCACGCTCTCGGTCACGAACTCCATCCGTGGTCCCTTTCAAACGGCCCGGTCCACCAACACAATCCATGCAACGGTCATGCAGCCGGACAGGGGCATTTGTTAACTCAGGTAGCGCATCCCTCCGGCGCCGACCCTAACACCCGGCCGGCTGATGCCGCTCTCCTCGGCCAGCACAGCCAGGCTAACGGCTTCTCAAGGGCTCGGCAGTCCCCCCCTCCGAGCCAGCAGGGCTACTACAAGCTGGAGAGGGCAGGACCGGTCACCGTGCTCTCCACCGCGACCGACGGGGATCTGGGCCACTCTGCAGAATCCACGCCAGTCAAAAACGGCGTCAACGGCTTTCTGGAGTCTCCCATGAGTTTTATGGATACCCCGACTAAGAATTTGCTCAACACGCCTTCCAAAAAACTGTCTGATCTTCCATCCTGTCAGTGTGTGGGTGAGTTGGTGCTACCTACCTAATTCCAGTGTGGACATTTGTTTTGGAGTGACACTGCCGTCCTCAAACTGATATTTTCTCTCGTAAAATCATCCCATACACACATGCACACAAACACACACACAAAGAGTGTCCTAATTCAGGGGCCAATTTGAGCCAAAGAGGCCACATTTCTCTGCTACATTTGGAGGAGGCTGAGCCCTGTTGACCGGTTCTGATGTATTTTGTGTGGATTGGTGGAAATCCAACAGAGCGGTCCCTGAGCTAAAATCTTTTGATCTTTCAACATTAACCCTTATTAATCAAAAATATACAACCATCACATCAGTATTTGAAGGAAAGTTTTGCACTGTAAAATCTCTATAACATCTAATACATCTTAATTTTCTTCCCCCCAGACCAGATCATTGAAAAGGAGGAAGGCCCTTACTACACTCATCTTGGA
Organism: Apeltes quadracus; assembly: GCA_021346845.1. Lineage (NCBI taxonomy): Eukaryota > Metazoa > Chordata > Actinopteri > Perciformes > Gasterosteidae > Apeltes > Apeltes quadracus. The sequence continues at coordinate 8,613,178 of CM037922.1, forward strand.
GCGGGACCCAGTGTTCCTGCAGTGAGGGAAATGATGGAGAACAGGTATAGTGACTGCTCCCACTCTGTTTGCACGGTGTATGTGTCGGTGTGTTTTCTACCAGATATGCTGAAGGAGTACTAGTCAACCTCAGGCGTGGTTCAGTGGGGTGGGGTCAATAACGCTGCTGTGCAAGCTCAACGAGTTGTGCACCCTTTCTCTCAGAAACACACTCAGACACAACATGTTGAAACAGGAAACCCCTCAGAGCAAAGACAAGATGGCAGCTTGTTTGAAACATCTTGAGGTCTCTCTCAGTCGGTCCGCAACTACACACAACTTAGAAAGTGTCATTCCACAGTCATTTAGCTGTTCAATGACAAAGGCATCTTAGTTGATCATTTGATCGAATGGGTGTATGGATTATAATTCGCACTGGTGGATGTGTAACCGTGTAATTTCACCGGAATGTGTTTTTGGATCAATTAAATTGTACTCTATCCTATTTTCTGTTACAGATATGGTGCCAAAGGAAATGCAGTGAGGGTGGAAGTTGTTGTGTACACTGGGAAAGAAGGAAGGAGTTCCCAGGGCTGTCCGATAGCTAAATGGGTAGGTAGCTGAATATGAACACCATGGTACATTTAGGTGCAGAGATGAAAATCACCTCCAGATTTTTACCCTTACCAAACCCTTGAAACCTAAATATATTTCCAACAACATCCCCTGGATGTTGAAACTCTTCTCTTAACACAAATAGTATGGTTAGGCAGTTCAATCACAGGGCTTTAAACTCATGGTCTTGTAAGTATCCATCATTTTGTGTGCCAATAACCTGACAGGTGATCCGGCGTGGCAGTGAGCAGGAGAAGCTGCTGTGTCTGGTCCGCCGCAGGACCGGGCACCACTGTGACACGGCCGTGTTGGTGATCCTCATCCTGGCGTGGGAAGGAATTCCTCGACCGGTGGCGGACAATCTCTACCAGGAACTCACGCAGACCCTCTTTAAACGCGGCTCGCCCACCAGCCGGCGCTGCGCCCTCAACGAAGAGTGAGTACTTGCCTCTTTGTCTTGTGATGATACTTCCCCCTCCCCCCCCCCCCTGTTTGTTTCTTCATCTTCCTCCCACCACTCCGTCTTCGCAGTCGAACGTGTGCATGCCAGGGTTTGGACCAAGACACCTGCGGAGCTTCGTTTTCCTTCGGGTGCTCCTGGAGTATGTACTTCAACGGCTGTAAGTTTGCTCGCAGCAAAGTGCCCCGCAAGTTCCGCCTGCATGGAGACTACCGCGAGGAGGTGAGGCTTGGTCGTCTTCCAGAAAACCTACTGGAAATCGTCTTTTAGAATCTCTTGCTTCCCTTGTTGTGATGTGAGAGGAAATGTCAGCTTCTCTTCCTGTATGTTATCAGCCTGGTGGCTCATGTCGGTATCCCACATGTGTATTATTTTAATCAGAAAACTCTTAAATGTGTCCAACACGTTTAGGAGGAGAAGATAGAGGGCAACCTTCAGAGTCTTGCCACCGACCTCGCACCACTTTACAAAAGACTGGCCCCTGAGGCCTTCCAAAACCAGGTATGGAACATTAAATGGCTGCCACACTAAACTGTCATGGGCTACAAATAATGTCATTCAATGTAATTGATTTTGAATTGTCCTCTCTTTGTTTTTAAGTGACACAAACCGAGTTCTTCTCATGTCTCTCACAGGTGGAGAACGAGGCAGCAGGGGTCGACTGCCGGCTGGGTGTGAGGGAGGGACGTCCGTTTTCGGGTGTTACAGCCTGCGTGGATTTCTGTGCCCACGCGCACAAGGACACGCACAACATGAATAACGGCAGCACCGTGGTAAGCCAGCTCCGAGTATGACGCCATGCTTTATGCTTTTGTTTCATGTGTCTTTCTCGTAAGGTATTGATCGGCCTGCTGTTACATCTTTCCCTTTTCAGGTTTGCACTCTAACCAAGGAAGATAACCGCGCAGTGCGTAACATACCGGAAGATGAGCAGCTCCATGTTCTGCCACTTTACAAGATCTCGGACAGGGATGAGTTCGGTCAGGTTGAGGGCCAGTGGGCCAAAATTCGAAGTGGTGCTCTTCAAGTTCTGTCTGCCTTTCCCCGAGAGGTGAGTGGCAGGAAGCAGCTACTTGTGTGTGTGTGGAGTTTTTCTTTTCCTTCTAACTGTGTCAATCGTGTAATAATACAATGTTTGGTCTGCCAGGTGCGTTTACTGGCTGAGCCAGTGAAATCTGCCCGGAGGATGAGACAAGAAGCTCGTCTGAAGGCTCAGGCAGATAAACTGGAGAAGAAGCTTGGGCTGACTCCTCTCACTCCGGGGAAAGTGAAAAATGAAACCCCTAAAAAAGGTAGTAAATCTCGGCGTCTTGTCATGTTGTTAATCCTTTATATATCAGCCTTTATTTCCTATATATATAATCCTTTATTTATCATATCAGCAACACGTAGAGGCTAGTACAAATGTGTTTTATTATGTATAATATATGTGTTGTTAATGTCATATCAGAACAGCAGGGCCTGTACGGCACGTACAGACTACCACCCAGACCTGCAAGCACTGGACGGTACCCAGCGGAGGGGAATCCAACCAGCACTTACAACCAGAGCACCAGCAGCTACCCCACTCTGGGTGCAGAGGGGGCCCCACAGAAGAAGGTCACTACCCCAAACCACCACGGCCTGCCTGGCCTCCAGTCGGGACAGAATGGCTCCGCTCTTAATTATAAGACAGTGAGTGACGGCATGGGTGGTCATTCTCCAACATCTGGTGACCAGAGGGTTCGCATTCCTCCACACGAGGCCCTTAGTGACTACCCCCAACCTTTTAAAACTGAGCCCAACGAGGTGCACTGCTCTCCTCTTGTCAGACCCTCCCCCAGCGGGAGCGCTCCTCCTTACTCTTCCTTCTCCCCCAGGCCGACCTCTGAGGGCCTCTTCAGCAGGCTTAACGGGATCCACAGGCCCGCAGAAGAGGCCGCGCCAGAGGTCAGGGGTCACGGCTTCCCCCCACTCTCGTCCCTACACCTTCCCCCGCTCTCTACCTCGCCGGAACCGGAGGAAGTCAAGCAGGAAGAGGTTTGGTCAGACAGCGAGCACAACTTCCTCGACCGCAATATAGGCGGCGTCGCTGTGGCCCCGTCTCACGGTTCCATCCTGATAGAGTGCGCGCGCAGGGAGCTCCACGCCACCACCCCTATCCTCAGGCCGAACCGCAGCCACCCCACGCGCATCTCCCTGGTCTTCTACCAGCACAAGTCTCTAAATGAGCCAGGCCATGGGATGGCCATGTGGGATGCCAAAATGGCCAAGCGGGAGCGGGAACGGGAGGAGGAGGCCGAGAGATTGAGGATGGAGGAATGCATGGGCAAATACGTGGGGAACACAGGAGCCGGAGGTGGGGAGTTACAGGGTGAAGCAGGGGAGGAGGCCGAGGGGACAAGGAGGATCATGAACGTCCCCACACGTCAAGCGCGGACGCTCCAGAGGGACGGCGTCGTCACCGTGTCCCCTTATGCTCTTACCCAGGTGACGGGCCCCTACAACCGCTGGACTTAGTTTACGTGTTTCACACACACAGACACAGAAAACTCCTACATTCTTTGCTTCTGCCTTACCTCAATCAACTTTTAACTGCTACTCTAATTTTTACATAGTTTTCATTGTGCTTTTTTGGCATCTGTTTGTTGACTTTGCCCTTCTTCCTCTCTGCTTTCAAAGTTGTGAGGAAGACCAAAGTATGTGGCTTTTTTACTGTGAGTTTCTGTGATATTATTGTAAAGAGATGGTGCTTTGAAACCTTTTTAAAATGTTTTTAATCTGGTTTTATATACACGATTAAGAACAGAAAAAGGTGATTATTTATTCTGATCATAACAATTTCTATTTAATTCCTGGTGTAAGCCTGTTTACTGCAAAATTCATATGATAACATGCATCATGTGTTGATGTTTTCTAATGTACAGTAGGAATATGCTCTTTATTTCAGCCAATAATTTGCTGTTAATTATGAGATATCAATCTAGTTGGCTTTTATGTTGGTGCCATTCTCTCTGTTCATCATTACATCACATAATGTAGAAAGCAGGACTAATATTGTGCAAATATTTACTACAGATTTTCAAATGTAGCATTTCTTCTTCTGCCTCCAGAAGCAGCCCTTCTGTTAGCCCATGAAAGAACCACACTTCCCTGTTTTGTTTTAATTTCTCTATGTCCTGTTGGTTTCTTTTATTCACAGATACAAATGGCATATTACACCAAGAAGCACTTTTTTATTTTCTTAAACTTAACTTGAAAAAGGTCTCAATCTATAGGTCTGATTATGTATATACAGATATAAATATACAGTATATGACAATTTAGCATGAACCCTTCTTTATTTCCATGTTTATTTTCATCCATTTGATTGGAAACGGCATTGGAAATACAGATCTAATGAAATTCAAAATGTAACGTGAATACAAGTTATACAACATAATTTTAAAATTCTTGCATAGGACACAAGTGTGATTATAAGATTTAAAAAAACGTTATGGTGCTAATAAGACCTCCGCATTTTACATAAATAACAAAGTGTGGGACTTGTCAACAGAATATTTACAGTTGTCGTGTCCACACGCTGGATTTGAATATAAGCAGACACGGTTTTGTCTAATATTGAATAATCAAACTATTTCTTCCTTGTACTCTGCACTGCTTTTTCTGAAAAACCATTCAAACATCAAATCCCTCTCAAACATTTGCCTAAGACGATTTTGGGTGCTCAAACCTTGTGAAGACTTTGTTTACAGATAATGTGTTTATTTACATGGCCTGAATGATGAGGTTGGTCTCAACTCTGTATATCTGTACATGGATCTGTATTTGCTAGTACCCATCTAAGAGGGGCTCTGCGTTTTAAGACCCCATCAAATGAATTCATCCCCACCGACACCACTGATATCCACACTAACACTGGTGGAATAATGTATCCGTGATGTACTCAATGTACGTCAGAAACGTTCTGTTCTTTCAGACGCTGTTTCTTGGTGCTAATAGGACAAGAAGTCAAGGTTCATGCATGGACCTGACCGGGTTATTTACTGTAGAGTGATGGCATGGTGCTCATGGTGCTTTAATAAAACTCACACACTGACCTGTACATGTTTCGGTGCAACAGGAGGTTTACCATTTCTGTGGATGGAGGTTTTTGTACCAGTACCAGTAAAAAGTGAATTACTGTACAGATTCAGAGTTCAAATAAATGTCTTCCACGGTTAACTAAACTAACAAAAATCAAAACACACATCATGCTCACAAAATGAAACGAATGTACTGTTTGTAAATCATTTGATTTATAAAAATCATTTTTGAACACGAGACATGACACCATTAAAGTTTCAAACATGTTCTTTGATTTACTGTGGTGGACGTTTTCAGTCCACACTCAAAGTCTTTGTATCAATGCGTATCTAAGAACTAGCACCAGCATTAAAAAATAAAAATAAAAAAAAACTTTTATTAGTAGAAAATCTGTAAATATGAATGTGAACCATATTGTTTTTACTGTAATGTTAATGGTGTTTAGACAACGGATGATCTTGCTTATTTTGAAACTGAATTACTGTATGCTCAAGTATATCCAGTTTAGAATTTAGAAGAGACTAAATTTAGCATTACTTATGTGGTTGGCTAATCTCTTTTGGGGATTGTGAAATAAAGTCATATTTATATTTTGGACCTGAAGATGATTTTCTCTTTCCTGGTTTGTTGAAGCTGATTTTTTTAACAAGATAAAAACATTTTATATTAGTTCTTATTCTAAAAAATGTCTCACACCTGGATGAATCACCACTTATTTTTACCGTTTGTCTTCCAAAACCGGTAATATGATTTATGTTAAGTTTCTTTTTGCTCAACTGACATAGTTGATATCTTAATGCTGAGATTGCTAATTTAATATTTTCCACAAACACAAAGAAGACTTCAAGAGTCAATGATAAAGATAATGATACGTATTACCACAAAAGTATACTGAGAAATAGTTGTTTTTAATTAATATTAGTTAATAACTAATCATTTCACTTTAGTATAAATAGAAATGTCAGTTTAAAAAATACTTTTAAAAGTCCATCAATTACATTTTTAGTGCACAAGTACATATGTACAAACAATATACTCGAAAGGGCCAAAGCTGAAAGGACCAATGAGCATGATATTATTCAATTATAACTATTGATGGGCATCATTTTGATGTTGCAGCTTGTTACAGTTGGGACTCATTTAAAACGCTTGATATACTGATGAGTAGTTAGTGAATTATCATCAACAAAGTCATCCGAATTACTTTGATGATTATATTTTGCATTAGATATTGGAACCTCGCTACTAAATTATATAGTATACAACTTCAGGTACATATTCTGTAGCAACAAAAATAAATGCTCAAGTAAAGTAGAAAGTACACTTCTAATAACAGAAACTATTTTAACTTTATTAAAAAGGAGTGAATTGAGTGTTAGTAATACTAACTTGTAACTTATGCACAGTACAGTTTTCCTGTTAACAAAATACAACTGTTTAACTGTCTGAAATAGCAATTGATGGGTATGTATAAAAATATATACACCTGTATACAGTATTGAGCTTGATTTTTGAAATGTTCTTTCGCTGGAAAATTGGACTTTGGCGGCTTCCGTAGTTGAGTGAGCGGCAGGAGTGACGCAGAAGCGCTGAACGAGCAGAACAACCCTACAGTCAAGATGGCGACATCCGAGCCGGTAAGAGAGACGAGAGATAGATGAAAAAAATCGACAGATGTGAGAGGAATGACTCGCCACATCTTTACCGGATAAAACGGCCTTTTTTAACAATCCTCAAATCGCCCCCTACTATATTTGGGAAACGATTGTGTTTCGGCTCACAGTTGTCAGTTGGCATGGGTCAGAGTTAACGTTAGCTATTAGCATGTGATGAAAAAAAAGGCAGTGCCTGACTTTGTTATCAGGGAGGCACTGACTTGACGTCGTTCATTCAAACTACAATCGATGAATTGTTTTAATTTTCTTCGATATTGCAATCCATATATTGGTGATTACATTCAACCAGCAGCACCTTTTAATACTCCCAACACGATATTACTGATAAATTGTTTGATAATTGAGACACGTGTGTGTCTAGCTCGTAGCTAGCTTAGCACGTCTGCTAAAACTAATGCTAGCGATGTTAACTTAGCTTTCTGGTATTGGCTCACTGTGTACTTAAATCTTTCTTGAAATGTAGTGTGGATTTGTGATAGAACCAGGGCATCTGAGGAAACCGCCCAGACTGTAACTTGATAAGATGGCCTACCAAAAAGATGATTTTACGAATAGTTGATTCAATGTTGTACTTGAAAATGACGTTTTTTTTTAAATAATAATAAAGTTTCTTACCAATGAGGTTTAATTCAGCTGGAACAGGTATATACGTTTACTACACTATTTTTTTAAGACAGTATTTAAACTACATTGTGACACCTCAGCAACCAACACCACACCCAGGCTCATATCACAAGTTTAGTGAATACATCTGTGACCTCTGTACAAGGTCTGCAATTCTATGGTGTTCATAATTAGACATACAGGGATGACATGCTTTGAATTAACATAATGTTGTACTTAAATAAAGTAAACGTTTGTTTATCTCTCTGCAGAAAGCCCCTGAACCTGAAGAACCGCAAGCTCCTGACAGCCAAGTCATCGCAAATCCTGAGCAGTATATCAAGCACCCCTTGCAAAACAGGTGAGAATAAACCAGCTGCTGTGTTTGATGGGAAACTGCAACCGCAAGGTGCGTGTGCTAACAGACACCAAACACCCATTATCAGAGTCATATAAATTGCATTTATGTCTCCAAAACATTCAGTGGAGATATAATGGTGTTTTCAACAAATGTTGTAACTTGTAAAGCAGCTTGATAACAGATGCTTTAACATAATAATAATAATAATTTAACAATAATTGAACTGAGCCTCATTTCTAGAAGGAAAATAATATATTTTGAGGACGGCTCTAAACAAAAAGGGCCCATGTGTTCCTTGCAGCAAATCAAAGGCACTGAAACAAATGGTAGTAGTGTTTATAAAAGGTTAATAGTTTTTTCCCATGCATGTTACTTACACATTGAGAGGATGGGAGCGGTTCCATGCCACCTTTCTAGCAATGAAGAGCATCATACGTCTGTCTGGTATTTACTGATTTTGAATGTCCGTTACTGCTGTGGAATTACAACTTGGAGGTCTTAAACTAACTTCTCCTTCTGAACGTTGGAATTTAGTTCTCCAGAAGAGTGTTGGTTGACCGCTAACCAACTGGTGACTTCTGCTTTGCATTTGTGTTTAAGCTATTTCATTTCCAGTAAAATGATTTGGAGCATTATGTTAAATAAATTGTGTGACATCTGTCAGGTATTTGTGTTCTGTCAAAGATGCTATTGGGAATAAAAGGAAATCCTAATGGCAATTTATTCCTAGTTGAATTAAGCGTTTTGATGTTACCTGTTGGGGTTTAAATAGAAAGCATAGAATGAAGAATTCTACTCCCTACTCTGCATTTTGGTGTTGCAATTGTTGCACGCCATTGTCCTTTTGGAAATGTTATCATAGTTTTGTGGCGGTGACGACCTATTCAGGAGCATTGTACAGTCGGTTTAGGAAATGCTGAATAGTTCACTTGGTAAGTCACTTCTAGGCCATTCTGCTTGTTCAGCGCCGCATTGGAGGTTTGGAGTTCTCCACATCTGCTGCTTTAGCCGTTCCGAATTTAAGCGCCCAAATGTTATTTGAACATACTATGGTGGGTTAATTGTAATGTGTCACCCTAACAGTGGACATCTCGGTGAGAAGGCCAGATGTGGTTGGCTCTGTCTTGCCTCACAACACTTGAGCGTTTTGTAAGACTGGTGTGTTGTAGAATATTACTTAGTATAGCCTCAAGTGTAAACTTGGGCTACAGTCATTAATGGTCTAGACCAAATCATAGAAATATTTCCGTAGAACGTACACAATTCAACACCAAAAACGGCCTCCAACTGATAATCCAATTGAGTCAACCTTAACCGTTATGACGGTAAGATTTATTTAAGACCGTTGCATTAAACTGCATTAGTTTTGTATCTGTATACTCAATATGCTGGCAACTGAGTTTACACCATTACATCATGTCTTGGCCATTTTAGATGGTTAGTGTGGTTATTGTTAAATACAAAAATGGCCTCCTTGAGCTCTACAAGTCGTCCAGCGTTTGAATCAAACAGAAAAAACTCATTTCCCACAACAAGCCGGTTATGTGTCTGAACCGGTTTAAGCTCGTCCCCTGGACAGGACCCACTGCCTTCCTCCGTCCTTTGCTAGCCACAGCCCTCCTGTGAATAGATGAAGGAATAATAATAATAATGCTGATAATGTCTGGCTTTCTCCCTTCTTCTGCATGAAAGAATTATTGTAATGTTCTGTCGCTGTACCACAGTGTTTTATACTGAGTGTTAATGTCTCTTGTCTCTTTCTCTCTCAGGTGGGCCCTGTGGTATTTTAAAAACGACAAAAGCAAAAGCTGGACAGAGAACTTGCGTCTCATTTCCAAGTTTGACACGGTGGAAGACTTTTGGGCGTAAGTTCCGCTAATTCTGTGATTATGCGACTGTTTTCTTTTACTACGTTGTCGGCACCTCACTCATTGTATGAGCATCTGTAGTATTTTAGAATACCGGCTACGGTAGAATATGTATTACTCAGATATTAAAATGCCACAAGTTAGTAGAACAACTTTTACAGGAAAACAACACCCTGTAACATTTAGAATTACCACATGCTGTGCTTGTGTAGCAGGAGTTTAAGATGTGTCCCGTCTTCAGTGTTAATTAATCAAGTTAATTCCACATGTCAGGTTTCAGCTGCCTCACTTGTGCCATCAATCATTCTGATTGATGGCACAAGTGAGGCAGCTGAAACCTGTGCTCTCGCTTATGCCGACATTTTGGAATGCTTTTAACACAATTGTCTTTTACAGATTATACAACCACATACAGCAACCAAGCAAACTTGGCTATGGCTGTGACTATAGTTTATTTAAGGTAAGACCTTATTTAGAAAATACAGTTACCTTTTTCATGAGGAGACATGTTATGACTGAGAATTCAAGAAACCAATAATGAATTATTCAACCTTTCACTTTGTGTCAGGATGGGATCAAGCCAATGTGGGAGGACGACAGGAATAAGCTGGGGGGTCGATGGCTGATGACTCTCAATAAGCAGCAGAGACACAATGACCTTGATCGCTACTGGATGGAAACGGTACGGGCAAATTACAGATGAACCGTTATCTTCTGGACAGATGAGATTTATAGAAAAACGGACAGTATGATTCATGTTTTGTGTATTTTGCAGCTCTTGTGTTTAGTGGGCGAGTCGTTTGACGAGGCGAGTGAAGATGTGTGTGGAGCTGTGGTCAACGTCAGACCAAAAGGGGACAAAATAGCCATCTGGACGAGCCAGTGCCAAAACAGGGATGCCATCATGACGATAGGGTAAGTCACCTCACAAAGTGCTGCAGCTGACCACTAGATGGGGACACTCATCAGGCACTCATGCTCTTCTCTTTCCCCAGGCAAAATTATAAAGAGCGTCTGAGCATCCCCACCAAAGCCATCATCGGCTACCAGTCACATGACGACACATCCAGCAAGAGCGGATCCACCACCAAGAACATGTACTCTGTTTGAGAAACTCCTTCAGCCTCCATTTCAACTCGCTGTAGATTTAAACAATTACCAAACTGCATCATCACATCGCATTTTTTTTGAGTTGTCAACTACTATAGTGTCTTTTCCTTCTTTCTTTTTTTCTTTTTTGAAAAGAGAATTGTTCAGAGTGTAGTTGGAACGTCCCCTAGCGTGATAAATATGAAATAGGAATGACGCCAGATGAGAGTAATTGTCTCAAAATGTCCCACATTATTTGCTTTTTAGAGTTAAAGAGTTTTGTGGTTAACCAGTGAGCTCCCCTAGCTTAAATAAGAAAATGCTTGTTTCAGTTCTAAACGGCTTGGAGTTGCAAAAAATCTAGACTTTCTTGACTAAACAGCCTTGTGTTTTTCTCATGCTGACTATTCACACTCCTAGCAAAAACTCTTTCTCACCTCACAGGTAAATATGGTGTGTGATTTATCCCCTCACTGAACAAATTTTAAGGGCAATTTTAACTTGATTTATCCAGAAGTGTTAAGCATGAGTTGGGAGCGGCAAGAAAGAACAGTATCTTAAAGGTTTGTAAAAGCTGCGGTGACACTCCAAAGCTTATTGTTTCAGCCATGCTGGAATGGTGGAATATTGCTTGTAGTATTTTTTTAACTTCTTTCTTCCCCTTACATTTATTTATAATGTATGCATTGCAGATAAATTACTTAGTTGAAAGACAACCATGAAACCTTTCTTTTTTTCAGATTGTGGTTTTTGTTTTTTTGTTACTCCGGTCAATAATGTGGACTTCTGCATATAGATAACATTTTTTACAGTGTACCCTAAAGTTAAAATGCTGAAAGAATTAGGTGTGCTTTTCCCTGTTTTCTTCCTAACAAGCTGTAGATAATGTCGCACTCCTCTTGGCTGATGCAAAGGAAAGATGATATTCATTGTGAAATAATTTTGCTCATAATGTATCTTTTATTATCTGTAATTCCAGGATGTATATGACCTTCTTTCAAGTAAAGGTTAAGTGCTTTGCATTAAAATCAGGTTGACGTCTTACTTTGTTGAAGTTCAATGGTTTTGAAGTGTGGCGCTGACTTAAGGAAAAATAAGACTAAGCTGCTAGTTAGACCGAGCAACCTTCCAATGTTATTTTTACTTTTCTAAAAGGTAAATGAATGTCAGATTCTCTGTCTAGTTTGTTCTCGGACTCTCATGAAACCGACTCCACCTACAAATGTGCAATGGAAAGGAGTCGGGCGTCTGCACTGTACATTCTTAACAACTCGAACAGTGTCTCTGTGTTAGTCATCCGCCAAACCGGATCTTTTGACGTCTTAGGGAATCAAAATAAAATGACAGGTTCTCAAAGTTCACAAAGTTCACTCAAGTGTCAAAGTATACGCAAGTGGTGAAAGAACTTTAATGAGAAGATCAAACCAGGGAGATTTTCATGATCTTTTGAAATGAACTTTGGTCGTATTTAGTCTACCCCATGAGGATGAGAAAGTAAAAACACTTCAGGTTTATTGTTCTGTTGGCATAGCGTCAATAACGGATGTCCCAAACCCATAATACAACTGATATGTTGTGGTCATTTGCTGCCCAGTCTTGTTTTAATAAATAATATGAATATGAACTAGTTATAACGAGGGATAAGGAACACCCAGTGGAGAAAATAATCAAATTTTATACAAGAGGGTGAAAGAAAAGTGGTCATTATCCATAAATAGGATTAAGCGCAGAATGATGGATAAAAAGGTATTGCTCTTCCAGCCGCGGCCCAGTCACAGATGTCTTTCCAGATGTCGTACTCAGTCCATCACTGCTCACGTGCTCACCTGGACCGCGGCGTTCTCATATCAGGACATCGTCAACATCAAAGGCTTCTCTTCCTCTCGTCTGCTCAGCAGATTTGAGAGCATGAAGGACGAGAAGAACCAAAACTCCACCACGAAGCTGAGCTCAAACAGCTCCAGGTTGGCGCTGAGCATCCACTCAAATATAGCCGACAAGTGGATGTAATAGTACTCCTCCTGGGCGAACAAAATTGTATCTGAAGGGTGTCGGGTCAAGGATGAATGAAACATGAATTGTAGTCAGTCGCGTATTACAACCTGGACTTGAACCAAGTTGAGGTCGGTGCGGCAGCATCGATGAACAGTCTCTTCACTCAACACAAAGTAGACGGGAGCAGGAGGCACAGGCCGGCCCGTCTCTCATCACCCTGTAGGACGGAATGTGTCCTTGCACGTGTGCAGATGATACATTTTGTTTTGAGCCACTATGTTAAGTTGCCAAACTGCCAAATCTCCAACTGATATCAAGGTGCCGTTAAGCTCGTCACTGGAAAATATCTAGCTCCAGTTTGCAGCACTCACGTTGTTTCAATGTGCCCTTTCTGTGAAAATAATAATAGGGCGCTTTGTTTTACAATGATGAAAGCTTGATGCTGGGTGAAAACACCAATGATTCTTATCTACTCCTGCAATGGACACGCGTTGTGGCCTGTCCCCCTTTGTAAACAATGAGCAGCCGGAAGCACACCAGGCACACAGGGAAGGTGCTTCCATCCCAACGAGAAGATGCATGTACAACACGTTCCTCCACACAAAACTCAATGGATTTAGCGTCAAGATTCACGAAAAGGATACAGCAAATGGTGACCAGAGTCTGAACCACAGTGGAGACGATGCGGAACGGGTAGAGGAACTTCTCGTATCCGGTCAGCACACACTTCCCGGTCAGCGCGGTGAGCAGGACGGTGTAGAAGCAGATGCACATGAAGCTCAGGGCGGCTCCGAGGTAGTGAAGCAGTGCCAGGTAACCTGGCTGTGGTCAATGGATCAACGGGTAGTTATAAGTAATGAATCACTGTTGGTGGTTGGAACTAGCATGTGCAGTTGCAGTTGCAGTGCAACAAACACACCATATACAACTCATATATTGGCTAAAACACTTTCACAGTAACTCTTCAATAGTAACTTGTTTAAGTAAATTAAATGTTGGTATTTAATACACCTTTTTTGTTTTGTAGGGGTAAAAGACTAACTTTCAGAAGCCTGACCAAACATTGCGTGTGCTCTGATTAATCATTACGGGTGATCTAAAACCAATATTACCCACCCTTGTTTGCTGTAGCACAGGTGCTGACCGAAGCCATGCAGCTTTATCGTTAAGAGTTCATGACAGCAGTGTGAGGTCAATTTCCCTTATTACACTTACATACACCTATTTGAATGTCCAGCAGGACATGCAATACTTACATTGCAGTTTCCAGCTGCGAATGCCCCGAAGGCCGCCACCACACCAAAGACCAGCGCAGACTTACTCAGCATGGAGTGACATGAGTGTCTCTCCATGACGTGGGCATGGTGGAAAATACAGAAGAGCAGAACTGGAGAGGAGATCAAAGATGGTTAAGAGAATTATCGCTTCAATCATTGTCTAATGTGTTAGATGTTCAGGTCAACTCACACAGAAAGGATCCTGCGTTGATTGTGGCAGTAAAAAGAGAATTTTCCGGCGCGCCTATTCCACTTGAGCTGGAATCAGATAATGTTTGATTAATTACAACTTGCTATTTCATTCTATCGGAAAATTCACATTCTCACCTTATCGTAGGAACAAGGCAACATTCAGTTGTCTGATTCTCTTTGCAGTAGTCGTTCGTCCACCTGAAAACCAACGAATGACATTCAGGAGATTCTGTCACATTCAAATAACGATGTTCCACTATGAGAAACAAAGAGACAACTCACCAGTCACTGAGAGAGCACACATGCTTGTTAGCAAAAGCCATCCCATATCTGAACATAGGAAAGAAATAGAGACATCATTTTTAATTATTTGGACAGTTGGTTTCAAATTACTGGATTTTAATTTTGGTTTGATTGGTGTGCTGTAATGTGACATGAAAGCAACACGTTTTACTTTTTCAGAATAAATTAATTTGTGAGGTTTTCAAGAAAGTTATATGTAGAATATAAATCTTGGCTTTAGATAACCGCCGTTAACGCCTGTTACCCGAACTTCAATGATTTTACTGTAACACTGACATTTAGACAAGCAGCTAGCTTGTCATTCATAACTACACCCTGATTTATTAATAAACATGACATCATCACAAACATTACTCTGACACTGAAAAAGAACCTCTGACGTCAGTGTGAAAAACAAGCTCCACCAATTGGCAAAAAAACTAAATCTAAAATGAGGTAACAACAAAGAAGAATGATGGAAAACCCATACTCAATGGGTATTAACCAATGGCTAACATAGCTTAATGATTATTAAAATGAATAAGGTTGGTTTAAGAAGTCATTTGCCCCTAGGCAGAAGTCTGGGCGTCTTGCTTTTGACGGACAAACAAGCTCGATCACATATTTTAAGATTACGCGTAGGCAGCGGCAGGTAAGCTTTGCTTGCTGCTCGGACTCTTTCAACGATAGAAAAGACCAACAATAAAGTTAAAAATACATAATAGAAGCACGGGAAACACACGTCTGCTGGCTTATCATTTTCTGTCACCGCTGGAATCTCAATGTCCTAAGAAAGGAATATGCTGTTCAAATACAAATGTTGGTACTCTTACAGCTAAAAGCAGACTCAACAAACTAAAACTAAAAGCTTACCGATTTGATTATTACCGATGAACTGATTTATTTACTGTGAAAGGCGGCACACAGACAATAGCAGAAGAGAATATCTAATCTTATAAAAACACACATTCTAATAGTTTCACCACAGTTTAAAAGATACATTTCAGGTAAACTTACACAGTCCATGTTCCAATGAAAGACACCAGGGAGAGTGAGATCGGGAAAATAGTCCAGAGCACCATGTCTTTGTGACAAAGAAAGCAGGTAACAAATGATTAAAGTGATTCCTTTAACCCAGAAGTCTTCAGAAGTGTTGGAGCTCTTGAGGAGTTGCTTGGGGAGTGAGACTCATATACCTTCTGAAACTCGCATCAGGTATATGAGACCTAACCCTGTAGTTCCGGTTATTCAAGCAACGAGTGGTACGGTAGTTGGCAAGAATCTTCAGCCATTCTGAGCACTGTCGTACTTTTATGGGGAGAGTCTCTTTTCCTCTGCCACTCCTTTTGAGCACCACCTTGTCCTGTCAGAACATATGTTAAGAAACATTGGGTGGGTCTTCTTGTGGCTGTCACATTGTTTGTTTTATTTGAAACAATTGCTCCATCTCAAGACACATGTGCACACTACCAAACCACTCAGTTTGGAATGGAATGCCTTAAATGTTACAGTGAAACACTTTCTTATCTGGTCATCCAATGCTGGAAACTCATTCATAACATTTACTCTAAAGTTTTAAGGTGTATATATATTTTACGTTTTCTATTTTATTATATTCTCATTTCAACAACTATTTTTGAGAAAAATATAGTATATATTTTTTGCTTCATTAGCTATAATTCCTGCTTGCTAGTAATGTAAAAAAAAAAGTAATCTGTCATACCCACAACACTTCCTTTAAAAAATATTTATTTATTTAATATTTTTATTTATAAAAATTAATTCAAGTTAGCAAAAATGGGAATTCAGAAATAAAATATTTCTTAATATTAATATTACTTCCATCAAGTATTATTAAGATTTAGAAAAATTAAACCGGTATGTGTTTCATTCCGCCACTGGAGGTCCTCATCTTCAAAACAAACAAAATGGCGGCGCACATGCGATGGGGACTTAAGCAGTTGTTAAGGACAAGAAACGTGCCTAACTTTAGGTTTGAATCTTTCATATCGTTCATACACACCTTGTCCTTGTGATATAATACGTCACTTTCCTTGTCTTAAATATAAACGGGACATGCCGACGGGTGTTTGCGATTATACTTTGAGCTAGCTAAGCTAAGGATACGTTTTTTAAAAACTGCGACACGTTGACAGCTTGTCAATCTCTTCCATATACTTTAACTGGCGGAGATATCGACACAGTTGACGTGATTACTTTTTTCTTTTTGTCTTTGATTTCACACGTGTCTTTCGATCCTTCCAGGTCACAAGCATGTGTGTTAGCCGCTAACGTTAGCCAGCTTGGACTGGAGACTTATCAGCTGTTCACACGCTGTGTGCTTGTAACGTTACATGAAAACACCAACAAACCTCACTCGGCGTTTAACTACCACAGACACTTAACAAATCAAATCAAAATGAATTTGCTTCAGTCTTATGTGGACATAAAACTGTTCTTTACGTTTCAAGGTGCCCAGTGAAGACCAGAAGCTCATACCAATCACAGTGCTCGAGCCAGGTCCTCGGCAAAGTCCAGCCTCTGTCCGGGAAAGGAACCCCTCGCTTCTCGAGTGAGAAACCATTGTGTGGACACCTAAAATACTACCAACTCGCTCGTCTTTTTGCTAACATATTGCTCAATAAAAACAAGAGGAAAACAACACGCACAACTTTTTTTTTAAAGAGTATCGTTATTTTTTGTTTTATATCTTTCAGTAAGACAGCTGTCCATCCAGACTCAAGACACTCCAAACCCCAGCAGCTTGAAGTTTCTCCCGGGTAAACCTGTCCTAGGAAGTGGGACGCTTGACTTTCCCACTGCGAGCTCGGCTGTATGTTCATCTTTAGCCAGGTTGTGTGCCAACTTCATCCTTGAACTTTCACATTGCACTGTTGTATAGATTCAAAAGGGGAGAAGTCCCTATCACATTTTTGGGACTGAAGCACAGGGCGGGTTTGAATTGTTTCTCATGTTAAGGAATCATATTGTAAAAAACAAAGTGAGGGGAGAGGGAACTCCTTTCCTCCCTAAAGTAAAGCACCAGACATTTTTTTCCAAAGCTGCACTCTCATAGCTCACACATTTATATCTGCGTTTGTTCATTGTTTTGGGCAAAGGGACTTAAGTATTTTGGTTTAATAAATTGTTGGTGTTTATGAGTTGAAATAAATGCATGATGAATGTATGTGTGTTTTTAAAAAAAAAAAAAAGCTTAACAATGGATATTATCTGCATTGAGGTGTTCGTGGTTGTTTGTTTATTTTTGAGTTTGGTAGAATAGTACATACGGTATTAGCTACAAATTCATCCTGTTCCAATTACAGTGAGTGATACTCCAGGGTTTCTGACTGCTTAAAAGAATTGTGCGGATATATTTTGTCTGCCGATACATTTAGTCTTGTCTTGGCATCAACGACCACATTGTAAAACAGTGAGTGACACTGTAGATAAAAATCCACGCAAAGGGAAGCCCTTATCACTAAATGAACTAACATGAATGAATCCCCTGTATGTTTTTTATGTAACATGATAACGTGTCTCTTTCAGGGACCTGTTTGAAATTGAAGGAGTAAAGAGTGTGTTCTATGGCCCTGACTTCATCACTGTCACCAAAGTAAGTATTAAATGTTCTCGTACGGCTCGTGTCTTTGAGTCTGTACCTGTGAAACCGTTGTGAAGAATCAACGACCGCAATCTGTGTTTTCCTGTCAGACAGATGAGGATGTGGAATGGACAGACATTAAGCGTCACGCTTTGGTGGCTATTGCTAACTTCTTTGAGAGTGGTGACCCGATAACAACGGGGGCAGTGCACAATGAAAGCAGTGAGTATGCAATGTCCCCGAAGAAGAACTGTTGACTGTATACTGTGGAAATATCCACTCTGTACATTTTCCTTTTTTGTTTAGGTCATTCTGAAGATGATGATGATATTGTCTCTATGATAAAGGAACTTCTGGACACCAGAATCAGGTACAGAAGAAAAAACTAAAAGTCTACCAAAAAACTGAGTGCTTTAGGCGATCATTTGGGACCTCTGCCCATAACTTTGTGGCTGCAGCAGAAATCACCCTTTTATTCTTCGGAATGACCAGAACATTTCAGTTGTATTGTTCATATTTCCTACTTATATTCTTATTCTATTTGTCTCTACCCCTTACTTTATTTATTCTTATTTGTACCGTTGTTGTTTTTAAGCTTTAGGAGGAGGGAGAAGTAGTATACATATTGGAAACAAACCTAAAAACCTAAGGGTATTGTCCCGTGTAGTGCTGACAATGCTGCTTTTGCTCGGCAAAGGTGAATGAGGGAAGGCAGGGGTCAGTTCTGTGCAGAGCAACTCGACAAAAACAGACAAGCCATTAATACATATAAGGGCTCAACGTAACCCTAGACTACATATGCTAATGGTGATCACATTCTTGTCGAACACACTTGTTTTAAGTTGGCAGCCATTCAGTGTTGCTGGGTACACATTCATTTTACACTGCTATTGGACCGCTTTGCGTCCTCAATGCAATTTGAGTTCATTCACACCCAAGTCACATATTGATAACCGGTCTGAACAAGGCCAAAGTTTCTCTCTGATATTTCTTTACCAAGTACTCCTAACCATGACCACAGTGTAGTAAACCACAGTCATGCTAAGATAACAGTTTTTAATCTCTGTCCTTTTGTTCTGAACAAATGAATGTGGTCTCTTTCACTCACAAGACCTACAGTGCAAGAGGATGGAGGGGATGTCATCTATAAGGGGTTTGAAGGAGGCACAGTCAAGCTGAAGCTGGTTGGTTCCTGCACAGGGTGTCCCAGTTCTACAGTTACCCTTAAGAACGGCATTCAGAACATGTTGCAGTTTTATGTCCCAGAAGTGAGCAACGTGGAACAGGTGACTAACCAGTTTTTGTAGATAAGCAGAGATTTGTGCAGAACCGACATTCACAATCTTTTTCAAGACAGGGTCGTTTTCAGAAGTTTCTGTATCAATATTGAAATGGTCATACAGGAAATTATGATGTGATCTCATTCTAATTAACAACTGAGCAATGCAGCTACACAGTAGATATTAAATGACTTACTTGCATTTACGCACGTTTTGATCAAAATTGTTAAAGTATGTCTTTACAAACTTTTATGTCCATTTTAAATTCTGTCCAATGTCTGTTTTGCCCAGGTAGAAGATGAAGTGGATGAAATCAATGCTACGGTTTTCTCAGAGCTGGAACGGAAATTAAAAGAATAAATAAATCCTTAAACATAGTAATATTCCTCCGCGTAAAAACACAGCCAATACATAATTTTCACCAATTACCATTACAAATGATGTGCTATTTTGTGCGCATATTATATACTGTAAAGAGTTCACGCTGTAATGTGTACCAAATGCCACTGTCACCAACGATTGGAGTTACATACCTGTGATCAAAGTATATACAGTCATTCTTCTAGCAAGTCAAAATGTTTGTGATGATGCCTATGAATGTTGTGACGTATTTATTCCTTTAAATATTTATACTTTGAAAAAATATTTTCTTAAAATGGAAATATTGTGAACGATTTGAAGTTGGTTATGGTCGTTCAAAATGAAGATTTGATGAGATTGTCCCGTTGTTGATGCCATTTAGTTACTGACAAAACATAAAGAACCCTTTCGCTTGTTATTGCGTCATCTAGAAATGAAATAAATGTATGTAATTTGGGCTTTAATTATTCAAGTGGGAAATTACTGTCTAACTGCAGACAGAACCTGTGTGATGTGTGATTTGTTCTCCATTCAAGTTGCTGTCAGTTTCAAACAAAGTTTATAGTATGAAAGCCATTATTTGATTTTTCTTTTTTTTTTCATAAAAATTAGTTATTGTTCCTCCAGTTGACTTCTGAGCTATCGCGCGTGGGCATTGAAAAAAAAAATAATAATGTTACAGGAACAAAATATAGTTAGTTGAGAGACGCACTACCCCTTAGGGACAGCAACAATGTAATCGATAATACAAATGGACCACAATCATATTCATTGAATCTGGACTACCGAGGGCAGTCCAGCAGTCGTTTGTCCATCCGCGCATGCGCAGTTTGTGTCTACGTTAGCCGGTGCAGGACAGCGGTAAGCTAGATCTCTTGACAATATTTAATAAAAAACCTTTACGATGTATGTTGTTGTGAGTGTTTTAAATGCAATCGTCAGTGTCCAGGAGACGAGTTGCCTTTTGATTGTTTAAAACACTGGCTGTTTACCAGCTACTGACAGACGGCGAACATTAATTCGGGCCTCGCTTTCGAAAACAAATCCAGCACGAGGCTAATCTTGCAACAAAGCTAACAACGTCCCAATGCTAAGCGTTAGCCAGCTGGCGTTAGCTATCTATAGCCTCTAGCGTTATGTCTTTCGGTGAGGGGTGATGTTCAAGCCATAATACATGCAATGTCTTGAATGAAATAAATGTGTTTAGTTAACGCTAGTCAGTGTACCACAACAGTAACGGCAATATATGGGTGGGTGGACGTTAAACGTTAACTTGTTAGCTGCATGTGCTAGCCCACTGTCAGTTTGTGGCTAACGTTAGCCTAGTAACTGCTTACACAGCAACCTCAATAATCCACGGAGCAATGCTAAAATCGAGGTTAACGTGAGCATGTTTTGTAAGTAATGTACGTGTGTTTTGAATACGTTATTTGTCCCATCTAACTATACGCAACATTACTGGCTAACTCGACTAATTTGACGCCACATCGCTCCGTTTAATGGCATTTTGTGTCAGGCTACTGGTGTTCACATATTGTTAAACACTTGGGGCCTATCGTTCAGGTTTTGGCTCGTCCTCTCGGTGCAAACCACAAAATGGCAGTTTCTTTCATATTTGTAATACATCGCCTAGTCTTTGTCTAATTGAGCAATTGAACGTTGCGTTAACGTCAACTTAAAGTCCTAGTTGAGGACTTGCTGGATTGTTGAACCGCTAATGCCCACGTCTCCTCGTGTAACTTACCACATTACTAAATAAGGATTGACTGGCTATGTCAATCCCAATTTGCTCATTGCGATCCATAAACTATTTTTTCTCTGCAGTGTGGAGATACAGTTTAAGTTAGTTAGTTCAAGACAGCCGGCTGTCGTTTTTGAAAGCCCAAATATGTTTCACCGTTTTTTTAATCAAAATTTCTCCATTCTAATATTCCACTTTTTCTGGTCATCGTTCTAGTGACAAGCATTGAAGGAAGACTGCTTTTTACGCCAGGGAGTCATGGCCCAATTTGGGGGACAGAAGAACCCACCGTGGGCGAATCAATTTGCTGCCCCATCGGTGTCCCAGCAAGGCCACTCCGTACCGACCCTTGACCTCAATAGCCTGCATTGTGAGTGTAGCAAACCAGGGGTTAGTTTTATTCCCTCTCTCCTGGTTACACCAAAATTACATATGCTTTTTATTTTTATGTAGTTACACACTCTTTATTTCATCATTTTACATCATTTCCCCATCCCTTTCTACACCAACATTACCCATTCATTTGGATTTTCAACACCTTTCTGAATGCCAGGCCTTATTTTGCCTATTTGCAGCTCTAGGTGTGCAGCAGCCATCTCTTCTTGGAGCATCCCCGTCTGTCTATTCTCAACAGTCTGCATTGGCTGCCGCCTCTCTCAGCAACCAATCTGCTGCAAACTATCAGCTGTCTCAGCAAAATGCTGCCTTGCAGCAGCAGGCTGCAGCAGCTGCCGCCGCAGCTCTACAGCAGGTTTGTCACAGCCATGGAGACCAAAGCACACTAAGCAATGTATGCCTCTTGCCGATGTCTCATCTATAGCTGTAATAAACTATTAAATTTACTATGTTATTCGTATCATATACAGTCTCAGCTCAATACAGCCCTCCAGCAGTATCAGCAGCAGCAGCAGCAGCAACAACAACATCATCATCATCATCATCAACAACAGCAGCAGCAGCAGCAACAACAACAACAACAACAACAACAGCAGCAACAACAGCAACAGCAACAGCAACAGCAGCAGCAACCCCCTCCGCAGCAACTGTACAATGTACCGCATCAGGTGAAACATGCTGCTTTTGTTTCATCTCATATTTCATTTTGAAAGTCCGCTGCTCATACTTGCATTGGAAAAGATGTTGGATGAGTTCCGACTAGATAACATAAATGACGTGGTCATTTTACTTCTAAGGCCTGCCATATCTGAAAATGGAGGTATGGGGGATGAGGTATTCATTTGGTTGCAATTTGAAACCTCACCCTTGCTACTAAAGCCCCCACACTGGCCATTTCAATACTAGGGAAATAATCTTAGGTTGGGCTTGGTCATAGAGCAATACTTCTTTTAATGCACTTGAATGTGATCTGTGGGGAAAATCACCTTTACTACTCCTTTTCAATAGGATTGAAATTGACTCCTGGAATCTTTTCCCCCGTCCTTTTGTTTGTCATCGTCCTTTTTTTGTCCATTGAAAATACACCCATGGGTTGCACAGAACTAATGTCACAATGGTGATTCTTATTTTCTGTTTATTCTTTCTTTACAGCTTCCCCAGCCTCAACAGGCACTGCTTTCTCAGGTAATGTGCAAAAACACATTTTCTCACTGTTGATCATACATTTTTGTCTCTGGGTATATGCTTTCATACATGCATATCATTGCTGATTCAAGCGTCATTAAAGTAGCATTTTTAAAATGTATTTATCCTTTCTTTTCTTCCTACAGCCCCCTGTCGCCTTGCCCACTAGCCTAAGTTTGTCCAACCCCCAGCAAACGGCACAGATTACGGTTTCCTACCCAACACCACGTTCAAGTCATCAACAGCAGACACAGCCACAGAAGCAGCGAGTCTTCACTGGTGTCGTCAACAAGTTACATGACACATTTGGCTTTGTAGATGAAGATGTCTTCTTTCAGCTTAGGTAAAATAGTGCCTTTCAAACCATTTTGCTTGTGCATATACATATGTTGGGTAAATGCATGTTTAATGCCTGTCTATTGTATGGATAAAGGTTATAAATGTGTTTTTATTTTGGGCGGGGCATCTTTTCAGTGCTGTAAAAGGGAAAACTCCTCAGGTGGGTGACAGGGTCCTAGTGGAAGCCGTCTACAACCCAAACATGCCCTTCAAGTGGAACGCCCAGCGCATCCAGACCTTACCTCAGCTAGCAAACCAGTCGGTAAGAACAACTCCGAGGTTGTACTCGGCTCCTCGGCAAGGAGCAGACAACGTGGTTTGGTACATTTACTCAAACTAGGGATTTTTTGCCTGAACATGAATTCCCAATTAGAATGTTGTTATTAATAAACACAATCAAAATTGCCCTTTCTTCTACAGAAATAAGCTTTGTTTGCTTATTCTATTGATATTTACTTTTAAAAAGGTTTAGGGGTACAGTTTTTCCTAAATTTTAAATTGAGTCCTGATAATTCATTAAGGTATGAACTTGTAGTGTCAAGAATTATTGCCAGTCTCGACCGTCAAAGATGGTCGATATTTTTCTGACTTATCTGAAACTGTTCCTGACTTCCCTTTTTGTGACCGAAGCTAAATGGTGAAAATTACAAATGTATGTTTAAATTATTTCCAAAGGTGAGATCCACAGGTTCACTTTAAATCCTGGTCATTCATTATGAGAATCCTAATTTATATTTTTCTCTTATTTGATATCCATGCCTCAGTGTCTTTAATTGACTGTTGTGTTCTCATCCCCTCTTAGCATCAGCAGCAGCCTTTACCTCAAGCTTCTCCACAGCTCGGCAGCCTTTACAGTGAGCAAGGGATGCAGCTGCGGTACTCGGACATGCACTCCGCTTTGGACAACAGACTAAATGTAACCCCCTACCTTTGAATCCCACCCTTTGTTGGCCCTTCTCCCTCCTCAGTTTTTTTTCTTGGACTGTTTTTTTTTTTTTTTTTGTTTCATGACTTTCTTGCTTAACCTATGCACGTTAAAATATGACCACAGCTGTATCTGTTCTTAACTGCAGTTTTTGCTTCTTCTTTTAGTTTTCCCTCATTGTCAAATGGAATTACCAGAAAATGAATTCACCTCACAGAGACACTGCTTTAATACTACAGCTTCATTGTGCAGTACACTGTAACCTTTTTACCCAGATCATATACACATTTTCTTTTGAAAACAAACTTGAACTTGTCCCTTGAACTCTTAAGTTCCATAGGTACTTTCATACTTATTATTTAAATCAGCTAATCTCTCTACAGGGCATAATGTGGATGTCAGAAAAGTATACATTAAGAGGTTGTGTTGGATTATATTAATGTTTAGAGTACATTTCTTTATTTAGTAAAGTAATCCTTGGTATAAAAGTGACCCTGAAATCTGTACCAATTGAATCAATGCCTTACTTATCAACACACAATTTCCTTTTTTCTTCCATTCAGCCAGCAAAGATATTGTGTACTACATCTTGTTTGTTGTTACTCCATCACTGACATTTTTTAAATTAAATTCTTTTAGCGTCATCTTTTTCAACTTGCGCTTAACTATCCCTTTTCCAGAGCCACCCTCCACCTCCTAACATGATGAAGGCAGCACCCTCCATGATGCAGTCGCTTCCCCCCCCGACCACATTCAGTGTTCCGACCCAGGCTCCCCCTCCGTCCCTGCTGCAGGCCCAGCTGTCTGCTGTCTCTCTGGCCCCTCTGCTCCAAAATCCTCCTCAGCCTCTGCTACCACAGCCTCTGCCCAAAGGTGAAATACCTGTCACCGATTTTATTGATCAATGTGTGACAAATGCAAATCGTCACTAGCAGGAGTTATTTTCGCCGATTGAGTAAAACAAATCAAAGCTATCTTTTATGGTATGGTAAGTGATTAAACATGCATTGTTTCCCTGTTCTTTAGATGTGTTTCAAGGGGGTCTGCTTCAGCCCCCTGTGAGGCTCATGCCACAGCCGCAGCCTGTACGGCGTATTGAGCCTCCACCTCGTTTCCCCAGTCGAAATGACCGAGGCCCGGAGCTCATCCTCAGGACAAAAGAGGAACGCAGGTGAGATTCTGATAGATCACATCAGATAATCCGATATTTGTCTAAAATGTACCTTCAGCTTAAGTTATTCATCTTGGCGTCCTTTTAATTTTTTAGTCGAGACAGAGATCGTGAGCGCAGGCGGTCACGAGAACGCTCACCTACACGCAAACGCTCCAGAGAACGCTCTCCCAGACGGGACCGCTCACCTCGACGGCCTCGCAGGGTGGTGCCTCGCTACACCGTCCAGTTTTCCAAATTCAGCTTGGATGGGTGAGTATAAGCTCTACAGCGATTCATGCTGTCTGTTTTTCTCTGAAATGGATTACATAAGTGTCGTTTGGCTGTATGTCAACGCGTCAGTTGTGTCATAGTCCCGTGATAGTCAACCTTTTCCAGTCCAGAATGGAATATATTAATCAGGTGGGTGTTCACAAGATGCCGTATTCACTTTGGCGTCATCCAATGTGCTCCAATATTGGGGATTTTTATGCATTTCTTTATAAATTGCAGGCAAACTAGGGACTTAAAACCCCTAAATAAAATCCATTCTGAGGCAATTTGTATAACTGCTAAAGGCAATCTGATGCAAAACATACTTACCAAGTACTGTGCGAACCAAATACCCCCAAGTCTAAATTATATTTTTGTTTTTAATGCCCTGGACCCCCTGAAATGATCCCAATCCCTACGTGGCAGTAAAGCATTTTAGTTTTTGGGTAACATCCTCAACTGTTCTCTGTGGGCTGCAGCTCCAACTGTGACATGATGGAGCTGAGAAGGCGCTACCAGAGCCTCTACATTCCCAGCGACTTCTTTAATGCCGTCTTCACCTGGGTGGATGCCTTTCCTCTCACAAGACCCTTTGGGCTTAGCAACGCCTGCAACTTCCACATTTTACACAAAGAGGTGGATCCTTTAGTCAAGAATACAGCTGTGTTGGACCCTCCTGATGCCAACCACACCTACAGTGCTAAGGTATGCCTGCCAATGACAGACTCATCACACCTGTGTATGTTTCGTACTCTGTAGGCTGAGTTGGCCACTAGGACTGTTACCGCTAATGTGTGCGCGCAGATTAATTAGGTGATGCACGTTAACAGCGGTGCAGTTCATGGTGCCGGTCAGGCAATAATAAACACAATTGAATCTGAAGGATAATAACTGTTCTGTGGTCTCTATTTAAAATGCAGGTGATGCTTCTGGCTAACCCAAGTATAGAGGAGCTCTATCACAAGTCTTGTGCTCTGGCAGGAGGACTCCCAGGAAGTCAAAGACTCCTTCCAACATCCTGCTAGACTCATCAAGGTACGTCACACATTCTCCACGCTTCTGCCTTACACATACGCTGACAGTGATGTGCGGAAGTGTCCTATTTGAAGTTTACGCTTGTGTGTGTTGTTTTGGTCTGTTGGCTGTGGATCCTCAAAGGTACGATTACTTGGACAGGCTGCTGACATTTAGTTTTTTCTAACCTTGACATCCTTCCATCAATTCTGCTGCTCTCAATTTCCATCTAACGTATTCTACACTGGCTCTCCTGTGTACCCGTCTGTCTTTCTCCTTTTAGTTTTTGGTGGGAATGAGAGGTAAAGATGAGGCCATGGCCATTGGTGGTCACTGGTCTCCCTCTCTGGATGGAGCTGACCCAGAGAAGGATCCCTCGGTCCTTATAAAGACAGCCATACGCTGTTGCAAGGCACTCACAGGCATAGATCTTAGTCTGTGCACTCAGTGGTAAGAGCTGTTCTTCTAATTGATACTTGGTTTTACTATTAATTGTGTTATACCTGGTACTAAAATCCCAAATTGAGTTACTGTAATTTGCTGCCACCTTGACTACTTGTATACAAATTGTCGTCCTGAACACGTGGTGATGCAGTACTTTCGTGTTTCCGTTTTTATATTAATAATGTATTATTAATTCGCTGCCTATTATTTATTGTGCGGTGTTCTTTTTGTGTGTTGTCGTTTTGGCTCTCACTTTCTTTCATAATTTTAAATATAAACATTATATCCTTATTTAATTTTGATGAAAAACCTCATGCTTCGACTGTGGCTGGAAACTGCAGCCGGCACCAGGAAACACTACCATTACCTTTTTTATTTTTTCTATCACTTAATTATTCCTTTTCATGTTAAATATCTTACATATTTAACTCGCCTCCACTCTCCGCTTCATTCTGTCTCTCTGCACAACCCTAATTTGGTGCATTAAGTGTATCCAAGGTTAAATGCAGAACACTCAGCCATTGGCCGAAGCTATAATGAGGGTGTATTTGGGGATGTGATTTATTTCATGTGAATGTCCGTTAACTTTCTCAAAATGGCTTCTGTAACCTGTGACAACAGTTGGAGAGCTGCAGACTGGGTCCAGTTGTGTGGGAAAAGGCTCAATGCAATGATCTGTGCTATCATTCAGTGAGCTGATGGGGGGGTTTAGCTGTAGAAGGCCGGCCTTAGCAAGTCTTGCCTTTTATACTGTGCCCTGACCAAAGTGTTTCTTTCCAATGCACCTTCTTCCTTTGCGACAGGTATCGTTTTGCAGAGATTCGCTATCATCGGCCGGAGGAGACACACAAGGGGCGGACAGTCCCTGCTCATGTGGAGACAGTGGTTTTGTTTCTTCCGGATGTTTGGCATTGTCTTCCCACCCGCTCAGAGTGGGAGGTGCTGTCACGGCGTCTTCGGGAGCAGCTGGCCGAGAAGCTGTCGGCCGAGCGAAAGGAGGCGGATGGAGAACAGGCACTGAACCGCTAATCCCTCTCTTCTCATTTCCGCTTCTCACAGGAAGGCACAGGAATTACAAAACAAAACAAACCCCAGACACACATCAGACACAAGCACACCGCACCATGCACGCAGACGCGCACAGGCAGATTATTGTTCCACCAAACCTCACCTAGGCGTCTTCTGTTTACTCCTCCACCTGTCCCTTCTCCTCTCCCTACAATTCCTCCATCAGCACATCCACCTTCCCTCAAATCCAGCAGACACATACAGTGGAAGCAGTGAGACTAGGTTGTGTTGTGTAGGCCCTGATCACCACTGATAAAACAGCTTCCAGCGTCTCAAACGTCTCATGATTGGTTCGGCTGTAATCTTTCGTGCTAATCCTCGTATTTTTTTAAACATTACTTGCTTAACCTGCTTTGAATGTGGGTGCTTGCAACATTTGTGTAACAAATCTTTATAATAGTTGCTAAAATTTGACCTGGTTGGGATTTTGTGCCACTGGGATCTAAAATATTTCTTTATGCTGGAATCTGTGGAGTCAGTTGTGTGTAAATGCCATGTGTTTTGTAGAGATGTGTATTTACATATGATTTTCTACGTCATTATTGCCTGATTTCAAAAAGAGAACCTCCCTAAAGTGCTGTTCTGTCTGTTTGGATTTTACCTTCTCATTTGGACTATATGTAGACTTTGGTTTTTCCAGGGCAGTGGGTTGGACAGATGGCTCCTATCTGACGTAGGTGTATAAAACTCATAAATGACCAGTACCCCAGTCATAGACCGTGGTAGGGCCTCCCTATCCTCACTCCGTTTGGAGACCAGCTTCAGTTCACCCTGATGTACCGACACACCTTTTGGACACGCCTCTCATTGATTTTTTACCTTTTTTTTGTGTTCCACAGATTGATTGATTGGCTGCTGGTGGGCATTTCTGTTGGTTTTTATAAGAGCTAGAGAGCTTCCCTGTGTACGCTTCAGTAGCAGTGGACTTAAACACAGTCGAGAGCTCACTAGGCCGAGACAATGAGAGACATATTACCTTGATTCTTGCACGGATCAACTTAAAAGTTCACTCGGACCACGAACCGTGTACTGACTGTTTGCTGTCCCACCTCCTTCTTTCTGTCTCTGCCTGTCTCTATCTTAATGATTACCCGTCAAGGAGGAGGAAGAGAAGGATGACGATGAATCAAAGGACGTTAGTATTCCCACCCACTGGGCTAAACTTGACCCGAAATCAATGAAGGTGAGATTCAAGGACAAATCCTCGGCACAGATAGAGCTATGAAAACGGACATGGAATGAGCTTATTGGAACTGTCTTCAGACCAATGATAATTGCATCGAGAAATGTTAAGATGACCGATTTATAATGTCCGCGTTTTCTCCCCTTTTGTAGGTTAATGACCTGCGCAAAGAGCTTGATTGTCGCTCGCTAAGCTCCAAGGGGTTAAAGTCGCAGCTGATTGCCCGTCTTACCAAGCAGCTCAAGGTGGAGGAGCAGGTGGAGGAGTCTAAGGAGCCGGAGATACCAGAGATAAAAGTTGCTGAGGAAGAGCAGCCGTCTCGCATTGAAGAAGACAGAGAGGTACAGAGGATTTTATTACATGCGTTATGTCTTTGTTATCGTGGGACCAGGACCGTGGACGTGTCCTTATGTTGGAAAGAGCTGTGCAGTTGAAGTCTTTTTTTTTTCTCAGTCTTTTCAGTATAAAAAAAATATAATGCGGTTGATTTTTAACAAGTTGCAGTTGCTCTTCTAACGGAAGTATTCTTCTCTGTAAGGAGGAGGAGAAGAAGAAGCAGGAGGAGCTTGAGCGTCAGCGGAGAGAGAGGCGCTACATCCTCCCCGATGAGCCCACCATCATCGTGCACCCAAACTGGGCCGCCAAGAACGGCAAGTTTGACTGCAGTGTAATGTCCCTGAGTGTGCTGTTGGACTACAGACTGGAGGACAACAAAGAGCACTCTTTTGAGGTGAGCATCGCCAGTCACAGTTTCAATGCTGGGTTAGACATTAAGCGGATCTATGGAATAGATAAGGCGCTTTGGATAAAAGCGTTGGCTTCATGACATGTAATCATGAACTGCCCTCTTTTCCTGTCCAGGTTTCCTTATTCGCTGAGCTGTTTAACGAGATGCTGCAGAGAGACTTTGGCTACCGCATATATAAAGTCCTGGCTGCGTTTCCAAACAAAGATGACAAGAAGGAAAAAGAGAAGAAGGTCAAAAAGGAGATTGAAAAGCGTGAAATAAAGAAGGAAAAAGACGAGGAGACGGAGGGTCCAGTAGTGAAGAAGGCTAAAGAGGATGAGGAGGAAAAGAAGAAGGCAAGCCTCTCAAACCTAGCTGGTCTTCTTGGTCTGTTATTTGACCAAAAAAAATGGTTTTCACATGATTTGTATGACTTGTGTTTTCAGTGCGATGAGAAGTCTGTGAAAAAGGAGTCGTCTAAAGATGAAGATGAGAACGAAGATGATTGCAGCACAGCCAATGCTGAAGAATATGACCCCATGGAGGCTGAAGAGGCAGAGGATGACGATGATGATGGTACTGCACGTTTTCTTTCTTCAATGTGATTTGGCCAATGATGATAAACCATGCACCACGCTGAAGCTGTGATGGATAACACTTCCAAAAGTTCTGAGGCCTTTGTGGAGCAATACAATGCTTTCTTCACTGCTATATTTAAACGCTCGTTCACTGCCACACTTATTAAAAACACAACGGATGTATGCCACTTGTTCTTCCTCGTTGAACCACTTTCCAACTATATATTTCCATTAATATTCCACAGACAATAATGATGACGACTCCAATGGCAGAGACCGGAAAGACCATAAGGATGACCGCAAGTCGTCCAAAGAGAGGTCCTCTAAAGACAAGGTTGGTCTATGTTATATGGTTACAGAATTTATTATTCCTACTTGACAAATGGCTGACCGATTTGAAGATGAGTATGGAGTAGTCCGTAGTAACGTAGCTGGGATGGTAGTAGCACAGTAGATGTACACCTTTCTTAGATCTGCTTAAAATGAAGAAGGATTGACAGCGACCTCCTGTTATGATGCAAAACCAATTGTTTGACTTTCGTAACTGATTAAGCATTCACTGGTATACCATAATCCTGTTGTACAGTATAATTGAGTCTGTCGTTGTCCTACTAGGAGAAAAAGCAGATGGTCACACACAACCGGGAGCTGCTGATGGCCTTTGTCTACTTTGACCAGAGCCACTGTGGCTATTTGCTAGAGAGGGACCTGGAGGAGATCTTGTACACTCTGGGACTGCACCTTTCTCGCGCTCAGGTGATCACACACGCAGACCTAATCCTTGTTACAGTTTGTTTCTGGATCTGTGCATTGACGGCACGTTGTCTCTGGTCATATTCACTCACTGCCCGTCGCATATGTCTGCAGATAAAGAAGCTGTTGAACAAGCCGGTGGTCAGAGAGTCCTGTTACTACCGTAAACTGACTGACCGGGGGAAAGATGAGCCTGTTCCTTTCATCAACGAATCCAACATTGAAAACCTCATAGGTAAGTGTTTCTATTGTGCTTCAATGATATAATGTATGTGAAGCTGCTGTATAGCAAAGCGCTGCTATGGGGAGTTCTTGTCTTTCATGATATAATTTTTTTCTATCCCTATTAGGTAACCGAGGACTACTTCCTGCTTCTAAAGCTTGTGCGCAGTCCGAGGCCAGTGAGTCTGGAAATCTGATCGTGTATAACGGAGCCATGGTCGACATTGGCAGCATGATGCAGAAACTGGAGAAGAGTGAGAAAGCAAGAGAGGAAATCGAACAGAAGCTCATGGTGCAGGATGCCAAGATGGGTATGATTTGAATTGTTTTATACCATATATGCTGTATTTGGAAGTGCATTTCACATCGCAATGAGAGGCAGGCTACACTCTGTGTCAGAAGTCCCTGTGGACGATGATCTGGCTCAATTTGAGCTTTGCTACAAAGACGCCCAGTCTCACTTCGTTCAGTATTCTAACTTCTGGGATTTTCTGAAATGTGGACTGGCACATTATCAACAACTGCTGCGTACAAACTAGAAACTATCGCCAAAGCAGGAAATGATTTGCAAGCGATTGTTTCCCAAGTGATATTTGATTACGTTTTTAAAAATTATGATTTGGCTTGTTGATGACAACTGTGCTTAATCGCCGCCCAGTGCTCTTTCTAATCCTCCACCTCGACTCTGTGTCATGTCCAGATGAAGACTCAAAGGTTAAAGCTCAGGTGGAGCAAGCTAACAAAGCCCTGTCCAAAGAGCTGGAGGAGGTGAAAAGCATCCTGAGCCACACGGAGCAGACTCTCAAGGCCTCTGACGAGCAGAAGAACATCTACCTCGACCAGATCAGCAAGACGTCCAGCTCATTGACCTCCAGCGTCAAGGAGCTGCTGGCAGTGATGAAGAAGGTGCGACATTAACAGAAAAGATAGAAAGAACCTGAACTCTAGTGTGATGATAGAATGTCATTATTTCAACATCCTGAGCTACATATGACCACACACTTACGGAAAGAGCTGTGTGGCTCTGTGATGTTTATGGTCCCGAGGGAAAGCAGCTGGTAGCTATAAATGCATTCCTCCAACGAAGAGTAGTTTTTGATCTGCTGTAGTGGCATCGCAAGTCCAGCAGAGGGCTCTGAGTCACAATTTTTCAGCAGGCAGTTGAGTTTGTCGCTTCTGGTCGCGGGTCAACTCCACGTCATTAACGGGTTTCAAGAGATTTATGTCAAACTATGAACCAGCACAAAGATTACAGTTACCAAGGAGGAGTACAGGTGGGAAAGGAGATGTATTCACCGTTGTCTTTGTTTCTGTCTCTCTCAGGATCAGGCAGTGGAGGATCCTGGGGAGGAAGTCACTGGCGACCACATTCAGACGTCTCAGACAAACGGCGCCGATGAATGAATGAGGGACATTTAAAATACATGGAGTTGTAATACAGATAATTGTAAATATTCACTAAACAAGCATTCTTTGGCCGTGTTTTATTTGGACTCCCACGTACATGTATGACTTATTTGATGAAATGTGTTAATTGTAACCCGATTTGTGTGTGCAATAGATTTATTTCCAAGACGTTACCTCTCTCACCTAGAATGATTTCAACTGTGGCAAATCTCTGAAAAGCTTATTTTTGGATTAAAGTAAGTTAATTCGCTAACTTTTCTTTTTGCCATTGCTTTAGCTTTATTAGCCAATTCAATGCTTTGTTCTAGATTCCAGTTTGTGCGAGTTGCACTTAGCAAATATGTTTTTCTAATGAGCAATAATGAGGCTATTTATGTTCCAAGATATTTAATTAAAATGTATATTTAAAAGGCACTAATTTAGGATAGTATGCGGTTTCTTGGAGCTAAAACGCGATTTCTTTGAAAAAATCGTCCCGACCTGCTGTGAAACTACAACTGTGTTCAATAAACAGTCATTTTGTAGTTCTTCAATTTGGCTATGTAACTTTTTTGTTTTATTAACATATGGCTATGCACGGTTCCTGCTTCTCTTGCACCTTTTTCTGTCAGCAGCTCTTGACTTAAACAACCGACTGCTGCAGTGGTTCATGTTTTACTGTGACGAGCATCCGTCAGCTCGTCTGGAAGAGGAAACTACACACAGACCAAAAAATGTACTCAACGCATGTTCTGCTGAACAAATCTTCTGAACATTTTGAAATTCATCTTTGAATTTGTGTATGTTGGCTTGGGTTCTTCTGGAAAAGCAGCACAATTGTGATGAAATGTTCTCCAACGAAGACATTTTATTTTTGATATTGATGTGTGGATGTGTTGTGCAAGAGTAAAGTGGTCCATTTTAACACTACACTGCGTCTTTCCCACTTGTGTAATGTTGTGACTTTCTCCTGGGCTTTTCCTGCTGGGATAGAATTTTTAATTGTAATAACGAAAAACAAAAGCGCAATGAAAGATTACCATATTTTAATTGATTGAAAAACATGCTATTAGATCCATGTCACTGCCCTTTAGCTGCCGCTTGTGAGGACGTGTGGCTCACACCGGACGTCTACTAACAGACGTTGACGACATCTTCTAAATGTGGTTACAATACTCACTCACTACAATACCCACTTCCTAAATTCCCGTGTTGAAGCATAGATGCTCCTATTACATTTAGATTGTAATTTGCAAGTGTTTGGTGGTAGTTTATTACTCCACGCCATGTTTCCATGTGCTTAGAGAAAGATCGTGGTCCTGACACACCTTGGACCCAGGTTATTAACAATGAACATTGTTGTGGAGTTTGGGGGAACAGGGAGGGTCCTTTTTCTCTGCCTCTTGTAGATTGTTTATCTTTCAAGGTTTTGTTCCCTCAGATGTCTCTTTTAATTATGACATTTAACCTCCTGTCGATGTAGTGCAACATTTGTTTACTCTCCCTCTCCCTAAACCACGAGCACACTTTTCCTTCTGCATGCTGTTACTATTGATTGGTCATTGAATACCTTCATTGTCGTTCATAGATTTCTGAAAACCTGGTCAACACGTCCAATCTGCAGATCTAGATCTTATTTACCTCACTGCGCATTAAGTGTCTCAATTTATTTAATTTATATAATTGCCGCATTCACAGCCCCGTCCCTTTTAACGTCATTTTACAGTCATTTTCAGGGACGTGCTGCAGCTGTGACACTGGCTGCTCAATTTGTTTCCCACCAAAAACAAGACCTAGTTCATATAAACAAATGAAAAAAAACTTAGCAGGAAAACATCTCCCGGCAGCTTGTTGATGTCATTTCCGACGCAGAACAATGACTATCTGTCACGCAGGACTCCGGTTATGTGTCTGCTTTTGTCCCGTCGTCGTGCTCTGAATGCTCGACAAACAAACCCCATTTGTCCCCCGACGATCCACATGCACACGCTTCACGCTCAAACTCCTGGACCAGCTGTGTGTGTGTGTGTGTGTGTGTGTCTAATTGTGGACCTGCATGCATATGCGTATGCATGCACATGATATGTGTGAAATCAGAGCCCACAGCAGAGAGCAGAGCAGGTAACCCCACTCCCCGCGCTGAAACAGAAGGCTTTTGTGGCCCTCGCCCGGCCCCTCCTCTTTAACCCACCGCTCCTGCTATCAAAGAGCTGCAGCACTCACAGGCCGGTCGGGCTGTTTCACGGCTGCCTCCCAGTTTCCAGGAGTGGGAGCAAACAGGGTTAGTAACAAGGCGCTATGTTTTGGTCAGTGATCACGTTGCCGTTTTTTTGCACCCCCCCCCGACCACTCTCCATGTAAATCGCTAAGAACGTGGCTGGGCGCGCTTATGGAGCACGTATTTGATGTGATGTTACACTGGTCCCATTGTTGTTTTGATCCCGTGCTTCTAAAACCCTTTTTCTGTCACCACCCAGACAAATGTTCACGACCCACCCGCCTCCATATATTTGTTAAATGTATAATAACATTTTGTGACTCCTCCATCTACGCTTTTTCATATGATAAAAAAAAAAGTTGCAATCACTTTCAAGAAAACCAGATTCCTCCATCAGACAAAAACAAATAAAACACAACTAGCTTGTTGCATCAAGTTTTATTTGTGCAAAAAATAACATTTGGTAGAAAATAGTTTATTGTGTCTGTAATTAACCTGCTTTGCACTAAAAATCAAAACAGGGTTGCAGACTTTATACGGCCTCTCAATTCATGCTCAGTGTTTGGATCTGTATTTCTTCTCGTGAGAGGCAACAGCAGTCGGTTTTGTTTAAATTCCCTTCACAACCGCATCAGCACGTCGGCAAATCCCTCCATCTACGCCCTCCGCGCTGAGAGCATGTCAAAAGTTCACAGGCGTAGAGTCGTCGCGACAAAAGCCGCTCCGTCACCTC
Source organism: Apeltes quadracus (assembly GCA_021346845.1). Lineage (NCBI taxonomy): Eukaryota > Metazoa > Chordata > Actinopteri > Perciformes > Gasterosteidae > Apeltes > Apeltes quadracus. Next base: position 8,649,219 of record CM037922.1, read on the forward strand.
GAGCTCATGCTTCTCACAGCCTGCCGGGATCCAGCGTTTGTTTGCTCTCCGCATTGTTTCCTGGACAATCCTGCCGGGGACGACGACACAATAAGCCACGCATGCAGATCTCAGCCCAAACAGAATAATATGTACGTTAGTCTCTTTGTGCCGATAAGACTACTTTTAACCCCAGAATCTAAACGAACTGAACGCCCCCACTGTGTCTTTTATCTTCACAGCGGCACCAGACTCTGCCTTTGCTGAACCTTCTTTCACATCAGGAGCCGTGCAGGATTTTTTCTTTGCTCTTTTCATCATCTCTCTGTATTACGCAGCATGGAGTTGAATTTCCTCAGTGACGGGCCGTGATAGAGAGAAGTCCTTCCGGTAACAAATAACCCGGCCCACATCCTCCTACGGGGTAAATAAACTCCTTCTCACTATTTGTCCATCTCTGAGTTTTTCCAGCAATCTTTCTGACCACAAAAGTCAAACAAACAAGTCAACCACCCTCTTACTCGCTGTTTGATATTTTAGTCAACTGATACATGAGAGGCTCTATTGAGCGTTTGCTTGTCTCCCCAGCAGGACGAGAGAGAGAGAGAGAGAGAGAGAGAGAGAGAGAGAGAGAGAGAGAGAGGGAGGGGCCCCTGTTTAGATCGAGCTGCAGGAGCTCGCTTTCCTCGGGAGCGGCGCGGCAAATGTGGCGTGGTCGTGGAGGAAACGATCCCCCTCGAAGGCCATTCCCCGGGAATACTGGGTTCCAGTTTGAGAAACCTCCACGGCCGTTTTTGACAGCGTGTCTCTGGGGCGTCTGCCGGGGGGCGGGAACACCTCGGCTCTGTGGGGCCCGCGGACCGCCGCCCCGAGGCCGCAGGGGCCAGCAGGACATCCACAGTGCAATGCGGTCTCCTCCTCGGGTAAAGTGTAAGCATGAACAATCGCTCGCTTACATGGCTGAGGCCCTTAAACGCAACTTTACACCGCTTGACATCGATTTGAAGCAAGTTTCATATTTCACCAGTTCACAATAGTGACACAAAGCGCCGCATTCATCCGGGCCTAGTATCTACACTTTGGGGGGAGGGAAGATCATCCCTAATTGCTGTTGCGTACTGCCCTGAAGGAAAGTATGTCACTAAATAAGATAATCATACAGTGGGAACCCAATATTTGTAGTGCCAGCTTGCTACATGTAGAAAAAATAACACTTCCATTGTAAAATTGGCAAAGCTGGCTTTGACAGAGTGCATTCAAACATGGACCAAAACACCTATGGAGCGACAATGTGTGTGTCTGTGTGTGTAGGTGGGTGTATGTTTTGGTCGGGCCAGCTGGTGGGTAACTGCCGGATGGTGCAAAGGCTGCAGGTCTGCATGGTCAGCAGTCCAAGCACAAAAAACGACTTAAATATCAGTAACTGTGTAAAAACCACTGAATCCATGCTTGGTTTGTATTTCTTCCTCTCTCTTATATTATGTTAAATGATCTTGTAACAACATGAGTTACTTTGTGTGATCCTTATCCTAGGAACCAAAGGGCTTGGTGCCATGAGCGATTCTAGCTCAGATTTTGGTTCTCCACCAACACCTTAGAAAGATAGATTGCCCTTCAGTCAGTTACTGATGGTTGCTGTGTTCCACACACCTCGTTCGTGCCTCCTGCCGTTCTGCTTCCTTCATTCAAAGTGCTAAAAACAACCCAGAATGTCAACATGAAACATTCATCACTGCATGCTTCACATCACATTGAAGCAGGCATCGCTTGGAACAGCGCAGAGCTCTTCCTACCAACAGTTTCCTCTTTGGGTTCCTGCATGTTGGTGTTTTCCTGTGTGATAATAAGAGCATGTGTTCCTTTGTGTATCCTCCACGGTTCAATAATAGACAGCCTTTTTTTTTGTCCACTAATGAAGCTCATATACTCCACACGCGTCTTTGATGTCACATTACCGCCGAGGCGTTCAGGCTCTGCTTCTTCAGTTCAAAGCGCTGGTCATTTGGATCCTGGTTTAATATAGTAGCGGCGGCGGGCCTGCCTGATAATTTGGTGACAGGTGACACATCACAGACCGAATAAGCCTTGATGTTGATCAAGTCTGCCATCAGCTGATGGCGCCTGATTTTAGGGACATTTAGAGAGAAATATCTAAATAAAACTGATGCACATAAACAGGGTAAAACAGTAATGTTTTATCAGGTACAAACAGGACATTTATTTCAGGGAAAAGTTAAATATATCAGTGTCAGTGGCGAAGTTGTCTGTTAACAAAACACAAACTATTGATTTGTCTTTTACTTCATTTAAACATTTGAGAATGCTTCAACAAGGACCAGATTGACAAAAACCCTTTGACCTCGAGAAAAAGCGCACCAAAGAAATCACCGCCCCCCCAAAGTATCTAATCATTTCTTTTGTTTATAAAATGTCTGAATGCCAATCACAATTCCCCAAGACGACGCGTACTGGCATGCTGAAATATTAGACAAGCTAAATCGGCGTGTAAACATTGCCTCTCACTTTGCTCTTCTTCGCTCAAAGCCTCATGAATTGTAATTGTTTCAGAACTTAAACTGAAATTGAAATAACTGAAAGAAATTTCACTGAAGACTAAACAAACCTATCTGAATAAATCTATCACACGCAAACACAGAATGCTTCTTGGAAAAAAAAAGAGACTGTTTTCTGGAGGTCAGTGTTTGTTGAGAGTCGGCTGCACTTGTGAACTCAGCCATGTGTACGTGAATGGTGCACAATCTGCAGGAAAGAGGAGCCTCAACCCTCCTCCTCCTCCTCCTCCTCCTCCTCCTCCTCCTCCTCCTCCTCCTCCTCCCTCACACAACCTCAAAGTGCAGCTGTAGACATCTCTCACACGGCTGTGATCTTCAGCATGTCCACAGGCTCTTTAGTGGTGTGTGTGTGTGTGTGTGTGTGTTCGTGTCTGTGCGTGTCTGTGCGTGTCCGTGCGTGTGGCTCATGAGGATGTGGGTGTAAACCATCACTCACCAGCTTAACACACGAAAAGGTGCTCAATGTAACTCCAAATCTCTTTCTTTTCTTTTTTCGCTGCTGGTAAAAAAAAGGAAAAGCTCCTCCTCTGAGAACTAAGTGCTCTGCTGGATTCCCTCTCAGTCCTAGACTTATTAAAACAACATGACCCAATTATAATCCAGACCAAGTAATCATGTTTTATGGTAAAACCCGCTGTCATTAAGTCGGTCTGGCTCCCAGCTGACTCTGAAGTCAGTCGCTCCTGCAGGTTTCATTTAAGATGTGCATTGATTTGTGCTCAGCAGCGCTGCAGCGCGCATTACTCTCTTGAACGTCAATTCTGTGGCGACGGGGCACAAACCCGCCTGGTCCTTTGATCTCGGCGGCGATGGCAGAGTGCTGAAATAATGAAAGCGTAATAACAGGGAACCAGCGTGGATGCCTGGACATGTTCACTCAGACATAAAGCTTGACGAAAACTCTAACATGAATTTAAAAAAAGATGCTGACAAGCAGGGTTGATGAATGAAGTATACTTTGCATCTGCTTACAGTTTCATTTTAAAGGAGCGGTCCATTTTGAGAGATGAGCTCACTTATTTATTACCTCGTCTCTTGGGATCCACACACATGCATCTTATGTTATCTGCTTTCTACACTTAAATAAGAATACCACACTCATGACTGAACTCTTAATAATGTATCAGTAAACACTGACGCATGAGCGGGGTATCTATCTTTTCAATTCTCTTTAATGTCTCGTGCCGTACAGATCTAGAGTGGCTATATGTTAGACTACAGTAAGCCACAAACTGGCTTAGCTTAACACTGCGACTGCTAATGGGAAAACATTGAGCCCGGTGAGCATATAAATCCAGTCAAACCTCAACATGTGTTCGCTTTTTGGTCGTACAGATTATCAAACAAGATATCTGATATTCAAGATATTTAGTAATGGAGGTTTTAATATTGATTTAAGCAAGAAAATGTGTGTACCTTGTTAAGCTAAAGACAATATCAATCACAGCAGTCTTGCCTTGTTATTCTAAAATGTTCTAATCACATTGTCCTCTTTGAAGAACCATTCAATCAGGTTACTGGGTAAACGGCCAAACCTGCCCCTCGATTAACCTCTGACCTCCACCATTTGAATTCAGCAGCACTGACCGTCTCCGCTACAACTCGGATTAGAAATTCCTGAGTGTAATCGTAACCTTAACAAAGATGCTATACTCCCTCTAAAACACATGTAAGACTTACAAAAATGACGGTTTTATTGATTGAGAAGTTAAACCATATCCCTACTGGCTCGTGTGCAGGAATTCTGCTGACGTTAAGGAATGATTTGGATCATATTTATTATTGGCGAGGAGCTAAGGGGAAGCCTTCTGGGGCTGTTTCAGTCACATAATGTCCTGAGGGCCAAGAGCTTATGGCAGGACCAGATGTTTTAGTATGCAGGAACTCAAACTTTACATTCAGGTTTGTGGTTCACTGAAATGATCATATTCAAACATTCAATGCATTCGCCTCAAGGTCGTTGGCCTTTAGAGACACCTGATACTTCTTGGAAATTGCTCCATGCCCAGCAAGAGGGAGATCCATGTGTGTTAATTGAAAATCAGGGGTGGGAGTGCAGGATTTCATATAATTATGGTAACTTGTTGAACTTTTTTTGAAAATCAGTCCTACCAGCAGACTAAACAATTGGGAAAAAAAGAGCCCTTAGGTTTGAAATGTGCGACGGGCCGGCGGGCCAAGTCCCATTGTCCCTGTTCACGTTAAACAAAGTGCGTGCCAATATATTTATCTGGAGGAAGGAAACAGTATGAAACAATGGGAGCATTTCTGCAAACTTCCATGTAATGCAAAAAATGCTAGACACAGTTCGCACGTGTATAACACCACACATGTCAAATTTAAACTAAAATAAATCTGCAGTGCTTTTATTGTGATTAAGGTGATCCTTTAGAAAGCAGTTTCCCCATTCGATGCGTTACATCAATGTCTGTTATTCCGTCCTATGGTTTACCCTTACTGCTTGAGTCCTGAGCTGTGGATTTCTCTCGCATCCCCCATTTCTCTCCACTCATTCCCTGTCAGCTTCTTGTCATCTGTGCAGAGGCTAGAACTGTGACACGTCAGTAGGAAAGGTGGAGAGTAAAAACCTGATGAATAATGAACCCGCGTCCTCATGCGTGAGACAAAAAAAAGGCCGGAACTGACTTTAGAAAAACAGTCCGTTGCCAGAGCTCAAGCAACCCTTCACGGTTGGAAGAAAAAAATCACAGTCATAATTATATCTGTACCTGCTTGAATTATACATTCACAATGAGTGGAATGTTTTGTTTTTGTTGCACGGTTGCATTTAACATTGATTCATGAATATTTACCCTAAATTAAAACTGACAGCATTAGTTTGGAAATCTCCCCTACAGTTGAAATACTGTCTGGTGGGTTTTAACAAAGTTTGGCAGCAACTTCATGGTGATGCTGAAAATAATGTCTAAAATGATTCATCAAAAATCCCACACCACAAAGAATTTCCTTGGAATAAATCTCGTACCCCACACAGAACGTTTTCTCTGCTGCCCTCTAACTCCCCTCCACTCTGCTTCCCCCCCCGGGACGGACTGCACATAATTCATCCTGTGTATGCTGAGGTGATGTATTCTTTTCACGTACAGAGGAAGCTCAATATCCTGTTGCTGCATGGGCTCTAATACCACACTGAGGCAGAGTGGCCCCCGGCCTCTCAGGGGCCTCAGTGCCCCTGAAACCAAAGTCACAAGTGATATATGAGGTGTCTGTCTGTGCTTCAGACTCTGCCTGGTACGGTGTCAGTAAAAGCCGGGACTAATGGGGCCCCTCTTTTGAGGGCAAAGCGGGGGACTGGTTCTGGTTTAAGTTGTAAATATGTTTATGAGGATCAAGAACTTTTATTGAAAACCAGTTTCTCTTAAGTCATTGTTAGTCATTATTTCAAGTTTCACGTTTCTTATAAGATCCCATTTTACAACGCAAACCGGTTGTCTCTGCTTGATCGCCACGAGGGGAATAAACTGCATTATTTTAAATCTCTGACCTTTTCCTTTAATGGTGGTTTGTGTAGGCTATGTAGCATTTTCAGTGCAAGGAGTATTTTACAAGCCCTCCATGTATCCCACCTAATTAAGACCCTTTCTATTTTTTATGGTAAGTGTCGCTGTGTTGCAACTTCATCATGAAATCGTGTTTTAAGAAGAAAAAACCCTCTTCAGTTTGATGAGATCTTATGGGAAAATTGCTAAAAACTGAAAGTAATAAGCAAAACAAAATGAGCAACAACAACTACAACCGTAGCAGCAACAGAATACTGACATTCAAAATCAAAACAGGTAATTATTGAAACAGCACCTGTCTGATTCCTGCATAACGGAGGCAACTCTCTCACACACACACACACACACACACACACACGCACACACACACACGCACACACACACACACACACACACACGCACACACACACACACGCACGCACACACACACACGCGCCGGGGAGCAGCCAGTGGGAGGTCCGGTCTACCTGTGTGACCGTGCAGACCGATGAGCGCTCCTCCTCCGCGCCTCATTGGTCGCCCTGGAAGCGGAGGGAAACCCGTCGGACGCACCGCGCCTCCGCTTCACTCGCTGCAGGATTGAGACGCGCGCTGGAGCAATGCGTGGCAAAGCCAGGAGTTGATTTGGGGTTTTTGGAAAAGGGAGCCCTCCTTTGACCAGTGCATTGCCATTTCTAACGGGATAGCTGCCCCCCCCCCCCCCCCCCCCAAAAAAAAAATGTCCCACCAGCAGCGGCTCGTGCAGCTCTGCGCCGCCTCGCTCGCGGTCGTCTTCGGGCCGGACGAGGAGAGTCTGCGCGCCGGCGGAGCGAAAACCGGTGCCGGTACCGCGAGTGGACAGGAGGTGTTCGCGGACTTCAAGGCTCAAAATCTGCGCAGTTCCTGGAATAGGAGACTGGTGAAGGCCATGGCTGAAGTGCACTTTCAGGGATGGATGGAAAACTTGGTGCTTTTCATTCAAGGGAACGCGAACAACCTGGAGGTGCTGAGAGAAGCGTGGATGCGCAGAGCTCTGCGGTCACCAAAGGGACTTATCATTAAAGCCGTCGGTATGTAACATCAATCCTGTCAATTAACTGTCGCCCGCAGATAATAGTCCATGAGGCAAACACGGCTAGCAAACACAACTGGGAGTAACGGAAAGTTGCCAGAAAGTATCTGGTGACGGAAGGAAGCCGGCCCGCAATGCGCATACAGTACATGCACACACACACGGCACCATTACAGGTGGAAATGAAAACACCCAGGTGAACAGCCACCTCAGTCATCCGAGAGCATAATGTGTCATTTCTCCGGGACACTGTAGAGTCACACAGCAGCTCTTGTTTACCACACAGAAAGAAATGTGTGAGAGCCATAAACGTTGAACAACATTGAGCTGGCAGGGTTTAACTTTCCCTCTTTCTCCTCCGCATTTTACAGACCGTTTTATCAGAGTTCAACTCGCCTCCAAACTCAGTTTGATGTCAAAAGAATGAACCCAAAAGTTGTCCTGCAGTGTCAACAGTAGTTAAATTTTAGTGTGTCTAATCAGTAACTCAAAGTGTGTGGAGTGATGATCGCTATTCTGTTACTGTGTTGCAATGTGCAGCGGGATAAAAAAAAACTCTCAATACCAATATTTGAATAGTTTTTTTTATCTCCTTATATTTACATTACGGTTGTAACTTGCCCAGTTTTTCTTCATTCTTCTCTTTTAAATCTCTTCGTAGGCATAATTTGGGAAAAACACAATTTCCTGCGATGAGCAGTGAAAAGCATATCCAAAGCCACAGGTGTTTGTTACCTGCGGGATAATATTCCTTAAATCTCTCTCTCTCTCTCTCTCTCTCGCTCTCTCTCTCTCCGATGGTCTGGTTTGTCGGAGGGGATTGCACTAATCAGCCTCCCATTGTTGTCGACACAGTGATATATTTACCAACGCTTGTTAACAAAGCTTTGTATACCATATAATTACCTCTAATTGCCCCCCTTCTTTGGGGCTCTCTTCCTCAGCTGCACAGAAACAGTGTTAGGGAAAAGTATTCCCAATGTTGGGAGGACAGTTGAGCAGCAGCAGGTTCCTTTTATTTCTTTCGTTTTTTGAAACAGTTTCCCAGCAACACACCCATATGCTCCCCATTTGTTCCGGCTGTTTCAGACTCCGTCTTTCCAATATTGCGTATCTGCATCACTTTGCCCTGGAGGCCGCCGTCTACCTGCTGCCTTTGTGTCAGTACGGCAGCGCCGCCAGATTGAGCGGTGCTCGGGTAAAGGGAGGAATGTGAAGGGGAGGACGGGACCACACAAGGGGGAGGCATAGGGTGGGGGGGGAGGCGAGGGCGACATGCTGTGAGGCAGTTTCACAAACAAACACCATATGAGCCGAAGGTGACGGCGGGCTCGTCGCTTCGCCCCGCCTCACAAAGCCACGCGGACGTGCAACGAGCTCGCGGTCGGATGTGAGGCAGGCGTCGATGGGCTGCAAAAGGCTCCTCGTGTCTAAACGCCACGCCGCAAACCTGTAAGCAAACGCGTCCGGGTGTGGACGCGTTGACCTCCTACTCGTCCTTTACAAATCCTCCGCCTCACACTGCAGCAGTTTGCATGGAAATGAGCGGTGGCCCTGCTGTCAGAGTCTGCTTTACTGCTTTCTCCCTGAGACTTAGTCAGCAGTGAATCACTGTGCGACTGGCTCACGACCAACGCTGCCTCTCTGTCTCCCAGAATGAAATGTCCCTTTCGTTTCAGGGTCAGCGGGAGACGGTGGAAGTGAGACTCGTAGATTGATATCAGACACAGACGCAGGGCCCTTGACATTGTCCTGATGTAAATATGTCAGGGAGAAAACAGAAACTGTTAGTTGAGTTACAGGGTGCGTTGGATTTCTTTCCTCTCCGGTCACAGCGAGGTTCAGACGCGACTTTGCTGACGTGAGTCGAGGGAGATAGGTCAGAGGATGTTTAGCTAAAATGAAGCAGACGTAGTCTTAGTTGGTTTTGAAATAGAGAGACATCAACACGAAACAAAGCTTCCAGGCAATCAGACGCAATAATCTTTGATTAATTAGAGCTACTTCCTCATTGATCCTGTCTTGCTATCAGCGCTGATAGCTTGAGTGAAGGCAGACGGTTTCCCTGGGGCCTCTGCCGGGGGAGAATACGCAGCGAAGGAGGTGAGCAGGAGGTGGGGAAGGTTGTAGGGAGGGGACGGTGTCGAGGTTAGGCTGAGGTAAACAGACAGGCTGAGGAGTTAGTATGAACAGGCATCGTTGTTATTCTTGTGTGAATGGGCCCCACTGGTACTGCTGATGACCTCTACGCTTCAACGCACGAATGTGCTTCTCATTTTTTCCTTTTATCATCTTTTTTTTATCCATTTTCATCATTTGAACAGCCGTTAGCAGAATAATACATTTCTGCATTTGGGAGAGTATTTTCATCAGTGATCAGTAGTTTTCTTCCCTCTTATAAGAGGAGGGACTTTGGATGTGTCTACATTTACACTGTCACTGGAATGCTTCAAGGAATCAGCTTCATATACGGGTTACAGTAAACCGGTTTGAGTTTTCTTGATAATTTTTTATTATCGGGATGATGTTTTTCCTTCACTACAAGAGCAGAGTGTCTAAATGCTGCACTAATAAATTCCTGTCAAATTTACTTTGTCTTTGTTTTGATAAATTCATCCCGTTAAGATGGTTTACGTGTTCCAAGGAATCTATATTCTTCATTCATTATCTCTTTGAGAGTTAGATTATTCATACCAGTGTCGTGTTTAAACGTCAACTAGAGCTGACATGATAGAAACCGAAGGCAGGGAGACACCAGCAAGATGAAACGTGTTAATAAGTAAAATGTAGCAGTGCTGGTTGACCTATTATTTTAGCTCTGGCCAGAATTAGCTGTCCAGTATTTGTGTAAAGCTCGATGAATCTCCTTTTGGCTCTAGCTCCATGTGTTCAGACGCATGAAAGAGCTATTGATCTTCACACCAAACTCAAAACTATTACTTTTCGGATCGAACTGAAGTCTTACTGTGTATGAAAAATGCACATTTCTTTCTGAAAAAACTAACCAGACTCTCTCACAGTGGCTTCTATCTGGTTGTGCATTATTTAGTCCTCCTGTTTTCGCAAGAGCTGAAACATTTATATGGAGTCAGCCGTTGGTGTAATGAGGTGTCCTCTATCCTCACTAGTCAAAGCGCCGTAAACTGCCCTTGCCTTGTTCGAACATAGACTTGCATGATTCCTCTCACTTTCACCATCAAGAAGCCATTTTCTTTGGCCTCTGTAGAAAATACCGTCGATCTTCCTCTGTGTCTCTCAGCAAAACTAAGCCACAACTATGCTGCCCCATTTTGGCAAAGTGTCATTTTTAAATGGTATGTTTCATTTAACCCACCACACTGTGAGGTGGTAAAGAATTCCTGAAATGCTTCGCTGCCTTCTGAGATCCTCCCCTCAGTGTGTCTCATTTCCTCATCCCTTGGAAGTGTTTTTATTTTCACGCATGTGGTTATATTCTTGCGTGAGGGTATTTTGTCAAAGTCTGAAAGCGCTTTCCTAATGGCCATAACTCTTCCAGATGTTACCGTATTAACCATGACACCCCCTTACCAGCTTTAAATGGCCCACCCTGTCCTAACTAAGCAGCACGGGTCAAAGGTTACAACCTCCTCGCTAACAAGCCCCCTTGAGGTCATGCCGCTTCAGAGGGTTTGTTAGAATGCAAACAAACATCAATACAGTATCCAGGTGTTCTTCACACACTGGTCTGTTCAGCTTCCGCTCGTGATTTCAGTGGTTCCAAGCCTTCTTTGTCTTAGAACTAGACGTGAAACACTGGTGATTAAAGGTGTATATTGTTGCAGTGTTTTGTTCATTCTGTTGAATCTTTGTTTGGCTCAAATGTATTTTAGTTGTTTACTTTTTTACTAAATAGTGCTACTATTGCATATGTTGCTTAATCACTTTTAACACAACAGTCATGTGTCCATTTCTCTGCTCACTTGCCAACTTTATTTTCATCCACTTTTATGAGAAATTCCTCAAATTACAGAAGAATGGCATAGCGATTTGGAGTTCCACTCGGCTGTTTATTTTCCTATCCACTTAAATATGGATAATTAGCACTCAATTTCTATATTTTATTTGAGATGGTTGAACTTGTACGTCGTGGCGACTGTGGCACTCGGGGGAAGGTTACCGTCTGGGCCGGCTCTCAATAATAATAATAATAGTGGTTAAGATAATCACTCTGCAGCTCCCTCAACACTAATAGTATGAATTTAAAGTGTTACTCTGAGTCCAAGAAACTAGACTGGAGATGAATTGAATAGTAACATTAAAGGTTTTGACACTGTGAGAAGTGCAACTTTTGTATTATCTTTAACTAAGCCCGTGCCAAGAGTATGTCTGCTATGTCTAAGATGGATCTAAGATCTAAAGCTTTGAGCTGCGGTATGAGGACACGTTGACCTCTATTCTCAGGCGTCCACAGCGCTCACACACACATGTGTGTGTGGATACCTCTCAGCACATCATTTGTTAGCTACATCCTTTCCCATCGAGCAGGAAGCTCACCCCTGGTGAAAATCAGGCGTTTCGGCCTCTTTATCGACCAGGATTTCGAAGTCGCCCGTTGCGGTGGCGTGGAGCGATGCCAACAACAACAGTCAGGGAGCTCCTCCGTATCCCTCCGCTTATACATGCTGTCAGCGGCTGCTTGGGTTTCCCTTGTGAGCAAATGGGTCGACACAGAAGTAAGGCCGTGCATTCAATTTGGTGTTACTATTACTCCTCAGTTTCCTGACAGGATGTTTTCTTTGCCTCATTTAGAGTTGATGAATGTAGAGTGAGTCTGCGATAGCAAAGATCTGTGTTATTGTATTGCAGGAGTGAAAGATACTTTCAACCAGCGGTGTGCTGACCAGTCGCTGGGCGTTTAAAAGCGATGGATCATATGGCGGACACTGGACGGGAGCTCCGCTCCAAATACTGGGATAACAAACACAGGAATCTGCTGCACCTCTTGGTCGGTTGAATGAGAGGAAACGGGTTTCAACCATTGACTCCCTTGCTTTTTGATTGTAACGGGGGCTGTTGAACTGCTGGAAACCCTCTTGCAGTGTGTGTGGGTGTGTGTGTGTGTGTTTGTAGCGGGGTGTCTTTGGGGAAAAGCCAGATGGGTGGAGAGGGGTGAAAACACCTGGTAAATACCTTTGAATAAGACAAAGCGGGGGAGGCTAGAGACACTTTTAGTTTGAAGGGCACAAGTGTGTATAATGCATGTTAATCCATTTTTCAAAGTTAAAAAAGAAGATCCGAGAACAGAACAACATTGTTGGTTTTTATGTATTTTGGAGATGGGTAGCTAGTTAGCTATTGAACTTTAATCCTCTACTTTTTGCAGTGGAAGAACATGAACAGTCAGTTTGTGCAGGATTGGTACATTCTATTTATTTAGCTTTTCTCAGTAAGGAAATGTATATACTTTGAATGTAAGGCAGTCAGAGTGGTCAGTGAAATAACAAACCAAATCACATGATTTTGTCTTGTCTCGAATAAGACACATTGTGCATTTACTGCATCTGTTTTCTGTTAATTAACCATATAATTACAAATGAATTACAAAGGGATCTGAAGTCAGTTCAACCATCTCACGAGCACCTCTAGGACCTCCCGGTGCAGAGTTCTGTTTTAAAAGAAGGGATTTCAAGTTTTCAATTAGAGGGAGATGAAGGGGGCAGCCTTCACGTTCACAAACCTAGACGAGAGCCATATGTTGGGGTGTGACCCCCTCAAGCCTGGAGGGGTACGACGTAAAACAATTAGAAAGTGAAGCGCTGGCAACACATGTGTTTGCCAGCAGACACGTTGAGTAAAACGTAGACGCCTGAAACTGGTCTTGTGTGAAGACTCTGCTCAGGTATACCTCCGATTTCACAAGCACACCATTTTTGACCACCAGTTTGGTATCCTCATTTTAATTGTTTTGGCATGAACGGATGGTCAAATTGTGCCAACCGTGAATCAGACTCTAATAAAATTATTTGATGTTGTTAAAGCGGCAAGAATTTTCCTCTGAGACCTGTGGTGACCAACTTTATGAGCGTAAATGTTTGAATGTGACTCCCGGTTTGAGAAGCTTATTCACAGCCGGTCGGCGCTTTCATGCCAACATACATTAAATGTCAAAGGGTAGGTTTGGCAAAGAGAGTCCCAAGGCTCCAGCTGGATTACAGAGACCCACACTGCACTGCTGCTGCTGGTTGGTAGTTTTCTTTTTCCTTGTATTGCATGTGGCAGGTTGCATGCCCGAGTCGAGGTTTCTATGGCAACGTGAGTCAACACAACGACTGACTCTTCTCATTGCTCAAAGTAGCTCATGAATCCTCTTTAGTCGTGGTGTTTTTACGCCTAAATCGCCTAAATCCTTAATATTTCAATCCAAGTTATCTGAGACACTGAACTCTCAGTGGGTCAGATCAAATATTTACCAAATGCCTGCAAGTGCGGATAGATTTTGTAGTGTTATTGCTATCAATGAAGCTGTAAAAAGGATCTGGGGTTCAGCCTATTTGACTGGGGGGGAGCATTTATAGTAAAGGCATGTACTTAAACAATGCTAATATTTTTTCCCATGTGTGTTCACAGGGGAAGGACAGGAAAGGGCAGCGTTGTTAGACTGGGCGAGGTTTGGTTGTTGGGATATTCGGCCTGTGATTGCTCTCTGAAGGGATCTTTTCACTCAGTTTATTGGGCCCTTTAACTGCCGCGCCCACTTCTGTCTCTTCTATGGGAGGGTGAGACACAAACTCGTAAAGCACTTTTAAAAAGTGTGATACACACACACACACACACACACGCACACGAGAAGGGAAAGGCGGAGTCAGGGAGGCCTGTTAGACCAAGAAACCCTAAACAAAGTGGTCGTGGCCCTGGGAGGCAGTCACAACATAAATTACAGATGACATCTCTTCCCATTACGCTAAATCTGACCTTATGAATGTTTGACATTGTCTCACAAGCGACTTTACTGTAATTTCACAGAAATTGGGGCGGACCTGAAGTTCATGTTGAATGCAATGCAGTGTGTCCTTAATGAGGGAGAGAGGAGATTAGCGTGTTTGCTTACTGGGGCTTTAAGATTAAACCATGCCAGGATGAGATAAGATGGTGCTTGTCTGTGAGTCTGTGTTTCAGGAAAGGCCATGCAGAGGGGGATTGTGGGAAGTCCAATCTTTCGGTTGGATTTGAACTGTGATAACATGAAGTTGAAAGGTCAGAGATACAATTCAGTCACATGTTGTGCAACCTCCTTTCTTGCTTTTGCATCCGGTCTCTCACCAAGGCACGGTTAAAGTTTAAGTCCAGTCTGTCACCAGGTGCAATGAATGATCTTCTCACTGCAGCTCATGGAAGGTCCACAGTGCGTTCTGTATGGTGCGATAGATTTTTCTTCCAAGAGACTGGAGGTAATGCAATCACGTACGAAATGGGACTCATGTGGCTGGCCAACAATGAAGCCATGTGAACACATGTGGCATTGATCAGTGTCAGCAGCCAAAGGGATCTCAGTGCAGATCGAAGAGAGAACGTCTGTGTCAATCATCTCCACAATCTCAGCAATCAACTTCAGGCATTTTATCTTCTGATCAAAAATGACATGTAAAACATGCATGAGGCCATAGGCTCTCACTGACATACTTTGGATTCAATTTAGGAATTTTAGGAATTACATATGGGATAAGAAATAATATTTAAAAAAAACGTACCCATTTATATGATGATTCGAATGAGGCAACAAAACCAACAACAAAACAAAAACAACAAAAACCTTTCCCTAAACTGTCTCTGAGATGAATTCCTCTGATGGTGGTTCTCAAGGAATGACTTCACTGTTTAGTATTGTGCTCTCTGACATTTGGTGGGATGCAATGCAAGGAACAATCTGTGCAGCAGAGCCTGGTAAATCACGGCTTTTAGTCTGTGCGGGTTGAGCTCAACCACAGATCATATAATGCAAGGCAATGGCGTCTTTCATTACAGTTAAAATATGCTTGGAAAGCAACTAGTTCAATTGTTGTGTTGTTGACTTAAAGGCAAAGTGAAAAGCTAATCAGAGGCAAATCTTGTACTGCAACAGCTTTATGAAATACTGTGACATAATTAATATGCCAAATATATTTTTACTTGAAAAACATGATCAAAAAATGATGGCTTGTCTTTGACTATCATACACAAAAAAGATCCCATGGTCATCCACCAGAAGGGGAGGGACATTTCTTAGTAAAATATATCGGATACAGTTTTCACAGGCTGAGCAGGACCATTGTGAGTGAACAGACTGTGAAATGTAAGACTGGTGGAATGCCCCTTTAAGTGGGTATATTGATCTGCTTTTAAGTATCGTCTCCTGTTTGAGCTTCCCTGCCTCTTCCCTGTGGCCAGCAGCTTGGTTGCCGTGGCACCCAGCAGGGCATTCATGCTGTGTGTGACAATGAGTGTAATGTCCCTGGCCCGGAGTCAGATTACAGGAAAACAGAGGTCTGTTCCCCGCGGTGAGAGGATGGTTAAAAAACGGCGAGCGGTCACGCCTGCTAATGTTAGTCTCAATAAACACTCATTCTTCAACGGGCCCGTCCTCGCATTACACAAACGCGCTGCTGTAGGTGTAGTTTTTGTTTCCCCTCTGTCTCACACCTTCATTGTCAGTCTCTCTTTTCTGTTGTCAGTCCTGCTTTCAGCCCACAGCTATTGGAAGGTCATGTGTGCGAGATGCTGTTGATTTCACATATTTCCGGTTTTAAAGTCACGTTAGCAGATGTGCGACAGGACATCCTGCTCCGAACCAGGACGTAGTCACACAGTACGACACTCTGTTCTTGCCAAAACCTTATCCGTGCAAAGATATCCACAGGTCACTCGAAGGGGTGGTGACTACTTCATTTATTCCCACCCTGCTCTGACCCTACCGCGTCCTCGCTGTTGACTGTGGTTATGAGCGGTTGCTATGTGGGCAGCCTGCCATACATTCCCATAGGAAGTTAACAACAATGAGTAGCCAAGTCAGCAGCACTAATTCACGGCCCAGGGAGACTACTATTGAGATATCCGCTCCGAGGTTTAGTCAGATTAACGTCTTGTGCCGGAGCCGAGGGGATACCAGATGGCTGTTTCTTTACAGTCCCACCGTGTGCCACAGGATCAGTTCTGCAAAGAGAGACCCCTCTCTGTGAGACTTACGAGCCTTAAGCGAGCTCACTGTTTTCATAATTGCTTTTTTGACATAGTCCTCAAGGATAAAGCATGTAAATTAAGTAAAACTCGTTGAGTAGCAGATTAATTTGTACATTTCCTGTGTATCACGCAGGCTTTTTTGACAAAAAGCCAAAAGGGATTTTGGATAATTGACATTTATGTGTTTTGTTTAGAAAGATATTCTTTAACAATCACTAAAGTTGTGTTCATTTGTAGTTTATTAAGTGTTAATGGAAATCGGCAAAAAACAACATTATTGGATTTTTACCCCAAAACCCAAAGACGAGGGAACCTCAAGCGTAAAACTCACTCCTGGGTTTCAGGACTCATTCTAGCACCAATCTATTGGAACTTATTACTGTGACTTATTACTAGACTGTGATTGTCTGTTTAATGTGAAAGGCTCAGCTTGACATGAAATAACCAATAACTGATGACTGTTAGCATTTTCTTTTTTATTAGTTAGTTTATCACAACGCCAACCTTTTCATCCCAACCGCATTATGACTTGGTCCACCATTATGCGGCTCTGACTGGGTTACTTTTTGTGAGCCAGATCAGGAAACACTGTGTGTGCCACACCAAAGAAAGGCTGTGTGCGTTTGGTGGGTATGTGTTCTGTCATGCTTTACCATGGCAGATATTTGATCAGTTGTTTGTTTCCTTTGCCTCGGACATAAGTGGCTCAAGTGTGAGGGTTGTAAATGTTTAGTTTACGTCAAGTGTGAGCTTGGCAGTGTTTTCGTTGAATGCCCTGGGGTTGATGGGAGGATCGCTCACAGTCAAACGCTGCACGTGTTTAAGCTTAATTCACACAACTAAGCACAAAGTGTTGTTGTCGGCACAAATGGAAAACTTGGAAATTGCGTGGGGGAAACAAAAACAAGTTACACTGCCAACCGGCTACATGGCGGAGTTCAAGTTGCGTGTGTGGCATGTTTTGGCATGAGCTCTAAAGTTGAGTCAGATACTCTTGATAGTAAATAAAACACAATCTCCCTTATTTCACCCACCGTGGTCTTTACTTTATTTAGGCGTAGCTGATTAACCAAAACCAATTTTCCGGTTCCGTGGGTAAGGTTATGCCCGTGCCCTTGTGTCTGCTCCCCATATGAAGGGAGTTTGTGTTAATCCAACCCAGATGCTAATCATTCATCAGCAGAGGGGTCTCGTTTGTTTTGGTGCTTTCAAAGAGCGGAATTCTCATCACTAATCATCCTCCTCTGGTTCTGTAAGTAGTATGTTATTGAAGCAAATTAGTCAAAAGGGCAGATGTCTAAGTCTGTACTTTGTGTCCTGCTGTACGGACACATTTTCCAGTTCTGTTGCCTTTAGCTCCTCTTTCCTTTGAAGAAAATAACTACGGGAACTGAGAATTTCAAAGTAATCAATAATATACATACTAATTTAACATAAAAACTACTTTATGGTTACATCCGCTTTTGATGTTCAATCTTGTTAACGGGTTGCAGAAGAACCTTCATGCTGCTACTACCGTAACCCACTATAGCGGGGGTCCGCAAACTTTTTCCTGCGAGGGCCACATAACTTTTTCCTTCTCTGATGGAGGCCGGGCACATGCGGGCCGCGGGCCGTAGTTTGGGGACCACTGCACCGTAGGCTTTGCACAAACACTCGCACAGCCGTAATATTTGCCCGAATGAAGTTAACCACAGCATGTTGTTTCAATTACGTTTCTCCACGTGTGAAAGTCTGCTGATCGTTTTTTGGTGCTGAAATGAAATGCTTGTAATGTATCTGGTTGTCTTTAAAAGCGGCTTAGTTTTACGGTTAGAAAGCCTGATGTATTTATTGGACGCCCAGTTGGAGTCTCAGAGGACCACTTGGATGCGCAGCGTACGGTTCGAACTATTGTTCGACACTACGTCTGCGTCCTTATTCCTCGTCTCCCATTTCCAGTAACGTGTTTGTCTAAGGGCACCCTCTAGACGTGTGGGGCCGTATGATATAAGGGGCAGGATATCTGATCTGCCCAGCAGTTGGAGCTGTGGTCGTTTCTGTGGGAGTAATGGAATTCAGTGGTCTTTCCCAATCCTGATGGCGTGGTTCATATAACTCCCATAAATGGACCACATCGGCCGTGATTTACATGGTGGTTAGGAGAGGAACGCAACTTCAGTACTTAGTTGTTTTCACATGCAGTCAGGGAGGGGCCTCTCAAACCCAGGTGTGCTGGTGTATGTCTACTGCAGCGGGCCCACCTGTTTCACTCAACGATCTGCTGGTTTGTGTATGTGTCTTTCAGGTGACCTGTCCCCGGTGCAGATGTCCCCCGTCCCCCAGTCCCAGTTCATTCCCTTGGCCGAGGTGTTGTGCTCCGTCATCTCAGACATGAACTCCTCTCAAATCACCGTCAACCAGGAAGCGCTAATCAATTACATGAGCAAAGCCCACTCAGGTAAACCCTAAAGTATTGCTTCTGCTTGTTAAAAGGGATGGTTAGATATTTTAATAAATGTGCAGTAAGGTATTTGCAGTTACATCTGTCTGCTATTGCCATTGGTTAGTTACCTTGGATTAGGCGAAGAGCGTTAAAATAGCATCGTCATAACAACATTGGGGAACACATGATGACAGGAACATGAGGATGATTGATTTATTTTACTGGGTCGGCTGCAGGGAGGTGTTATAAGAGCCTGAAATAACAATTCTACTCTTCTGTTGCTAAAGCTAAACACCTCACGCTTGTAGCCTCCTATTTAATGGACAGACATGGGAGTATTACCCACCTATATATCTAATTCCCCCAGGAAGTGAATAAACACATTTTTCTTAATGGAATTGTTAGATACTTTGCTGGCGAGACACAATCTTTTGTCCTTAATCCTCTTTTCTCTTTTTTTTGTCACAGGTATAACCATCCCGACTCAGGACATCCTCTACAACGCTCTAGGCAATCTGATCAAGGAGCGCAAAATTTACCATACAGGCGAGGGCTACTTTATCGTCACGCCTCAGACCTATTTCATCACCAACACCATGGTCCGGGAGAAGAGCTGGTGGACCTCTGGTTCAGCCGACGACCCTCCCTCACCTCCTCCCATCACTTACCTATTGAGCAACGAGGCCTGCGTTGAAAGCACTCAACCGCAGCCGGTGGCACACTGCAAGTCCTGCAGCTGCTTCAGCCCTCGGCAGACATCCACTGATAACGCCTCCACTGCTGTAACAGCCGCCGTCCCTCCCTCCACAGTCCCGGACCAGCATTCTGTCTCTTTCTCCGTAAGTGAATGTACAATCAAGAGCTTAAAGTGGCCGAGGCCGTTAGATAACAAACCCACTGTGCAGCATCAGTCCACCTCCACCGCTGCAGATTGCCACGCCAGTGAGATCAGCAAAACTACAGCCACCACTAGCGCGACCGGCCGCAAAGAAAAAGACAACAAACCCGGGAGGAAGTTTGGTCTCAGTTTGTTCCGAAGGAATGGAGGCAAGAAAGAGAAACCAAAGAAGGAGTACACATCATTCTCAGCACAGTTCCCACCGGAGGAGTGGCCGGTGAGAGACGAGGAGGACCTGAACAACTTGCCCCGCGACCTGGAGCATGCCATCATCAAACGCATCAACCCTGAGCTGACGGTGGACAACTTGACACGTCACACGGTGTTAATGAAGAAACTGGAGGAGAGAAGGGAAAGAGGGACCGACAGAGTCTTGGAAAGATGTTTGGATAAAGACGATAAGGGGGTGGACAAGGGAATGTCTACTGACATCCCAGCAAAACCCAGGCATCATCACTCCTCTAAGGCAGGGAGAAGATCTGCTCACAAGGCCTCTCGCAGCAAAAGGAGGGCCCATTCCTCGAGAGAGAAGCAGAGGGAAAAGGAGAGGGTTAAGCGTAAGGTCCCAATAAGTGCGGATGATTATCCACAGGGGGAGGATTTGATCCCTTCTCGGCTCAGAGTGGACGAACAAGATCAAGTGGACGGTGGAGCCGGTGGGAGCAAATCTCTTTATAAGAAACGCATTGAAAACCCTTTCCAGACTCATCCAACCAAAGAAGCTGAGCCCAATATTCCTGCCACCATCAACAAAGACCACAGAAGGCAAGAGGTGAAAGAGGGCAGAGTTTTGGGCCCAGGGAAGACGGATCGAACGTCTCACCGATCAAAATCGTGGGACCCCAATCGGTCCAAAGTGATTGCAGCAGATGGAAAGCATGCAGGGAAATCCCCTACATCTGAAGACAGGTGCAGCTGTGTCCAAACCAGAGACCCCAGAACTGATCATTTGCAAGCAGACCTAAAAATCAACAGTGAGCTTCCCCCGGACTACAGCTCAGCCTACCCACAGAGCAGTACGCTTCGAATGGACGACAAGAACCGACATCAGAGGGAGGGAAATGGCAAGGACAGCTGTGAGAGACAAGGTGTGAATGAGCATTTTCAGGATGCAGAATACAACGGTGTACCGGACCACAGCCAAGCCATGGGTGACAGACTCTCTAATGTCCAACAATACTCAACAATTCTCCCCACACACTCCTATGAGACGGTCACGAAGCCGTCTCATGACCCATCTCTGCCCTGGCACAAGCCCCCTTTACAGCGGAGACACTCCCTGAGAACCTCCAAGCCTCAGCGGGATAACGCTCCGGGACCAGAGGTCTCATCACACCAGCAGGCCTAGTGAAATTACAGCCACCCAGGAACAACGGGATATACGACCCGTCACTATTAGTAACATCGAGCAAAGGACCATGAGCCAGGGAGAAAGGCCAGGACTGATGGCTGACAGCCCTCCCGCAATAACAGACGGCTTTATAGAAGACGACTATAGGCTCTATCAGAGAGCGCAGGAGCAGGAGGATGAGGATTCCTGCAGCTCCTTGTGTCTGAATGAGGAGGAGATCCCCGATGCTTCAAAGGCGTACTGTAAAGGTGTAGCGGACTACAATGGCCACCGCTCCGGTTACCATGACCACGAATCGGAATGTGCAATATCCGGGGCCCGTCCGTCACTATAATGATTCCAACTCTCACCAGCCGCCAGTTGCTTCAAAAGAAGATTCTAGGGACAGCGCATTCCCGGATCTCATGACCTCAGAGAGCGGCCGGAGACTCCATCCGCTCCATCCGCTCCATCCGCTCCGTCACAGAGACCGATCGCCAGGGGCCAGAGGTGAATCCGGCCCCAGGCGAGCCACATCGATCCAGGCACAGAGACGCCGTGAGGTCAACCTCGACTTGGATCGTGCTGAACCACCGGACGCTGCAGACGGGAGCATCTTTGACTACTGCCATGGCAGCGAGGTAGATTCCGACGCGGAGACGGTCCGTAAATCGGCCGACGAGGGCGACGGCGAATCTGCTCAGTGGGCCGCCGAGGCAGAGGTGGCGCGGGCGGATGAGCTTGATGAGACGGGCGTTCCTCACACACAAAGGGGTGTTCTGAACACGCCCAGGGGAGCCAGACGGGCAGAGACGGGGGAAGCGGTGGAAGTAGGCGAGAACCGGAGCGTCACAGGGGACAGTGGCATAGATTCTCCACGGTGAGTGCCTCTCTTCTTCAAAGTTGTTCACTTCAGCAGCAACAGGATACTGTGACATGTGTGTTTCTGTTTCACAAAAAGTTCCTAATCCTGCAGCCCAGATCCAACCTATCTCTTCAGGCCAGTGTCTTTAGGTGTGAATACTGTCTAATCTCTGAGCGTGAGTCCATACCAGACTCAATCCTATAACATTTTGGAGGAGCTTTAGAGACAGGCAAAATAAACACTGTACTGAGGTTAGTTAACCTCTGGGTTACATGTCTGTGATTGGACTTTCTCCCAATGTGTTTTTTCCTTTTTTAAAGTAAGCTGAACAAACACCTTGTGACCAATCATAGCATCCAGTATTTGGACAGGAGGGAGTCATTTTGATAATTATTCGTAATTGCTGTGCAGCACTTAAATTCTCGTGTTATAATCAAAGTGGAAGAAAAATAGTATTTTTCTGACACTGAACTCGCTGTGCCCCCCACCTGCCCCGATATGTGTGTGGACAGATGGGATGCATGAACACCTACTTCAAATGGCATATTTATAAAATATACCAACCTAATGCCTTTCTCCCCCCCCAACCTCCACAGGACCCGTGTCATTCTGGAGGGTCTCAAGAGGAGAAGCTTCTTACAAAACCTGGAGAAACTGCATTCGAAGAGCAGCGCCATTCGGCCGCAGAGCTCGTTGCTGCAGCTCACTCCCGTGATGAACGTATAGCAGGCTGTTGAAGCCTCGAGTGCTCCGAGGACTGATTCCTTCACGAGGCCCGAAGCCGTGGCCTGGACCTTCCAGTTCAATGCGTCCAGAAGGACAGAAACGTGTCCAATAAGGAAGGTTTCCACCTGTATTGATGCCTTTTTAAGCAAGTGGTCTGTGTACAGATGTACAGTATGTATGTATTTCTTTTTGTAAATAAGAAATGTAATGTAGACATGGATTTTTTTTTTCGTGCCAGTTTCCCTTCTGTACGTGCCTCATTAGTATAAATGGTCATAGCAGCAATAGCGTCTCCTAGGGGTTTTCATAAAGAAATCATCACAAATAAAATGGTAAACATCAACTTTCTTTTGTGTCATATTACTGCTCCCTCTAAACATTTAGTATCCACAGAAGTGTACTTTCAACAAGAAAAACAATCTAAGTTTATATGGAGGCCTTTAGTGTTCAACGCAATGCGTATTAAGAGATCATTTGCAAATTGATTCGCTTAAACAAATGAGTTTACTTTTTACTATAACTTCTGTATCATGCACTTTGTCAAATTGGTGAAGCCATTTCCTTTCCTTTTAGATTTATTAAAAGAAAGTAACACTGTTTGGGAACCAATAATACTTTTATCAAATTGTTGAAGAAAATGTTTTTACCTACTTTATATTTACTTTTTTTTAATCTCACTGAATGTGATTGCCAGTTTCTTTTAAGTAAATATATTTGCAAAGCGGATTGTGTGTAGATGAAAATATATGTTGAAGTGGGATCTGTAGTGTAAATATCAGTGATGTTAACCAGACGTTGTCCTGCATGCAGACGGCGGAGAAGCTTTTATTCCTGACGGTTAGTGATGGCGAATCTTAAACGTGTCTACCTCAGCAGTCTGAAGATGTGAAGGAATGTAAACCAGTGTAGTAAGTGATGGGCGGAAAAGTGTGTAGTTTCCTGATATTCATTTTTTTGCAGGCCATCCTCAAAAGCTTTCTCCACAAAGATCCAATTACAACTTTAACATAAAATTCCAGTTTGAGTCCTATAAAACACTCAGGAGCAGAAGTGACAGCCCAACATCTGGAATTCCCCCATTGATTTACCGGGACTGGTGTTGGTCCTTTAAAACATTGTATGTGGTAGCGACACCATCTGGATACATTTAGGAAGTGCATTCATAATTTCTTTGCTTCGTCTTTAAATCAATTGTTGAGGGTATGTAGATATAATTATATAATATATTTATCTGGGGGAGCTGATGGGTTTCCCAGTTCCAAAACATACTCCATTGATTGAGTCAACAACCTTTATTTATCCATATTTGTGCCAGTCATAGATTGGGAAGAGGTGTTACAGGATTTGCCCTTAAGAGAAGGCTATATGGATAATTTACAAATGTTCTCTCTACAATGAGGCCATTGACAAAAAATGAAAGGGGAAAGAAAATAGACAATATGGGCGTAACAGTGTAAACACATTGTAATAATATACACGAAAGCAAAAGAAGCAATAGATATCAGTGACAAATTAAAATGTATGGTAAATTGGTATGAATAACAAAAGATTCCTGAAAACATGTCTCAAATAACTCGGCATACATTTCTACACAGCATGCAATAAGGCACCTATCTAACACAAGGAAGAGATCTATGCTACAGTGTGAAGCACAAATGTTAACAAATGGAAAATAAAAATATTGCTTGCTGTAATGTTCACTCCCATAAAAACTGTATAGCTCATTCCCTTTCATATAACCCAGGCCATATCTAAAAAAATACAGTTTGTAAAAGATACTTTACACAAAACAGTAAATAGAGCTGGCAATCCACTGGAATTCAGGGAAACTGTTTAAGCCTTGTAATAGTGAGACTTACTCATTGTCCCAGTATACACATTTTCAGACTGATCATTTTGCTGATCACGAGTAAGTCACCTTTAGTCTATACATAAGTAATAGAATTAGTCTCCAAAGGTATAAACAAAACTGGATGTTGCATTTCATAGATTTGGTGCAAGGTGTACAGAGGAAACTGCACAGTAAATAATTAGGACACAGGGCATGTTGGAATATGCTACCAAGTAGGTTTTTTTATTTTCTATTATGCATTTCCTAATGGCTAAATTGCATGTGGTAATATGATCAGGGTGTTAGCCAGTATTGCTCTGTACAGTTGATGCAGCAGTGTTGCTAACCCATCGTAGACAGAAAACCTTATAAATATACAAGATAGCTCATGTCTGATGGAGCCCAAATTCAAGAACAATCTGCATGAGAACACCTGCAACATGTTTATCTCCAACACTTAAAACAAATTAAAGTCATAAAAGAAAAAAAGGGAGACAGAGTGGATCTTACTATCAAAAATGTAATCTTATAGAACAGCACACTAGTCACCTATACATATATATATATAAAAGAAAATCAAATATTTACATTGAAATTTTTATGTTTGCTTCATATCGGTTAGAGTGGAAAAGAAATTATTTGAATTGAGACTTGTTCTTGTTCATTGTGTTGTTGGCCTTGGAAATAGTTGCAGCTGAAAAGCGCACATGCCCACCTAAATGTACATAAACTCAATTCTTTTATCAAAAAGACTAACTGCGGGCGAAGCATATTTTACCTAACAATTTAGATCACCAGATCACATTTTTTTTTTAATTAAAAGTGTTCAAGAGGTCCTAGAGCCAGTGAAGTATAATCACAAACAGGAATAGAAGATCCTCCACCATCTATAATCATACCCTCTTTATATTGATTTCAGTCCCCGATTCCGCTCTGAATTATAGGTGACATGGGGCTCTTTCAAAGATCCATGTAACTGTCCATGTAACTTCTGCTTAATTGCTCCACGTGGCAGTATGCCGACCTGACCACTGTCGTCTATCGAAGTCGACCTGATGTAACGTGGTGATGTAAATGATAGGACCATTGTTAGAGCCGAAAACATGGAGGGGGGGGGGGTGGGTTTTTTCTTTTGCTTGCTTGAGAGAGCATGTGAGGGAAGCAAGCAGAGCTCACTGGTCCACATGGATCCTGTGATGTCTGGAGAGGGAGGATGAATGGTTGAAGCCTTTGCCACACTGGGAGCACCGGTATGGTTTTTCAACAGACAGGCTGCGCTGTTTTGGGAAGGCATTGTTAGGGAATCCCTTCCCTGTGGGCATGGGGCTGTAGTGCTGCGGTGGTGGTGGCTGCGGGGGCTGTGGCTGTGGCTGCTGCTGTTGCTGTTTATTCTCCAAATGGACCCTCTGATGTCTGGCAAGGGATGAGGAGTGATTGAATCTTTTGCCACAGTGAGCGCAGGTGTAACTCTTCCCCTCCGAGTGGACTCTTTGGTGCCGCGACAGGGAAGAGGAATGATTGAAGCCCTTATCACAGTGGTGGCACATGTAGGGCTTGTCTCCCTGCTGGTGCACCCTCTGCTTTGGGGGAGTGCCGTACGACAAGGTTTTTCCAGGCTGAGGTGGAGAAAAGACTGGATTCTGCAGATGGGTCTTGTGGTGGCGAGAGAGGGAAGAGGAGTGATTGAAGCCCTTGTTGCAATGTCTGCAGGTGTAGGGCTTACCTCCGGCATGGACTTGCTGGTGTTTCTTCAGATGGCGTTTGCGAACAAAACTCTTCCTGCACATGTTGCATTTGTAGGGCTTCTCACCTGAGTGGATCCTCTGGTGCTCTCTCAGAGTGGCAGCAGCCGCAAAACACTTTCCACATTGTGCGCATCGATGGGGTTTGTCCCCAAGCACGACTGCAGTGTGGGTCTTCTGGTGCTGCTTTAGGTTGGAAGTTGTGGCGAAGCCTTTGCCACACTGGCCACAGGTATACGGCTTCTCGCGTGCATGAACCTCCTGGTGCTTTTTCAGATGCCTTCTGCGGACAAAGCTCTTCCTACACTGGGTGCACTTGTAAGGCTTGTCTTCTGAATGCATCTTCATATGTTCTCTCAGGGTGATTGCAGCGGCAAAGCTCTTACCGCACTCTGAGCATCTGTGGGGCTTGTCCGGCAAATGAATCATCTGATGAGACTTGAGGCTGAAGGCATCGATAACATCTTTGCCCATAATTTCAACGCCAGGGGGAACGTAGGGCTTTTCTTTCATGTGAATCTTCATGTGCTGTTTGAGGCTGGCCTCCACAGCAAAGCTCTCACCACAGTGGACACAGATGTAAGGGTTGAGGTCCTTATGGATCTCAAAGTGTTGGTGAAGATCGGCTATGCTGCCAAAAATCTCCCCACACTCATTGCACTGCAGGCCATGGGCTTCGTGTATGATTACGCCATTCTCGGACTCCACAGTCAATTCCCCACCGTGGTCGGACTCCACTTTCACCACATGCTCGTTTTCTGTCTTGAGCAGCACCTCTCCCAGTAGAGTCTCATTTCCTGACGTCTTGATTTCCGCAGCCGTGAAGCAGTGCATATCACCGTGCTCAACCTTAATGTAATCATGGTCTGTCTCAACAATCGCATCCACACAGGCTACAGCTCCGAGATCTGTCCCCAGTCCCTGGATCTTTAAGTCTGAGCCGTGGATCTCCAGTTCTAATCCACGCTTTTCCTCAGTCATGATCTCCGTTTCTGCTCCATAATGAAGGTCGACATGGCTATGGGCTATGACACACTCCGACCCAAGTGTGTCAAGGCCGGGTGTGTCACATTCAGTCTCTGACTCGGCCATGAGAACACACTCCAGCCCCACAACCTCCGTTTTCTTGCCGGGCGGGGACACACAAAAGGAATCGGGGGGGACAGAGATCTTTGCTTTGGTCAGTTCCGCGTTGTTGATCTTGTCAGTGACCAGACCTGAGGGAGATGAGAAGGGAAAAAAATATTATAGGCAGCAAGGAAGGTTTATACATTAAAGTTTCCCACTGGTGCTTATTGGAAAGCTACTCCTGAAAATGTTTTCTTGTCAATTGAGTAATTTGTTAAAAAATTATAAAACTAAAGACACCCTCTTCCTAGTCTCACATATGCAGTCTTGAAAAGGAGACCTGCTTGTCTACAACAGACAGCCAGTAAACACGCCTGGCTATAAATAGCAAACGTTGATGGATGGTTAACGATCAAAAGCTTTAAAGAAATGGATCCCGTAATTATTAAAAGCACTTGCATTATTGCTTAGATATGGGGTCAATTTAGTAGCCATGTTAGCTATTAAACAAGCTTCGCTTCCTTAATTGATAAAATCCACATCACAATTAAGCTCCCAATGCCTGCTTAACCCCTCTAACCCGCATCCAAACCCTAAGCGACCTACACACTCAGCCAATTTCTGTAGTTCGCTTTGAATCAAACACAAACCGGCAAATTTGTAGGAGCATTCAGTCACAACAAGTTGCAATCAAACATTGAACGGTTGGTTGCTAGCCTACAAAAACAGCTACAAATAGCCCCCATAGCCGCTAGTTAGCTGGCTATGGCCAAAGGAGAACTGGTTAACGACAAAACAGCATTGTGTTAGCTGCTAATGTGATCGCCATTTAGCCAGCTAACTAGCTTCATAGCAAAACCAACATGCGAGTAATTACAGAGAAGACAAAGTGCAATATTTACATTAAAATATTAATCCAGGTGCGGAAATCGATACAGTTTATCACACGAACGCCGACGCGGAAATACTCCCTTTGCGAGTATTAACAGGCCATCTTGTGCCACACCAACAACAGCTAGCCAAGATTACATGCTCGCCTAAGATGGCTGCCGCTAGCTAGTTAGCCGCGTTAGCTTCCGCCCTTAATAACAGTGAATAGGAGCTGCCCCCGAAGCGATCTCGGAATAGGTCAAAAACACGAAAAGCGCAAATCAACCGTACACACGTAAATGTGGAAATAAATTTGATTGTTTAACATGTAGTGGGATTGAGTGCGACGTTGTAGGCTAACGGTGAGTATGTTAGCCAGCTAAGAGCCGCATCGTAATTCCAAGCAGGAGTCGGCTAGCTGAAACAAAGATGGCTAACCGTGCGGACGGTGAATGCACTGCGAAAAGCCCGGGAAAGGACGCATTTTACTCACATAGTAATCCGTGCAAGGCACTTACCCCGCAGCAAAAACAGGGTGAATACAAGCAATGGGGGCAAAACTCAACAAGGCAGGATGTTATATAGCCGCTTGATAAGCCACAGTGATGTGGTTTATGTAGACCTAAGCCCTTATCTACTGCGGCAGCTCCCCGAAAAACCGCACATACGACTGCAATGGCGGCCTTGCTGATGTTAGCGGCTATCCAGCCAAGACGGTATTAGCGTGCTCGCTACATAGCCATGATTCCAAGCTAACCAGCCAGCTAATCCAGTTTGCTAGCACAGCTAAATGCTGCTCTCCCGTCTCGTACTACTGATAGCCTGTAGATGTTTTAAAAGACAATTGCGGAAGCTTTGCCCGGCCACCCGTCCCACCACGTTACGGTTGATCTTTGGCATGCCAAGATAGACCAAGGACTACCATTGTAAGAAATACGGCGGGGGGCGATTCTATAACAAAAAAGTCAAAATAACCTGGATTAGCGTCAAAGATTAAAGATAAATTGTTTACGATACCAGGTTACGATGTATCCCAGTGCTTGCATGCTGTTCTCCCAGAACAAAATGTATCCGCCAATGAAAGTTACGGCCTGTATTTTTCCATTACAAAGTTCGGTAGTATCGTAACTGGGCGCACAAAATAAACAACCTATACAACCACTACCACCTTACATGATAAATACGCGAATGTTCTGTCAAACGGAGCTTCCCTTCTGTCATTTAATTGTTTTGTTTTTTTAAATGGTATAGAAAGTTCAATCTAAACGCTGAGTAGTCGCCACGAGTATGGGTCACACAGATAATAACGTTAAATGCATAACTACCGGCATGCACACCCACCTGCTGTACTTTTTCGTTTTGATTTCTGAAGAGAGAGAGAAAAAATGAAGATGCTTCGAAACTCTGGCTGAGAAGGGCTTTTGCAAAGGCTGTTGTGAGGCTCGTCAAACTGCTGTGTGCGTCTTCCTCTCTCTGCCTGCGTGTGTTGCTGGCGCCACAGCTTCATCTGGCGCCAACGATGGACGACCGACGCAATTTAGCTAAAGCGGCTATTGTCATTTCAACAGAGCACGGAGACCACTAGCGCCCCCTAAAGCCTCGGAGATAAACAGCAGCTCGCACTGACACACTTGTACTGGCGTGGATTTTACTAACGTTATGTAGTCAAAAGTATTATCGTCGACTTGTTTTAAAAGTAGTCATTATGCAGAATGGCTTATATGATAATGTTGCATATTCATGTGTACGTTACTGTTACAATGTTGCAGCTTTTATTATTGCTTTGTATGAATGTGTTTTATTATTTCTCATGATAAATAGTTTTTCCTTCTCACAGCCTACATTTTCTCAGACTTTTAACCCGTAAACACAAATACAGTAATACAAACAGAAAGAATCCTCAATAACTATAATATATATTTATGCAGAGAGAAAATATCAATGGAAGAGCATGGATGGAATTCAAAGCATCTTGGAAGATGACAAAGCTCATGCTGACTTTTTAATTGAATGAAAAAATAAATGTTTGTGCGCAACATAGTTGGATAGTCAAACAAATCTAGATGACACTCTAGATCGGCAGTGGGCCCTCTCAGGCCTGTTTGCCTCTATCAGCAAGCAGTAGTTTTTGTGGAAACATTAAAAAAGTCACTTCATGTAAAACACTTTGACAAACCCTGATTAAATGCTACACAGTTCTTGATAGAGGGAACACAGAGGAGTCCATTATTCCATGTAGTACTTAATTAGTCCCACAAGATGATGCTGTTAATCTGTTGCCAGTGTTTGATGAATCGCCTGTTCAGAAGTGAGAACATAATTGTACGTATCACAAAACCAACGTAATCTTGAAACACACAAATCCAACTGAAGGTCATTCCTTAACAGTTGTGTAGGCCAAATGATAGGTTATATCAACACCCTCAAAAGATAATGTTGCACTCTGTAAAGGTTGTTTTTTCATCTCAAATAAGAAATAAATATTAAAACTTACACTTTTAGGTTTGACATTTATTTATGGAGTACTGTACATCAATAATGGCTCCTTGTTGGATTTTGTATCTTCAAGAATTTCGTTACTTCGTCTCCACTTTTTGTCCCAGGCAACGCCTTTGTGGTGTTAAATGCCGAACCCAGAAAACCGGTTTTACAATGAATGTAGACTACATAGCTAACATTCTGTTACACACAGCGTCAGTCACAAGGCTTCACGGTAGCTGTGAGCTTCAGCAACACAATTCCCTCTGTGGCTACCTCTTCCTGCGCTGTTTTTTAGTCTTTTCTGTTGATCCCAACTCATTTTCTTCAGAGGAATTTTTACCTTGTATGTGCTGGACGTCAATTCGAAAAAAATGGCCCAACCTAGCACTCTCGATTTGGACAGATACAGCAGCATGGAGAAATCTCGACGCTCCACCAGTCGTAGCCAGCCCAGGTCCCAGGCCAAGAACGGGGACGTGCTGTGTGACTTCTGCACAACGAGGAAGCAGAAGGCAGAGAAGTCCTGCTTGGTGTGCCTGGCGTCTTACTGCGAGACGCATGTCCAGTCTCACTATGACTACCCTGCCTTGATGAAGCACAAGCTGGTCAACGCTACAGGTCAGATGAGAGAGAAGCTCTGTGCCCAGCATGACAAGTTGCTGGAGGCCTATTGTCGCTCCGATGAGACACTGGTGTGTGTTTTGTGCATGATGGATGAACACAAGCACCACGACATTGTCCCGGCTGGAACTGAGAGGACCGAGAAACAAGTGAGTGGTGAAACCAACCTGTTAATCAATACCTTTGGTGAAGATACTCAATGAATGATTTGAAAGGTTATTTATTATTCAAAGCTGGCATTAACACTTCAGTGCCTTTTACTTTGCAGAAACAACTTACCCCCACACTGTACAAATCTCAATATCGGATTGACCAGAGAGTTAAAAAATGGCAGAATCTACAACAAGCTGTTGAATCAGTTAAAGTGAGTACAAAAACAAGCACCAAGACAAATTCCTGTATGTGTAACATACGTCCCAAAAAAATCCCTTCTGGTGGTGAAAATGTTCACCACTCTAAAGATGTCATGATGCTAGAAACAAGACATCATGCTGGATAAAATCAACGTTTGACGGAAGTTTATCTCGTTTTCTTTCTGATGTATCCCATCAGCACTCGGCTCAAACGGCTCTCGAGGAGAACGAGCGCATCTTCTCTGAGCTTCTGCTTTCCATTGAGAGGAAGTACAATGAAGTCAAGGAGATGATCCGCTCGCACGAAAGGACCACTGTGACCCGGGCCGAGATAGTGTTGAGCCGCTTGGAGGAAGAGATCACTCTGCTGAGGAAGAAGCACACTGACCTGGATAAGCTCTCAAACACAGATGACCACATACACTTTCTGCAGGTGAGCTTGTACTGAACCCAGGAACTCGTAATGTTCTAAGAGAACAGGAATGGCAGCATTTAAGCTCATCTTTGTCTTCCACCTCTTGTTTTTTTTTACCAGAGCTGGCAGTCTCTGTCAGGACCCTCAGGATATGAAGACCTCAACAACATCAGTGTTGCTCCCAATTACTCCTTTGATGGCACCAAGAGAGCCATCGCTGCACTTAAATTACAAGTGGAGGAAGTCACCAAAACAGAAATGATCAAAGTTTCAGGAACAGGTGAACATATTTGTCTTTCTTCATCCAAATGAGCACTGTTGTTTTAATCTGCTGTTGAAACTTTAGTGTTTTTTTTGTCTGCACCTTTGTAGTGAAGGATGTCTACGTCACGCAAGAAGGTGAGACAAGGAGAGAATCCTCTTTTAGGGACGAACCGAAGACAAGAGAAGAACCGAAGCCACGAGAAGAACCAAAAACAAGACAGGATTTCCTGAAATGTAAGTTCGTTGGGTTCCTGTAACACAGAGGGGAACCAACATGACACGGCTACTTGGCAGTCAAATCAAACACGCCTCATATTCCAGGTTTGACGAAATGAAAGTCATCGTGAATTGAAGCTGGAACGTCTCAATGTCTAACTAACGCGTGACCAAAACCACGTGATGAAACAACTGAACGGAGTGTTGACAAAAGGTTTGATACTTGCTGAACTGGTTTGCTGAAATGTAAGAAACCAAACCGTGCTGTCCAGTATCACTCAAGCAAACGCAGGTGTTTCCTGCTGACACTCCACCTGCGGAAAGTATTTTAACCGGAACTTGTTTGACATTTAATTATGGAGTACTGTACATCAATAATGGCTCCTTGTTGGATTTTGGTTTTTCAACAATTCCTCTACTTTGTCTCCAATGTTTGTCCCAGGCAACACCTTTGTTGCCACACCCATTACCGGTCTATTAAATGCCCAGCCACGACAGTTATGTTGAAGATATTTAGAGTTATTTATCAAATCTTTTACTGCTCTAGTTTTGACATTCCTAAACATATTGGTGTTCCAGGTAATTTAGTGTAAATGAAGGTGGTTTATGTGCAACTCAATGCAAAACACAAGCATGTGTGACACTACAAAGCACGTTTATAATGACCTTTGTCCTGCATGTTGTAGACTCTCGCCAGTTGATCATGGATGTCAACAGTGTCCATTGCAACCTTCACCTCTCGGAGGGGAACCGAACAGCTACAATGAAGAATGAGCCCAAGAACTACCCTGACCACCCAGATCGATTTGACCACTGGCAGCAGGTGAGCATTTATTGCCCCCTATGATGTCATTTTGGCTCCTGAAAACAGCTGAGGGGAGTTAGTACGTTATGAATGGCAGAGAGACAAAATAATAGAGAAGGGGGGTATATATTCTTCCTGAATATATACTCAAGGAGACATTAATTGGTCTTTAAATTTGCCCTCCCTAAGTCACTCAGGTTTGCCCTTTAATCTCTCACGTCATCCATCCGATTGCAGGTGTTGTGCAGGGAGAGCCTGACTGGTCGCTGTTACTGGGAAGTGGAGTGGAGGGGAACAGAGATAGACGTGGCCGTTACGTACAGGGGAATCCGCCGTAAAGGAAACGGCAACGAATGCAGCCTGGGCTGGAACGACAAGTCCTGGAGTCTGTACTGCTCTGATAACAAATTCTCTTTTGTGCACAACAACAAGAGCAAAGATCTTGCAGTACCAATCTCATCTCGTATTGGCATCTACCTGGATTACGCAGCGGGAACACTTGCATTTTACAGTGTTTCTGATGACATGCAGCTTCTGCAGAGAGTCCAGACTACATTTACACAGCCTCTATTCCCTGCATTCAGTGTGTGGGGCTTTGGTACAACTGTAAAACTGTAGGAGTGTTGCTACAGTGCTAGTAACTAGCATCACATTCACACAATATTCTCAGTTTTGCTGTAAATATATTTTTTTAAAGGGGTTTTGGATTATTTATTTTTGTTCCACCTTTACTAAGCTTTATTTTTTCATTTTGTACAAAACATGTCTTTTGTTTGTGATCTTTCGATAATACGTTATTGTCTAGGGACAATGTATTCTAAAAAAAGGGTTTTGCAAGCTGGAAAAATATGCAAAAAAATAATGATGATCGTTTCACAATGCTCCATGGTTGTCTATTGTGTTAAAGCATGCTATAATGATATAATACATTTACTTAAAGTTGTACGTTATACTGATTTATCCTGCACTGTTGACATGATGGGGTTACTGTTTTTCCTCCAAACATTTAAGCCTCTCCCCCTCTCTCTATTTTATATTTTTTATATATGGATTTTATATATTTATTCCATATACCACTGCTCTAAAATTTTTGCATGTGACAAATGTAATTACCTGGTTCAAATTATTAAAATCCATTGCAGATCAAATAATATTGAGGGTATATCTGATTACAATAATTACCAAATAAAGGTATTAACACATTTAGGCTCCAGAGGGCAGCAGAACACATGTTGTTTGTATGATCACACACATTTCCAACGTTCTTTACAGACGTTGTGTCAAATTACACGCAGATGTATTTCATTATCAGTCGTCTGATTTTACAGTGACATGACAACATTTTTTTTTTTTTTTAATACGAGGCAAATCAAATTGACTTCTGCAAAGCCCACAATGAGAAAATCCAAGGGAAAGAGTCTCGTTCCTCTTCCATCTGTATCGCGTTGCCAGGGAACAACTGAGTTCAGAGCTTCCGAGGACTCTCACCTTCTCCGCGACTTTTAGGGGCGGAGCCAAACAGCTGGATGCTCGAGTGAGACTGAGCCCCACCCCCCGCCCACCTCTCCTCCTTCTGCAATTCAAAGCGAAAAACGGAGAACGGGGTCTCAGTCGTCCGGGAAAGACCAAAGGGGTTTTGACACAAAAATAAGACTCCTTTGTGTCCCGCGTGGAATACTTTTGGGCCACGAGAGGCGTCCGCGTGCTCAAAGTTGCCGAAAGGCTCGCTCGCGGGCAAAAGGTGAGTAACGGGAGTCGCGGATCTGCTTCTGGTGGTCCTCGCTGTTGCTAACTAGCTGGAAGCGTGAAGGTGAGCAGCTGTTAGCATTTGCCGCGAGAGAGTTGCGGCAGCCTACGAAATGTCCCGTTGCGTGATTGTGCAACTTGTTGTAAAGGCAAGCCAATATATCTGTTAAATCAACTAGTTAAACAAGTTTCCGTTGTTAAAAGTTAAAAAAAAGGTATGGCTACAAAATAAGGCTACAAAAAACAGCATTCCGCCTCAAAACCAAGAAAATAGTAGCTATGTGTTTAATTGATGTAGTGTCGCCTATTGTTTGCATTTACAGCAGGTGCTCTTGTGTGTGCTACAGAATATATACTGTGTATACACGAATTTCTGCCCCATAAGTGGCGTGAGCATCAGAGAAACCCTTACTCTAAAGTATATTCCTTTGTATTTGCAAGGCTGGATAATAATTGCCTTCTGATTAACAGATGAACGTTCCTTACCCAACCCCCCTTCCCCACATACACACCTCTCTATCACCAGCTAAAAGGACACATCCGCGCCAGGGTCCCATTTACCGTACCTCCATCTTCCAACAAAATGAATCATTTGGGTGCGACGCGGATGCCAGTCACGCTCAGTTAAATGTTAGTACCACCTGAGCAGATATTGCTCGGCTGGCCCAAGAGGAAAAAGAAGAAAGGGGCTGCTCAACGTGTTGGAAGATGTCTCCCTGGATGATGCTGCCCATCAGCCTCCCAGTTCTGACCATCACTGGGATCTGGGTTGTGTAAGTATTCGACTTCTTCGGCTGTAAGAAGACTGTAAATCCCATGTTTTTGAAATGCCCAGACAATTGGAGAGCAATGGTTTGTAAAATGTTTGATAGTGAGCGGTTCTCAGGGGAGGTTGTTTTTTGGGGTTGAGGATGATAAGTATCTTATGGTGCAAAGCATACAGTTTGTGATGCAAAAGTAGTTCTTCTTGCCAATATAGCAAAACTCTGTCAATCTGTTTTTTTTTCAGCATTCACACAGTTTACATTAAATGTTAACAGACACCGAGGAATAATCACTGGTAGATTTAAAACAAGAAAACAATAGCAAATGCACTCACTGCCCCCTTTTTGTCTTCATTCTTTTTGGCACACTTTCAACAAGGTGTCGGAAAGCGTCCTCAGAGACCATGGTCCATATTGACATAATAACGATATCGCCCACTCCACCACTTCCAGCCTTGAACCGTTGATGGAAGGCAGGAAAGGATCCACGCTTTCATGTTCTGACCCGACCATCTGAATGTTTCCGCTGGTATCGAGAGTCATCAGATTGGGCAACGTTTTTCCTATTGTCCCATTCTGGAAAGCGTGTCTGAATTGTAGTCTCAGTTTCCTGTTGTTAGTGATGTTGTTAAGGATGTAGATATTTTTACATTTGTAATGGATATCACAGTGCAAATGCCCCCAAATATTCGGCTGAAATCTGGATGGTTTTTCACGTGGAATGCACACCGTAAAAACAAGGCGATATTGTAACACATTTCAAATCTTTTTGATACACTCCCGCGTCCAGGCGAGCAACATATGAATATTTACACCTGAATTCCTGGGAGCCACGGCGATCGGATGTGGATCAACTCTCTCCAGAAGGAATACAAGACTATAACCCCTCCCTTTTTAAACGTGAGATGTGCATGCTCGCAGCATCTCTTAATCATCAGCAGTGTGCTATCTGAGCACTTGGAAAAGACTGACATCTTCCTAGTTATGTTTGGCCTGACAGCACTCTTCTCTGCTTTGATACCGCGGGAGACAGACAGCCGGCCCAGTTCCAGATTGTTGTCATCTTCATCTGGCATCATTACCGTGGGGAGTGTGCAGTCTTCATTGGATGCCAAATCTGAGACTTATGTGCAGCAATTAGTGTTCGTCAACATGGCTGCTTCACAGTCCTGCCTGCGAGTGTTTGTTCGGGTATACGGGTATATGATGTTGCTTCACGCCGATCCTGAGTTGGAGGATGGGCAGGTGAACATTTGTGTCAATGCTGCACATTTGTATCGAAGGTAGAAGGCTGACGCTCCGTTCCCTTCCGACCCACCTCCTTGCCGTTACCTTGACAAGTGCGCTTTGTTTCTAAGAGCAGCCGTGGCCCTTTTTTTTTCTGGCCGTGTGGAATGTCAAAGGATGGACATGCGTAACTTCCTTTTTCACCGTGGGTGAGTGAGTGGGTGGGAGTAAGGTAAATATTGAAAGGTGTAGTTGGAGAACGTAAGCAGAATTTTCCCTCTGCATCTGGTGGCTGTGATGTACAGTATACGAAAGGTCCGCGTGGAGGCAAAGGAAGACGCTTGTGCCCACCCAGGAGTGTTGGCTTTCTTTTAGTTAACAGTTTGTGAATCAAGCAATGTGCTTGTAAAATCAGCGTGGCTCCTTCATGCCTGTGAGCTGTACGTCTTGCAGTAAACATTTCACATCGATTTATACATGTATTTTGCTTCCAGTTCCAAGCCTACACTGCTGAATGCATTCCTGACGTGTTGTTTTTGTACATTTCAGGCCTTCTCATTGGCCGTACCAGATCCTTCTGTGAAAGTCCAAACCTAAATAAAAAATGTGCTCTTTTCCACCTATATATTGCTCACAGCCGTGCAATTACAGTTCACAGTCTCTGCTGAGCTTTGATAGCGGTCCAATTGTGTAAACAAACCTATTATTACTTGACCTCCTCCAAGCCCAGTATGCACAACTTTAGTTTCACGTACCGCTTAAAAAGGCCCCTTTATTTAGAAACGTCCCAGAGCTACTGCTGCTATTTCAGCTTTGGAAGCCGACCAAATGTTTAAACGTTTTCCTATATTTTGTCTAATGAAGTCCTTTTGTTTATTCTCTCCAGTTATGGTGAGCTTTTTTTTTTTTTTCTTTCCTTTTCTGTGAAGTCTGCATCTTTTTGTATCTTTGCTCTGGTAGCTTTCTAGCTGATGGCCATATTCCACTCACTCCAGAGGTTAACCTCACTGCATTATGCATGAGCAGTGCTCTTTACATGCCTGCCATCTGTTTTATGTGAATCTCGTATAGTGATTCAAATACCCGAATGCCAACCGATAACCAGTCAACCAAAAGTCTACTGCAGTCAGTCAATGGACATGCGTTTTACCAGTCACTTGTGGCATTGGCAAGAAACCAAATACAAAAAATCATACCATCTTAGTTGACTTTACCTCAGCTTGCTCACATGATGAGCACCAAATAAACACGAATACAGATTTATTTTAAGAGTCCATCAAATTAAGTTCACATTAAACATGAACTGTAACTGATGGCCAACATCTGCACAGTTAATGTTAATTTAAGAGGACCTGACTCGTTCAGTTGATGTTTTGATCCTGCGGTCAACAAGTTCTCCAGAACGCTGGAATGAACCGGTCAACGAATATTTATCTGATTTATTATTTTGACTCCCTGACCTGCATGGACATGTGTGTCTGTGCACGCTGGTCGCCTTTGGGTAGCAGGTGTGTCCGTCTTTTTAGAATATATCTCAGTCCTTCCACGACCGGTTTGTGAATAGAATACCATCGGCCCTGGAAACATTCCTGTTATTTAACCTCCCGCTGAACTACGGCTGATGTCACCAATCAGGGACGGATACTCTCCGTTCGACTTGTCGTTCAGTTAAAGTATCGGTCAATACTTCTTGTTTGAACAACGTGAAGTTAACGTGACAATTTCCCTGACCGTTCCTCATTGCTACCTTTTTAATCTCATGTCGTACGTGGTTCATGTTTTTCAGATTTTAAAAGTAAAGTTTGGACCGAACCGGCCGTATTGGATATGCCAATTTATCAGAATACAAAATGGTCCAGCTCTAGTTTTATTTTAACTGATGACAGACACAAATATCTGACGTGCAGCACTTCCATTCATTTTTTTAGTTTAATTGTTTTAATCCGTTTTTTTAACCGTGTAGCTTTTTGACCATTCAAAAAATTCTACGTTTTACAGGAAGTAGAATATTAGATTTCAGTTTTCATGTTGCAGTCTTATGATCCTCTGGCCATTGACCTCTCTTAGGATGAAGCTGGTCAGTGACCTGGCCTAAATACACACTATTGTTGGATTATCCAGTTTGACTGACACAAACCAGAGTGATAAGAAACTCAAATGTCAGGTCACCCAATCCTGCAGGTTAAAAAAACAAAACGAGCAGGTACAGCTCAGTGGTCATTTTATAGGAACGGATGACATTTCGGTAGTGAAAACACTTGTCTGTGTCACTTGTTTCCTTTTATTTAAATATGCTGTTGTTATTCAGAATTATTGGTCAAGTCACAAGAACAAATCACAAGAAATATGATTCCTGCTTTTAGTTTTGGCTCATCAGACTCTCTCTCTCTCCCTCTCTCCAGGTATGCCATGGCCCTGTACAACCAACATGTCTGCCCTGTAGATAACTGGTAAGTTTATCCTCTATTTTGCCATATATACAGTACCTATGTTGAGTCCTGCACACTTGAAGAATCCTGGAGTATAATCTGGAGGTTTGTCGTTTTCCGGTATTGTTCTCTACGACATGCAGTTAAATCGGATCATCGCCTCGGTTACGTCACAGATAAAAACGGCAGAACTGATATTTGATGACGCAGCGCTCCTGACTTTTTGACTCTGACTGTAAGCACAAAAGAAAGCCTGTTAGTTAACCTTTTATTATATGTATGCATGCGTGCTTGATGTTCCAGGTTATACAACCAGTCATGTGAGGAGGATCTGTACTTGCAGAGCGGGCCAACCTTGTGCTGCACACTAGACAATGTACCTCTGATCAGGTCAGTGAGAACCTCCCTCCATGAACCCAACCCTGCCTCTGTTTTCTTTTTGTGTCCACTTTCTGTCTGGTGATTCAAAAACAGGAACACCGCCCCATTGTTTTACGTGACCCATGTCGACACATTGTTGATAAAAAAGCGAGTAAGCTTGAAGGAGACGGTTCTCCCGGGTGAATTTGAGTGTGAGTGTGTGCGTGTGTGTGCGTGTGTGTGCGTGTGTGTGCGTGTGTGTGCGTGTGTGTGTGTGTGTGAGAGAGAGAGTGTGAGTTTACGCATTCTGAAAATAACTTTGGGCTGAAATATCCTGCCTGCCACCGTGGCAGTTCAGAGGCAGAGCAGAGAGTGAGAGAGACACACGTTTGCTTACATTTGGGAGGAAATCAAGACACTCTGACTGCTGTTAAGCATTTTCTCCCAATGATCTCAGAACATCAAAGGACAGTTTTATATTGTTCCTGGGTTTTGTTTTAAAATTCTGGAGACAAATTTAAAGAAATGCATATAAATATTTTTTAATCTAAATGAAAGCGATTATGTAAGCACACGTGTGCAACCTCAACGGAGAAGTAGAAATGTTTCAATGATAATGTTTGCTGATTTACAGTTTATGGTGGAAAAGATGCACATCTTGCATTTCTACTGCTGTACTTTCAGGTTCATCATATGCTGTTGTAGTTAAGTAATTGACTGAAATCAAACATGCCACGTTAAACAAATCATACTAAATTTACACAATCATCCATGAAAATAGCGTTATTAGAAAGGAATCTTTCTGAAATTGAACACTTCTATTAATGTACCGAGGAACGCGTTTGCAGTCAGCTAAGACGGTGTTGGCCTAGAGAGTATACTGTGCGTGAAAAGTCAAACCCTCGACGATGGGATGCTGGGAAATGAACCCCGCCACCCCACTTCTGCCCCCTTGCTCACTTCCTTGCTGTGTGAGCAGAAACTCCTCTCTAACAACGTGCTGCAGTGCACAACGTAGGAGGGGAATTGAGGGGCCTGTCGCTGTGGTGCGAGTTGATTCATGTATTTGTCTTGATTTTGTTTGTTTGTTTCTTGCAGTAAATGTGGGACTCTTCCACCGGAGAGCTGCTTCTTCAGCCTCATCTGCAGCACCGGCTCGTTCATGGGTAAGGCGTCATGAGGCGCCCGCTTTGAGAAACCGGTTTAAAGGAGGTGGAATCCGTACAGACCATTAAACGGCATAAATACAGTGCTGATTCCTTTTTATATGGTAGATGTTCCACGTCCTGCTGGATGTTTACCGTTGTTACCGTTGTGTATTTTTTAGTAACAAACACACACTAGTCACAATTTTAATCTCCATTTCACTTTTTTTAATCTTCGTTAAAAAGCCACAAGGTTTGCACTTCAAATGGAAGTGGCTCTTAAAATCTTCATACGGTATCACTTATGATGCACTTTGTTTTTATGTTTTTATAATCTGCAGCTTGCAGCATATTTGATTGATGTGTAGTTGGTTCTAAATGTTTTGTTTTCTGCTGATGTTAAGACTTAAGTGTAAAACCTACAACCACCCTGACCGAGAGCGGCCATGTGGGCACTTAGCCCACATCGGGGGAAAGTGGACCGCGGATTTGTCTTCAAAATGGTTTCATATGAAATTGTTGAAAAATGGTCAAGCGCGTGGTGAGTGTGTATTTTGTAAGGCAGAAGGAAAAACGTGCATTATATAAAACTGAGGGAATTGGCTCCCAATGTGCCGCTCACTGGCTTTTTGTGAGTCTAGCCGTTCCTTGCGTCTGCTGCTGGGTCGGACTCCTCTGATTCTAGTTAATGGTTCCCAGCTGCGGTTCAGACATGTTGCGTGTGTGCATGCGCCTTGTTTGTCTTCTCATAAGTAGTCTCCATGCCTCTAGCGGCTATTTAAGGCTTGCAGTTCCTCTGTCTGATTGGCTGACGTGATCCATTTGAGAAGGAGGCAGGAAAACCAGGGGATAAGAACTGTTTGCTATACGTTGTTGACTTCCAAATGCCAGCACTGGTTCCCCCTTAAGAATGAGGCGGCCTTTCTGTGTGTTCATGCTTGGTTTGGACCAGACTGTCGCGGCTAAGTGTGAAATTCAGCTCAGGCAACAGTGAAAGTCTTAGTATCTGAGCCAACCATGACCCACGACCCCCGGGGAGTCAGTCTGTCGACCTCGCGTCCATTTAAGTGTTTGCCTAAGAGGAAGATATGCTCCCCAAGCACCGCGCTAGGTTTACTGAACGGCGAGCAGCCAATTCGGAAGAAGTGATGTGCCGACCCAACCGATGTGGCTGTCAGACATTGGGACCCCTCCAGAAGTTACAGCTCAACAAAAGCAGCACACAATTGCAGATTCCTCGTTTCCGTGACGCCTCCGTTGCCAACAGGGATGGCAGTTTACGCAGGACTCGATGGAGGTGTGAGCTGGGTTTGCGGACATTGTCCCATTACTCCTTACAAACTGTGTGTGTTGTATAACTGTTAGGTAACACAGTCGGTTATGAATCTAAATATTTTGTGTGATTGTGTCTGGCTCTGTGATGGAAAAACTGTCCTCTTATTTGTTACTACTTCACCAATAGAAAAACCTGCTATACGGTAACATCTACCAATATGTGGACTAGAAAATAATACATGACACTAGATGGATTTAGAATCACGCTGTCATTACACCGTTGCTGCTTCACTAAGTCATATAATAATCTAATAAGACCATGCGCCTATGTGAATGCAAAAGGCAAGTCTGTGCGTGTGACCGCAGGGTTGTACACCCTTTCCAGTGTGTCCATGTCGGTGCAAGGTGAGATCCAGCGGGAGAGGAGCATTGGTGTGTTTGCCGTCCGGCCGCCGCAGCGTGGAAGGGGACCAACGCTCGGACAGTGGAAGGGGCGCCGGGGCTCCGTGAGCTGGTTTCTATCGTGCGGCGTCGGACAGCAGCTTCTCCTGACCGTTCGGAGCCAGGTGGAGCTCAGCTGTTCCGCTTCCTCACCAGACGCGTAACCGTGTTCGATGTAGGAGCTTGTGACCCATCAGCACAACACGCCTCCCCAAGGAAGGAATGTGCCAGAATACGGCATAGAGAAATGTGCTGTTGGAGTGCACAACACGAAAGAAGGAAACCACGAAGAATGTCCTCACGGACAGCGATGAGGATTGTGTTCCTCCGTGTCTTTCACCTTTGGGCTTAGCATGCTGTATTTTTGTTGAACCGCTAAATGCCAGTTCAGTGTTCTTTTGTAATGATGCAACGGTAATCTAATTGGAATAGGAAAAGTCCACAGCCTGCCAGAGTGCGGCGGGGAGACAGAGACGCCGTAATCTAATGAAATGCGTTGACTTTCTTGTGCTCTCAATGTGTTTACAATTTTAAAAAATGAGTAAGGAGAAAACATCCACGCGATTGTTTCCGAGCTCGGAGACACTGCTGATTGTTTTTCCATGATTGTAACTGCGATCACTTTGCCAAGATGAGTTTAGTGCCGAGGGAACTGAGGGAAATAAAACAAGCACATTCACTCTAAAGGTCGGAACAATAGTGATATTTATCTAAAACGGCTAAATACATCAGCTTCAAGAATGTTTGCACAGTGTTCAAT
Source organism: Apeltes quadracus (assembly GCA_021346845.1). NCBI lineage: Eukaryota > Metazoa > Chordata > Actinopteri > Perciformes > Gasterosteidae > Apeltes > Apeltes quadracus. The sequence continues at coordinate 8,692,574 of CM037922.1, forward strand.
TTAGGTTTTTTAAATCTTGATTTATTTCCATACTTTATATTGTTACATATCCCCATAATTGAGCAAATGTACTCACAATTAATGACAATCCTATTTTCCAAAAATCTACGCTGAAGTATAATCAAGCAGTGAATAAAAAATGTAAAGATATTTCTTTACTCGCGTATTTAAAGAAAGTCACTAACACAAAATGACTCCAACATCTCATAAATCATCGTTGAGACGCTGGCTGAGTGCCAGTCGAGCCTCATAGTATCCAAACCCTGGCGAGTGGAGACAAGGCTTGACATTGTTAAGCTGCACTGGCGTTTTTCTTTCCCTCTGCGACCACGGTTTCTTACGCAGACAGTGACAGATTTAAAACCACAGTTTAGTCTGCGGGGCGATCTACTGCCTTCAGGTTCGAGACATTAGGGGCTCTTCGGCCCCTCCAATTCTCTCCGTTTTTTTTTTTCTTCCTCTGGTTTCACCGAGGCCCCGTCAACAAGCGACAAGCACCAGCCGCAAGGAGCTAACAAAGCGAAGCCGAGCAGGTGTCAGCTCTGCGGTGCACCAACAAGACCCCCAAGTCACAGCTCATTAGCACATCAGCAGTCATCTGTCCCCATTCACTGTCCTTTGTTCCCCGCGGCCCTTTAATCTTATGCAAGGCTCGGACCAACCCCCGCCCCATTAGCGCTCCCCTATTTCCCGCCATTTCCTGCTGCTCGTTTGCAGAGCACTTTGCAAGAATAAGGGTTATTCTGCTTTTTCTTCCTTTTTTTCCTTCTTAAATGCAGAATTTCACTGTTGTACCTGTGCAAGGATGTTCATGTGTTGCTAATCTGCTGAACATGATGACCGACACACCGTCTTCATGTGTCCCTCGTGCTGTAGTTGCAGTGATTGTGCTGCTCCGCTACGCCCACGTCATCGAGAAGCACCAGAACTGTGTTCTCAACACGGCGAGTCTCTCCACAGGCTGGATCTGTGCTGCTGGACTCATCATGGTGGGGAACTTTCAGGTACGGTGAGCCAGGTTGCTTTCATCAAATAGATGCATATTAATCTCGACATCTGCATTTAAATTACGAAATCCAACAGTAACCGGAGCAAAAGAGCAAAATTATCTTAATGATCAGCTTTTTTGTCAAAGTAGTCTTGTGGCTTTGAGAAGAGGACGATAAGTTTCACCATCGATTTTAGTTCCGCTTTCAGAAAGGTGGATGTGATCTTACACAATATTCAGTTGAATATTTTCGAATTTTGCAGTACTTTTCAACAAAAACAAGACAGGAAATGACATAAGCTTGAGTTGAAGAACGTTATCACTTCCTGTTTTCTGATGTTTTATTGAGCATACATTTGTGAATACATCATGACTATAACCTGCACGGATATAAAAAGGAAGCAATAGTTGCAGCCCAACCCAGATCTGCATGTCTTTCGGCCCTGTGGTCAAGAAACGTGTCACCGAAGTGCGCTGCGCCTTCACTGTCTTCCCGCTTATCGTTCGGGGCATCCGTTCTGCAGAACTGGGAGGAATTATGCAGGAAGAGACCCGGGGAAAGTGAGTCATCGAGCCATGTCCGGAGAGGACGTGGCAGTTGGGGTGTGTCTACCAGGGGCCCCGTCTGCAACCGGGCACAGAACTGAACGTACACATTGCACCTCTTCCAGTGGGGTGGAAATGGAGATCTCATTGGTTAAGTGGTCAAAGTAGAACACCAGAATAGTATGATGCAGAAAACCCAAAACGAGTGAACGGAAACCAGAAACGCAACACGCGGCAACATGCTCAGCGGCGTTGGGGCCCCTTTTTAATGTCGGGTGGTCCGATGGTTTTGGCGGAGAAGCGCACAAATAGACGATGGAAAAGCACATTACAGCCCCGAGGAGGTCAAGGGGAGTGACACGGAGAGCTCCTGCCTTCAGGAAGAGAAGCTGGCTGATGCCCCGTTGCTGTTCCACAGGGAGTCCTGCAAGTATCTGACGCTCCTGACATCTTTACGCACCGACGATTGCATCACTCTGAATCAAATAGCTACACAAGCTTCAGATTTAGTTTAGCTGTTTCCTTGCTTTCTCCATATTCTCCCTCTCCTTAGCTTAGTTTAGCACCAAAAGCAGGACTCGTTAATTAGAATACTTTTTTGTTCAGTTAATCTGCACAAAAACAACTGGGATTGAAACATTTATATTATCATAGTACATGATGGAGCTACAGGTGAATTGTTGTCTAATGTATGTGTTGTCATGTTTGTATTTTTATTCTTCGGTTTTTTAAACGTTTGGCCGTGATGTCGTTTTTTTTTCGGTTTACAGAAAGCGAAAGCTTAAGTGATTGTCAGTTGGCTTGTTACCACATCCTCGCACCCACTTTTCCCTGCGCACACACAACTTTCTAGGTCACTCTAATACACAAGCATACGAAATGCATCCTAAGTATTAATTTGAGCTGTTTGACGCATAAACATATTCTCCTCCTCCTCTCGTGAGATTGTCTCAGAATGAAGGAAGGTGAAGTTTTTCAGAAATATCTGAATATCTTTTTCTCAAATCCAAGGGAACTTCATATTGCTGGTTTTATCCAAACATCATTGGAAAAACTCAGATTGGTACCTTGTACAAGCCACATTGTCACAATGGAGAAGCTGGATGTAGGTTTGAAACGTCAGTTAGAATTCCAAGGAACCGGGGGAGCAAGACATCTGGTTGTTGTTTGTGTCGGTGAGTGGGTTTTTCCATTACCAAGTGCAGTGACAAACAAATTGGCAGAAATACAACAACAACAAGACCCCCACAGTGCCAGTTTGATGCAGTAGAAGAGATAGGATTTTGTAGCAGCCACTTTACCAAGAAAGCCACTGGACTGGAATAGAAATCCCCCTGAGAACACTGCTTTTTGATCAAACACATCGAAGTCTGCGAAAGGCCTCGCTCTGTTTCATTTCCCGTCTTCACTCCCAGATCTGGAGACGTGGCAGACGGACCCGAAAAAACACTTTTATTTGCTGTATGTGTTTTGTCTTCTTGAATTGTCTGGCAATCTTGCAGTGTCACTTCTGGGATTAGCCTAGCACAAGAATGTTCAGTATGTACTTGCTGGTTCAACGGACAAATGGCTTAAAAAGCCCCAAACTAAATAACTTCTAGGCTTTTGCTCTAATGATCCCTGAGAGTTACTTGGTGCAGAGCAACAACCACAAGGCAAAATTCTTGGGTCATCTACCTAAATTAGTCTTGTCCTCTGAGACGTGTCTCTAGCGTTTGGTTAATGCACCATTGACTCTTATCTGTTCAGTACATCTGACTTTGTGTGTGTGTGTGTGTGTGTGGTCACATGCTCCTGAGCAGTTTCTTATTCTACTTGTGACCAGTGTTGATAAGAGGGCGTTCTCTGGTATGGCTCCCTGCCATTGTTTACATCCCAGCACCCCCTCGTTTCAAGTCATTCTTGTTGGCCCTTAACCAAAACATGTTTTTAGTGGCTTTTGGTCAAAGTGGTGCACAACAATGACTAATCGGACCCAGCCGCTTGACGCGGAAGCTGTCGGCTGTTCCCTCTTCTTTGATCGTTCCCACGTGGCGCCGTTTTAAATAACCGTCTGCAGCCAAAGGGCGGGTCCGGGGATTTCTTCTCTTTGCCTGACGCGTTTGAATGTAACCCCTGTTTCTCCCCCACGTCTCTTTTCTCTACATGACAGGTGGATAATGCCAAGGTTCTCCACTATGTCGGAGCAGGCATCGCCTTCCCCACCGGTATGCTGTTTGTGTCCCTGCAGTCGGCACTGACTTACCGACTCGCCAAGACCCAGGGGGAGTTCAACGTGGCCCACCTGCGGCTCGCCATGGCCCTGCTGGCCTTCATGGCCTTGGTGCTCAGTATCCTCTGTAGCCACTAACAGATGGCCGCTCCGACGCTGTTAGGGTCTTTAGGAGAGAGCGCAGCGCTGTACGCTCGAATTGGGAAGGATCAGATCCTGTATTTCTTGTTGTTAGCCATCCTTTACGGCTGTATGCAGATAGACGTATAGCGGGGATGTTATAGGACATGTTACATCCAATGCTGTGATGAGTCAAAACTTTGAAATGAGCTACTATGCTGTCCTGCTAATAGGTAGATAAAGATGTTGATTAATAATATACTATTATTACTCTTAAGTTGTACTGTATCTAAGATATTTATAAAAAAGCTTTCTCTAATATTGAGATGCCGTCTTTTTTTTTTTTAAATGACGCTTTGTCATTTCCTAATGAACCTTTTCTTATTCCAAATATGGTATTTAGTCAATGTTTTGATTGTCCAAGTAGGAGCAGTCAAAAACCGTTTGCATGGGCTGCATGCTGTCGCTGTTGTCCTTAACCGTGTTCTCAGGCGGCGTGTTTTTCTGTCAGGAGAGCTTCGTCCTTCAACACGCATCGGCCATCTTCGAATGGATCTTCTGCGTCATTGTCATGCTGTTTTATGGCACATTCGCCTTCGAGTTTGCCGGCGTGTCGTCGGACACCATGTTGGTGCTGACCAGAGGGACCCTGGGACCGGCTGGCAAAGAGCACAAATTGGACCCACTGGGATCACTGGGAGGGCCCGTTTTACACGCTCACGCGCAGCCACAACAACACCAACCTGAGAACATGTCCATCCTCTAGACTGTGGGCTCGTTCATTCCTTTCAAACTGGTCGTCAAAAGAGTTCATCATTTCCAGCCACATCGTCGGAAGCTTTGCAGACGTAGCAGGCCGGCGCGGTGGACGCTCATGGTCGAGTGTACGTTTTTTTGGGGAGGTGGGGGGGGGGGGTTGTTACACCCGCTGCCACTGTGGAGTTCTAAGTTTGTATTGCGCTCACCTCAGCGCTCAGTGTCTTTTAAAGAACTTGTAATTTGCACATTGCACAAGGGAGACAATTTGGGTTTCACACAACTCAGTCCTTTGACCAGCAGTGGAGTACTTTGTCAATCAGATGAAGAAAATATGTCGCCCCCCCCCCCCCCCCACACTCTCCCTCCCAGCGTACGTAAGGAGTCAAGCTGTTAAGATTTCCGAGAGGGAGTGTTACAGGAGAAAAGTCAAGCTTATTTTCCAACGAGAGAATGTATAAATGCACTAAACTAAGAGAAAACATGTCAACGGTTAAGTAAATAAATGTCTTCGTCAATCATGGAGGGAGAGAACAGGGCAGCGCTTTGCATTTGGCAAACTTTCAAACCTGCATTAAGCAATGTTTTTCCTAGAAACATCCCTTAAAATAATGTTGATCACGCTACATTCCATGGCTTGTAGCTGCTTGGGCGTCTGTGTTATTCAGCTACACGAACTGTCTGCTACTTTGTTGCCAAGGTGAAGAGATTGTTAAAATAGTACAGTTCGGCGAGTTGGTTAGCCAAGACTAAAAGGAAAGTGAATATTGGACTTGTGTGTTTCAGGTGTTCATCGGGGTATTCATGTTGCTCCGTAACTTATGAATGTGCAAGTGGAACCCACAACTAGCAAACCTTATTGTGTGGCTTGTGTGTGGCTGTTGGCAAACAGAACGGACTAAAGACCTGGTGGCCCATTAAGTCTAACCTTCGTGACACAATGTCTTGCTGTTAGGATAAATACACTCGATCAACTGTGAAGCTCCAAAGGAGTCAACTTCCTGTCTCTGGAGTTCTACTTAAGTATATGAAAGGGAGACGATACAGTGTCCAGAGGCCAAACGTGCACCAGCTAATTCAAGCCAGAGCACTGTGGTTTATTGAGTTTGGGGAGGAGGCGACACACATGTTTCCAGGTCACATGGACGTAGTTCTGCATCTCGGCGCTTCAACGTGGAGCAGCAGGATGGTCTGCCGTTGCTTCGCTTTTTAACTCATTCTATGAATTCTCCATAGTTGGTCAGTTTTGTTTTTCTTCAGCACGTGTAGCGGGACAAAGGACTCGTCATTTAAGGCATAACCCGGTTGCACTGTGCAGCCGACGGAGAACGTGTGGCATCGGTGCCAAGAGACACAAGGCCCCTTCCTGTCGTTTTCCCTCGAGTTAAGCTGCAATGAGGATGAATGAATGAATGAATGAATGAATGAAAGCAATGTGATGGAGGCGTGGGATGCATGGACTGCCAGTAGTGGAGGAGCAGGGGCAGAGGGTTACAGGCACACCTGTGAGTGCCAGAAATACCAAGGTGGATAGTTTCTCACTACCTTTTCATTTACATTGAAACATGCTCCCTGTCTGTTTGTGGACTTCCTCTTACATTCTGTGCGTGGTTAGTTATACCGAGTATTGCTTATTTTTATTTGGATTGTTTAACATCTCCTGTGTTAAAGCAACACATTCCGAGCTCTCTGGGGGATTTAAAAAAAAAAAGCAAGTGCAGAGTTTACAAGGGTTGGAGTCTTGCTGGCATGGTTTTATCCAGGGAAAATATTACTCCCACATACCACAAACGACCACATGTATGGCCGAGTTTTACAGTCTGGTACCAATGTGGAACAGCTTGTGCAAACTGCTCTGTGGAGCGAGCTGGACGGTGTACACACCCCTGTGCCGCTCCCTGCTGGTCAAACAGCGTATTGCATTTGAGCTGTAATGCCAGTGCCATCCATGGTCACAGGGTGACGTGTTTTCCAACTGAAACCTTTTGGTATCTGCAGTGGTGAGTGGTTGAGTCAGGTTTAGATCAAATGTTACTCCTGAATGTTGAACAAAGTCCTGCCGATGACTCGACCTCCTGCCTGTGCTTCTGCATTATATTCATCTGTGAACTTTTCTCCCAGGCGTCGCTTACAAGTGGGACGTGGCCTTGTGACCACGTTTACAAAATTAATTCCTCTAAAAAGTCCCAGTAAATGTAGTTTAAGTGTTGCACTAAATGATGGTGCTGCTCTACGAAGAAACATTTGATTCACACATTTACTAAAAATGTTTTTTTACTGATTGGTTTATGCAAATCACACTGACCGGTTTCCAGTTATCAAACGGTATAAAAGTCTTTTGAAATCCTCAGATTCACATTTGCCAATGTCCGTCAGGTGTCCTTCTCATCACGTCATGTCAACCGCTCTACCTTCTGTGCCCTTTCTTTCCACATTTACCGATCTGTTTGACCTCTGCACTCAGGAAAATGTTACGACACCAGCTATCTGCATTGTTTGATTCAAAGCGGGATGAACTCTGCTCGAGTCAGCCCTATGTTGTCTGTTTCAATGGCATTTGTTCTATTAACGATGATTTGCTTTGCTATGTTTTGCTTAATATAAGTGATTAGCCATTATATAATAGATTATTTTTGTTAATCAAGAGTCCATAATGCTGAAAAATAAACATTGCTGTGTAACTTGTCAGAATGCTTATGCTGCTCTCACCAACATGGTTGAGTATCTGCGAGTCTCCCTCACACAATCAGCAAGTGGTTGGTGAAAGCCTTCTGACAAATTAGCAGCTGTTACTCAATTCTCTGTTAAAATGCAAAATGCTCACTATGTGCCTTTATATATTTGATAAATAAAACCAAAGAGGTTTAGGTTGTAAATTCTATTTTGATGAAAAATAATGATTGTGAGTCTATATATAAATGCCTTAATGTTCAATAAATAAAGACTGTTTAAAATAACGATTTGCTTCATGTTATGTACGCAAGCTGCCAACACACCGCTAATCTATCGCTCCGATTTCTCCACCAATAGTTTACAGAAGAACAACACAATAGGCAAACTAAATGCTCTGCTTAGAGTTTAGAAATACTCTGCTTTTCATGTACTTTTCTATGACATTTGACATATTATGGACTTTGATTTTAAAATAAACGACAACCATTTTTTTAAATCAAAATGCTATACAGATTTTTCATGGCCTTTTCACTATACTGTTATAACTTTTATAATATATATATACTCTCTTATTACTTATTTAATGACTTTGACACACTATTGCTTTTTTCTAGTAGTATGTAGAAAAAAGTCACAGGATTGTATTGAAAGTCAATGTAAAGATTGCCGTTGTATAGTAGGACATGAAAATATGGATTCCTTATGATGCAGAGAATATCTTAAAGAAAAATTAGAATTGGACTTCACATTTGAATTGTCTTTGTTTAATTATTTACATGGTTGGATTTCTCTCAATACATTAAAAAGAAAAACCTCACAAAAACAATGTTGGCATTAACTGAAAGCACCGGTTGTCACACAATTCCTAAACACCCACAGACATGTTAAGTTGAATACTGCTCACAATCCCAAATCCATTCAAAAGGTAAGAATTCTATTAAATACTTATTTTGTAATCTTTAAAGCTGACTAAAAGTAACATTTTCTAAATGCCCTGTTTATAATTTTACTTTGAACTCTTGATTTCTTCCTCTAAATCCGAGTGGAAGGATTTCAATCTACAACAAAGAGCTGCAACGTAACAATACACATGGAGTATATCTGCAGCCAAACAAAGGTATTCGGTCAGATATTTACTCAACATTGGCTTTTAACATTGTTAAAATGCAGCAATTCTAAGACATTTGCAGAGCTGTCTGCTTTATTCTCAACAGCATATAGCTTGGTAATCCACTGCAGAGTAATTTGTTAAAATGAGCAACATCTACTCACAGACCTGCAGGTTAAAAAAAAAGAACATACACATCAGCGACCACTTGAGCTGCAGACAAAATATAAGCAGCTTGTTATTAAAATAAAGCTCTTAAAGGACGACGGACTGTGAGACCCGATAGCAACACTACAATGCATGGCTATTTTTAATATGCTCAAGAGATTATAGCTGACTTTGAAATTGGAAAAAACTGCAAGCTTTTCACTGTGCATCCTCTTTTGGCTTTTAATGTGCAGCAATGTTCTATACAGCTGGGTGGGGACGAATATCAATCAGCAGGTGTGGTGATTATTAAAATATCTCTCAGCCGCTGGTGTCCCTTTTAACAGCTGTATCCTGTTACCGTGATGCTGCAGAGATGTAATAAACTAAAATAATGTTCTCTTGGGGACAGCTTGAGATGTTAGCTCAAGACCGAGATGCTTGGAGAACTCTTGTTTGCGGCCTATGCCCCAGAAGGGGTAGTAGGCGATGATGATGATGAAAATAATGTTATTCATATTATTTAAAAAAGTTAGTGATTCGGCTATTAGTAACTTGCCTGACACCAGTCATGGCAAACATACAGTATACCATCGGTCACCTAAAGCAGAGCCTTTGGCTGAGCAACCATCACTTTGATATTGAATACCTGCTGTTGTCTAAGACTATGACACTTATTGTAAGTCGCTTTGGATAAAAGCGTCGGCTAAATGACATGTAATGTAATGTAATACTGGTCACGTAAATGAATATTTACAGCTTTGTGGTAAAAACACTGTTTGTGGTGCGGTAGATGCATTTATCTTAATTGTATTCGCTGCATTCTTCCCTATATGTTAGCAGGGAAGATCTCTGATTAATATTTGTAATTATATTTCTCAAGAACCAATAATTGGTTGTATAATGAGGGAGGGAGGTTGACTGGTTACTGAGACGCCTCCACAATGTGTTTCTTCTCATTGAGATCTCCCAATCACGTGAAATGTATCCTACAGCTTCAACCAGTTGAGCCATCATTATTTGTTTTGTGGCTTTACATCTTCCTATCAAAAGAAATGTCTTATCAGTTGGTATCAGAGAGTGAAAACTCTCACGCAGCCTCTAGATGAGTCGAACAGGACGAGCAGGTGAAGGAATTTAGTACACAAGCTTTTTGGGCATCTCCCAAGTAAACTCCGGACGACCAAAGTGACCGTAAGAGGCCGTCTTCTGGTAGATCGGCCTCTTCAGGTCCAGTTCCCTAGACAGGACACAGAAGAGATGAGCCCATCACAGGGTTACACAAATATTGTCTATGGTAACTTGTGCATTAACATGTACAGGTACTGGATTAGCTAAAGGGATACACCTATTCAAATTTGCACGATACATAATGAACACCACGTCATGTTTTAGCATTGCAGCTTGAATTCTTGAATTACTGCGTCGCAATTCAATGCTTCTCCCAACCAGTAAAATTGACGATTACTCTACATACATATCGGTCCAAAATATCCCAGCTTAATCATTTGAATCCTATTTAACTATTTAACATTTGTGTGAAAAAGGCCCAAAATGTGTTCCTGAGATATTGAGTTTATAATAATGGAGCAATTACCTACCCTCTCTTCTGTCAATTATTTGGTATGATTAAAGCATACGCTAACCTAACTAACCTTCAACGCAACGATTTTGATGCACGTGTCTTGGATCCACTAATCACAATTTGAAAATTCTAAACTTTGGTGCCCCCTTAGCAGTAAAAAATTAATAATAATAATCTTATTTTGCAAAAATAAAAACATATGCCGTCAGTTGCCAAAAGATCTTCTGATATCTCAAAACCCCCACGTACTGTCTGAAAGGAGGAGCTTTGTATTGATCTTCGTGACAAGGACACAGATTATCCCGTTTACCTGACGATGACTCCAGGCCGCAGATCAAAGTTGTTGTTGACGATCTGGAGAAGCTCCGACTCTGTTTTGTCGGATGAACCGTAGGTGAACAGGGAGATGGACAGAGGTTGGGCCACTCCGATAGCATAAGACACCTGGAACACACATACAGAAATAGTTTCATCAGCTTCTCGACGCCTAAAACGCATGTCTTCCACGCCACCGCTCGCCCTCTCGTTGCGTTCGCATGTGCTCACCTGAACTAGAACTCTCCTGCACAGTTTGGATTTGACCAGAGACTTGGCAACCCAGCGCGCCGCGTAGGCAGCCGACCGGTCCACCTTGGAGAAGTCTTTGCCGGAGAAAGCTCCGCCACCGTGAGCGCCCCACCCTCCGTACGTGTCCACGATGATCTTCCTGCCCGTCACACCAGCGTCACCCTGTTTGAGAGAGAGAGAGAGAGAGAGAGAGAGAGAGAGAGGATGAGCATTCATTTTTTTTTTTTTTATGAAATGCACAGCTGGCGTGTGATGGTCACCTGAGGTCCTCCGATGACGAAGCGACCGCTGGGCTGGAGGTGGTAGATGGTCTTGTCATCCAAATATTTAGCAGGAACCACGGCTTTGATCACCTGATTTAAAGAATACATGCAGTGGTGAAACCTTTTGTTTCCTTAACAAAACCTCCGTCAGACTCCTGAAGGTGGGATTATGAGGCTCTACCTCCTCCTTGAGGATTCTCTTCTGCTCCTCCAGGGAAACGCCGTCATCGTGCTGCACAGAGATCACGACGGTGTGAACTCTCCTGGGAATCACAGCTCCGTTCTTCTGGTCATAATGCACGGTCACCTTTGAGACACAAGGAGTCAAAAATCTCAAAGAGGACACCATGCAGGAATATGTTATAATCTAGAGTTGTTTCCCATTTACCCAATTTCCTCTTGCTGCTTCAGTGACCCAAATGACACTCCGGGATGATAAACCTAATCCTAATTTGACTGCATTAACTACACATAACCCGCACCTGTGTTTTAGAGTCTGGGCGCAGCCAGGGGATGGCTCCGCTACGCCTGAGTTCAGCCATCTTTGAGTTGAGTCTGTGGGCCAAGACGATGGTGAGAGGCATGCACTCCTCGGTCTCATCTGTGGCGTAGCCGAACATCAGACCCTGCAAAGACACACAGATGCGAACTATATAAATGACACCGATCATTACCGGCAGCACGTATTCATGCTCGCGCTCTAACAGAAGGATAGACAATGATCACACATTCATATGCACTGCACTGCAGGAAAAAATCATAGATGAATAATGTAAGATTTTTAGAGAAAGTTATGTTTTGAGAAGGAATGATGTTACAGTTTCAGTGTTGACATGAATATGAAATACATTTACTCAAGTAACATTCTGCTATGGTTATAGTTACTCTAATCCCCAAACTTTCCAAGCCTTGTTGATCTAATGACCCCTCATATTCATCTTGTGCTCTAACTATACAACAAATACAAAAATAGCTCCGCTTAGCCTAGATTTATGTCACAATCACCCAGCCTTTCAGTGGACGTGAGACAAAGGACACATTGTCCTGTTGCAATTGCCGTACCTGGTCTCCGGCTCCCATGTCTTCCTCTTCTCTGTCAATGTGAACTCCCTGAGCAATGTCCGGACTCTGCTGCTCCAGAGCCACCAGCACGTTACACGTCTTATAGTCAAAACCTGTAGGATGAACGAGAATGACAGAGCAGAGGAAAAGCATTTGTATTTTCAATTGAAATCACAGCTGGGTAACAACATGTCAACAGCAGGGCAACAGTTTAGTTCTTAAAGTAAAACCCTTAAATTACCAAATGAACCAAATGAATTACCAAATGAAATGAACTAAATTACCAAATGAACTTTTGGTCAGATTCAGATTTTTTTATATTAATATTTAATTATTCTCAGGAGATTTGTTGTTGGTTTGCATCCAAATCATGCGTTTGCATCATTTTCTCACCTTTTTCCGAGTTGTCGTAGCCGATGTGTTTGATGGCTTCTCTCACCACCTTCTGGTAATCCACGTTGGCCCGAGACGTGATCTCTCCGCAGAGCAACACCATGCCGGTCTTACACACGGTCTCTGGCAATACAATGAACATATTACACATGCCAAGTTAGAACGTGTTTGGACACAGGTGCACATTGGACTCTGATGGCTCGGAAACAGCATTTGAAAACACATGGCAGGTCCGATTGCAAATATTAGCAAATACACAGGTTTGCTCTCCCAAGTGAGCATTTTGTAATATCAAAAAGAGGATAAAAGTTAGTTTACGCACCACATGCGACTTTGGCATCTGGGTCCTGCTTCAGGTGGGCGTCCAGGACGGCATCACTGATCTGATCACAAATCTTATCTGTGCAGAAAAAAACGAGCATTAAGCAAAACGTTGAAATTCAGGATGGCGTTTGTGTGATTTGAACGTATAATCCATGATTCAGCGTTTGGAGGATACAAAAAGGATCTAGTGTCATATTATAACTTTGAACAGCGTTTGATTTTGATTTTTATCAGTTTGATCGGATTGCACACGTCATCAGAAACCACATAAATATTTGGTTGCATTGGCTTGACGAGAAGAAAAATGTAGTTTCAGTACAAATTCTCAGATATAGTGAAATCCGATTAATTTAATTGATTTTGTTTCCCATCTTTACTCAGATTGACTTTGCAGTTGGTTCACAGTCTGCACCTGAATGATTGTGTAACTTTGATCCCAAAAAAATGACCACAGTCTGTGAGAACTGACCAGATGTGTTATCAATTGAAAGCACTTGTTCAGCAAACCTTCCAACTTCCAAACAGAAGCCTCAAACGCCAGTGAATGTGCAAACAGGGAATGGAAAGTCAATGTATACTTCATGATCTAGTTTATGATGTATGATATCTTTCTATAGTAAATGTGCACTTCATTCAATAAAAAGTTACATAAAAAAGAGCAATGACGCTGCCCAACTGGTTGACTGAAGTTACTAATTATTGATTAAGACATTTTGAACACTTCCAACGGTGGTGGAGGTGAGGTGGACGTCTAAAAGGAGGAGATTACAGGGTAGATTGCATTTGAGCTTGTATCATTAGGGTTTTAAGTCCGAACATCTGGGTAACGCTTTTCTTTTAATTTTATTCCTATTCAGCATTTGTTCGCAGTATATAAACATATCATTCTGTATTAAATAAATATGGCCAATAATCGTACGCAGCCTCCACTTATTGGGGCCCACGAGAGTAGACCTCAAATACGGTAATAAAACTATTATTACCTCAAATACGGTAATAAACACATTATAGATACATTTACAAATAGTAGTGCTACAAACAAATAAATATCCATCATGCTCTCCTAAAGTAAGTACAGAGAACAGTGAAGGGTCACTTTTAATTAACTGGGACAACGTTGTTGCGGATCCCAATTTGAATGTCAACAGGCCAGTTTGTATCCCGGGACAGAGACCGGTTGACACGTTTTCCTCGCCGTGTAACCCGACACCAGTGCGTCACCCACGTTCACCTCCCGCTGCCCATATGTGAGAATGAGAGTGAGGGGCGGCAAACACATGTTGCTGTGAATGGAATACCTACCATGCTCCATGAGTAAATGCTCGGTGCTGTGGAGCTATTTTGGACACGTCGTCCAACTGGCATTGAGTTTAATGCTTGTTTTCTACAGTTTAGGTGGAAAGGTTGAATCAATATTTCACTGTGCTTAGAAAAGTACTAAATAAGCTAAATATGTTTGTTTTTTAAAGACATTTTTCAAATGTCTTTATTTCTTTACAGTTAACACTTTAATTGCTTGCGTCCCTTCGTTGTACACAAGTATCCCAAGTTGACAGAAGACTCACCTGGATGTCCTTCTCCTACGGACTCCGACGTGAACATGAAAGAGCCCTCGTCCAGTGTGTCACTCATTTTGTTTCCTACAGGGCCACGTACGCTGCAAGATATTCAGGAAGAAAAGTTTACTCAGTTCCCTTCAACACGCAGTCTAAAGGCTGCTTTTTATTCCTGCTGGTTGTTTTTAAGAGATAGATGAAGCCCCTCAGCCAATACAAAGTCTACCCTGCAAAACTCCACCTCCGTGTCCACATGGCCCAATATATATGGTAAAGAGAACACGCACACACACACACAACTCAATAACCCCCCCCCCCCCCCCCCCCCGCTCCCTCCCTCCACACACACACACACACAATCACAACACACACACAACACACTTGTCATGTGAATCCATGGGACAGTCCATTCCAGGGGGGAGTGGACAATAGCAGGGCATTTTCAACTGGCGATAACAGTTTAACAACCTCTTGTGTACAATTTGATGCGCGTGTGTGTTTTCAGTCCTCACCAGCTTTGACATCTCTGCTTCAAGGTGCAAAACTTGAGTGGGAGCAGCGACATCTTAGTTCCACCTCAACCCCAGTGGAACCGCCCTGTCTGCGTGCATTGACCAGCCTGTGGACGGGGGGGGGGCGAGGGGTGAAAGGTCATTGTTGTCAATTGCAAAAAGTGATGCAATTACTCCCGTTTACATTGTATCGAGACTTTGTACAATCACAAATTAAATTAGTAACGAACATAAAATGAACTACATATGCGCTTCAAACAATTGGATTAATGATTCAATCCTTTATATATTGTTTTAAGCACTGCACTGTTGTGTTGAGAATTGGCAATTTGAAAAATAATTTCAAGTACATTTGTACTTTGATGTACTTCATTTTATACTAATACTGGACTAAGTCTCCAGCAAATCTTGACTTTTGTGTCCCGCTGAGATTTACCAAGAAAACCCATTATGAAACATGCAATGAATTGTTGTTACACTACGGATGAATATTTAACAGTTTAAATCAGCGCCGCTCATGATCATCTTCAACATTAAAATGATAACAGTGTGACACTATTGTAAGTGTAACACTAATGCTTTGCCTGACTATTAAAGTAATTTTTGTTTTGAACCCCGTGTTTGCGTCCTGCCTCTTCCGGCATGCACCTCAATCCCTTTCTGACATATTCACCTAAATCTACAGAAGAACATTAAGACTTACTTAAAATTAAAAACTTACGGGATGGATATTTTATACTGTTTGAATTAAGACGTTTTATTTACTGTATGTATAAATTGTCCAAAGTAACTTACCTTGTTTTCAAATAAAAGTCCTGCATTTGAAATGATTGTTTGTCTGTTTATTATAATAGTAATAATATTTCCTTCTAAAATGAGTAAAAGTTGCACAAAAAACAATTTGTTCTTCAGTGCAGCACCATGCAAATAGACGCTTCACCTCGCTGCCAATAATTCAAAGATGTGCCACTGAGGTATCTCGTGGTCTTAATCTTGTGCAATATCAGCTTCTGTGGAGGTCGGTTTGTGCAAGTAATTCTCTCTCATCTTGCTCCAATTCTAGCTGGTAATAAGTTGGCTTCATGAAATGAGACAAGGTTAACGTTAAAAAGTGAATACAAAGAGAAATTTAGAGATACATGGAGCTAGTTAAACTGTTACGCTCCAGAAATCAAGGTTTTGTTAGAATGCATAATGTGTCACACTTTATATTGCATCTTCTACAATGCTGTACCCCCTAAATATAAAAAAATGCATATGGTTTACAAGAGCACAGTGGTCAGAGGTCAGGGACATCTAGATGTGACAAACATGTACTAGATTGAACTAAGGAACACATGAACCCGT
This sequence comes from Apeltes quadracus, assembly GCA_021346845.1. Taxonomy (NCBI): domain Eukaryota; kingdom Metazoa; phylum Chordata; class Actinopteri; order Perciformes; family Gasterosteidae; genus Apeltes; species Apeltes quadracus. Next base: position 8,708,733 of record CM037922.1, read on the forward strand.
CCGACGGGACAGTGTGACACCTCTGGGGGATACGCCTCTTGTTTATTTTGGCCTGATTACAGTCCATGTGTTTTCAGATTGAAAAAAAAACCCTCATTACATCACACGTGTTACTTGACACCCTGTGACACTGACTTCTCTCTTAGTTTGCGTAGATTACCGTGAAACATTTGACTGACCAGGAAAACTACTAACAAGATTGTTCCGCTAAGAATGAGAGATAACTGCTATCAGAGCTTCTATAACTATTCTGCAGGAAGAAGGTGGATATGTTCTGGAGGATTAGGAAACAAATTCAGAGCTATCAATCAAATTGTAACGTATTGACTTTCTTTTTTCTTATTCAGACTGAACTGTAAAACAGCAGAATTTGTCCTATCAGGCCATATTTTACTCCATTAGTCATACGAAGTGTTCAATCATTCAATAACTCCACGGAGCAAATCTACATCAAATTCAACATGATCACTGAAATGATTTAACTACAGGGTCTGACATTACACATTAAGAAGAAAACATGTGACTGCACAACTGCACTGTGATCCGACAGGACAGCGACTTCTCCTGCAGTGTGTTTGGCTACATGAAATGTGTGTGTCATATTGTGGCCCCCTTCGCGTTCCGATTTAAAGGTGAAGAATTAGTCAAACTCAAACCTGCCAGAACAGGTGGAGATAAATGAACCCCGGCAGAGTCGGGTGGATGTTAACAGCTGTTTGTCTTTCACAAGCTACAAGGTCACACAGTTTGCCTCAGCAGCTCTGAACCTGTCCGGTCAACAACTAGTTCCATCTGGATGGCAGTCGCAGCATGAACCTTTACTGAACAGAGAGATTGTGGCGTATTTACAGCTCGTTACATAAGGAATGACATTTGAATGCACGACAGATAATCCCCAACGTCGGTCACCATCATTGGTTTACTGTATGTATATGACTAAATGTATTACGTTTGTTCTGTGTTTTTACGACTTCAGCTACCTTAATTAAAAGGTAAGGGTCATTGTCATGTTGTGTTCATATTGTGCTTTCTGTGTGCGTTGATCTGACGATTTGATCTAAAAATGGTTCCCCTGACTTATCTGGTGTCACAGACGCCACAGCAGATTTTCTTCTCAAACGAACTCTGACAGTAACTACCATTAGTCTCCCTGTCCGTCTTCTACTACTGCTCAATCTGCTCTGATTGGTTGACTTATTAAAAAAGTGAAGCCAATGTGAGAACACACAAAATGAGGTGGGGTTCCAATCTCCAGCTTCGATTGGCTGTTCGTCGTGCACACTCCCCTCCAGAGCAGCACCGAGCGTTCTGTCTTTCTATGTACAGTATGTTTGCATGTGTGTGAGAAAACCATAGCAGAAGAGTCTAATCGACAAAGCATGGGCATCACTTGAAGCTCACAGTAATTTGCCTAGCTGTCATTTAGGAAATGTTTCCACACTACATTGAGCAGTCGTGTAGGATAAATCATTAAAACAAATAAAAAACCTAGTGGTCATTCATGGTGTATCATGGTTGATTAGAGATACTCTATCTCTTCCACACACACACAGAGCCATCATACAGCCAGGCGCAGCAGCCAGAAGGAGTGCAGCAGCTGGGCTCGTAGAGTGTCATCCAAAGCCGCTTCTATTCCAGCCCTTTTTTTGACCCTCAGCACATTCCTCTGAGAACCTGCCACCAATGAGTGAAATATTACCCAGTTCCACTCTGGCTCTGCACTCTTATCACTCACATTATGCAAGCGCGAGAGAAGGGGTTCACTTTACTGACTTTATTTTAAAAGTAATTAAAAGCAATAAAACTCTTAATGCTGAATGTGCGTTGACCCCCCACCACACACACACTGTACTCACCCCTGTGACAAAACAAAAAAACAATGCAGGACCCAGCCTCTGTACGATAGTAATCTGGATATCTCTTTGGCTCAGATGGTTGGATAGGGCAACACATTTCACCGTGGACCCTGAGAGATGTCAGTTGCCACTGTTTGGTCGATTTTCGGACAACCTATAGACAAATTCTTGAAATGCTAAATTGAGAAAACTGTTATCCGAATAATGTAAATAGCGGGTGTCCCACGCACTCGGTGTGTCCTGTGTGTAATGTTACTAACCCTCCTGCAGGGGGCGGTCTTGCTCGGAGCCATGAAGCAGTGACCACTGCTGCAACTTCGGGACTTACCTGAAAGAGCTGCAGATAAAAAAAGACACACTTTACAAAGACGTTTTTATGCGTAAGCAGCAGATAATACATAATATACATAATACACAATATGTATACATAATACACAATAATACATTCATTGAGTGAAGCGATGTGTATATTGAGTATTTCATTCTCAAACAGTGAATTAGAGATGCTGGTTGTTCTATTCATGGATGGTAACAGCTGGGACATAATGGAGGAAACATTGCGAATTAAATAAACATAAAAAAATGTGGCTACATTGCTCTTTGACATAAGCTCCACTCTGCGCCATGCTGAACCTGGTACTGAGGATTGAGCCTCGTTTCACAGTCGTCTCTGAGGAATTCCAATCATGTTATGCTCATATAAGCAAGGCTTTTGCTGTGATTAGACTTAATGGACTTGAGACGGCTTAAGGGTCTGTTGCAAACACAGGATTTCTTCACATTAGCAGCGAGGCACAGGCTGGTGAGTAGCCCCTTTTTACACTTTTGGTTGACACATTGTAACTTAACATTTGTTAAATTCTCAGCCATAAACACTGAGACATTGGTATTTTTATTTTGTGAAAGTTTTTAATTGAGTCATTTTCTTAATCCAATTAAATGCTGAATGAGTTTAAAGTGTCAGAATATTTCATTCCTGCTTTCTAAACAATGCCACACAAGTTCTATACAATCTAAAGTAACCTAAAAGGTTACTTTAGATTGTATAGAACTTGTGTAATCTAGTAAATCAGTTGGCCAAATAAATCCCATGCACTGATCTCAATAATGTGGTAAAAGATCGAAATCCATAAAAATGTATTCTGAAGCATGTTTGAAAGGTAAATCTACATATTATCAGTGTAGGTGACCTGTGGAGCGAGTTTAGGGTCATGGTGAGTGTGACTTCGGTCCTGAAGGCGGTGACCTTGTTCGTTGCCGAGCTCATCAGCTCCATCACTGACTGGTTCCAGTCCGAACCGGGATGGGCCAAACTGGAAGTGCTGGAGGAAACAGAGCTGAAGACCACTGGAGGGGGTGAGTCTGAAAACATCTATAATCTTGCAGATATGCCGTACTTCTGCTTTTGTGTTGCTGTTATTCTAGCTCAAAAAGGAACCAATATCTAGGGGAAACATTACAAATAAGGAACTTGGAAGAACAGATTGTTTTAATAATCTAATTTCGGATAAACTAATTTAACTCTCTAAACTTTATAGGATTGGACTCAAACCCGCGTTGTCCTTACAAATAACACAGTTCCACATTGTGTTCCACAATCCACACGTGTGACATTAGAATCAATGATGCTCCTTTGTCCCTCTTAGTCCATGAGCGACACACTGCCAAAACTCTGTGGGACAAGACCGGAGCTGTGGTCATGGTTGTACGACGACCTGGATGTATAATGTGCAGAGAGGTACAAAATCAGATGCACAGGAATACGACTCTGCGGTCACCTAAATGGTTAGCTTTCGTCCATTCTGTTTGATTGTCCCTGTGCGTCCCCCTTCAGGAGGCCGCCGAGCTGTCCTCTCTGAAGTCCCAGCTACAGGATCTTGACGTGCCTCTGTTTGCCGTGGTGAAGGAAAACATTGGCAAGGAGCTGGACTGCTTCAAGAAGTACTTTTCTGGGAAGGTCTACGTGGATCAGATGGTCGGCTTTTACACATCTTTCTTTGCTTTAAGGAATTGGGAAACGTGTAGGGACACACAGTTTAAGACAATAAACTGCCTTCATTTTATTCTCATAGAGAAATTTCTACGGCCCTAAAGAGAGGTGGATGTTTCTCTCCATGTTCCTGCGTATTGGGGTGTGGAGGAACATCTGGCGGGCGTACAGGAGGGGCTTCAGGGGAAACCTAAGAGGTGAAGGACTGGTTTTGGGTGGAGTCTTTGTCATCGGGCCTGGAGATCAGGTAGGCAGGAATTCATATTTTTTTATGAGAAGCGTATGCATGTTGTGATACTGTGTTTTCTACCCTCAGGGTATTCTGCTGGAGCACCGCGAGAAGGAGTTTGGGGATAAAGTGAATATGCTGGCGGTACTCAGAACAGCCCGCAAAATGCAAGACCGCGTGGCCAGATAAAATATGTAAATCAATGGAATTTTGGAGAGCCATTACACAATAATGTTTGCAGCATGCTTCAATGTATATTTGTGTATTCGTTAAGCCCAACCCAGAAGTTTTTTCCAAACCATAGCTGAGGCTCTAACAGGCTGTGTTATACAGAAATTGCATTTGTAAATTTAGTCACAACTTTAATATGCCCCTTTAACTATTTATTTGACTCAGTGTCTGCTGTACTGGACCTTGTGTGATGGTCTTTTGTGTGTTTTAATGAAGATGTGTTTCTAAACTCTGCTGAGAGAACATCTCTCACACAGATCAAACATGTAACTAAACAGTCTTGACATGATGTGGGGAGTTGGAGACATTAAACGCATTTTGTGTTTGCTATGTAATAAATCACTTAACTAATCATGCTAGTTGCTAAAGAAGTAGTACATTCACCTTTCCGTGCATCTTGTTTAGATCGTTTTCGATCCTGAAACATACGTGCTAATGCTCTAAACGTCCAGGACAGCCATCTTACTCGATTAGTTTGCCTGCTCCTCAGATCGTCTAGTTACGCCTGCGCCGAAATATGTTTACACGGCGTTCGTTCAAAGAGGCGCAGCACGTCGCTTCATTGACCTCGGTGAGTGTGCCGCTATTACGCAACCATTTCGTTAACTTTACGTTTAAGTAACAGCCTCTGAACAGGTGCAGTTGATTTAGCAGCTCATGCGAGCTCCGAGCCCGGACGCCACCGAAGGACGGTGATACCGTTAGCCGAGCTACATGCTAGTTCGTCACCGTGACAACAGGCACTTTAGCACAAAGTAACTTGGCAGCTCAATGAAAGTATTCGTCGATTATGTAACCGTCATAACCACAACACCTCAAATGTGCCAATATGCCCGACTCCTTCGCTTACGATTACAAGTAGCTAGTTAGTTTGATGAGCCACTGGGTGATCGATTACACAAAGGTAGTGTGAAGGTCACTTATCTGCATTACTTGCGGTCTTCTTCCTGAAGGTTAATAGGGCGGATACTGGTTCAGCTAAAAGACTTATTTGTCTTCAATAATTGTAAGCCATAACAGACAGGGAATACAGTGTCTCACCACTGCTCAGCAGCTGGACTAATAATGGAAGTAATTGCGCACACTAATGAAACATGCCAGTTGGTAGCCCGCTGCAGAGGAAGATGGGCGGCCTGGGGTTCATAGTTATTGAGCCTGCAAGCTTTTCCGGTTCTAAGTCATATTCCCCCTCAGGCAACACAGGGCTTTAAGAGCTACTAATAAATGACCTTCTACAGAGGCATATATTATCATACATCTATGAGGTTATTGCATTATTATAAAAGATTCATCTATGTAGTATTTTAAAGTTGTTTATACTGTGATCATGCCGTAGTCCAAATTAAAGCAGAGAAGAAAAATGCTAAAATACTCAAGTAAATGAGCTCAAAACCTTCATTAGAATGTTGTGATTGTGCCAACATTACGTCACGTTAGTGCCTGGCCGTGCCAGTGCTGACAGCGAGTCTCACTGCTCACTCCACACAGACAGTCAAGGTTTCTGCTGGTGTTGCAGGCGTGGCCGTCCGCCTCTATTAGCTGCTGCTGTGATCATTTTTTGCCATTTGTCTTCGCGCTTCTTTAGTGTCGTGACACAAATGCATTTGGGAGATTTGCTTTTTGAAACTGATGAGCTTAATCTTGGCAGAATAACGACTTCTTTGCCTTTCGGAAATGGAGACAAGTTAGTACATGACATTCATTTTTACTTTTCATATATCTGCAAGTGTGTTAATTTATCAATTCTCTGCTTATTCATTTCTCAGTGTAACTGTAATTTACCACATGTGTGTATGCAGTGTTTCCACTATATTGACTACATTGCAGGAGCAAACTTGTTCAATTGTAGGGGAAACACTGGTATGTGTTGACAACATGATACCGCTTTGGGTGCATATAGAAAGTGTGTTTGCCAATGGACTGTTATACCCCAGTAATCAATACCCAGTAATCAAACCTCTTACACTCATCAGTGACTTTTGTTTTGATATTGCAAAGTCTTCAGGGTGAGTAATAAATTCCTATTTTAAGCGTCAAGATTTCAAGCAAACTCATCTGCCTAGTTTGAGTAGGTCAACGAATCGTATGGGCAATTTAATTATGAAGAGAAATCCCATGGTAATTTTCGCTCCTACGTCTGTAAAATCCAAATTTAGCCCGACACAGGTGGTTTAACTTTCAGAGAAAACCCTTGTGTTTCTTTCTTTCAGGGAGATCTTAAAGGTGTTTGTAGTCGGGGGCGGGTCAGTCACTTTTCCCGATGCGGCCTCTTTCCAGCTGTTCGACAGCTTTGAGGTGGCGACTGTGCCTCTCTCTGGGGGGAACTACCATGAGCAGCCAGCCATCCGCCGCGGCCAAGCCCCAGTTACTAAGAGCCCAGACCCAACCCAAACCCGACCCAAACGAGCCTCCTTCAGGCAAGGACACATCCGACTGTCTTCACAGATAGCCATTACCAACCAGGATAGGAACTTTAGTGTCACCGATAAGCTGTAGAGCAGTGATAAGAATCTACTTTAAACACAGAACGCTACCCCCCAAACGCAAGTCAAAACCTGCGATCCCATTCGTGTTGGTCTCAGTCTTGTGTAAGAAATGAGAGAAAAAGAAAATGCCACCATCACCCAGTTGTTAGGAAATGTTTTTAAAAAATCCCACTGTATTTTGCCAAAGTTAACAATGTCTACGTCTCTCTGCGAGCATGTGTGAACTGTGTGACACGTTTCCCTCCGTGCTACAGTGCTGTCCTCCGTGTCGGAGCTGGACGGCGGGCTCTTCGGGATGGGGATGTGGTCGTTGGGTCTCGGTGCGGTCGGGGCGGCGATTGCCGGGATCTTCTTGGCCAACACTGACCTTTGCCTCCCTAAAGCTGCTAATGCGTCACTGGAGAACCTCGAAGACGCCGACCTGCGCTCCACCACAGATGGTGCGTAGCCTTTCTGATTGCCTGCAATGATGTGTGTCACCCGGCAATAAGCCTGTTCGTCTCCTGTTAAAGCCATACGACAAGGATTACCAATACAATAGATAAGCAAAGTGTATATTAGTGTATATTGGTATGCATTGTGCATGCTCTGAATGAGGGTTTTTGTGGGATTTAAGACAAAGCTGCTTTCTCAAATCTGCTGGTATTACACATTAGATCACTGTAATGGTTTTTCTCCAAAGTTGAAGGTGAAGTTATTTTGATACAGGCAGATATGTGACCATGAACATTTATCTTTTGCTCTGTTTGTCTGTTTTATCTTCCAGGCGAGAGATTACAACTTTTGTGTACCAATAAACTCATGTCGTTTTTTTGTGTGCTTTCTTTGTCAGCCTTATTTTAGAAACCATTTGTTCTTTTTTTTGTCTACAGACAACAACGTCATTAAAGGAAAAAGCTTGTGGGACAAGAACGGGGCCGTGGTCATGGCCGTACGACGCCCGGGATGATTTTTGTGCAGAGAGGTGACAGCAGCTGTTTCCCAATGAACAAGTTGAGGGTGTTGCAATGTGTACACTCTGTGAGTAATATCTAGCTGGGTGGTATTTCGCCCTCTCTCTCTCTCTCTCTCTCTCTCTCTCTCTCTCTCTCTCTCTCTCTGTGTCGCTGTAGGAGGCCTCTGGGCTGTCCTCTCTGAAGCCCCAGCTGGAAGAGCTTGGGGTCCCTCTGGTTGCCGTGGTGAAGGAGGACGTGGGCACAGAGATCCAGGACTTCCGACCGCACTTCGCCGGGGACATCTTCGTAGATGAAAAGGTTAGGGTGGAACAAACTGTCAAATATAATATCAAATATAAATTGCTGTTAGCGGGCTTGCTCTATGACCAATTATCATGTTAAATTTAATGATCCAAGTATGGGAGTAGGCTGCTACTCCTGTAAAGAAAGGAAATGAGTCACATGGCTTAAGAACTGGCTTTAAATAAGTTGCTCCTCAGCGTCACTGCTGTCATTAGCCAACGCTTGACTTCAGAGTTGACATATAAGGTTATGGAGTCATTTTGGCGGTTACGGTTGACTCAAATTTATTTGTGGGATTTGTAGAAAAGCTTCTACGGCCCGCTGCAGAGGAAGATGGGCGGCCTGGGGTTCATCCGCCTCGGTGTCTGGAAGAACTTCATGCGGGCCTGGAGGTCAGGTTACGAGGGCAACATGAACGGCGAGGGCTTCATCCTGGGCGGAGTGTTTGTCTTCGGAGCAGGAAACCAGGCAAGCATAACTGTAATACTCGTGGAGATTTGTCTCACTAGAGCTTTATAAGACTGTATTTAACCGTGTGTTGTGTTTGCAGGGGATTCTCCTGGAACACCGCGAGAAGGAGTTTGGCGATAAAGTGCAGATTGCTGATGTTTTAGAGGCCGTTAAAAAGATTGTACCTGCAAAATAAGTCCCACGGCCCCCATAAAGAAGGTACCCTGCATTTAGATGAAAACATAACTGCAGTCAAAGTCCATCCACCACTGAAAAATGACATTTGTGTCGGTACTGTCTGATATCACAACATACCTCAACACGCACATTGATTAATTTACTGTTGGTTCAGTACAAAGCCGATATAATTTCAGGATTTGTCAGCGATTATACCACTGCAGACATCCAGCAGCTTTTGATTTTAAGACGGGTATTTAAAAAAAAGGTAGTAAGGGACTTAATTTAATTGAACGTCTTTCTGAAGTTTCATGATTTGTAATAAGGTTCTTATGTGTTGTCTTTGTCGTGGTCACGCATCTGAAAGGCCCTCCAGCGTGGCGTAGCAGTGTGTGTGAGGTCTGTGTGTGTGAGATAATGAAAACTTGACTCCAAACTCAACATTGAGAGGAGCAGGTTTGATGCACAATCACATCCAGGTCCACCCACTGTCGCCATGTGGGCGAGCGCCGGTGCTGCCTGAATGACGCATGTGTGTGTGTCTGTGTTGAGGTGATAGCGTGTACCTGAACACCAGTGATAAATAAAGAATACCTCAATCACATAGCTTCATTGTGCGCAATTTGTTTCTGAGACTATTCTGTATTTGTTTTTTATATCTGTAGCAGAAATTCTTTGTGGATAGAGCAAAGAAAAATACTATATAGTATGTAAGTTGGAATGAAATTTACAACTGGTCTGTCAAACATTGTATTTCATGCATTTATCTCTGAGGTTCTTACAGATGATGCAAACGTCCACTTTAAATAATTTGGATGGAGGTGAGATTTAAAAAGAAATGACATAATTGTGTAATTATGTATTAATTCCAGAAAATATCAATTTAAATACAGACATTCCACATTTCGATGCACCCCTATTCAAGGTCTTATTAATCGATAATTGTGAGGTTTGTATCTGCACACAGAGCTAAATAAATAAGAGGCAGCAGTACAAGCTCTTAGTCATCTGGTTTCCTCACACTTCCCTGTTGAGAAACAACACGTCTTATCTGACCAGAACTGTCCTTCCGCTACTTTTTGATCAGGGGGATGATATTCATAAAACATACAATGTTGTTGAATTAAGAAGTTTGGAGTAAAATACATTTAATCACAATACGAAATAGATGGAGAAACACGGCACCAACACTAACAGATCTGTGTAACTTGTACATGACAACAAAAACATTCATGGAGTGTTAAACATAACAGATTGTTTCCTTATTTTTGCCATCAACATCCAAAGATTTTAGAGTTTCTTAATGTCATGCAAAATCAAATTCTTAGTTCACTGAAAGATTGGTTTTTCAACCAGGGCACCAAAGTCCACCGGTAAAACCCTGTTTATTATAACAACTTTATAGATTGGAAAAACCTATGAACTGTTTTAGCGGGGATGCTTTGGAGAGTAACACTGACAAAAATGAGGAACATTTCTGTAAAAAAAAAAAAAGAGAAGCTTGGAAAAGGTTACATACTTTGAAGCTGAAACAAAAAAGATCATAAACTGCAGCAGTCTTATTCTCAATCCCGTCTCATCTTTGGCTGGATCTACTGGTGCGACGCGTTGGAGCCACAAGCTGAGATTCAGGTTTACAGATGGACTTAAATGCTGACTGAAATGTTCATATTTGTTCTTGACACGTTAGCGTGACACAAAGGAAAAAAAGCAGAAGCTAATGGGGAAGCAACTTGGTTGTGAGCAATGAAAAACCACCAGACATTGAATAGGTTGTTAACTAGCAGTAAGTCCAGTCAACGTCATTCAGCACCATAAACAAATACAATCTTTAGAATCTCCACTTAGGCGGCAACAGAAATCCATGTAGCTCCAACAGCAGCACCACCAAAGGTTTTCTAGTGGAGTTTCATCCTCAGCGGGAAAACACCCGAAACACAACATGATAAGTTTGTCCTAACGATGCAGCCAGATGTCAAATAGAACTCTGAAGCGCTGTCCTGCAGTGCACGTGATCTTTGTGTAAGGGAGGCTGTTGTGTGGGGCCTCACTGTTTAAACGACAATAGTAACGTAAACGTCAAAAGAAGAGTTTCATTCCAAAAATCAGACCCACCATTTAAAAACAATACAAAAACCTTCACATTGTCACACAGAAGCGGGGAGCCGTATGAAAACAGTATTTGAGGAATCGGGTCGCATGTGTTTATAGTTTATAAGTCGTCTGTAGAGCACTTTGGAAGTAAATCCTTAATTTTCAGTATGACATATAAACACAATCATCTCCGTATGGAAGCTGGCAACAATGCATTTGCTACTGTCCCTTAACACACAATCGGGTTACTTTAAATATATACGTTCAACTTCAATCTTCTGAAACACAATCTCCAGTGAAGACAGAAGCTGGGTGGAGGTGAATTTAAGTTTGATCAATGTTACTATGAAGTAATATTTTCTTTTGAGCGACACACACAAAAGATGGCTTTGCACAAACACGGAATCATAAGGTTAAGTGCTCTTGTAGTACGAGCAGCTGACATTGGCTTTCGTGCTTTTGTGGCGCCAACTGAAGTTAAACTCCCTAATGTTCTACATGCACATGTGCTCAATCATATATAAATCTAAATATCAAAGAAAAATATATTTTCTCTTGCATAATCCACAGAAACAGCACAGGGATGAATACAGCGGACGTGTCCTTACATTCACAATCATCACCAAGTAACCACACAGGACAGTCATCTGCTTGTGCAGCAATGGGAATTCATTTCATCAGAGAAGCTCAAACTCAACGGAACAACAAAGACTGCAGTTACCCGCTAGTACTTAGAAATTAGCGTTTAGTATTTTGACTTTGCACCCTCAACGTCAACAACTTTCATTTGGTACAATCGCACTTCAGTGGCTCTGATGCAAACAGCAGTTTTGCATATCGCTGTCTTGTTGCATAAAAAGAACCCTGCATGTGTGACTTTGAGGAAATTAAATTAGACTGTCAAGTGTTGAATTATACTACTTCCATAGAAGCACCAACTACAACAATAATATTTCATCAATATGCCATTATTGATAGCGAGTGCATCAAAGAGCTGGACTATTTAAAGATAAGCACGGTAACTAGGAGCAAAAAAAAGAGGGAAATCAATATGTGGAGATAATTCCCATATACCCCAGTCCATATGTACAAATACTACTTTTAAAAACAGAATACTGACTAGACAGGAATTGAAAATAGGAATCTAAAATGGAAAGGGCCGGGTACAAGCCCCGAAAACAAAAGGACATTCAAAAACCAAACGCTTTAGAAGCACAAGCCTTCATTTGAAGCCGGAGTAACAAATAATTAACCAAAAGACTTGGGTTACCTTGAATGCAACAAGAAATATTGGAAAATGAAACACAAGCAGGAACTTCATGTGCTGCCTGACTAAAGGCAGTTTCAACCAAAGGAAGACATAAAACCCACAACACAGTAATAACAAATAAAAAACAGAAGTGCCATCTATGTACGGTGAGAAAAAGTCAGTGATTGTCCTTCCATTTTTGTTTTCCCTCCAGTCAACACACTGACCCGGTTTCATTTGGAGCAGCTCCGTGCATATATATTCAAAAAAGACCACAAAAACGAAAAGTACAAATACATTTTCCTATCGTTCCGTCCTACCTGTGCCCACAGCACACCGGATTTGTATAGCGCGCGCGTGTGTGTGTGTGTGTGTGTGTGTGTGTGTCCTTGTCTTGTGCGTGTGAATGTTGATGTGTTGGCTGCTCCTACAGGCCCTTGTTGAAGTAGACGGTGGTGGTGTTGGGACTGTTTTGTCGTATCCTCTCCTGCAGACTCTCTTCCAGCCCGCTCACACTCATGGAGCTACAAAGAGACGGGTGAACACAATTAAAACGCTGCAGACACGCTAGACAACACTGCATGTACAGGGTTCGCCGCTTTTTCCTCCGAGGAGATGGTGTGGCTGTCTGTACCTTTTCTGTGGGAAGAGGGCGCAGCACAGAGGAGTTGCAAACACCAGGCTGCGAACAAGAGATGCAAAAGGGAGGTTTTAGACCGTGTCACTCACCCTTGAAAAGGACAGACAATAGACTCCCTTGTGTGTCATTTACTCACCACAAACCGACGAGCCCCACCTGGACGGGAGCGTTTAGAATTGGAAACCGCTACGGGGAGAAAAAGTCCAACAAAGTTCAACATTTGACATTGTCTGCATGGACATAACAGGTCAATGAATGTGTGACATGTGGAAAGCAACAGGTCCCCTTTCAGCCTCACATTAAACGGACCGGGTAGACCCAGTTAATCCATTGACAAAACCACAACAAAAGGATGACAATCATGCATGCAGTCTCCTTACCTTCAAGAAGGCTTTCTTCTCCAGAGAATTCATTATTACAGGGGGAATGGCTGAAAAATGAAAACAAAATAAATCAGGTAACGTGTTCCATTTAATGAAAGGACATTTGGTATGTAAGTAAGCTTTGTGTACGTCATGGGGTGAGAGTTTTTATCTCTCGTGCCATAAACAACTGTGCAGTTATAGTAGTTATGCACAAATTTAAAGAAAACAGTAGGTAACGTTGCCATTACCCATGGCGGGCACCGCCATCCCGATCCTGGACACCACGACCTGCATAATGGCTTGCTTGGCAGCATTGGCAGACTCTCCTAACCGGTTTCCATTCTCATCCATCACAGGGATGCCATACTTCAACTCCCTGCAAGAGACAAAAAACTGAAGTCATGTGGAGCAGCAGCTGTCTAGAGCTGATGAGAGTAGACAAAGCACAGGGACACGACTCTCGCCGAGACCTCACCTCTGCCTCATGAAGGGAATGTTGATGCAGTTCGCAGCAGCGACAGCAGCAAAGGGGACAAAGCGGCTAGCGATTGGCGGCAGACGCTGCAAAAGTGCAGAATTGAGAACATGTTTAGAGAGGAAATCTCTACACAAATATATGAATAGATATTCAGATCATTGATCTGCATTTGTTTACATCTGATTATTCACTTGAATCAACGAGCATTACCGAAGCTAGAGACTTGAGGCCCAGGGCCGTGACTACAGCTCCAGTAGTGGCACTGACGTAGGCTACACCGAGTTGACTGTGAGGAGAAGAGTGGGTGCATTCACACATTAATTACCACTTCCTTTTCAACGTCGTAAATAAGTTCTGTGGCTGACAATCAGGTAAAGTGGAACTCTTCAAAGTACAGTTGTCTCAGTATGCAAATTTTTACTTTGTTGAGATATGCAAAGGAAAAAAAAGAAGATCGTCACGGGGACATTTATCAGACAGGCTTCATACATCAATATGCATTTGCAAACCCCTTATTATTCATTCTTGCATGGATTTGATGCATTTCTGCTGGATATCTTTTGTGGTACAATGAAAGGAGTGTGTACATGCAAGTTGTGCATGACCCCATCAGGGAGCATATAACCAATATCGCCATGAATGGTGAATGGTTGAGTAAGGCTGAACATGCTTAACTGTGGAACGTAATACCGCTGTGAGGGAAGCGCCGAGGACAGCAGATCTCCCAGCCTCCTTACAGACACTAGTTTAGAGGGAAGAAGGCAAAGATCTAGAGTGGAAGTGAAGTGAGAAGTCCTCCCTACTTCACAGTCATGGGGGCGTCTCCACTGCGGTTGGTGTAGTTGACGACAGCGTTAAAGGACTGGTTAACCCACTGCCAGAACACCACAGCCGGAGTCGTCCTGTAGATAAGAAGGGACACCAGTGTGATGGAGGAAGTGAGATTGCACAACGTGCAGAACGAACCACAATATTTGGCATTGCAGCAAAAAACGGTTTGTCATGGTAGAGCAGACGAAGCGTTAGCGTAAAGCATAAAACCAGCAGGTAGACATTTGCCTTTTAGGATTACATTTTGTTGTTTTGAATTAAAACCTTTCCTCTGGTTTGTTTCACAGCAATCAGGGCAGGATAACCTACAAGTGTTTGTATTTTCTTTCATTGGATAGACAAGGAGATGTTTTGCCCTGTTTCTATTTATTTAGCTAATTTATATTATTTAAAGCCACCATATGAAAAATTAAAAATGTCATACTTTGGCTCCCTCCAGTGGTAGTCTGCTAAAGCTACACCAGATATCCTATTGATCACTTGTCTAATCCCAATATTAGATTAGTACAACTCTCAACAGGACATCATGGAACAATGATGAATAAATATGGAACAATGTTAAATTACAGTAATTTAATTTCCAAGTATCAATGAATGAATATTATTTAACACTTTTTTATTCTGCCTACTTCTGTAATAAATATTTTTCATTTCAAAATGTCTCTTTCCGAATTAAAATGAATTATTCATTAACTTCAGATTAACTACTTTTCTATTCTTTAAGAGGATTTCTCTCTGTGCACAGATTAAAATCTCTATTTTTACGCAGTGTTTGTACTCTGCATTACATTTAAACAAAATTTCTGTTTCCGTACCTGTAGAAGGTGAGCATGGAGCCTGTGATGGACATGTTCATCGGCACCTGAGCCGACATCCGGCCGACCACAAACATCTTCTCTCCTGTGTCGGGGTGGAAGGCGGAGTCGTAGATGTACTTGGCCCTCCAGAGCTCGTCCTCTGTTAGACCAGGCTTGGCGATCCCAGATCTGAAGAAGTCAGAACAGTGGGGTGAACGTGTGTTTTTGTTTTGGAAACCAAACTTTACCACATCCCGTAAAATAAGATGAACAGATTTCAGTGTAAATGGCACAACTAGCCAGATCCCTTCTCATTTGCACTTATGCCCCACTAGCTCTCTAACATAATAATGTGCACACACACACACACGCTATCCTCTGGTCTCCTGAACCTCTACCTGTAGTTCTCCATGGTCACTCTGGCCTCCTCCAAAGTCTCAGAGGACAGCAGGACGTTCCTAGGATCTGTGACCATGAAGAAGTGCTTGGCGCGCCCCATAAATGTGCCTTGGTCCCATCGTGGCTCTTTGATGTTTATGTTGAGCGACAGCTCTTCAGACATCCTGTATTCCTTCAAACAACAGCAGACCGGTTGATCAGCATTTCACACTATGTAACATTTAGGTACATGTGTAGCATTCCAAGAGCTTTTCAGAGGCTGTGTGACAAAGTTTTCAGACCAGATGGTTGAAGAAACAAGGATGATGTGCTGTGCAGGCACGGCCTGTAATCACGCCACAATCATACTGTTACAATGTTTTTATTTATATATGTAGGCTACACACACACACACACACACACACACACACACACACACACACACACACACATATATCTTTGAAGCCATGGCTCTCTTATAAATGGTTTCTCAAAAAAAGAACATACAAGAAAAACAATACACAAGGACACACATTTTAACAACAGCAGCCCCGCAGTGTTCAGGCAAGAACGTAACTAACGTTACTCTCTGGTTATTTTCAAACTAAACATGCACCAACATGAGGTTCCCTCAACGCGAGGTCACATCTCACATGTTCCATCTCAAAGACACAATCGCAGAAATATTTTCCTGAACGTATAAAACAAGTTCCGATTGTCCCAGGTGGTCTCATGATACCCAAACAGAAGTGACGTTTAATGTCACATGACAAATTACGCGCGCACACACACACACACACGCGCGCGCGCGCGCGCACGAACGGCACGGCACGCCCTGGTGTCTCTGTTTATGTGGGTTTCCTGTCAGCCACCTAATAAACACGGCAGCTGATATTAAAATCGAAACACACGAACACACACACACGCACACACATGCTATACAAATCGAATCAAATTCCCACAACATCATATGTTATCTTAAGCTAAAAAATGTAACCGCGTTTTTACGGCATAAAATTCAACGTTTAGACAAACTAATAACCAGTCAGCTAGCTAGGTAGCGTTAGTTCACAAGCTAACTAATATGCTAGCTAACACTTTCGTTAACGTCACAAGGCCGTACGTTGAGGCGGAGAAAACACTGACTTGGCCAAACTGTGCTCTATCGTTTTAATTCATTAAATACGTGAATGCAGCCAGCAATCATACGTACCTGGTTGGCTTTCTTTTTCAGAAACGTATGACCTCTCAATATCACAGCGACACTGTGGTCCTATGCTGCCTTTTCGTACAGTTACAAGTGTCGTAAAACACGAACACAAACGCTGCAAATGACAGGAGGTAAACAGGGAATCATCTGTTAGCATACAACACTATTTTTATGTTTCATTTATTATTTTGTATTATTTTATACTACATTATATGAACATGTTTACTGTTTTTATTTAGCTTATATGTACATATGTGTACATATAAACTGCATAGAATACTACCTTCTGTTAATAATACAAGACAAGACCACTCCTCATTCTCCCACTTAATCATATTAAGGATACATATGAATTTGGTGTACACTGTTTACATGGCTCTGTTGCAATTAAGTTGAGTTGCAATCAACCACAACATTTACTTTTTCACCTAGTGCTTCAGCAGCCGCCGTGAAATTGGATTGTAGAGGATCGGAGTTTGATGTAGGGCTTTGAATGTAGCACGATGCAGTGACGTTGTGGGGGCGGTGTTCGTCACGGAGGACACTGGGCGTGGACGGTAGACAACATATGATTGGTCAAGAAACAGCTGACGGGCCCCAGTATGTGCAGAGAAATTCTAATATGAAGAGGTAGAGGGCTCTGGTATGTGTAATACTTCAAAGGAATCGGTCGAGTAAAAGTCGCAGCATTTTCTGGAATATGACAACACCTTTTTTACACCGAGTTTTGTAAAGGGTTAGGAGAATGAGGGTGCAACTAATTTGATTACAATCTTTCCATTCTAATTTATTTGATTAAATACATCAAACCGTCTGTATTCCTCAGTAAAACAGTACCTGTTCCAAAAAATGGTAATACAACAATGTTATCATAGAGGATTACAGGGGGGAAATCAATCAAAGAGCAGTGTAAGAGCATATTTATGCTGTTCTGACGGGACTAAGAAAAACAGTTTTGACCCATGTTTAACAACCTGTAAGCTCGGTGTGGATGTATGTGGGAAACCTATAATATAAGGCTTAAGATTGCAAATTAATGAACATAACTGCATCTTAACTAGGCAACCGGACTCACTCATTCATGCCTCATGTTAAAAGGCAGTGCGTCAATAAATGTTTCCGGTTAAAGTACCAGTAGCTTAAAGCATTGGCTTAGCAGGACAAGCAGTATAAACTAGTTTAAACCGAGCACAAAGAAACAAAACATTAAAAATAAAGAAATAATAATAAAAAAATAAAAATAAGGGAAACAAGTAAAACACACACAATAACCTTGATGAACAACACAGCAATTACCAAGACACTCAAAAGTTAGATATATGACAAAGAGAAGCAAAACAAAAAAATAATAAATGTCGCAGCCCATGGTTTCATTGTCTGGTAACCCGTCAGTGTAATTAATATGACCGATTAAAATGGAAATGGGAAAAGATTTGGATCTGACCGCCATAGAAATTGTGATGTGACACATTTGACCACCGGGGGGGTTGTTTACCCACCTCACGGGCACAAGGAAGCCGCTCAGGAGGATCCTCAGATCACTTTCTCCACATCCACTTCGCTGCAGTTTAACAGGGAAAATAAGGACTAAAGTCCCACCGCGGGACCACCTGACGTATAGTCTCGAAGCAGTGTTGATGTAATATTAGTGTGCTTAATTATCATCAGCACATTGCTAATGGCCGTTCAGCTGCAGCGTCTTATGTAAAGGGAATCTCACCTCTTAAAGTCAATAACCGTCCCCCGGAGAACAACTGAGGCGGCACTAACACCCCGGAGGTGTCCCAGCGGGCGTCTGTCCGAGCTCCTCCGGCCCGACACAGCAGGTACGGCTCTCATTCTTTGTTTACTTTAGTTTAAACGCAATGTCACGATGTTGTTTGTGTATCTGTTCACGGTGTCCGTTGAGACTGAAACAAGACGCGTTGCCATGTTACCAATATGCGTAAACAAAGTCAACAAGTATTCAGGTTTAGTTAGTTAGTTATGGATGATGAATTCAACTATACCATTTGTTTTACAAGTTGTATCGCTGATTGTGGTGCAAAATGCTAAAGTTCAACAACAACTCTTCTGTTGACACTGTGTAAGACATATTCTACTCTATCCTTATTTTATTCAAGGTCGTAGGTCATTACTGAATCAACAGGAGTTTGAGTTGCTATTATCCCAGCTGGAGCTTCTGACGTCTCATTACTCATCGCGGCATATAATCCTCCCAGCAGATATCCATTTAATTAAACATGACCCGAGGGGAATCACCATGCAGCGCTGCCTTCTCTGCAGACAGGCCGGCAGCCTCTCAGCTGAAGCACCATGGGCTCCACGGCGACGGATCCACAGGCTGCAAAGGAAACTAGAGGATCACACTTTTTTCACCTTTAAAAGAAAAGGTCCACAGTTCAATCACGGAGCCCTACTTTTTGCCACTCTGTGGAAATGAATGTATAGTTTTTTTATTCCGTTGTGTCCGTTTATGTTGGACTTTTTCTACATCGCATTTTTGATTTTGGATCTTGGTCTCTTTTTTTTTATGCTCTATCTTTGGCCTGGAGCTAGTTTTAATGAGGACCGGAGATGTTACCTGAACAGGCACCTTAAAACGGTGCCTGTTACAGTGGAGAACAACTGTAGTATGACATCAGTCACATTGGACCAGCACAATTCTTCCTCACCTCAGTTCCCTGACTCCCACGCTGCACTTATTCCACCCGGACTGTGGACCACAGGTATCCTCCTGCCTGGATGACTAATGGAGGAATTGCCAGACACGTAGCATGGCTAGCTCCTCTCACCCCTCTGGTTCTAGGGAGATGACGAAGGGAGGGGGGCACCCCCACCCAAACCACGGCGGCCACGCCGGGGGTTCCCACAGCACTACGCGCTACTTGCTGAAGAAGCAGCAGCGCCACAGAAGCAGGTCCTCCTCGCCGATGGGCAGAGTCATTCTCATCAATGCACCTGTTGATGGTGAGCTCACAGTCTCCTGTTACCACGGTAACATAGCATCGACTGCTGAGGCACATTCGGGAGTGTTGGTTCAGTCAATCATTCAGAGTTCAGAGCCAGTCACGGTATAATTAATGATGTAATATACTGTAGAAAATAGGGATGGAAGAAATAGTTCATTCATGTTTTTTTTTTCCAATGAATTGTCAATTATTCATCTACTTATACCAAAACAAGAAGTCATTCTGGTTCTTAAAATAGAAGTATGGTAGCTAGGGCCAGCCCAAGGCATAAGCGAACTAAGCGGCTGCTTAAAAGATAAGCAGCCAAAGATAATGATGACTATCAAGTATTTACTACGGTTTAAAATGCCTCTTGAACGACGTTCAGACTTTCCTGTGTTGCAGGAGGGGATGAAAGTGAAGACATTCACGCAGTGACAGTCGACAAGAGTCCGGATGGGCGTCTGGGTTTCAGTGTCCGCGGGGGCTCTGAACATGGACTCGGTATATTTGTCAGCAAAGTGGAGGATGACAGCTCTGCAGGTTATTTGGAAGAGTGTGTGTGTGTGTGTAAAACTTGTTTCTCACAGTGACGGCAAGTGTATTTTTCAGTGAGCGTACATCCGGGCGCGTGGTCGCCTGTTTCCCACGTGAATGTTCACGCTGAGCTCCACCTGTGTCCGCAGCGCTCGCCGGGCTGTCTGTGGGCGATAAGCTGGTGGAGGTGAACGGGGTCAGCCTGGAGAGCATCACCATGAGCAGCGCCGTGAAGGTCCTGACAGGCAACAATAGACTGCGGATGGTGGTGAGACGGGTGGGCAAAATCCCCGGCATCCGCTACTCCAAGGAGAAGACCACATGGTGAGGCCAAACAGCTGAGAGGGGCTGCTCACTTGCGTCATCGTGAACGAGGCCGCCAGAAAAGATATCAGAAGTTAAATACTTACACTCTGTAACTGAATATTGTCGCAGCATTTTGCTCCATCGTTACGTACAGGTCGGACTACGACCTTGTTGTTACCGGCACTGACCTTTGCATGGCTCTTGTATTGTGAAGTACTGTCCCTTGACTGTAGCTCACACTGGTTATCTTTGTGGTGGGATATACTGTATCTTGGTTTCATGTGGCGGCAGTGGATGGATTACCTCTGTGACCTTTATGGCTTTTTGATTAACCGATCCTGACAGAGCCAACCGCAGCAGAGGAAGAGAAATGGGTATAAGACTGTTTTCAGGCTGCATATGTGTGATCTTTTGCCTTTGTCTGTGTGTGTGTATGTGTGTGTGTGTGTGTGTGTGTGTGTGTGTGTGTGCAGGGTGGACCTGATTCACAGGCGGATGGTGGTGGAGGAGAGCGGGCAAACACCGTCAGAGGCCAGTACAGACAGCGCCCTCCGCAGGATCGTACATCTCTTCACCACCTCGGATGACTACTGTTTGGGCTTCAACATTAGAGGAGGCAAAGAGTTTGGACTGGGAATTTATGTTTCTAAGTATGAACCATGAGTGGGTTGAAAAATGTTGCCTTTTTTTTTACTCCTGAAGAAGCCATCAGCATGATGAAAATGATTCCGGATGCTGCAGTGTGTGCATGCCGTGCAGCTCAGCCCGCTGAAGTGTCCTCGGGCAAAAAGGAGAAAGGATGGCAAATTAGGACACCATTTTAATACCTCCAATTGAATATCACATAATGTGGCATTTGCGGTTTTGTTGTGTTTGTTTTATTGATTCAAAGTAACGAGGCAACAATCCGAAATTTGTTACAGGCGAATTATTACAGCAATAGTTTAAAAAACGCTTTCATGAATTACAGTATAAAACATTCTAAATACTTTTTA
The DNA here is from genome assembly GCA_021346845.1 of Apeltes quadracus. Lineage (NCBI taxonomy): Eukaryota > Metazoa > Chordata > Actinopteri > Perciformes > Gasterosteidae > Apeltes > Apeltes quadracus. Next base: position 8,730,221 of record CM037922.1, read on the forward strand.
GAGTAGATGAAATGAAAGTGTTGATTGATATATTTGGTTTGGTTTGGTTAAATAGACGTCTATATCAACGTATTTTCTCTTCAGGTTAGACCCGGGCGGACTTGCAGAGCAGCACGGCATCAAGATGGGCGATCAAATCATGGCAGCCAATGGCGTCAGCTTTGATGACATCACCCACAGCAGTGCAGTCGAAGTGCTGAAGAGCCACACTCATGTCATGTTGACCATCAGGGTGAGAGATATCTTAGAGATAAACTTGAGGTGAATTATTAGAGGAATCTAACGATAACGTAACGTGAATGAGGTTGCTTGTAATGACAGTGAATCATCACCCTGCAGTGTGCATTTTAACGTCTTTGGTGAACTCTCCCCGCTCTAATCATCCCGTTTAGTAGAATACCTGCCCGGCACTAAGTGGCAGACACACACACACACTGTTCGCTATTAGCTGGTGCATTCAGTGGACCATTAAGCAACTAAGAAATAGAAGTCAGTGGAGATGAAAACCGAGCTGAAAGGTTTCTGCTGATGTTTCTCCACGTCGGCTAGACGTGTGAATAAGCAGCAACAAGCTGCCCTCAAGTGTCCAAAAGAAAACACAAGTCAGTACAGGTTCACGTCTGAGTTGACAGTTTCCAATTTGGTTCTTTGAACATCTCTGGTTAATGTTAAACATGATAAATGTTGTAACGTGTTCAACACACGCAGCTGGCTTACAGCCCTCGAGTTCTTTATGCACGTCTGTGCACACATGCATGTGTGCAAGGCCGCGCCACTTGACCTGTGCCATTTTAGATAAAAGGAACTGTGTGTTTGTGTGTATGAATTTGCAAATGTGTATCGTGCAGTGTGTCTGAGCGCTCTCTCAGCTCGCTGACATTGCTTCTTTCTCATTTTACTCCTCTGATCTCAGGTTCCATGTGTGAAAAACGTCCAGGGACCACGTTCATTATTCAAAGGCAGTCAGGGATCAGGTTATAATCAACAGAAAGCTGCAATTTATGTCTTCCTCCTGTCCTTTTGTAAACCCGTTAGTGGGTTGCATACAGTGCGAGGTTGACTTTAGTTAGTAAACTGGTCATTCAAGGCTGTAGTTGACATTTAGAAGTACGTAACCCTGATACATCTGTAGTTTCTTCCTACTTGACCTCACGCTGTGTTGGTGAGACAATCCCTAAAAATAGACTTGACATGCAATCGGAAAACAATCCCTAATTTATAACGGCTCCTTTCTCTAAACCTTTGCGAACTAAATACTAAGTGAAATATCAGAGGCTGTGTTGTTGGGCTGTAGATCTGACTATTGGTCGTTCGGTTGGACCAACATTGATGACTCACATTAAAATCTCAACTATTGAATGTATTGGTGAAGAAGACATTCACGGTGCCCAGAGGATAAATACCAATGGATTTGGATGAAATGTCTCAGCAGTTAACATCTTACAATGTTATCGCACCACGCAGCCATCACTGTTTTCATTGTGTGTTCATGAGCAAATGACAGCATGCATGTTAAACGAAGGTGAACAAGGGGGACATTGCACTTGCTGAACATCTGCACTTTAACATTATCATTGTTAAAGTTTAGCTTAAAACTCATTTCATGTTTTTATACTTCAACAGGAAGCTGGCAGATACCCTGCATACAAGGAGATGGTGGCAGAATATGGCTGGTTCGACAATTGTATGTAATTGTATGTTGTTCATTGTATGTTTTCAAAGAGAGACTTTGTCACGTCGTTGTTGAGGTGGAGGTACGGACCGGAAGTAGGTGAGACGCAGTCGCAGGGTTCCAAAAACAAAGGGTTTATTGCTCAAAAAATACCACAAGGGGCAAACTCCCAAAACAGCAACGAGGGTCAGGAACAGGAAAGGCACAGGCACAGGAACAGGAACAGGAACAGGAACATCTAGCATGACATCTCACGAATCACGAATCTCACAAAAGACAATGACTCGACAAGGGACCACAGACACAGAGGGCTTAACTACATAAGGGAGGTGCACGTGATTGGACACAGGTGGAAACAATCAGACAATCACAGGGGAAGCCGGGACGAGGCAGGAAGTAAAGTTACCCAGAAACATGAAACTTCACAATAAAACAATAACAGGACCAAACCGTGACAGAATTAGTGTAAGATGAGTTTATAAAGAGATCTGATTGAACCGTAGTGTGAAAATAATTACCTCTACTTTGTACCTAGAATATATCTATTCAACTGAAAATTGCAGAACAAAATAAAGAAGATATGACCTTATGAGTAGGATTTTTTAAAATAATTATTTTCATGTGGAACGTCACTTTAATTTAGCTTGGAAATCTTATTTACACAAGTGGCCATATGTAACTTGCTTATACATATTCATAGGAGTCAAATTTCTATCCGTTTGATACTTCTTAACATAGCCAGAGATTCATTCAGTGAACTCAAAGGCAGCTCAGTTGTCTGGAACTGAGCATGACTTGACATCCGGGTTAAGATGCAGAATCAAGTTCGGGAATCAAGAATTAAGCTTAATTAAAAAAATAAAATAATGAATCGGAATAACTACGGGTTCCTGTTCTGTCTCTCAACAGTTCAGATGATTGACAGAACACGAGGGCAGACAGACTTTGTTCCCAAAAAAGCTGATTGTGTAAAAGAAGAAAATTAAGTTTGACCAATCTTTTTCACTATGATACTCTGCAGCTTGTCTCTTTGGGTTTCTGGTGCTCAGATATGACAATTGTACGTTTTCTTTCATATTTTTAGACAATCATTTTAAAAACATTATTCAATTTAATTATGTATTTCTTTTTTCTACAGTGGCCAATGGGGGCCTTGCACCATCCTTCCAGGGTTCAGACTCAAACTCCTCTGCTTCCTCGCTGTCCTCCAGCACCCCTCTCAGCTCCCTCAGTGGTCTCTCCCAGGTTCTTTTCCCACAAGTCTTTGGGTCCGAGATGGCAGACGTCGCCATCGCCATGGAGAGACGATCCAGATGCCAAAGCAGCGCGGAGCAAACTGCTGACACCGCCATACAGACCGACCCGTTCCCTCCAGGCCACCCGGATCCCCCCTCGGCTAATGGGTCGTACCGCGCTGTAGGTGCCACGTTGCTACTGAAGGACACCGTCATACGAGGGAAAGGGGAAGGCCCGAGGGAGACGGCAGGACGTGGAGGGGGAGGGGACCAAGACGTCGTGAAACACTCACCTAAGACGGCAGCACTGATGGCCCTGAGCAGACCGCGGAAGCCAATCAGACGTTCCCAAAGCCACGTCACTGTGTCCGGTGAGACCTGCAGGTTCAATGGAAACGTTTAACAGACTTTAAGGGCCAGGGTGTAGAGTTTAGGAGCACTGGATATTTTCATGGCTGAGCTTGAATCGGTTTGTAATACCTAGAAAGAGAGAATCGTTGTGTTTTTGTTTGAGGCCTTCATATCTCCACACGGAGCAGGTCCTCTTCACATAGTCCACCATGTTACACCACAGGTTTTGTGAAAGCAGCCCAGAAGGGATGAACCAAATATTGGCTCTACAGAGTTCTGAAATTCCAGTACAAACTGTGTAAAATATGTTTGAGGGACGCAAATTCAGTCAGGTTGCACTGCGCACTGGGGCTGTTGATGGATCATAGAGGAAGTATCGTCAGGAACAGGCCACGGGGAGTATTGCAGCGGATTTTTGTGAAAGTGCCTGCGTTCACTGTGTAATGAGATCCATCCCCAAATCCTCAAACATCTTTCTGCAGGCTATCAATCAGTTCAATGCCCCTTCATCTTTCTCTCCCCTCTGGGAGTTAACAAGCACATCTAAGCTCCACATGAAGAAAATGCATCCAACAGTACAAAGTTCAATGCACGCTCCTGATGAATCACCGCCATTTACTCTCAGTTATGATACCTCTGTGAGAAATGAATAAGAGCAAGCATATGGAGAAGTATCTCCTCCAATCTTTGGCAGGGCCGTTGAGTTATTAGCCTTTCCTTCCCTATTTATCCAACTCGTTCCTACCTCCAGGACCTGGCGGGTGCTTGGAGTGAAGCTCAGGGCTGATTCCCCATTTGTCACTTTGCTGTAGTGCCTTCAAGAGATAGGGGTGTGTTCAGGTTAGCCCGGCCGCGATTCATCAGTATTACTGTGTTACTTTCCATGGAGGGAGATTTACTGCAGTGAAGAGAGGAGCTGACTGGAAGAGAAATGAACCGTCCGTACTCATAGAGGAGAGAGTGTATCACCCAGCGATTAAGCATGCAGAGGTACAAAGCCTAATGAATTATGTTTTCAGCATCAAGCACAGAGCTGTAGAATGTCCTGTTCTTGCTATGGTTCAACACCACCACGCACATTTTTATATGATTTAGTTAAATCCATTCGATAACATGATTTTGCAGGTGTTGGAATTGGTTAAAATCACCACGATTCACAGCATTTGGTTGGGATAATGTATCGGCATTGCTTCTTTGAGAGGGACTGGAATTCCACTTCAGTCTTCCCTTTTTTTCCACCTTTTAGAGGACAGGCAAAAAAAAAAGAGACAACAGAAGGAGAAGAGCTCTGGGGAGGGTAAAGCCAGCCTGCAGCGATCGAAAACCTTTGTCAACCTGTTCTTCAAGAAAGACCGCAGAGCTAAAAGCCGCTCCAAGTCACCATCTCACCATCCCCACAAGGGTGAGAGATCAATCCCTGGGTTTGTGAGGTGCAACGTTTGTTTTGTATCGAAATCTCATGCCATCGTCAGATTTTGTTTATTTACAATTTTTTCTCTCCCCTTCCAATTCCTCAGATAAGGAGCGGGATCGACCTTTCCAGCTCTTGACCTCGCCGAGGGAATCCCGCGCCGGAGTTAAAGACAGCAGGCCGCCGCCCCGACCGGAGACGCTGCAGCACGTGGAGGACATGGCAAAGAAACTGCTCAGCCAGGACGAGGTGGCGGCCGTGATGAGACACTGTCGGCGGGTCAGTTCACCGAAATGACTACCGCTGACAGCTCAGCGGCTCCCTGAAAACCGGTCAAACCACTTCCTGGTTTAGGCGCGCAGTGTTTTTTCCCGTGTTGCCGAGCGTCCTCTAGTGATTGATGGCGTCTGGCAGCGGCTGTGAAAAAAGACCAATTTGGCTCGTCGTTTATGATCAGGTTAAAATGTCAACTGTCTTTTGATCCACTTCATCTCATTTGGCCTCATCTTACACTCACCGGCCAATTTCAGGGGATCGGCTTTTGGCAGAAGATAGCGAGTCTGTCTAGCACAGTATGACTCACCTGTTAAATATTTAAACCCACAGACTGGAAACAGGTGTCGTGTTTTTGTAAAACCCTAAAATCAAATGACCATGCAACAAATCAGTGACATCGTGCAACATCTATCTAAATTAAAAAATAATTTAGTATTACATTTAAGAAAGAAGAAAATGTTTCCATACAACCATCTACATTGGTTTGTTGTTCTTCTCTAACTTGTGTTCCAATGCAACCTTGCCTTCAGTTTTTGTCCGACGTTGTGATTGAGGATTTGGTGCGTCCGATTCTGGCCATCTTGGATAAGCCAGAGAAACTGCTGCTTCTCAGAGAAATAAGGTGAGAAGTCTCTATATACATACTTTGTTTTTTGATGTGTATGTATCCGATGCTGATCAATATCCTCCTCAGGATGCTGATACCTACTACTGAGCTGGGTCAGTTTGACAGCATGGTCATGCCCTTTGAGCTGGAGGCGTACGACATCCTCAAAAGTCGCTCTGGTAGGCAGAGGAGTGAAAGATAAAAGATAAATAAGTCAAAAAATGGGATTTATGGAAAACCAGTGACACATCAGGCCTCTTATTTCCTCTCAGTTCGTTCTCCAGCTCTTCGCTCCCCTCGCAGAGGAACCCCTCGACGTCACCTCATCACCCCGATTCCAGGTACATTCACTGTGTATCTTCCTTCCTCTCACCCTTTCTCTGTCCGCTTCGTACCCTCCAATCCGAGAGCCACGCCAGATACACAAGGGACGCTCATCCTTTTTCTCCTTCCTCTCCCGCTCTAATTTTTCCTCCCACACACACACATACACACCACCCATCCTTATACAAAACACACTTACCCACATTGGCATGCACAGCATATCTCAGGTGTCCTGTGGTCGTGCTGAAGCAGAAGCTCGTATTGCATCTCTGAGGCCAATAGAAAGCACTGAGACGAGCCCGGTTGGTCACTGCGGCACTTCAACAATGAGGAGATCCTTTTATTCGGTTCTTTATTCAAGAGTCATTGAGACACAATCAATACAGTCTTACTTCAGACTGACTATGTCCGTTTCCCTTTCCAAAATCACGAGTTAAGGGTCAAAGGGGCAATGTTGTCATTTCAGTTTGGTGCTGAAAAAACACTTGTGTAGGGTCAAATCCGAATTACGGCTATAATGTTTGTCCAGACTACAGGGGCGGGTTCCACCTCCAACCGGTGCAGGACACACTGCGGGAGCTTCAGCTGATCGAGGAGCTGGAGAGATTACGTTTGTCCAGCCAGCAGTCAGGCCACCTGCCCCCATCGCGGGCCTTCACGCCCCTGCTGGATGTGCCCGTGGACAAGCACACCTCTGCATGTGTGCGCCCCCGCTCCCCGAGCCCCTCACCCGCCGGCGGCTTTCACCTCAGCGAGTCGCCTCACAGCTCTCAGCGCGGGCGCCAAACCCGCAGCCCCTCAAACCGCAGAGAGAACGGGACGCCGCAGCAGCAGCAGGACGAGATGTCCCTGTTGTCAGTGTTCGACCGAGGAGACGCGGCGCCCGAACGAGGGAGGTCACCGCAGAGGAACGGGCACGGGGGGGCCAGGAGGGAGATGAGTCCTGACGGCGGACGCCGCCGGCAAGAGGGCTACACAGAGGTCAGCGTGCGTGTGCCTTCACAGCGGCGAGGGAGAAGCCCTCTGGATGGTACGTTTGAGGCGCCGAGAGACCGGAGTCCATCTGCGGGCAGAGAGGGCAGTCAGCGGCTAAATGGACATTCACAACGCGGTGTTATTAACAGAAGAGCAACTCTGCCATCCGCAATGTATGAAATCAACACTTTGACCGTCTCCAAGGCCAAGCAGTCACTCGGTGAGTTCTGTGTCGTTTTCCCTTTGATTTAAGTTTATTCAATGGAGTTCAGTGTGATCAATTGGCTTGAAACAAGAGTAAATACAGCAAAATGACTACTGTAACTTTACATCTGAATGTTTCATCCTCCCATATACATTTCCTCACCAGTAGAGGTCAGGATGTCCCTAAACTGAAGGGAAGACCTAATCCGATAATGAAAACCGAAATAGCCCAAAGAAAGTTTAGAGACACTGTTAGACTCGTTTGAATACAAAAATAGTGAAGAAATAGAAATCTGGAAATGCCTCAGTTAAAGATTGCAGTATTTGTCTTTGTGTTTACAGGTATTAGTGTATCTGGAGGTATGGAGTCCAGAGTCCAGCCCATGATAAAGATTGAGAAGATCTTCCCAGGTGGAGCAGCATCTACGAATGAGGCTCTCAAGGTGACTTAAATATGGCAGAGACAGGAAGACGCACCTCACCATATCACTAAAAATGGGTGTCAGCTGAATGAAAAAGGATTAAAAAAAAATTATGATTCTGGTTCTGAGCACTGCAAAGGCTGGTAAACACATTGAACATAATAATGCATACGAATGTAAGAACCGGTCATGCCGCCGTTCTCTGGTTATGAGCCGCTGTGGGGATCGGTCCGCCTGTCTTCTGTCTGATAGAGAGGTTGAAGATGTGAGCATCAGGAGTGCAGGTGAAAAGAGTGGAGAGGCATCTCGAGTGTCCAATCGCCTTGAATATTGATCAAGTACACGAGGGCTGGTCTGCTAATGTGTTGGTAATAAACTGCCTGCACAGTAACTCAACTTTCATCTGTGATCTTGGGCTGGTTAACACACACGCACACGCACACGCACACGCACACACACACACACACTCATTCACTACAGACAATTTTGTAAGACCTGAACAGATGTTACTTAATAATAAATAAAAGAATATGGATTTTGGTGGATTAAGTCAAAATATCTATCTTCAACAATGCGATGCACTACTTTAATTTGTGTTTGGATAGATGTGTCCGTATCTTTCGACATTACCATCACAGTAGATAATACACGGAGACAATATTTCTCTCCTTAGCTAAATAATCTTGTAATAATAATTCATTTCTAATGGCCTTGTAAACGAACATTTCCAAATCTCCTTAGTTTGCCACTTTCCTCACTGTTACATTAGATTAAAAAGGAAATGATTCATGGTCACCTTAATTTATCACTAAGAGAGACATATGACATTCTGAGGTAGGGTTTGAAAACTAATTAAAAGCGCTTTTAATCTCCTCTTTGGTTAAATGGAGCTTAATCTTTTGATACTGTCCTCATGGGAGGCTGTAAGGTTTTAGTCCAGATTGTGTGATGAGCTGTAAATAAACCTTACAGCTCGGACACAGTTCAGCACAAGTGGAACCTCCCCCTATACAAATATGTCTAACCTATAATAGATCAAATGCAAAAGTACAAAATGAAGGGAAACATATCTCTTTGTTTCTAATCACTGGAAAGGAAAAGGGAAAGGGAAAAAACGTGGTTTGAATACAACAATGGCCATGGGTTGTGTGTTTGTGTTATGTGTTGCTAACCTTCACTGAGGTTGAGCACACGAGACAGGTGCATCCTCGTCGAATGCCGATGACATCAAAGGAAGTTCCTCTCCTCGGTCCATCCTGCAGGAAACAACGAGAAAGCGGTCCCAGCTGTGTGTGTGTGTCTGTGTGTGATTGTGTGCGTGTGGTTGTCTCAGTGTATGTTCTTTTCTACAGCACGAACCCGGTGCTGTAGGGGAAACTTTATATGTGCACTAGTGACGGCCTTCAGTGTGATTTTATTAAACTAACGGGAGAGCCCCAATTCTCTGTGGCATAAATCCGGTTGCCGCTAAGGGACACAATCAGTGCAGATCCACGGGAGCTTTGCACACGGGACCGATTGCTCCAGAAGAAACGGATACAGATGGAGTACAAACATACTCGTGATGCCTCCTCGGAGTTAACTTCCTCGTGAAGCTGATGCCCGTGTGTTTGCCTTCGCAGGCAGGGGACGAGCTGTTGTCGGTGGACGGCGAGAGTCTGCAAGGAGTGACTCATCAGCACGCGGTGGACGTGATTCGCAGAGTGTTCAGCAACAAGGCCAAAGACCCGATGGTTTTTCTAGTCAAGGTCTCCAAGGTCCCTACCGCCACCACCACCACCCGCCCCAGGAGACCTGCAGACTAACCCTTTGTGTGCCTCAGCCAGACTGCAGTTCAGGCATGAAGGACACAAAAACGTGCAACTGCTGCGGGAGTGAATGAACTTTGGTGTCTACTCCTAAAGAGAGGCTATTAAAGGAAAGCATTCATCCTACATAACGCAGAGTTATGACAGTAAATGCATCAAAGAGAAAGGTGGATGAGTTAAAACAGTTTATTTATACAACATTACTGATCACTTTTGCTACTTTTTTGCCTAGTTTTGACTAAATGCACATATTGCACATTAACTGGATCTCATATGTTTGACGGTAATGTAACCTGGTTCATAAACTCCTCTCGGGTTAAAGTTGTGCCACTGCAGCCAGGCAACCTTGGCATGACCTCGGCTGATTGTGGAGCCGGTGTTCTGCCCTTTTCAGTTCGAGCATCTCGGTCCTGCAGCCCCGCTGGGCCTGCCAGAGGGAGATTATCTCAGCCTGTGTTATGAGATTTAGAGATTTATACCCAGATTAAAACCCTGTATTATGTCAAAAACTGATAGTTTGGGTTCAGTGGATGTCTGGGGGGATTATTACAAATTGCTGCTCAGTATTTTGCGCTGCATGATTCTGGCAGAAGTGCTCGTGCTCTGGAGCAATCCGCCACTTTAGAGGCTTAATTACACCATGCTGTGGCCTGTGCTTATGCAGGCATGTGGAGGAGTTGGAAAAACATTGCAATGAGAAATGCAAGAGATGAAGGCCACTGGCACAGTTAAAATCAAAGTAGGGGAGATATGGGCCGCTAGTTAAGTGGAATCAGTGTGCACACTGCCTTACTTCTGCAGATGACCAGTGGGAGAAAACAAAGTACATTTTTCAACTCAGACAGGCAGTTCAATTTACAAATAAAATTGAGATTGTGTATGCCTTTGAGTAAAAAAAAATCGTTTTGGCAAAAAAAAAGTTAAATCAAGAGTACATTTAAGGTGTGACAACTTGTTCTTTAATTAAAAACACTTGTACAAGAAATGTACACATAAAAATATACATGGAAAGCTACCTACATGAATTACTGAAGACACAATGTAAGTTAACATTTAAAAAATGCACACAAAATGGTGAGAAAAATGCCAGAATAAAAGAAGAAAATGTGTTACGTTGCTTTGGTCTAGTCACAGTGGCTACATTTGATAGATATTTTGTCTAAATAAAAGACAAAGTCACTCTGTTATACTATTTAGTGTTTTACATATTTACACAGAATCAGTTATTCAACAACGAAGAGAACTGAGACTTGAGGAAAGAGCGGAAGCCCGTGACGCACACAGTACATTTCAGTTTGGTTTGCATCACCTGTGTTAATCTGAACCTCATCTGCCGTGAGTGAATAACAGTCTAGGTCTTGTTAACAAATTAAATGTGGTGGGCCAAACCACTCGCTTCCATCAAAGTCACTTCCCACGGCTATACTCATTTATGCAGGCTTGTAAAACCACAGTGACTGTGTCATGCGAAATATAGACTGATTGAAATGTGATAATCAAATCTCCTGGAAGGGGTTCGACAAACACTTTATTGGTTTGCGTGAACTCAACTTACTGAAGAAGTCAATCAAAAATGACCTGTCTCATGCTTCTATGGTCACGCGCAAAACCCGAAGATGAAGACATGAATTGGTGCGATATTATGATACTGACAATCAGATAATTGATCAATGAAAATGGAGAGTTGGCGGATCAAAACTGAACCTGAACTTAAAGTTGCCAACTGTTATCAGCTGCAAAGTTTGGGCACTAGAGTTTGTGTCACACAGATTAAAATGCATAAAATAATGCACAAAAACACATTTTCATGCGTTACAGTATTAGGTGCACTCTTTCAATGCTGCCGCCTCCATTTATAACGGATCAATCATTTGAAATATTGGTATGTGAGATATATATTTATGTACATTTAGAAGTTTTTTATACGTTGTATATTAAACCCACACTTATATCAGTACTACAACAAAATATCTTCAGGTGCTTTATATAGAAAAATATACAACATCTCCATTATATAGATTTCCATTTAACTTTTTCCTTGATAAAGACTCTTGTAAAATAAAAGTTCTCCGCCAACTACTTTTTACCCCATAGAAACCCATCATCCTCAGTTTGAGCCCTGCATACACTGAAAAAACAGCTTTAAACATTTACGTGTATTCGGGGGGATTAACAGGCAACTTGCCTTGAGGACACTCGGCACCGGAGCTACTGCATCGGATAAATCTCCCTTCAGCACCATCACAACTACCAGCTTCTAAATCTGATGCTACAAAGACATGCAGACATGCAAGTCTTGCTACCTGTATAGACGTCAGTGAGGATTATAGTCTAGGGTCTAAATTTAAGATTTGGCTTTTGGCTGGCAAAAGCTAAATAAAGTGTACTAATGGAAATGAAGGAGAATGGAAGTGAACTCTGAATAAGCATGTCTAGAATCTCTCCGACTGCTGACAAAATAAAAATAGAGTAAAAAGCAGCGATGGAGATGGAAAGAGTGAGCCGATATAGAGACAAACACAGAAATAGAGAGAGAGAGAGAGAGAGAGGAGAAGCGCATCCTGGTGATATCTCCCCGTGCTACGGCCTGCTTCCTATTGTGCTACACAATTGTAAAATGCACACCTTTGTTTGTGTCACAGCTTGCTGTGTTGTCTGAGATAAAACACTGGTCGGGTGTGACACTGTGAACGTTGGTGTTCTAGTAAACATGAGCAGCGCCTTTTGAACGTTTGGTTTCGGGTTTCCTCGCGGTTTGCGAAATGACGGTTTAGGATATCTAGATGTCGAAACTGGTGTGTTGCAGTTCGAGGATTTGCTTGTTGGATCCCAAACAAAAATTGCACGGAAAAGTTCTGCAAACCGCTACCATGGTTCCCCGGGTGAGCAGATTCCTCAATTGGCCGCGATGACCTTTCATACTGCATTTCTCTGGAGTGATAAAAGTCACAATACATTCTTTGTTTAAACACATGCTGCTGAAGAAACCATATTCTCACCATTTATTCATTTTTAAAACGAAATGAACCGCTGATCTTTTAAACGCGGAGAATCACAGAGAGCAGATGTTTGGTGTTTTCTCCCCCTCAGCAGTTACTCAGGAGACTGCTGCAACTGCTGTTGTTGTTTGGCCAGTGGGCGAGATCATCGCTAGCGGCCAGCAGCCGTGGCTTTTGATGGGACTGCTGTCATGAAGGATCACCGTGTGCTGGTTCCCGACTGTTTTTGAAACCCTGATTTGAACCCGGTCTGAGGAAGTCTTTCTGCTGGCTTTGTAGTGGAGCAAAACCTGTTAAATGTGCCAGAGGGGACACTTTATACAGATTTATTGGAGTACGGAAGAAACAATGCACCTTTGGGAGATTTCCCTTTGGACAGTGACAAGTGGTGAGTGCTCACTCAGTGGTCCAGTTGGCGGCATGTGGAAGACAGAGCAGTATTTGAGTGTGTGTCTGCGTGCGTGTGTGTGTTAGTGTGATTAGATCTCTGTGGCGGTGATTTCCTCAAAGTGGATGTCGTTGCTGCCACTGTGCACCTCGTAGTCCTCCATGTCCCGGTTCTCCAGCTCCAGACTCAGCTCCCTCATCACTCGCTCGAGATCCCGGTTTCTGCGGTACATCTGGATGTAGTTCTGCTGCAACTGTTTCTGGTAGCGGATTACCTGAGTAAATCAGAAGGGAGGACCAGAGTAAGCTAGTTTCTTGTGTATGACGTTGAAAATAAATTCGAGATTGAAAGTTAATCACAAAGAAATACAACACTTTTTACCTTTTCTTTTTCCTCGTGCCACACTCTCCTTTCATCCTCAAAACGGGACAGTTGCTCCTCATTAGTTCTCCTCTCGTACATGAGTTCAGCCTTCAGCCTGTCCACCTGAGAGAGGGAGGCGAAATGTTAGAAACTCCAATGGTGCAAGAAGTTATTTTACTTGAGTGAAAGTAATTCCAAAGTAAACCTACTCCATCACAGGGAAATCGTATATTGTAAATATAAAGTAAAAGTAGTTACCAGAAACATATATGTTTGTGTGTCTAATTCTGTTAGTTAACTATAAGCATGAAATAAATGTTATAGAGGAGAAATGACAGCATTTTCTCTGACATTCACATGACTCAATAGAAACCGTGTACCTGCTGTCTGAATCCCAACACTGCTTCTGCATTCTGCCTCTGAGCCTTGGCTTCATCACTCTCGCCTCCCCACACCAGATGGGTCTCCTCTGCATCTCGGTACAAAGACGGACTGGGGCCGCCCCTCCCCGCCTTTCCTTTCCCCTGCTGGAGGGAGAGGCTCATGCATTGCCCCTTTGTGGTTAGGTTTGCAGGTAGAGAGTGCACGCCGTAATTGGACAGAGTGTCACGGAGGCGGGCTGACTCTTCTTCCAAGCGGCCCAGCTTCTCCCGGAGCAGCTCGGCTTCGCTCTTGCGCCTCTGGAGCTCGTTCTCGCAGACTTCCAGCTCCAGAGATCGTGTCCGCAGGGCCGTGGCGGCCTCGTGAGATCGTGCCTGGCTGGCCTGCAGCTCAGAACGCGCTTCTCTCAGCTGGGCCTTCAGCACCACGATGTCTCCGGCCTTCTGGCTGAGCTCGGACTGGATTTCCTTCATCTGCTGCTTCAGGAGGGAGATTTCTCCTGACTTCTGACACACCTAGGGCGTCATGAGCAATGCAAGTTAGAGAGCGAGGGAGGTGGGAGTGCAGAAAATACAGAACAATTTGTCTCTTATGAAATTCAACAAACATCCTCTTCTGGACTCAAAAAGGGAGCCTTACTCTCACTCACCTCCCACTTTGTCTCCTCCAGACGAGGCCCCAGCTGAGTCTGCTCCCTTTGGATGGTCGCACACCTCCTTTCCAGCGTCTCCCTGTCCTGCAGCAGCGAGGAGAAGTCCTCCTGCAGCTTCTTTTTCTCCTGCTGTAGTTGAAATACCTGACGACACACATCGATACATATTTTACTGAAACATATGTGTTGATCTACAATAGGACATGCGCCATCAAAATACGGAATCCTTAGACTCAGGACTAAAGCACACGACTAGCAAAATAGATATAAGTTGAACCTCTTTCTTCCTTTAAAAGAGTTTTAAATACTTAGTATACCTGTAACTGTAGCACCTGCTGGGCCCTCTGGGCCTTCTGAGAAGCCTGCTTCATTTTTAATGCACAGCTCTGTCTCAACTCCTCCATCTCTCTTTCACAGCGACGCTGCTTCTCCTCATACACCTTTCAGAGCACAAGACACGAGTCAGAGGTCAGAGGTGAATGTTTTATCCGTCCTTTTAGAGGTTACGGGTTCGGTCTGTTTGTTTTGGCGAGTGCGTCTTCATGTCTCACCTGGCAGATAGCAGCTTCATTCTCATCCAGATTGTCCCTGAGCTGTTGCAGCTCCAGGTCTCGTTCCCTCAGCTTCTCCTCCAGCTCCCTCACCACCGCCTCGTAGCCCTCCATGAGCGGCGGCGAGTGGCCGCACGACCCGCTGTCCGACAGCGGCTGCCCGCGGCCGCTCAGCGACCCCGAGCAGGTGCTCTTGCTGGATGAGGAACGTCCGCTGTCCGAGTTGGTGTGGCCGTGGCTCCCACTTGCACCCGAAGTGTTTCGGCCCGAGCCCGGCGCGGCCTCCAGCTGCACCCCGGAGCTGCTGGAGCCCTCGCTGGGCGCCAGGCTGTAGCCCGTGCTGCTGCGAGTAGGCAGGCTGGAGAGCGAGTTCCTCCCGGAGTCCGACATGGAGTACGACTGGCTGCCCCGAGCATTGCGACCTCCGCTGTAGGAGTTGCGTTTCCCTTCAGAGCCAGAGCTGCTGCTCCCTCCGAGGCCGTTTGCGCCGCTGGCGCCGTTGGACCCGGCGAGGGGCAGCAGGAGGTTGAGGCTGGCCTGGCTCTCCGTCAGGCTGCCTCCAGGCCGTGGTGACAAGTAGTGCACAGAGTGACGATTCTTGGGGATGACAGGTTTGAATGCCGTAGGACGAATCAGCACTTTTTCCATGTTCTGAAAGTACATCATCCACAGAAAAAAAAGAAACATTAATTAGTTATAAAAGCTTAATTAGTAACGTCTGAATAAAAGTCATTAGAGAGAGGTCAGGGATCTACTGGCCCCTCCAGGCTCTGATCCATTTCATCTGGGTTAATTGATATTCATTCAATTTTCTTAATGATTTTCCTATCGCCTGATATATAGAGGGAGGGGATTAAAGCACAGAGAAACGAATAGGAGGGAAAAGTCGAGACAAAGTCGGAAGGGAGAGCTCCTTGTGTTCTCTGTAAGCATTTCTCTGAGCGATCTAAATGCACTAGTGAATGTAAGCAAGCTCTGACATTGATCGTGATGAGTCCGCAAGGTGAGCAGCTGTCAAATGATCCATCAGAGCCACGAGGTCAGTCATTAAGCTTCTAAATGTAATCACAAGTACTTCTTTGCCTACGTGTTTACTTTTCAGCAGATTGTATCAGCAACCGTTCAAATGAAGCACAATCTGCTGTTCGCTCGACAGTTACTGGATTGTTTTTATCAGATACTGACCGATTTGTCACTGTAGATCTGTTTTCTGTGATCTGCCTTTTCTTGTAACTCATTGGCCAACACATACACTGAAACACCTGCTGAGTACATCTGCCCGACCGATCGCTCTAGCTCTTCAGTCTGCTCCTCCTACCTTCTCTAACTGCCCAGACACAGGGACGAGTTTGGGAGGAGGCCCTCCAATGTTGCCGTTAAGGCTCCTGTTGTCCCTCTGGTCCTCCGAGTCACTGCAGGGGCTCGCGGTTGCTACAACCAAGTTGTCCTTCCATTCTCCAATCGCCACCTCGTCGCTCACAAAGCCCACGTTTCCGTTGGTGCCCCCGGTCGCCGCTGCAGCGACCGCCGCGCCGCTCGCCCCAGCGGAGTTACCAGGCCGGGGCTGCTTCTTGGTGGGCAGCGGCGGGGGAAGAACCTCGGCCTGGGGAAGCGTTTGGTTGCTGATAACCAGCAGCTGCTCCAGGGAGCTGCCGCTGCGGAGGGTGTCGTTCTGCAGCCGGAAGCAGCTGGTTGCCGGCGTGGAACGACGAGACTTGGCGGTGAATTCGCTGGCGGCCCGGCAGTGCCTCTCCTGATACGTTCGGCCCGACACGAGGCTGCTGACAGAACCCATGGCGATGCCGGAGCTGCAGGGCCCGCAGGGGCCGGGGCAGGGGCCCGACGGGGAGTGGGGTGATAGCGGCCGGCACTGCTGCACGTCAAGACCTGGATTCTGGTGCTCAGTCGCGGTCACAGGCAGCGCCTGAACCAAAGCCATGGCAACCCGACGGCAGCAGACACACCACACACTCTGAGAGAGAAAATAAAACAATGCCTTCAGACTCTAGAAGCAACGGGTGAAGCCATTCAGCCCTATAGGGGGCATTTATTTTAAAGAGGAAAAAAGAAAGAGGCACTCCGGTGTGAAGTTCAGCTTCTCCTGCAACTCCTTCCTGCAACGACTTCAATAACACTGTGACTCATTTGAAGTTTTTATTCTGTTTTATGGGTTTCACCTCAATGTTTTGTATGTTGCTCTTATACTAATGGTATGTTGTCATTGCTTTGTGCTTGAATTGTTTTGTATGTAAAGCACTTTGTGTTTATAGATATGAACTTTACATTTTCACAGTGTTGCGGTACTAATGTCTGCACTAAACTCTAACTGTTAGGTAACTTGTACATGTGTAGTATTGTGCAAGTAGATACAAGCAAAGGAAGTGTTACTATTGAAACATATTACTGTCGAGCTGCTGGTAGTTTATACAGAGTATGAATTGAGTTTTCACTTGAGTTGTATTTGCCACATATTTCCAGATAACTTCACACCTACTAAAGATTTATTGAAGTGGGCGGTTTGGTGATGGCTGGATGTGTTTTAGGATCATATTGTTTCACTTGAATGGAACATGGCCCCGTTCCCGCTGTCGGTTACACTAAAGTTACACAAAAGACTGTGCTGAATCAAGACAGTAGGAAAAGCACAGGTGCAAATAATAAAATGAATTATGGCTGCGTTACATTTTGAGTAGGCAGCATAATTAATTACATTTGCAATTTGCAATTTCAGCCGAAACATGATAAAAACACTAGACATTTAGACTGTCATGATGGGATAAGCATAGGTGTTATGAATAATATCGACAATGACTCGGTTGTACTCAAGTGTGCCGGTATCAATATCATGAGTCACCCTCAAACCGAGGCAGCTAAAATCGGCTATTATTGATTGTCCTAGCAATTGTAATTGTAGATCTCATTACCTTTAATTAAATAGAAAACATGATCACACTCCTGTATGTGATTGCTGCTTGCCATCTCATCCATATGTTAAAGATACAGTATGTATCAATATCCTAAAACGGTTCAAATAAATTAAGATTTGTCATTTAATGCCTCATCTTTGATAATTGTGATCCTAAAATGTGACATTTGCCTCACCCCCTCCCGCACTCCCCCATGTCTTTGGCGGTGCTGCCAATAATTGTCAATGTCATTAGCGAGACAGGAAGAGGAAAAAGCGGCTGGGTTTAGTGGAGACACAGAAAGAGACAATGAGTCACGGTCATCGAGCAGCTGCTCCGTGATTTTCCTGTCTGAACCCGATGAGCAGTCGTCCGCGTATCACTTCTAAATGGATTTGAAAAGTAGTCGCTTCACTGTTTCAAAGATCACAGTGCTCATGAATGTACATTATTAACAGCACAATAATCCGGGGCAGCAGATGAAGTCTTCCAATCTGCAGATAATATTGTCAGTGTTAAGTTAACTCGGGGGGGGGAAAGGCACAAATCTTTAGACTGTGGAGCCAAGACCAAATCTGTCTGGCCTAGTGGAATAATCCATCTATGTCTGCACAGTGCCAGGCCTAACACAATCACACTGACTGACACACAGGCACACACACACACGCACACACGCACACGCACACGGCATGCACACACCGATTCATACATTTTATTTGAGTTCTGCATTTAACCCGCTATAAGCATTAGGAGTAAAGGGCTGCTGTAAAGAAGTTACATCCGTACCGACACGGTCTGGTTTTAAAACCCTGAAAGCAACTCTACACTACGACTGTACACTGAGCCGGTGTAAACAAGACGTAAATTGGTTTCTGGGATACAGAAAACAGAATATTATTGTAACCTACACTTTAATTTTAAAAGTTTGTGCTGCATAGATATTCCTCTATAATCTCCCTTTATGGACTCAAAAGTTTTTTACAAGGCTGCTGGTGTTGCTTTATCACTCTGTTAAACACACATCGAATTCATTTTAAAATGAACAACGTTTTATTAGATTACGGGTCATTAAATTTAAAACTCCTAAGTGGTTTTGCGTTTTTAAAGTGGAGGTAGACTCACTGTCTCGCTCAAGGACACTTCAACATGTGGACAGTAAGAAGCTGGGGATTAAACAAGCAACCATAAAGTACGATTGCAGCTTATTGCCAGAATCCTTTAATACATGTTGCAGACTCTTTCACAATAAAAACCAAACGAACATTTTATAATGTACAATTTTGTGTTGATTTTGGCATCGTGGTAGTATTTCCGAGGCATAGAATACCCGTTAAGAAACCTCAAATTTGACTACTTGTCTGGTTTTCTCTTCCATCTGTTTCCTCCAAGTAAGCATTAAGAATAACTATATAGAAACCAGCCAATCATCACACCGATTCTCTCGATTATTTATGTAGGTCATGTAGAGGCATCGGTTTAATTGACAGTTAACAGTTCCTGACGATATCTTTAAGTACAGCATGATATTGTAAAACAATAGTTTGTATTCTGGCGACCCCGTAAGCCTCAGTATGCTTCAAATGATGTGGCTGTCGGCCCATCCACCACTACATGGGAATAAAAGGGGAAAAATTGATTTGCGAGTGTGTGACAGGTAGTGTGGAGGAGTGAAATAAAGGAGACAGATTTCCTGAGCACCCCTGAGTCAAGGGGATTAAGATTTGTGTGGTATGTGATCTCCTCCCATGCCAAAACAATCAACGCCACAGGACCTCCTCTCACCTTTTACCCAGACGTGCCCACCTCTTCTTTGCTCCCAGTCCTGACAAAGACCACTCAGGCGGGGATAATAGAATTAACAAGCCTGTGTGACCGTCAACCGGGATCCCCCTCAGTGCTAACCCCTGTGACCCCCTGATGAGCGGAGGGGAGCTGGTCTGACTCGGCCCTCCCACCCCTGTGACCCCCGAGGGTCTGTTTTTTGTTCTGGCTACTCGGGCAACCAATCCTCAAAAAAGCTAATTTCCTCTTCTGATGTTGCTCAATGGTTGTTAAGGTTATCAAAGCGCTCCTCCTCCACTCCTTGGCTGCATTCCTCCGAGAGTCCCTCCACTCCTTCACGCACCTTCCTCATCACACTCGTCCTCCTCCGCTGTCAGCAGCGGAAGACGGGGAGACAGAAAACATCGTAACCAAAAATAGAAACAACATCTTGAGTGCCTGAAAATCATCCCGATAGTCTTTCATGAGTCGGTTGCAGATTCGTCGTTCAAAAATAAACTCCAATACTGTTGCGGGCAGCTATAAAGGGGGGGGGGGGGGGGGGGGGGGGGGGCGGGGGTCAACCCAGGGCCCCTTTACACCGCTTCCTGAAACTATAAAATGATGCTGAATAAACTTTAAAGCCTCCCAGGAGCGCTTCTGACAGTTCATCATTCACATGCCACCGACTGGCCCAGGATGAGTTAAAGAAAAACCGACTGAAGAAAAGGGGTTCAGGGGTTCAGAGGTTGCACTCTAACAAGATCCAGAAGTGGGGTCTGTGATGTGGAAATAATCCCGGTGTAGTAAATCAGGTCAAAAAATGCCGATATCAGCCAGGAGAGGAAGTACATTATTCCGCAGCAGCGGATCGCCCCTTACAATCGCACACAACCTCAGAGCTTTTCCGGACATATTCGCTGGCTCAGGACGGAGTTATAAAAGCAAGAATAAGTCAGAAGAAACAGAAGTGGGTTTAGTGGAAAGAACACAAAGGCTGGCCGGGTGGGGGTTTATGGGAATTTCAATACCAGGTAGCCTAAAGGGGGGCTTCCAGAGAGGTCTGAGCTCTCGGGAAAACCAGGCATCTATAATCCGGTTATTTAGCACTGAGACACTGAGTTCTGAGCACCACAAGGTCTCCTGAAAGGTAAATCCAATGTGAAGACAGACATCATTTAAAATACGACATCTCCCCTTCTACACTACATTACTTTTTCCTTTTATCATCTTACTTCCACATGTCTGCCGCGTTCAGATATTGTAACAACGTTGAAAAAAGACAGGATGGAAGACTTGAGGAATGATGAGGACACTATATCTCTTATCATCCCTTTTGTTTGTCTGTTTTGGTCACTTCTAAATGCTGAGGATAATATCTGTCTCTTCAGCTGATAAACTCTCCACTGTGTTTGTTTGTGTTTGCTGAGAGGAGCTTCAGGGTTGGGAGATGCTTCTCACTACAAGCCGACCCCCTCCACTTTGAGCTATTAGGGTCCACCATAAAACAAAAATTAACTTGATTAGTGCAGCTTCAGCCATTGGTTAGGCTGACCTCCTTCTAAACAAAACAAGTGCCATGGTTTCTTTTAGTTCCTCCACCTCCTTCCTCCACTTGCCTCCCTCTTTCCCGTCCCTTTTATCCCTTTCTTCTTCTCTCGCTTTCCTTTTCCAACCCCCTCTCTCCTACGGCTCCCTGCCCCCTGGTCCGTGCAGATAGATTTTCATCTGCCCGTTCTGAAACAGCGACACCACAGCGTGACTAACCACAGGCAGAGCCAGCGTTAAAGATGAGAGGCAACAGGTGGAGAGTTTTAAATTGATAGATCAAAGCGGGCAAAAGTATTGGTATACACGTGTTAATAGGAATGATTGACAACCATCTGAATAACTTGTTTTTTTGAATGTCTGGTCACTGACTGGTGTGCTAGAGTTTCACCGATCACAAAAGCAGCGGGAACGTAAACACTTGAAATAAAACAGGATATTGAAAGAATGTCGTGTGAAGAGGAGCGCTTGTTCAGACCGGCAGAAATATTCAACTTTGGTAAACAGATCCTGGGTGGCCGTAATCCTGAGACCAGCGATCTCGGTGGATGGAGTAAAGGAGAAAGACAGAGAAACAGAGGAAGAGAGGAAGTCCGCGGGCAAGGTGAGTCGCAATGATCCTCCACGGCAGCCAAAGAAAACCCACATGTACAGACAAGGCAGCAGCACACTACCTCAGCGAGGCGATCACTCAACACCTAATCTACTCTCCCTTTTATTTGTCACGCATCCACTCACTGAAAGTCCACAATAAAACTTCAAACAGGCATGAAAATGCTATTGGGGTGAAGTCAGTCGTCTCCACCGTAAAATGAGCTGAAGTCTTTTTATGTTTTGCCAGAAGACCCGAGGTTATAATGGGCCTCCATTCCACAACAATGACTGTCTGTCTGAGTGGTCGCTCACTGTCACCTTCCCCCACATGGCTCGGCTTTAAGGTCTTGCAGCGGTTGTGTGTGTGTGTTTGTGTGTGTGTGTGTGTGTGTGTGTGTGCACGGGCGCGTAGATTGCTGAATCTGTGCAAACCTACGCAGGCTTCATTAACCCAGACCCTCACTGCCAAGGCTCTTTTCACTGAAACCAGAGAGGCATTGTCCTCCTTGGCAAAGTAACGTTGTCATTGTAGCTTAACAAAAGTTGTGAGTTTTCTGTGGTGCTAAACAACAACAAAAAACACATAAAAAGTGTTTCTAAGTAGGGAAAAGGTGTCGTCTCACAGTCCTGTTTTTTTCCCCCTCTGTTCTTTTTTACGACCGACTCGTTGCTGCTCCGGACTTTAGGTTCTCCCTCTGTTTGGGAGCGTTGCCATGGCAGCTGAGGCCCACATTTTTCATGCACAGGGCGAAATGAGATAGAGAGGCAGGATAAGGGAGGGAAAGGAAAATGACATAAAGACTAAGCGTGAGTGAAAAAGGTGAGTGATTTTTAATTTGTTTTTTATGTGTGCCAGTCTGACAGCAAGACGCTTTGGCTCTTTAGCATCTGAAAGCATCTGGCCTCAATTCCACCAAGAGAAGCGGGGTGACGGAAGTCTCGACCGCTCCTCTATCACACACACACACACACACACACACACACACAGAGCAGAGAAACTCACACAGTCCCTGTGGGGGTTGACAGAGAGAGCGGCCAGCAACCTATTGAAATGGGATGCAGTGGACATCGATGACATCAAAGTAGCCTCCCAGCCTTGTGAAACACTCTGGTCAGCTGCGGACACAAACTGCCAATCTCGTGCTTATTTAAAGGACGTGCTGGAAATGAGTTGTAGTAGTAGTTTGCCACGGAGAACACCAGCTGACCTTTTCCAACAAAAAAAGCCAAAGTTCAAGAGGAACACTGCTGCTTGCTGTCTTGGCGAGGAACCCCTGCTGTGTCCGCGCGGTAAATATGCCAAATAACATAACACGAATCAGACTGGACATTTGATGGCAGTAGCTGGCAGTTTCCCCAGACCTGCTCGACACTTAGTGCGGAAGAACACAGGTTTACAGTCAGCTGGCATGGGAGGAAATTGAGGTATCAGCGAGAATTCCTGGTCCGCTCCAAACGTTGGATTTTCCAGGAGGTTTTCCAGTCACTGACAAGTTATCCAGCGGCGGCCAGTGGTCAGACCCGCAGACACCAAGAAATGGAAATACCAAGAATGCCAGTGGTAGAGACACAGAGATTAGTCTGGCCAGTGGATTACTGTTTGTCAGGATCAGTGGCCGGTCCAGCCTTCACTGCCTGACCTGGACTCGGTTCAGTTAGTGGGGGCTGCTCTGATCTCTCATCAGGTAATTTCACTAAAGCACAAAATCCAGGTTTTTCAGTCTATATTTCTGTATCTATTTGTCATTGTCCTAATTGTGGAGAGAAGAGTTGACTCTCCCCCCTCCACTCCCCCCCAGACTTCCCTTCCTTACCCCCTGCTGCTCTGCCTGTGTGAACAGTGGAAGGTCATTGTTTCAGTGTAACCGAGAGCAGAGAAGAGGGGCCTTGTTATCTCACACTGAAAGCAGCAACACTTTGACTGACAATGTGACCAGAAATAGAGGGAGGAAGAGGAGGAGGGAAGCGACGGGAGCCTTGATCGTAGAGGAGCAGTTAGCACACTATCAGACTTCAGTGAAGAAAAGTAGGCCACAATATCTGCTCGGCGAAGGTGTGACAGCTCTAGAGTGCAATCGCAGCACGTAACACACGCACACAGACACGCGCACAACCGGGCTGCTAAATACAGCCAGGCAAATGAGTTCCACAGCAGCTATTACATAAGCAGCAACGCCTCCCCTAAAATGTGCCAGCTTCGATTTATAATTCACTTCCACCCGTCTGAGAAAATATCTGACGAGGCAAAGAAGCACATGTGCGCACATATTCAGACGCTCTGTCCGTGTCGCTGCAAAACTGTAGAAAGATGGAGGGCGGGGGGGGACGGACTGGAGTGGAAAACACACTCAGCAAACTGTACGGAGGCCAGGCCCGACGTCCAACCTCTCGCTGTCCCTCCTCCTGTGTTTGTGTCTCCGTCTCCACAATGCTTCTCAAGTCGATGCTTTACATAAATACCTGGCACGACATTTAGCTTGGCGGGATTACTGGAAAACAACGAAGCCCAAATAAGGAGTCAAATCAAAGGGGAAACCTGTTTTGAATCCTTCAATGTATATTTTTGTTTCCTATGAGGTACAAGAGACCATCTGAGAGAGAGAAAGAGAGAGAGAGAGAGAGAGAGAGAGAGAGAGAGAGAGAGAGAGAGAGAGAGATGATTCCTTGTTTGTTTGTCCAGCTTGGACCATAAGGAAAGAAGTGGAAAAGGAAAGGAAACCAGAGGAGAAAGGTCTCACTCCCTTTTTTTTATTCGGCGCTACTTAATGCTGTACGTATATACATATACAACCACACAGGAAGCATGAGTCAACACAGCTGCAAAGAGTTACGAAAGGTAACCTGCAACACGTGACACACATTTAGTTCATTTGTTTTGCTCAGAGCAGATGAGGCAACACATCTTCTCGGCCTCTACGTCCCCCACTCCTCCGGAGTTGAACTTTACGTCGGAGTTTGCATCTGGTGCCCTGCTCAATGTTTATAGAGCAGAACGTCCCTCCTTAAAAAAAACCCCAGTTGGTGTAATGACAGTCTTTTCTCAAACAAAGCCCCGTCATGACACGGTCAAACAGAAAGCTGCCACAAAGAGCTGAGTGAATGGGTGCCCCTCTAACCGTCCTGGCTATAAACATCACTCTTGGGCCATAACAAACTTGATGAGAAACTACAATATGTGGTGCAGGGCACACGAGGAGGTTTGTAATTACACGCGTAGGGAAGATGGAAGACAAACAACTGCAGCCTGCGTCTACGGAAGTGCTTCATCATCAGCAAAAGAAACCAAGATTCCCTTTGACTCTACGGGATAAAACCCCTTTTCTGTATCGGCCACACTTCTGAGATGAAGGATAATTGTCTGCTCTGGTATCTATCTGCTGCCTCATGCTCGTTCTTATCTTGAATCTGTGTGTGTGTGTGTGTGTGTGTGTGTGTGTGTGTGTGTGTGTGTGTGTGTGTATATAAAGAGTGAATAACACCTTCCTCCTCTTTCCTCTTCCTCCTCCAGTCCAACCGTCCAGAGGGTGCGACAGCTTTTTGAAAGGCTCAAATTTCGAATCAATACCCCCAGGTAATGAGCAGATTACGGGGTCGGGATTAAAAAATCACACCAAAAACTCCTCATCCCAACTCAACAAATCCAAACTGGCTGGTCAGCCTGTAAAAAGTATCAGGTCATTCAGAGCAGCCAACAACTTTAGAAAAGTAACTTCAAGCTACTGATTCATCCAGCCGCCTTCCATCTCTGGCAAAATGACCGGAACGTACAATTTCCAGGAATTATTACATCTCAATTGTTACATCTCAGTTTATCCGGATTTTAGAAGAGAAAAACTTTTTGGCGTTTTTTGTTCCCAAACTAGTTTCCAGTCCTGTTAAAATCAGTGCTACTCCGTCTGCCACGGCGCGTTTGTCTCAAACTCCCCTTTTCCGTTACAGAACTGAAAAATATTTGACAATTGACACCCTCTTAAGTGGCTTCTCACTGACTCAAGGTGCCGAGACAAAGTTTCCAAAGTGGGACAAAGAGCAGGCGTAGTTTCAGGATGCAAACCCTCATTATGCGGACACATGCACTAGCACACACTCTGCTCCACACTCACCCCAGTGAGAGCTCTGCATCGTTGCCTCCACTTGTCTCCGTCCCTCCTGGGAAAAAAAAATATTAAAGTAGAAATCGCCTCCGGTCTCCGTTGGACCGGGTTCTCCCCGTCTCTCCTTCGTTCCACCCGTCGTCTACCTCTTCTCCTCAACACTCCGGCTTCCTGCAGCGTGCCAGGAACTCATATCCTGACACAAGGACTTTCAAATGGAAGCCCTCCTTATTTTCCTTTCCTGTCCTCCTCCTCCTCCTCCTCCTCCTCCTCGCTCTTCTCACTTCACTCCACTGTTCCTCTTCTCAGCTTTCCTTCCCTGCTGTCTGCCTTAGCACCGCCCCCCTCCTCCCCTCCCCTCCCCCTCCTCTTCATTCCTCCCTCCCTTCCCTCCCTTTTGTCCGCCAGCCCCCCTGCCTCTAGTTCCCCTCTTTTAACACACAGACACACACACACACACATACGCACACACACTACTCTCCTCCCCTTTCCCCTTTCAGCCGGAGCTTCATCCATCCCCTTCTTTTTCACACATTCTGCATCGACACAGTCCTGAGTCGGATTGAACTTCCTGAAAAACATTTGGATCCCCTCTTTCTGTTTGGTCGATTCGTGTGCAACCTCAATACCGCGCAGAGGCATTTGTTCAGGGGAACATGTCCCGCCCCCCCAAATGTTCATCATCTAACCTTCGGATACATAGCAGTGCAATTATAAAACAGCATTGACTACATTCAGGAAGGGAGGGGGTCAATTCTCCCAAATGGGGTGAATTACGTAACGTTTCTGCTCATCTTGTGCCTGCACACTACACACACTCACTTGTTCAGAGATAACCAGCAGGTAACCGAAGGTGTAGAGAGGGATTTAAAAGGTCTTGAGATGTGTTGATGCTGTCCGTTGGTTAATAGTGATTATTTAAATTTTCAATAAATCTGTGGATTACACATTGTTCTACATTTGTGAGATGTGGCAGCGTCAGAGGAAGCCACGTTGTGACCGGTTGTCATTACAGCCTCGGTTCAAACAAAGAGGTACAATTATTTATCATTTCATGAGAAAAACAAAAATTGACATAATTGACGACCAAACAAAAATACCTTTCGGCATAAATGTTGTTCCTTTTAGCGTGTGATCTTTCAGGTTTATCTTGCAAACTGTATTGCAACCAAGAAACTAAGTGTGACTAAAAAGCCTGGAAGCCTGCAGGGATACTCAGGGAAAAACATGGCCAATACTTCCTCAGTGCAGTAATAACGTCATTACTTTGAGTTTCGTACTAATAAGCAAATATTAGCTTGACTTAACGGTTAAGATGGTAGACATAAGGAACGTACAAACTGCTCTGCTGTGTGCTGCACAAGATCAACCACTCTCAACTGGTGTGCTTCTTTGGAAAGCTAGAAGCACTGAGCAATGTTTGAGGAGTGTTTGTGTGTCTTCGACTCTCTTTTTTTGCCTTGCCCTGTACCTCCCTCTGGCTCCCACAGTAAAAAGTGAGAAGAAAGTTTGCTTCTGCTCTCTGACATGGCACTTTACTGCCATTAAGGCAGCCCGCGTTTCGGTGCTGAAAAAAACAACAGCAGAAAGCTTTTGAGTCTATTATGTATGCGTGTGTTGCAGCGTGTGTGTGTGTGTGTGTGATTTTGAGTCAGTGGGAGTTTCTATTTTAGCTTAAAACTATAACAGAGAACTAAAAGATGTTAAAATGCATCTTCGCAGGCTTTTATAAGGGAACATACAAATATGCATTTCTGCAGCTTTAACTTATCAAACACGCATCAACTAAAAATAAGATACTAAGTATCTGTGCATGTTTAAAGTGACCTGGCAGGCAGTGGGCATCGTCGTGAGACGGCTAATGAAGGACAGGGACAGCTGGGCCGGGACGGGCTGAGCTCCAGTGGAGGAGAACAGACAGGAGATCTGTAACGGAGACAGTGGAAAGAAGGCAGGCAGACAGCTGCTGCAGCTGTGGGGAGCGCAAATTATTTTCACCCGGCATTTCTCACCAACGCTGCCCTTTGGCTGTTTGTTGTGGGACTGCCAAACACAAACAAAGCAAGGTGCTGTTGTAGTTATCCAACACGGATTGACACAAATACAGTTCACGGGGAGGCTTGGCGGAGGAGGCAGTTTGGAGCGAGTCCGAGTGGAAGCAGCAAACGGACTGACACACCTCTGACGTCTTTGAGGTATCGCTGTCACCCGGCTGCTGCGCGGGACAAATTCCTGACCCCTCATCTCTTCCTCGTCTAAACCTTCCTCCCCCCTCGATCCCTCTAGTGTCGCACACTCAAACTGTCATCCATCTGCAAACCCGATCCCTAAACGGACACTTCAAAGACTCAGGCCAAGACCCCAATTTCCATAAATGTGCGTGTGTGTACGTGTGTGTGTGTGTGTGTGTGTCTTTGTGGGTGTGACAAAGTGACCACAGCGGTTCACTCAAAACTGATTCCACACAAAGAGGTAGGGACACTGATCAATGTTCCCGCTGCCCAGAAAGACAAAAAGGGACACGGCCGAAAGGGAGGCAGAGAGAGAACAAGAGGCGTGTGAGGAGCGGGGGACGCGTGAGTCAGCAAACGCCGAAGGTCAACGTTGTCAGAGTGGCGTTGGCGTCGGCGGGGGGGTGTTTTTAGTTTTTTGTCTGGTTCTTTACCTCAGGGTGTCTCCCAGAGTGCTGCGCCTGAAGGTCTGGGGGAGACAGGGAAGCAGCACAGAGCTCTCATCCCAGGACTCCTCTCCGGAGCCTCCTGCACAGAAAACACATAAGGCGTTGACTCACATTACACTAACGTTTGGAGCATTGAGATTTATTAAACCTGCAATACTTTTGTGGCCACTGAATAAAAAGTAGTAAACACAGCATTGATCTTTTAAGTTGGTAAACTTAATTTTACACATCCGGCAGTTACAGAGGAGTATTATCAATCTTTTGGAGTTTTATTTGTGTGCAGCTTAAGACAGTTAGACAACATAATAACAACATCACGCCGCCCCCTGTCGGCCGAACTGTTCGCCCCCTCCCCCCTGAAGAACCATGGGGAAACGCTGGAGCAGCGGGGGGTTGAGGTTCCGACCGTGACCCGCCATTCCTCCACATTTCCTGTCATCTCTCGAGAAGTTTCAATAGGAAATAATTCCTAGCTCTTAGCTATCTTTCTTAATATAGCCATCTGTTTAAGACAATGAAGACCGAGGCAGACGTGGGAATATTTGCTTGATCTTTATTGTGTTTAAGTCTAACTTTGTAGAAGCAGCCGCTGACCACGCTATGACAAATACAACGCAGAATACCAAGCATCTAATGACGACTTCATTCTCTATTATAAAAATTATATTTCTAGTTAATCAAAACTAAAAATAAATAAAAAAATGTAATATTCACAGTACTGCCCTTTTAGAATTTTTTCATCGCCTTATTTCACCCCGTCTGTCTCTTTCCTTCCTTCCTACCGCTTCTCAGCTCTCCAACCATGCAGCCAACGAGATAATCAGCCGGCTCGGGACATTCTGATAAGTGATCCGATACGACTATTGATTTTGGCCTCGTATCCCTGTGCAGAGGTCAGTCCTAAGCCTGCAAGCTGCTTTTAGGAGCCATCGACAGATGCTGACGCGGCTCTTTCACTATTTTGCTGGCAAAAGCAGAATAGACAAGGAGTACAAACATGACATGACATGATGTTGGTCTGTCAACAGAAAAATCACACAATCTTATGATGCATTTCCACGAAATCTGGAGTTTGGTTTGGCTCAGGGAAGAAAGGAACTGACTGAAGCGACAATCAGGATTGGGGACTGCTGCCATTAGACAATTATTGTGTGTCAGCCATTAGAGGTCTGATTTAATGGACACGTGTCCTTTGCTCATTATTGGGAACTACGGCGTGACAAAGCCTGATCATCTGCAGCTGATGGGGGTAAAGACATCAGTCGGTCCTAACAGGGAACCCCAGGGGGACAGACGGTCTCGGTCATCCCTTGGGGACACAGGGTTGGGTTGGTGAAATTGGTGTGGGGGGGGGGGGGGGGGGGGGGGTATTCCGATGTACCACCACCTTTTAAATTGGTCATCTTTCTAGGTAATGTATATACAAACTTCATAAATATGCACGTTTATTTTTTCAATACAATAAAGAGTTATTTTTTTAACCAGAGGAGTCGACTCAGCTGGCCAATAGAAAGAATGAAAATTTAAGGCGCTTAGGTGGTTGAGATGTTTCAGTCTGGATCAAAGTACCGGACTCAACTGGACTTGCAGGGCTAATAGGCATATAGAAACACATGCACTGAACTATATATGTATGCACACACACACACACGCATGCATGTACACTATATGCACACATACACACATAGAGCCATCTTATAATTATGATAAAAACCAACTTTGAGGCTATAAGACCTGACCTATGAAGCTCTAATAATCTCTGCAGGGCTCGCAGTTCTCTAATCAGGAGATCACTGTATGCTGGGCTGGTGATGTACGTACACCATGCATGCAGATTAGATAGAGATTATTATTCCTATAGGTCACTGGTAGATAGATTGGTTGCTGTAGTAGCACATGTCCTCACTGCAGGGACCACAGTTAAGTACAATGACACTATGCTTCAGTATATTTGGGGGTTTGGTGAGACAGGACGAGCAGG
The DNA here is from genome assembly GCA_021346845.1 of Apeltes quadracus. Taxonomy (NCBI): domain Eukaryota; kingdom Metazoa; phylum Chordata; class Actinopteri; order Perciformes; family Gasterosteidae; genus Apeltes; species Apeltes quadracus. Next base: position 8,760,404 of record CM037922.1, read on the forward strand.
TGTAAAGCAAATTTATGATAAATAATTTTCCACAATTTCATAGACCAGAGCATTAATCAATGACCAAAACCGTAAGCACCGGATACGATTAAACTGAAAACAATGGAAAGTTGCGGTATTGAGATATTTAGGCCTCTGTGTAAAATCCCAATTTAAACAGCAGTTTCTAAACTCCAGCAGAGCTAATAGAATAGCGAAACACTTGCCAGGAATAGCGTATCAAGGTGTCGCCATGTCTATGCGTCTATCCTTCCGTTTTCGCTGCCATTACCCAGACACTCACATTGTACTCTGAGCTTGGCACTGCCGCCTGCCGCTGACGCTTTTTTCTAAGAAAGTGGAAAGCTGCTTTGTTGCCATAATATGCCCTGTGTGATGCTTGGCCCACTTTCCAGCCTGCTTTCATTGTGTAGGCACACATACATAAAACATGATTTACTGCTTCAATTTCTGACTTTCATTCAGCTGGGATTTGGTGGCAGACGACATCAGAGCCATGAAAAGCAGAGCACGACAGCCGCGAAATGCAGTTCTGCCTCTGAACCTCCGGGCGAGGGAGGGGAAGAGAGACACAGAGAGAGAGAGAGAGAGAGAGAGAGAGAGAGAGAGAGAGAGAGAGAGGCGGTAGAGTTGGCAACGTTACAGAGAACGAGGGTTTAATCACTGACCTTCTACTGTTACAACTGGAGACAAACAACCATGATTAATGTGGCACAGTCATCTTATAGGTTACGAGAAAAAAAACAACAATGGCAACTGCATTTGCTCTGATGGATCCCTCTGCTGTACAGGTTAAACTCCGGGGTTGTTACTTTGCGCTTGACTTGGGATCATGTGGCTCAGGTCATGCTCGGTGTTGACCAGTAAAGCCCACTAGAGGGCGGCCTTTCTATGTCTGGCAATCTAAAGAAAAGAAAAATTAAAAAAAGAAGAAAAAACTGAGGGGAACACTGTTGTTAGAACAATTAACGGGATAAATAATGATTTGAATCCAAAACATGGGCCCTCCAGCTTTGTATGAATTCATTTCTTAAATATCTTAATTTATCGGTGCAGCCCTGGAAGATAAGAGGTAGAAGACGTGCCATCCTAATCGCAAAGTGTAAAAACAAAAAGTACTGCAGAATTTGAGAGATGCGATTGTTAATACTGATGTATCAATTTGTAGGCAACATATTCCTGTTGTAGCTGGTTTATCTCGTTTTAGGGCAGATTAAATAACTAACAAGGGTTGGAAAAACTTTTAAAACATTTTGTTGTGTTTTTGGCCAAAGCTTCACACAATCTACCTCCGCATTGAAACTACAAACACTTGGTGACCAATGACGGTCTTCTGTGTGAAATCCGTGACCAGTGGATTGGAGAATCAAAACCTAAGAATGCTACGAAGAAAAGTAAAGGGAGCATGGGGAATTCAAAAAATGTTAAACAAAGTTCTGGGCGGTTTTCCTTTTCCTTTTCAGCAATTTTACAAAAAACAAGTTGCGTTTTGAATGTTTCCAGCTTCATCAGCCTTCCACATTTGTTGTCAAAATACCCCTGTCTGCAAAATAACAATCTGCATTTGACAGATATAATATAATATTAATATACGTCTCCTGTCAGTGTCTATGCACAGATTGCCAGAGATGGAACATAGTGTGCGTGGAAAAGTCCCTATGAGGCGGAGACGCTGCTTTGACCTCATACAGAGGATTCATGCTGTCACAACGCATTGCCAGGCCGGCTGCAGGAAAGGGAAACCCTTTTGTCTCCATCATGTTTCACCATGTAACTATGGCAGGCTGTTTTGTGCCGTCACAAGAACGGAAACCGCTCTGAGGACACATGTCAGAACTGTACTGTGGGTACAAAAAATGAAGTATTATCAGTTACATGTACCTAAAATATGATAACTAAAAGTACGTATTATGTAAAATGGCTGGTGTCAAGTATCATAATTAGTGCTGCATTCATTATTGAGCCGCAGTTCTGCTCATTTCTATTCTTTTGTTTTTATTTTTATTCGTCCGCATCCTGTGCTACTCTGTGAAATATTGGATAATCGGACCTAATCGGACCTAAACATTGATATACATGAAACCATTGTAGAAGTTTACAATGGAACTAATAAATAGAAGTTGCATATGCAACAGACTCTAAGCGGATAATGATTTTTTTTTTTTTGTAGCGGGTCACAGGCCAAAAATCTTTTTTTTATCTCAATCCATTCTGCCTCCAGAATATGTGTGTGTGTGTGTGTGTGTGTGTGTGTGTGTGTGTGTGTGTGTGTGTGTGTGTGTGTGTGTGTGTGTGTGTGTGTGTGTGTGTGTGTGTGTACAATATGGGAGTCACTATTGTCCTGTTTCTTGGTCTACATTGTGAATAACTGCGTTAGGCACAAGGTGATCCTTGCAGACGCATCCGAAACAAACAAGGTGCCACCACCGGACCGTTCCATGATCCAGACGGGAACTTTTACAGGAGCCGTTCATCGCGCTCTTCAGCTCGCGGTGAACAACTTGCCATGTAACGTTTCCCCAGGTCGGCTGATTAGATCAATTCTGTTGCACCTATATTAAATATATCCCTAAATTAAAAAACAACAAATCAAACAATCAATGGTTAGTGGACGTAGCTAAATTAAAGCAGCAGACCCAATAGCCCTGATCAGTCATTAGCAATCAACATTAAAAAGTAAGAATAGATTTATTTACAGCATATTTATGTCAGGCACAGTTTGACTGTTAACTCTAGCACTTCAGCACATCACACACACACACACACACGGACAGACACACACACACACACACAGACAGACACATGCCGGCACTCACAGTCAAATCTGTCAGTGTGTAATTTTCTTTTACTAAGTGGCAAAGGTCAGCGTATACACACATTTTCACAACAGCCTGTGGGTATAGGCTATATACTGTGTGTGTGTGTGTGTGTGTGTGTGCGCGTGTGTGTATAGAGTTAATGAAGAATGACATGAGGACTGACATGGATGCTGAGCTTTGCTGCGATCTAACAGCAGGGATAAACTATATATAGACAATCTCATTTAGCCTCACCCCCCTTTCTCCTTTCTCCTCCTTCTATCTGCAGACCTTTCATCACCTCCCCTTTGCTTTCTACTTCCTCCACAAACTCCATGCAGCTTCTCTGCATGTCCTTTCCTGATTGTTGTCCCTTCCTTCCTCATCTCCCCCAATACCGCATTGTCAGTCTGCCTCTCACTCTCGCCCCTTTTTATTTTCCTGAAGAAAAAAAATTAAATAAAAATAAATAAATAAATGCAATGACAAAAAGGCCCAAACAATCTTGATCTCAGAAGAGTGGGATGAGGAAAAGGGGGAGAGACCGAGTTATGTAAGCGAGGCTAATCCCCTCCCAATCCCTGCGTAGTAAATGAGACGGGATGACAACGGCCTCATTTCATCCGTGCATCTCTGTATCCGCCGCCGCGTCTCCGTTTCCACCTCAATCTTTTGGTTTGATCTCAGCAGGCGAGAGCTATGATTTTAACTCTGCACAGCAGCAAGTACAGATCCGCTGACACTTTATTTCACCATCAACGGTAACATCTGATCTTTTTAAAAAGCTTTTTCGAAGTGAGGAGGGAAACGGAATCGGGACATGTTCATGTTAAACAAACTCAGCTGACAACAACTGTAAATATTCCAGATCTTTTCTGTCGTCGGCCATGAAACATTTCTGTTGTAAAAGCTGAGCGACGGTAACAAGACGTCTTCAGATTTAATGACACAATAACTATAAGCAAAGGCTTAGCTCCCACCGCATGACCCTTAACCCCCCAGCTCTTCTCTCCTCAACTCAGTCTGGCCTCCGACCCCTCCGAGCCCTCCGAGCCCTCCGAGCCCTCCGAGCCCTCCGAGCCCTCCGACCCTCCGAGCCCTCCGAGCCCTCCATCCAGAAACCCAGACATCCTCATGTCACAACGTCACAAGGCCGACAGACAATGACACTGACACCGGACCTCCTCTCTGGTTTGAAGAGCACACAACTACTGATCTCACGAGGACACATACAGCATTATGCGAGTAGCTTTAGTTCAAAACGACCCTATTTGTACTAATAAACACAGTTGACATCAGTGTTTAACGTCACTGTGCCCCTGAACGTTTATGTTAAAGAGAATGTCTGAATGTCTGAAAGTCAGTGCAACCATCGGGGGTCAGCAATAACAACGTCTCAGGGGTTTTCAACTTCCTCTTAATAAACTCAAATAACAACAACATTGAAACGTGAAACAAGAAACATGAATGTAAACTAATCATAAAAATTGATAAAAACAATAAAACATATTTATTACAGATATTATTATGCAGCTACAATATTCCATGAAGATATATTCTGCCTTTCTGTGCTGTAATTTGTTTTAATTCATCAGATCATTTATACCAACGGTTCTGTGATTATCCAAGATTAAACGAATAATCATTGTCACGAGTCACTCCATACCTTCATTGGTGTTTTTTAACAATTATAGTTGAAATCCAACTTTAATGAATGTTTCTAGAATGCAGACGGTCAAGCTCTCTATGGAGAGCTACGCTGGCTGTAATATTGTTTATTAACATCCCTCCGTCTCAGACAGAACGCTCCAGTAAACTTTGACCTACTTAGGTCTTCCTTCAGTCTGGACCAAGAGAGGGAGGGTTGGGAGGGGGGGGGGGGGCGAGACCCCAAACACAGCGAGCTTCACGCTGATCCGGCCTGTTAATGATAATACTACGATATCAAAGACGTATTTGGACAATACAGCGAGGCTTGAGGACGCATGTGAAAGAATCACACTGGCCTCATTGTTTAGTACATTTTAAATTCGCACAAACACACACACACACTCCCACACACTTACAGTATATCTCATGCTGAGGACTAGATTTCACTTTTCTGCTGATCGGCTAGAAGACAAAACGCGTTGTTCATCTTTTTAACCATACTCTTGTCTCTGGTTTCCAAAGGATCTCACTCAGCAGATGGACACAATCCTCCATAACCAATTGTGCAGGATAGTGCAGAGCAGACAAAGGACACTGCGACACAAAGCCGGACAAACACCTCCACGAATCCTCTCCGTCCAGCTGGAGCTTAGCAGGGTACCAGCGACAGCGTCTCTGCACGAACTGCGACTGTGTTTTAAAATCTGCCAAATGTTTCGCAATCGCCCGCCGGCTTGCTGAGTCCTGGCGACGCGCATCTGTCAGCAGTCAAATAGGAGGGATCAATTACATAGTTTAACCGATGCAGTGTGCATGATCTAAACTCTCTGATGGTTAAATCTTCTGCCCCCACGTGGGGAAGAAGCTGGCCAAGAGGCTGGAGGAAACCTAATCTATAAATCCGACACATCTCCAAACAACTGGGCGTCAACAGATCTTTGCTTGTGTTGTTAGCTCGGCGGAGCCGCGCGGCAAAATGCTGGGAAACTCACTGATTCAATTCCGCTACGGTAATTGTTTTGGACCCAGCTTGAAAACACTCTGGTGTTCAGAAAGACAAATTTATATCAGAGAGGCTCTTCCAAAAATCGAGAGGAAATTGCAGCCGAGTCGCGACAGCGTGGAGGAGGCTGATGAGCTTTTTGAACCAAATCAATAGTTAATGTTTTCCTTCCCTTGCTGGCACAAATCAGGCTTCCAATAGACGCAAATCAACCAATAGCTTAATCGATGGCTTCCTCACTTGTAAGGAAAAGGGGGTCGGACAGAGTCGTGCTCTCATTTGGCCTCCACTCTGGACACAATACTGGTGTCATCCATCCATCTTGTCTTTGGCGTGTATCTGCGCACTATGTGTGTGTGTGTGTGTGTGTGTGTGTGTGTGTGTGCGTGTATGTGTGTGTGTGTGTGTGTGTTTATGTGTGTCTGCCGTTTCATAACTGGACCATTCCAATCCTCATACATCAACTTCTTGACAGCGGCGAAGTGACGCTATGTGACATATGAGGCCACTTTAGCTTCTCCTGAGGAGGAGGAGGAGGAGGAGGAGGAGGAGGAGGAAGGCCGGGGGCGGAGCTCAGAAGGATGGAAACTGGTCCCCTGTGCAGGAGAGGCACTCATGCTTTGCACACAGACAGGACGTTGCATTTTAACATAACAAGTTAACTTAACTTAAAACTGTGATTTGGGGTAGACACTCGTGGGGCAAGTTAAGGTCAACCACACTCCCTAAATATTTTGCCTATAGCCACATTCCTTGGAAGGCAAATGTTCATTCTAAAAAGACATGGACTAACGACTGGAAACGGACACGCCGTCACAGACGAGTCTCAAACTGAAGCTTGAGCTTTACATGGATCAGGTATTTGGTTCCACTGCGTTATTTGACACATATTGTGAGATCGTGATGATTTCACAGTGTAATAGGAGTTTTTTCTTTGAGGGCGAAGTGAACAAGACACGAGTGTTGAGAAAACACAATTTGATTGGCCCGCTAATGGCTTTCGGGAGCAGTTGGTGGCTATGATGAGATCTGTGCCGGAGCTCTGCCCCCCCTTATGTCCATTAAACAGAGACTTACTCCACTCTGCATTGATTCTGACTCTTCTTGCAGACTGTAAAGGCTTTCAGAGCTCATTCCGCCTGCCACCATCTCAGCTATTAGATTACAACCCCAATTTAATTGACATGCAATCTACTAACGCAGGAGAACACGCTTAGAGTCTCTTTTCATGTTGAAAAGGGGTTCTGCACAAGCTTGATGACACACAGACGGGGAGCAACTCTACACAGCTTTTAATGGCTGCTGCCTGAGGAGGGGAGGGAGGGCGAGGGGGAGGTTAAGTTGGTAAAAGTCCAAAGGGGTTAATGACAGGCTGAGGCTGAGGACACCTTGACGATGACAGGAGTGGACCACCGGAGTCCGTGCCGCCACACCTCGAGGCCGATGAGCGGGCAGAGCAGATGTCCGTCTGCGTGTGGCTCCTGCAGCTCCATATTCCTCTAATGTGAATAGGCCGATGTTTAGTAAGCATAACGTTTAAGGCTCCCCCGCTCCCAACAAAATGATTAGTCGACTGACACGTAAGACTTGTTGATTAAATCGAGTCATCTGTGAAACAGAGATCCCCCACAAAAAAAAAAAAACGCAAAAGCACCGCTTGTGTGTCCTTGATGTGTTCAAGGACTGATTTAAATCTGACGATAACGTGTTTTTTTTTACAGCTTCTGTCTATGACAAACGGTGTAGTAAACAGATTGTTTGAAGAAAAACAATGCATCGGAATAAACGTTCAACTAGACGAGTCTGCGTAATGCCCAAATAACCGGGAATGTACACACTTCATTAATTTATTTTGAAGGATTTGATATCGTGCATAAAAACTCAAAAAGTCCTCATTCATCCGTTTTTAGACTGTGTACATTTTAATGAGAGTAAAAAACAGATTAGTACGATAGATGATCTGCAGAACAGGCTTCCTGCACAGTTTCTGCAGCCTGTTAGCAGGAAATAACAAGCTTGAGTAGTGTTTGGGATCTCGCCCTCTGAGCACAGCATCTGCTTTAGCTCACTGTATGAGTTCAATAATCTTACTGGGATTGGATTTATTAATAAATCAAGACTTTTCACTCTGATGTCGATAAATATTTAATGAGAGATGATATTGCAATGATATTATGGATTTGCTGCAGCAGCAGTCAGGGCTCCTAAAAAGCTCTAAAATCTAGAACCAAATTGTCAGAGAAGTTAACTCTTCGTTACGTGCAGCTTGTTTAGTAATCCATCAGGGAAAATCAGACTATAAACAATATCATATTGAAATTAGGTTTTTTATTCAATTTCATAAAAAGCTGTAAATCAACCCGAATCAAGCCCGAATAAGGTTTCGCTGATTCAGTTTACAATGAAGCACAATTCAAGTCAAATAAACTCAAACTAAGCTAATTGATACTAAATGACGGGTGTTTTCTGTCTTCCTATTGAATCAAAACTTGAATCAACTTGAAATGCAAGACTTGAGAAGAATCATCTCCTCCGCTCAGTAAAATCCATGTTTCTTTGTTTATTTCTGGCCACAGATGTGCTTGGTTTAAAATCAAGACTTAATTAACTTTACTGCCAACTGTGGGAGCCTATTGTGCGCTCACTCTGACGGATCCATCTGCTGGTGTGTCTTTAAAAATGCATTACAGCGGGAGCAGATAATCATCAGAGCTGACGGGAAACACAAGCAAAACAGAATCCTATAACCAACGAAATTCCAACAACCTGCATCCGGGAAAAAGGGACCCGCCAGTCTGTCATTACATTCACGACATGAACGGGGTTGTGAGGGGAAGCGCCAGACGAACCCAAGATAACACGTCTGTCGTGTGAAGCTTCTGAGGTCTGTTACATCACAATGGAGGACAATGAATTAAATGTTACTGACGTGCTTTAATGGCGAACACTACTCAGCGGCATCACCGCGATGCAGCCAAATAACACGGGGGTGTGGCTCATTTCAATCCCGGGTGGCTGCAGGGGCATCTTGATTATTGAGCCTTGCAGGTGCGGATCTGTCTGTGCGTACCTTTAGTGTGGGATTTTCCTTTGCTTGTTATGTAAGAGGGCTGCAGAGTGCACAGCTGTGCCTGTGCGCACATTTACGTGCTATTTTCAGCTGAGATTATCTAATGAGCAAATTAAGCTGCAAAAGCTGCCGTCGCATTTTGGAAACTAGGCTTCTTTAATGTTTCAGCGTCTCCAGAGCAAGCACTGTGCAGGATGTGCATCAGCTGCGGTTGTGCTTCTGGCTGTGTTCTAGTTTTGACTCACACATATTTGTTGACTCAATGTAGACATGAATGGAGATGAGGTCGGTTTGTTTGACACTAGCAGCAGAAAGCTGAAGAACATATAGTTATTAATGATGCAAAACATGAAAGGGTAGAACGGTAGCATGACGTGAGAAAAAAAAACAGCTGTTTCAGGGCTACATGTTATCTAAAGCATGCTGAACCATGACTTTGGTCACGTTCTCGCTCCGCTGTCTGACACCCCCCCTCCCTCCTCTTCTTGTCCTGTGAAGAAGCCCTGTGATAAAAAAATGATCCCTCAGCATCACACCCTCCTCCACCCCCCCGCCTCTTCAGCTGCTACAATCCTGATTCCTGATCACTGACAGCTTGGTTATCACGTCCCACCAAAATCTCCCCCCCCTCTCTCTCTCTCTCTCTCTTTCCCTGCATGTGTCCCTGTCCTGTGGTGAAAGTGCAGGATGATAGAGGGTCGGCTATCCGTATTTGCAGCGTTTGTGCGTCCCGGCGGCGGTGGTCTCAGTGTTTGCATTCAGTTGACGCCTCATGGCTGGGAAGGACACGACGTCAAACCCATCAATCAAGCTGCAGCCGGGGTGTTCACCAAAGATGAGAAGAAGATGGAGGGCATCTCGTCATGTTTCAGCATCGACATCTTCTCCTGTGAAGAAGGATCTATGGTCCAATAAGACCCTGGGCGGTTCAGGTTCAGCTAGTAACTAGTAACTCGGTATATTGAAGCGGGCCTTGAGAGCGTAAAACAAGTGCTCAGGTCCCAAAACTAACAGTAACAGTTGTTTGAGTGTAGGGGGGTGCGCGCGTGTGTGTGTGGGTTGGTGGGGGGAGGGGGGTGCATGTGTGTGTGCGGTGTGCCAGTTGGATGGGGCAGCCCCAACCCCATTCACTGAAACAGCTGGATGGAGATAACAGAGCAATGCTTATTCTCTAGTTCTCTCCCTCATACCCCCCCTCCCTCTCTCTCTCTCTCTCTCTCTCTCTCTCTCTCTCTCTCTCTCTATCTCTCTCTCTCTCTCTCAAACTGCAGCAACTGCGCATTGTAACTGAAGTACTTTAAAGTAGAGTACAAGTACGATAAGGTAGATGAAGCCACGTACACTCCAAGCAGCACACTCGAGCACAAACACAACGTAACGTTGGTACTATTAACCTCCATTTTGACTTAAATGGCCACAAACAACGCTTATTCATGGGTCATTTAGCAAAGAAATAGTCAACAGCAAGATGAAAGCTGTTTTCAAATCGTATTTGGCTTTCTTAACGACAGGGTGGGACAGTCGGTAACATTACTTAACCTTGAAGGGAAAACAAAGTGTCCCGCTGATTCACTTCGTCTACTCACAGGATGTTCTCCTCGCGAGAGCTTTCCTCCGACTGGAAATGTGTTGTCTCCCGTTGGCTTTCTTCTCTTTGCGGCTGTCACAACTTCTTATTTTTTACCCCTCCCAAAAAAACGACGAGCAGCGACTACAGCGTTGTCTTCTTTGCCCGTTGTTGCTTCTGTGGCCGGTGCTCCGGTTCCGGACAAGCCCGTCCAGCCCCGCGGCGGCTCGGGGGGATCCGCTGCCGATCGGACGCCGCTGTCCGGGCTGAGCGCGTTTGGTATCCTCACCGGCGCAGCCCGGGGTGATGCTCAGCGGGGCGGGCTCAGTCTCTTGCTCCAGAAGGGGCTCGACTGCCGATCCGCAGAAGGTTTAGGACCCGGGAGGGGGGGAAGTGGTGCGGGGGAGCGGGGCTGCGACGAGCGATGAAGCAATATGTCCAGCGCGTGTTTTACTTTTAGATTTGTATTTTGATGCAAAATAAAAAATAACTCCGAAATGGATGTAATAAAATGAAATACAAAATACTGATCCCAGAAAATAAAAAATACAATACATGTATTTGGTTTTAACATTTGTTTCCCTTTTTCTGTACTCAAAAAGGAAAAAGAGTCACAGGATGTTAGTGTAAATAAGCAAAGTCATTAAAAGACAATAACTTGTTTGACTATATATATATATATATATATATATATATATATATATATATATTTAATAGTATTATTATTTATTAATGGGACTTTTGTAAGAGTTCAAATCTGACTTTGCATCACACATGAGGCTTATGTATACCATAAAAGAAAAATATAGAATTAACCAGTTATTGGTTGGTTGTGGAATGCATATTATGAAACAAAACTTTTGAGCCGAAGAACTGGATAGTATTTAAACACATTGAACTCGGATGATTTCAGACAGATGTGCTGCCCATAAGAACAAAGGGTTTCATATGGCATGAAAAAAAGCTCATCCACAATGATTCTTTGGTTAAACTAATTTAATATTTAGGAAGCAAATCAGGGGAGCCGGCTGTTTGCAGGTTGGCTCAACTCCTCTGAGCTCTCTCAGGTTGAGAGATTCCCGCCCGCTGCCTCCTGTCCACTGTCAGGAGACCAGAAACACAATATCGGGTCTTCTCTTCCAACCACAAAAGGCTGCCACCTGCCCGATTCTTTCACGAAAGAGGAGTTGTGTGAAAGGATGAATTAACCTAATTTGTTCGAAAAATTGGTGGCTCGGGTTTCCCCCAAGATCGTAAAGCGCAGAATGTCCCCGTCAGTCAAAATGAGCAGCTGCGGCAGTAATGTTAATCCATTCAGAGTTTTCTGAGCAGGTGCGTTGGCCTGGCCATTCCCGGTACATCTACACAGATGCTTTCATGGAGAAAGGTTTTATTTTAACGTTATTTCTTGTCTTCAATCCCTCTGACCTTTATGTGACATATTCAATTCATCGTCTTCCTTTAATTCAGATGTGTGGTCAATAATATGGAAATACATCCGAAAATAAGATTAAAATGTAGCATTTCACGTATTAAAAAAAGAAATGTGAGCAATAATAATTGAAATGGTTGTGTAAGCAAGAACATTGGCCCTTGCACCATGCATTTTAAGGATCCCCCCCCTCCCCCCCTCGCATCACATTTATAATACCAAATGTCATGTGATCAGAAAACAGCCAGTTTGCATATCTTTTAAAGAAAGTGCAGCTGTGAACTATTATCTTACACCGCAGCCTCCACAGCAACACCTTAAGTCTTTGATGTGTCAGTGGAAGAGGATTTTCAGGATGCCTGTCACCGGCTGAACTTCCACTGACCTCCCCTCCTCGGAGTAAAATCCTTCCGATTTATATCCCGCACCAATGCCAAGTACATAACCCCCACCTTTACTGTGCCCCGCGTTCCTCCTCTGCTCATCTCTGCCTCCACATTGCTCTGCTACCTTCCACTCTGTCCAATCACCTCCCTCCTTCATGTCCTCCTTCGCTGCAACATTCAGCCTCCGCCCTCCCAACGCACCCCTGGGCCCTGAGTCTCTCCACCCCGTTCTCCTTTAAATCCTCTCCATCGTTCATTGCGGCTTTAGGCTTCGGCAGCCCACAACGCTAATATGATTACCAGCTGAATTGAAACGTGCAAATGTGCTCTGCAAACCTCTCCTATTCCCCAATGCGCTCCTCCTGGAGTACTTCATCAGACGAGGGAGGCGGCAGATCTTTTTTCACTGAACTGCACTAGATTCAAGTTAAACATTTTCTTGGCTTCATGTTTGCTGGCAGGCCATCACGTATTGTTCCAACGTCACAAAAAAAACAGTGTATTGTCTTCTGACACAATATGAAAAATGTGTGTTTGTGTGCTGCAAGTGTGTGTGTGTGTGTGTGTGTGAGCTGCTCTCTGTGTGCTCAAGTGTCTGTTCTAAATGCAGTTCTTGCCCTCGGCAACCTGTGACGTCCAAGAGAAGACTGTTTATTTCATAATCACTGAAACGAGGTCCTGCTCATCCAAACGTGTCTCATATTTTTGCTTAGAATGTGTATTTTTAGCTTGTGTTGGCAGTGTGGTCTAATAGATGGCGATGTTATTTCGAAACCACTTCGGTGCAAATTTCTGAACAACTGTTGGGTGAATTGCTGTGAGATTCGGCACAAATGGTCACCAGAAGATGAACTAAATACTTTGGGCATCTCCTGACTGCCGCGTAGCTCAGCACTGTGTTCACGTTCGTGGTTAAATATTACACGGATTCCCTTTAGATTCGGTTTCACGATCAAGAGAGGATTAAATACAATAACGTAAACAATCTGTTAACTTTACCTGTGTTGTCATCACTGAAGCAAAATTTGAATTAGTCTCTGACCAAATACCTAATGTCTGTTAAAGGCTCATTAGGCAAATAAGCATACCAACACACATGATAGTGAAATGTATGAAAACGTATTTTCTGATGTATTTCATATCCTGGATCAAAATGTTGTAATCTCTTAAGCTTACGTTAACCACCGAACGTATTAAAGGCATCTGACAAAAAACACAGAGTTTTAGACTCCTTTTCCCATAGATAAAACCGTTAAATGTTTTGGTTTAGAAGCATGGTGAGTTGCTATAGTACACAGACACACGAGTGTGTATGTGCTAAATACACAGGCTTTGTTAGTCAAACCCACACTCACAGAAGCTCTGATACCTTGAGAACAGACACGGGGCTCCTGGTGGGGGGGATTCTGAGAAACAAGCCTACGAACACATCCCACCCAACGCGTGGTGTTACGGCTCCATAAAATAAGACGAAACAGATTAATGGAGAATTCCTCACGCTCATGCCTCGGCAGGAATAATACATTGCAAGCCTTTGTTTGCAATCCGCTTTGGTCTGTGTGTGTCAGTCTGTGTGAATGGCGAAAGACTGGATCCTCTGACTCACACATGCTCCGTCCCCTCAGGGTCTTCATCCAGACACCGGGCCCGAGTGCGTGTTTCTGAAATTAATTACAATAACTTGCAATCATTCCTCTAGTGCATTATAGCATTTTGGTTTTTCTGGCGTTTCCACATTTAGCCGCCCTTTACTCATCCAGACTTAATGTGTAATGATTCATGAATGGTTTTAGGCCTCGTTTGGCAAGTAGATGAACACCAGCCACCCAACAAACAACAAAGTGCACCCGGGATGAATCTGCCAAAAAAAATTGAATAATGCCACTATCCTTGTTTTGGCCATGTAAAAATGCTTCATGTATCCGGGACATGTCTGGCTTGTCCCCAATTAGATGATCCCAATCCCAGAGCTGTACAACCAGCACCGTGTTGACGTTTATTTACATATTTACATAATGGTCAAATGCAGTGTGGCATGAAGCACTTTATTCACTCCAAATTCCAGCTCTGAGCCTACGAGCTCGTCCACGGTTGGATGCTTTGTCTGTGATCAGAAGCCGTGTGGCTGGGAAGCAGAAGAACTGGGGCAGAGAGCAGCTTCATCTGCGTCTGTTCGAAGCTTCTCATCTCTTTGCTTGTGAGGCTAAACGACGGCTCAGTGTGTGAGTTTCTGTCTAATTCCATGACGCGCTTTTCTGCCTCTGCAGCCGCTGCTGCAGTCGGGGGCCGCGGCGGCAGAAACTCACTCGCAATACGCACTGAAGATGATTATTTAATACCGCTGTTCCACACATGCTCATTAGGAGTGTGTCCGTGCAAAAAAAAAAAAAAAGCACGTTGATCATTTATTCAGTCGCCAGCCACCACTTTGATCTTTTTCATTCCCCAACGCGGTGCTTGTTCATACATTTTAATCACAGTCCCATGTGTTCATCCATCCCCTGCTAGACTGGTACTGCAGCTGAACTCTGACCAGTCTCACACACACACACACAGGCGGGAAACACAAAAATATACCAACACTGCTTCAGGAATGACAATATCAAGTCATGACCCTGCTAAATAACAACATACACTTTAAATTAAGGATATTGTCGCAAACGACGATGTAAGCATGGTTATGAATGACAATGAATGACAATGTATCCCTAACACAGTGACTATTAAAGGGGTATTTGCAGAAATCCCACTGGTGTGCTCAGCATTCCTTATCCATAGTGTGATGGTGTCTATTTTGTTTGGATGGCTAAACATGAATGTGGACATTTAAAGTGCAGCCGCAGCACGGGGTGTTCTGATTGCAGATAGAAAACAGCGATTTAAAACCACACGTATGAGGTGATGCTGTTAGGTAGACAATCTACTCACAAGGATTTCTCTTCACATTGCCGCTGTAAAATCAGTAAAGACTGTTATCAACAGTCATCCCTGTGCTGCACCTCCTGAAAACAAACTACCTCCAGAGGCTGCAACCGCGTCTCAGCCTCAACCTCCACACTCAGCACTTGTTTTTTTTTTTTTTCATTTTCCGACTCATTTTCCTCGCCGAGCTCAAAATGGGATGCCGAGAGCAATCCTCCTTGGATTATTTAAACAGCCACTTCAAAGGAGCGCAATTATAATCCTACATTATTGATATGGGAAAGAACCTGTGAGTAAATGTCATAGTGACTGGAAATGAACTGCCACAGACATATTTGGGCGTGCAGCATGTGAGCGCAGGATGAGGGTTTATTTTCTTTGTGTGACATAAAACGGCACATTGAGTAAAATTAACATTTTACACAGTTGTGTATCTATTTGCACTGACATGCAGTCAAATGTTCTCACCTACTACATTAAATTCAGTCACAACTATTGAGCTTATTTATGCAGTTGCTTCACGTCTGCCTTTTTTTTCCATGCATGACAGAAGCAACCATCAATATAACAAATTGCAGCTCATTAGCTGTAGTGAAGTGAAGTTTATTTTTTTATAAAATGAAACTGTCACATCTCATAGTGAGGGTACTGACCCAGATTAAAGTATTTAGTTAGTAGTAAGCGGCAGTGAATTATTCTGCACGTGTTCCAGAGAACTCCGTGCAGATGGTTATTTTAGTCAGGCGAAGGCTGCAGGCAGCGCGTGCTGTCATGTTGTGTAAATCTGGCTGGAGGAAAAGCGTCCATTCCTGGAAGTTAATACTGGACATTTTGAAAAATGGTGAATGAAAAATGAAGCTCCCTAACACTGTGATTTTAAATTCTGCAACCGTTGTAATAACTTTATGTTCATTACCATCAGCTGTGCATGAATAATAACATTTTATGCCTCAGCGACCTCGGTGGAATCAGAGTTTACGGACCTTTATGTCTTCTGTTCTGTTTAACTCCTTTTTTTTCACCTCACTCCCATTATAAACACAAGAGATAAGCTTTCAGGCTGCACACATTAGTTGTGACTGCGTGGAGCACTTTTAATTTTTTTTTTTTTTGTTTCTATCAATTTTGTTGATAGAAAATGCGGTCACAGGAAGTGTTTCTTTGTCCACAGTATTGGACATGTTGAAGGTTGGACAGTGACATGTTGATGGTGGGTGACTTATTGCTTCCTGCCACTCGGGCGAGATCGAGCTAGCAGCATGTTTTCCTCATATCAAACAAGGTCAAGGACGTGGCTGCAGGAAGGCACAACTCTTAAATCACACCCACACCTCTTCACACACACACACACACGCGCGCATGTGAGCGTCAACACACAAAAACACACTTTGAAAAGAAGTTTGCGTTCATGTGTCATCGCAGTCGTTCACGCGACATGCAGGGAATTTACCTCCCAACAAATATTTGTCTCAAATCAAGCGCACCGGAGAAAGGCCTTCATGTGTGGAAAACCGAATGAAAGGTCTCTGGTTTAGAGCTGCAGCTGTGGAAATGATTGGGTTGGCTGAGGTGACGCAAACAGCGTGACCGTCTCCAGACACTCTGCAGATGTGCGTGAACACACGTGCACACACGCACAGACACACGTTTCGTTTGTTGTGGATTTCCTGCTAATGCTACAGTGTGTCTGAGCTGCAGTCGTAAATGTAAATGTACAGTAAATCATCGCAGCTCCTTCAGCCCCCCGAGGAACAAAACATGAGTAATGTACGGAATTTGTGTTTGGCACAACAAGATGATGTGCACAGGGCGAGTGTGTTCATGTGTGTCTGTTGTTACGACGGTAAAGACACGGTCTTCAAATGGAGGGCTCAGGCTCGAATCCAAGAAGCAGAAAATCGAATAATTATAGCTGAAAACGTTGATCTACAAGAGGTTCTTGAAGAAGTCTGTGGATTTGAAGTTTCATCCGTTTGGTGCCACAAACATCTGGACAAAAGGTCATGTCAATCTGAGATATTTCAGTCTGGACAGAAGCGGAGGGTTGATGTTGCTATCATGGAGGGAATATCCTCTAGCAAGGCTACAAGAGGCGCTAACTTCAGGTTCTTGCAAGAAAACAACTTCATTAGTTCCAGGGGACAAGGACGTTCACATCCAACAGCAAAGAACCCCTGAGATCACTAATTGTACATAATTGAGCATTGAGCACTGCTTTTTGTTTCATCAGGGTTCAAAGCAGGACTGCTTAATATTTTGGTGCGGGAAAAAGGAGAAGAGGAAGAAGGGTACACTGCGCTAATGTGTGTCAGACAGGGCCAGCATCTGTTTTTAGAGACTCCATCCATTGTCTTCTCCCTGAACCCCTCTAAGTCCCCCTTTGATTTTATGCCCACAGCGGGCTCCAAGCTGCTTGTGTTTCACCATCGGAAAGCAAATACCGGGATCGTCTCGCAGAGGGGTTGGAGACAGCACGGCGGCGGTTATTTTTCTACAGCCCAGGGTCACTTACGGCTGCTCTATTTAATAGCAAAGGCTGTACAAATACTGAAGGACAATTTGTACATAAGAGATTAACATTTGGGGGTCTGGATGCCGAAGCAAGGATCGGACAAAACGTCTTCCTCTTTTCGATCGCGAGCCCAAATTCACACCAGTCACTCAATAATTTAGGGATTTGTCAATCCTCTGGAATTCACTGTAAAACGTGCTTGTCGTGCTCCTCTCATGTCCTCCGCTCACCCCACAATTATTTCCGTGTTTGCTGAGGACTTGAAAGCCTCCAAGAGGCCTCTCTGGATAAATGCATCATCTTTCCAGGCCTTTATATTTCACTCAAACAGAGAGAGAGAGAGAGAGAGAGAGAGAGAGAGAGAGCGAGAGAGGGGTGGCAGGGTAAAAAGAACATGCTCATGTGGTAACCGAGGCCGCTGGGTCGACCCCTGGGCTCATCAGCCATGTTCAGGAAGGAAGGAGAGGAAAAGGGCTCTCTGGTTCCACAGAGCTGAACTAATATCAACCACCGAGACTGTCTGACCTTCATTTTCACCAAACAAAAAAACACAAGCACCGAGAGAGAAACATTCATTTAGAGAGAAACATTCAGGGATTTGTTTTAGTGTTTTATGCAGCTCTGCTTGTTTGCATAGTTCTCCTCAATCCCTCCTCTGATGTTTAACATAAGCCCCGCCCACATTCAAATGAGTAAACATGGTAACTAGTATCTTGCTCATAAGATAGATGCAGCTATATTAAAGTATTACTCTAGTTCCCATTAGCCAGTTTACTAACTGCATCATCGGCTACTGAATCAGGTATTGATGATGATGATGATGATGCTGATGATGTTAAATAAGGAGAGGCCGGGGGGGGGTTTACACATACACACACAAACGCATTAATTGTTCCCTGCTGACTGGATGCCTGGTGCAGCTGTTTTTACTAATCAATCATCAGAGAGATAACACCCTCATTATTTTACAGTGCAGTTCCATGTGCTTTTGCCCGTGTATACTTTGTGCTTGTGCTATGCTGCGATTTTGTGTGTGTGTGTGTGTGTGTGTGTGTGTGTGTGTGTGTGTGTGTGTGTGTGTGTGTGTGTGTGTGTGTGTGTGTGTGTGTGTGTTAAACTGGGTCAAACCCCTCTGTTGCCTCACAGATAGTCCATTGGGAGATAAACGCAGAGAGAGATGAGCTTTAATCCTGGATTGGAGCTGCATCCCCTAACTCAGTCCAACGCACATGGAAACACACACACACACACACACACACACACACACACATTAAATATCTAACCATAAACCTAACCCTTAAACTAACACTACCCCTATCATCGCCCTATCCTAAGCTTTCACATTCAGTTACACACAATTATGTACCATTTAAGACCCTCATGGTCTCTTTCTCTCACACACACACACACACTCACACACACACACACACACTTGCATGAGCAGACAATCAGTACCTCCACGTCAGCTGTGCACTACTGCCTGTATTCTGGTGTATTTGTGTGACGCGACAGCAGTCTGTCATATATTGATTTTTACAGTCTTTGTGTCCTTAACAGATTTCTTAAGGTAATCAAAATGTTCAACGTTTCTAACCTCCTCTGACTCGACGTCGGCCTTCTCGCTGGTTCCGACGCTCTCGATCACATCGGTGTTCATCAGCAGATTGAGTTTGCTTAGAAGTCATTACATGAATTACATTAGCAGCAACTGAATATTTCATTTTGAAGCGTAATCACAACTGAACTTGTAGGACTGCATTTTACTTTGAAATCCCTCTGTTTGTGCATCCTTGTGGGGGTGCTTGTGGTTGAAATGCACTTATTGCAAGTCGCTTTGGATAAAAGCGTCGGCTAAATCACATGTGATGTAATTTAATATCGTAATTTTCAAAGTCTAAAGTTCGCTCTTTTTTTGGGGGGTCAATCTCGGCAAGTTGTGTAGTTTCAACAACATTATTTTACAGTGGAGTTTAAGTTTAAAGATACATTTGAACAATATATGAAACAAATAATACACAATAAATGAGCACACATTGCACATGTGGCGGGAGAAGAATCGAAAGGGACAGCGTGCCCGACACCCAAAATCAGGGTTGATGGAGGATAGATGGCAGCAACAAAGTGTGTTCCAGGAAAATAATTTGACAGCGTATTGGCACACGGACCTGGCTGGCAACATGTGCCCCCAATAATAAAGAATGGCAGCTGGAAATGATGGCAGCAGGTGGGAAATGGTGTAAGTCAGCAGAAAGTAGACGCACCTGCACTCACGCTACGTCTGACTCTCTCCGTCCGCCCTAAACAAGAATGACACTGAATAAAAAGGGTTGTCGCTGCTGAAGCCTGAAATTGCACTTCCTTCCTGCTGTTGATTGTGACTCAGTGAAACAAGAGCTGGGACCCCATGACAGATCCAATGTGTGTGTCTGTGTGTGTGTGTGGTCTTATTAATTTGGGCTCAAACTATTTTGAAATTGATTTGATACTCTGCTCGTAGGATTGACTTCATGCATGGAGGGTTTGCTTTTTTTTAACAAGATTAGAGCTTTCCGGTCAGTTACGCGCCACCAATCTAACTTCTCTGGTTAGTGGCCGGTTGCTGCCAATAAGCTCAGCGTTCGAAAAATGTGTAGTCAAATCACACTGAATAAAATATGTGCTCATTTATTAAGTATCCATCATTTCCACATATTATTTTATTTAATAGTATGATATTTGGAAAGTGGTCATGATGCATAAGGACAACTTCTTCGATTTTTTTTTTTTAAAGCTCACTGAGTGGTAATATCGATCAGTACATTTTGGAATGCAGGAGTGTTACTATAAAGTATTTTTGTATTGTGGTATTCATATCTTTAGTACTCCTTCCCCCCAACTGCTGTGTGTCTTACTGCAATGATCACAATACATACATCAATAATACATCTTGTAATTGTCACTTGTGGTCACAGTGCTGTTCATTAACAAAACGTACAATACAACCTTGTTGTACGGTAGGATGCGCCGATGTAATTAAGGGGTGTTTATTATTAATATTAGCGCTTTAGGAACAAGTGGTACTTCAGCCTCACTGGTGACACATTCACAAGTATGTTGTCTTGACAAAATGATGCATGGGTTTTTGGTCAAGGTCAGCCTCCTACTCACTATGTCAGCCACATGGATTATTTCCCCCGCTGTTTGATTTCAGACGTGTGTGTGAGTGTGTGCGTGTGTGTGTGTGTGTGTGTGTGTGTGTGCGTGTGTGTGTCCTGCCCACACGGAAAATATGATGGAATTTGTCGATGAAGGAAACCTACATATGGAGAAATACTGAAACTTCAGCATGTGTCTATTGGAGGATATTTAAGACTTTATACTGGGGAGACTTTTCCCGTAAACAGTCTGTCTCTGACCTCCAGTGGTAAAACTGCAGAAGTACATTTGATGTTATTGTAAAGAAATGATCACCAGGTGGCGCTACAGGTGAGAGAATGACCATTGGCCGTGCTCAACACACAAACGGTAAGCATACACAGTCAGTTAATCCTGTCACACAATTTAAACATAGGACGGTGGTAAACATGGCGCTGCCCTGGGACCCAGTTTAAAATGAGTCCTCTGTCTTCTGATTGGCCAATTTCAAGCATCAAAGCTGCGCAAGAAGTGTGCGCTGAGCTGTTCACATTGTCAATATTTGAAAAGTCCAAAGGTCCCATGACATTACCTCTATATTTGTGCCAAACGTCACCATAGTCAGCCTACATTTGCATTTGCGTCGCTGTTACGTAATCCCGAGCAGGAACAGAATCACGTGTCAGAGGGCAGGGTCGCTCGCGTTCCCCGCAGGGGTTAAAGTGAAACGGAAGTGAGCCGCTGTCAAAACATCTGGAGTTTTGAGTGCAAGGTTCAAACAAAGTGGAGTCACAAACTGCCCGATCACCCGGTTGACGTGTCACCTGGGTGTGACTGTAGCCGACAGGGAGGGACGAGCACCGGCACCACTCGACCTGCGGCATATTTCACCCGGCTGGAGAGGCGCGTGGCTCTCAATGCGTCAAACCGGTCTGGGAGGAAAGAACAGGAGCCGCTTATTTGTTTTTTTGTTGTCAAGTGTGTGTGTGTGTGGGGCTGGGGGGAAGGGGGGGGGGGGGGCTGCGTGACACACTTCCCTTTGTCAGCTCAATAGACAGGCTTTTCCATAGAAGTGACGTCCACACACAAAAACAAACTCAGTGTGGAAACATCAGCTGACGTTATCAGGAGCCGGTTTGTGAAGCTGTACCATGACTGCACAAATGGAACAACGGTGGACTCCGAACACCTGTCAGTGTTTTTTGTTTAATATGCAGACTGAATGGACACAACGCTTGCTTGTCCTTCTTCTGCATTGACCCCACATGGAAAGACCTTTTGTGTCACACCCAACGGCATCAGCTGGACGGCCTGCTGTACTTTAATGAGGCTCAGGATCCTCCTAGTTCATCCTGGCTGTCAAAACTCTGAAACCCTGCACACGTCTCCGAAACATTTCTAGGCATTTCGGGAGCAAAGATCAGGCATCAGGAGACTGGGAGGATGTCTCTTGATGGGGAGATTAAAAGGGGGATAAATGAGCTCTCAGAAATCAAACATCAAACATTAAGCTCAGCTCAGTGTTTTTCATTTCCTTGTTATTTTGTATCCTCCTCACAAACAAGGCAAACGGCTCGGCATGGAAAAGCGGTCTGTCTTCTTGCCAATCTCACTCAGTCACACTAACATGAGTTTCTGATGGTTTCATGTGACGCTTTCCACTTGACTGTGTCCAATACATATTGGGACAAAGGCACCTTTGTGGGTGGGGCTTTCTTTTTATTTTTTTATCTAAAAAAAATGCTAATGCACCTGAGGTCTAGATGAGAATCTAGAAGCACAAATAAACAAGACAATTGAGAGGTGAGGATAGAGCAAGCAGGAATACAAAATGAGTTTCTATTCCATCTGAATTTCTAAACGATAACTGTTTCACAAATAGCACAAGGACTCAAATCTCTGTCAGTTTTCCAACAACTAAATAGCACATTTATCACCAATAGATGCAGTTGATAATGTAAAAATGATGTGGTCTTTTCCCTGTGGTGTCAATCATTTTTTCGCATTATCTTGAAAGAACTAGACATGTATTGCGTGCGTGTTAACCAACAACTTAAGAATATGAGCATGCTAATATTGGACTATTTCAGTTTACATTGATTAAATCCGTGGAAGCGTTAATGTGAATAACACACCAGGCATGACAGTCTGTCATTCGCATGCCGGCATGTCGGATCCGCGGGCACCTGGCACGATTGCAAGTGACCCGTTGGCAGCCTTTGTCTGCGTGTGCACGACACAGCCAGTCTTTTTTGTCGCGCCGCCAGCAAGATCTTCCAACAGCGGAGTTATTGTATGAAAGCTCGGTGCTGCCGGCTCACACAGCAACATGAGAAAAGGTCAAATGGATGGTGGAGGAATCACTGTTCTATATTGACTGAGGCGTCCCCGAAAGATCGGTTCAACCGGTACAGATTAAAAATAAGAGATAACCTTTTTTCTTCTAATGCTTACGAAAGGACATGTACATTTGGTCACCAACACTGTTCTCAGTCACTCCAGCTGGATCTGAAGCAGTCCTGCAACATCGACCCCCCCAGCACCATTTCCAGTCCCCACGTGGTGCTCATTTACAGCCTGAGAGGCCATCAGCCTCCTCTCAACGGACTAGTTTCATCCACCCATCTCATGGGAAGGAAACTGTAAATATACACAAGCAATGACAAAGAGGGAGAGGTTAATGTACAAAACTTTATTTGAACTAATGACTGAAATGTGAATGAACATGGTGACCCCATGGTGCCTTTTCTCCGTAATTTGCTGTGTGCGCAAGCATGAGGCATCACGCCGACAGCGATCAAAACAACACCCGGCCGTGACATCGAAAGACGCGCTTAATGATCCCGAGTTAATAGGTTAGAGTGAGTACGTAAATAGGTGTGTTTTTCCTCCCATTAGTCGGTTATAAATAGTATGTGGTGCCGACAGCCTCTGCATGCTTTTGTCTACCGTGCTTCTATCCATCACATTTTGTACACAATGTACAGAATCACAAAACAAGCTTCTTTTTGCAAATCCATTTCTTCTGCCTGAAAATAGGCTCACAGAGCTCTTTTTAAAACATTGACAGTTGGCACTTTACGCTAATAAAAAGAGACCTTGTTACCTTGACATCAAGAAAACAAAAAAAACTGTCAAAAACATTATTCATGCAGCTGTGGAAAAAAAAGGCTATTATACATTTCGTGTATCAAACAAGGTTGCATCCAACAGACAGCGTTCATTCCAGTTGTTCATTCCCTTGTGGTTTCCCCAGTTTAAAGTTTAAGGGAAACTCAAACTGACCAGCGCTCATCACACCTGCAATGAGAAAGAGGAAAAACAACATTCAGGCCAGGACCAACAACGTGTCGCTTTTGTCTGTTACTTTAAAAGCAACAACAGAAAGTGTTGCCGGGGTCTTTTCCAAAAACAACTCCAAGTATTTATACGTTAACGCAGATTTGGAGACTGGAATATATATTTTTTTAAATGTTCTTTTCACCTAGTCTTCATTATGTCTTCATGCGCTTTGAAATAAGGTCAGAGGGACTTTCTTTAATTAAGGCGTTTAAATCCTTTCATGTGCTTGAGTGGTGCCGCTGACTGGAAAGCTGGAATTATTAATGCAGCAACTCACACTCTGACCCCACAGTGACGCAAGAGGGCTTCAGCATCGTCTATGCTGGTGCATGAAGTGCTCTGTGCAGCAGACGCTGTGTACTTCATGTTATTACATTTCTATTTTCTTACAAGAACAAAAAAAAAAAATCGAAACCCAGTCTGACCTAGAGGGTACGAGCAAATAATTGCAAACTCGAGGGTGTGAATCCCCAGGGGACGCTCTTGTATCCTGTCTTCAGTAATAAGGTCAGAGAAGTGTTTAATTGATGCAACCTTCCGACAGTGAGATGCAGCAAGAGGATCCTGATAAGGGAAACAAACTGTGATACTGAATAACAATGACTAGTTCGACTATAAACTTGAAAGTGAAAAGAATAAAACATTGAGAATTTCCAGTTTTCAAGAACGAAAGTGAAGTTCAACCTGCTTTCTAGAACTTCAGCAGGTTTGATTTAATGAGATGCATGGTGGGGTTTCTCCCATAAATGTTGGCGAAGATGTTGGCAGAACAGTCAGGTCCATTAATATTTGGATATTGACAGAATTGTTATCATTTCCGCCATGTACCCAACGACAACGGATTTGAAATGAAACTGTCAAGATGTGGCTTGAGTGCAGACTTCCAGCTTCAATTTGAGGGTAGTTACATCCAAATCTGTAGCAATTACAACAAATTGTAGTCAAATTGTCTCTTCTAAAATTTGGTTGCAAATCCTTTGCGGTCGATGGCAGACTGAAGTGGGACGGATGGATTTCAGACGCTGGGTTTCATCCCTGGTTATATCCGTCCTGCAGTTCCCTGCCTTCGGCAAGTGAAAGGCATCATCAGCCTGCTTGGGGTCAGGTCATTGACTTTTGTCAGCAATCACATTATCAACGAATATGAAGTGAATATGCATGTCCATTGACAGCCCACGCTATAACGCCATCATGAGCAGTTTCTCCCCTTCTCCTTAACTCTTCTCTCTCTCCATCATTCTGGTACATGTGGATCTCTGTCCCATCTGTCCATGGACGGTACAGGCTTTTTAAAAGACGTTTCTTGGCAGACTATAATTCTGGCGTTCCTGTTTTTGAGGCACATAAATGGTTTAACATCTTGTGGTGAACCCTGTGTATTTACCCTGGTTCACTTGAAATAAACTCTGGACCTTAAATCTGCTATTTGTTAAGTAAACAACATACTTGGCAATGGAACAGCTGGTCAGCTGATCAGCCAATCGCTCGAATTACCTTTGGTCTCTAGGAAAAGGGGGGGACCATGAACAGAAGGTCTTGTAAATCCAACACCGCTCGCCTGATTTGGATCAAAATACCCTCAAATTGAAACTGAACGTCACCACTCAAGGCACATCGTGACAGGTTTTGTTTTACAAAACCATTGTGGTCGTGTACATAGCCAAAATGATGTGCAACTATACGTGGACCGAACTGTATCTGTGAATCAGACTGCAGCCGATCTTTTCAGTTCAGCAAATTGGGAGACAACAGCGTGCACCGAGTGTTGTGCAGGTATCCAGTCTGCAGAGCACTGATGAGATGAGCACACACACTCCATGATCTATTCATTCAAGTCCTTCTGTGAAAACATGCCTGCTTAGGAGACTTGTTGGCAAGATAGAAAAGTATTTTACCTTTGATGCTTTGGATGCACACTGTGCCTCACAGGTCATTGTGTGCTGCTGTCTCATGTCCGTTGTTGTGGATTGAGGCTCAGCTGAGAAAGTCATTTTGTTCGTGTAAAACATCTGATGCTGCAGCTCTTCATAGTGAGAAACGGCCAATCAAAACGCTCCTCCAGTCTACAGAATCCACATCCACAATAGCTTCCATTACCTTTGTTTTAAAAGTTTTAAAACTACTTAAAGTGCCTTAAAGTCAATAATACTGTAATATTTTCTTTAGCTTGTCTATTAACACTTGGTGAAATAATAATTATTCAATACCTTTTCAGTTACGTAAAGACTAAATAACGATTCCTTGGTTATTCTTACATCTATCCAATTGTATATCTATATACTTTCACTTCATTCGATTGAATGTGTGTCCAAACTTTTGACTGGTAACCAAAAAAGTACATGTATATTAAATGACTACTCGTTACCCGTTTGTAACATGAGGCTTCAGAGGGAAGTGGTGAGCTTCAGCTGCAAATAACAGTTATGCTTATTAAGTGTTTGCAAACACTCGTACAAATATTAAAAGATTAACTGTAAGTCTGATCATTTTAGAGGTTATTGAATTTCTACATACCACATAAATTAATGTAAAAATTAAATGAATGACAAATTTAAACAATTTAATAATAATCTTCTATGTGGTTGAATAATTTATTCCAAATTAAGGTTAATCATATTAAATAATTATTAATTCACCATGTATTAATGAGTTATGCTCTAATGTATTATTATAAAATTGCAATTAAGTCAGAATGAAAATATTTCACAGCGAATTCCCTCACTCTGCATGTCCACGCCCCTTAATATGTATACTATGTGAACGTCCGGTTTAAAAAATGCATAGGCCATCTACGCAAACTTTGGCTAGCTGTCCTCCAGCACACAGCAGAAGTCTTCTGGTGTATTTATATTCCCACGGGGCTTTGCCTCTCGCTGGAGTCCGCGTGTACCGTTTGGTGCCTTGATGCTCGGAACAGACTACACACACCGTGAAAGTCCTCCTGGGCCGTATAAAAGGTGAGGTAGATTGCACTTCCTTTTAATTTCATGCCCGATCCTTCACTGGTATTTGTCATTCTCACTTGTACGTGTTGGTAAATATGTGAATAAAAAGCAGAACACAGGTTAAAAAAGAAGCAATGTCTCCATATGGAATCGTAAAAAATAAAATAAAATCCAAAGTAATGGATGTAGCCAAGACTCTCTCGTGTTAGTCCTTAACAATAATGGAACAGGCACTTCAGCCTCAGGTAAAAAAAAAAAAAAAAAAAAAAAACACATCTGTCCTCCCACCACAGGGGGAGTTGCAGCTCGCTACACGGAGCTCTCGTCCGGTCTGGACTGCAGCTGAGTGCGCTTCCTCTTCTCCGAGATCTTGATCTGGAGCTCCTCGGCAAAGGGGTAGCAGAGCGGCGACGAGCTTTCTGACTCGCTCTGCCTCAGCAGCACGTAGCTGTTGCCGTTGCCGTTCATCCTTCGCAGGACGCTGGGCAGCGTGGCCGAAAGCCCGCTGGGGAAGTCACACTCTGAGGAGGCATGTTGCGGAGTTGGCGGGAGAGGGGGGGCCGGGGGAGGCGGTTCCTTGTCCGGGGACCAGTGAGCCTCCCCGGGTACGATCTGGAGGAAGCCCCCATCCGGGATGTCGCCGTTGTGCCGCTTCGAAACTCCATTACAGACGCCATTGCCGTTGCAGTGGCTTGAGACGGTCTTCAGCTCCATGTGGGAGGAGCTTCTGTGCTGTTTCCTTCCCCTGCTGTGCTTCTTACTGTTGGAGTAGGCTGAAGCGGCGGCCCGTAAAGAGTACTTCCCTGCGTTTCCCACTCGCAGGCAGAAGCCCACGTAGACGAGCACCACGGTGAGGACCACACACAGGCTGCCGAGGATGGTGATGAGGGACAGATATATGGCCTCCATGTTCCTATGGGAGAGTAGGAGGGAGTGGGGGAGAGGTGGAGGGGCCGGTGGGCTCTCGGAGGAGGGATTCTCAGTGGGGGCTGGCAGGGTGGCAGGGAAACTGTAAGGGGCTTCGCTTGGCTCCACGGGCGGGAGAGGCGGCAGGTCCGGACGGATGGTGACGTTGAAGGTAACTATGGCAACCTCGATGTCGTTCTCCACAGCAAAGCAGGCGTAGAGGCCGCTTTGGTCCCGCCGGGCCTCGATGATCAGCAGGCCGTCCGTGCCGGTTCTGAAGCCGGAGTTGATGCCGTAGCCCTGCAGCTTGCTGCCGTCCAGAGTCCAGAGGGGCGTCGCCAGGTTTGAGCTGAGCTCACACTGCAGCAGCACGTCGTCTCCCACCCGCACCGAGCGGCTCCGCACGACAACTTCTGCAACACAGACATGAATACCTAGAGTCCAGTTTCACGCCACTCATTTCATGTGGTAATTGCTAAAACACCTACTAAACTGGTCAAAGGCCGTCTAAAGTTATTGAGGCGTTAACTCCAGTTCCATATCTTTATTCCATGCCATTGTTTTATCTCGCATGGACAAAAGAGTAAAACAAAAGGGGCTGAAGATGCAATATATGATCAGATTGATACTGTGAAGTGAGAAGGCATTTGCCTGCCTTGAATATCAAACAGATTTATCTCCAGAGATGGAAAAAAATGTGATTAAAGAAGGGAAAAGGAGGATATTGCCAACGCAGTGTGCATAATCACATTTCAAGGAGCCCATCATGCCATCTGATGACAACCATGCATCGTTTTAGTCCTTCCAAACATTTTCTATTTTTAATCTCCCTTTCATCTTTAACGTTCCATTAAGCAGCAGCACCTAGCTGCAGAGGAGATGGCTGCGTACCATCTTGTGTGTTTTCACATCCTTTGCTGCCCTGCTGGACGTCCTGGATTAAAGTGGATCTATAATGAAAGAGAAAAGACAACAATAAGTAGATTCAACGCGCACCAACTGCCAAAGCTAATTGTTGTTCGGTATATTGAGATCTCAATTTCTATTGTGTGCTACATTCGGTCTCCCATATAAATGAATGCCCTCCAGAACAGCTTTTTACTGAATAAGCAAATCAGTCCAAGTTTAATCAGTAGACTCTCAGAACACAGCTGCATGCTCTGTTCAATATCACAGCCGCCTTCACATTTCTGCGAGCGTTGGGGTTACGCAATAGTTCCTGGAAGTTGACACTGACAGGGCAGGGCGATAGTTGATGTTATTTAAATAAAAAAACACACACAAAAGGCCACCTGCAGCACTTCAAATCATCCGATCCACACACACTCTCACACACACACACACACCTGTCTGCTTGATCCATTACAGCCACACACTGGGCTCCGTTCCAGGCACAGTGAGGGTCCCTGGCAAAGATGCAGTCGTAGCAGGAGGTGTATCTGTGACAGCTAGAGAGGGGAAGCTGCACCACTCCTGACGGAGAGCTCACATACAAACTCATCTGGTGGCAAGAAAGAGGATTTAAATAATGCAGGACGGAGAGATTATCCATTAAATGTGCACGTGCGCAATGTGATGGTCAACCCGCGATACCTGTTTTGGGGACAGCAGCAGGTTGTTAACCGGCTGTGGCTCCTCAAACAGCTGGAGCTCCTCGATTATGTGAAGCCGACCATTGATTTCTACAGCTTTATGCAACCAGCCGTCGTCTGAGAGGCACACACAAAGAGAAACATCAGAATTGAAAATACCACAGCAACCTGCAGCAGTACTACACCAGTCTCCAAAACCACAAATCCCTGTGTCCAAATTAAATTGCTAACACTTTAATACCAACACATCTCTATCTTATATCACTGACAACATTTTGATTTTGTGTGAGTTCTCTCATAATCCAACTGCATTTTATGCAAAAAACAAAAACAAAATTGAATTGTCCAATTCACATGGTTTCTTTGTTTTCGTCTGGTTGGGTTAGTGTTCTGTCCATTTATTTGCATTGTTCATGGAAGTAAAAACCAAACAAGAAGTTGGTAAAGGAGATGTTTGCATTGGAATCACCTGCCGTGATGTGTAACTTTAAATTTGTCAAATGAATGGAAGACGCATAAGAAACGTATCATAAGTAGATGCAACTAGTAATCAATACAGCTAGTCAGTTACTGAAAAATAAATAGTCAATCCCTTATAAAAACATAGTGGATTAAACACAGATTTTGCTTCCTCTGCCAGGACTCGTTTCCAGTAAATATGCTACGCTAGACTAACTGTCTCCTGGCTGCCCAGTAGCTTTACCATTGGTGAGCAGACGTAGGAGCAGAATACATTTCCTCATTAAACTGTCTACTATTCCCCAAATGTTACATTTTGAC
Source organism: Apeltes quadracus (assembly GCA_021346845.1). Classification (NCBI taxonomy): domain Eukaryota; kingdom Metazoa; phylum Chordata; class Actinopteri; order Perciformes; family Gasterosteidae; genus Apeltes; species Apeltes quadracus. Next base: position 8,790,423 of record CM037922.1, read on the forward strand.
GCCAGACATGAATTTATACGCACCAGTCCCCAGGTACAATACATGGTATGTTTGGCCGTCTAAGCCTGGCATCGCGTTCACGGCCGCGTGCGTGTAGTCTGTGGTCCGCCTGAACAGAAGTGGCCGTCTGTCCGAAGGTTGGACCTGCCGAGACATCAGGGGATGCCTCCGGACAAAGTTCAGCACGTCATCGGGGAGGGAGGTGGAGAAGTTGATGCCCCGGGCCCTCAGAGTGTCAGTGACGCACTGTTGGAAAAGCAGTCAAAGAGCAATTAGAAGAGTAATTGGGAAGTCATGAGCCAGCATGTGGGCTGCAGGGAGGAGAGACACAATTTTGGATCCCTTGTAATAAACTTATAGCGGAAGGCAGGGAGGATGTCACGAGGCTTAGCGAGACGGTCGTGAGGAAAAATTAAAGGGATCAAGAAAAAAAACGCGGGACTGCGGAAGATGTTTTCACATGGACCACAATGAGAGTGTGCGAGTTCAGCGGCCGACTTGAGCTGACATGCGGGCGACTCAGCTCTCCGAGCCCCCGACTGAGAACATTTTAGCGTCAGCAAACGCTTCGAAGAGGCTTTCCCAGCTCCAGAGCTAAAGCCCTTGACCGCTCCATTTAATAGTGCCATTAGAATGAAGTCCCATAAAGTGTTGCAATGACACTACAGTGGATAATGTCAGCTCCTGATATGGACGCCACAACAATGATTGCAGCAGTGGGTTGGAGTTAATCAGCACACAAAAGCGTTTCAGTGACATAAGCAGGGTGCAGATTCGATGAACATCTTCCCTCTTCTCTTCTCGATCTTTACTTTGGAGAAAGCGCACTCGAAGAACATGCTCAAAACAGGAGGGAGACGTTTCTGTTGTTCCTTTTGTTCATGTTGCGTTGAGGAGACACAGAGGCCAGCAGTGTATGTGTGTGTGTGTGTGTGTGTCTGTTTACCGTTCCAGGTCTGGGGTCAGGGATTTTTCCAGTGTACTCCTTCCACTTGGAGTCCTGGTTCTCCATGTACGGTCCTTGAAAGGCCTCTTGGACGTCAGACAAGGAGAATCGACACACCGCAGACGCCTTCACGTTTTTCCTACCAATTGCAACACAGGACAGAGTGAGGAAAAAGCCCAGGGCGCAGGCCCGCAAAAAAATAACAGCAGTAAAGCCTCTGTTGCCATAGGGACAGCAGTTGAAGTACAGTAGATCAGTGGTGCACAGGGGAAGGGTGGCACAGTATGGGGGGATGGGAGGTGAGCACTGACACAGAGAGGAGGATTCATAGAAGTCATACGTCTCCAGGAAAAGTAGGAGGGGAGGAAAATGCTAAATGATTTCAGAGAGGTGCAGTAGGAGTTAGAAACAGGAGAGAACAACAAAAACAACCAAAGACAATCATTGTTTGTTGACGCCTTCTGCACCGCAAAACCCTTTGCTTTGGCATAGCATTTACTTTTCAGCAGACAGCTCCTCGCTGGAATGCACCACATTGAAAAACTAAAAACTAGTTTTTACTTTCGATGGTGTGAATTTTAACCCTGTAATTTGCTCTCTGCATAGTAGTTTTTTAGAATCTCTAACTGCCTTGCTAAAGTTACTGCTAAAGACATTTTTTTTACTTCCACTGTTTCACATTAAAGGCCTTTAACCGGCAAACCACAGACAACCTTTTATTGTGATTCAGCCACAGGAAATAAGAGATTTCTTCTCGCTGTCTATTGGACACACACAATATAGAAATGATAAACACTCTCAGTATTATTTCCAATAACGTTTGATTTAAGCAGTCATGGACGAAGAAGATGCCCAGTATAGAAATGAACAGGTTGAATTCTTTTTTTACTTATTTGTAGTCCATCTGAAACTGTGTTTCTAATCAATATTCCCTCCTCAAGCTGCAGTAAAACTCTCCCACCCAACTTATTTTTTTTCACATCATTTGAATGAGAAACTCCCCACTCCCTTTACATATCGATTGCCGCTGCCTTTCATCTTTATCTCATTCTTCATTACATTTGCATCCTCAAAGTCCGTGTAAGCCGGAGATCCTAACGCACGTTCCCACTCACCACTCCAGGCCGAAGATTCCGTAGAAGAGCGTGTCCCGAGGAGTCAGGCCAGGCATGACAAACATGCTGCGCAGCATGTTGAAGTGGAAGTCGTACTCGGGCAGAGAACACGTCAGCCTGGCCTTGAGGAAGGACGTCCACCGCTTCTGGAGAGTTAAGCGGCCTCCCCGGTCCCCCTGAGGGAAGGAGGGCGAGGGAAGAAGGGAAGAGGGGAGAGTGTCATATATAAATTAAAAATGTGGCTAACAATCGACTCAAGGTGGCACACAAAGGGAACTGAACCCCCCTAACGACTGCAACAGATGGCATTGGAAAGCCATAACAAAACAAGATCATGGCCTCCCTTACTGTCGGACTCCCCACTGTATTCCTTGTGTGTATTTCTGTCCCCTAGCAGACTGCAGAGTGAGAGATTCGGCAGACGTTCATATTGGAAAAGCTTGACCCAAGGCCACAGTTCTTTTGGGAGCTCAGAAACTGACATCACTCTTGATCAAAGATTTAAAAAAATGTATTTGTCCTGTGGCAAATTGCTAATGTCACACATGGCGCCGCGAGGCAATTTCTATCCAGATGAATAGACAAATATGCTGCCACAACTTCAAGGAGAGAGAGTCAGTGAACTGACTTGATTTTGAAGGGGCCAGAAGAGAGAACAACAGGGTTATTAAGTTGAAAAGCCAGCCCCCCATTATTATTAACTCCCTCGTAGGCAGCAGGACATGTGAATCACTCACCTCGTAGGCAGTGGAGGATGCTAAACAGTCCGTCTCTGTCCTGCAGTCACACATCCCTCGCACTCGGGAGGCACAGTGGCGCTTCAGTACATCCATCAGCTACAAAGTCTAATCGCCGAAATGCATCCCCCCATCCAGGGCCTCATCTATTAGCGCTACCCCTTCAATCATCATCAAAGACTTCACTCCAGCCAGTCTGATGCAATCGCTGTCTCCCAGAGTCACTTCCTGCATGTTTAAATCCACCATTACCTTACAAACGCGAGCGACTCGTGCCACCCGGCTGTGGCTGTAGGTCGTCATCTGCTCCGGGCTCTTCTCCGTGAAGAAGTAGTAGATCTTATCGTCGTCGCCGGTGCTGCTGGCCAAACTCTCCCTTACGAGCGCCGAGCCCACAAAGTCTGCCTCTGTATGGGGGAGGAAAAGATGCACGTTTGATTGAGGCATTAACAAAGAAGATACTTTTGACAACCTAAGACTAGAAAACTAGACAACTTAAAACTAGATATAGCAGTTTCCAAAGGTAGTGTAATTCTTCTACATCAAGAGGTGTCGCACAAAAACATAAAAAGGAAACACCTAATACAACACCTATAAGAAAATGGAAGGACAAACAGTTGAAACCGAAAGTGAAATCAAACAAAATGTTGTTCTGGACGAATATATTAACAAACATTAGAGTAAAAATTCCTTCTAGTAGCTTTCATATTGACATATGACCGTCAATGTAAAACCAGGTTGTGGCGCGTAAGAATTATTGACTAGTGCATTATTGATCACGTTGTTACTACTGTTAGATTAAACCTCCCTGCCACCGAAAAATGCTGAATGGCTTTTTATTATTCCAGGAGATTATTCCACTCACCGTTCAGCCAGCGCGTAGGGGCGTCTTCGGTCTTCAGCGTGGGGGACGGAGAGCTGCGGCGGATATCTGGAAAGCTCCGGAACTCGTACTGGGAAGCCGTGTACATCTGCTGGTCTGGAGGAACAACGAATGAGATCAGATCCTACAGCATTTTGGTGAAACTGAGAAGGTCGACCGGCAACTGTCAAAGGGGCTTACCGACGAGGAGGGCAGTGTAGCCCGTCGTCGGGCCGTAGGGGCATTTCTCTCTGCCCTCTTCGGGCTGGGACGACATCACAAACTTCTCCTCATTCTAGGCGGGACAAAGCATTTGGGCAAAGATCACTTATTTAGCAGCATTTATGGATCAACTTCACTGTTGTAAGAAATTAAATGTCAAAAAGGATTTAACAGCACTTTGCTTTGACATACTATGTATGCACAGAGGGGACTGAAGGCATGTGTCCCACACATGTAGAGGTGGGTTGAGTTGAACCTCTGGAGGAAGCGGATGTGATTAAAACACTCCGTCTGGAAGAGGTCGAGGAAGCCAGAGAAGATGTTATGGTGAGGAAACATATTGATGCACAGGAGAGGAACCACAATAAAAAGGTGAAAAGGAAGGACTGTGGAAGAAACAAATGCCTACCTTATTGTCTTTTCCCTTCAGCAGACACTGACTTTTTTGCTCGGGGGAGGCTTCCCATTCAATCTGATACAAACCACATACAATATAGTAAGACATGACGAGCCCACCACAAAGTGGATGGTTTCCCATCACTGACTGACACATTTCACTAAAATACAACAGATGTGACAGCAGATAAACCAAAGAAAGTGTTCTTTTGCCCTTATATTTAGCATGCAAGAAGAAATGTTGACCTCACTGCGTCGGTACTCATTGTGTTGTTGAACAGTCCCGTATCATTTAAAAGTCTTTTGACACAAAGACGTCAGTCTAACAGGTGTACACAGCAGGAGCGGCTGCGAGGGAGTGTTACACACGCACGCCAGCCACCCTACTTACTGACAGACCTCAACGCTGTATTTACAGAATTAGCATAGCGGCTTAATGTCAGGTTGTCACAAACACGGCAGCATGAGAAGGAAAGAGGATTTTCCTCTTCCCCGGCTGTTTAAAGGAACGGTCAACTTTTAAGACACTATCTGGAAGCATACCCTAGTTTGACAACTACACTCATTCATATGCCATCAAAAGCAAATGTGAGACACCTTCAAACACCAACTTTTTCGATTAGATCATTGCTTGTTGTTAATTGATCTATAAATATTATATAGTTTTATAATATTATATAGAAAAGTAATGTGTTGATTGATATAATGGCAATGGTAAAATATCGATAAAACGATAAACAGTAAAAAATGTGAAGCTATTAATCGAATTCTAAAGATTATAACTTTAATGTGGATGACTACGATGGGAATCTAAATGACCAAACTGAAATATGAATAACCTAATTTACTATTTGTTGGGTATGTGGAATTTTAAGTAAATTAGAATAAATCAGAAACAGCGTCTGGGTTGACATACTCCAATGTGGGGATTATATTAACATAAATTCTGTATCTCGTTAGTTTTTCATTTTTTTTCCTATTAATGCTAATGAAGCAATAGTTTCCCGCTGTGAAACAGTGAGTCATTATGCTAAAAGTAATACAACTGAAACACAAAAACAAGCACACACAATGAGTGACATGGGAATAAATAGTTTAGCCTCAAAATAGAATTTTGTTGCCCCGAAATGTTCCTGCGTTGTGTCACGCAAAACAAAGTGGCAGATATGAAAAAAGAGCCGGCGGGCTGCACGACCCGAATGAGACGCTGAAACAAAAGAAACTCACGGTGAGAGCAGAGCTGGATGAAATGTCAGAGGCATTGAGAGCGAAAGCGGCTCCCCGGGCCCCGACGAAGAGGCGCTCGCTGTCGGCCTCCAGCAACATGGTGCCGACTGCCGAGGACGGGAAACGTCTGCAGCCCTGCAGACCTGAGGGGGAAGGAGAGGAGGACGTCTGTAAGGCATGAGAACAATAAGCATGGCCCAGTTCTTCTTCAGTTGTTGTGCTTCCACTGATAATATCTGGGTTTAAAAGCGTATTTTGTTCACAATCATGTTTTCAAAAATACTCCGCGGAATGGACTTGGATTCTCCGCGGAATGGATCCGTGACCACAGATTATATCTTCACCGGATGATTTAAAACCACAACAATAATAATTTGAGTAGTTTGTTTTTCCAAACTGCTGTACCATGAAATTTGCACACTGCCACCTGAGTGCCGTTAGAACATTTTACAAAGGTTCTTGACATGAGACCGCGGCGTTCTAAAAGCAATAGAGTGAGCGTTTTTTCAATCAAAGCTGACAGCATGAGAATAAAGAGGAACTGAAATCTATTCATCGCCTGTGATGGATTCCTCCCTGTATGATTGCCGAACGTCAGGAGGCCTCGCTCTTTGAATCTCAGGTTCTTTTTTTAGGCTTAGAAAAAAAAAAAAAAAAAGGATTCTATTAAACCTCATTGTACTCCGGCTCCACAGAAAAATCACTTTCAAGGACACTTAAAAAATACACACCCACACACCACAAAATAGGAAATACAAGATCTATTAAACAGTAGAAATAATTTAGGGTAGAATGTCTGCCATAAATGTTTATCCACTGACTTTCCTCACTCACTTCGAGTGCTGTAATGTTGAGCATTATCCATTAACACAGAATAAATCAGCAACAGTTGAGATGATAGATTGTTGTTCAGTTATTCATCAAACAGAAAAACCCCAAAGTTTGACGATTCCTAAAGAAAAGAAAAACCAGACAAACAGAAGCCGTTACAGCATCAGAGGACATTGAGATCTTTATCAAAGCAGTTTTCACTCAAAACCGCAATGCATGGCGGCAATAGAGGAAAATTCATAAAACGTTTTAGTGGACCAAAGAAATAAATAAGGTGCAGCTAACGTACGTTTCAGCATCCCAAACGATTTATATATATCCCCAACTAGAGATAAAATGACAACCATGGACAATAAAAGCCGAGGGATTATGACTATCCCACACAGCTCTGCTGGGGAAGAAGATAATGAAAAGAGGCCAAACATAACATGAGATTCCAGAGATCCTCTTCTGCATATTGACAGTTTCTGTGGTTTGAGGTTTTATTGCTTTGTGTGCGGGAACCTCGTCCAGTTCTCAAAGCTATATTGCTATGCATCCGTTTCGACAGGACAAGACCGCAATGAGGTTCGCCAATACGAAACGCTGAGTAAAGGCACAGACTGTACAGCACACACACGCTCACATGTCATGTCATGAGGTCCCTCACTGCAGTTCAGAGTTATGCAACTTCTAAACCCACACATTGTCTCGGGGCGCCACTTAGTGTGTGTAAACACAACTGTCAACAGTCACAAGAGCACGTTACTGCCTCAAGAACATCCCGGAAGTCACCCGGGATGTGACAAGAAAGATGAACCTACTATTGTGCGCAATATATAAAAATAATCAGCTGGATGGGTTTACAGTAATAACAAGCAATATAAACATGTAAGCAAGTCACTTTTTCGGCTTGTGGGTGCACAATAGCTGAATACAGGCAAACAGAAGAGTGGGAGACTTCCTGCTTCCTCAATCATTCCACCGCAACTCAGAAGACTGCATGGGACATCAGGTCAGCTGTCATTAAGATTCCTCTCAGCTGCTGCAAAACACAATCCACTGCTCACTTCAGCCGCAGCCAGTTCCCATCCCATCAGGCGTCTACCTTTCTCTCAATCATCCGCGGCAGGAGAAAGAGGAGCCCTACCTGCATGGGATTAACAAAAGAACAGCTCTCCCTGTGTGATACAAGAGCCTCATTGTGAAAGAAAACAACGCATTACAGCAGAGGCAACGCCTATGTTTCCTCACGGTAATCCAACTATTAGGACACAATGCCTGACAGCAGGAGCCATGTAACAGAAAACCACCTCGCTGAGTGTGACGAGGGTTTAAACTATATCTGCCAACACATTGCAGCTTCGGCTTACACGAATTGCGAGAGAAAAGAGGTGTTTTATTCATTTTAAATAGGGAGGAGAAGCCCAGATTGATATTATTTGCCTGAGCGATCACGTCGAGGAACCTCAGCTGATCAGCATAGGGTTCAAGAACACACACACAAACACACACACACACCTCAAACCTCTAGGCGACCGACTCTGACAGCCTTAAATTCATTGTCAGGCCTGTTTACGGTCCAGCGTATCCTGACGGACCGACAGGCGGTTCTGAATAAACAGTTATGTCCACTGACTATTATTCCCCAAATACTGGACAGGTTGAGTGGGGTGAGTGTGCATAATGGAATTGAGAGGTTTCGATGTGTTTTTATTAACAACCTGCTGGCTCCGTTTTCAGGAGGTTTTAGCTTTTAAACTCCTCAAAACTCAACTGAAATGAATAACCCTAATCGGCCGCCCCTCCCTTGAATAATTCCCTTTTTTTTTAATGGTAATGTTGCGATGAAGAGGGACAACAGGCGCGTGTGTGTTTGCATGCGTTTAATTTAACTACCCCAAACAGGTTAGGATGCTTTTCATCCTTAGGTTGCTAAGAAACCGATGAAATGGATTTGAGGGAAGTTTGTATATTGAAGACTTCACATCAGCAGGAGGGACACAAAAGAAACAAGAAGCAGTGTGAAAGGCAAACTAAAAATAATTGAAAGCGGGCCGAGCAAAAAGAGACAGAGTTTAGGTGCAGAGGCAGGGAGATGGATGCTAGAGGAAGGGGAGGTGGAGGAGAGAGTGACGGGGCAGCAGACAAGGAGAGATGCTGTGTAGGAGGACTTGTGGGAAGGCTTGAGCACTAACCAATGATTTACAGGAACTTAAGGATAAAGATATCACCAAAGGCTCGTAACAAGAAGCCTAGCAGGAGATAAGGATAGTGCAACCAGGTGATTTATTGACAGAGAAAGACAACTGTTGGACAAGGACAGGGCGAGAAGAAGGACATTATTCTACAAAGCGATCTAATGGAGTCATTTTGGCTGCAGGTCGAAATGGTGACAAGTGGAGAAAACGTCTTTCACTGATGCATCAGACAACAGCACCATTACGCCAACAAACACGCACACACTTTCCCACATATGCCAAATGACTGTATACGGCAGTCCTACGCCATACTACGAGAGTTGTCATGGTAACGCCGCTTCTAAACTACCCACAGTGGTGTCAGTCTCCCCGGTTGCTGCGCATAGATCAAAGTATACGCACTTCACTCATCTGCCTCAATCTCTGCAGCCCCTCGGGCTACAGTCACCAGGTACATTCATTTATAAATCACATTTTGGTAAGAGAATAAATAAAAGACATTTTCAGAACAGTAGGTGTAAGAATTACTGTAGGCAATCCAAGTGCACAAAAATGCAACTGAGTGAAAACGTTTTGACGGCGACGAAATAAAGAAACTGAAAACAAGATGAAGAAGAAGGAGCCGGAAGAGACTAAACAATAGAAAGAGTTTCTTTCCAGATGGAGATGATCTTTATTCAAAGAAAAAGTTACTGCATTCATATTTTAGTGTTAAGTGTGTACTTTTTTTAAGATGACTTAACAGTTCAAATTTTGACTGTCAAACAAAAAAAAGGGTGTGGAAATTTGCCGATTTGACAGGAATGTGTGTTTGAGTTCTTTCTTACCGCTGTTCAACACGGTGACGCGTGGAGTCACATCCAGGTCCAGGGGCGCGCTGAACGGGTAGCCGGCTGCTGCACACACACAGCAGCTCAGCAGCAGGAAGCAAAGCGCAGAGGATGGAGCTCCCTGCATCTCCGCTGGGACACACACACGGACGCACGCACGCTCCGACCAGGGCGTAGACGCATGCAAAGGCACTCACACAAACATGGTCTCCCTGGGACTCACAAACACTGGCAGGCAGGCGGCCCCTTCCACAGAGCTGTGCAGGGAACCCAGGGAACCTGAAAAACAACGCATGAGATGCACAAAAACTGTCAACAATCACGATTGTGATTGTTGTCGCTGTGTAGTTCAGGGCAACAATGCCCTGAACTACACAGCGACTGGCAAACAGATACGTGCCGATGTCACAGGCAAACACTTGAGAAGTAAACGCAAACGGGGTCGATGAGGTGAAACCGGTTCAAACAGTAGACGTGCACGAGGGGTAGTTAAATCAAGACGTGTGTATGTGTGTATTGGGATGTGAATGTTGTTCCAGCAAAACAAGATGGCTTTTTTTTGGAGGAGTGAAGGGAGGGATGTTGAGGAGAGCTTTGTGTGTCCCAATCACATGGACCAGTGCATGTACGTCAACACACGCACACTCTCACTGCCTCTCACCTAAAATTTCGCCCCGTCTAAGGGGAAAGTTCCCCTCGAAATGAAATAGATATACATTTATTCATCCCGCATGCAGGGCTATTTCTAAATACTAATTGCTGGACAAATCCGCCGTAGTGAATGACGTTGCAGTTCAAAACGTAGACAGTCGCCCTCTGCAGTGCTTCCCTTCAACAAAGCATGCCTCTAGCGCACAAAAGAGCCAAAAACGTCCAGGTTAGGCTGCCTGTTCACTCTATCACAAGGAAACCACAAGTATGCACGCACACTGACACACTGAAATCCATTAGAGAAAACACACACACCATTTAATCGTTAATTGGGCTACTGAGCCCACCGGTAGAACCTTTAAAGAAAAATGTAGAAAGAGAGACATGTAGAAGAGAAACGAGGTCTGGGCCCTGGAGGAGTTTCCGTGTGACTCTGCCGCTGACGAGGCGACCTTTCTAATGGGTCTTCCTCCGGATCTCGCTGCAGGCCCTCGTCTCCCACGGCTTTCATTCAGGGAGATGGAATTCATCACGCAACTGCAACACGTCCACAAACCAACAGATTGGATCACTGCGGCGACGGCTCCATCCACTAAACGATTGTCTCAAAAAAGAACCGAAACTATAGTTGGATATGTGCGAGCGTGTGTGCGACAAATGGTAGAAAAGATTACAGTCAAAGCCTTTTAGCTGCGTTTTAACTGACGGACAAACGGCTTTAAAAAAAAACACTCTTGTTTTGCACAGACAAGAGGACGCCAAGTGAACTGAGCTCTTGTTGCTAATACTGTAGCTCTATGCTTTGTATCGTCCCTCTGCGAGTGCAACACTGAGCTCTATAAACAGACACTGGAGATATTCCGACAAGGCAACACGCAGTTATGTCTCCTTTTGTTGACGAGGCAACAAAAGGAGACACAACTGTGTGTGGGCAGTGTATCACTGAGATGTTCTTTACTGCCAGTTCACTTCTCATTTTAGTCGTTAGTTTGAATCTCTCCTCTCTGGGTTTAACAGCAGAACAAAAGTGGCCCGGGTTTGGAGTCTAAAGTTTAATTTCATGGCCATTGGGGGTCCAGAGGGGACGTTTAGACGTTTTTAACTTGTAACATTTTAGAAAAACAAGAGGCATACAGTCAATTCAGACACGAGTTTACAAACGATTGAATTTACAGCACAGGAAATTGAAAATCTGCCTCAGAGGACTTCACAATCGGAATCTGTATACAGCGCCGCTTTGGCCTTAAGCCCTCAATTTGGTGATGAAAATAGCGACAGAAGAAGAATCCCTCTTCAAAACATATTATATTAGCGATAAAAGAAGTGCAGACACTGAGCTGGTGTATGGAACAAGGTTCGTCAATATGCACGGACTGATAGCAGGTTCACAGTGAAGAATACGTCCTGATATAAATCATTAATAGAGCCCACGGCCTTGACCGGTTTTCATTAGGATCTGTGTTGTAAACTTGAGGCTGTGCTTGTTCTCAACGAGTGGTTGCCCCAAACCAGCATGAAATTATTGGTTAAAGTCATCGCAAGCACAGTTATAAAATCAATCAACAATTTGAATAGCTGAAAACGGGTTAGAGAATAGGGGAGAATTTAAATAGTCAACAATAATAAGAGAACATGGAGGGACACAACGCATAACAATGAGATAAACAGGTCTTTCAGTTGCTTGCAGCTGTTTCCTTCCACTTACCAAAACACTATCTTGCATTCTTAAAGACTATAAAAGGGTAGATAGGTGGCTTCAATGGGTTTCGCCATACTCATGATTACATCCCAGTTTCAAAGACCATCGGCTTGGAGCGGATATCACACCGATCACTCATCTTTGAGAGGGAAAAAAAGCCGATCAATCGTTTAACACCAGAACCGTGTGCGTTAAAGCTTTTTGACATGTTTTCCTCGCGCATCAAAGGCTAAAGCTTTACTTTGGAGGTTGACCCCTCCCGGATTGAAAGTCGGTACAACCAAATGACCCCCCCCCCCCCCCTCCCCCCTCTACCCCGATGGGTTGTTAACGCAGCGATGCAGTAAAGTGAAACTGAATGGGTCAACTGGGAATACAGCAATTAGGCAATTTCACACACATTCACGAGCCCAGTTCTTGCTTGAGTGGGTGAGATCTTTCACCTGTCGGAACACGCTCGACTCCTCGGAGAAATATCCCTTTAACTGCATAAGATGACGGCCTTTTAACGAGTACAAGTCGACATCGGACCACAGCATGAATGTCAGAAAGGGTTTTAGGAGATTCAAACGATTCAGAGAATTATAACCCAAAACTATCACTGCATGGCCGCAGTATAAAAACACGTATATAAACTCATACGGTTTTTTTCCGCTTTTGGCTGTAAAAAAAATAATTGCGTCTTACCTGAATCACGTACAAATTCCCCCGAACAGGAAGATATCAACGTTTCCTGGAGCTGAAGATAATCCAAGTGGACTTTAAACGCCTCTCTCTCTCTCTCTCTCTCTCCCTCCCTCCCCCTCTCTCTCTAAAGCAGTAAAGCGACACGCAGTCCTCTCCACTCATTTGCCGTCACAGGTGCGCGCGCCCCCCTCTCCCTTCTCCCCTCGCGACTCTCACCACTTCTTCGTGTTTTCGTCCCCTTTATCCACCTCCCTTTGAATCAGGTACTCCGGGTGTTTTTTTAATGTGATAGAAAGCCGGTTCGCTGTGGCACTTTGAATCGGTGTCACGACGCGCCGCAGCCAGCGCGAGGGCAGTGCGCACGTGTGGGGCAAAGTGGAGGCGACCCGTCCGATAGGTGCCGCAGGGTGGCGTCACACCGACACCTGGCGGCCACTGAGGGAGTTACACACAACCAGGTGTGCTGATTGTAGGAAGTCATAAGCCTGCACTCTGAGCACTCCCCATACGTATTTATATTTATTTCTTTTGCCTAATAAAATAAATTGAATCGGTAACTCTTGCTCTGATACACACTGCAGCTAAAATGTGTAATTTCACAAACTAAGAATTTTACTGTAGTTTTTTTTTTCTTTGTCATTAAAGTAGTGTTATGAAATAACTCATCACTCACATTCAGGCAGGCAGACCTAATTCCACCTCACGGTCCCAATCTTTCTCCTCCTCGCCGTCCTCTCCTCCAGACCCTCGGGTAAAATGTTTCATTTTGCATCTCTAGATTGGGTGAGATTCATGGTGCAGCAGATCTCATATCCCAGTGAATATGGATGTTATGTATACAGCAGCTCAACGTTTATTGAGGATGTCAGAGATGTAAGCCAAATCCGTCACTTTTCCCATTACTATACCCAGATAGACAGGAACCAAATAGAATACCATGCCCTGAATGGGACTGTATTCATCATATTGCATAAGATAACGGTATCAACATAGATCAGATATGCATCTGTGTGCATGTACCCTGCAGACCTTAGCGCTGCTCATCACAACACAAAATGCTTTGTTCTGCAGAGATCAATGGGGGCTCTGATTATGACGCGTAGAGAAAGTCTTCATCAGCACTTTAGTTCATTATTAATGCATTTATCAATTGTAAATACAGTGAGTCATGTTCATTGAGCAGTCTTGACGTTAAATTCACCTTTTTATCTTGACTCCTTATTGGAACTTTCAGCTGCATTAACCCCATAAAACTCGGAAAGGGACACAGCACAGGAACTCCACTGGAGCCTATGGACAAAGAAGTATTGCTGTGGCTGGTTACCATGGGAACAGAGGTACCTGAAAAAGTGGTGGCTGCATGTGACGACATACAGTAGGTTGTGGATGTAGTAGTTTGCCCGCATCGAAGGCTGCAGTACTTCTTTGCCTCTCCCTGTGTGTGCGGGAGTAATTCATTTTAAAAAATGTTATTGAATTGTTTAATGTTGCTTAGCTCTATGGAACAGAAATCTATCTCCACACAACGCAATTAAAACCAGTCAGGAGAAATTCTAGCCACATTTAAATGAATATAAATATCTTGTACAGGAATGTAGCTCTAAACTGATGGTTTGAGGGAAACTGATCTTACACCAGATGGTGATCATGGTAAATGTTGATGCGCCACTGAAATATCTTAACTATGAGATTCATTCATTACCATACAACACATTCGCAATTCCACAGAGGATGAATCCCACTGACTATAGTTTAGAACTAGCAAGCTGATGGTAGCAGGCTGCAAACACAATAGACTAATATTGTGTGTGTAAGGATAAGTATAAGTGGCTGCACATCAGCATGTCGGTTTATTGTAATTGGGAGTGCGTTAGCGTTCTAAAGCGTTGTGCTAAGAGGAGAGAATCCGTGTTTCCAGGGTCCTTTGTTGCCCGGTTCAAAATGAATTAAGTAAAATATTTTAAAATGTTTTATGTCCTTAGCAAATAGAACTAGGGAACGTGTTGTGCTTCATGGACGTGGACTACTGGCATGTTCACAAGTTATCAAAAGCACACTTAACCCATTCAAATTCTTAAACCAAAAGCAGTGTTGGTGCCTGAAGCTAATGTGACATTGAGCAGGGGGCTGCAGAGGGAGGAGTTGGGGAGGACAAGGGGGAGGGAACAAGGCCATGGGAGAGCATACATGTACGTGCACATTTTGGATAATTTGCAGTCATTCTCTTGAGGGTAAATGGTCCTCGTGTGTCCAGCAGAGGGCAGCAATGATAGTGGGACAAATACAAAATATTTCTGCTGACCTTCGTCTCAATGATGTAGTACAAAGTATTTTATTGGAAAGTTTTCAAATACTACAGTATATTTGTGATTAAAGTACTGACAAAAGGGCTAAAGAAAAAAGTAACAAAAATAAATACATCTGCAATGACAGATAAGTGAAGGGTTTTGAGGAGTTCCCTCTTTTTTTTTTTCTTGTTTACTTGAGAAAAATTGATCTTGACTATGATTTAGCATCATCTTACTGATCATTACAAATAGCCATAAACTGGTTGTAAAAAAGTATTTTTCATACTGCATGACATCTCCTTCCTGGTCAATGGTTTCTAAATGAGATTGAAAGTCAATTTTCATTACAATACAATTCCTACAGTAACTTTTCACTAGTTTGTATGACTACATGTATACAGTGTCTCTGGCATCCCAACCACAATGCACGAAAGCAGATGGGCTTTCTGGGTATCATTGAATAAACAGCTATCGATCAATCTAAGGCTTCATCCGATCATCTCATTTTCATTTTGTCAAGTCAGAACAGTGATGGTCACAACAGTAACTTTACACCTCTCATGCTGTAATAAAGAGGCCCAGTCTCTCAACACAGATGACGAATACAAGGGGTCCCAAGGATTGTCATGGTAACAGGGTATTTTTAAAAGCATCTTCATCCTCCTTCTGCAATGTAGACCCCCAAAGAAGTTTTTAATAGACTATTCAAAAGTGTAAAAACCTCTCGCAAGAATACCACTCGATCCAATCATATTCCAACATTTGTGTTTCTGTCAGTTAAGAAATAGTTTCATACTCCATTACATAAACATCAAAACTGTGGAATAAAGGAAAACAGTCCCAATGCTGTCTTTAAGTACATAGTACGCAGTGTGGCCTGGAAAAATAAGTGAGGCGGAATCCCTCTGTTGTAGATACAGAAATAAAAGTGCTAGCAAGAGTTCATAGTTGATCCTTCATATTGTTTGGTGTGTCCGTCTCTTCATTGTAGCGGTGACTTTCTCTTCCCCAGTCCGTTAAAGCCTGTGTGTGTGTGTCTGTGTGTGCACATGCAAGCGTCTGTTAGTGTTTTGGAGAGTTGTGGCACACTGGAATGCGCAGCGCTTCAAGCGAGGGTTCTCTGTCTCGGCTTTATTCGGGGATAGAGCTGTTAGATAGAGACAAGAAGACGTGTTAACAATGCACGTCTGCACATGAAATACCAAAAAACACATTCATCAAACTTTCAGACTCGTGACTCACCCCTAGGAGGTTGCGAGGAATGTACCCCTCAGTGTCCCCCATGCGCGCCCACCACCATTCTATCTCGTCCTCGTCCTCCCGTCGGACGATCGTCATGCAGTCTCCCTCGCGGAACACCAGTTCATCAGGGTTCACCCCGCTGTAGTCCCACAGACCGTAGACCACGCCTCTGTTCATGATGCCCATCTTCTCTTGCACACCTTAGGGTGGACAGAGTTACAGGACAGAAAAGGGAATTACCACAAAGAGGACATAGACACGTGCCAGAATTCAAATTAAATTGGTTTGAAGCGCAAAGATTGTGTCAAAACAACAATCAAAAAAAAAAAAACTTTTACTGACCATAGAGGAACTGGGAGCACTGGGTGTAGCCCTCCTCCATCTCTTCACATTTATCAGCTGCCGTTTGCATGTCACTGTACGTCATAGCAAACACTGCTGCACCAGACTCCACCAGGAACTTGCACACTTGCACATTGTTACAGGAGGCAGCACAGTGGAGAGGTGTCCTATGTTAGAGGGTGGGTGAAAAAAGGAACGGAAATGAGATACAGTCAGAGCATACAGAGTGGGAAATGAGACACACTGACCACTAAAGACGCCAAGATGCTAAAAGTTTGGACTCACCAGCCGTCACTGTCAGCAGCGTTGACATTGACACCAAACTGAACCAGAAACTTGACGATCTCCGTGTGTCCGGCACAGACCGCATTGTGTAGGGCGGTGATTCCTTCATCGTTGGGCAGACTGGGGTCTTCCACCTGTTAATCACAAATCACAGTCACAGGAGTTTCGTTTTTAAGGCAAGCGATCTGTGATCAAATCGATTTCAAACATTCCGAATCACGGCGCATCCCGAAGCAGATGTTTCTTGTGAAGAGCGTGTCTTACTTCATAGATGATTCTCTGGACCAGGTCGAACTCTCCCTCCAGAGACGAGTCCAGCAGCAGAGCCAGAGGGTTGAACTTCACTCTCATGCTGTGATCGATGCGCTCAGAGCCGACCTTGCGCAAGTTGGTCCGCTTTCCCTAAAGACACGATCATAACGGTGAATCACACAAACGATCGCCCGCAGCCATTACAACGCGGTGAAATGAGAAAATCTACAACGTGTATGCTGCTGCCGTGCGAGCGTCTCCTCTCTCCGATGGGTTCAATCTGGTCTGAGAGGAGAAACTGTTTTTTCTAAGTGTATTGCTAATCCAGTTTATCCAAAAGCAAATGTATTCCTCTAAAACCATGACTATGAAACTAAAAGGAGGTGAGAAAAAGAGGGAATGGAGGGGGGGCTAATTTCTTATTGGTTTGTTCTTTTGGTAAAAAAAAACCTGCCACCTCACATAAAGCCACCTAAGGAGTTTCACTGGCAGCTCAACAACATGAACGCATCGACTGGTTTTTATTTTCAACACAGAATGGCGCGAGTATCCGCTTAGCGTAAGCACAATATGGCCCATTCTCTCCAGAAACAAAAGCAGTACTTGATAGGGATTATGTAATTATATAACACCGGACAAGGTCACTGCTGTCAACAAGCAGGTCTTGTCTACTAAAAAGTAGAATTTGTACAAACTGTGTTGTGCTACTAAAAAAGAAACAAACATGTGAGGGGATTTTAAGAAACACACATAGTACAACAGCGCACAAGGATAATCTGTAGTGTAGACACAGTACAGTGACTCAGCAGTTTACGGTGGGGATTCATACCGGGGGCAGCGTGACCTGGCCAGTGACCTCGGGCGCCTTCATGTTAAAGGTGTCCTCTGCCAAGCTGTCTTGCTCTCCCCCACTGGGGTATGGGGGCGGTGGGTAGGGGGGGAACTCCTCCAGGAAGCCCTCTGGGGGCGGAGGGGGCAGGACGGCTATTGCGTCCTCCAAGCCGGCCAGGGGCGGCGGCGGCGGCGGGAAAAGCGCATCATCCGGCCTGGGGGCCGGGTGGGACGGGGGAGGAGGGGGGATGAAGTCCTCGCTCTCGCACATGGCCGAAGGCGGTTTGGGCTGCTCGGCGGGGCCGGGGGCCGGGACTTTAGCGCCCGGGATGTGGGACGGGAGCGGGGCTCCCTCCGTGGTCTGTCCCGCCTCCGACGGGTGGTTCTCCGCACCGCTCGGATGGCTCGGGACGTGTGGCCCCGACGATCCCTCCGTCGCAGTCTCCGCTTCACCAGTGTAGGTGGAAGTGGTTGGTGTAGTCACGGTCTCCATGGCTGCCAGCGTGGTCTTCTGGTAGAGGAGTTTCTGAATGTTGGGCCCCGCGGGTCCCTCTGGTTCAGTGATGGAGCTGCGTTTCTTCAAAGGCCTTGGGGCATTGTAGAGCTTCTTCCTCAGGGCCTCCAGGTCGCCATCACTCTGATGCCTGTAGGGATTGGAAATGAACGGAAGCAGCTTGGTGGGGCTGAGGGGCCGGGGGGTGCGTTCAGTTTCTGTTTGGGGGCCCTCAGAGGAGCTGGGCCCCACGTTGTTGGGCACACTGTCGACCTGCGAGTCAAAGCCAGGAGAGCGGCGGTCCATGTAAGGGTTCTCTGGGTGTAGGGCACCTCCACCGGGGATCACTGGTTTACCATACACTACAAACAAAGAGAGGAAACGGGTGTCATGGCACAGACATCACACTCAGGACTCACCCTTTGCTCTTAACCAATTACAGTATAAAGTATCATGATATAGAGTATCATAGCGTGATAGTTATAATACAGATTCTCATTACCACAGCTTTAAAAACTTGATAACAAAATGAAAGTCATCTTAATAATTCATCTTAAGTTGGCGTACATTAACCCTGTATTTGACTTGTGTCAGGTCAGCAAAGGGATACGTGAAATTCAGTGATAAACCACGCTGAATGCTCAAATGCCAACATTTAACAACATTGGACCCATGTACTGATATTGGACTTGTTGCTTTGAATTTAGATTTTAGTCCCTCCACTTCCATCACTGTTAGGGGATTCTTCTATGTGCAAAATAATTTTGTTTTTGTTTTACAGAGTTAGCATGGATAACATGAAAATCCTCAGAACAGACACTTGTTTAATTTTCATTTACAGAACTGCAGTCAGAAGCTGCAGGTACGTTCGGCCTGCGATGCCGTTTGTACCGTGGAGATCTAACAGATGGCAGAGCCTCTCTGGCTGCTCCTTCGGTCAGTGGTGTGTGAATATTTTCTTCCAGTCAGCTGGGTAGATTTACCATAAAAAAATACATCTCAAGTGGCAGAAGACTTTTCGGTCCTTCTTTGTTACATCATACTTAGCTCCTATTCTTACTTTTACTTAAAATTAAGATTCATGCCCCATTTAAAGTATGACCATGTCTACCCGAAATCTATCTAAATACACTTTGTAAAGAAGAATGCTCTGTCACCTAACCCTCCTGTTCAAGAGCTGAATTGAAAAATGTTAATAACTGGATATTCTTACCACTGACAAAGCCGTTGGGACGGCTCTGAGACCTGTTGAGTGCTCCCTGCAGAGCCGGGTGGTGGAAGGGCTTCGCTGAGCCGGCCTGCTGGGTGTACATGGAGTAAATGGAGCTGGTCGCTACGGTCTGGGGCTTACTCATGCTAGCGTCTTTGGAGGAGGGCAGCTCTGGGGTGAAGGGCCGTACGGTGGCTGCAGGTGGAGTGTCCTGCTTGGAGGGCAGGGGGAGTGTCTGGCTCTGGGAGGGCGGGAGAGGGCTGCGGCCCTGCGGAGCCTGGGGCTGCTGGCTTTGGGGCTTGGTTTTGGGGAAGGTGCCTGTGTTGAGACCCGCTTTTCCGTAGGGCACGACACCAGGGCCTTTTGGTTTGATGGGAACAGGAGGAGGCACCTTGACTGGAGCTTTGGGAGCAGCCTAGAAGAAGAGAGATGCGATTAGATGCAATGGTGTACTGCTGGTAATTACTTAATTGGATTGTTTTTTGGACAGTGAGGTTGTAAAGAAAATGTTAGGATTCCCTCTCACCTGATGCGTCCCTGACCAGGTCATCGCTGCTCTGGTTTTTGCGGAGCGAAGCAGCGGGAAGCTCCGTTGGCTCAAACATGGAAAATGGACGCACCTTCCTGTCTCTCTTCGGTTCCGTCTCATCTGTGCAAAAATCAAGTGTACCAGCAATAAGTTCCGTCTCGTGTTCTGCCGCAGTGTAACTTGATATTACAACATAAACCTCTTTGGCACCTGTTGTTCTGTCACATTACAGAGGAAGGATTTGTAGTGAATCCTCTCTTGAGGGGCCGTCTATGCGTCTGTGTGCGTGTCCTACCTTGTTCTGTGTTGGAGTTGGAGTGAGAGGTCATTCGTGGCAGCGTTGAAGCTGGAACATGGCCGTTGGATTCTGGCCCTGGAGAGGCCCCGTCTGCCAGCTTGGACGGGTGAAGGCCTGTGGGATTTAAACGTTGGTATGAAATACTAACAAAAATGTGCAGTACACAGATTGAAAACTAGCTTCAGCCATTATGTATCCAGATAAACAGACTTTACAATGCTCAGTGTTAAAGGGACACACAAAGTAAACGACCACGCATGTTTTGTTGTGTTTTTTTTTTAAAGAGAAACTGGGAAATTTGAAACATTTTGCCATTCTTGTTACTCATCATTTTTTGTGTTGGTTGACTGACTTGAGTCACATGAGTTACAAAAGCATGGGGCTCCTGCAATCACAGTGCCTGGAGACAGTATTTAAATTTCCCCACTGAAGAGATGTCGTACAAATACAACAAACTCAAAACGCACACATTTTGCAAACAAGACCTGATTGGGTTGGTCAGAATCCGCACAGAATGTCAGTTCAACTGAAGGTTGTGCATTTGTTCCAACTGACCCATTTAGAGCGGCAGGCAGAGAACGGAGGGGAACGCTCAACAAACGCGCTCTAACACACAGCAGCAAAACAAGGAAACGGCAATAAAGATCCGGCTAGTAAATAATATAAATATCTCGTCTTTTTCAGTAAGAATGACGCACTAAACACAGCCACAAACACACGTGAGTACCTTTTCTCTTAGCCCGCAGCTCTTTCAGAGGCTTAAGCAAGAACATGGCTTCTGAGGAAGATGCATTCGAGAAGAAAAGAGAGACAAAAAATAGCCTTAGAGCTCCAAAATCTTCCTCTTGCTCTTGACAGCTGTTGGCTGGGCCCTGGCAGGGGCCCCCGGAGGGGCCACGCAGGGACCAGCACAACCCCAAGGGACGGAGCCTGCCTGATGCTGTGCACAGCGTCCCTTCTGGAGAAGAAGCGGCAATGGGTGGATGCAAAGATCAGATTCCTCCGCATCTGCGCCCATCCCACCCCTCTTCTCCCCGAACTGCAGATCAACTCAGCATGCAGAAACATTTGCGTGCAACATCCTCACAGACCGAGAAAAAACGGTTACTTTTACTTCCTGAATGCGGAACACTTTAAATAGTATAAATATGGAGTGATGAGTATGTGTGAGAGGGAATAAGAAAGGGAAGATTCTGCTGTTGTTGTTGTGCAATGACTCATTTTGGTGTTGGATCATTCATTTTTAATAACGTAGAGCAAACTGCCACTATGCACAGAGGGACGGATTTAGATCCAGGAGGACAAGACTAGAGAGAGCGCGTGAGAAAAGTACGAGCATGGCACGTCGGTTTGTCATCGGTTTGGGCAGACTTTTGTTCCACTCCATTACACAGCACACATGCTACTTAAGTCTGAAGGAAAACAACGGCTGGTGAAACAACGCCGTATTTTGTTCCGTTCCTCAAACCTTGCATAAACAGACACACACACACACCGGGGCAATGGCTCAAAAGCTGGTTCACTCACTGCAAAACATATCATAGAAAGATGTAAGCAGACTGGAAGACAGTTCAAAGTTCAGGTACAGCAGATACTCTGTATCGACACACCACCCAGGAGGCACCTAGATACCTTCTGAGCTCAGTTTGACATCACAACCAGCTGGCGTAGCAGACTCCTTTGCTCCTGATGGAGGCATGACAGTCGCGCAATTAAACAGGTCATATTTCAATAAAAAAAGTCCCTAGTCTCACTTCTCTCTGCTGCTGCTGTTGAGTGAGCTGTTGCTCACTCAGCAATCGCAAAAAATAAATGATATGTCAAAAGTCAAAAGGGATACGGTGATGGACCGCCATGTCAGATATCCGAGTAAAGGCCCTAAATGAGAAGAGGTTTAAGGGTGCAGACAATGTGTCGCCTCTGGCTGATCACCTGTGCCGGCCTTGCTCTGTGGCTCGTGTGCCGGAAGGGTGGCGGTGCCGTCTGGGTGGACCGGCTTCACTAGCAGGTCGTGTCTCACCGGGCCCCTCGGCATGGTGGACGACTGGATGTACGGGCCGACCGCCGCCACACGAGAGGGACCCGACTGCGGCCCGGCTTGACCATCAGAGGGAACCTACGCAGGGAGAGAGCGACAGAAAACACCATTTAGACACAGAGACCAACACTGTATCTGACGTTTAAAACCATTGTAAATATTGAGGCACGATTAAAAGGAATCTAGATCTGAGGCTTTGATAATTATTACAGGATAAAGAAGAAAATTTTTTAAAAAATGGTGAGAGAATTTGGTTCTGGCTGCTAAAGATGGATATATAAACTTTGGCCTGAGATTAGCACCAGAGCGGAACAATGTAGTTACTCAAATCAAAAGGATTTATTCTTATTAGCGTGGAACAGTTTTAAGATGTGTGAGGAATATACATTCACCTGTGGGGGTATGCTTGAACAATGGGCATAGCAGTGATACAGCTAATGATGTGAAGTCTGGGTAAAATGGAAATTTAGACCCGCTGGCCGGGCGTGATGATGGGTGTAGAAATGCAACGATATAATCCAGACAGTAATCGGCGTGTTTTACTGAGACGAAAATGTTGGAACCACTGCCTGCCTCAAACCACACACAAGTATTTCGGGCTCGGTTTAAATTTATTGCATAATCATATTGCTTTAAGAAAATGCATGGACTACCGCGGCTGACGTTGACAGAGTTATTCATTATTCATACATTACATTTTATTAGCATGGGGCTTTTTCAAAGTCATGCAGGGATTTTAAAGTAGCGAAGAAAGGAGTGGGCTCTCCAACAGATAAAACGCCCCACATTTTTCTAAAACAGCCCAACTCGTCAACAAAAACATGTCCTACGGCTAACATTATTGTCATTATGACAAGCTGTCCGTTTACAACAAGATGAACGTGGCTCGCGTTCCCCATCAAGGGTCTGAAGCAGAAAAAGAACTGATTAAATCTGATGCGCCAAGTTGTAGCCAAGAGATCCAGTGGAAAAGAAAAAGGGACACATATGATCAGCCCCCATTCTAGTTCAGTTACCTGAAGATGAGTGTCTTTTGCAGCCCTCTCTTTACCAGGATAGCCATTCTTAAAAACAAAAACAAAAGAAAACATTCAACGAAGGTTCAAATTAGAGAACGATCCCCTTTTACGAACTAACACGAGCATTGTTTCCTAGCATCTCCTGAACCGTGTCAGTGTTGTGGCGCAGGATCGCCTCAAGCCCGACAGCGCTAAGGACGACCTCTCCTTAGTCGCTGATGTCATTCGAGTTAGTCGTGTGATGTCAGCCAGTCGCTCGCTCTCTGGTCGGAGGAGAGAGCAGCTTGGATGGAGTGTGTCTTTGTGCTGGTGTGAAAAAGGCCAGCTCATTGTGATTCCAGGCAGGCTGTGGGTAAATCACCTCCTCACTAGGGCCCATTCAGGCCGTCATCTCTGAACTACACGCACACACACGTATCTACTCTGTATGAAGGGACATCAAAAGAGAAGTTGGTCTTCTTTAAAGTTGGATTAGGGGTGCATGTTTCTACTTTATATAACAGGCTTCCAGCGGAGCTTCAGAAGGATTTATTAAAAAAGCCATTAAAACATTTATTATTCATGATTTAACTTAGCGGTCCCATAGGATCTTGTGCACTGCATTTGCTAGGAAAACATTGCATGCTACAAACCAAGGAGGCATTTTTTACAACACTGAGAAAATAATGGGTTGGTGCTGAAAGCAAACAGCTTAGAGATTGCCTCTGCAAAATGATAAATCAGCATCATATCATGAAAAACAATCTTTGAGGTTATTTGACTGAAAGTTAATTTGGTTGAAAGAGAGAAAATTAATAGTGAAGGCCAATTAAACACCTTAAATCATGTCTGAGAGGAAGTCGACCCTATCAGAAGCACAAAGAAAGAGTTCATAATTAAAAGAAATTACTGCACAGAGGACAACGTAAAGTGACTTGAGTTAATAAATAAATTTAAAAAACATGAAATCATCCAATCAGAATGATTATGTTTCCTTTTAGGCCACCTTTACATATTTGCTGTCCCTACACCAACATCCTCAAGTTAATATGTAAATGTGTCTTGCACGCGAGTCTGTTGACTCTTATTAACAGTCCCATGGCAACCGGTGTTCAAAACAACTCCTGTAGAAGGGGAGCGAGACGAAGAGGAGACACCGGGCAGCCAACTGTGAGCCAAAGCCTCAACAACACGTACCGCTGCTTCAAAGACCAGTGCTTACTTCTACGTTGTATTGATCCCTGTTCTATGCATTTAATATTAAATCTGTTATGAAAAGCTATGCTCTGCATTAAGATGGTGAATTGTTATTGGCAGTTTCCTGTGTCCGTGGAGCCAAATAAGATAGCATCTTGGCTGACATTCCTGCCCGTCTCAGATCGCCAGCCTGCGCTCATTACTTGTCTCCTTCGTCTTCAGAAGTTGTTTCTGCCGACTGGGACTGAAACACAACCGAGTGAAGAAGCGGGAGTATAAACTCCGATGCAACCCTGACATGACCAAAACTAGGATCATTCCCCCACCAGCTATCTCGCAGAGATATGAAAGAATGAAAAAAAGACAGATAGGAGTGGACTCCTTGAGACAGAGAGGGAAAGTGTGGGTCGCTTGTTTTCCCCACATAGAAGATAGCTTACGTTGTTTTGGGTGAGCTCTGAATGCCGGGGCATCTGAGGCTTCCGGATGTAGAGAGAGACACAGACATTTATTTTTATTATCTGGCCACTAGGAGGAGCTCTGATCGAAAATAAATGTCCATGACTTATTTGCATTTATGAATAACAGTGACAAATTGTGAGAAAGACACAATAAAGCTAAATGAACAATGTTTGCATTGTAGCTGACACACAATGGGGTTTTGTATTAGGTTGTGGGAATGTTTTTTTTATGCTGTTGTGCGGCAGTAACACTCACAGGCAAGTTCTCTTTCTGCTGCAGCGCTGCCTTCTTCTTCCACAGCCGGTCCCGGAGCTCACTGATCCGTTTGTCCATCGCAGCCACCTCCATGTTGCGTTTGTTCAGGCCCTCTCTCTGCTGCTGTAACTTAGAGTTTTGGTCCTGGTTGAGTTTATTCCTCAGCTGGCCGTCGAGAAGGACAAGAAACGAGGACACGGACAAGACGTAGTTCAACGTACGTTAGTTTGTGTTGATCGAAAACCACCTTAGGAGCTCAGATATATCTTGGCGAGTTTCATTTTAATTAAGATTTAATGTCTGTAGTTTTCTCTACACACCTGCAGCTCCTTATAGAGTCGGTCCAGCTCAGCCACAGAGCTCTGGTTGTCATTAAAGTTGTCCATTTTTCCAGTTTTGAGCAACTCCAGCTGACGGCCAAGTTCCTCCACCTTGGAAGCAGCCATCACAAGTTCTCTCTGCTTCTGCTGGAACAGGTTGTTCATCTGCTCTATCTCTTCCACTGGAGAGGGAGAGGCGTGAAAATATGCGAAGATGATGGAAGGAGCGAGAGCCGAGAAGCAATGTCATCAAGGCAAGAAAGACAAAAGTAAGACTGTGTCTCCATTGATTCAAATCCGATCTTCCGTCAAATCATCAGTTTTCTCGTAGAGAAAAATAAAAATCTGTTAGTGCGTTAGCATACCCAGTTTGCCATTGCTGAGGCGTTTCTGCTCCACTTGGCCCTTGAGGGCCCGGACCTTCTTGAGCCGGGTCTCCTGGTTCTCGATGTTCTCTCGGAGGCGCTGCAGATTTTCTTGCTCGGAGGCCTGCTGCTGCTGCCGCTGCTCCTGCTGCTTCAGGTAGCGCAGCCGCTGCTCCTGCAGAGACGAAAGAGCGGGAAGAGGGAGCAGGGAGCAAAGGTCAGGGACATTCGAGTTCAGACCCATCTGAGCTTTCATTTAGGAGCCATCGGATCATCGGATGGCTGTTATCAACATTAAAGGACATTAAAGACCCACAATTTGACAGAGTGTGCTATACACCTGGTTCTAAGATAGCTGTACCAGCTGATATGTGTTAAAACCATTTTTGTTTGCCTGTCTTATGAGACTTGTAAGTGCAGAATTGCTCAAAGCTACATTCCTTGGAATGCTAAATCCATCGCTCTCAGGCAGAAGTTGATGAGGCAGGTTGCAACACATTTAAGAATGCGCATTGAAATGAAAGAGACACAGAAAGAACAAAAGGTTATTTTTCAACTTATCTGAATACAGCGCGGATGTCTGGGTCAGCAGAACAGAACCCTGTTTATGTGCCTCAGCAAAAACATGCATTGGAAGAAAAATGATGTGGCTAGTATTTCATTATATCATTCCGGTTTTCTGTCAAATGTCTTTCCCACTGCCACCACAAAATCCTGAGCAAAAGGAGTCCCTAACAACACAAGAACATTGGCTCTTGAATATGAGAGAAATCTTGCAGAGTGCGAATCGAAGGCAGGCGGAATGTCTCAGATGTCTCAAATTTAAAGTACTACACCGGCAGCCACCCACAACTCATCCAACCTGTCTACCACAAACCAACACACGCACTCTAATTGCCCAAGTGCACTAGACTTGTTTCACTACCTTTGTTTTGAGTATCATCTCCCCACTTTCTCCTAACTACATGCGCTTTAATCTTGCACTCAATGCAATCATTTTGTCCCCCCTCCTCTAGCTTTCATCTCCCCCAATTTAAACCTCTCCATCCCCCGAATCCACCAATCTCTCCCACCAGTGCCTGTCTCCCCCCTTTCATCCTGCACTCTGGCTTAACTCACCTTGGAAGCGAGGAGCTGCTGCTGGGTTTCTATTTGCTGCTGCTGTCTGGCAGCCATGTCTTGTAGTTCGGCCAGCGTCATGTCCATCCGGGGGGTTGCCACCTGGGAAGAGGCACAATCCATTTAGAGTCATCCAAGACTGCAAGTGCAGCACTGATGTCAGAAAACATACAAACCCACGAGGGTTGATAAGTGGAGCAATCCTGTTTTGTCAAGGCACTTGATAAGTTACATAAACAGTCCTGTTGATGTTATGATGCACTGATTAATATTTAATTTGCATTCATGCACTGCAGGGAGTTTTTTTAATTGAATTAATTAGTACCCTTTAGAAAAAACAAAGTTTGCTCCTTGTTTAGAACAAAGCCACAGAATTCATTTTAATAACAAAATCTGTGACCCACATGAAAGGAATACAAATTTAAATGAAAATAATAAGAAACATCTTCGAGAGGCAATGAACAAAGGAAGCCGTGACAGTAATTCTAGAATTTGATTAATATAGCGATGGTGTGCAGGAAACACCTCTGTAAATGAGTTCCATAATGTGTATGACCTATTGTGCTCAGAGTGAGTTTTGAATCGTCTAAAAACAAGACGCATAAACTCACCCCGTTCTCCATTCTTCTTTCTGGTGGACCCTTCACTCCATTCCTCTTTTGCTCAGAGGCTCTCGACCCACCTGTGTAGCAAATGCAAAGCAAATCTTAATCGGATAGCACAACACTGTGGGTCTTCATCCAAACTGACGGGCTCAGTTTAGTCCAAACCGAGCAAACGATCGGCCATTTGCACACAACGGTGAAAAAGGACTTCACCTTGCCGTTTGTCCCTTTCCTGTCGCTAACTAACGTGGGCACAAACTGTGCGGATTTAACTGGACTTGCTGCAGATCAGTAGACGGCCAAACAGGCTGGCTAGTGCTGAGCGATCCGAGCTCCTCTGGAAAACAACTGGGATCAGTGTTCTTTGTGACTTGCAGTAATCTCAGGATTTAACCAAATACATAATCGTCCGGCGGTGGGTCCCACAACCCGATGTGTACGTGCCCATCTGTGTACACAAACACATTTATATCCTACGACTTTACTGCCATTTGACAGCTAAGAGGACTGGTCTGGCAATCCAGATCCCTTTCTTATGGCCTAGGGCCATAACTAAAGCCCATTAGCTTGCATAATGGTTTTAGATGACCCTTGACATACAGAACGCATGTTAAATACATGCACTGGCTCGTGTTAGCGCTGAGGCTCAATAAGTGTCATGGAGTGCGAGGTTACTTAGCGGTCTACAGTTGGTTCTCTGAGCTGGTGAGAAAGAACAGACCTGCATAACAGCGACACGTGTGAACCTCGACCGGTTCCATCTGCAGGGCTGAAAACAGCACAACTTTGTTGCCATGAATAATACTAAACAGCACAGAAACAGGAGACCACGTTAACACAGCCTCCGTGTTACAAACAACGAGCGGTGCTACGCTAATAGTGTGGGAAAACAAGAGCAAGCCAAGGTAACAGGAAGGGAAAACAGCCATCTAATCCCCCAGCCAGACTCAAGCTGTGAGGAGTAAGAGGGCTTAGTTATGCAACCTGCGAGCTGAGAGGATAGCGCACGACCAAAATACTGGAGTTTTCCTAAGAAAACTGAAAAGTAACAGGCTTATGACAACGTGACGGCCTGGGCCACGGATAAATAAAGCTTCTTTGAGGTTTGAGGCCTGCTAGCATGAAACCTTCTCCTGGATGAAGCAGTCTTCAGAGTGCCACTCTCGCTGGTTAAGGCTTTATGATACGTTAGGAGACTGCAGGCATCTCTGGAGTTTACTACGTTGGTGTCGAATGTCTTCTCTCTGGGGAAGTCTTTGTCCAAAATCGTGACCCTAGCGACCCCTGCTTTTACTACCTGCATGTGCGGTCGGGGGCTGTTTGTTGGAGATGGGACACTTACCCGACTCCCTGCCCGGCGCTCGATTGTGGCGCAGAAAGAAGCGCACCTCGGCCCGGTGTTGTCCCCATCGCTGCAGCACATCCAGCATCCTCTCCCCGTCACCTACGGGTCGCTCTGCCGGACGGAACATGGGAAACACATCAAGTGAGAGAGTGCACACGCATTAGCTCAACATGGGAAATGTTTGTTTATATTTAATTGGGCAAGCTTAAAAGCATGCAACACTACCAATCAGGTCAAGTGTGTGCGTGAGGTTTGCTTTGAACAATCACGTTCAAGGCGTAGCCTGACACCGGCCTACACCGAGAGGAGATTCATTTTGCCACCGCCATCTGCAGCTAGCGGAGTAATGACCTCGAGGGAAAACAACTGTGTTGTGTGTTAGATTATTCTGGCTGGTAGGAGGCCAAAGAACTTTTCATCCATTCCTCGCAAGTATTTCTTCAACCAGCTTAAGACCATTTCGTTAGACAAATGGGTCGACGCATTACAGTCGAGTATAGGTCAATGAAACCGATGATGATCGTTATAATGGCTGACTGCAAAACAAGGCAGACAAGATGTAATATTTAGGTTATTAATAGGTCCACATCTAAATGTGATGCAAAATGTTGCCGCTGTGTTCTCAAGGAGAGGCAGCAACCTCGAGTTGGGACACGGCAGCAAAATGAGAATGTTTTTAGACCACTTGTGGAAGTACTCAAACACAGTAATTGCCACTTTCTTCACTCTTATGGCAGCATCACCATGGAAACAGCTGTGAAGCCATGCTCCTCGAGTTTGATTCTAAATACCTCCTGACTCTCAGAGATGGTGGAAAAGGGGGAAATCATGAGCTCACAGGTCGCCCCCTCCCCCCCACCTGAGAGATGTGGGAGATGTCTGAGTGCTTGGGTTTGTTACAGGGATTATGGGCTCTGCTTCGTTTGCATTGTGGACCCAGAAGAGATAAGCCCTTCAAAAAGAAGTTACTAAGCAGTTGACCACACAGCTGATCTCCATATATGGTCTACTTCAGAAAAGCAATTTCCTTCTAATTAAAAGGAAGAAGACAAACAAGCACACAAGGACACCAACTCCCGTCCCGTGGGACACATCCGTAATTATCCCACAACCAAAACAGCATGTGACTGAATGTCCCACATCTCTTCTCTGTGGGGTCGATGGGTAACGCCGCGGAAACCGGCACAGCCACTCACCAGATCCTCGCCACATCTCAGACAGATGACAGTCTGCCTCGCCCGGCTCCTTGCACAAGTCCACCACAGTCCCGGCACAGCGTCTCCGGGGTAACAGGAACCTCAGTAAAATGCTGGTCATTGTTACTGAGGTATACTGTTAGGAACATCTGGGGGGGGGGGGGGGGAGAGGTGGATTAGATAGAGAAGGTAAATGACCACAGAAAGAGCGTGTGTGCACGTTTCACCAGCCATTTTCAGACCATTTATAAATTGCTGGTAACCATTTCGATATTGAGCACCTTACGTTAATGCTCTGTACAGTTTTGTTAAGTGTCCAATCATTAAATGTTTTAGGGTTTGGGCTCTTCTTAGCTCACGTTGGTGTTAAATCCTTTTCAGGACTTCATAGAGATTTCATAGAGACTGATTTAAAGGTTGTTATTGACTCTGATTTGTGCATGACATTAGGAAGAAATGGATTTATATTGGTTATTAATTATTATTATTATTATTATTATTGGTTATTATTCCGAGCCCTCGTTCCTCAAACTATCGGAGGCCAACTCCCAGAACTCAATATTACTCCATGTCATCTAACTGCTAACTATGGCTGTCACCACTGTGAGAGATCCCTCTGTCCCAACACACACGCACAAAAATACCCCCGGCAAGCACTCGAGGGACAACCTCTGAGGATTCTTGAGTTGTTGTGACCAACTGAAACTTAAGAGCGCTTTCTCAAAAAAAGAAAAAAAGGACAATCTCATTGAAGATGTCACCACGAAAGCCTCCAGCTTCTGAAAATCCACAACGCCAAGCAGAGAATAGAGCTGCCGGACGACGAGCGTCCCAAAAGATGGAATATCAGTCACATTCTAAACTAAATTGTGGTTTATCTTTAGTTCTAATTAGGCATCGGGTGTAGAATTTAATGAAAGGAAGGAAGGCCTATGTCAAACTGAGGTCTAATTTTCTGCTCATGTGACTCTAAAACCTAAACAGAAACCGACAGTTAACATGAGATTATGTGGATGAAAGTCATAGTGCTGCAGTATATAATCCCATGTGTAAAGTCATCGCACAAAAAGAAGGGTGAGCGGTTTGATGCGGTCATTATAAAACCAGCATAACAACATAACATAGCGGCGTTGGGGCAATTTACCGTTTTAAAATATTCTGCATCAGACCAAAATCAGCCCGAAAGGAACTAGAATAACCTGGAAAGTGTTTGTTACAACAGTGTGGTTTGAGCCCTAAACCCCCTTTATTCTCAGCATGCTGCCATGCCTACGGGGCTGGGGTGGGAACATCAGGTCAGCGGGGTCACAAGCACAAAGGGCGTCGGGGGAAGAGCAGCGTTAGCCGCGGTGCAGAAACACAGGTCGTTGAGTGCTGGGTGCACAGTGCAAAAAAAACCAACAGCCCTCAGACAAGTGGCTTTACCCCCTTTACGTCTTCAAATCAAGATTACCGAGTGAGCGGCCAGGTGGTCGACGTGTTTTGCAGAGCCACGTGCACAACTGCAAAGGGTTTGCCTTTTTTTTTCCCCGGCGAAGGTGGAGACATGGGGAAGAGGGGGGATCTGACTCAGCGGTGAGTCATCCATGCCGGTAATCTACAGTGCGGCCGTTGCCCCTATACAGCATGTACGGTGAAAGAACCCCCGGAGAACAAAGCCAACACAAAGACCGTTCCTTTCCTGCCTTCTTTCACCATTTTTAGCTGAGAGACGGGCCTCAGCTAACATAATGAATCACACTCGGCGGAGCAGTAATTAACATAAAACCTCAACTGGAAACTATTACACGAAGTCCGCCCGTTAGTGAAAAAAAACAGAGAGGAGCCGACATCATCACATCTTCCCCGCAATGTAGGACATTCAAATGACCCTGGTCATTTTTTGGAGAGTGTAAGAGAGACAACAGAGCGGCAGGAGGTCTGAGAGAAAGTGAGGTGACAGGACACGTTGATGGGAGGGGAATGGCAATTCCTACACTAAAAAACTAAAAGCCAATTCTCTTCAGCACTAAAGTTAATGATCCGCAGGGCGAGCCTCCATCCGGATGAGTTGGCACTTTGCCGCCGACCTTCATCTACTTCTCACAAACACACACACACACACACATACACACACACACACACACACACACGCCTTAGAGACTAAGACACATGTGCAACATTTATCAAATTATTGGAACTAATCACTTTATACGTATTTGCATAATTACCTTGCTTTGTGTTGGTGAGAAAATGAGGTTAAGTAATACATTAATATGCATAATATTGACCTCCTAGAAACTGTATTCATATTGAAAGGTACACTGTTTAACATGACACAAAAGGTGTGTCTTATTTATTACAGGAGAAAGTCCACGTAGACTTTCTGTAGCAGACTAGTGCGTTTGTGTGTGTAAACAACACAACTTCACCAGTAATTCTTCTTGCAAAAACACATACAGTATCTCACAAAGCGAGGAAATCTCCACTGCAGAGTCTCTGCAAGCTGGATTAAGGGGACGTGCCTGAGGCGATCTAGCTAGTCAGACGGGGGGAGAAGAGTGCCCCTCGTTTTGACTCAGCCAAACAACTTCAGAGCTTGTTAAATATTCATATATACATCAGCAAGTCAAATTAAAAACAGCGCAATAACAACAAGAGCCCGAATTCTAAATAGACAGCTCACCAAAAGAACGTCTTCGATAGCCTGCCACAACCGGGGAGCGTAGCAACACGCACAGCACACATCTACACTGGCCTTGTGTCCATCAGAGGCAACTGCTGAGTTGCCGTTCCTGCCTACCTGAGACAGGGCGATGAGATCGCCCCCTGGGAAGGAGGAGGGAGGATGCTGACGGGAGTCACTGTCATCACGATAGAGTTCTAATCCCCTCGCAGCATCCGCAAAATCGAACCGGTTTTCCCCCTTTTGTTTGGGACTTGTGAGACGGCGCAGAATTGCAAGATGACGATAACAAACGGTGCAGAGAAATGTGGGAGTCAACGCAGCAGCCTGCACTGTGGGTGTTACTGTCGAAGTGGTGCAGCCATAAATTGAAGTCTTCGGGGCGATAACTCTGGGATTAAGTTAATCCGCTATATAAAAATATAGCCTTTTGACAGACCCACTGGCTCAGTATTACAATAGTAAGCTTAAATGCCAAAGCCTGCAGATAGGGTGAAGCCAAGATGCCTTTTTTAGGGAAAATTCTTCCAGGTAACCAGGACCCATGAGTATGCAGGTATTCGTTCTCACTACCAGATAGCTCAGCTCAGGGCCTGGTGTATCTACACCGGCTTGATTCGAACAAAAAACCTACAGTGTTGAGGGTCAATGGCTGATACTTTAGGACATCTGGTCTAATAACACAGACAAGAGAGTATGTGTGTGTCCTCTCTGGAGATGAAAGGCCTGTAACATCAAACTCTCAGACGAAAGACACTCTAATAAGAACACATTTTAGAGAGAGGGGCGACTGCAGCTGTTCCGCACGCACTCGGTCTGAGAGAGACGCAAAAACACACAGGTACACCAACAGTTGTTCCGGGTTATTGAATGGAAGCGCGTTCTTTGTCAACGACACATACCTGTATGAAATTAAATAGGATACAGTGCATGCAGGGAGGTGCGCGGCTATTATGCGATGAACTGACAGTATCGGCCACAAAACCTACAGGATGCTGATTTGGCACTTTGCCGTGTGACTTGGATCCCTTCTCCAATTACATGCAGAGGGGCCACGAAGCAGAGCCCGCTGATTGCAGGCCTGAGGGGAGCAAGGTTTTCAAGCCACTTTACTCGTTTTGACAGAGGACTCTGGAGTCCGCGGGAGCCTTGAGTTTAAACAGCAACACTGTAGCCGTAGCCAATTGCAGGAAGGAATGCGTGTGTGTGTGTGTGTGTGTGTGTGTGTGTGTGTGGCACTCCCACTGATCTTTCAGATAAGGTGCACTGTAGCAATGTAGTGCAAACATACAAGACAGGTCTAAGGGAAATTAAGTTAGAGGAATGATCGTTTGGACAAAGTGACTTGCGGCGGCCTCGTGTCCCACTTTCACGGTGCGCTCTGTCGTTGTGATGCTCAAGTCGACATACTGGCTCATCAAGATCACTGTCCAAATGCAATTGGTCCTATATTGAGTTATTGATCAAAACTGTATGCCTCTGAAGTTTTACCATTTCCAAGAGTAGATACCCCTCAAAAGGAATGCCCTGTAATGGAATTACTGCAATATTAAAATGACGAGCAAATGAAATCCGGTTATCAACGATTCACCTTAACGCAACTAAAATAACCGTCAGCAGCATTTAGTGGGCACTATTTAGAATACAGGAAAGTGTTGTGAAAAGTCTGTCTGTTTCACAGATGGGAATTATTACTTTTTTTTTCTCTCAGCACACAACGTTTAATATACTTTCAGTTTGTCTTGCTGCATGAGTCTGTTAAATCTCAAACCGAGAAATTCAGCCTGCAGATTGTACCGTGTTGCTGTGTGCCTGATTACACCCTCCTGCTGATAAGAGTGACAAGTCTTAATCAATTATGTTAATCTCTTGGTAGGTAAAACTTTGCTGATGTGAATGCCACAAAGCAATTATCTATTAATAAGCTAAATCCTTTCAGTGTGTCGGATTCACAGTGAAACAACAATTTCACACTCTCCCATTTGGTAAACAAGCTTTATCCAAAGATTTCAATTTAAAAGCCCAACATCAAAGAGTGTGAACTATATATTTACACTCGGTATTGCTGCCTTGGAGGAGCCCCTTGGATGTGGTCAGACCAAATGAGGCGGAGTGTCACGCAGCTTGACATAACACACCGGGATTGACGGCCGCACGCAACATCTGATTTAATGCCGGGTAGAGAGATGGGACGACTGGGGGAAGGGACGACTGGGGGAAGCGACGACTGGGGGAAGCGACGACTGGGGGAAGCGACGACTGGGGGAAGCGACGACTGGGGGAAGCGACGACTGGGGGAAGCGACGACTGGGGGAAGCGACGACTGGGGGAAGCGACGACTGGGGGAAGCGACGACTGGGGGAAGCGACAGCGGGAGGCGTCCTGATAGCAGCAGAAGATAACAGGGAAGGGGTGGGGGATGGGGGGGGACACTTTCTTTGACCGCTCGCGAGAGGTCTTGCAGATGGGCATTCTCGCCACACACTCTCAATTAAACGTATTGCTGTGGTAAGCGAATGAGTGAACTTGGGTCTCCATGACGGAGTCACCTCTGAATGGGATTACAGCTGGTGAGTAAGACACTGCAGCTTCGTCTGCGGCCTTGCAGCCTCGTGAGTTGCCGCAGTTCCTTCAAAAAGGCGAAGCAGCAGAAAAAAAGAAGAAAAACTCATGGCTTTATGCATTATGCATTATTCCTCTTTATCTCCCTTTCAGTCTCACTCACTTTCTGCACGCTGCATTGGGAAGGGCATATATATATATACACACACACACACACACACACAACAGTAAATTAAACAGGGTTTTTTTACAGTCAAAAAAAGCCTCTGCTTTCTGTTATTAATTTGAATTTTCATTGTTCAAAATGTGCAAAGAGCGTCACTAAAGAAGCGATGTTTGATTCCTGCCTCAGTTTCTACTTCACCGCAGTTCCTGGTGAAAAACAGGAACTTCCAGGAAGGCCGATTCCCGGACCACGGCGGGTACACTCAAGAACAGAGGCCGAGCTCCACCATAGCTGGACCAGTGCTTCAACCCTCAACAATGCTCTCACAGTGCCCCCGCTGATTGAAAGGGGGTCCCTGTGGCAGTGTGCCACTTTAATGAGCGATTCAGCTCTTCACCGGGATTCCTCACAGATAGAAGTCACTCGGTATTCCATCAGTAGGTGAGTCGATAACGTGTTAAAATCCCCATAACAGGTGATATAACATGTTATCAATGGTCTCGGGTATTATTCTTTGTTCTGTTCTGTGGCAGTCAAGTCACGCCTGTGTACAAAGCTACTCGGTGCCACGGAGACAAACAAGCAAAGTATCAGTGCTGCGTTTTCCACGACACCCTTTTCAGTTACAACGATAACTTCAACTTCTTCTTCTCAAACAATGCTCTTGAAAGTCATTGGTTTTCACTGATGGGGTTGCTTACATAACCACCACAGACTCTACACAAAGAAAGAAATCCTCCTCAGGTTTCTGTTGACATGCGGGCTTCCAGAGCATCATCTCATTTTCCCACCATTGCCACAAAGTCTAGCAACAGTGACATTTGTGGCAGTGCAAGTGAGATATGCTACAAATGCAGGTGGTCGAAGAATGCAAAACTAACTAACAAGTGGCAAGACAAAGAAAAAGTGACTAATCGGTTAAACAATATTCACATCGAGCAACTTGTGTCATGGAAGAGAAGAAGTAATGTGTTCCTGCAACAATTGAAAATCTAAAATCATGCAGAAAAATTGTCTTGACTGAGGCATTTCCCTTTTTTCATGTTGCCAGAGAGGTCTATCGAATATAATAATCTTAACAAACAAAAATAATAAACCACATTAATGTATTACGAGTGAACACACTAGCAGAGAATTCCAGCCCAAACGTGCCATCAACAAATTTCTGCGGAACAAAGCCCGGTTTGAGGAGAGGCAACGGTGAATCAAGGGGTAATGGAGTTGTACCGCGCTGTGGTTCAAAAAAGGGTGAGCATCCCTTATCAGGGTGCTGCCACACACAATGTGCTCCACACAACACGCTGGTAAAGAGTTCCTGGAGCTCATTGTGTTCAGCAAACAGTGACCCCTTATTTACCATCCCAGCCAGCAATTACGACGCTACGCTCTCTCCAACCCCCGAGCCCCCTGCTCTGTATAAGCAGGGTCATGTGCTGTAACAATACCTCAAATCAAGACAATCGCATATAGAGGCCATTTTGTGTTTATCAGGCGACACCAGATAGCCGTATCTCATTCTAGGACGCGTACAGAATGGTTCTCGCTGACAGAATTGGTGTTGAAGAGGGTAGTTACACGACGCCTGTACAAAA
This sequence comes from Apeltes quadracus, assembly GCA_021346845.1. Lineage (NCBI taxonomy): Eukaryota > Metazoa > Chordata > Actinopteri > Perciformes > Gasterosteidae > Apeltes > Apeltes quadracus. The sequence goes on from CM037922.1 coordinate 8,827,461, forward strand.
GAAGCAGATCTTGTATGAAAACACGCGTGAGGGTGAGAGTTTGCATCGGCGTCCAAGAAGAACGGAGCTTGGTGATACCAGATGAGCGTGTGCCAGCAGGCCGAGGTCACGCACCCGACAGAGGCATCCAAACGTTTTCTTTGTAAACAGAGTGTACCTCTGTGTTGTACAGCGTGTGACTGAACAGATTTGGTTGCTTCTGGGCGAGAAAAAAAAGGTCCCACATTAACCAGCAAAGTTGAGACAAAAAGCATTCATTGCTACCGTGTTTACATTCACATAGTCAACTATTTCCTCTGTAATGTAAACACTCCGGACCCTAGTACTGAACCAACATTGCTTTTGGCATGAATAGTTCATTAAGCTAAATGCCAATGAACAAAATTATATTGTTACTCTTGTTACAAGAGATAAATTGTGAAAGTCACTACGAAGAAATGCTCCTTTTCGGTTTTACTGCAGCCTTGTTTCCTCATCCAATTTCAGTTGGGTTTAACGTTTACAAGTTAACAATCCAGCCATCATCGGTGATGACGATGAAGATTTGTGATGATGCCATATGTGCCTGAGCTGAGGTCCTGAGCGGGATGGATGTGTACAACAACAACAAAGCGTACGTAAAATGACGGCAAACGACCATCATGGCAGGTAATACACCGTGCGTTGTGACGCAGTCCCGTATGCCGAGATCATCCCAGAAAGCAAATAAATGCGCACACATCTGTCAAAGTCAATGAACTTCTGGAGGGGGGGGGGGGGGGTGCTACCATAGACACGGAATATAAAGCGTCCTCCAAACTCTTCGCGACTATTTAAAGGTCCAGGTGACGTTGATCTGCGGGTCGATGCGGTGATAGAACATGTTCAAAATGGATGCAATTGTGGGAAAACATTTTTTTTTTTTGTAGTCAGGTAAATAAAGCTTCAAACTCACCGGCATCATTTTAGCTTCGTACCGCATTTAGCTAACCCGACACGGCATGAATCCCCACCGGCAGTTTCGACGGAAGCAGAGGGGACAGGCGATCACTTTAATCCCGGAGAATAAACCCCGCGACGGCCACGGATACTTTCTCTAGCTCGAGGAGAGTCGTCCTGCGTGGACAAAAAAACACACACACAAATCCAAACATCGTCATTAAGTAAATACAAGGAAAATGTCCAAAGAAGAAAAACGGACAATTACAGTGCGGAGGACCTGTTGCAAGCAAGCAGCACGGCCTTCCTTCGGGACTAAAGTTTCCGTTGTAGCGTGTGAGCCAAGCGAAGAACTTTGAAACGGCTCGATGCGAGCGATACGAAAAGCTAAAAAACTCCCTACTTGAGAGTAGACTTAAGGTACAACTAAATAAAAAATATATGTGTTGATTGGAGGCTAATTTCTCGAGTTTTTTTTCGCTTACCAGTGGACGCCTAGGTAATCAGACCGAAACCCCGTTGACTGACAGCGTTGCTCGACAGCTCGCAGCCTATCCCCGAGTGACGTAGCGGGAAGGAAACTCGTTCCACTTCGGGATCGAAGCTCCGCCCCCTTTGGACCAGAAAACACCCCCAGCGTTAGACTTGTCCGGTGTAAAACCGACATACTAACGTAAGTCCTTTACACTCGCGTGTGCGGATAAAGAAGAAGGTTTTTCACTTAAGTGTCGACATCATTCAGGTTCGTTGAAGAAAATTCAAATTACGTTAAAACTACAAATCAACATGAGGGGATTCGTGGGAAAGCAGGATATCTCACTCCGCTGGTATTTCACAGGCAGAGAGCGAGTTGATCGCAAGATGATCCTTAAAAAGTAAAAGTAGACCCATTAATCCCACGCAGCAAAATACTCCGTTACACGTAAAGATTTTTCGACATTCCATCGTTATTTTCAGTTTGTTCATAATAGCTTCAGAGGCTTCTGTTTCTCTTTTAATTAGTGCCTTTCAGGTAAAAAAAAAAACATTACATTTGGTATTAGTTGTAATAGTTTACCTACAATTAATCAAACTGTTCCCACCGGTCGAAATGCAAAGAACCACATACTCATGGGCTAATTTGGAAGGAAAGAGAAACAGAAACATATTATCTTATTATTAATTAGAATAAGAAAGAAAAACAACTGCACTGCCGGTGACATCCTAGGGCAATCAACTACAAAATAAACTATAAAATAAATGATCGAAATCTAATCTTAATTGAAAAAAAGATATCTGGTAATAAGATTTGTTTTCAGCTCAAAAGGGACTTCTCTTTCTATACAAATAGACGATCTTTAAAAAAAAATCGACTACAACTCCCAGAACTCTCAATCAACGGCAAGCAAAAGGTCCAGAAACGCAAGCAGCACATTATGTGCACGTTGGTAACGCTACATCCCAGAGCGTACGCATCTCACCGCCGTGCAGGTGTTTTGCATAAGAGATCTCATTGCTTTCGCCTTAACAGTGGGCCACACGCGACCTGAAGTCATGGCTGAGCAGGTGGCGGCCATGTGTGATCAGCTGATCAAAGCTGTGAACGTGATCATGGACGCAGAAACTGGACAAATTTACCGACTGGAGGCCCTAAAGGTAGCATCGTTTTAGGTTGCTAACTAGCTGCCAGCTAAATGAGCTGGTCATATTTAGTAGCTGTTGTAAAAGCAAGCCTGCGTATCTAAATAAACATTTGTCTTTGCGCGTAAATAGCAAGGACATATTTTATACTTTGGGTGTACATTTGTAAACGTCAGCTAACGTTAAATGTACACTTGATGATGGCCAGATGCGAGCTAGCCGGCAACTTATGCCATGATTAACACTTTCTCACATCAGTCACTGTCGACTCACGTCCATTCATTTAATTGAACTGGTAACATCTGGTTTAATGCCGTCAGTCTCACAGATTTTCGTGAAAGACACGGCTCAGAATAACAGTCCAAGTCCAATCCATTCTAACGTTTTGTTGCTACTGGCAACTTTGCACTTAGCTCGAACGGCTAACGTTACTGGGTCGGTTAGCTTTATGCTAAGCTCTATGTGAGTACTTACTGTTGTATTACCCATGCAGCTGCTGCTGAAGCAACATGGACGAATTACAAATATAGAGTAATAATACTGTAAATATTATTGTTATTATTATTAGGAGAAGCATTTTATTGATCTGGCTTTAGATGCCGATGTTCTGACACGCTTTATTTTTCACAACAGTTTTGTGAAGAGTTTAAAGAGACGAGCACCTTCTGTGTGCCATGTGGCTTACAACTTGCCGACAAAGCCCAGCCAGCTGTGGTGAGACACTTCGGTTTGCAAATCCTGGAGCACGTCATCAAGTGAGTACAACATGCAACCGCAGTACGATAAGTAATATGCTAAAAAATGCACATGTGAAAGGAAGCATAAATGTCTCGCAGGTTTCGATGGAACAACATGCAACAACAAGAGAAGGTCCAGTTGAAAGAGTGTGCCATGCAGCTGTTATCAACTGTGAGTGTGATTAGAAATTAGATCACCATGAAATACCACTTAAATCGTGTCTCACTGTCGCAGTCTTAAACGCTGATCTGACAGCTGCTTCGGGTCTTCGCAGGGTACTCTCGCCATCCTGGAGGAGGAGAGCCACATCAAAGATGTCCTGTCCCGAATCACTGTGGAAATGATAAAGAGGGAATGGCCTCAACATTGGCCAGATATGCTTAAAGAGATGGAGGCGCTCACTGGCCACGGGGTGAGTAATGGTGCAATAGTGTGTTTCGGCATATCCGTTAATGTCAGACATGCAATTAAGCACTTGTCGGTTAGTCATGTTCATTTACATGTGGCATCGTCATATCATTTTGAAATATTTTAATATAATATAATATTTTATATATATATAATATTTTAATAATTTTATTGGGTAAGTGCAGCAACTACGAACTGATTTTGTCAGTGCAAACATGATTTTAATTCTTTTAATACCATTGTCATTAAATGTTTTTTTTTTAAAAGCCACACGTGAGAAAATTAAGTAAAAGCAAAAATGCATCAATGACTTTAAAAGGAGGCGCAGACAGAGCTGGTGATGTTGATACTGTTGAGGCTGGCGGAGGATGTGATCAGCTTCCAGACGTTGCCGACCCAGCGGCGCAGAGACATCCAACAGACACTCGTCCAAAACATGGAGAGCATCTTCAGCTTCTTGATGGCCATTCTGCATGTTAACGTCGAGGACTACCGCAAATTGGTCAGTTGGGTCTTAACTGTGGTTTTGTCGAAAAAGCTACTATTGTACTGTAACTTGTCAGTGTTAATCCTGTCTTGGTGTATTATTGCTTAATGAATGTTTTTATTTTCTCATCCAGAAAGGGTCACCCGGACATGAACTGCAGGTGAGAAAACCTTGCTGCATCGCTTCTCTAAAATTGACAGTCTATGGAATTGACTACTCACCTTAATTCTCTGCACACAGGCCAGAGCTCACTGCCGAGTCGCGGTGGCGACACTGAACACACTTGCAGGCTACATAGATTGGGTCTCTCTGGTGCACATCACCACAGGAAACTGTCATCTTCTGGAGATGTTGTGTTTGCTGCTGAGTGAACCAGAGCTGCAGCTGGAGGCAGCAGAGTGTCTGCTCATCGCTGTCAGTCGGAAGGTGAGGCGCAGGGGTAGAAGAAAAAAAAAACCCACACACACTTTTGAAAATCATTTGGAATGATGGTTAAGCCGTCGTGCTTGCTGTGAAGAGGTCATCCTTTCAGTCTCATTTATCGTCTGTGTGTTTGTCTCATAGCTGCTACTATATCATATCGTTAGAAGTACAAGCTTAACTCATTTGAATAGAAGTTCTTGGGTCATGGAAAGGAGTCCTGTAGATTTGGAGCAATAGCGCCACCATGTGGCTATTGTTCTTTGGGACAATAAGCTTCATCTCTAATTATAGTACTATAGATGACTCATGCTAAAGTATGCTTAAATAATGCCTTTAAAGTTCAACTAATCTTGTGTCTAAGTTGTGTTTTTAATAAATGATGTCATTCTGCCAAAGGGGAAACTAGAGGATAGGAAGCCGTTCATGCTGCTGTTTGATGATGTCGCCATCCACTACATCCTTTCTGCCGCTCAGTGAGTACGACTTCTCATTTCTCTTCACAGGGTTCGACATACAGCTGTTGAACGGTTTGTGTCTGTAATTACAGGTCGGCAGATGGACTAGCAATATGCAAGAAGTCAGCTGAGTCGCAGTAAGTAACGACACACCTGCCTAAAGCAGTCATGAAAAGATGCCGTCGTAAGTTCAGTCGGTGCGTCTAGCTATGACTCATGTGGTTCTGCGTAAATGACTCTAGAACAGTGGAGGTGGTGGAGCGGCGGTACGTGTTCCTGAAGAGGCTGTGTCAGGTCCTGTGTGCTCTCGGCGGCCAACTCTGCTCTTTGGTGGTGAGTTTGTGTTAATTTGGCCACGTTTTTGTTTCCTTTTGTTCACGTGATGTTTTTATCTGGGCCTGATATGTGTAATCACAAAAACATAGGCAAGCTTATTAAAAGTTTAGTCCTCTTGTAAAATGTCATGTTCTCTCCACAGGGTTCAGATGTGGAGGTCGAAGTACCTGCAAATCTCAGCAAATACACAGCAGCGTTTTTAGCTTTCACAACACATTCCAGTCAGGTGAGAACACAATCGTTTTGTAACTGCATCTGTGGAATAATGAATCTTTCAGCTGTGTTGGGTCCATCCTCATCGGGATCTGTCCCCCTTTTTGTCCTGCAGTTTTTAAAGTCCTCCACTCAGGCCACTTGGGGCGCTTTGTTCAGACACGAGACTCTGTCAAAGGACCCAGTTGTTGTTGAGATGGCCGTCAAGTACCTCAGAGCGTGTATGACCAACCTCGTCAAGGTGAGCCACAGAATGACCATGCTTTCATTCCCAAGGTACACAGAAGCCAAACAAGGATCACTTTTTTTTTTCTTCCCAATTTCTCTCCAGATTGGATTTCCATCCCGAAACGACAACCCGAGTTGCGAGTACTCCCGCGTGGACTTCGACAGCGACGAAGACTTCAATGCATTCTTTAATTGTACGTTTTGTGGATTCAGCTTTAAGACAACTAAATCTGTACTTTTTTAGTTCATCCTGCAATGTTTTTCACAGTGCATGTTCATACCTAACAGCTTTTCGAGCGCAGCAGGGAGAGGTCGTGAGGATTGCATGTCGCATTGTCCCTCTGGAGGCTTTCCAGATAGCGGCTGAATGGCTACAGTATCAGATCGCCAGCCCGATTGATACTGGGGCCGCCACATGTAAGTGTTTGTCCTCATTTTGGAACCTCGTATGCAAACATTTCTTTGATACATGTGTTGTGGTGGGTTTTTACTTTATTTAACATAAAACACGCAGCACTAAATTTGGGCTTACAACGCAGCGTATTGGTTGGATTTACGAGAGCAATCCCCAATAACCACTCGGGTACAAAGAACACAGCTATACTTTTACTCTCTCATGCAGCACAATCTTTTTCTCCTCTCTCTTTGTGCTTCACTAGTCAAGACTGCTGAGGGCCTGTGCACCCTTTTGTCTCCTTCACTGGTCCGGTGGGACGCGATGACGGTCTTCTTGGAGTGTGTGGTCCCACAGATCTTCAGAAATGTAGAGGAAGAGGTAACCGGGATAATCTCCTGTGTCAGAACAAAACCACGTCCAGGGGTGGAGGAGGGGGGTTAATGTTGATTGTAATGACGTGAAGTCCCCCCCCTTATTGTATTAGAAGCTGCCTATAGATCAGAGCATGGAGCTGCTGCAGGCCACGCTGAACTACGACACCAAAGACCCGCTCATCTTGTCCTGCGTACTCACCAACGTCTCGGCCCTCTTCCCATTTATTAAACAAAGGCCGCACTTCCTGCCACAGGTTCTCTACAAGGTCAGCAGAGTTGTCATTGTTCACCACATTGTACCCATATGTTTTTATCATTGTATAATGAAATGAAAATGTATTATTGGGGGAAAAGTTCATTCTGCATTTGTTATGCACATGTGCGCCTGCAAATTGACCTCAGTGTTTCATTTTTGTGTTCCTACAGCTGTTTAATGCCATAACATTTGAGGTCAGTCAGGACAGTAAGGTGAGTTTCCTTTGTTGGACAGTTGTTGGTACGGTTCCTTTTTGTCCAAATACATAATTACAAATACATCATTTCCAACTGACTTCTTCAGGCGCCACGGACCCGAGCGGTAAAGAACGTGAGGAGGCACGCCTGTTTTTCCATCATCAAAATATGCCGGGATCACCCACAGTACCTCCTGGTAAATTTAAGTTGATCCTATTATAATTTATGGATTTCATGCATAAAATGTGAACCAGAAGTCCCAACTTGCTGATTGGCTTTGACGTCATTTCATTTTTTCCCCTCTTCAGCCTAGTTTTGACTTGTTTTACAACCACGTTAAGAAGTTGTTATCAAGCGACGCCACACTCACTCACATGGAGAAGTGTTTGCTGATGGAAGCTCTGGTGCTCATCAGCAACCAGTTCAAAGACTTTGCAAAGCAGAAGGCCTTTCTCGATGAACTGATGGCTTCAGTGGTTGCAGAATGGACTTCCGAGGAGATGAGGCAGTGCGTCCGATTTCTCTCTCATGTGATTACTTCTCTCTTAAGCGTGACCGTGTCCTGGCAGATAAATGTCCTTTGTCCCTTGTGTCCCTTACACAGGGTGTTATCTGACCCTGCTGCGTTCCTGTCCTTCGTTGGCGCTGATCAGGTGGTCAATGACCAAAGTCAGGATTCAAACAATGCAGGCCTTAACAGAGGCCGGGTAAGTGTGTCCGTGTGCACGGCGCTCTGAGGACCTTTAATCGGCGGTTTGATCCCCGGCTACCATGGAACTGTTTTTCTCCTCCAGCTGGGTTTCTGCCTGTTTGCCATGTTGGGGGTGGTGAAGCGGGCACGCTGGCCTGCAGACCTGGAGGAAGCCAAGGCAGGAGGCTTTGTGATGGGCTACACTGCTGCTGGAGCTCCCATTTACAGGAACGCCTTGACTGCCCACTTTCTGGTCTTGTTGCCCAACCTGCTGGCTCTCATCAGGTATGCCTGTCGGATGCCACCAGACTTCGTGTTTACATTACACGTCATTTAGCTGACGCTTTTTTAGTAATGTTGAGAACTATGGTGACTAGCAAATAGCCCGTTTACACATTATGTGGAACGGTTTTCCGGTGGGACTAAAAGTATTTCAAAAAACCTCCTGCTAATAAAACTGATCCGTCTCTTCTCTTTGCCCCTCGCCGCAGGACTAACAACTGTCTGTTCTTGCCAGAGAACATGGCTCGCCTCAGTGTGACCTTCTCTAGAGCCCATGAAGTGATGGATGCGGAGAGAAATATTGTTCTTGGTAAGAGGATCTGTCCCCGCATGCATCTGCCCGTTAGTGAGAAGGATTGTGGTTAAACCTTCCAAATGTGATCTCCCCCCAGGTCTCTCTCAGCCTATTCTGGATATTTATGACTCCGCTGTGTGTCGAAGCAGCTTGGAGCGGATGCAGGGTTTTCTCTCCACGTTGTACGACAACTGGTGAGACTTTTCCCCCCTGACTTTTTTCTTCCGTATCGTTTATAGCTCACACGCAGTTGCAGATTCAGTTCTGCTCTCTTTGCCTCCGTAGCTTCCACGTCCTCGGAGGTGCAGGTCTGTCCTTGCAGCACGAATTCTTCAGCATTGAGCGGTTGAGCGAAGAAATAGCTGGTTCTGTTTTTGTCTCCCTCGACAATGTGCCCGATCACAGACTTCGCCCTATGATTCATATCCTTTTTTTTTTTTTACCTCAATTGGTTTGATGATTTGTTTATGTACAAGGCCTAGCCATTGACTTCTGTTAACATGGGATTTCCTTAACAAGTGCACGTGTGTTTGTCAGGCAGTTGGTGCAATCATGTCCTCAGGAGTACTACAACAGTCTACTCTGCCCCCTGCTGGGACCCCTGTTCGCCTACATGCAGCAGGTCGGAGCTCCACACCTTTCAATTCTGTAACACTCATCCTGATTGTCTTCTAGATAATCTGATGGCCTTTCTTTTGTTTCATACTACAGAGGCTCAACGTCAAGTGGCAGGTCATCAACCAGAGGAGCTCGGTCAAGTAAGTTGTGGCAAAATGTGTCTGTATTTTGTTTAGCTGGAGAACAACAAAACATGTTTATGTTGTTGTTCTGTGAAACATAGTTTCAACAGCCGCACGGCTAAGAACTCTTCTCAAAAGTCTCCATTGCATATCCTGTATATTTAATTCCTTTGTGCCCCTCTAACTGGTTGTGTGGCTACTGGTAACCTGTTTGATGCGTTTTTAGTGGCGACGAGGAGGAGGAGGAGGTGGTGTGTCAGGAGAGCCAGGTGACGCAGGAGATGTTGGAGGAGCAGCTGGTGCGCCTCCTCAGCAGGGAGGTCCTGGATCTTCTCTGTAGGTTTCCTCCCATTTAAACACAAGTAGAGCCAACAGTTTTTGCGTTAAAACGACATTGAGGGGATTTTGTGCACTGACATTTTAAATCGTTGTTGAATATCCCCATAAATGCAGACCTGATTTAAACTATTCCCTAAAAATGATTTGTGATGTTGCTACAAACGGATTCAAATAAGAAGTTAAAATTGACTAGTAGAAGGAATTATCAAATAGGAAATAAGTCTTAACTAGAATTGAAGAGTTATTTTATGGCATAAGTACTGATAAGAATTCCATATTTATCATGAAAATAATGTATTAGTTATTGTTACACTCGTGTAATGTCCCTGTCCAAACAGGCTGGAAACAACTGCTAAAGCACTTTAGGAATGTGGAAAGTTTGGGTTTGTGCCAGCTACACAAGATATGAACGGTTCCGGAAAAGTGCAAGAATCAGCCATATTTGCTCTGTCGACGTGCTGGTGACAGTATTGCTTCCAATATAATTTACCCTGGTTTCGAAATCCTAACTTCCAGCTGTGAGCTGTATTTCCAAAAAACTGCCCGAGCCAGCTGCAAACAAGGAGGAAGTAGACGGTAAGAGTCACGTTTCAAATATTTGAATCAATAGGTTTTTTTAATTTTTTTTTTAAGATTTGATTTTGATTATTCAACCAAAACACACATTGTCTGCACGCGCTTCCTAAAAGAGCTTCTTTTTGTTTTGCCTGATGTTTTTTTAATCACTTTGAATTGCCATGTTGTTGGAATGTGCAATACAAAGGAATTGCAGAAGAAGACATGATGGACTCTGTGCATGCGGCGTCTCCTGCCGCTCCCACGGAGGAGCTGACTGAGCTGGGGAAATGTCTTTTGAAGCACGAGGTCAGACCCAGATGCACAGCATCCACAGGACCGCCCGGTGACTCATTGAATGCTGGATATCAACTTCATGTCTCTTTTTTTCTCTTGGTCCAGAACATCTACATGACCCTGCTGACCCTCTCCTTCACCTCCCTGTCATGGAAGGACACCACCAACTGTCACCGCACTGCTTCGATGGTGTGCTGGACCCTTCTGCGGCAGGTTAGCGCACCGAATGCAACAGGATAAGACTGGCCATGTTCTACGTTTTGGATATTTTTCAATGGTCCCAAGAAAAGAACCATATCCTCGATGTGGCTCTCGGCAAGATAAAAACATTTAAAAACTGTGCATAAGTTTATTAGGAGTCTTGGTGAATAATCTGCATATTTATTCCAATTTTAAAAAATAAGAAGAAAATGAATATTACATTATGATAAAAAGCAGCTCTCTGCCTTTCTCTCTGTCGATGGACGACGCGGCGGGAGTCGCAGTCCCTTTGGCTAATTTAAATAAAATCTCACATTAAGTCAAGCTCAAAAAGGAATAATTTAACAAAAAACACACTGTCCTAACAGCAAGTGCTGGAATCATATGTAGATCAGACAACTTTCACTGTAACAAATAGAGCTCTACCACCTCTTTCCCCACTAATGTATTTGTTTTCCAATTTAATGCACTCTTTTTTGCTTTTGTCTGGTTTTTTTTTTTTTTTTTTTTTTTTAACAAAATATTTCAGCTGAGACACTCGTCTTCTGCCGCTTGAAAACCATCTTGACACGTTTCTCTTCTCTCGTTCCTGCTGTCTCTTCAGGTCGCAACGGGTAATCTTCTTCCTGAGGCGGTCACATGGTTCTTCACTAGTGTTCTCCGAAGCCTTCAGGTTCATGGGCAGCATGAGGTCTGCAACTCTACCCTCTCTCAGCTGGCGATGATCATTTATGAAAACCTGGTAAGACTGAAGGCATGTCTGCCATATCTGCTTCATTATCATGTAAAGCATAAAAACAGTTTCATTACGAAACGTAACTTTAAATAAACCTATATGACAAAGGAATATTTGGAGGGTTTGGTATGAAACATAATTAATGATATATAGGAGAAGGAATACACTTGTAAATCATATAACTGCTTCCCCATCCGTCTATCTGTTTTAGCGGCCTCGCTACATAGAGCTGAGAGCGGTGATGACCCAGATCCCCAACATCAGTGTGGAGACTCTGGACCAGTACGATCACAGGCTCATCGACCCCAATGCCCAGAAGCTCGGAGACAAGAAGAGGAAAGACCAGTTCAAGAGGCTCATCGCAGGAACCGTTGGGGTAATTGCCACATTTGGCCACTAGAGGGCAGAGCTTCACCATTGTGTCCCACCGGTTGGCCTCTCGGAGGTGGCCACAGACGGGCATTACTCAGCAGCGTGATTCTGGCTGTGCTGTGAATCTTCTGTGCTCAGCAGCTCAATGAGGCTGTACAATGTGAGAAAGGTCTCTCTAGTAGGTCTCGGATAACTTTGTTTGACCTCTTTGCTCTCTGTCCCCTGCCAACAGAAAGCTCTGTGCCAGCAGTTCAGGAAGGAGGTTCATATCCGGAATCTGCCTTCGCTCTTTAAAAAGACAAAGCCAGACAAAGACGTGCAGGGCAGTGACGCTTTGGGCCTGGAAGCTCTCTTCACTCCGGACAATAATACCTTGTAGGAGCAGATCGTGGATCTGATGGACTTCATACGGGCCGAGGACAGTTATGTGTACAACACTGTGTTCCCCCTCTGCACCCTCCTTCAACATGGCTCTCAACACTCTTCTGTTTTTCCAAAGGTCATCTTTTATTTCAACCGTTGTCGTTGAAACGGCACCAGTCCCACCCATTAGAAAATCCCATCCACTGGTCCTAAATGCAGACCACTATCACGCAGTGGATCCTTTTCAAAAAATGTAATCTTGGGAGGTATATGAGCTATTGAAATGTGTCATTTCACATTGTGTTCCAGTCTGATCCTAGAGTGTCAGACTAGCCGTTGATATTTGCTCTGAAGCAGAGGCTTCATTGTGCCACCAAACTATGAGAGTGACTAAGTTCACAAGGTGTAGAGGTTTTAAATTGCTTATTTAATTCAAAGTACATATCATACTACAGATACTTCTGCCATCTATTGTGCCAAAACACTCAAAGTAGACTTTGACAAGCTTGACCAGACATAAGAATATTATTTAATGATGGGCTAATGTGTAGCTTAATCCAAGTCATTGTTAGTTTATAGTTTTCTATAATAATAATAATAATAATAATAATGATATTCGGTTAATGAAGTGTGAACCAGCACTACATTCCGTTGTTATCCAAGGTATTGTTTTTTTTAAGCGTACGTCGATGGATGTATTTTGCTCTTATGGAGCTTTCATGTAGAGTGTTATTTGTTTTGTGTTGCATAGATGTAGGCCTGAAATAAATGGGTTGCTTTGGATTGGAGTGAGACTTTGAAGGGCATATAGAGTAGAATGGTTCGCATTTGAGATATCACTGAAACGAGTTCACATTGTCCTTCCCCATTGATAGGAACATTTATGACACTTGACTTTCCAATGAATTTATTTTACCCTTCATGGTGATCGTTTGTACATGTGACCATTGAGAAAATGATGACACTGATTCAACACTAAGATGTTATGTACAATGGAACAATGGAAAAAATATCCTTTCTAAAATTGTAGTGTGGTTTATATTTTGTTTTTGAATAATAAATTGAGGTTTCAATTAATCTCAAACGTTTGAGTTTTGTTGCGTTTCTGAATCAAGTGCAGTCTTTTCTGTACTTCTCTTCTCCCTGCTATTGATGATAATTCAAGTTAGCCATGTTTTCATTTTTTCTAATCACTTGTGTACCTTGTAGAGGACGTTTTGTGAAGGAATGTTGAATAAGTGAACGTGGGAAAGACTCCTTGAGAAGTATGTTATTAAAAAAAGTTTGGACTCCCAAGTCGATAGGAGGCGGCAATGCGCCGTTTGCCATTGGCTAAAATAACTTTAGAAGTGCAATAAAGGACAAATATATACTTTCATTTGATTAATAATTCAAAGTAGCTATTCAATTCATTTCTGTGAGGCTACATTGGTACTGTACAAAGCAAATATGTTCTGTTTCTGCTTGCTTGTTTTCTTTTGAAAAGCTTAAGCAGACAGATATAGTGTGTGCACGATATATGAGATGTTTAAAGTGGAACTCATCTTTATTTAGAACTGAAACAGTTTGTCCAATAATCAATCAGCTGTTTGACTGAAAATAATTACTCAACCAAGATAACCAATTAATTTAAGTAATTCATCAAGCAGAGAAGATAACTTGCCGGTGTCAGTTCTGATGGTTATGAGAATGGAGCCCCACAAAGGACAAATTTGAATAAAAAATAACTGATTTTTAGAATTGACCCTTTAAGGTGATTTCATGTCCGAGTCCTCTGGCAGCAGTTGCTGCATTGAATGGAAATGGATCTGTGGTTTCACCACAACCTCTTTGAAAAATTGCTCAACTCTATCAGGTTACATTGGCGGGTCAATCAATATTTTCACGCCCTGCCACAGACTTTATGAAGGTGTTGTTGTCTGGACTCTCATTGGGGCTTTGTGTTTGGATGGTTGTCTTGTGGGAATATACATGTCGCATTTTCAAAAAAAAATGTCTTCTTCCACAATCTGTATTTTTCAGCATTTATTTTGACCCTCTACCTCCACCCGTTTGCTGTGGTGGTGGCCTACCACACAACTGCAACTGCCAAATGTTTTGAGGATGGCCTACGTCAGTTTACACGAGTGCATTAATAAGGTGTATTCAATGCACTAGTCATTTCATTCCCCAGACTGATCTTCTCAGTTGCCTTTTTATGTAATCAACTATTCCCCTGACTTAACTTGTTGTTTTGCCAGGGAATTTTGGCTCACAATGCAGCGATTACACTGTAATTAAATTAAATTGATTACACACATATTATGATGTGTACTCCAAAAACAATTTGCTACCCAATTAATGTTTGGCTGAAGCGAAGAGACATGGCCCTTTTTTTTAAATATTTTCATAGTTTTTGTAATGGTTAAAGTTCAGTGTTGTGAAGTGTGTGACAGATTTGATTAAAAAATATGTTATTTTCTTTGGCTCTATTTGTGGGATTTATTTTTGCCATGAAATTGGCAAAAAACGATGAAAAAATTGCTGCATTTGTTTATGTACCACGTGTTACTATTATTCATACAGACGTTGCTATACTTTTCCTAAAACATATTGTTCCTCGTGCTTTTAACTCGTAACCTTCCCTGAGCGAGGCGTTCCTCTTCTAATGAACAGATAGGAAACACGTGCGCGTTTCGAGCTTTCTAACCTTCTCTCAACGCGACCTCGGCCCTTCATAAAGGACCGTCTCGACCCTCGTCAGCTTGCACAGGAACTGACTGGTCGGGTTCGAGATGTTTTTCTGGTGTTGTCTCGCCCTGTTCGCCTCGGCCGGTTGCTCGGTAAACGCCGAGGACTGGATGACGGGGGAGCCGCACAGAGTCCCGGTGAACGGCACCAAGGTTGTGAGGGCGGCTCGTTTCGCGGTGTCCGAGTTCAACAGAGGCAACGCGGCGCAGCGGATCGCTTACAAGCTCGTGCGCATAACATCGGCCAAAATTCAGGTTGAAAATAAACATTTTAATTTTTTTTAATTATTTTTAACACATCTCTGTCATTGTACCCACGACAAGTCCTGTTCCCTGTAGGTGATCGAAGGAGTAAACTACATCTTGGACGTGCTGCTGGGACGCACGATGTGCCGCACACCTTTCGCCGCTGACAGCGACACGTGCTTTTTCAGCTCCAAACCCAACGTAAGTTCAGGATGTGATCGCGGTGCTTTGCGCGCGCGCACACACACGCGCCCACACACACTCACATAAACCCCAAAGCCCAAATGCAAGTTCAACCACCCTTGCTTGACTGTTTGTGTTGGAAATTACAAGGCTGCACTTTTTTTTCTTCCAGGAACTGCAGTGCCGCTTCGTCGTGACAGAAATCCCTTGGAGAGGTTTTCGCGCACTTACTAAAAAGAAGTGTCGTCCATATGATTGATTGCTGCTGTTGCCAAGTAAACACTTTTTTTCCTTCAATTTCGACCGTTTTGTGTTTTGTGTTTTTTTTTCTTATGAACCGCACACGCCCTGTATTTATTCATTGGCTCCCATAGATGCCGCTTGTTCCATCGCTGACTAAATTCAGTGACCTGCATTGTTTCAGTCTAAAAAAAATGGCATGATTATTCCAGTGAGTGACCGCGGGCAGCTTTGCTGTGCCTCATCTCTCAGTGTGTGTCCTGGCAGCTGTAAGACTAGTTGCGTGTCAAGCCCGGTAGGACACATGGCTGCTAAATGGAGGCTACACCTCTTCACACTGCAACGCCGGCCTCCAGATCATGGCGGATTACAGGCATTTTCAGATTACTGTCTGCTGCCCTGACCCCTTTTTTTATTTTGCTTTTCTTTATAAACAAACTTGTGGCTTACAAATGTATGCAAACGCAGGGGGAAAATGGTCTATAATACCTGTTTATTTGGGGGAATGGGGCTCAATGATATTCATTTTTTGATCTTTCATAATTTCACAAATCTTCTCAAACATAGATTTGCATCACTTAAGATGAGGAAACTACGGTTAAAACATTATTTTGTTTTACATGACACTGCAAAGTGGTGTGGGGGTAAAAGGTACTGCATCTGTTTGGCTTTGATTACAGTAAACGGCCGCATGGATAAGCGGTGCAGCCCCCTCTTACCTAATCAGGGATGTCTTAATCAAACTGAGCAAAACACAACGAATTGGCTGGCACTGTGGATTAGTTAGCAGGGGTTAGGAATGTGGGGGAAGGGGCTCCTCCCCAACGTAGAATGACTAACATGGAGGCTCCGGTGCCAGCAGCAGGCCGGGTCCATCTGCCATTCCAGGCCAGCCCACCCACCCACTGACACACTAACAGGTGCGTGCGCGCAGATACACGTGTGTTTTTCTGTGCACACGCTCGCGTGCCCCACCCGGCACTCTGGCCCTACCCCTGTCCTCACTTAGCCTGGGCAGCAGATGGTGAGGGGGCAAGGCTTGTAGCCCCCACCCGTCCCAACTCCAAGCCACCAGCCCATCGCTCCCCTTTTTTTTTTTTTCTCTCTTCCTTTTCTCCCCACTAACAGCACCCCACCCTTCTTTGTGTCGTTGAAGAGCCTGAGTGTTGAAAGGCGAGCCTCAGCTCGACCCCCCCACCCCCCACTCCTCCCCACCATCCCCGCCTCCTCACAAACCCTCGGCTCTCTGCCATTGGCGGGACTCAGTCAGGTGTTCTAATGCTTCAGTTAGGGGAGGAAGCGCTGGTTAATCTGCCCATCGCGTGCCACCGGCCACGGCCTGGCCTCTTTGTGTCTGGCACCCCTCTGGTCGTTCCCTCCATCCCTCCTTCATCTGTCCTCCCCCCTTCTCTCCCAACCCAGTTTCTCTGCCCCAAGACAGTGTCTTCTTTTCTTCCTCTTCTTTCTTTCAACGGCATTCTTTTAACATATCCAGTAGGTTTGACAGCTGCTCATGGTTTGATGGATTGAACTCCTACTATTATATTCTCCTATGAGTGAATAAACCTGTTTCCATCTTATGCGGGCTCATCTCAAGCTTCCAGAATACCTTACAAACTTGTGCACAAAAACTCCTGCTGTTGAATATTACGCCATTGTTCTTGATAACCTGTGTGCCTTTCAGTGTCTCTCCGTGCATACCATGCGTTCAGATGTTGATCTCCAACCACTGTCCCCTGTCGATTGTAAATAAAAACTAGAAAACATATTGTATCCCATCAAAGTTGTTCTTTAAATCCTATCAACTGAATCAAGGGATTAACGCAACAATGCACTTTAGGAATGCACTGAAATTTGCAGTTTGAAATGTTTTACCTGTCGTGTTGCTGTATATTTTTGATATCTCAGTGTTTCATATTTTACTCTTGATTGTTCATGTATCCTCATGCAGGTGAAAGTTCGTCTCATTATCCGAAGGCTGCACCATAACGTACTCCCAGAGCACAGCTCTTATTAGGATGAATGATGCACCTTGCAGAAGGCTGATATGCCGTGATTGCATAACCAGAGAGGGGTCATTACCATTTGACCCCTGCTGACCTTCTTCTTGATTGACCCTGCGTTTGGTCACCGCTTCAGAGCACAGGCAGGAGTATAAGGTCAGAGTTCAAAGTATCATCAGCTGTGCTGCCTTGGAAACAACAGCGTTTACTCCTCTCACGGTCAGTTTTAATCTAAGGAAAGTGGGTCATTTAAAAAATTTCATTTGCTTTCATTTTGTCTCGACGGTTTGGTCTTTACTTATTTTTATAGCCCCAAATTTACACATGTTCTTTCATGTGGCTAAAGCTACAATTGAGATTATATCATTTGGACTGATATCAGATTTGTAAATAGTGAACGCAGCTACTTGTAAGTGTTTCTGTGATACTGATGCTTAGGATCTTTCTGATGTCACAGCAAATCTGCCCGATTGGAATAACCTTACGATCGACTCGTTACATTTGACATATTAGTTATTTGTGTTTGGCATGTTTGTCTTGGGGTTTTCATCGTGTACTATGCAGCAAAGTACACGTCTTCAGTATGGTGACCAAAGCTTTGCGATCCGCCATTGTGGTCAATCGCAACACACCCACGGTTTGCTTTTCCACTTCCTGTTTGTGACTGTTGTGAAGGGTTTCCTTGCAATCAGCGCTGCGGCAGGCAGGGGGGGAGAAAATCAATACTTGTAACATGCGGCCCATGGAATAAGGGAATGATTTATGTAGCGATGGCTACTCCCTGCATCATATGGCATTTGTGTTTGGTGGCCGGACGAGTCGAGAGGAGGTTGAGGGGTGTAACAGAAACCCAGAGCGAGAAGAACTATAACATGTTAAAAAAAAAAAGTGATCATGGCACCACTCCTCTCCCTTTCCCGCTGTCCCTCGCCTCCTTTTTCTTCTCTCAAGCACACCATGCTTCCTGACGTCCCGCTAAATCTGAGCACTGTTCTATCAGAAGACTAGGACCGACGGGACGCACAAACACACACGGCAGGAGTTTAGCAGGTTGTGGAGACCACCTGCCAGAAAGGGCATATGCCCCATCTCCTCTCCAGATAAATGGGAGCATGTTAATATCACGGTGCAGTCGGAAAGGGAGAGATAGGGAGGGGTGGGAGACGAAACGTAGAGCGAGCGTGTAGGAGGCTTGCAGATGGACAAGGGGACAGGAATGAGAGCAAGTCTTGGAAAGAAACAGAAAGATGGAAGTGTGGAGGCGGGACAGAGCGAGAGAGGCATATAACCATAGAAAAATATGTGTGTGTGTGTGTGTGTTTGCTTTATTGCAGTGGCCCCACCTACCCCTCCATCCTGTTAAGTAGGCACAGTCCTAAGGAGGAGGGGTGGGATCCCCTCCCTCAGCCGCGACACACACACACACACACACACACACACACACACACACACACACACACACACAGTCGCGCGCACACACACACACCCTCTCTCTGGCTCATACACACACACACACTCTGCTCCGCGAGGGAGCAGTCGCTGAGGAGCTCTGGATAGACCATGCGTGGTTCTGCAGGTGTCCCACCCTTCTCTCCCCACATGGATGCTTCACAAGGTTCTATTTCCATTTGTTTCTTTATCCTTTCTGTCATAAATTCCAATTTTCTTTCTAGTTTTCTTAGGTTTTCAGTTTCTTCGCTCGCAGATAGCTTCTCATCATTGTTCAGCGTAGTCCGCGAGCTGCGGCTGCTTATATGTTTGTGTGACATTACATGTGCATTTGTAACGGCCGGTACTGTAGCAGTACTGTAGCTACTGTTCTGACAACTTTAGTAGAGGGGATTCTTTTGGCTACATGTGTTTCACCTCGGTCTGATTATCATGCAATGCTTCATTCAAAACTAATTTGATTGGGATCGTGGCTTTGGTCGCTAGTTGTGTCGTTTAGTCTTGTATTTTGTTCTTTTTATTAGTGCTCGACTCTTAAGGGTGGAGGGAGACAAAGCGCATTATGAATGCTCTGTACACCCTCTTATATGCATGTTCATGATGTTTGGGTAAAGGCTTTCAGTAACGGCATGTAGAAATACAGCATTTTTACAATAAAAGTGATGTTTTTCGCTCTTTAGGCAGTGATGGTGATGATTGTGAGGGTGGACTGTTGTAGATGGACATACTATGTTAGGGGGTTGATGGTTGAAACCTTGCCCGGGCTTGGGCAAGTGGCAGAAACACAATTAAAAAAAAAGAGTTGAGTTGCGACCATGATGAATATTCATTTTTTCATTATCAAAAAATAAGATTTGCGTCTCCTGTAAAAGATAATTAGCAAATGGGAAAACCAGAATACATGCGTGGTTAGATAGAAATAAGGTAGAAGGACGCATAAAAAAATGGCTAATAATCCAGCAACGTGGAGGGAGTGAGGGAGGGAGGGAGGGAGGGCGAGCACATGTCTGGCATGTAGCGCGTTGTGTTGGTGAACACCCAATACACCCTCCTTCTGCTGATACTAGCGATTTAATTACAGGAGCATCACTCTCAAATGTATCGATGAAAACAGTTTCTTGTTTCTATGTGCAGCAGAAACATACATTCTAAATGTGTAGTTCTGCATTCATTAGCCATTTTATTTCATGTGATATTTAGAGGGGTGATGAGGCTATTTTGTTTTTAGTCTACCCAGGGGATTTCTTGCATAAATAGACATTTGGTTCGCTTTCCTAGCTTTTGGTTTAATGCTTCGGACATCATGACCATTTCTTCCAGCGTAATTGAAATTTCAGAGCAATCCTACTCGTCGTCTATCTGAAATTTTCAAAATGGGTTCAGGTCGTTGCTTCCTTTCATTTCTTTAAACAGACTTGACAAATAACCTCCAAATCCATCCTGGAAATCTTTCAGATCTCCCATTCATTGCCTTTCTTCTGCTCATCCTTTAGGCTAAAGCAGTGTTCTCCCCCCCCCCCCTTTTTTTAGGCTTATATTGACCTGTTAATAGTATTATCCACAGAGCGTGCGGCAGGGCCAGGGTCACATCCCTCTAGGGTTTTGGATGGTCAGCCCTCTGGCCACAGTTTGGCCAGAGAGTGGCCAATAGGACCAAAGCTGTGTTCATTCTTCAATCTATCTCCTTTCACAGCAGAGGTCACATGGGCCAAAGGGTAATAAGTTTAACCCCTCGAGGGGTGAGGAGTCAGAGGTCACAAACAAGGCAATAGCGAGAAGGTTTGCATCATCAATCAGCAGCACCACTGGTTCTATCTGGGCTGATGATGACACGCGCACGTTTCCTGCCAACTTCATTTGCATGGCCTGCTAAACACAAAGGGCAGCAATTAGAATCATCTGAATGGGAACAAAAATGATATTAGTATTGTGAAGAGGCTGTGTAGTGTCAGTTTTGGTTGACGCTTTTATAGTAATATTTGTAACCTTTTGAGTCATTTCAACGCACTTCATTATGCAGATATTTAAATAAGATCCTGAGTAATGTTTGTAAATGCAATTCATGTTTCTTAATGATCGCGCTGCTTAGCAGATTTGATGCAGCTTTCTAATGTAAACATACTCTGGTAATTTTTTTTTATCCCTTTATTGGTCTACTTTAATGTTTCTGTAAACAAAAAACAAACAATGGTGTGAATATGTAGACAGTGGAATGTTATGTGCTTGTTGCATTCTACACCCTTAATAATATGCTGCATTGAACGGAAAACGCTGTAAATGTCAATTGTATCAATGATTTGATGAAACATAGTAATCTTTGTTATGTGATGATTTAGGTGTATCGATCACAGGTGTAATCAAAGATGTGTGTTCCCGTTGGTTAATTTCCACAATTTTGTGACAAACATCCATCGTCTCGGACGCACAGGTTTCTTTAAATACATGTAATTATTCCACAATTTTTAGGGATGCTATTAAATTCATTTCCTTCAAAGCTACTTTGACATTTTCTGGAATTCCACCGCGGATACGAAGGTGTGTCTGAAATGTTGCTGTGCTGATGTTTCAGCGTCTCCCAGAGGTCTCCTCTCGCTGGCAGATGTTAGCGATGTGTCAGCAGTAAACTCGGCCCGCCTGCTAGGCCGTGGTGCCGAGCCTGGCCCGAAGCCAGACCTGTCTTTGCACCAGACAACACAGACGTGAATGGATCAAAGATTGGGAGAAAAAATATGATCATGCGGCATTGCTGATCCATATTACCAACAAAGTACACAGGAATGTTTATCCTGCATATTAATACAAATTAATAATATGAGATTTTCCGCCTCTTTTTCTTTTCTTTTGGATTCAACAGTGTACTCAGAAGGGAGGAGGAAACAACGGGAGGGAGCAGCGGGATGAAAGAAGACATGTCCAAGGATCCCGGCTCGGACCTTTGAGCGTGGAAGTCGTAGTTACATGGTACGTTCAGGCACAACGACGGTCCCGATGTGGCTCCACGTGCACATTGCACCGTGGTGACTACATGTTACGCTCGGCACGCTGCGAGGCTCGTGCACGCCGTTGAATGTGTGAACAAGAGAGATGTACATGTTGCTCCGTCAGCTATTGCACAGACAGAGACCATCAATCACAAACGCGTGGCGAGCCGCATTGCTCTTTTCCTGCTCCCTCAAGCCTTTTCTCTGGGCTGGAATTACACAGCATTTAACCTGCAACACTGCATTTTTCTGGCCTCTGCCATGTCTTTTTAAACTGACAAGAGGGGAAATTTTACGATATAAATCTGCACCATATATTGTACGGTGTTTCCATTCATATTTTAGACTCTTGTTGCAGTAAAATGTGCACTGCCTGAAATCCATCATTTTCGTGTTTTCTGCAATCTCTTAAAATAACGCCACGAGTACTAAATATGTTACTGAGGGCCCTTACCTTTATTTGTTTATTAGTGTCCCAACACGGCTTCTCCATGCCTGCGTGACTTCCCCTGCACGTACCCACTGTTGAGTGTTTAATAACTTCATAACTTTACCAATATTGTTGCAAATTCTTCCAATCACTTTTGACACTTTCGATATCTAATTAAATCATTAGTATGAACTCACCAAACATTTTCTCTTTTGAACATTTTAAGCCATTAAATGACCTCTAGCTCTACGGTGTGAGCAAAAGCCAGCCGTGTTGCGTAGATGACCGCTGAGACCTTGGGCTTTGGATAAGGCATGAGAATGAGTCTGCTGACGGGCGACGGTTGTGGGGAGCGCGTGTGATAATCAGCAGGTGCGCTGGTTGTTGTTGTGATAAGAGCGGGTGATTGATCACTGCGGTCAAGGTCTTGTCTTTCAAACAGTTTGATCAGCTGAAAGGTTCCACTTCATATTTATCTCCTGAAATTCTGCAGTAGAAAACGTTCTGAAACAATTCATTCAGGTTTCATCCATTCGGTATCCATGAAGTGCTGAACCCGTCTTTTAAAATGATTTGAAATGTATGTATTTGAGTTGTAGAAAATCAAATAGAAAAAAAGGAATTGAACGTTACGCTCTATTGTAAAGGGTCTATTAAGACACCTATGGGTGTGTTTGGGGTCTTACTGAAGTGAGGCACTGCCTGGGTTGTCGAGAAATGCTCTTTGTAAAGGTCAGATATTTCTGCTTGCTGGGCCGTCATGCGGCCAATAAAACAGCCAATAACTGACCCTGTGAAACGTGCACTAATTACAATGTTTTATCAAGGGTTTTATCCTCACAATTAAAAATATTCCATTTAAAAGAACATAAAATAATCTTCCAGCCTTGTAAACTGTGAAACTGCACATTTAAGTGGGGAATTAACCCATAATTCAGTCGTTACACATCAGATACCGTTAAGCAAGTTTAAGATCCAAAATGAATGAAGTTCCTTCTGCTTAAATGTCGGGTTGCCTGTTGTCCTTGGTGGTGTGCTGACATTGTTAATCTACACACTGGTACAGTGCGACTTACCTCGTTGTTAAAACTGTTGGGTTTGGCTTCATGTTAGAAAGGAGCCGACTCTTCACCGGAAAAATCTGGTCTTTTGGTGCATTTTCAAATGTGACGCAACATTATAAAGACATTTATTATAAATTTGTACGGGCAAGATGATAAAAAAATATTGACGAAATGTAATCTTTTCTGATCCAAGTATTTATATTAATCTGAAATAATTTAAATTTCCTCTCTAACTCCACGTGGCCAATGCTTAAGAGGATGGACGTGATGTTCCTTTTGGGAGATGCTTCGAGGTACCGCTCTAATCTTTCCTATTAAGCGTTGCAAAAAACGAGATGCTACTTTTGATGTTCCTGTATTTGAGTAAGGACAGTGAATGAGAGAGCAAAGGCCTCGTTCGGTGCCTCTGCCGTCTGCTGAATGAAGGTAATGAACCGGGACCTTGAAATGACCAAAGGTCTGTAACATAACGTTTCCTTGGAACAGGCCAGTCGTCCACTGGTCCTAAATCGACTCCCCACTCATTTACATGAGACATAAATTCACATTTAAATGGCAGAGAATTGCTTGGGTGTCTAATATACTGCGGAATATGAAATTATAACTGTAGTCGGCGGCCTGTATGTGTATATATGTGTGTGTGAGATGAGGGGGGGGTTGATATAAGATTGAAGAGATGTGTGGAGGAATTATATGCCCAATAACCGAGATGTAATTGCAGGGATGTAAATATGGTCAGGACAGTCGGTAGTCTGATGTGCTACCGGCCCATTTAATCTGAGACTGCAACGCAGGCGCTGCACGGCTGCCAGTGTGAGTGGACGGAAAATCAAAACAGGTCAGCATACTTCCACAGAGAAGTGTTTTATATGAAATAAGTAGTCTATGATGTTGATAGTTTTACTGATTAATCACCAAAAAGTCAGTAGACTGTAAAAGGGCAAAGATATCTCTATATAATATTGTAGAAGTTCCAAGATGATGTCCCCAAATATGTCGTCTTGTCAAACCAACATGCCAAAAAAACAAATACAATCTACAGTGATACAAAAAGAATAGAGGCATCACATTTGAGTTTGAGTCAAACAATCAGCCACTTGTTGCATCTAATCCTTGTTTGTAATCATGTTAGAAATGAAACTGAACGCAATACAAATCCCTGAATCCCTGATAACATGTTAACTTTAGTTCCAAATCTTTTCGAGTGCTTCTCGGTGTCCGTACTGCTGAGCAGCGATACTTTACTTGAACTGTTGCAGTTTGCTGCCTTTAACTCAAAGACATCGTGCCCCCTCATCCCCTTGTTCCCTTCCCTTTCTTGGTGTACTTTTTTTCTTTGACCTCTCCTAACGGAAAGGCTGAAACAAACACACATGTCACATCAGTTCATGGAGATCCCAATTGTTTTTACCCAGTGGGCAACTCTGAGAGGTCTCCGGGTTGCCTGCGTTTTCCCAGCATGGCTTCAACTAAGCGACAATGCTGCACACGCACTCCGATATATAGACTCATACATCGCACATGAACATCTAGTTTCTGTGTATTCACTCCCACACTGTTTTTTCTGTCTAAATCTCACCACATGTTATTCAGTCCAAACTGGACCATCAACAAAAAGGACAATATGGCTCACCAGGAGGCCCCTTAGAGACCTGTTTCATAATTTGGGCTGCTCCGTCTATTGTATCGGCCTCCTTTGATAAATTTACCTCCAGCTGATACAATGCGTCAGTCTTTTTGTTAGAGGAAGACAATTGCTTGTGCGGCGAAGGTCCAGGGCCTTAATGAAGTGCTAAAGCTATCGGGCACAAAGGTCGTGTTTTGCTCTTAACGTTAGGTGACAGCTAACGGAGCAGGCGACACTGTGAAAGGACGCAGCCTAAGTTTATATGCTGATATCATTATTGTATTGTTCTGACCAATACATGTGGAAACCGGTACAGCGTAAACAGTTTTTTTTTCTTCTTCAAAATTGAGTTTGATAACAGCCATTAAGTCACAGTGAGAGACTAACTGAAGAAAACAATAAGTGGAGGTTTGAATAGTGTCAGACCAGTAATTGCAGGCCGGGTCTCGACCTTCTCAGGCTTCTCCTTTCGCCAGAGACGGTAAAGTGTGAGGTATATTTGCTCAATTAAAATATATACATATTTATTTTATATAAGACGTGCTCCTACAGAGTAAAGCACAGGCTCCATTCAGGGGTCGCCGGTATCGGCTTCGATTGACCCTTTCATTCCTCCCGGTCTTCGCTCCCTCCCTTTTCCATGCTGTGGCTGTTCTGCTCTTCAATTTCAAGTTAAAAGCAGGGCTCTTGACACAACTTGTGTTGGCAAAATACAATGTAATATAGATTTGGTGTGCTTATTTATTTGTTCATTATGTTATAAATGCGTTTGCAGGGTTTAACAGTTTTTAAAGACAGCTGTTTTGCGTGGATCCTTTGGTGTCGATGGTCCGTAATCCAGTGTTCAACTTGGAAAGCCTTGAAATGTTTGCCTGAAAGATGAGCCTCAACTCAAGAGGACATCACTAGGGTAGAACAACCTTATGTTATTCCTTAATAGCAAGGGTGCACAGTTTTTCATGGTAAAGTGTCGGGGGACAGGTTGGGGGGGGCCTCATGATCTTGGGACAGATGGCATTTAGCTCTAGCTGTGCCGAGCTCAGTGGGACCCGAAGCTTAAGAGGTTAGGCCTGTCAAAACCACTCTGTTCATTCACTGCCTAACAAAGTGTGGACTGTCAGCCTGTTCCGTTTAATAAACTTTAGATTTTTCTTTTGTCAACGCGGAGCAACACTTTGCAACTCGATGACCTGAATGTCCCATCGTTGGGAAAGTCTGATTTCTCTTAGCTGAGAGTTTTGTTAGTTAGACACAGGGAGGTTCGGTCAAGAGGCTTTCAGCAAGCTTTATGCATGAGTCTGATGAATATGTCAACATAATACAGGTTTTTGAGTCCAGCATTGTTGTTGTTCGTAAAAAAAAACAAAAAACAGCAGAGCAACAAATCTCAGCATAAAACATATAATGCACTTCGGGCATTTCTCCTTCCATAGTTAGTTACACTGTAGATGTAGACTTTAAACACACAAAAGGGGATAAGATTTAAAAAAAAGGTAACTGAGCAGAACCGTACCCAGATGTTTCGCTTGTATATTTGTAGTAACCCAGAGGCATCTTGGATGCCCCATATTCAGCCTTTTTCCACACTTTGAATCAAGTAACATAAAATCAACTTGGAAGCATCGCATTTCACCACAAGAGGGAGACATACTGCACAGGACTACGCTGCTAATCTGCAATCAAAATGCCTAAAACAAAACAAATTCATAAATGTATCAGAATAACGTAAATTGTCATGTGATCATTTTTTGAGTAAATATGTTTTTATTTTTCCCATCTTGCCTCTCTCCTGCCCCCCCTCCCCGCCCGTGTCTCCCCCCTCTGTGAATTTGTTTCAGTGCTTGTTGGGGTCAAAGGCTGAAGGCTGGTGAGTGGTGACCTTCGTGAGAGACCTGGGTGCGATCTGACCTCTGAGTGGGTGTGCGGGCTGACTCTGGAGGATACAGCTCAACAAAGGGCGGCACGTGCCTCGTTGTTGTCACCATGGTAACATAGGACCTTTTTGGAACGGTAGGGGGGACGGCAGGGTCAAAGCTTAGTCATTATTCTGATCGGTGTTAACCGTCTGCTGCCAATTTAATTTTACAAATATAACAACGTGCCCATCAAAGAACAGGGTGTGTGTGTGTGTGTGTGTTTCGCTGTCCTTGTGAGGAAATAAATCTGATTACCGTCATATATGGTGGGAACTCACATATTTTTGGGACGAAATGCTTGTTCTCGTAACGTAAATCTTTTACCTAAAAATTTAAGGTAAAGACTTTGTAATGTTAAAGGATTCGGCAGATGGAAGTTAGAAATCTCCAAAGAAATCTTAGTAAGATTATTAATGTAATTGTTATATCCCCAAAAGTCATCAAAGTGGTGAAGGATCTGAGGGCTGACTGGATAATCTCTGCAGGCAACTGTGATGGTGCTTTAAATTCTCACAATGACCTGCAGAGATTCTGCAGTTGCCTTTTATGACATGAAAACTTGACAATATAAACCCTTAAAGATTGTGTCTACTTTTCATCCATGTCCGAACACCATCTGCGACCTGTAAGCAGGAGGTCAAATTGTTTACCAAAGGTGGACTAAAAAACGTTTGCCGATCAAAGAGGGTTTCACGCTTCAGCTTAAGGAAATGATCATTTCACGATTGAAGAGATGTCGCCCTGACACCCTTCAACTTAATCTGGTCATGCCTCGCTTTTGCGAGTCAAAACAGTTAGTGCTTGTTTAAAAGAATAAAAGATGGTATTACTGAATTGCTGCCCTGGATGAGGGCCAACAGGTGCAGTCCACCTAGAAGGAAACATGTTTTACACTTCATACTTTCCCTCTTTGATGCTTTGCAAGCTACATGCTCCCAACGGATAACCCCCTACAACACAGCGCGGTACCTGCTATTCTAGGTGTTACTTGGCGGCCTCCATGTAAAGTGATATTTCCATCCTCCCGTCTCTGGACTCTGGCCTTTACCCCCTGTTCGCCCCTCCTCCACCTCTGTTTTCCCTGTCTCATCCCCTTCTCCTCGTGTTCTGCTGAGTTTTGGTGAAATCTCAGCTGGCAACTGTGAGTCGTTCACTAGCTGCTCTCACAATGGCCTCTGGGATTATGCTAAACACAGCGCCTCGGCTGCTCTCCCCATCGACCGGCGTCAGCGACGCCCTTTGGAGCACATAGGAAAGAGATGGAGGGCTCTCAATGAAGATGTCACTGCAATTACACAAGTGCGTTTCACAGGCACCCTCTGTCTACTCTTTCTCCTATCGCATGCCCATTTTCCCTCTTTTTTTTTTACATTTCTTTTAGACAGTCTTTTGAAGTGCAGCCTCATCTCTTGCAGCTCTTTCATAATGCATGCCCACTGTGAATTTGCATGAATTCATTTTCCAGATGCTTCTGCTGCCATCTTGATTTACAATGATGTGTGCTGTTGCTATTGAATCATTGCAGCACGAAAAGAATAATTTTGTGTAGTTTTTATATTTGAATTGCTCATTTTACCCATTAATAGATTTTGCAGAGGATCAAAATGTGATTTGTTCTGCCTTCTTTTTGCCTTTGCACTGGAGGAAAAACTGATGTGGATGATACTGCATCAGGAACTGATTGGCTGATGCTCAAATGTCAACAGTGCCTGATGCATTGCCTTCAGCATCGAAAGAAGCATCGGTTAAGGTCTCCTTATGTTATGAAAAATGTAGCCACCAGTGTATGCACACTCTCTGCGTTGGGGCAACAAAACCTGTGTGATTTGTAAGCATGACTTTCTCCTTTGGTTTCCAGTGAAGA
This sequence comes from Apeltes quadracus, assembly GCA_021346845.1. NCBI lineage: Eukaryota > Metazoa > Chordata > Actinopteri > Perciformes > Gasterosteidae > Apeltes > Apeltes quadracus. Next base: position 8,856,114 of record CM037922.1, read on the forward strand.
ACAGGACGGAGGGGAATATGCTCTCACCTTCTCTTTCATAAGTCTCCGACACCATCTTCTTTTTAGCTAAAAAACGTTAAAACTTTACCTCAATGTTTCTGGTAAATATGTTCAATAGCTTTCCAAATAAAAATAAACTTTCAGTCAAGAGTTGAGCATTTGCACAATTATTTCTGGTCATCTTTGTTGTGGTTTATTCTTGTTCCATAATCCTATTATTCTCTTGTCATGTGAGCAGACCTGAATATCTAGACTATCTTGTTTAATGTATTTAACCCAGTAAATGGTCTCTTATTACAAGTTACTCACGATAACGATTGAGTAGTTGTGGTAGACAATAATCTCAGTTCTGCCAGGAAAAGGCTCAAGTTTAACTTTGTACCTTCAGGGTGTCGCACCATGCAGAATCTATCTATCCTCGCTGTCATCCACACCTTGTGAGGAAAGGTCACAAGGTCAACATTATAAGAGGTGGTGCCAAGTCCATTTCCATCCACTTGTATCAGTAAGCGGTTGGCACACAGACATCCTCATACACACACAAACAATAACTTGCTGTCTCTTCACTCATGGGAACTCCAGGAAGCCGTGCCAATTCCAGCAGATGTTCCCGAAGCACAGGCATCTTGCAAACACCGTGAAATGTATTAGAGGCTAATGCAGTGGCTTCTGCAGAGGTCTTCAAAACCACATTTGATTTTAACACCTGCTGCACGCGCATACTGACCACATTCCAGTCATGGAGGCTCTTTCAGAAATATCGTGGGCCATTTTACAACCATAAGTGGATTTCCTCTTAGTGAACTACTGAAATCCCACTAAAATGCAGACCATCAACTCAAAGTCTTTACGGTTAAAAGATCCCTATCAACACAGACATATTAAAGCTCAATGGAATAATCTATCATTTATTTATTTTTTGTAGTCTATTACAGTAATACATTATAGGTTATAAATTGAATGGAAAGGAAATGGAATGGAACATAGAATGGTGACATTATCTTAGTTTACTTTGGTGTATTTTTATGAGAATTTTGTTTTGTGCATTAATATAAAGAAAAAGATATGCCATTATTCCTAAACTGAATTTGATTTACCTTATTTAATAACTAGTCATCAGTCTATAGAGGGAGCCACTGGAGGCTGCTGATCGCTGAGAGAGGAACCCGTAGCTGAACCTGCCCGGTACGCCGCCCCCCAGCATATCATACTAAACGAGCCGCATGTTCATCACTACTGCTGCTTGCACTCCGACAACGAGCTAACATTCCCCTCACCGCTTGCTTTCAAACGCCGGTCTGCTACGTGAGCATTTTCGGATTGCGACCGAAGCACAAACCAGGGACGTTTTTCTGCCGCGCGTCAGGAGAGTCGCAGATCCGCAGGTAAATTTGCAGGTACGTCTCCAAGTCATCGCGGAGTGACAAAGCTACCGCACACGCACAGCGCTCTGATTCCATTACAACGTGAGCTTCTCAACGAGTGTGGATATTGAAACAAGTAAAAACTTTTTTTTAATTTAATGTTGTTCGCTTGTTCTCAAGGAATCAACCAACAAGTGTATTTTGAAACAAGGCGCGCGGTGAACAGGGCACAACAGTGTGCCGTGCAGATTGGGAAACATGTTTTGTGCAACTACAAAAGTTTAATCATCACGAGCTCGGCACGGCTGATTAAGTCGTCCATTTTCCCGACACTGACTGACACGGGAGGGCATGTTTACGCACGATTTTTACGCGCATTACGCACTAATCCTTTTGGAGAAAAAAACAGCAGAAAAACACTTCACTGAGTCGAAGTCGCAGATTTGGCTGGAGCAGTGCCAACATAAACATCACGCCAGCAGCGGGAGATGTTGGGACTCGTTAAGCAATGCCATCCATGATGTAATAGCTGGTATTAAAACCTGAAGGCTTGTCGAGCGAAAAATGATCTCGCACGCTCTATCCTCCTCATCTCATCTGGTTACAGTGCTGCTGCGACGCTCGGGCGACATGCTGGGGATCTGCGTGTGTCTTTGTGCGCTTTTCACACACGTCGTCTCTCAGGAGGCTGAGGAGCCGGTCTCATACACAGTAAGTGAGATCTGATTGATCGCTCAGTGTTTTTTTTCTTCTGTTTTACACAGATTGTGCTGATGCTGTGTGCTGATGGAGACCTCAGGATTCAATCTTTTATTGTTTTTTTTTTCATATGATGTTGGTACACATGAAAGGACACTCTATCCTGTTGGTAATCGTTATCTCTCCTTCACAGTGCACAGAAGGGTATGAGTATGACACAGTCAGAGAGCAGTGCAGAGGTGAGACATATTAAGCATTGTTTTTCACATATCTGTGCAGCTTTTCATCAGGAGTTAATTTTCATGTATTTTCAAATATGCCTAATATAAATTGTTACAAATTGGAATAATCCAACCAAAGAAAATGTCATATCTGATCTATTTCTATCCGTCTGTGTTACTGTTTTGCCTGTCAGACATCGACGAGTGTGCCTTGTTAGACGACGCCTGCAAAGGGGGGATGCAGTGCATCAACCACTTTGGCGGATACCTCTGCCTCCCCAAAAACGCCGTCATCTATATCAGCAAGGAGGGCGAGCAGGGGCCGCTGCCGGAATCCATCCCTCCCGTCGCTCCTGTGCCCGCTGCCCCTGCTGCCCCCCCGAGCCAGCCTGTGTTTCCATGGTCTTCGGGGGGCTCTCAAACCGGCCGGACCGTCCGCTGCATATCTGGATACGCTGCAGATGAGCAGAACCTCTGCAGAGGTAAGGTAATCTGCCCGGGTGGTACTCCTTCCCCTCTCCCTATTATCAAAGTAACCCTTTCGCTTTTTACAGCTTTATACGAAGACACAGAGAAAAGATCCTCTTATCTCAGCAATGGAGTTGACAAGCTCCGTAGGAGAGGAATCAGAGTTCGTCAGCGGGAGAGGAGGTGTAGCAACCACATATGTTAGAAGTGCAAAAGGAAATCTCGGCCCCGCTCTCTCCATAAACAAAAAGATGTGTCAGTTACTTCATTTTTCCAGAAAGTGAATGGTTTCATTCTAGGCGTTCACGAGACTGATTGAGCGCTAAACATATGGTTGCACATATTTTGTACCACAATATGATAGGAGTCATATATAAGATGTATCTGCCTTAATGCTACAAACAGATAGGGGGCAGCATTTCCCTTCTGGGTCCATTCAATCTAAAGTCATTCTTCAGTTATAAAAGAAAAAGCAACTACTATCTAACATCAGGAATAAGCAAAATTCAACAAAATATTTTCATCTCAGAATCTTTACTTGTTTAGTCTGTCTTTGGTTCATGTTGGCCACATTTGGGTTCCATAGTTTGGTAGTTTATTCCCTGTATGAAATCCAAAGCGGTAGATATTAGAAAATGACTGACACTTTTGTTTAATCCCCTTCGTAGGAAGCAGTTTCAGTAACATTGCGTGACACAGCGGGAGGTTGCAATGCTCATGTCAGATGTATCGAAGGCGTCTATGTATCATATTGCTGCTGAAACACTCCATGTATTGTGTTGCCGTCTGTAGCACAACATGCAGGCGTCAACCCTGTGACCTCTGTGACTTCATTTTTTGAATGTTTCAAACTGAAATGGACACATTGCACCTTCAAATGTCAATCTTGGGAGGTGCTTTTATCTCCTGAATATCAGTGCTGTGCTTTAATTACACTTGGCCCGATGCAGTGCTGCTGGATGGAAGCATGTGTCTCAATATGTCTCCAGCAGGGCCAAGCAGGTATTTGATAATTACCTGCTAACGACTTTAGAGCCTCAATAAGCAGAGCTCCAAAAGTGAACTGTTCATCCATCTGTCTGACAGTCATTAACAGCTAAGCCGTAGCTGCCAGATGTGTTGCAAGCCTCTCGGCTTTTCTCACTGCGATGTCATGTTTTCTAAACTCTGTTTTTGGCCGGAGTTCTGCTTCTTCTTCTTCTTAAAAATGCCAGAAACTATTCTTGTCTTGAGGTCCTCTGCTTTTATGCCTTCATCATATTGCAGTGAGGTCTGTCCTCACATATGGCCCTTTCAGTGAAGGTTCCTTGAGCCGTGACCAGCTCGAGATTCTGGAAGCTGCTGCTGAAGATTATGTGGGTGTGATTTTGCGTTTGGGCGAGACTCTTTGATCCTTACACAAGGAGAGTGGATTGAAGATTCATTCTTTGTCTCCTCAACACACACACACACACACACACACACACACACACACACACGCACACACACACACACGCACACCGGTGTTCTTCACTGCTTTGTGCCTGATTTTCATGGCTGCACTTGAGAGAGATAATCTGAGATCACTCGTGACCTGTTTCAGCTTTTACCTTCCATGTTGGTCTGTCAGAGGCCGGGACGGCCAGTGGGCACACGTGTGGCGTTCGCTGTATAAAAGTAATTTAAGGTAAAGTGCATTGGCGTAAATTTCATGTGTTCAGTGGTTTGCCAGTAGTGGTGAGTGGTTGCGGCCTGTGGTCAGAAAGCTGCAGTGAAAGTGACAAATTTGATTGTACACTTGGGGCAAAGATATATGTGAGGTGCTTTATATGTTTCTCTGACTTGGAACCCAATTAAGTTTTATTAGAGTGTAAAACATGGCAGCATATCAGCAGCTAAAGTAACCACATAAGAGAGCTGGCTCGGGTTTAATACTTATTCATTTGCTGGCATGCCGTTTCAGTGCATGGGTTGAACAATGATGATGGCTGTTGCTGTCAGCGTTACTGCTTTGAAATTACTGGAGTTTTAACTGGAAGGCGTCCTGTGCCGTCTCTTGGGCGAACGTTTCTGTTGGTGGAGTGATATAATCTTTGTTTACTTCAGTTTCTGGTTCCTCTGTCATTAACTCTAACTTGCCACAATGAGCCAGTTGTTCTCGGACACAGAATTGTCTTTTTTTTTGTTCCACGGCGCCTGTTTTGCACAGCTACGTATCTTGCTAGCGAAGGAATTCCCATTAACTTTCAAAGGGGGGAAAACCTCAGTGTATCAAATAACGCTTACCTCAGGCTCCTTCGCTGCTAACTCACCACTCTGTGGAGTGTCGAGTCAGGTAGAGGAAAGGGCAGCATGAAAGACTGACTCTGACTACATAACCACAGAAGGTCCAGGGCGCTGACCAAGCCCGGCTGGACCAATGTCATGGGTTGTCCTAATTCTGAGTTGCTTTGTTGATTTACTGCTGAGTGCGTGGCAAATAGTAGTAGAGATCATCCAGATGCCTCGGAAAAAAAAGTTGAGCCAATTTTCCAAAGCTCCGCATGAAAATCCACCAATTAAACAATACACTTGAACACGATATTTCGCTCTTGAGTAAAATTGTGATGTTCGTTCTCTCTTTTTCTCGGCCAAGCGAGCTCCTCGGCTCCGGGTGTGAACCTGCGCCTAAGTGGGTGTTGTTACAGTCACACATCAGAGAAACTGGCGCCCGACTCCCCCACCCGGCCCCCACAGAGACACTACGCACCTTTGCTGTTTTAGTGACAGCTTAACGATGCCTCACATATCCGTGACCTCGCCCCACCCTCCAAATACACACCAAATACCGACTTCACCATCGGGAGATGCCTTCAAGTGCCGTGCTGTAGTCTTGAGTGCGCGTATTAACTGTTATTTACAGCAGAGGTGAGATCACTTCCTCCGCGAAATGAAGGTTGTCCATCAAACGTGGTCGAAACAGTCGTTAAATCTAAGGAAAATAAGGAAAGCAGCTATTTTATGATCCTCACTTACAGTTGAACATTGTTTGTGCTCATAACTGTGCATTCATGGCTTTAGGGATATTACTTTGGCCGCAGTGAATGATAGCGTGATTTAGAAGTTCTGAGTTTACTAATATTTCCCGTCTCAATGACACACCATTACTGTGCTGCAGTTTGGGATATTAATGGGTGTGCTACCCACTGTTTACCTGTCTGGTTTCCTGAGCAGTCCGCATCACCACCTTCATGCCACACTGATGTCGGCTACGTCCGGACGCTCTCTACCTGCAGTGGCTGGAAATCTTTCCCAACTATGTTTTATTTATGCCGGTAATCCCTGCGTGACAGAGAACTTGTGTACTTTTCCGAACAAGGCAGAGAGCATGCAATAACATTTTTTCCACACAGATGCAATGCACTCGGGAGGGATATCTTTGGAATGTCGGCGGTGGTTGTTTTTTTCCGTTTGCTCCCATCTTTTGTAATGGTAGGAATTACTCACCACCTTTTGACAGATAGGCGTCGGATCGATCTACGAGGAGCAGGAATGCAGAGAGCCGAACAGGCAGAGGAAGCACAACGTGACACAGTTTCACCTTTACAGCTCCACACGTTATCGTTTTACCTGACATTTGAAGAAACAAGCCCTAGCCACTCGGCCTTTGCTCATCCACCGGCAATGTAAAAAGATGTGTGGACCTGTGGCGAGAGATTAGGGTTTTTCAGGAAATTTCTTTTGACGTTATCCTTTCAGTATTTGTTTCTTCCAAACATCAATCAACGATAACACAGAGACCTCACAATGAGGTGAATGTGATACTGGGAGTACAGGATGTTAAGTTAAATCGTTTTGCTACGCTTTTGTTGAGGAAGTGTGATCAAGTGCGCCCACTTTGTTTAGGGTTACTCAAACAAAGAAGACAGCTGAGGCACACCTTTGTACCTGTTGAACCCTCCTATTACCAGCTAAGCTCTCGTCTTCCACCTGCTCTCAGACCGTCAGTGTGTCTTCACCATGTGATCGTCGTGGTGCCCTACAGTATGATATCACGGTTCGACGCGACACTGAACCCTGTTATGCTGCAGTTTTAGCTGTAACAACCGACGATGGATGTTTGAGCTTTTGAATATTAGATGCTTTCTAGGAATAAAAAATAAAATTGGAGTACTTCCATTTTACTTCATGTGTCAGACCTCGCTTGCCATTTGCAAATAACCTGTGTTGCAATTCCTCAGTTGCTAAAGAAAAAACTCCCAATTAGAATTATTTTGTAATTACTAGATGTGTCAGTCCTAGAAACCGAGACGTTCAGAATCAAACTAGGACTGAAACACCTTTTGGCGATTGAACCCTGCATCATTGGACCTTAAATCCTCAATTACATGAGGAATCTTGAAATCAATATCAGAGAATGACTTCAAGCCCTGCTGTGTTTTAACAGGTACAACATCATGACTGTTTTCTTACAGCGGCAGCCCCTCTGTAGCCCTGTGCGATGTTGCTATGCAGGATGCTCTTAATGCAGCCGGCTCCTCGTTGCCATCACATACATGAAGGCAGAGGAGGGAGGGGAGATCAGAGGGGAGGGGAGGGGGGGGGGGAGGCTTTTCCGTGCCTCATCAGCGTAAGTGCTCAGCGTTGTTGTTGTTATTAGTCTCCCTGAGGTCGAAGCCCGTTCAACGGCCAGCTGCTTCCTCCTCTGATGTGCTCACATGTGTTGCTCTTTCCCAGATGATGGAAAGGGACACGGGGCCGCTTTAAATCACCGCTGCGCTCAGCTGGGTGACACCTGGATGTGATCGCAGGGTTTTGTGTTACTCACACACTTTCCCCTTCTGCTGCGCCTTTTTATTGCGACCGTATCTTGTCACCCTCTTCCGGGCCACGAATGCGATACAAAGGCTGTGAATGGCAGGTGGGCAGAGTGATTGATTGTCTTAACATTTCTGAACACTTATTTTTTTTCTAGATATTTTTCCGAGGAACTGGAAGGGTCATTATCAGTCAGGAATGTAGCCGGCACGCCGGACGGATTTTCAAGAATGTCAAAACTCTGCCTGACATTTAAAAGAGTTTCGAGCAAACTCACAAATCAGTTGGAAAGTGTCAGTAGGACCAAAACTCCTCTTCCTCCTGAGCGATGAGAGCGATGAGAGGGGAATCTTGGAAGTGGTACAAATTAAAAACACCCTGGAAATATTTCGTGCTTTAATACAGATGGAAATTCACGGAATATAAGGTTAAAGTGTCTTGAATTCTTTGATTTGTTATCTGCTCTGTGTTTGAACTTGCTTTGAAAGGGAAACACCACCACTCCCACTTTGTCCCGAGGTCTTGTCCGGGCCGATGATAGATAGCTCCATTTCACACTGCAACACCGAGAGAATTATACACAAATGAAAAGACGTGCGTGATGCATTTGCCCGGGAGGGCTGATCTTAAAGTTCAGCAAAATCGAACACTCTGGTGGCTGGTGTATGACACGCTAATATTTCATGTTGTGAAATTTTATGGGCTATTAGCATTGCACATCTTGCCCCCCCTGTTTCCAGAAGATTGAATTATCCAATAATCAGAGGGAAACAGAGATGCTGTCCAACAGCAGGATGGCTCCAACTATTCTTTGGAAAAGCTCCTGCTTTGGTGGTTTAGTGAAAACAAGAGTAAAAAGCTCTCAAGTGATAATTACAACAAGCCCTGTCATGTCGGTTTGAATCTGGAGCAAATAACACATTGTTCTGAATTCTGGCCAAACTGATTTTAAGTCCCCGTTTTGGACAGATAGGCGGTTTCTTTTGGGTTCTTCATTTGCACACAGTGAGACAGCGCACGTAACCGCGTAGTGTGTCGCACAATTCTGTTAAACAGTGTAAAAGGCCATTTAATGTTCGAAGACCTCAAACGGGACCTCTGATGCAAACACACACACACACACACACACACACACACACACACACACACACACTTGTCCAGTACACACACTTTCACATTCTTTGAGCTGCTGCCATCCTCGCTACTCCCTCAACTCCCACGAGGCATTTAGAATTAATCTTGCTGAAAAGCAAGGAGTTTTTAACTCTGACATCACATTCGCACACACAACGATAAATCTTCCTCAAATCTGAAAACGCACTTTTTTGTAAAAAGAAAAAAGACCTCCACCCTTTCTCCTCATTCTTTCCGTCCACATCTTCCACTCTGCTGCTGGACAGCCTTATCTTTCCCTGTGATGTTACAGCAGGCTCCCTATTAGAGGAAACTTGTAAGCTGTGTTGAATAAATTCTGGACAGAAAAAGAAATCTGACCTCAGAGAACAGTCATTTCTCTCCACACGCAACACATCATCACATTTGATGGCAAAATCTGTTTTCCTGTGTAAAGTATATGGACTGTACTGAATGTGGTGAGCCACGGAGGCTTTACGGGACCTAAGCGCCAGCCAGTGCGGGATACCCTCGCTCCCTACCCACACACACACACACACACACACACACACACACACACACACACACACACACACACATACACAAACGCAAACACTTGTATGAACACACGCAAACTTCAGTAGAACTTTGTATTGGCAGCGTCTTAAAGGTTTAGTGACAAAGTAGCAGCAGTAACCGCTAGATTTTCCCGTGAATGAACTTCTGGAATGCATTCAGCACATGTGCTTTCATTTAGCGCCCTCCAAGCCTTCTTAGAGGGGTTGAGGATGACTCTGTATTTTCCGTGCATGTGCAGTTGCGAGTTGGTTTCTACACCCGATGCAGGACAGTGTTGGAACTAGAACCAGCCGCAGATGTCTGCCCTGCAAAGACAACACCTTGTTTAATGGATTCTGACAAATCCCAGGTACTCATGAAGGTAGGTCATGCCAGGTAGCATGAATGTTGTCAGACTCATGTCATGCAATTTAGGCAAAAAAAAGTGCACCTGTAATTTAAAGTTAAAGCAAATGGTTCACTCAGAAACTAATTCGTAGTCCACGTTTGGAAGACACGTGTGGACCAGCTCTCGCTGAAAGTTGGTCGTGAATTCAGTCGGACCAAAGATGAATGTGCCAAATGCAATAGATCAAACTCTGCTGCATATCTGATGCGGTTATGATGCCGCAGTGAATAAATGCTTCCACCGATGGATTGCTCACTGATGAAGCAATACCGTAGCAGCACCGTGGGAGTTGAAACAAACTAAAATGTGAAAAAGACAGACTTACCTGTTGAGAAACCCTTTTTTTTGTCACCAGGAATTGATGTCACTCAGTCAAGTTAGTGTCATCGACGTAACTCAAAATCCAACAATTTAACTGGCATCACAGTCTGCTTCTTGGCATCATGAGAGCATAAACACACAAACTTTATTCTTTCAAGAATTAGGACTCTTTGGCGTCGTTTGACTATTTTGCCATTTCCAGTCTCGATGAATCACCAAATATCTCCAGTAAGTAGGAGTTTCACAGGGGTTTGATGCCAACTCAAACTCTTTGTTGACATTCATTCAAAGTTTTCGTAGAGATGTACAGGATTTCCCTTACATCTTTTTTTGTATTTTTTTACATTCAGTCTTGCCAATAAGCCGTTGCCATGCTGTGATGCTGTTTTGTGATCAAAGCATCAGTTTATCACACGCAACTCTTCTCTTTACCGTTATTAAGCGCGTTACTCAGCAACAAACCTTGTCTTTGCATTCCACCCTGAATGCCAATTGGCACCTGTTGTTTCTCAGGTATACCTCTTGAATAAGCCATGCTTTTGTCCCTAATGTACCAAGTTGGTCCTATCACTGCTCCCAGAGCGTTGAGCACATTTTTGCCCTTTTCTGCCTCTAAGAAGCAGAGACCTTACCTCCTGTCCCTCTTCTTGTTCACACCCTCTTTCCCAGCAAATCAAACCAATTTCTAAAGGATCCTGTCCCACTGGATGGTGAAGGCTGTTGCAACGCTGTTTAGGGCATTTGAGTTTCAAGCAGTCATTTCAAGCCGATCCCACATTACATGGAACTTGTCCAGGGTCGATTTTTATGGTTTGATGCAATCATCCTATGACCAGGGACTCATATTCTCAGTTGCATTTATTGCATCTCCACCATGCAGAAGTGATAATTACTTTTCATTTAGCTGATGCTTTTATCCAAAGCAACTTGCATTGCGTTTTAACCCATGTTTTTTTTTTACATTTTACCTGGGGAGCAATTAGTGGTTAGGTGTCTTGCTCAGGGACACTTCAACATGGGACATGGGGCAGACAGGGTTTGTACTGCCAACCTCGCGGTTCCCAGGGCACCCACACTACTCCATGCGCCACCGTCGACAGTCAGTAAAGCTAGCGAAAACTTTAGCTTTTCCACTCAGGTTTTTCTACACGTGTCAAATCGTAATGCAGCAGAACCCCTCCTGCTCTTTTGTGCCTGTGCGTTTTTGAGGATAACTGCCTGTCGTGCTGTTAAACTGATGCCCATTGGCTGTCTGCATATGATGAGCTGTGTCAGACCACCCAAGAGGACTGCTGGTGGGCCCACAGGGATGAAAGTTTACAGTACGGGGGGATGATGGAAGATGGAAGGAAAAAAGGGAGCGAGGGTGATGACAGTGAACAGGCCGTTTTTTAAGAGGCTCTGGCTCCAAACAAACTAAAATTGAGACAGTGTTTGCAGGATCAAGATAAAAAGTAGAATATCTCCACTGCTGTGCCATTTGTTTGAGCCAAATGGGGATTTAGCTTCTCTTCTAAAAGCGTACTAACTTAAAAATTTAACTTTTAGAAGTTTAACACTTCCAACATTTGTACTTAGTATTTAGAGCTTTTTACAGTTTGGGTAGTTTTTGCTCCAGTAAAGATGGTTTCACTGTGATTTGGGAAATTTAGCATTTGTCTTTTAACATCAAGTTTGTGCTTTTGGGTTGATGGATGTCTGATGAGAGAGCGGAGCGTTACGGTAAAAGGAACATGACTTATCATTTAAGCTCTCCCTTGCTTTCACACAGGCACATGCATGCACCCACACACACACACACACACACACACACACACACACACAGACAATCCCCTTCAAAGTGCTGTCTTGTTAGCAGAAGATATGATCTGTGTTTTCCCCTTCACCCGGAGCAGCCGAATAAAAGCTCTCTTTCTTTAATGGCCCGCTCTGTGTGTGAACGCGTGTGTTTATGCCCATGTGTGGGATGTGACGGTGTCAGATCACACATTTATTTTTGTCAAAACAAAAACAAACATTTTACTGTCTGTTTGAAAGCAGTTCACACGTCCCAGATCACAGAGTATGTGTAGTCCAGGCACTTGTTGCTTTGGTTCGTCTGCTACACGTCCCTGCGTACAGGAGGCCTCACCGGGGTCCAGCTTCCTCTCAGGTTGTGTGTTTGTGTGTTTATTGCAGACGTGGATGAATGTGCGACAGGCAGACACACTTGCGGTCCCGAACAGACGTGCTACAACACCGCAGGCTCCTACACCTGCCAGTGTCCTTCAGGCTTCCAGAAGAACGGAGACCACTGTGTAGGTGAGTGGTTGACACAAAACACACTCTCTTTTCGTGCTTAATCACGTGATCAAAACTGTTGTTTACCTTTACAATGGGGTTTCCTGGCGTGTCTTTTACCAGCTGTCTGAAGGGATTGCTTCTTTGCGATCAATCCTACTGCTTTGTTTTTTCCTGCAGACAGAGACGAGTGCGCCATGTCTCACTACTGCATGCACAGATGTGTGAACACACAGGGCTCGTACTACTGTGAGTGCAACGCAGGTCACAAGTTGGCCAGCAACAACCACAGCTGTGTTGGTAAGTCCCCGAAAAAAACCACGAACACTCATGTGCTATCGTCGACAACATTGAGTTGTAAAAACATTTTGCTTCAGTGCTCGGCCGTTCAGTGGCAGCTTGTAATGCGTTTTGTGTTGCCGTTGTCAGGTTGACTTTCATTTGATCTGGACACCTGTTATGAATAAAACAGTTATTAACAAAGGTTATAAGAAGGTAGATGGAGGGAGGGAGGTGTCCACTCAGTTTTAGCTCACCAAAACTCAGGATGCAGATATTTTATGATCAGAAATAGCTTTAATAAAACAAACGCACAAACTGTTGGTTTTCATATAGACATATTACGTGATTGACCATGCAACCTGAACCCACACGGTCAGCCAGCTGTGGAAGTCAAATCAAGCAATCGAAAATGTTGTAATAGAGAATGAAAATCAATTTATAAATCCCCCAAAACCTGTGTCTCAGCCCAGCTACCTAGTTATTAGTACAGAGTACAGTCATGTAAAACATCTGCTTTGGTTTTAGATGTAAATGAATGTGATGTGGAGAATCCCTGTCAGCACCACTGCTACAACCTGATTGGCTCCTTCCTCTGCCAGTGTGAACAGGGCTATGAGCTGGCACAGGACACGGCCTCTTGTCAAGGTGAACACACATACACACATGTTGTAAAAACTGTACAACACGGACAAACTGTTGATAAATGCATGTTTGTGAACATGCATCACATTCCCAGTTTCCTGCATGCACTGCCTTCTTCCAATTATCTAATGGGTGTTTGTGCGTGTGTATTTTCTGCACAGATATTGATGAATGCAGCTTCTCCAGCTACATGTGTCAGTATCAGTGTGTTAACAGCCCAGGAAGTTACTCCTGTGAATGTCCAGAAGGATATCAGCTGCAGGGAAGCAGAGTGTGTCAAGGTACTGCAGTTCTCCTTTCCTTATATTCATCTTTTTTGTTATTATTGTTTCTTGCTTAAGTTACCTATGCTGGCTTCATCCCTGTTTTCACACACACAAAAAAGTTCCTTTTCTCCCTCGCTTTTCCTCCTTGTGAACCAACTCTTTGAAGGTCAATCTTAAGAGGAACTTTCCTGCCATCAGCCACCGTACTCCTGTACTCCTGCTCTCAGGCAGGAATCAAAGCCGCTCGTAACAAAAACGGTCGTGGAAAGAATTCAGAGGTTAGGCAAAAGCAACACAAATACTTTGTGTTGCTTCGGTAAGCCACTTTAGAGAATGAATATGCATGATGTCGGTTTCTTGAAGTGGATTTATTGGGAGCTGCGGCGCCCACTCAAAGGGAGAGCTGTTATTTCTTCCTCCCCCCGTCGGTCAGGTGCAGACTTTATAGAGAAGGGCCATGAATCCGGTCGGTTGTGTCCGATGGACCTGATGGTGATGAATCCAGGTTGCTGTGCCATAAATAGCCCTGTGGTTTGGGGTATGTTTGATGGGATTATTTTCACGGAGCTGCAGGGAAAGAGCTGCGGTTAGTCCTTTGCAGGGTTGCATCAGGGTCTTTCCTCCCATTACAGATGTGCAGGCAATCCTCTGAACCCTGAAACTAAACGTCCCAAACTTTGACTCTGTTTTCACAGTTCTCTTTCATGAAAGGTGTAGATTTTGTGTGTGTTTTGGTAGCCTGTGATAACAGCATTTTCATCCAGCTATTTCTGCCAATTTTTCTTGCCAATCACAAGACGTGAATGAGTGTGAGACGGGGGCGCATAACTGCCAGGACGATGAAATGTGCTGGAACTATTACGGAGGCTTCCGCTGCTATCCCAAAAACCCCTGTGAGGCGCCTTACACCAAAACCTCGGAAAAGTCAGTGAACATCATCCAGTTCTTTAGTTTCCGGATCATCGGTGCAGCCATTTTAACAAAAGGTTGTTTAAATTGTTGTGCGCTTTTCAGCCGCTGCATCTGCCGGTCTCAGGCGGAGTGCCAGGGTCTCCCACCGTCGATCGTCTACAAGTACATGAGCATCCAGGCAGAGCGGACTGTACCCGCCGACATCTTCCAGATCCAGGCAACCAACATGTACGCCAACACACACAACACCTTCAGGGTCAAAGCCGGGAACGAGGCGGGAGAATTCCTTCTGCGGGTAAGTCAATGGGAATTGTTATTTTGTGGTTGCATGAAAAGCCAGGAGGAAGGTGTGACAGGATGTAATGGTAACTGGAAAAGTACCACGATGCTGTCAAAATCTGCAGTTTCAAGCAAAACCCTAGAGGTGACCCACATATTCACTCCGCTATCTTCCTCCTGTTATTTTGTCAACATATGGCAACTGTTAAACAAAAGTCACAATAAAGCACTTTTGAGATACTACAATATTTGAGATACTACAGTCATGCTAACGGCTGTCAGGCTATTGCTTTGAGCTAAATGCAAAAATGTTTCACAATGACAATTCTTACTGTTTACAGGTAGTGCAATGTTGATATTGATATGTTGAGATTGTTTGGATGCTAACCTTTGCTAATTAACACGCTGTTTATCCCCCCACCAATGTTAAAGTTCCTAAAAAAATAAAAGAGGATGAATCTGTATTTACATGCTGACATATTCATGGCTGGTATTTTTTTGCAGCGCTCCAGCAACGTTAGTGCCATGCTGGTGATGACAAAACCTCTGACGGGCCCGCGGGAGTACGTCGTTGACCTGGAGATGGTCACTCTCCATTTGACTATGAACTACCGCTCCAACTCACTGCTGCGGCTCACCATCATAGTCGGGCCCTACGCCTTCTGAACGCCAAAATACCCAGCAGCCCCGCGTAACTCTGGTTCAGCCAACATAACAGTGTAACACAGCAGATGCCTGCACCAGCGTAACCTTTTGTACATTTTCCTACAATGCAACATAAACATGACTCACACAGCAGTTCCAAGCGGCGTGCTCATGGCAGCCCAGCCTGTCCTTAAATGTGACCACTCGGTCACATTTTTGGGATTCACACACACTTGTTTTTCGACAACAGAACTAAACATTGAAATACTTTCATTTTTAAAGTTTACAATATTTTTTTTATTATTTTAAGTACCTAAAGAAAAGATACAAAAGATAATAAGAATGCTAGATGTAAGCCTTTTGCCTCTGACTGCTTTTATAGTAGAGCAAACA
Organism: Apeltes quadracus; assembly: GCA_021346845.1. Classification (NCBI taxonomy): domain Eukaryota; kingdom Metazoa; phylum Chordata; class Actinopteri; order Perciformes; family Gasterosteidae; genus Apeltes; species Apeltes quadracus. The sequence continues at coordinate 8,871,742 of CM037922.1, forward strand.
GCAGAAACAGTGGCACTAAGGAAAAGAGGCCCAGCGGACCCACATCCAAACAAAAATGGATTTCTGATGCAGCTGTAGCTTCATTTATCTTTTTATTCCACACTGGCACTGCTTCCAAAAACCTGTGTATGCAAATACTCGGTTGTAAAAAAAAATATATATATATTTTCTATATCCAGGATGAGCAGCCTGTGATACAAAATAATTGACTGAGATTTGTTGATAAATATTTTAGGGGTTAATCCTTCTGCTTCTGTTCTGTGTACTTTTATTCATGAGTAATAACTATATAAGCACAAAGCACGAAACAGGAGTGCAAACGGAGAGTCAGCTGAGAGACCACCGGTCTACATGCTTGTAGCCTTAAGAGTTAAGTCTTGTACATACCGTGGTAATCAATTGGTGTTTGCGCGTCTGTGTGTGTGTGTGTGTGTGTTTGGATGCGCGTGTGCGTGCGCCGTGTGCCTTGCTGTGTTTACGCGTCCGAGCAGGTAAACGTGTGAAACACAGACTGGGAGTGAGGGAAAGAGTGAGAAAGAGCTCGTTCTCTGCACCCCAGGCCTGATGGATGCGGTTGAGCGGTTTGTGTGTCTTTGTGATGCCATCCTCGCTGACCTCAGAGGGCCACAAAGGCAATAACAGACCTTAAGAAAAAAAACAAGAAAAAAAATGAAACCCGAGAACGCGCACGAGGGGGGAAAATGACGACTTTCGTAACACACCTCGGCCAATTGAGCGCTCACTGGTGCCGCAGCGATTCTCCAGGGTAACAGCTGGGTTCACTCATGTCGGCCCCAGTCAAGAAGTCGCACTGGGACCAGGCTGGCTCGCGCGATACACACAATTACAGTGCTTTGCTCCGTAGCTGGTTTCATGTGTGACACCGGGGATAATAAAGGCATTAATACAACGCCACCACAGAGGTCTTTCTCCACCTGCTTTGCCTTTCGTGACGGCGTGTCTGCTCTGGCTTTTCTGCCGAAATACTGTAGGCACAGAGGGCTGCGAAACTACGACACAAAAACAACATGTAGTCGCCGCAGCCGAGTGAAAGTTGTCCATCTTTTGTGTGGTTTCAGCACCCACCATGCATAGTGCCTTAGAGGTAAACACAAAACATGTAATTCTGTTATATTTCATACTGTCGAGACTTCCTTCACTGATATGCCTTAATGTTTTTCCCTTCTATTTAAAATATATATTTTTGTCATATCTATCTTATATTGTTTGTACTCTGAAGAGCAAAAGTTATACTGTTAAATAAAATGTGATGGATAAATGGGGCTAGGTTGTAGTGTTTTTCCTTCACATTCAACGGCTCGTGTGAAAGACAGAAACAACAAGTTGAAACTCTTCACTCCTCCTGTACCAGAGTGAGCAACATGTAACTTCATATACAGTATGATGGAAAATGCTCTTGGGAAAATATGAGGATGATTTCATCTGAATGTAACAATGATAAATGAAATGAACACGATGCCTAAGCCATCATATCTATCTTGTTTAACGAGATCCACAGGGGATGTAGTGATATAGTATGTTGAGTCAATGTGTGCTGAGGGACACACGTGAAGCCTGCACACACACACACACACACACACACACACACACACACACACACACACACACGCAGCGAATTTAGATGTGAAATTGCTTGGGAGGGGTTTTATGGTAAATTGTTACTCAATCATTCTGCTGTCTAGAGATTTAGTCAGGGCTGCACTGGGATGTGTAAGATGATACACGATGTGTCATTGCTCCCCTGACCCCATCTTCAGCTTGACGCTCATTGGAGTTCTGTGTTTTCGCCGTCGCTGTGTGTGATTCAACCCCCCCAGCAGAAAACATTGCTCACTCACTTTTTTTTTTTTCCTGTGACTCAATGATGTTAGGAAATCCTTAAGAAGGAGAACTTTTTTTGGTCCTTGTTCTTGGTAAATGATCCACTTGGGGTAAAGATAATCTCCCTGCATGAGCTCGACATTTTAATTTCGATCACCAACAGATTTATTAAAAAAGACCTTCGTCAGAGTCGTTGGATGAAGATCACAGAGTTGTAACAAAAGTTATCAAAGTTCAATATGATTTTTACCCTTTTTCTTGCCCCCGTTGTTGTACTCTGTTTGGGATCAGATACACAAGTAAGCGGTTGATATCAAACAGTCATGTATTTACAGCTGAATGTAAATACATAAAGAAACGTGAAGAAATGAATCCAGAAATTCAGTACATGCTCAAGGCCCCTACAGCTAACAGATTATTTCCTAAATTTTATTCCAGTTAAAAAACAGCAGAACATTTTTTTACAAATGCTCACAGTATTTAAGTACAGTTTGTTCCTAACAGGAACAGATACGCCCATCGAGGCCCAAGGGAATGATAGGGGCTTGGGCTGCGACTTAACATGTGACTCATTAGTAGAATTTCATAAAGTCTAATGCACTGCTGCATCCAAATTAGGTTTTCATACAGGTTTTATCTGTACATAAAATTTGACATTAAACTGCAATTCATAGTACAGTATATTAACATATTGATATGTAGCAGGCTTGGGCGTTTACCATGTTTTCTGCATTATCATAGCATGCAGGCATAGTAACATTTGGAGCCTTTTGACTCCCAATAAGGAATATTAACCTCATGGTTGCATAACAGGAAAAGCACAGGATCAGAGAATCCATATGAAACACATTGTCAGGGATCAATCAATGTCTAATGATATGACAATTCAATCAGACTGATGCTGGACCGACACATTTGCCTCCTACAGCCATCAAACTATATTGGGACTACAATACACAAAATGAATAAAATCAATAACTCACAAATGGTATTGTCAAACATTGTTTTACATTGCAGCAGTATTACATTAATTGAGACATTCCCTGGCCTCCGACTTATCAAAGTTCAGTCCCAGGGCCAACGTCACAAAAACGTTGTTGAAACTCGGTGATCAATCACTTCTCTGGGAAATCACTCACAATCGCTTCAAAGTGTGCATTCGCTTTATGTTCTCTTGAGCTCTGTCAGAGTGGGCGAGAGGTAAGCGGTGTTTTAATGACCAGAAAGAGTGTATGCGGAGGTGAGAAATGAGTCGTTTACTGGATGACATTTGAGATGAGGTCACTTGTTAACACTGGCAAAAAGTCCCGCACGAGGGTGGCACTTTTTGCACTTTTTTTTCCACGTACACAAACAACGCTCGAGAAACCGTGTTTCAAAGTAAAAGACGTCAAACCCTTTAGTAGAACCGGCGGTACATGTGTGCATCTCTATGTGTGTAAATTAGGAAGCCTGCTGGTATGTTGCGACCGCCATGTGCAGCTGCATGTGGCTGTTGAACACGTGACAGGTCGTAAACACCTACTGCCAACCACGGATGTCAATTCAATCACGCTTCAATCAGATCGGGGGAGAAAAAAAATCCTGGAGGTCTATACCTGTGTGATTACATTCTCTAATTATAGTTTGGAGCGGCAACTGTGAGATGACTAAACGAGCCGGGCCCTCAGGGTGTTGTGAGTGTAATTATATCCAGACAATTAATAGGCCTGCTGCTCACAGAAGAGTTTGTTGCATGATGACGCACCTGACCGTTTTAAGCTCGCCAGCGGAGCCTTTGAATTACGACATAATTACAAGGGAAAACATGATATACAAGGATGATAATTATCCCCAAGCACAGTAACAGTATTGTAAGTGGCATTGCCTTTTAATGATACACGTTCATATCAAGGAAACGGTTTACATTTCCCCCTGTGAGGGGCTGCTGCAGTGTGTAACGTTTGGGATTTGCCACTTTGTCAAAAGAGTAAAATACCTGCGACCTCGATGGACCACAACATGTGGAAATGAGGCTGCATTCAGAAGGAGGCTTCGTCCGTTGCTGCAGTACCGATGTACCCCAAGAAAGCAACACATGTCTAAGGAGAAGGAACCGCACAAGGGCTCGTGAGCACATACGTGTGTGACAGAGATGCAGGCATGCAGGTGGAGAGGAGGCAAAGGGTCGCGGCGGCAGTAATATTTTTCCCCAGGTTGAGGTGGGAGGGCGTGTTACTGCTGGAAAGCTGTGTAACCAACAGGAGGCTGGCTCGCTGCCTGATCGAATTCCACCTTCATATCTAACCTGCCTTCCAAAAATGTTCAGCATACCAGCGGGTTTTATTGACTTGTCAGAGCAGACAGCGGAGTGCAAGCTCTACCTTGTAAGGTGTGCAGTTACTATGTTCCTACAGCAAGAATGTCTGCTGATGACTTTTTTGTATTACCTTTTGGTGCCTTCAGCTCAAAGCAATGAGTGTTGATTAATGCGATATGTGCCAGGACAGTGACGCCGAAGACAGACTCAAGCTGGACTTAATCAAATTGTAACTAACCCCAGTGTGTGTCCCTAATATTGTCGTTGCATTTTTTGAAATAATGTAATTTAACAACAGGGTTACTGACACAAGCTTTGAACTAATTTTAACAATATTATTGGTTGCACATCAAGTTAACTCTCAAACATTTTATATTTTGATACATATTTCTTTTGCATCGTACAAAAGGACACAATTTACCTCCACTACCTCGAAAGGAAATATAGCAGTGGAAGGAATATTAAATGCACCTTCAGAAAAGCAGTAAGACCTACTCAAACATCACCAAGTATTGACTTTCCAGATGCATCGGTCTGTACTCGAATGTAATGGTTAAACTGGAGAGGCACAGCGTGGGGCTGGACAGGAAAATGAAAAACTCAACAAAACATTTTCCTTTTCCTGAAGAAGCTGTTTGTGGTGTTTTCCCACACTTCTGCAGCATGTGTGCACACATTGTTACTCACTTGGAAAGCGTGGCTTGACTTTCACTGGTGAAACTGAGTCAGGCAAAAAGAGCCATGGTAAAGTGCCAATGCTGACAGATGCTACCCCACTATCTGTCTCATAATGAGTTTTACCCCCCCCCCCCCCCCCCCCCGCCTCCTCTCTCTCTCTCTCTCTCTCTGTCTTTCTACTCCTTACTCTCACCCCTGTCCGGCAAATACAGCTAACTGCATGACCATCCGTGATGAATGGCGGCTAACAGCTGCCTGTTTTCTGATGGTTGCCTGTAGGAGCATGTAATTGCATTTGGCCCTGGGTGTACATGCACTCATTAAGCCAGTGTCAGTACCCATTACATTCCAAAGCAGTGCAACAGGTACAGAATGCAAATCCCAGACACAAACCCTGTGAACGCTTTGGATCTGAAAACAAGGCCAAAAGTTTTTTTTTTAAGTTTCCAAGTAAACAGATGTCATTTAATTTCCTTGTATAAAAACTAGGTAAATGTTCTGACATTCAAATTAGATTTAGGTAATTTCCAAGTATTAGTACTTAAAGGATGTGTCTTGTTGTTATAATTTAGCGGATCCCAGTTGGGGCTCACAGATGATAAGATCCTGCTATGTTGGGACCCGATTTTGTTGAACCCATCTTTATCTCTTTAGACAATATTCTGGGATCTTTCCCTAAAACATTGCGAAGACAAAACATTGTTCAATGATATTTACCTGAGCACTCTCCCCCGATGTGACGGACGGTCGATTGTCTCCCTCAGACAATATTACGCAGCTGAATTTGTAGCTGGTGAAAAAATAAACAACCGATTCCACAAAACCACAAAAACAGGACAAATGTAATGTCGCGCTGCGACCGTTATTGTTGAGGCTGGGGCCTCTCTGCTCGGTACGAACAACCATCAGTCATGTAACGCCCGGGAAGGTGCAACTCTCTGCCTGAATCCTGCAGTAATGATGATGCAGGGGACAAAGAAGACATCTCGAGCAAAAAGACTCCTGTCAAACTGGTAAACCGTTTCTCGTCACAATATGACGTGACGGTGCATTCATGACATAAGGGACAGAGGATAAAAGATGAACGAAATTGAATCACCAACGAAAAGGATCGAGTATTTTCATTAGGTGTAGCGTTTGCCAATTTTGGTGCAGCCTGACACCTAGCGGACAAGCCGCGCAAGCACATCTGTCTCATCACCGTGGCCGTATGCAGAAAAACTCAGGTAATGATTTTAAGGATGGTGTAATGCAGGAATTTCCCAGCAGATGGCAAAGTCTGTCCAGTTTGCAGTGTGACACAGGCCTCACCCTTGAACCTGTCTCTGGACAGTGTTTACCGCACAGTCATATCATCAAGCAGCTACTCACTGAGCTGTTGAACCATGTATGTCCAGCCACCGGTAAACTAAGCAGTCCACTCAACCAATTCAGCATTTCTATCGCTCCAGAAGCCCATTCCTCAGTCACAAAACAACAACGTATGTGTCCTTTTTCAGCCTCTGGATGACAGCTCTTCAGGTTGGGCAGTCTGCACATGCCCTGTAGACAGAGAGGGACACTGTTGTGCTTAACTGTTTTCTGGTGACTTGGATAAAGAGCTATAAAGAGAAGACAAAGGGACAGTGTGTTTATGAGAGAGAGAGAGAGAGAGAGAGAGAGAGAGAGAGAGAGAGAGAGAGAGAGAGAGAGAGAGAGAGAGAGAGAGAGAGAGAGAGAGAGAGAGAGAGAGAGAGAGAGAGAGAGAGAGAGAGAGAGATCGCTCCATCCTTCCTGGTGGGAGGGTTGAGATGCGCTGCGCACCCCCCCGCCCCTCTTTCGGTCTCTCTTTCCCTCCTCTTCTGTGCCACTAGCCTACCTGAGGGGAAGCGCACAAAGCCAACAAGAAAATCTGGCGTGTCGGCTGGGCCCTGCGCGCTATGCTGCGGTAAAAAAAACAAACAAACAAGAAAAAGGGCCGCTGCTCGCGGTGTTCTGTTCTACGGGGGATGTTAGAGAGGGACGGAGGCGCCGCTCTCCCCGACCGGACCGCTGCCTGCGTCTGCTCCGCTCCGGCCGGCCCGCTGCGTCGCTGAGCGGCCCGCCGAAGCCCACAAGATGTCGACCAGAACGCCATTGCCAACGGTGAACGAGCGTGACACCGAGAATGTGAGTGCCGCTACACCGGCGGGATATACCGGGGAGGGTGAAGGGAGCGGAGGAGGGGGGAGGGCGGTGACCCGGCTGCATGGCTATTTCTCGCACTGGTCGGTTGCAGGTTTATGGCAGCACTTTTTTTTGGGGGGGGGGGAGGTTGTCTTTTCTTCTTCAACCTCCCCCCTCCCCTCCGACGGGAACAGTGGCACGCAGCCGAGCGACCTAGAATTAAAGTGCAGCTCCGTTAGGTCTGCCCCACTTTGTGAACACGATCCGGCGTCAACTCCGCGCACTGCGTCAGTACGGCTTTCATGACACATGCGACGCTACAATGTTCACTGTCCATGAGGAGGAATTGTGGCCTGTGACAAAATGGTGTTTGCTGAACTCGTGCAGCCGGGTTGGGTTAATGGGAAGGAGGAAAGGGGGGGGGGGGTCATTTTCTATTCTACAACGTCAGTGTTTAGGGGTGGTGGGGGAGGATGTTGTCCTACTTTTCAATGGTAGCATCGCAATGTGACATCCATCACCCAGTGGGGGCCTGTTGTAACTGCTCTGTCGGTGCTGAAGAAGAGAAGAAGAGAACATATAGGCTAAAAACACCGGGCTGGAACCGACAGAGATGCCTCGTTCACCGAGTGGAGGAATGTTTATGGGAGGCCACCCGGCTGCTCGTGCACGCACGCGCACACGCGCGCCTACAATCACGGCATAACAACACAGCTCTTTTGAGACTTGAGTAGGACCTGGGGATGCATGCTGAAAGGCTCTGGCATATCAAGGGTCGCCTGATTCTTTTCCCGTAAACAAGGCGAGGCACAGACTACACCCTCCTTGCATTGTATCATGTTACAAGCCGCGATCAGTCTTTTTTATTTTTTTTAGTCATATTTAGTCATTCCCTGATTGAAAAAAAGAAGAATACAGCTTTTTATTTCCAGAGGATGTGTATCTCGGTTATTAATGGTCAGTTGATAGCATTTCAATTGGAAGATTTAACCTGAACCCCATTGCCATCAGATTTCTGGTCATTCTCTGCCAGCATTCAGAAATGCACCAGTGCTGCAACCGTCTAACGCTGCTCTCGGCCTGGTAACCGTAGACTGCTAAGCGGCTATTAGAGCCCTGCCTCAGCGGCGATGGCTGCAGCCAGAGAGCCTCGCCTGCCTCTGTTGGACTCCATAATGCCGCCCCAGGGCCCACTAGCAGTGGCTCAACTGCATTGCATATGGCCTAATTGCTCAGAAAGACAAGTGGCTTTAAGTGCTGCAAAACAGAAGAAGCTGTCTCCCTGGGCTTTCTTTATTTTGTTTTATAATTGTGTGTCTGTGCAGGTGTGCATCATTTGTTCAGTGTCCGGCCTTCCTGAAGACATACCCTGCGTGTTTCAGATAATATGGGGTCACAAAACTTGTGGAATAATCAAGTGCTCCAAATCACCTGGCTGTCCCGATGCTCTTCTGACGCTTTTCTGTGTGTGTGCTTGTGAGTTAAGGCTTGTGTGTCTGAAGGACAAACTACCCACGTGAAACATCTGATTTTAAGTTGATGGGAGGAACTAAAGTCACTTTAATGTTGACAACAGTTACATAATAAGAAAAGCGATGCAAGCTAACCCATATATCTTAGCTTGCATAGGAGGCTTTATTCTCTGGCTGGGTGTGGTGCTCAGGAGCAGAGGATCATGGGATCTCTGACCTGGACTGACATCAGCAGCTGCGCAGGAGGAGAGGAAACCGGCCAGCAGACACTGTGCGTAGCCTGTGCCAGCTCTGTGCTTAAAGCGAGCCGTTCCTAATTCACCTTCAAATGCCATATTGCTGGGACACTTGTGAACAGGTTTGGGCCAGTAATGTCTTATTATGACTCTTGTCTATTTTGTGGGTATTCTCAAAGTCACAATGTCAAAGGAGTTTACTCTCTTTAGTTGTTTAATCTTGTCTTGTGTCTGAAGGTCTTTTTGAGGTTGAGGAGTCGGAGGGAGTGGGAGGCCACCGCTGTGTGTGAAGGCATGTCAGTAAAGTTACAGTATAAATGCGAATACAAATGTAAATCCCCTTCTTGGATCTAGATCTTGGTTCATTGGTACTTCTCCGCTTGCACACAAACCCCCACTCCAGCACTACGCTGCATAGTTGTTGTTTTTTGTGTGAGGCCAATCTAGTAAGAGGGAAGGGTCATTTTCTGTATTACCCACTGTGTCAGAGAGGTTGATGGACCCGTTGATCAAACTTTGTCTGTTTGAATCAGCGAGGATGTTTCTTATCTCGATTGGGTGTCTTTTGTCCCCCCGCAGCACTCTTCGGTGGACGGCTTTGTGGAACCGCCGGTTCCCCCGACGAAATCTGCAAGTCGGCACAGCCTGGCGCGATGCCGCAACTCTTTCACCTCCACAGAGGAGCACCCCCATATTGGCAATTATCGCCTCCTGAAGACAATTGGTAAGGGGAATTTTGCCAAGGTGAAGCTGGCAAGACATGTCCTGACTGGACGGGAGGTGAGACACGTTTTCACTTACATTTTGGTACATTGTTCATCCCCAACTTTGTATGTTCACTTTTTAATTGCCACATGTTAGAAGTTGAGACTGCAGCCAAAGCCCTTTAGGCAAGTCATGCCACTCGCCGCCATCTTTGCAACACCTCCGGGCAGCTCTAACAAGACCAACCTCCTATCTCAATCAATGGGAAGAGAGTCAGAACTGCACTTTCCACGGGTCATCGGGACATAAAAACTACATGTATAGAAACAGCAGTAGAATGTGATAAAAATCGCTGAAAAAGTTTGATGACTTTGCCCCAAAATAAGCTTTAAAACGCCTTTTTCCCCCACAGGTTACTGTTACTGCGCATGCGCAAGGCTTCACGACACCAACCTTCATTTACGTCTCTATCCAGAATGCCGGTGTTACTCCATCGTCTCCGCTGTCGCAAAACCTCAGCTGTGCGCATGCGTCAGTGGAACCAGACGATAGGCTTAAATGTTTCCCGGCTTGACTGCTTAAAAAGCAGATGATTGGCTTTCCAGCGGGAGGGGCGGGACATGCGCATACAACCGCCATCTTTGCCGTTAGGGTTTTTTCTACGGGAGTTGTATTGAGAATTGAGGAAGTGGCATGTCTCCTTATATATAGTCTCTGCTGCAGCTCACTAATACCTCCAGCATCGGTTTATCTATCGATCGTTGCAGTTATGCATTCAAGGAGAGCCATGCAGGCAGCGTCCTGGGTTTGACAACGCGGCCCTTTGGTGCATTTCATCTCCTCTCTCTCTCTCTCTCTCTACCTCTCTTTCTCTCTCTCTCCTACAGCTTCTGTTTCCCTAAGGAGAACACTGACCGAGAGCCATGAGCTACCTCAGATATCCCGTCATGTCTATTTCTTAGCCTTTGGTTTCATTATGTCCCCGGTCTGATCAAAGTATGGAACCCATGAATATTCTTCCAGGTCGAACCTGTAACTGGCCGATCCGTTCTGCGTCCTTTTATGCTAATATTAAGCAGGCGTATTGAGCAAGCTGCCCACTGCTTGCTGAGAAGGTCAGCCGTCGCTTTGTGTACCTGAGTGCCCTTGCTGGCTCATCAGAATGCAAAGACATAGATCAGAGCGAGAGGTGGAAAGAACACAACGCACACAAAAAAAGGACGCCGTGTGAGCTGCAGTCCGTTTTTTAGCGGCAAAAAGCTTTTTAAAAAAAGTGAAAGGAGTTCTGTCTAGGGAGCAGAGGAGGGGGACTACATGACGTGAGAACACACATACCCATGCTCAGCTGCACTTATGGAAACCTTTGTCCTCATCTCTGCGAAGGACGATGATACGTTATAATTTTGATACCTCATCTTCTTAGTGTTGCACTGAATTTGGACCAACATTATCAATGTTGAACAATCTGTGGATGTTTTTTTTCATTTACTGATCAACTAATAGTTTGGTCGACAGAAACCTATGAAGACGTTAGCGTAGCTGCTGCGATGCTGTATTGTCATATTCACTGAAAGAAGAGCAAAAAACAACATTCTCTCTTTTCTCTTTGGTAAAGATGTTTTCACTCTTATCCTGACTTGCTGCAGCAAGAGTTTGAAGTGCATCTCCTTTCCAAACAGATGCCAAACAGCGCTTCTTCCTCGGATTGTTCTTCATGAACCATACGATGGTTGACTGACGGTCGGTGACTGTTTCAGCCTGACCTCAGTAACTATTTATGCACGCACATAGAAGAAATACAGATGTAATGCTAAAACAAAGACAACAATGCTAAACACAAAATTTTCACATTTTTTATGTTTATACCCCAAAACGCAAGGATGGTTACCAGAATACATGCTGAGATAAAAGAGTAGTATGTTCACTCTTATGCGACATATTCTTGTATTCCAGCAACAGTAATGCCTTTCTGTGCGTATGAGACAGGACCTTGTAGTCTGCCACAATAGTTCCCTTCAGCTTACAGAGCTCAGGCGGAAATCAACATGTAGAGGAACATGTAAAGCTTTTTAGCACACAAGTGAAGCTATGGTTGAATGTCCTCGATGTCCTCCAACTCGATATTGACGTATACGTCTTTGAAATAAACGCGCAGTCAAAAAAAACACAACACTGCATGCGGTGAGGAGCAACAGAGTGTGTTAGAAACAGCTGAACCATTAACAGGGACCCGTGTTGTGCTTATGCCACATTAGAGCTAAATTATTCACCCTCAAATCCTGTACACAGAGAACACACTCACCCACATGCACACAGACACCGGGAGATGCCATCCCCTCGCTCATTGAAACTGGGGGGCAAAAGGAAATATTGGTACGGTGCAGCGTAGAGGAGGTGCAAAGAATATCGCTGACTCATGCAGAGGGAACGGTGGGTGATGAAACAATGGAGTTACACACATGAGGGCCACACCCGTGGGCACAAACAGGCATACACACATCTGCACGCAGCTCGGGTTGAGTTTTTGAGTTGTATTATTCAAAATGTGTCACTTACACATTACATCGACACCACCATAAAACACATTTAGCATGAATGTTTGTTTTTTTATGCGTACTTATGGTAATAATCATTATATAGTCTCCTTCATTGTGGATCTGAGTCCTCTAATGACATCAACAAACACTGTAACAGAGCATGAACACCAACACTTTACAAATGTTTAACGCTGTGAAATGTTCTGTAAGGACACAGTTGAAGAGTCTAAACTCCCCCTGGGGCCTAAAGGAGGCCCAGCATTCCCAAATTGGTTTAAAGGAAGTGGGACATTTCTTTTCATTTCGCCACTCTTGAGACTCCTCAGCTGGCTAAAAAGCTGCCGAGCTCTCAGAAAGTGAAGGGAGCAGGTCGGTTCCAGTGTGCATGTTGGGCTGATTATTGAGACGGGCGCTTCAGACCAGCAAGATTAGACCAGCCAACAATGGAGTCACACATACTAACGCCAGACGTCCCGCTCTGCATCCCCTCTTTCGTCCAACCTTTCTTCTTTTGACTCTGTCGTTGTCTTTTCTGTTTCCAGGTGGCGGTGAAGATCATAGACAAAACCCAGCTAAATCCCACCAGTTTACAGAAGGTGAGTCAACCTTTTTATGGCCACATGGTAACATTAAAGTCTTGGTTTTTCCATTAGTCTTTCCCCAGTTGCTGCTGCCCTTGTGTCCTCGCACTTTGAACTGCGGATGTGCTGTTTTACATAACGTAACCAGATGAAGTCAGGAGAGACCACAAAGGTTGTTTAATTCAGTGCTCCTCTTCACTTTTTGTTGGCATGCGGCGCTGAGCTGCCTGTCTTGTCAGTAACCCTCGTCCAGCAGCCGTGAGAAATTACGGCAAAGAGTTTCGGGACCCTTCCCTGATTACTAGATCAAAATCCAGCTCTTCTTGCTGATTAAACGCACACACTCACACAATCCTCTCGGTAGATTACACCATGTGGAAGGAAAGCTGCTGTAAGCATCACCTACTGTGAGTTTGAAAGCAATGCAGGTCTGCAGCTGACGGACAGGATTTATTTTTCTGAAGTCAGAACATTATTTGTCTCCCCGTATCGCCTCTTATTTAATTTAGCGTTTTTGGATGGAGAAATTGCTAAGCAACTTCTGGAGTGACTTGTTAGACTGTAATAAAGGGCTACTTACCAGCACCACACCTCCATAGTAGATGGAGGTTGATGACCTGATGGACTTCATCTCTTTGTAAGCTGCCAGGTTGAGAAAATATTGCAGCAGCAAGCTGTCTCAATGGAAAAATAACAACAACAACTCGCTTCCCTAAAATGACTCCCATCCCACGTTTGTCTGAGTGGGTAAACAAATGAGTCTGACTAATCAGACCGGTATAATTGTTTGGCAAATGGTCAAAATGGTAGTCCGGAATTTAATCCTTGTTGAATTGTGAAACAAGAATATTGATTCTCCACAAGAAACATGATCTGCAATCATCTTGGATCTCGATGGGATCCGACTGTGATTCTTCAGACAATCAGTGCGACGGCGCTTTGAGGATTCCAAGCTTCACTAGCTTGCTGCACTCCTCTAATCCGACGCAAATTCATTTTATTGTGAGAGACCTTTTGTTAGACAGCCTATTGTGTAATTTGTAATCTGTACACGCACGGAGGGGTAATGATCATTTGGAGGCATTGTGTGTGTGTGTGTGTGTGTGTGTGTGCGGGTGGCAATACGATTCTGAACACAAACTGGTTTCACCGCTTTGGGTCTTGTCTCGGTCAGGAGAGGTTACGCACCCCTACGACTCGAGTTGTCCGCTGCCTAGTTGACGGTCAGGGCAGACGCATCATGTGACACCACTGACCAATAAGGATCTCTCTGATCAATTATTCAGTGAGCCTTTCAGATGTCCGCTGCTGTAGACCCGACAGGGTCAAAGTGGAGAATTATTTTTGCTTGTCATGGGGGATTATTGGTATAATAGCATCTATAAGTATAAGTGTTGGTGTGTAAAACCTGGTGTGTGTTTGTGTACTGGAGTGTAAAGACATGTTCATATCTGCATGGGGCCTGCAGTAGTACACAGAATTATAGTCGGCCGCTCTGCACTATCGATGCTGTAATGGTGTTCAGAAGTGGCATCTGCAATGCAGAAGAAGCTTGTCTTTTAATGCAGCAGTCGTCTCCTGGGCCGAATCAATAGTCTCATTGGGTCAGGGTGTATCTGCTATCCTTCTGAAAGCTCAACTGTCAATGCATTAACATCCACCTTCATACAGCTTTTGTTTGGACAAATAAGATTTGGAATGAGTTAAGTCAGTAAGTGGTTTTCATTCCTGTGTTTTTGGGGGTTCTTAGTGCTGCTGGTTTTCTCGTTAATTGCAGCTGATGGCAATGATTTCCACATCGGATGACCAGAGTAATAAATAAAACAGGGTATGAGTCCAAAGGAATAGAATTCCATACAGCACACTAATTTAAGGATGATTGTAAGGATACTTTGGTTAAATTTAGTGGCTATAATGACCTTGTATCCTCTTGTATTGGAGTTGATTAAATCTGGTTTGTACTGGGGTTGAACTATGCATTCATTTCATTCCGTTTTTTGTCAGTGTGGGTGAGCGAGGTTTCAGAGGTCGAATCTGGCCGTATCGCTCCTCTACTCACTGTTAACTGCAACTTATTCATGTTAGCCCGTCAAAATGCCACTGATTTCTCTTTTTATGGTCTCAGAGGAGCCAGGCTGTGGGCTCACCATCTGTCTGCGCAGGCACAGCCAGCGCGCACACACACACACACACACACACACACACACACACACACAAGACTGCATGACACATGCATACGTACATACACAGGAGATCCTTCTGTTTAGGCAGAAGCCTCCAGCTGGCAGAACCTTTTTCAGTTACATTTGGCACAAGTTCACTCGCATGGATCGCTGGATTGGTGCAACCATCAAATCATCGATACACATGCAAACAAACCTCAAACCAATCTCAGAGTATTTAGAAACCTCAGAGAAAACCAATCATTTTTTGTTACCTTTGTCAGTCTGGGGTTTCCCTCGGATTAATTAATTTGAATAACAGGTTAGCTGAGGTTGACAATCAAGTCACAAGGCTAGAATGAGGCTAGATGAGCTCTGGTCTGTTCCTTTATGGTCCCATCTCCCCCGGTGGGACTTTTTGGTGGTTTCAGTGTAACAGGAAATGAGGTCAGCTGAGCTTCCAAAGCACCTCCTTAGATGAGCCTCCGGAAATGCATCACATGTCATCTCTGGTCAGGGATGTTGACGTTGTCAGGGTTTTTAGGCATGTTAGCCTTAAAATAGGCCTCTCTGTTAATCCCCTCTTTCAGTAGGCAAACGCTTCCCTGATCCCACCGTCCCATCGCTCTCTGTCGCTTCCTAATCTGTAAATATGAGTCGAACAATGACATCAACAAAATATTAAAGGTTATATAATCGACCAGTCAGATGCGAGACATGTGGCGCTTCAAACACACATTAAAGCCTGGTGCTTTTTTTAAATGCAAGACACGTCACATTGGGAAAAGGTAGAGCCATGACACAAAGCAGGCCGGAGAAAGTGAAGAGAGTAAACAAAGTTACAGAAACACACTGGCAGCTTCACAACTTTTTTTTTCTTCTTTTTTTTTGCAACCTTTCCTTGATGTGGCTCAGAGCCGTGATGCTGGTAACCTTCAGTCGTCCAATGTTATGTCTCAGTGTCGCTGTTTTACGGCAGCCAGAGCGTGTTCAGAACAACATACTGTATTCTCCTCCGGTTGCAAAAAAGCTCACTGTGGGGTCAAGCTCTTTTAATGGGTGTTGTTCATGTCTGTCTTGCGCCTGCCACACTACATTAGCCAACAAAATGCTGTTGAGCCCATTGGGGCTTCGGTCTCGTTCAGATGGCTGGAATGGGATTGGACAGACAGCGCTGTTGCCTGCCGAGAGACATGAAACCAATCAAAACAATCGAAGCATGCATGAATTTGAATGTTCACGGATGCATGTTTGTAAGCAGCAAGTTTAATTAGTTAAATTGACTCTGTGAGAGTCTATTTTAACTCTGCTGGCGTTTATATTGTCCCAATCCTGTCAATGTTAAATCAACACTCAACGAAGTGTTAACCATTTAACTTTAAAAAGTGTCAAAAAGGTGATGGTGGCGCATGGAGTAGAGAAGGTGTGCTGGGAACCACGAGGTTGGTGGTTGGCATAGTAAATTAGCTAAAAAAATGATATATTGCCGTGATATCGCATCCATCCATAGAACCGTACACTCTACAATACCAGATCCCACAATTTAGGCCAAATGAGAGGCATTCCCAACAACCAACAAGGGGCTCCCTGGAAAAAGTGGAGGTAAGTCTTTGCAGACGCAGACAGGTGTTATTTTCGGCAGCAGGAGAGGAGGACTGGAAAGATGTCAGCGACACCTTGTTCCCACCGCATGTCTTTCGCCATGTCTTCTTTTGACATCGTCTACATTCATGCGTTGTTGGTGCATGCGAAAAACGCGCGCCGCACGCACGCGCACACCGATTGGAGGGGTGAGGACTCGGCGAGGCAACTCGTCCTGTCATTAATCTCCATGTGGAATGAGCAACTGTGCTGCTGCGACAGAAACAGTCCAGCCAGTTCCTCTAAGTGACCGCTGTCTGATATCTGCTGTTCTTCTCCTTCTGCATGGGGGGCTGCGCTGTAATTAAGGCTGGTTTGGGAGTCTGTGTGCCCCTGGGTGGCTAGAAGTAGGTCACTGGCACAGACTACTGAGATCCAGGCGCATTGGAAACGGTGCGTTGGTGATACACGTATTGTTTTTGTCTCAACCCGCCATCTAATTCAATATTTGAAATAAAATAAAGTCAATGGAAGCCCAGATATCCAGGACTGGCTCACCTTCTCCGGAATCACTTTGGAAGCTGCTTAATGCCACGCTGTGACTCCCCCGTATGCCTGTAGATAGTATTGATATTAATTCTAGACTAGATCACAGAACATGAGCTCATTAGTTCAGCCTCCACTGTGGCTTCCTACATCCCCGTTGTGCTTTTAGCGTCGGAGGCTCTTCTAAGATTTGTTCTCATTTTTGCTTCCAAGCGGCTGCACGCGTGCTTCCCATGTGAAGGGCTTCAGGGCGATGACGCCGAGTCGTTGGTCCATCACTCATTCAGATCAGAATCACTGAAGAAGTCCTGTCTCGTGGCGTGCGTCACATGTTAGAGCATGTGAGTGGGTGGACGCATGTAAGACTGCGACGTATGTGGCTCTTCTTGTGTACTGCAGGATCTTTTGGTTATTGTGTCAGTGTGTTTCCACTGTAATTGACTTGGTTACCGCGGGGGGAACCTCTCAGGGCGGCGTAGCAGCTGATGAAAATGAAGCGGGGTTTGACACGCAGGAGAAGCTCGCTCTTCTCAGCCGCTGCGGAATGGATGAATAAATGGGTATTTTTGTTGACAAAGACTGTTTGAATTATGAAATCTGTATATACACGTTACTTTACAATGTCTAGTGTTTCCCTAACCATTATAACAGTTTTAAGTTTCTAAAACAGATTTAAGTCCTTAAATGTGTTTGTATTACTTAATAAGTGCATAAACAGCTGGATACTGTTAACAGTATTCAAACATAAAGACGTTGTGCATTCCTTGTGGTATGTGGGATTGATTCAAAACAAACTGCAGTGCCTATCTTCCCTGTAACGAAGGCAGATGTCACCCAGTGCAACAATGCCCCTCGCTTTTTTAAATTCTGTTCCGCCAACAATGGAGCTCTTTGGTACGGAGGAATAAGCCATATCGCGCTTTGGTCCTCACAAGCAACACTTGTCAGTAGAGGGGGGAAAAAATGTTCTGGGATTTTTGTACAATAAGAAAAAACATAGAATCCCATTTGTTTTGTAATCCCTCTGCTACAGGACACCGTGTAAAAAAATAAAAGAAGACGAGAGGCAAGAAAGAGGCAAGAAGAGACAGGGAACAGAGGAAAGAATTGTAGGCAGAGGGAGAGAGAGTACCTGCGTGTCGTTGAAGCAGACTGTGGCGGAGAGGTCCTGCAGAGTCGGGCCTGCTCACACTGGTATAATGGCTGTGTTGGATGACCTAGAAACACAGACTATCTCGAGCACTTATGTAAGACCAAAAAGGCCATTCGGAAAGCTGCAAGCGCACACTGACTCACACACACCACCACAATGTCCGCTCTCATTTTTAATTTGACGTGTTCCGTAACGACGCGAGGAGTAAGCGACGGCCGTGTCCTCCCCGGGACATATTTGCTTAACCAAAGGGCTGAGCAAAATGGCCAAATCTGTGCTCGGTTTTAGTGGCTGCTGAATCCCACAGCAAGCGTGTGTTGAAATTGAACACTGGCTGAGCACGCCTGGGACTCAGCAGAACGTTAATGATTCAACAGCACCTCTAAGTGGCTGCAAGAGCTCGTCCGACACAAACAGCCACGCAAAGAGCGAGGAGGCTGTTTCAAATGAATGTAATACCTGAATTCCCTTCTTCCTCCCCCTACAGAGTTTGTTGTGGCCCGGCTCAGCTCCCTCCCCCCCAGCTCCCTAATCAGAGCTTGATAACATGTTTTCCCAGAATAGATGAAGCTGACACTCAGGGTCACAGCATGTGGTCTCATTCGTTGTGTCTTTTTGGATCGATTGAATCTCCCTCTGTGTCTCAACAGCTCTTCAGGGAAGTCCGAATAATGAAGGTACTGAATCATCCAAATATAGGTAAGTTCAAACCGGAGCCTGAACCAGCTCGATGGCAGCTTAGCAGTGATGTTCCCCTTTGATTGGGATCAATGACACCAGCAAAACGACACCCAGCACCAGATGAACCAGAATAACTTGCATCAAAGAAATATAATAACTCTGATAGTGCTGATATCTGTGCTTGCACTTTAATCAGAATCCTTCAGTCTGTGTTTCCCTTCTTTTGCAGTAAATGAATGCATGCATTTCTATTTCAGTATATCCTATCCTTCATAACCTGTTTTCAAAATAACCAAATTGGTACTGTTACTAACCAGATATTTGGGGAATCACCCCGTAGTTAGAAGAGCTGAACACTTAGATTGGCTACATACAAATACTCGACTTCTCTTAATGTGTTTGAAAATAAAGTGTTTGCTTCCTTAACACTTTGTTAAGACTCAGTTATGGGTTTTAATGCAATGAAGAAAACCTCATTGGACGAGTTAAACACCAATCTATCTTAACTTAATAACTAATGTATTAGTTTCTCTTTCCCTTTTCTTATTGCTCCTGCAGTGAAATTGTTTGAGGTGATTGAGACAGAGAAGACGCTTTATTTGGTGATGGAGTACGCCAGTGGCGGTGAGTGCGACATTGTGCAATGGTTTATTATTTGAGTGTATTACTGCTTTTTATTTCCGCAATATCAGTTCTAGGGCAACTTTATAAGCGAAAACAGGCAACTAGTCATGACTATAAATGACAAGGTCATGTCAATTACAGCTGCCATTAATCTAATATTGACATCCAAAGAATGAACTATTTCATTGCCACATAGGCCATTTGGTTGCTTTCTAGAATACCACATAGCAACAGTGACTACTTAATTATAGCTATGACAAAGGCAACATACAAATGTGAATATACTGACTCACAATTGTATTTTTCCTCTCTTCACTCCAGGAGAAGTATTTGACTATCTAGTTGCTCATGGCAGAATGAAGGAGAAGGAGGCCAGAGCCAAGTTCAGACAGGTGAGTCATCGGTATCGCTGCCCTCTGTCGTCATTCCACTCGCTGCTCTCAGAGGGAAGACTGCATGCACCAAGATGCTCGTCACCAACTGCAGAGCAAAGATGGAGCACAGATAGCTTGGCCAGAGAGAAGGGGGGGGGGGCAACTTCATAATAGATGCTACCATGACACCTAGTGGTACTATAAGAGCAATAAGCCATTGACGGCAATTCGGTGGCCTCCTTTATGCTCACTTATACACTGAAAAGGGACGGAATTAGACTAGTTATTTAACATCCCCCACTGATGGTCATAGATGACTCAGAGGAACTGTGTGTGACACAGTGTGGGAGGTTTGTGCGTGTGTATAAGTGTGTGGGTCTCTCACAAGTATTTGTGTGTGTTTGTGTGGATAAGAGCTGGCAGGTGGGCGGCATCTGTCAAAGAACACTGTTTTATTTTACTTTGATTGATGCTATTCGGACATATGTTAGTGGTTTTACAACTTTCAGCTGTCATAGTGCTTTACTATGTGACATTAACATGATTAAAGGGACTTTTGGGGAGAAATAAATATCACAGAATTTGCTTACATGATAAATATAGTTTTGTGGCCTTGAAAAAGATTCAAAAGGCTAAAAAATGTCCTTGTTTGGAGGCAGAGAATACTGCACTGTCTCACCTCTGCTTTTTAAAACCAAGCGCATTCTTGTTAGCCGTTAACAATATTGAGGATGTTAACACGAGCATCAAAATTCTCCTGCCGATGACTGTAAATCTGAATTATGGTTTTACTTCTGCTCTGATGAAGGTGTTTTCTTGGTCTAAATGTGCATTTCAATTTTATTTTGCTAACGTGAAGCTTTTCTAGCATGAAAGCCCTCTTGTCTGCCTATTTCTCCCCAATTTCTCATAAGCCACAATTGAGCTGTACACGCAAACTAATAACTAAATTAATACATTACAATACAACAATTTGCGTATCGGCAGAAAATGAATATGTAATTGTTTTGATAATTAAGTTTCAGCTACCTATTGTGCAAAAGCAAAGATATATATTCAGGTTCCTCAGGTTTTGCTACTTTTCTTTTTCACATTTTTTATTTTTATATTTTTTGTTTCGAAAAGTGCTACAATAGTTAAATTCCGAAGATATTTGATGAACCTATGGTGTGTTTGTATTTCAGATTGTGTCTGCAGTGCAGTATTGTCACCAGAGGAGAATAGTACACAGGGATCTAAAGGTGAGGATCTGAGACACTCAGTGGCATCCGGCATGCAGCTCTTGACTTTTGACTTTGATTTTTCTCCATCTCTCCCCTTCCTCAGGCAGAGAACCTGCTGTTGGACGCTGACATGAACATCAAGATTGCCGACTTTGGCTTCAGCAATGAGTTCACTGTGGGCAGCAAGCTGGACACTTTCTGTGGCTCGCCGCCGTACGCCGCTCCAGAGCTCTTCCAGGGAAAGAAGTACGATGGGCCAGAAGTGGATGTGTGGAGCCTCGGGGTCATCCTCTACACTCTGGTCAGCGGATCACTGCCCTTCGATGGACAGAATCTAAAGGTGGGCACCTGGTTCTGGGACGCATCCCTTCCTTTACACAGCTCTTACAATGTTGTTTACGTACCTTCAGATCAGCCAGACATGTTTCCACAATGAAAGGAGGTAACACGGCCTCGCTTTTGTTGATAATGAGGGCTCAGTATGGTTGAAAGGAAGTGGTTGTCAAGTCGTCTAATTGGTTTAGTCACCTTGTGCTTTCATATCTTCAAGTCTTTCATTCACCTCTACTTAACACTGCAAGTCTTCATGCATGGGTTTCCTGTTTGGGTGCAATTAAAGTCATGTTCTGACTTAGTAAGATATGCTAGGTCTGATGCTTATGCGCTGTATTTGGAAATGCTGACTTTTTTCTCGTTTCATCAGCATGTTTGGTACTTTGCATCAAGGGATATCAAAGTGTAGCATTTCCCTAATATTCTGTTTGCAGTTTGTTGTCACTTGATATTTATTGATTACCAGCATTGGACCTTTTTTTCAGGGTTAATTGAACTATTGTGATTCTGCCTGAGACCTTTACACTAAGCGACCGTCTCTACCACTTCATTCAGCAAATGTGCAGATTTGTGAACGCAGGCTAGGCTTGAATTTTACACAGGTAGGCAGAGACAACAATTGCTTTAATTGTATGAATGTGTGCAGCGTCTCCGCCCTGCTTTTTGATGGCGGCCTTTTACTTTTCTCTATTCAGGAAAGCTATAACAGCTTTTAGAAATATTCAGCGGGAATACAACACAGCTCATTTGAAAAGGGCTCAATGTCAATTCATCCGTCTGCTGCTTTCTCGATTCATTGATTGATCGTTTGGGCTTGAAAATAAGACGTTTTTCAAAAACCCGATGATGCCGTCCTTAAATGTCTTGTTTTGTCTACCACTGACAAAAAATTACAACTAAACTACATTTGCATGGACAGCAAAGGCCAAAGTCAATGTGATTCCTCATGTGGTTTTACCTGTGTGTGTGTGTGTGTGTGGCTTGGTGTTCAGGAGCTGAGGGAGAGGGTCCTGCGGGGAAAGTACCGTATTCCCTTCTACATGTCCACCGACTGTGAAAACCTGCTGAAGAAACTACTCGTGCTCAACCCTGTCAAACGAGGCAGTTTGGAGGTATTTCTGCTGTTTTATTCATCAGCCAACACAACATGTCACTTTGCTGTCTGCGAGAGGGAGATTTTTAACCGCTAAACATCCGACCTGATCAAAGAGGGGTCTTGATTAATGAAGTGAAAGTGATGAAACTTAATTAATTGAACATGTTCTGTCTTTCAATGCGTCAAAATAATCAGTGACAGTTGAAGCTTATTTCTCGTTTGATGGCAATATACAGTTGTTGGATCAATTCATACTTTGTCTGTCTATTCAATTCCGCCCTGAACTCAAAACCACGACGAAGTTCAATAGTAAAGATTTATCCACCAAAAATAAACAATTGATCACGTTGTTGTTCAGCCCCAGCTGGTTAAATTTATCTATTTCTGTGGTGCCGTTTGTCTGAAACATAGCTCATAACAGTTTATGATTAATTATATGAGATTACAACTGAAGTCATTGTACTGGACACACGTGAGCTCAAACTGTCTTGTTTCTTTGTTAGCAAATAATGAAAGACCACTGGATGAATGTGGGTCACGAGGAGGAGGAGCTAAAACCTCACATCGAGCCAGAGGCAGACTTCAGCGATTTATCCAGAATAGGTGTGTCTGAAAGTCTGTGACTGTGTGGTGATGTCACTCAACATGGCCTGCCTGGTTTACTGGTTCATTTTGACGTCTCACTTTCACCAGAGCTCATGGTGACGATGGGCTTCCCCAACGATGAGATCTCAGAGTCTCTTAAGGGCCAGAAGTTTGATGAAGTCATGGCCACCTATCTGCTGCTGGGCAGGAAAGCTCCGGAGGTCAGCTTGTTTTGACCTGCATCATCTCGACACCATCACCAGTGGTTATCGCACTTAAGTCATGTGACCACATCCCTCACCCTATTTCTCCATGCCTCAGTTCGAGGGGAGCGAGCCGATCACGAACAGCGTCCTGGGTCAGCGACAGCGGCCGACCAGCGACATCAACAACAGCTCCAGCACTTCCCCTGCTCATCCCAAGGTCACACGCAGCATCTCGGCCAATCAGAAGCAGCGCCGCTTCAGTGATCATGGTGGGGATGATGATGAGGGTGGTGGTGGTGGTGTCGTAGAGAAGCCAAGTAAAGTAACCTCATCTTTCCCGGCTCTGAGAGTGCTGCTGGCTGCGTTCTGTGTAGGAGGAAGTTGCTCTCAGTCACTGAGAATTGGCCTGTTTGTGTGCTACTTAGCAAGGCATTGGCTCTACCATCTCCAACTGGTGCTCCTAGATGGCTGAAACGAGCTGATTGAGCAGTAAAAAAGTAATACATAGGCCTTGTTTTGGCATGTTTAAACCCAATTAGTGGTTTAATGTTTACTTTCAAGCTCAGTCCATCCAAATGTTCAAATCAGTGACTCGAACTCAACTCTGCACCGGTTGTTTAGTAGCTTCCTCCTAAGTCATGTTGGGCCATTGTGTCTGGCGCCATCTGCTGGCTGGCTGCCTTCCTGCAGCTCCCTGAGGAACAGCGCCTCAAAGCATGAGGAGGGAACCACTTTGCTTTGTACATGCTTGTACAACCCCGGCTTCTGTAGCTGTGCGACTAGATGAACGATGTTTATGTGTTGCAGATTTATATTTTACAGACTATAAGGTGTCTAAATCTTTGCTTTGATTGGCTTTGCTTGATGCTATTGTAACAAAGACGCTGTGCTTGTTTCTTGCTTTGTTTTTCTCTGCTCCTGTTATTGGAGCTCTATTAGTGATTTGTCCGGTTCGTTCTCATATGTGTGTGTCTGCCAGTTGGTCCATCTGTTCCCCCGGCTGTATCGTACACGAAGCGCGGCCAGGCCTTGAGTGTGGAGAGCGACCACAGGGAGGAGTGGGACGGAGCGCGCCGGCTAGAGCTCAACACGTCGAAAGGAGACGTTCCTGCCTCACCACTGGGGGTGCAGGAGAGGAAGAAATCTACAAGTGCTGTAGGGGTGAGGAAGATGAGAAAACAATTCCTCACACATGTTCATATACACCACAATTATCACCACCATACAAAGAGGTGCATGGGGTCTTTAATGTACACACGGTTTTATTTGTTTGTTCAATCAAAGCGAGGTGGCTTTACAAATGCTAAAAATGCAATGGCGTTCTTCGTCACCCTTTCCACAAACAGACCAATGGATCAATGACTCGGAGGAACACATACGTGTGTGAACGATCCTCTACTGACCGCTATTCAGCTATTCCCAATGGCAAAGACAGCAGGTAACCACAAACACACTCTCTACAGGCTGAGATCTAGCTCTCCGGTTTCTCTACCATAACTTTTAAATGTTTTTATTTAATAGCGTGTTATTTAAATCCACACCGTACCAGTTATCTAAACATATCTCCGTCCATGGTCCCCAGTCTGACCGAGGTGTCGGGCAGCACCTCATCGACTGCTATGAGCTCTACACGACCTCGCCACACCAAGTCCATGTCCTCGACAGGGCATCCTTCAAAGAGCACACTGCCCCCCATCGACGACAACACAGAGCTGAAAGCCAGGTGAGCAGCCTGACCATCACCTGACCATCTGTAAAACTGTAACTGCCAGGACTGCGTGTTTTTTGGATATGGAAGTCTATCTGGGGGACAGATAGTGATGCTGATTACAGTCTTTCAGCGCATGTAGGGACTTGTCTTTGTATTGTTGTGTTGCAGCTCCTCTCCGCGGGGTCCCTCCACCTCTCCGTCCGCACACAGTATTAGCACCCCGGAGAAGAACCGCTTCCCCCGTGGCACCACCAGCCGCAGCACCTTTCACGGCGCTCAGCTGAGAGACCGGCGCAGCGCCACTTACAACGGCCCCCCGGCTTCGCCCACGTTGTCCCACGATACGGGGGCCCTCGCTCAGCAACGCAGGGGCACCTCCACCGGGATCATCAGCAAGATCACTTCAAAGTTTGTCCGCAGGTCAGTGAAGAGAACACTTTCCTCTTCTTGCACCCAACAGTTCACATTTCCTTTGGCAGTCGAGTCTCTCACAAATACCACAGGAATAAAAAGACAAAGTGTGATACTGTGACTTAAATACCGGCATTTATGAGTTCTTCCGTTTTTAAGTTCTTTAGCAACTGAAAGTTGATTTATTCCCCCGGCTACTGTGCACCTATACATACTCTGCAAGCTAATCGCTAAGCTAACTGATGTGCCACTCGTCAGTAAATTCCCGTAAAAGCTACACATATCATAACAAGGATATTTACTGATGTATTTTTAGGTCAGAACAAGTTATTGACGACATACCTTATTTCAACCAAACCAGCAAAACCTAATTTCCAGCTTTTATGACTCATTCCTGCAGCTCTTGAAGCAATTGTATATCAATGCAGGTTCGTCCCTGCAGGTCATTTAGGCAATGTTTGCATTGATAATTCTTGCTAATTAGCACAAAATACAAAGAACAGCCGAGGTTGATTGTAATTGTTCTGCAGTTATTTAGTCATAAACCTAAGTAATGGACACGTAGAATAGCTAAGAAATAAAACGGCTACTTCTGGGTTCAAAGGGCCTTCAGTGACAGTCCCCAAAACCAAACTAGAGAGATTAAAGAAGTATTCTGCTCAGATTACTTTTGGAGACTGAAAGCGAAAGTCACACACTCTTCGTGCCCCCCAAAAACACTCGGATCTACTCCCAATCCTCAGTGCTTATCCTAATTCCACGCTGTTAATGTGACAAAGGATAGGACCATATCGTGCAAACCAAGCAGCACCTCATGTCACCTTCACAGCTGGCAGAGGCTCACAGCTTTCTCTCCTTCTCTCTCCACATAGAGCTATGTCTTTCAGGTCAACCCAGAGGTAGGAAAACGCAACGCTTGCTGCACCTGTTCCCCCCCCCCTCCCCGTCCGAAAACACCTAACAGAACTGTGACCTCGGCTCGTGTTTCCTTAACCCTTTCGTATTTGCCCCACAACACCACATCCTTTGCCTACTGACACCCTTGTTATGCCGTCTTATTTCCTTCCTTTGTGTCCACAGCCTCAAGAACAATTCTCAGGGTTCACCAGCATTTCCTCAACTAAACTAAGCAACGGCACATGTGCCCCTTAAATGGCCGGCTCTTCTCAAGCTAAAAAGCATGTAATGGCAGCCGGATCAAAGATTTAGAATCACTTTTCCACTGCGTACAGATCAGTGCGGATTAAGGGACATTTAGCGTTCAGTACACAGGAAGGCGCTCGTGGTTATTGTGACGTATGGGCATCAGGGAGTCACCTCATCGTGTGCTGAACCCTGTGTCCCAGGAGTGTGGACTCTTTCCTGGCATGATGCCTGACACCCATCTCTGTATCCGTTCATGCTGGGGGTTTGGGTTGGGAGTGTGGCGGGTGAACTCGTGCAGACGTCAGCTCGGGGGACTAACGGTGTGCTCCTGCTTTGTTTCAGGGTGCCTATTGAGGGAGAGGCCAGCGCCAGGACAGAAACGCCGAGGTGAGAATTGGATTGAGGCGTTTCATAGAAAGCATGGAACCAACTTCTGCCTCCTTCTACGCTTCTATTTCTCTTCTATCTTCCCCTCTGTTGGTGTAGAAGTGCGTCAGGCGACACTAAGGAGGACGGCTGTCGGGACTCCAAGCCTCGTTCGCTCCGTTTCACCTGGAGCATGAAGACCACCTCCTCCATGGAGCCGGCCGAGATGATGAGGGAGATCCGAAAGGTCCTCGACGCCAACAGCTGCGACTACGAGCAGCGCGAACGCTTTCTGCTTTTCTGTGTCCACGGCGACGCTCGCCAAGACAACCTGGTCCAGTGGGAGATGGAGGTGTGCAAGCTGCCCCGGCTTTCCCTCAACGGCGTGCGCTTCAAGAGGATATCGGGCACGTCCATCGCCTTTAAGAATATCGCCTGCAAAATTGCCAATGAGCTCAAACTGTGACAGCAGATGGAGTCCCAGTCAGTCTTTGGTGAGCGCTGCTTCCGGTCTATTCTGATCACTGGATTAGTGTTAACTTAGAGGACAGCACTTGACATTTCAGCACTAAAGGTCCTCACCTCGCAGATTTAAGGGGAGGGGAGGGGAGGGGGGGGACTCGGCTGGTGAACGTGCAATACTGGCCATGAATGTACTGTACAGGGTAGTGGATCGGAGAGATAACGCGGGGTTTAACCCAGTTTTTGTTTTTTGTTTTTTCCGTCCGGCCCTCTCGTCATAGCACACATTCATGTAACACCTGCAGTATGCAACTGAAGATGACCATCCTGCAATAATGTCTACCATCTCTTTTTCTAAACGCCTACTACAAGATCTACTCTCCTTGCTGAATAACCGTTAAGTTACTGAAAGCTAAGATAGCCGCTTTTCCACCTGTGTTAAGTCAGTATATAGGTCAGGCTGGAGCCAATACTAAAACTACGTAAGAAGAGAATTGTACTGTATGCATAACATCTGCAGGTACTGTATTGTATATTGATTTTGAGTTCTGTACATAATTTTACTGTCAATGTCTTTTTTTTCATGGGATATTCAGTTCTTTCCTAATATAATTGATGTCTCTTAAAGCATTATCCTTTTGGTTTTTTGAGGTTGTTGTTTTTTATTCTTTTTTTTTTTAAGAGCCAACATAAGAAAATAGTGTTTTTAATTTTATTTAAAGAGCACTAAATTATTTTGTGGAGTATTAAGGGATGTGTTCCCTTGCCTTTTGTGTTATATTTTATTTGCCTATGAAAAAAAACATTAAGTTACATAGACTTGAGTAGTAACTTCTGTTAAACCCAAAAATGTGTTCACTTTATTTTGTCTCAGCAGTCGGTAGGTGATTTGGAGACCCTACTGCAGTTGCACAAGTTTTCCAGGGTGACGAACAGGCATGAACATGAGAGTATGCAACTGTATTTATTTCATGTTGGTTTGGTAGTCCTCGGTTTAAATAAAGCAGGGTAAAATTGTTTTGCTTTGGAAAGCAGAGGACGTCTTAATCCTAAAAACCTGAATGAAAAGTCAAACAACTACAATGAAAGAAGCAGTTTGTCTCAAGAAGCCTTTCTCAAGAGTCTGATTTAGTCCTCCCACCAGTATGGTTGTGCAGGTACTTGTGTATCTCTTTGCTTGTGTTTTCTTTTTTTATTCTACAAATTTTATTGTATTTATTCCATTACATTGTAATGTGCTGCTCTGTAGATTTGAGGCGTGCACTTTGTTGGAGAAAATAAAGATGATTTTATTTGTTTGTATCTATTACATTTTTTTTCTTTACGTCAATTTCCTTGGAGCAGTGAGGTAATTGTGTTTGTGCGTGTTGTTGTTTGGCTTTGAGCACCTGGTGTTGGTATTTCACACTGAATGCGACACAGTGCCATTACAAAGCTCAAATAAGAAGAATAAGGGCTAACAATGTAAACCTTTATTGACTCCACATAGCATTGATATTAGTCAATAACTTAATTCTAATGACACAGTTGATTTATTATGCGCAAATGTTAGTCAAAGGTAAAATATCACGAACATTATCCTTGGTGTCTCAATTCAGTTCCTTCAATTGTGTGAAAATAGTTCCTGTGTTCCCAAAAACTGTTTCCATGCTTATGAAAAGCTGTTATTTTCAATACCTTAAACATTGTACAAACCATTAACAATAGAAATGTCAGTTATACCTGATACCTGAAATGACTTTCAGGTATATTCTTCACACATTTATGTGGATATTTTCAAAATTATAAACATAATCTTGAATCCTTAACAAATATTCATCCAACCGGCATGGTCCCTCTTAAACTTACAAAAGCTACATTTACAAATTGTTTAGCGCACAAGTGGAAAAACAGAAAAATGTAAACATTTCGTTTTGGCAGATTTGTTCAGTTAAACAGATAGATTATAAAGTACCATTTTATCATTACGTTCTGTAGATAAATATATGAGATTACAAATGTATAAACATTGCTGAGACACTAAAAGCTGAACATAAAAAAAAAACCTACAGGCAAGATTTGATGGATTATTGAGCGCGGTTGTTGCATTCATCAGGAGGGGATGGCCGGGGTGAGGCCCTGCTCATGCATTAACGTCATGGTTTAATCCTGATTTGAGGTGCATGCATTGAAACAATATGCATCTCAGCCTAATGTATTTGACTGAAAATACATTCACACCTGCCTTGCTCAAGCTAGGATCCCCTAAAACTTGCTACAACAGCCAAAGTAACACAAATAATCAAACAATCAGCAAACCAGTCAGGAGATCAGTCGCTCAGATCAATGACCAGGTGCTCGTAAATCTGAGTTTTCCCTTTGAAACTGGAGGCCAGCAGGAACTGCCGGTTGTCTATGGAGATCGGAGAGAAGGCCCTCGGCGCCTGGATGTTCACCTCCTGGAAGTGGACAAACTCGCCCTTCTTGACGTCCCAGCGGTACACCTGCGTGAAAGAGTAATCGCTTCCCAGGACGGCGTACTGCCAGCTGCCCACGGAGAAGGGCTGGAACACCATGGAGCCGCGGGAGGGCATGGTCTGCAGCTCCCTGAAGAGGGCCCCGTCCCAGCGCATCACCTTGGAGTCGCCGATGAACCTCGTCAGGCAGATGAAGAGGTCGGACTTGACCTGGAAATGCTTCACGGCGTAGACGTCCTCCATCTCCGGGATGTCGGTGCGTCGGTCGAACAGCTTGGTGGTTTTGTTCCACTGGTAGATGACCGGCCTCTGGGAGCTGCTGGACAGGATCAGGTGAGGCTTGGAGGAGATCTCCATGTACTCCACGTCCGTGTCCCGGTACCACGGGTGGAGCGATTGGTGAGAGTAGAACCCGTTGCCGTTCCACTTATAGATGGTGGTGGATCCGGCTTTGGAGCTGTCCGCTATGACGAAGAAGGATTCGCCGTCGATGCGAAATGTCTCGACGTCGTTCGGTTTGCGGATTTTGAGGATGTCAATGCCCTGGAGCTTGATGAATTTGTTGGCGGAGGAGTCACGCTTGTAGATGTGTGAGCCGCCAAACAGCTGGGCCACAATCACGAAGAGCTGGTTGTCAATGACCAGAGGTTTGCAAATAACTGTGGATGTGCCTGGTGAGGAGAAAGAAGACTGAAAAAACCAGATCGTTTCACTTGTTTGAGACAAATGTCTCCATCTAGGGGCTCATCTTTCAATCTCATCTTCCCCCCTCATTTTAGACTCACACAGCTCATTCGCAACCACACGACAGCTTTTGTGAAACAACCTTTGCTTACTGTCAATGTCATCGAAGCTTCTGAAGACCATCTCCACATGATCCCACTCTAGAAAGCTGCATTTCCCTATGAAGGGCTGAGCAAACACCACATACTGATCGTTCCCAAAGGAAAAGGCCTCCACGGATATGGATTCAAACTTCAGGGACTGGTAGGAAGCAAACTCTATTAGAGGAACAAAAACACGGTGTACATGATTAAAAAAAGCCGGGAGAAGCTGGCCTCATTGCTGTAAAAAACAAAGCTGAATAAAAAGTATTTTCTGTTCTCCACCTGTGGTGATGCAGTCGAAGGACAGCGGGACCAGGTCGTTAATCTTCTTGTCCAGCTGCGAGGCCGGGCCTTTACAGTAAATCTGGTCCACTGTAGCGTTGGTGCTGGTCATCCACTCCACCAACCACTTCAGCTTACAGTCACAGGTGAACTGGTTCCCTCTCAAGTCTCTGAAGAGAAAAGACCAAATTTACTCCCAACGGGAACGCTGCGAGCCTTTTTGAATGGTAAATGCAGATGTTTCCCTCTGGCCCTCACAGCTTGAGAGGGACCACAAAGGAGAACTGAACATCTTCAGCGGGTGATGGATTACTAACCATCCTTCTTTCTCACTGCCGCTTGCAATTTTAATGGCGCTAAAAGCCCCACCTACTCATTTGTCAAGCCTCGGCTGAAGAGAAATGATTAAACAGAGATATACATAGAAAGACTTGTCCACCATAGAAATACATTATATACTTATGTAACACTGTGCAATTTATCTCTTTGTTTCTGGATAATAAGAAGGATTTAAATATGTACTTACACTTTTGTCAAGGCCTCAAGACCCTTGAACAAATCTTTGGGCAGCGTCACCAGATTATTGTAGGCAAGACTCCTGGTAGAGAAGGAAAAAAACACCAGATACTTTGCTTATTGCTTATTGTTTGTGTTTCACCAGGTATTCAATGTGCAGTACCTGCAGCCTTCCGTCTTTATAATTATAAATACAAATATTCTACTGTTGTATATGTACATTTGTACATTCATTTGTAAAAGGAACTTCCAGTGCCTTACAAAATCCAAATGAGGATATGTTATGCTGAGTTTCCTAGCAGAGGCCTAGGGTATCTGTTTGGGCGCATCTTGCCACTTGGTTATTTAGAGCTTAAGGAAGACATTGAGCTATTTTTAAATCTGCCTCCTCAGCGAGTTAATGGGTCTCTCTGCTACGAAACAGATGGTAAAAAATACTTCTCTTGAAAAGATCTGAAGCAAAATGTACCTGTAATGGGGCCTTCTAAGCTCAGTAAGTCAAACAGCTTATGTGACTGGCTTCATAGTCATGTCAACAGCACCATTAAACATTTGTTAATTGTCGTCACTGGAGCCGTTTCTTGCAACTGCCGACAGTTTGAACTGCCAGAAACAGAAAGCTATACAATTGCCTTTAAAATGGCCCCTAATGATACAATGTTGTATTAAAAGCAAACAGAAAGTTAGAAATACTTACAGATGTACTAGGGTTTTCAGTCCACGAAAAGCATATGGCGAAATCGATTTAATTTGGTTGTTTTCTACGAACCTGAAAAAGGCGTTGAATAAATGCATGTAAGGGGCAGACAATCTTGCTATTTAACAGCTTTTTAACAGCTTGTAAAATAGGGGCATCTACTCACAGATACTCGAGATGAGGAAGACCGAGGAAAGCATCCTCGTTTATGGATTCCAGGTTGTTGGCTGTGAAAAGACTGTGCAGAGAAATCCATTATATTTCACTATTCCTGCTCACAAATTAGATACCAGCGAGCTGTGATCTCACATTGGCAGCTGGATAGGATCCGGAATACGAAATTCACAAAAACCATCAACAGGACCAATTTGTTTGAAGGGCAGAGTGACTAAAGGTCAGTCCAGCCCATTGAACAGGAGTGACAGGGAAGTCCCTGTTCAAGAGGAGGGATTCCCCATCATTCAATCTCACAACAGACACAAATACATGTCAGGGTAGGTCCTCTACCACACTGTGAGAAGGTTTATAGGCAAATCATTTTGAAAGGTATATTTCTCCAATGGACTTTCTGCTTCAGCTTCCCCTGCTCTCTGATTATCCGGCATCC
Organism: Apeltes quadracus; assembly: GCA_021346845.1. NCBI lineage: Eukaryota > Metazoa > Chordata > Actinopteri > Perciformes > Gasterosteidae > Apeltes > Apeltes quadracus. The sequence continues at coordinate 8,904,282 of CM037922.1, forward strand.
ATTCTAATAGAATGTGTACAATTAGAGGGAGAGATGTCTTGAGCACTAAACATGGCGTTGATCACCTCACTGGGGTCTGGCAGCATGCAACAAAGACTGAAGAACAAAAAGCTTCAGATAGATTTCTCACAGGAGATGCAGGGCAGGCGTGTGGATGAAGCTCTCCTTCGGGATTTCAGTGAATTCAGACTTGACGAATGATCTGAGGGGGGAGGAGGAGGAGGACACATGACAGACAGACACCGGTTAGCATTAAAGCACAGACCGTCTCATGTGAACAGTGATCCCTGTAAGCATCCATGTGCAGCAGCAACATTAAAAGTGAGCACTGGTTATACAGCCTTTATTAAATAACAATAATGCGACTTACAGTGATATGACATCGGGCGGAAAGCTGCGAGGGATCAGTCCTGCGCTTTCGCACAGCGCGTTATCTTTGGTACATGTACACGATGAGGGGCAGCGAGGTGGTCTGACTCTCTTGCTGTCCACCGCAAGTAAAACAGACGCCAAGACCAGTGCGCAAAGCCAGTGCGGTCTCTCGGACATCTTGCGTGTATTTTCCATTCTTGCGAACCGCTGCGGGCACGACCTGGGCTCGGAACAGCGCGCGACACATGAACCAGGGTCTCCGCTGTGGTTCACTCCTCCACTGCTGCAGGCCGAGCGACGCGCTTTCCTCTCCTGTTTATCTCCTCACAAGTGCCGCGCGCCGCCACCGCCTCTCGCTCTGGAGGCGGATAGAACCGGGCGCCCCCCGTGCGTCCACAGCGCACTACACCCCACCCATCGCCCGGGCAAAAAAACAACAACAACAATAATAACAAATCGATTTTCCCTGGGACAAAAAAAAGACAGATATATTCTTATATCTTATCACATTCGCGGGAGTGGATGAAGCTCATAAAAATAGCAGCCGGGCCAGCGACAAACACGGTGTGAGGGCAGGTGGGGATCCCAGCGGGAGCAGACGCAGCAGCTCCATCCAAAACCACGCCTATATGATTTCAGCTCTCTGTGTGTCCGACCTCACGTGGGGGATTGCGCCCGTCAGCCGACGCAACTGAACGGTGTAAATATTGGGTGAATCAGCTGAAGCCCCGACATGAGCCAGCGGATCGCCGCCGGTGGCGCCGACGCACACGCGGGCCGTGTTTGCGGGAAACCCGATGAAAATTACTCGTCATCATGGAAATACAGTTGTACCGGCCCCTCTAGATTGCCAGCATTCTGCCATTAGATAGCTTGTAATATTACGGCTTCGAATGTTCTCATATGTCGTGGCTCGTTTCCCGGTTTGCGCGTGGTTGCCATGGCGACTGGACGCAAAATCAAGCTTCCCAGTGATGGAGGGGTGTGGGGAAGCCCTCCTCTCAACCGGACATCTGCTGTGGTTAAATCAAATGGACCCCATCCCCCTCAAGACCCCTCACAGACAAAGGAGAGGACTTTGCTCACAACCTTCATTTTTTTTATGTAATCTCAAAAAGCTACAAAGCCCCCCCCCCCCCTCCCCCCTCCCATCCCTTATTGTATTTCTATTTAAATCTGACTTATCTTCTTTTTAAACATTTTTTCTAAATTTCCAAGATCCCTCCAGAGACTATAACGTTAGATTATTATGTTTATTCAATTTTCCTGGCTGGGCTGCATGCGTCAGACCCTCCTGACACGAGTTTGAAAAGGTCGCTGAATAAGGACAAAACGTGCTCTGTAACTCTCTCTGTTGTGATAAACCATTTGCTATCCACTGTCTGTTTAGGATGCAATAAGTGTGTTTTGGGAGTTGCTTCGAGTGCTCCTACAGACAGAGAAGGGAGGAAGAAGCACCCCTAAGGTAGATACTCAAAAGGAGACTCATCCTTCTGAGAGGATTCAGAGGGTAATTACATGGAGGAGCTGCTAGGAATAAAAAGTAACAAATGTCATTTTTTTTCAAAAGCAGCTTTGAAACTGAATGGAGAACAGTGGATATAATTGTTGTGCTATAATGATGGCTAGTGTCCGCGCTTCATAAATGCCGTCATTCATCTGCAGAATAGAACACACTCTGTCCAGCAGCTATTTGACCACAGCGATGTCCACAGCTATTGATGTGTCCGAGCCCGGTGTTTCTCACTGTTAATGGACTTTTGAGATCCGAGTTGTTGGTTTTCTGCCAATGATAACCAGCATATGACTAGACATTAGGCAAGTGCATCATTTCACTTGGCTTTCAATACAATTAAATGCACCTCCAAATGCAAACATTCACCTTTTTCTTGGTGCAAAGAGAACCTGTATTCCCTGAGCACGCCACTATAGGCGAATGTAGAGCCACGGTACAGGTGATTGATTGATTTACAGGTAAAAGCCAGTAAATTAGAATATTTTGAAAAACTTGATTTATTTCAGTAATTGCATTCAAAAGGTGTAACTTGTACATTATATTTATTCATTGCACACAGACTGATGCATTCAAATGTTTATTTCATTTAATGTTGATGATTTGAAGTGGCAACAAATGAAAATCCAAAATTCCGTGTGTCACAAAATTAGAATATTACTTAAGGCTAATACAAAAAAGGGATTTTTTAGAAATGTTGGCCAACTGAAAAGTATGAAAATGAAAAATATGAGCATGTACAATACTCAATACTTGGTTGGAGCTCCTTTTGCCTCAATTACTGCATTAATGCGGCGTGGCATGGAGTCGATGAGTTTCTGGCACTGCTCAGGTGTTATGAGAGCCCAGGTTGCTCTGATAGTGGCCTTCAACTCTTCTGCGTTGTTGGGTCTGGCATTCTGCATCTTCCTTTTCACAATACCCCACAGATTTTCTATGGGGCTAAGGTCAGGGGAGTTGGCTGGCCAATTTAGAACAGAAATACCATGGTCCGTAAACCAGACACGGGTAGATTTTGCGCTGTGTGCAGGCGCCAAGTCTTGTTGGAACCTGAAATCTCCATCTCCATAGAGCAGGTCAGCAGCAGGAAGCATGAAGTGCTCTAAAACTTGCTGGTAGACGGCTGCGTTGACCCTGGATCTCAGGAAACAGAGTGGACCGACACCAGCAGATGACATGGCACCCCAAACCATCACTGATGGTGGAAACTTTACACTAGACTTCAGGCAACATGGATCCTGCGCCTCTCCTGTCTTCCTCCTGAAGTTTCACACATGCAGGTCAAATGTAGCGCTGGCAATGGCAGCAAATCACTGTCAAAATTTATGAGCGCAAATCGGGTCCATGCGCGCGTAAATCAAACATCCGCGAGCAAAAATCGCGGTCTCGCGCGAGACATTTGCCGCCATAGCTGGGGCTGCTTAAATTAGTATTCGTAGGGGGCGCTATCGAGCCAAAATGCCAGTTTGAAGCATTGGAATCATAGTAGGTTACATCTTGGACCCAGTTTAGTCACATTTTTCAGCATGTTTAGTCCCTCAAAAGCACATCTGTTGTTTAGTGCGAAAACTGCGTTGCCAAGGCAACAGGGTTACACCAAACGTAAAATGCTTCTCGGGCTGTCAGGAAGAAAGTGTTATGTTGGTGTGGAACACAACCCCCACGGGGGTGAGAGATGATTAATGGGATGGGAAAAAAAACTAATAATGCAGAATTCAGGAACATAAAATCTTCCATTGTCTTTCATTCTGTCCAGATAAATGATTAGGGATTGTTTTTATTCATAATGTTATGTTTGGAAGTGTGTTTCTCAATGGGTGAAAGACAACCAATAGTCGAGTAGTCAACATGAGATTCTAGGCTGTTACAGTGTTGTCATCTGAGGCTTTTTTGGCCTTGTGAAGCAGGTACCCTCGACATACATCATTGAGGGTCACCTTTCAGGTATGTGGAATATTGCTAACGAGACTAAGGTCTCTAAAAACCATCAAGACTCCTCAGACAATTGTTGACAAAAGATATCTATCTGTTGACCGTGATGATGTCACAACCCTTTGACTTTCTAATCTCCGGTATTCAGTTGTACATGTTAGTATTGCAGTTATTTGGTACTAAACCAAACTTGGCACATTGAAGCTGTGATCCGTTAACAAGCTTCATTATGTCAGGGTACCACCAAAGTCAGCAGAAATGTATCCTTGGTGGATCTTGAATAACTGTAGCAAATCCAACAAAATCCATCCAATAGTTGTAAAGATAACTTTGACCTGCTGCTAGAGTTTAAGTCACAGGAATCAATCATCTAAGGTACTTTAATATCCACAGAGCTGCTAGTGTGACTAGAAATTTGCTATTGTCTGTTAACCAGAGCTTTGAGAGTTCATTCAAAACCCTATGAAGCACAGACATGGCGACTGAACACGTAGTTTATTAAGGTGCCGTGTTTCTCTGGTTACACAGCAGGTTAAAAAAACAATGCATAATCCAGAAGATACACAATTCAAGAAGCACAGGGCTCGGCTTATTTGAGACAGAGCTCCAGGTGGCTCATCAGTTTGCGGTGCTGACTGACTGGGTACTCGGCTCGGCAGCTGGGACACTCCAGGAAGCTTTGGTTCAGCAGGTTGCCGGGGGGGGTCCATGTCAGGCTGGCTCTGGAGCACAGGAAGCCCGCTTGGCCTGACGTGTCATCCTGCTGGTCCCTCTGATATGAATGGAGTCAGCAATCATTAATGAAAGACTTTGGGTGATTAAATTAGCTTTTCAAGTAGCAATTATTGTCGAGCAACACTTAAAACTGTAATAATCAATATTTATGTATTTACAAAGGATCGCAGGTTACTATGAAACGTGAATAAGGAGTCACTCTTAGTCCAAACTGCTTTTTTTAACCACAATTTCCTATTATCGACAAAGTTCATCATCACTGAAGATAAGGTACAATGATAACTAATTAAATCCTTTTTAGTATTTATGCAAACCTCTGACGGTCCGTCCACACGGCCGTTAGGTTTATGCTGCTTCTTCAGAACACTGACTATTTTCTTCTTCAAATATGAACAATTCTGCTTCTCATCCTCAAGGTCTTGTGAATAAATCTGGATCTAAAAATGAAAACATCATATCGTATAGTTGTTGGATATTACTTTTCAAAACACAAAGAATGAGATTTGCTTTTGCTTGGGTGAGGAAAGAGGGAAACGCGTATGAAACGCCCAATTATGTGGCAGATTGAGGTTTAGATTCGCAAAGGCGGACTTAAGTAGACGAGCTGCTGAGCCTCCACAATGAGTACTTAATGGATTAACAATCTCCCTCAATTTTCTCGTTAAAACTAAGGATTAAATCGACGTGGGGGACCGAAACCTGAGATGATTGACACTTTCATACCTGTCGTTCCAGTTCCGCAATCTTTTCATGACCATTTAACAATAACTTCTGAAAGAGAGATTTACCGTCTATTGGTCTGATTGCTTCCTTTGGGTGTTGAAGATGTGTTTCTGAATTTTTCTTCCTGAACAGTTTAATGAAGACTTACCTGCAGCCCAAAGTCAGACAATCTTGGCTTCTCCTCATCCTGTCTGCACTGAAGGTCTTCGCTCTCGGCACTCAGCCATTGCGCTTCATCCTCACAGCATTGATCGTCGCCCTGTGAACCTGTTCTGCTCATATTTTCAGTCTGCAGCTGTTGCTTTAGCTCTTCTACCTCCCTTTCTCTTTCCTGGCACCTGCACATAAAACGGTCCATCTTGCATGTGACTACCAACTTTTTGCTGCAACGTATTCTTCATTTTTGGCTAGTAGACATACAAGTTTTCGGTCATTATCAGTTTCCGCTCGATCGTTTTGAAGTTTCCTCTGAGCACCTTCAGCTTGTCTTCGGCTTCCCGTAAGAGTCTTTTATGGTGCAGCTGCATCTGGCTGAATTTCTCATCTTCTCTAATGACAGCTGGAAAGTTTCATGTGGAAAAAAGAAAGACACAATTACACAATGAAAGATGTCTGAGACAGCCCTAAACACGCCTGGTGTAGTATTGAAATACAGTATCTGGCCCCATGCATTGCAAGCTGCGTATTCTGTAACAGCCAGCTACTCGAGGACAATCTCGATATCTTAAAAACCTTGTTGTGACAATCTGTTACCCCTTGTGCTCCCAACACTGGGTGCCCGCTGCCCACTGTCTCACTCACCGTTTGAATGGTCCTCATTGTTCTGCTGTAAGCGAGCCTGATTAGCTTCGTTCAGCTGCTTCTCCAGCCATAACATTCTGGCCAGAGTCGCACGCACATAGGCCTCTCTCTGCTCGTCATAATATAGCCCCTCCTTGTTTTTCTCCAAGCCCTGGGGGATCAAATAAAAGAATGAGAAGCATATAACAGCAAAAGAAAGAAGGCAAATCTTACCAGGGAGAGGTGGCTCTGAAGCAAAATACACTCAGCAAGACATGTACACTTTACACAGGCCCACATAGAAACAACTGTGCGTACAAGGTAGCCACTCAAGGGTAAGCATTGTTGGTTGAGGCCCATTCTTTATATGAAGTGGAGTCCTATTTGACAACAGGAAAACACAGTACAGTATTACACATGTATAAATGAACAATGATCTCCCCACTGTGTTTAGACTTTGCTTTGTGAAATGTCATGACAAGGCCCAAAGCCCAGACACAGTCACATCATCAACGTTCCCATGGTCACTGTGAAGGTATGCTCTGTATGAAGAACTTTTTATTTATTTAAATGAAGACCACGATTCCTCTTCTAAATCGAAGAACCTTCAAAGCAACTGCTGCCATCTAGTGGTCCTAAACTGGTAAGAGCGGTTTTGAAAATCCAAATTATATAAGGATATATAATATTTTAATATAATATTGTTGATGCTACTAATAACACCTGTAATTTCCTCACAATAAGAACAGGGTCAGTTTTGAAAATGTCAATCATTCTTCACCTAAAGTTGGGAAAACCTAAAGATGAATGTGCAGAATTTCATTAGAAAAAGAACAAAATACATGATTTCCACTACTAAACACCATTCTGTCATCCCTACACTACATCCATTTATGCTAAAACGGTTGCGCTATTCCATCTTCTACATGCAACTCTCGAGATATTAACACCCAGTCATTTGTTCTCTCTTGAGTAAGTGTACATCTCTTTCTCCTCATACTCACTACGTCCATCTGCTTCCCTTCTTTCTTACTCATCTGCTCTGACTGCTGAGCGATCTCCTCTTTGGTGCTGAGCAGCTGACTATTTCTAAGCCATCCAGTTTGAAAAGAGAAGTATCTCTGAAAAGAAAAAATGAGTTTTATTTACAAATCATTTTAGACAGTAAATCAATACCCTGCATTAAAACATGTATAAGATCCAAAATCATTTAACAGCTTAATGTGAGAAACCCTTGCTAGAGGACTTCTGTTGGTACCAGAGACACAACACTGCTTGTTTGATCTACCTCTGCTAGCCGGTATTGCTGAACCAGGGTCTTCTTCAGACTTGCATTCTCTGCCCTCAAGCTGATCACAACCACATCGAGCTCTGACCTTTTTTTTAGCTCTTTCCTGAGGGAACGCTTGTATCTGGTGGAAACCATCTCCGCCTGCTGTTGACAGTTATATAAGGGACCAACACAGAAATATTAAAAATACAAATATATTTTTTCACAACATACAACTTGAAAATAAACATGATCAATGTGTGGATTCCCTGGCAGATGTTTTCATTAGCAAAGTAGACGATTGTCTTCTATGCAAGACTTTTAGCCTTAGGTACAGCCACACACGGGAACACTTTACAGTCACACCGTTACAGTCTAAATTAACGTGAATTATTTTTGCACTAAACAATTCATCCCACAATAATGTCAAAGTAACTTTGAGTTAGTGTTGACTTAAAATATGTATTAAGTTAAAATTGGCTAGCGTTAGCACGAATTTTAACCTAACACGGATCAGTCAAAAATGAGAATACTTAACTTAGTTAATAACGATAGATATCCTTTGATATTCTTAACATAATAAATGCAATATATAAAAAGATAAGCTAACTAAATTTACTACATGGACCAATAGTCAACGCTTGGGGAACAAAAGTGAGCGTAAACGTTACCGTTGTTAATTCAACGCTAGTACACTGAGCTAGCTAAATAGCTAATGTTGAAGTTGAGTTAGCTAAAACCCTAACCCAACTCATCAAACGACTATTTTCAGATTTTTTGGGTTTGTAACATTGAACAGCGAACAGATGACATCACATGACACTAACGATAATTTAGTTGCGTGGTAACTAACCTTATTTTTTTAGATTCAGATTTCACCAGTTAACGTTACTAAACTGGCAGCTAACGTTAGCTAGCCAGTCATTTGTCTAGCTAACGTTAACTTACGCGAACAGAGCTGCTACCAATACTGCCGCCTAAAACTCGTCCCAGTGCAGCAAGAGCAGTTCCGTGCGAGCATCTAGAAGTAACAATCATACAATTCCCCGTAGCAGGCTTTTTCTTAACTTAACTACTAATTAATTTGTAATTTTGTTTGTTTTTATAGTTCTTATCGTAGTATGGCGGAAAGGCTAGGCAGCACACGCCACCGGGGGGCGCTGCAGCACAAGACGAGAGAGGACCAACTCCGCGAGCTTGCTTGGATGTTACACGATTTAACCCCTCAGTCAGTTCTGCACAATGGTGCCACGCACCATTAAGTTATCCGCATGAATAACTTTTTTAAAAGTCAACGAGGAAACTATGCTGTGCTGTGCTTTCCTTGTTGTGTCTTTCCCCACCCAGGGAGCCTGTGACTCATGGGTGAGGCAGCCCCTCTGGGCTCCGGTCCTCACCCCCTCTGCGTATCTGTGTGTTTCAGTTCCGCCTGTGGAGGCTCCTTCTACTACACCGGAGATGATTCCTTTCTCTGAATAAATGTGGACTTCATCAAAATGCTTCGTGTAATTGTGGAGTCGGCTAGTGGGATCCCCAAAAAGAAATTTGGAAACCCAGACCCAATCGCTGCAATTGTCTTTAGAGGTGAGACTATTGCATTAAAAGATGATATATCTGAGGGAACTGCTGTATGATGTATTACTTCTTTCCTTATGCCCACCATGTTTTATTACTATTGTCAATCTATTAATATTTTCTGTAATCCTTAAGGTTTTGGATATTACTTTGGCAGCGGAATGAGAGGGCAGTTTACAGTGGTTTTAATAAAATGGGCACTGATTCCTAATCAAAACGAAAAGTACATTCTTATATGATCATAAACGTCCTCTGTCCACTTATAACTTTATTTCGCCTCACAGTTTTAACTTTATATTTACAAAAGTATAGATTCCTTTTTGTTTTCAGGGTTTCCCTCTTTCCATTGGATTGTTAAAAGTTGATTAAGTAGTTTTAGTGTGTGATGATCTACTCTCTCCAGGATATCAAAATATACAATATATAAATACATCTGGTTTGTTGTGTTCACAGGCGAAAAAAAGAAAACCAAAGCCATTGACAATGATTTGAATCCTGCATGGAATGAAGTAAGTGCAGAATGAGTTCACTGTAATGAGGGACATTTACAGTGAATTGACTTGGAAATTAATTACCCAGCAGCTGTTGTCCTTTCCTCAGTGAAAGCTGCTCTTTCTTTGATTTTATTGATGAATGGCCTCTTTTCCTGTAATTACAGGTGCTTGAATTTGATCTGAAAGGCTCTACCTTGGATGCTTCTTCCTTCATCGACGTGGTGGTCAAAGACTATGAGACCATCGGCAAAGACAAGTACGGGAATTCAAAATTGCGTTATCCATTTTAACATCGTGGCTGAGAGCCGAGAGCATGTTCTGACTTCACTGAGTCTAAAAGACACCGAACTCACTGCGGCTATGTTGAGACTTGCTGCCCTTTCAGAGGCTGTTTATTCTACCTAAGAACAGCACTATCGCTCTTTGGAGCAATGTTACCTTAAAAGGAAGAAAAAAGTTCTAACTTCTTTTGCAACTCCTCCACCACCAGACACACACACACACACACACACACACACACACACACACACACACACACACACACACACACACACACACAAGCAGACTCAGACTGCAATTATGTTGTTTCTGCTTAATTTCTCATTGTTTAAGTTTTTATGTAGTTAAGCCTAGTAATGACAACAAGAAATACATTTCCACTGAGTCACTCTAGATCTAGATTGTGTATAATATAAATCACCCTGGGGCAGGCACAAGGGAGGGGGGCGGGTTTAGTGTTTCGGCCACTAACACACAGGGATATTTTTCCATGATCACTGCATGAGGGAGGTGAACAGGAAAGCTTGCGCCGGCTTGTCATCGGCACACTTTGGATGACTAGTTGTTAAGCAGCCTCTCATCCAGTGCGGAATAAACTTAATAAGCGATTCAACAGACTGCTCAGTTTGTTTGGCCTAAATTAGCTTTGTTTGAGAGCGATATACAGGAGGTGGAAAACATATCACTACGTCATTGAAGCAGATCTTTTAAACAGTCACTGTAAACTGTCACTTTCGCAAGCTCTGTGTAATGATTAATTACACAATAACGGCACAAAACAGAGCCTGAGCTCAATCTTGAATATGGTCTTGCGTTGCTACGGCTGCCTTTTACCCACTTTCTTTGCTGCATATGGTTCACCACACTGTAACTGGGCACATGCATGTGACTTTAGAAAATGCCCAATGTGATGTAATCTATTGAATGATCACTCGTGCTATACCACTTGTGTTGGGTAGAACCAGTGGGTGTTGTTTCTAGGCTTCTAATAATATGTGAAGAATGAAATAGGGAAGTACAAACCGCCAACTGCACAGCAACGAGTGATTACGTTCCAAAACATTGCTTTCAAATGTGGAAATTTAAGAAGTTTGTCACAAACTGTGGAGCCAATGCATTGTTTTATTGCTCATTTTAGCTTTTTAAAGACTGCTGTTTTATCCAGGTGTAATAATGCACTTAATAAAAATGTGTACAACTGTCTGTCTGTGATTTCTTTTCAGGTTCATTGGCTCTGCAAATATTTCTTTGAGAGACTTGGCCAGTGGTCACATGACGTCCCTCTCATCGAAGAACGTGCCCTTGATCAATGAGAAGCAACAGGCTACTGGGGTGAATACATAGAATTGGTGTTAAACATATAAAGTAGAGATGATGATGCTAATTTAAGCGTTTTCTTTTATTAGGCAAACATCAATTTGCTCATTCATTATGAAGGACCGGACGACCTTAGACCAGACCGAAATGAGCAACCTGATGGAGAAACGTCTCATGTGGATGCAGGTGAGTAATCTGTTCAGTCTGTGAAAGGATAAGAGATGGTGGTTGTGATTTTACTTATTTCCTCCAAAAATAACAAAACCAAACATCACATTTCTTTACAACAATTCATATCTGTGTTTTCTATAAGGTATACAAAGTCATACAAATAGTTAAACAAAACACAAAAGTAAACAATCAATTAATAATCATACTTGAAGGGATGTAAAATAAGATACAATAAGGTTCTAACACCAACACCCAAATTCTAAGGTATCTCCTTGAAATCAACAAATTATTGTCAATACATTTAAACATTTAAAGTAGTTCTGTCAAACAATTAAAATATTTAATCACTATCAATTTTTGTCATAGTTAACTAAAAATTCATCGCAAATTTGTATGTATTCTGAATGTTTTCCATAATTTGTTTTTCATTTTAATGCTCTTATCAACATGGAAAAGTGGATTGGCTTTCTTTATCCAAATTTTTTATTTTATTGAAAAGCAATGTGGCCAAACAGGGCGTTGAAAAATAAAATGATAAAGTGCACATTTCAGGTGAAGAGTTAGGGTTTTGTATGTACTTGGAAATTATTTGCCTGAAAAAAATTTACATGTTGATTAATTAATTTAATATGCGATCATTTGTTGGTCTGCGTGTGGGAGTTTTTACTACAAGATGAAGGAGGGGTGCTGGATTTGTTTTCTTTTCTACATGTTCTGTGAGTGACATTTGTAGGACTGTCGCTCAAACAGCATCTAGTAGCTGGGTGTAAAGCAAAACATTTTGGAAAAACATGAATAAAATAAACATTAATCTCGCGAAACAAAAATTGACGCCGTTGAAATAGGTTTAACGTTGTTAATAGCGCGTTTCGCTGACAGCACTCGTTTAAATACATGTGTACAGGTCAGCATGTGCAGCAAATACTCGGTGGGATGTCAGTATTTGACCAATGAAAACGTGTTATTTCTCCACAGGAGACAGTGGTGAGGGTGATGAGAGGGATGCAGACGCGGGGGGAAGAATTCAGAGTGGAAGCCCAGGCGCTCTCACTTCCCAGAACCAGGCTGGGAAACCCAGACACAAGTCAGTCCATCCCAGCCGTAAGAGGGTTAGGGCCTTGGCCAATAAGCCTCAGGACTTCCAGGTATTGTTCACATTTTGAGTACCGTGTTCCTGGACCATCACCACCCCAGTTTGAGGTTAAATCCTTATCATTAATCAAAAAAATGACAGCATGCTTCACTGGTGCAAATGTACCAAGAAGTCATAACATAGTGAATTATAACACAAATCTAAAAAATTACAACAATGGCAACATTCTATTTATTCGTGCGAGCATTTTCACTGATTATCTTTTGGAAACTTATTTTCTTGCCTGCAAACAATCTTTGTCAGTGTTTGTCAACCCATATAAATCAATAGTACCTCTTCATTAATTTAGCCAGGTAAATGTTCTCACTGTTGGTTCAGCTGCCTCTCTGCGGCTTTCAATGTTCAGATTCGTGTCCGGGTTATCGAGGGTCGACAGTTGCCTGGCAACAACATCAAGCCTGTGGTTAAGGTGAATGTCTGTGGACAGACGCACAGGACCAGAATCAGAAGAGGAAATAACCCGTTCTTCAACGAGGTAATTAGTCTGCAAAAAAATCTCACAGAAAGTAATTGATGACTGCAAGCATGTATTTTATCTTGCTTGTCAACATCCACTTGTCTGCTTACTAATAATCACTACCTTCTAAAATAACCCTCTAGTTTATTTCTCTCCCTCCATTACATTCTTCTCTGTCTCCGTTTTCTAACAAGTTGTAAGTCCTTCCGGGTTTTTTCACAATCCCCGATATCAATGTTTGTCTGACATCCATGTATTGTGCATAAAGTGACAAGGGAACTACTAAGTTCTTTATGACTTGTTTTTGTCTCTCAGATGTTTTTCTACAATGTCAACATGCTCCCTTCAGAGCTCTTTGACGAGAGCATTAGCATTCGGGTGGGTAGAAAACTCCTTCTCAAAGCAAATCTATTTATCAGAACATTTGCCGGTTTCAAGGTGAGGGCATTTCTACGTGGAAGAAAGCTTTAATGTTGTGTTTTCCTTGACAGGTTTATGACTCCTATTCCCTCAGAGCTGACGGTCTATTGGGAGACTTCAAGGTATGCCAACTAAATTGCCGGCAGGGTCACAGATTTGACACTTTTCACTGATAAAAATGCATTTTTTTCTCCAGCTGGATGTTGGCTACATTTATGATAATTCAGGTCAGTGTTTCCATATAAAATGTGTACCATGTGCAAATTTAAGATGTATGATATATAGTTTACTATATTGTGAATATAATACAATGTCCAGGTCATGCTATAATGAGGAAATGGCTCCTCCTGAGTGACTCCGATGACTCCAGCTCAGGGGCCAGAGGTTACCTGAATGTCAGCATAATTGTTGTGGGCACTGGAGATGACCCACCAGGTATGTGTACCTTCCTCCTCACCAACAAGTTTACTTACTACCCGTCCTTAGAAAAGACCATGACAAGTTATCCCGTCCTCTCCTCTGCCCAGACGGAGAGGAAAGAGGTGAGTGAGGAGCATGACGACATAGAAAGCAATCTCTTGGTGCCGGCAGGTGTCACAATGCGTTGGGCCACACTCAGACTCAAAGTCTTCCGTGCCGAGGACATGCCACAGAGTAAGTGACCTGCAGAGACCTGCCACCAGCATAGTTTAATGCATTCAAATCCGCTTGACAAACTATTTATTTGGAACCTATTTTTCATTGCAGTGGATGACGCCTTTATTCAGACTGTAAAACAGGTCTTTGGAGGGGAAGGAGACAGAAAAAACTTGGTGGATCCATATGTGGAAGTCAGCTTTGCTGGCAAGAAGGTGCCTCATGTTTGACTTCAAATAAGACAAAAAAAAATTATTCAATGTTCTCTTTGTGTGACTATTATGTGTATCTAATGGGCTTTAATTTGTACTAGCTGTGCACCAAATGCATTGAGAAAAATGCAAATCCAGAGTGGAATCAAATCATCAATCTCCAAGTCAAGGTAAGAAAAATGGGTCATCAAGATGTATCCAATGAGCTGCATTAAACATTTCAAACTTCTGCACAAATCAACAAGTACTTCTGTCGGCCTCTCTAGTTCCCGTCCATGTGTGAACGCATTCAGTTGACTGTATATGACTGGTAAGAACAAAAATGCATACATGCAGAGCTGCACAGGTGATGATATGAAAAACCAATAAGGTCCAGTTTATTCTTCGTAGGGATCGTCTAACCAAGGATGATGCCATAGGAACAACGTTTTTAAACCTGAGCAAGATGTCTTCCTCTGGTGGAGAGATCGAAGGTCATAAATGTAATCTGTATTGTTATAATTATACAATTGTAACATTGTTCCATAGGGTGTTTAACAGTCTTGTTCTCATACACCTTATTGCTTCAATTAACTGAAACTGTCCAGCTGAGCTTTTAAACAGAGTGACTGTATGTTACAGTGAGCACTGCAGCATCAGAGGTGGGTTTCCTGCCAGCTTTTGGGCCTTGCTACGTCAACCTGTACGGCAGCCCGAGAGAATTCACCGGCCTGCCCGACCCATACGACGAACTCAATTTCGGAAAGGTAAGCATAGTTTATTTTTAGCTCAGTACAGTCGATTCACTAGTGTAGGTATAGACATCTGGACATTGCATTGTGATGCGTTTCAGGGGCAAGGGGTCGCCTACAGAGGTAGGGTCCTTGTTGAGCTGTCCACTGAGCTTGATGGGAAGGCTGATAGGAAGGTGGATGACATCTCCAGTGATGACATCCTCGTAGCACAGGTACACACTTTGCACCTTAACTACCACTATCTCCATATTTATTTGATTTATGTGATGATCCTTAAGATAAAAAGCCCAAGTCGTTATACATTACCCTTTTTCAATTTTAATTTAATTTTTCATTTTATTGAAAAGAAGGTTTCTCGCAAAATATTTTTTCCAAAATAATCTCGCCATAACCTCAAACTTTTCTTTGAATGCAGAAGTACCAGCGGAGAAGGAAGTTCTCTCTGTGCGCTGTTTTCCACAGTGCGTGCATGCTGCAGGAGCCCGGCGAGCCAATCCAGTTCGAGGTCAGCATTGGTAACTACGGTAACAAGTTGGACACCACCTGCAAGCCCCTGTCGTCCACCACCCAGTACAGCTACGCTGTGTTTGATGGTATGAAATGCTAAAGCATGCAAGAATTAAACCACTGTAAAGTTGTTATGTTTACGTGTTTACCATGTTGTAAATCTGGGGGTCAAGGGCCACGCAGCCAAAGAGAAGAACCACATGCTAATGAGCTTTTCTTCCCCACAACTTGTGTTTCAAACGACTGGGTGTATTTATTCTCAATCCCACAGGTAATCACTACTATTACCTGCCCTGGGCGGACACTAAGCCTGTGGTGATTCTCACCTCACACTGGGAAGACATCAGCCACCGCCTGGACTCCGTCAACGTTCTGCTCTTCATTGCTGAGAGACTGGTGAGAATAAGATGCAGTTGCACGTATTGTTTGTCTCTGCACAGGTCGTACTGCTCACTCATCGACTTTCATCCGTCTTCATGATTTATTTTAGGAGTCTCACCTCACCTCTTTAAAAAATGCTGTGTCAGCCAAAGAGGCTGAGACACATCTGGAGGAGATTTGCCGCAAACTCATCCACCACATGATTGAGGACCTGAACAGGTAAGACATGACTGGGATTGTGTGTTGAATGAAGTAATGCTATAATGCAACTTATCATTAAGATAACTGTCATGTGGTTATTGCTTTGAGGTTAAATGCAATTTCAGGTGGTTATTATGCTGGAGTTATGTCATTACCCTGTGTTGACTCCATCCAACCCAAACCCAAATTCTGGTACTTGACACACAATTTCCACAACATGTAACTTGCGCACCAACCCCCTGAACCAATTTTGCTAAACTACAAGCACAATTCCTGCTTTACGCTCAAATTCCCGTTCTAAAACACACTTTTTTCAAAACACTACACACAATTCTCTGCATTTGGCACAATTTTCATGAAGGAAAATTTTGTTTTCACAAGGAACACACTGTCATTCAAAATGAGTCAATTGCCCTCCTATGCACACTGACTCATCTCATGGGCAAACACCTGTCACATAGTGTTACAATTAGCAACCAGAGATAGGAGATGGAAAGTGTATGACCGAGTCCACAAACGCACACAGCCCTTCTCCAAGCTGGGGAAGACGCATGTGGAGACGCAGCAGTTGATGTTTTTTTTTTGGTTTTTACTGTAACTGAATACAGTAAATTCTTCTGTTGTTTTGTATGTCGACCGCTTTATGTGCAAATTTCTGTTGGTTGCGATGTACACTGTGTACATTGTTTTTGTTGAGAAAATAAAATATATTTGTTACTGTGTATTTGTGAGTTGTTAGTATAAAAACAATATTCTAAAATATTTTACAACACACGTATGTACAGTATGTACTGTCTGTAGTAAGTGTAACACTGAACAAACCAAAAAGTCATACTGAGACCTCTAGGTCATTATGATGAATGGAGGAGAAGTGTTTTCCATTCATCATAGTGTTTTACATTGAGCACATCAGTGTTTAAGTGTTGTTAAAAATGTCTACTCATATGATGGTCTGTGTGTGTCATTTGAAAACAAAAACACATTTTGAGAAGAAATACCATTGTTTTGAATGTAAAGTTTCATTTTGCAGTATTGAGGGGTTTTGCCCATTGTGTGTGTGTTTGTAGAAAATGTGTGTAGAGTTCTGAGAGTATGAGGCAAGCTTTAAGAAAATGTGTGTAAACAATCGAGAAAAACTGTGAACCAACCTTTATAACAGTTTCCAGCTTCCAGCGGTAGAGGGCCAACCCCATGTGACTGCACTGGATCTCCAATTGAGAAAACTGCGTGAAGCTGCTATTGACAGCATCAGAGAGATGATGGCTAATCGCATGAGAGAGGAAGCCATAGATGTTAGGGCTACTGTTGAAGACATTGAGGACTGGTTGGACAGAATCAAGCATCTGGCAGAGGAGGTCAGGTCATTCAAAAAAATACAATGTAATGGAGCTCAAATGCACATAAATCAAACTTTATTATGTAACTGAAATGTATCGTGTCTCCATCAGCCTCAGAACAGCATGCCTGATGTGATCATCTGGATGCTAAGAGGAGAGAAACGTGTGGCTTTTGCTCGAGTCCCAGCAAATCACATCCTGTTTTCAAACTTTAGCGAACAGGCTTGTGGCAAACACTGTGGACGCACGCAGACCATTTTCATGCAGGTACAGGCACACAGTCATACATTTTGTATTTTCTATTTCCCTGTTACATTTGTAGAAAGAGGTGCCACACTAATACTTTTCGGTTTGTCAGTATCCCATGGACAGAAACAAAGGTGTGAAGGTCCCTGTTCAGTTGCGGGTCAACATGTGGCTCGGTCTCTCTGCTCATGAGAATAAATTCAACAACTTCTCAGAAGGGAACTTCAGCGTGTACGCGGAAATGGTACAGTACCTTTTTTTTAAACACATCAATATTTAATTTTTAAATCTGATTTCAGTTGCTTTATCTGTGACTTACATTCCGCAGTATGAGAACCAGGCCAGTGTTTTGGGGAAGTGGGGAACCACAGGTCTGGTCGGTCGTCATAAATTCTCCAATGTGACTGGAAAGGTGAAACTGAAACGAGAACGCTTTCTGCCACCGCGCGGTTGGGATTGGGAGGACGACTGGTTTGTTGACCCCGAGCGGTGGTAAGTGTGTGAAACTGGCCACATACATACACAAGCGCACACTCGCACAGCTGTTTGTGCTCCACAGTTCAAATACCCAAATCCTGTTATCCATGAGCATGATCCTGTTTTTATTTCAGCCGCTGTTCTCTAATAATGGGCAGTAATCTGAAATCAGTGCTCGTACCAGCCACATCTTGAACACAATGACAGGAAATGAAAAGGAATTTTGTCTTCACTTTTGGGTTTAAGTGGGTCTCCCTCCCACACAGACTCATGTAAACAATGTTAGCTCTCTGTAGCTCGTCTTCCTGAGCTTTTCCTGCATCGCTGCTGTCTGACTCCCAGAGCTTCTCGTCACAGGTTGTTGACAGAAGCAGACGCCGGCCACACAGAGTTCACAGACGAGGTTTTTCATAATGAAACACGTTTCCCTGGCGGGGAGTGGAGGGCTGCGGCGGAGCCCTACACAGACGTGGTACGACATGCTGCTCTCACAGACACCGCATGCACAATAATGTGGGAGGGATAGCGAAACAAAAGGTTGTTTGTTCATGTTAGTTTTCAATCTTATCAGTTTTTCCTGCATTTGCTTAAGAAAGGTAGGAGAGTTTTTTTTTCCCAGATAAACACATGACCTAGTGTCGACCTGGTATCATTTGTGATTTACAATAATAAGTACTCATGTGAGTTTCATTTTAGCTTTACCATCGGATTCCCTTTTATTTCATAAACATTTCTGATAAACGCAGCGTATGCTACCAGCAACAAAAGATAAATGCACAAAACGAGCAAATAGCTGGTGATCGTGATCGGGATATCAATCCCTATTAAAAATAATTTAATGAAATTATGGTCTGTGTTTTCTAGAATGGAGAAACAGTCCAGAACCCCAAAGATTTTGAGTGTCCAACGGGATGGTGCTGGGAAGATGACTGGAGCTTTGACAGCGACAAAGCTGTCGATGAGAAAGGTAACATGGAGACAAAGATTGAACCATGGCATCAAAAACTTCTCTTCATTGTGTTCGTCTTTGGAAAACGGCAGGTTTAATTGGTCTGTGTGCATGTTTGTGTGTGTCTCATGGCTCTAGGTTGGGAATACGGAGTGACCATTCCTCCCGATGATAAGCCCAAATCATGGGTTGCAGTGGAGAAAATGTATCATGTCCATCGCAGAAAGAGACTCATCAGACCGCGGAAGAAGATATCTGATAAAAAGGCTGTTACTGAGGTGAGGAGGAGGCGTCAAAGAGGCGATTTGAGGGACGTTGTGAGTTTTTCAGAACTTCTGCCCGTCTTTTACCATACCACAGAAGCGAGACCCAGGGGAGGGCTGGGAATACTCTTCCCTGATTGGATGGAAGTTCCACAGGAAGGAGCGCTCCTCGGATACGGTCCGGCGCCGCCGCTGGAGAAGGAAGATGGTCCCATCAGACTCCATTGGTTCTTCCGCCATCTTCAAGCTGGAAGGGGCACTGGTGAGTCGTACTTTAGTCCCCTGAGGAACTCTACTGTCTTTATGAGTTGTGTTGATTGTCCCAGAACGACACAGACGTCACATGGTCCATTCCAGCTTTGTCATATCTCGGCCTTTTTTCCCCGTGACGGTTCCTCTCAGTTGTTTGCAAATCAGTCAGGAAGTTTATTTTGGTTTCTGCAGTCGTTCCTTCACATTAAGCACCTCGTCCTGCAATCTGTTTACAGGGAGTCGATGTTGACGAGAAGGCCAGTAAAGCGGATGCAGCCAAACTATTTGGTGCCAACACACCCTCTGTTTCCTGCAACTTCAGCCGTAAGTGTTTGGGTCAGATAAAGCTAATTACTGGTCAACTCAAGCTGATTGTTTCTATAAACTTCCTGATGCACATTTGATGAAGAAGTCAGTTTTTGCAGTTTACAGTTGAACATGCTGATAAATGACATCTCCCTCCAGAGTTTTACCGTTACCACTTGAGGGTGTATGTGTATCAGGCGAGGAATCTCTTTGCCATGGACAAAAACAGCTTCTCAGGTAAAAACAGAGCAAAGTACAAGCCCGGTCAAGAAGAATGAATTAAAATGACTGAGGATCTATCATTTTGCCACAGTGGAAAGAACATTTCACAGCACAGAGTCATATGTTCCGTCTCACTTTTCCATCAGATCCCTACGCTCATGTGTCATTCCTACATGTGAGCAAGACCACCGAAGTCATAAGGTCCACCCTGAACCCCTCATGGGATCAGACCCTCATCTTTGAAGACATTGAAATCTACGGAGACCCTCAAACTATTGCCCGCAACCCTCCGGAAGTGGTGTTGGAGCTGTGCGACAGTGATCAAGTAGTACGTTGTGTATTTTAAATCTGCCGTATCAAATCATTTAGGCATACAGACCTTTTATCTTAAAATACAACTGGGCTTCAGGCTCAATGTGATGGGCTATGCTAAGTCTTTGTGTACCACTGCGCTTTATTTCCAAGGGTAAAGATGAACCCCTCGGACGCTGTACATGCCGGCCAGTAGTGACACTGAACCCCAGTCGAGCGGTCAGCCCCAAGCTGCTGTGGTTACCGGTCACCAAAAAAGGTTGCAGTGCCGGGGAGGTCCTGCTTGCTGCAGAGCTCTTTCTGAAAAACAAGGTAAAGAAGAAACCAGAGAAAGTAAATGTGCTGTGACTTCAAGTCTGAAACCGTATTTAGGGGGTCGACGCTGCGCTTCACCTTCCAGGAGACTGACGGAGATCTGCCCCTGGTGCCTCCTCGCCGGGGAGAGAAGCTCTTCATGGTTCCCCAGGGAATCAGGCCCGTAGTGCAGCTCACTGCCATTGAGGTACGCCATCGCATCGTCCTGCTCGCGCACATGACTCGATTAGACAAGACCGGCTCAACCCAAAGATTTCTGTTTTGGTTGCATTCAACCTGCTAAAGTTTTGGTGTTTTTATTTGATCCCAGGTCTTGACTTGGGGATTGAGGAATATGACGACCTACCAGTTGGCCACCGTTTCCTCTCCCAGTTTGATAGTGGAGTGCGGTGGGGAGGTTGTTGAAACCGCTGTGGTCAAGAACATCAAAAAGAACCCCAATTTCCCCGGATCAGTGCTGCTGCTCAAAGTGGTACAAACCCTAAACTTTGTAGAATAAAACTGCGTTATGTGTTTCATGCTGAGACTTCTCCTGCATGTTCTGTGCTATTGTTTTCTCGCCTTAGCTTCTGCCAAAAGAGGAGATGTACACCCCTCCCATTGTGCTGAAGGTAATCGACCACCGGCCATTCGGTAGGAAACCAGTCGTGGGTCAGTGCACCATCGACCGCTTGGAGGACTTTCGCTGTGATCCGTATTGCGTTAACAGTGAAGTCAGCATGTCTACTAGAGGTATATACAAGAAATGCATGCATATACACTACGCGTGCGTATTCCGCTACTCACAGTAGAGACTCATTGTATCCTGTTCTCGTTGACTTTGCAGTGGCAATGATAGCTGCGTCCCAGGGAGAAGTTGTCATAGACATGGAGGAGAGAACCATCGTAAAAGCTGAGGTAAATAGGAATACGATATTATTACGTATACTTACTTTTACTAATAATAATTCTTTGTCTGCTTGCCACCATGCAGCCTCAAGCAGAAACGGTGAGTTTTTTCTCTTTTTCTGAATTTATGGTCTACTCATGGTCTACTAACATCCCGTAAAAATACTAAGTTCATCCTTATTTTCCATCGTGTAGGAGGAGGAGACGGTAGACTGGTGGAGTAAGTTCTACGCTTCAGTTGATCAGCAGGAGAAGTGTGGGCCTTACCTGAAAAAGGGATACGACACATTACACGTGAGAACAATACATGTTTTTTATTTTACCTCTCCTTCTTTCCATGATCATTCGGGTTCTACAAGCAGCAAGCAAGATGTGATACGCCAACGTCCTTGTTTTTGTTCCTTTACATAAAAGTGTGTATTAAAGAACAGAGAGATAGTTGCTGACGTGGCAGTCTAAGACGAGGTAAATAAGTGTATATGCTACAAGTCTCAGTATGACTTGTTTCTCAGAAAGGTCTAAATGAATAAGACGGACAAACATGTGGCTACTGTGTCTTCTCCAGCTATTTTATTTCACACTTGAAAGCGATCACCTCCTCATGTTTCTCCATTTTTGCCTGACAACACACCGCAAAAATACATCTCAAACAAACCCTTAAAGGCTTACATCACTATCATAGATGACACCATTACTTTTACTCAACACTGTTGTTACTTTGAATAAAACCATTAACTGCAGCTTTTAGACTGCGAGGTAAACCACCGCACTGCACTGCCACCTGCTGGGACCAGATAGTAATACATATAACAGAAATGTGAATAAAAATACACAAAAATGTGGCCATACATTTTGTGTGCATCACATATAGGTAGAGTAAAATCCATTAGTAATGAAAGCTTGGCTTGTGAAGCGGATGCTTGAGTTGGAGCCTGTGATGTGGTTGTGTCATTGTTTTCAGATGTTTGACAGTGAACTTGAAGAGGTTGCAGAGTTCCAGGGACTCAACGATTTCTGCAGCACCTTCAAACTTCAGCGAGGAAAGACTGAATATGACGAAGATGATCCCTCTGTGGTGGGAGAGTTCAAGGTACAAAAGTTAGATTTCAAGGAAGTATTTTGTCACATAGCATCCCGTTATACCGGAGATATTGTAACATGAGAAACCTCTGCTTTTGCTGTTCCACAGACACTTCTGCCCTCTGGTGGAGGTTTTAGGTCATAGATATAGTATAGAGAATATACTGTCCATACAGATTGGTAGTTTGTTCCACGCTATTTCATCCTGTCCTGAATGCTTAATTCAACTATATATTGAAATGGAATTCCCTTGGAATGATATATATCATTTTTTTTACATTGTCGAAATTACATTTAATAATTCAAATATATCTATATATGTATTTGAGCTGAAGTTCCTGTATGAATCTAATCACCTTATAAGATGTTGTATGACTAAGTGGTGCTCCTTGGTGATATCCAGGGCTCATTCAAGATTTACCCTCTGTCCGATGACCCCGGGGTGCCAGCTCCACCCCGCCAGTTCACAGAGCTTCCTGAGAGCGGACCTCAGGAGTGCCTGGTTAGAATTTATGTGGTGCGCTGTCTTGACCTGCAGCCAAAGGATACCAACGGCATGGTGAGCTTTGTATGATGTGATTGCATGATGCTTCAACTGACCGACCACGCTGGTGTCGTGATAAAGAATCACAACTATGATCTACATTTTATTAAGTGAAAACAATGAATGAAGCTAATGAAGCGTTTTTTTTCCCATTCTCATTTCAGTGTGACCCATATGTGAAGATTTCGCTAGGAGGGAAAAAACTGGATGACAGAGATAACTACAAACCAAACACCCTGAATCCGGAGTTTGGGAGGTGAGACTGAACTTTTTGTTAATTGATTATTTGTTCAAATCATTTTGGCTGCTTTTAAAGGAATGCTTCATTCCCAAAAGGACCATCTGTTTATTAACTAACATGAAATCCTGCAAGACTGCATGTCTAGATGGTGGTGGAGAATTCAAAAACTGTGTGTGTTTATGAATAAGTCAAACGGGGGCCACATTTAACAACAACAACAAATTATAAAACATCCATTTACAATCTGACCCCAGACCCGGCTGGCCATCATGTCGATGTGTCCTTGGGCAAGACACGTAACCCCAACATTGCTCCTGTAGCTGCAACTACAGTGTGTGACTGTTAGTCACTGATGGGCAGGTGCCACTGTGTATGGAATGGGTGAATGACGTCAGTGTTAAAGCGCGTTGAGTAGTTGGAAGACTAGAAATGCACGATACAAGTCCATTTCTTGGTTTTTAGCTTTTTTTAAGCCTGTTTGAGCAAAGTTGCATGTGTTTGGGATGCATGTGTAAGGGTGAGCACACAGACGGACGGATGAAACTTGCACAAGCTGTGTGAGATTTGAAGCAGTTGAGAGTAATGTTTTCATATAGTTTTGCTTTTGTTAATTGCAGCCCTAATTTGTTTAAATGCATCCCGACTATTTTTTGTACACTTTGGTAGCCTAGGAAGGAATCTTTTAAAGGAACAACAAAATATTTTAAATGCTCTCCATTTGTGTCCAGGATGTTTGAGTTGTCCTGCTTCCTACCTCAAGACAAGGACCTGAAGATCGCTGTGTATGACTACGACCTACTGAGCAGAGATGAAAAGGTTGGTGAGACCGTCATCGATTTGGAGAACAGACTCCTGTCTCGTTTCCGGGCCGGCTGTGGCCTGCCAAAGACTTACTGTGTGTAAGTATGCACTCTAACCCTACAATAATACCTCCAGTGTTATGAATAAATCCTACGATGTAAACCTCAAAGCCAGAGCAACAAAGCTACAATTTTCTAACAGCTCAGGGATCAATCAGTGGAGGGACCAGCTGAAACCTTCTCAGATCTTCCAGAAAGTGGCCAAAGTGAGAGGTGTTGCTCCTCCGGCCATAGAGGCAGATGGCAGCTCTCTGTCTTTCTCAGGAAAACGATACAACCTGACTGATTTTGGTAATGCCATTATTGAACACCCTATTTTTAGTAGAAGTATTACTTGTATGTACTATCTTAATAAATGTTGTAAATTTGTGTTTAACAATTATGAATGACTATGCTGAAGCTGTTTGTTCTCATTTAGTCCGCAGTATGCTCCCCTTTCATCCTTGACTTTTGTGGTTTGCTGTGCAGAGGCAAACACTGTGATCCACCAGCACCTAGGACCAGCCAGAGAGAGGCTGGCCCTGCATGTCCTCAGAAACCAGACCTTGGTGCCAGAGCATGTGGAGACCAGAAGCCTGTGCAGCTCCCACCAACCTAACTTGTCTCAGGTTAAAACAACAGCAGTAACACCTTTTTAGTAGAGCTGCAAGTAGTACAGATTAATTCCAAGCCCATGCTATCTAAAATAAATAAATAAAAATGATTCCATAGCTTTGTTTAAAAGACTAATCGTGTTGCACAAATCCAGGGAAAAATTCAAATGTGGGTGGACATCTTTCCAAAGAGCCTTGGTTTGCCAGGGCCTCCATGGGATATCAGTCCACGCAAAGCCAAGAAGTAAGAGACACTTGTCCAAATGATGTTTCATCACAGACTGCTCAAGCATAAAATATTACCGTATATTTTAAAATAGGTACGCTTTGCGAGCCATCATTTGGAACACAACTGATGTTACTCTGGATGAAAGAAGTATCACCGGAGAAGACATGAGTGACATCTACGTTAAAGGGTACATTACTTGTCCCGTCTCTTACCTCAACCATTCTTTTGTGTTCCTATATCTCTTCATTTGATATGGATGTTTCTGTCAACTGGACCCGTTCGCCAAAAGCCGATCTGAAGTCAACATTATGGTGTTTCCTAGATGGATGCCAGGTATGGAGGACTGCAAGCAGCAGACTGATGTTCACTACAGATCCCTGGATGGTGATGGGAATTTCAACTGGAGGTTCATCTTTGGGTTTGACTACCTGCCTGCAGAGCAGATGTGTGTTGTTTCAAAGAAAGTGAGTGAGATTGTGGAGCAGGAAGGAAGCATCAAGCGACTGTTACCATGACCTTTTTTGTTTTGCTGCTATGAAGGCAGGTGATAATCTGAATAAAGTGTTTGTCGTTTACAGGAACACATTTGGAATCTGGACAAAACTGAATCAAGGATTCCTCCTAAATTAATCATCCAGATTTGGGACAATGACAAATTCTCTTTGGACGACTACTTAGGTAAAAAAAATCATTGTTATTAAATCGCTTCTTTGCCATGACAACATAAAGGGAAGACCTTTAAAGCACAAGAGAACTACTGCATGGGAGACACATTTTTATTTTCTATCTTTGTATTTGTTACAGGTAGCGTTGAACTGGACCTTCATAATCTGATCTCTCCTGCCAAGAGCTCAGAAAAGTGCAGTCTGAAGATGTTGCCTGGGAGAGAAGGCTCGGTCGCATCTAAAAAACCTCTGCCCAACTCACTTTTCTCCCAAAAGTCTGTTAGAGGCTGGTGGCCATGCACGGTCGAGCAGGAAGGGAAACGTGTGCTTGGTGTAGGTGTTTGTCAACAGCACAGTCCTCAGTTCATGTGTTTTTACCCCATTGGCTGTCTTTGACCGCGTTTCAAAACTCTGCAGGGTAAAGTAGAGATGACGCTGGAAATAGTGGAGGAGAAGGAGATGGAAGAGAGACCTGCTGGTAAAGGCAGAGATGAACCAAACATGAATCCCAGACTGGACCCACCCAAGTAATACATCCTCAAGAAAAACAATGCATGGAATATCAGATTTTCTAGTGCGATGGATCGCATAAAATGAATCATGTGAATGTTGCTGTCATTCCCATTCAACAGACGCCCTGACACGTCATTCTTCTGGTTTACAAGCCCCTGCAAGACCATGAAGTTCATTGTTTGGCGCAGATTCAAATGGATTTTCATTGGAGCGATTCTTCTTCTGCTGGTCATCTTGTTCCTTGGGATCCTGCTTTACTCCCTACCAGTAAGATCACAGATTTTACTGATCATTTATCAATTTTGTATCTGTCACACATTATTTTTCCATGGTATTATGTGATCTGGGTGAATACCGTTGTACATTCTATATCCACAGAACTACATCTCAATGAAGATTGTGAAGCCTTTCTCATAAGGAGATTCCTGATGGAATCGTCAGTCCTAATAAGTGTTTCTATCACTGAGAAACATGCAACAACTTCTTCTGATGATGCCACAACGGACTGATATTCAGTATTCTATTACCACAATATCTGACCAGATTTTAATTGCACTATTGCAGTCTATGTTTCTTGTGATCCAAATTGTTTTATCTTTAAATGTAAACCAAAAAATCAAGAAATTCAACAATTATATATTGCAATAAAATGTGGCATAAAGAAGTTGTGATTTGTTTTGCGCACATTGGAAATCACCACATGTATAATGTAAAACTGTCTAACATTTACATGAAATTTTAAAACCAAAACCAAGGAAATCTTTTGTGTACTTTAGGTTGTTAGAATATTTTAGTCAACATGGTGGTATACTCAATGCCTAATATTTGAGTAAAATTAACTATGTTCATCAATGAAAGAAGTGAAATTAACTTAAAAGGTTGACCCAACATAATGTTGTTACTTTGTATAGAGGAGGTCTTCTAGAAATATACTCAAGTGAAAATTGAATGTTACCATTTTCCGATCGTTTTTAAGACAGTTCAAAGATTTGAGAAATGACACCTCAAAGACGATTGGTGTCTTTTGGGCTGTACTGTACAAACCGTTTACCGTAACACCGTAATTAGAGGCGCATTTCATTTTGAAATTCGGTCCAAATGACCGCAGTCATCATCCCGCCTCTTTTTTTCTGGGAAACGTGTGTGATTGGTCTAAGTGCTTCTGCCGTTGACGTACAGGAGCTGTCTGCAACAAAGACGGAAATGTGAACCAGTGACCGCACAATAACTTTTGAAGTGATTTCTGGTCAGAGGAAGAAAAAACGCTGGTTGTATATGGCAATTTTACAATAATAATAATGTAATGCAGTTAGGTGACAAGTCTTACACCAAGAAGGACATGCTTGTAAGTTGTATTTTTTCGTTTATTGGACACAGCCCTGCTAGCTTGATGTGGTTGAAATAAGTAACGTCAGCGCTACTTACGTGACCTGGTGCTAGCAAATAACAGCTAACGTTTTGATTATAGCCAGTCGAAGCTACGTTAGCTCAAGATGGCTTGATGCTTTTGTCCTGCAATATGTTTCCGCATCAAGGTGGTAAGCTACTGTCCAAAATACACTGGAAATACACACCGCACATCTATGGCTAACAGTAGTACAGTAAAGATAAAAACGATACGGTGTGTTGGGGTTGGTTAGCTGGCTAATTGTAGCTTTGTTGATCCTGCTCGAAGGAGCCCTCATCGTGATATGCTGGCCACAGAGCTCAAATAGTGAAATGAAACCAGGGCAGGATATAGCTACATTATAACGAGATCATCATAAATAGTGTTGCAGCTACTTAATACCTGTTTTTCTTTCTTGAGCAGCTATTGTTGATGCTTCTTGTCTGACCTGCTCAAGACGCCAGAGGAAGAGATGGACTCTCAAGAATGGTACGTTTATAGATAAGCCATCTGGGGATATGAGATACTTGTTAACAAAGTGCATTCTTGGAAAAGCGAAGCTGCACAAGTGCAACCTCCTAACAGGGCCTCCTCTCACTTTGTCCCCTTTCTGTCCTGTTCCAGTGTGCCCGCTGAAGTTGAGTCAGAGGGCGTCAATGAGGATGTTCCAAAAACAAACTCAACGGACGGAAAAGACGAGCTCTTTTGTGGACCACAAAGGAGTGACGCAACCAAAGACTGTGCGCTTATGGAGAACACGCAAGATGCTGCAGCGTCCCAGACTTCACTGGATTGTGCTTCTCCCAGTTTGCCGGATGAATCTGTTTTAGTGGGCAGCAACAGTCACGCAGCTCTAACACACGCGTCTAATGGGCAGAAATCTAAACGCTCATCTTCACCCGGTCATCACCCTGTTAAAACGACCTGTGGTGCTGCGCACTCTTCAAATCCCAAACTCACACTCTGTCTTAGAATAAGTCCCAGGAAGGATGTCAGTACCCCCCCCTGTGATGTGGAGATGGTGAGCCCAGACAGCCCCGTTTCTAAAACCGCGTTGGTCGACAGCCTCGCGGACAGCGATCGCGATGGCGCAGCATGTGAGGACTCTGAATGTTCTGCCAAAGCAAACGTTAACATGGGAAGTGAGGACGCAGAGAAGGCCGAGTACAGTGGGTCATCTGAAATGAGCCAGGACTTCATTGGAAGCCAGTCAGGAGCACTTTTTGAAAGGTACACGTGAACAATTTCTGTGTCGCTCTTTCTTTTTTTGTCATTTCTAATGAGTGAATCTGGTTCTCAGTCTTCTTTAATAATCATGTGGCATACTGCCCTGTTGTTTTGTTTTTTCACTCTTTTTCCTTTTATTTTTTAACTAACCCATAGCCTTAGTCTACTAACCCATAGTATTTTATTATATTTCATTCCTTGCACTATGTTGTCTTGTTGTCCATTGTCGTCTGTTGTCATGCACCAACCGCCAAGTCAAATTCCTTGTATGTCTGACACACTATGGCAATGAATGGTTTCGGATTCTGATTCTTGTGTTTTTGTTCCTTCCCGCATTTCATTTGCACTGCATTACATGGACAGAGGATGGCTCGGGACACCCATAGATGAGCTGAACCGAATGCCCCAGTGTGCCCCCCCACTACCTCACCTGAAAGCGACGCATTACCACACTGTCACAGTCCGGGTGAGTAAAGAACCACTTGCTCGTATTGTGTTCCTTGCGTGTGGTATGTCGAGAAGAACACTGCCACCAAGGCAGGATTCTCTCCATTACCCCCTAAAATCACGCCCTTTTTAAAATGATTGTTTTAAGAAATCTTATACATCTACATTACAAGGCAGGACAGATGATTTACATTCAGCATAGGATCACATGAGTTTTGGTAAAACCAGTATAGGGCTGGTATTCCCATTGTTTCCAGTTTTAATGTTCATGGCATAACTGTTAATTCATTTCTTATCGAAGTAACAAACTGAGCTAAATTAACTAACTTTCTTTCCTTGTAATAAATTCCCAAAGTGCTAACAGTTGCTTGTATTTGATAGGCAAAGAGGAAGATTTCTTAATTTTTTTTTTCTGTTACAGACCGATTTCCTCAGAGAGGGTGAGGTCCCCGTTCCACATCCCAGCAAGTTTAAAGATGCGTGGGACGACGTGGCCGTGAAGATGCCCTGCTCTGAGAAGAATCTGTTTCCTATGGAGACTGAGGTATACTAGTGCGTCACAGCTTTGCACGCAAAATATACTAGAGGACCACAACATTGTTTGTCACTTTACGAATGTTGATGTAAGGGCGGTTTGTCAGCAGGATGGAGGTGGTGTTCAAAGTCGTTGGGAGCTGATCCAGACATCCTTGCGGGGAGGGTTGAAAAGTTCTCTGGATGTGAGGGTAAGACAACCGAGCTGGAGCGGACTCCACTGGATTAGTCCTAACCTATTCTTTGTCCTCATTAAATGTCCCCACAGAAAACAGCGATTTGTCTACTTTACTGCTCCTCTTTATGTGGTCAAACAACAACGTTGCACATTACAACCATCGTCTTGTGAGGACACGGTTCCCTCTGGTCCTTCTCACCTCTGTTCTGCCACCTCCTATTTTCCTCCATCACTTACTTTGTTTCAGTAGAGCTGAACATGGTCAATTTTGTATCAGCGAATGCCGAAAGAGAGAGAAAGTGATGAGATATACCATCATGATGCAGAATATGTCTCAGAAGTATTAGTTTTGACAAAAAAAGCGTCTCCAAAATGTGGGACTCAAGTTTTATGGGCTGAAAATCATTCTGATGTTGTTGTTTTTTTGGGGGGGGGGGCAGCTTAGTGTGGATGGAAAGTCAAAAGATTGAGGACAGATTTATTTTAAAATACACTGTCACAGTAGCTTAAAATATACAAACATTTTCTTCAAATAACCACATGGTGGCAGAGTTTACAAAAGATAAAACTGTGTTTTTAAAAGAATCCTTAATCTGAAACCTAAATATTTTTGTGCTTTAAACCTGCATTCAATACATGTTAATGGTCTCAAATGTTTAAATAACTTTGTGTTCCTCTCTACAGGATGCTATATTAAGATACAACATAGCCCATGCAAAGAAATGGGACTTCACTGCTCTGAACCTCCTTTGCACCGAGGTAAGCCATCTTTTCTTCTATCAACCAGGAAGAATACATCTTCCATCATCCAAACAAATCTTGAATCTTTGCTGAGCATAAAGCTCATTCATTTTAAATCCAGTTATTTGGGAGTGAAACCTCATCTAAAGAAACAATGCTCTGCAACAGGCGTTTGCCGTTATTTCATTCTAATTGTCTTCTAAAGAAACACCTCATAACACCTCCCTTTGTGTGTCTCACAGCTCTGACAGTTCCAGTGTTTGTTTAACTCGCCATGATTAATTATGTCCTTTAAAAAAAAAAAAAAACAACCTTAATGATACTCGACTGTAGTTGTTGTTGCAAAGGGAGCCCGCTCTCCATCAGTGTGCTCCGTCCCCTCCCCGTACCTGGCAGCCTCACGGGAGCAAATATGCTTCAGTTAGGACAGAAGAGCACTGAGCATGGCGGCAGCAGATGCTGCTGGTGAACCAGGGGAATGACGGTCTTTTTTTTTTTCTTTTTCTGTCTACGTCCTCTTTTTTTCAACACATCTTTTCCACTCCTCGAGACTGTTATGGACTGTAGTCACATACCTGTTTTGATAGAAACTTTCTCCCATGTGGGATGAGTATTTATTTACCTGTCTGGCAGTGTTATGGTTTTGGTTTTAAAAACTGTAATTTAGTATCTCCACAAAAATTGTCACCCCTTTTGCAAAGATTCCTTCCATATCTTTTAGATATGGTATTTGTAGTAATGTTTGCCTACTGGACTCGATAGAGTCTATATCTATATTACATAGTACGACTAATTTGGTTTACCGACATTTGTTAAAGCGTGTTGTTTTTGTATCAAACACTTTCAGGGTGGGCTCATTTCTTGGCTGGAGCCATTAGGAAAAGGGACATTATCCTAATCAATCACTTACAATTAAGTGGGAACATTTCATTCTTGTTGCGGTCCAGTCGGATTGTCATCGGAACGTGATGTTCTTCTCCTCGTTGATTACTCAGCAAAATTCAGCCCTTTTTTAAAAATGATTTTTTCCCCTCTCTAAAATAATTTTTCTAAGTGAAGCAGAGAGCCCGGTAGATCAATAGCTCCATGGGCCTTTTTATAGCTTAATCCAATTGAATTAAAAGGTCCCATGAAATCTGCAAGGACGCTGACTGTTGCCAGCAGAGAACTCGCCCTTCCACGAGTCCTTTGATTCCGCCGCTACTCGCTGCCTCCTTCCCTGTATTGTACTGTACCCTTGCATTTATTTCCTGCAGAGGAATTTGGCAACGAGGGATGGTGTTGGCAGGAGAAAGACGAGTCAGCGTTTGAATATCAAAAGTTAATACGATATGCGCAGTAGTTGACAAAGGATGTAATAATGTACAGATGCAAAATACCGTTTGGTTGTGTCGGCGTTCTCTCTGTTACATTTCTATTAGTTCATTGATGAGGATGACTGATTATTTAGATTCTCCTGCCAAACAGACATTCTGAAATCGTACCATCTTTCTCACGGAGCGGAATCACATGGACTGGATTCTTTGGGCAATCCCATTTATTTTTTACTGCTCCCTAGCTCATGTATTTTTTTTTATTTACTTTTTAAAATGTTGCGCTGTCCCTCACCTAATAATTGTCACGAGGTAAATTGCCTCTGGGCCAATGATTGACACGCCGTTCAACATGTAATGGTTGGGGGGGGTTGCTTGGATGGGAGTTATCCAAATCAGGGCTTGTCTGTAAATTGTCTTGGTGTTTCTCCCCTGCCAATTACAACTGTCACCGTGTCACTCTCTGATGAACATTTGAGAGCAGAGCAGGAAAAGCCGCCCAGAAGTAAGCACAGCGGACGTTACGATCGTACCTGAGCACTCGGCAGCAGGACCACTAGTACACATTCTAAGACCTCTGTGAAACTGCGACTTGCGTAAACGGAGCCACCAGGGAATCAAAGTCACTTGCATGAAGACGTGAATGAATGGGAAATAAGAGTGTGATCGATGATTATCCTTCTGCGGCAGTGCTTCTGGAGCCTCCTGCCACATGCGTGGGTGGTTTTGCGTGCGCTGCCTAACCTGTGTGTTACCGTGGTGGCCGGCGGCTGTAGCCGTGCAAAGGCTCGGTAGTCCTGCTTCTACCCTCATCCCGTCGCATCGCCAGCGACCACCTATTAGTCCCACAAGAGCACTTTACGATGCCTGCCCCCTCATTACTTCTGACAGCATTTACTCAGACCTGCTCCGCAGCCGTATAGATGCCCCCCGAGCCGAATCACCCGCCGAAGACTTCCTGCTGAAATTCGAGCCACCCCGTCACTTTCATCCCAACTGGCCATTTGCATTTACTCCAGAAGTCCATTTAATCAGCACAAGCCCCCCCCCTCCCCCCTCCACACCCGCTTACCTCGATAGAATAAGGCAAGTGATTGATGAGGAAGCCAATACACTCATAAGTGATTGGGTTGTAAATCTGGGTCTATGATGGAATAACTGGGTGTTTATTTTAGAGGGGATTGCAGGTGGATGCTGAGGTAAGCTGTAGGCTGCAGAATGGATGCCTCGGCCGTGGCAGAGTCGTTCGCAGATTGATGGGGTTTTCTGTGTAGCGAGCAGCTCTGCAGCGGTTCTTTTTTTTTTTTCTGTATCCGCTGAAGTAGGATTATTGATATCTGAGGAGTGGAAGTTCCCTCTAAAACAACTATGAACCTCAACCTATAGCGTTTTCTCGTTGAATCTGAGAGAAATGAGCGTCTTCCCTGTAGAGATTAGATATTGGTTACTGGTATTGGGTCTTGACCCCCCGACTCACTCACAGTTATTAGACCATCAAAAGCTTGTGTGAAATATTTGGCTGCTCCTCATATGCTTCTTGGCCAGGTTATTTGAAGACAATAATAAACCCTGTAAAAAATTGATTTGTGTCCTTGAATTCTATAGTTGAAACGGATACCGAGGTTATGGGGTGTGTGTTGTTGAGAGTGATACTCAAAAACGTGTAAAATAAGGGTAATGCAATGTTAATGAAGAAATGTGATAAACTATCAGCTATGACATCATTCACTCTGATCAGTGGCTCTCAGTTACTGGCTGCTTAAGCAGGCAGAGAAATCCCATTTAACCAAACTTCTGCCTGTGTGTGTTTTTTCTCCTCTCCAGTATCTTGAGCAGTCCGAGTTACACTCCCTGTTTGAATGTGTGCTCCCAGCCATGGTTGACCTGGCCCTCAGTGCTCCCGTCCTCTGCACAATGGTAAGTGCAGCGTGCCATTCATGCCTATGCACACACAGTTGTATTGTTTTGTCGTGTGAGACAATTGAACGGTGAGCCACTGCTGTTAAACGGAGATCAGATGGTGGCTGTTTGTTGTTGTTGTTGTTATTATTATTATCAGCTCATGACTTGCAACAGCCAGATTATAAGTCTACGGTTTTAGTCCGTATCAAGAACTGCTTTAGGGCTGCGAGAGAAGGGCTCTCATCTCCACTCATCCATCCGATCCGAGTCATGTTGTGCTCTTCAGAATTCCGGCTGTTTCTTCGGACACATTCGATGCCTCTCCTCCCGGCGATACGTTCTGAGAAACGGGGCCCTGTCTTTGGCTCACAGAAAATCGAGCTGATCCGTTTCACGGATATTTGAAATGCCAACCCCATTTGTCTTCATTCTGGTTCCGTCATCAATTACAGCGATTTTAAAAATTCCACGATCGGTATTTCTGTGATTCGGTTATCTACTTGAAACTCCTCCGTTTAATCAAATCACCTTAGACCAGCTCCCACTCTGGGCAGGACTGGAAAACCCCACTGGTTGTCGCCGGGGACAGAAACTGGATGCAGAGCGTTAAAGATTGCTCACGTTTACCCCGCAGGAGGGGAACCTGTGTCCACCTCTGACTCATTTATAGCGGTTGGCCAATGAAGCGTTCTGACTCTCCGCTTTAGATGGCAGTATTAAGCGTCAAGGCTAATGTTTATATGTGTGTGTGTGTGTTATTGGAGCCGGTATTGATCTGCTAACTGCACAGCCTTGGGAGGCTCTTTAGCCCTAATCAGTGGAGATAGATGGGCCCCGTGTGTCTGACTCAACGGACCTAGAGGGGGAGCAAGGGAAACCAGGACCTTAATTACTACCACCCATTTACCTAATGGAAGTCTCCTCGTCTCCTCCGCCTGCCCGATTGCTAAACTAATTATCTGCCCCCGTTAGCCATCAGACCTACGCTACAGCACACGCGTAACCTCGCGTGTGTGTCCCTCTCTGTCCGTATGTAATGTCTCTCAGGTGAGGCCTCTTTGTCACCGTCCTCGTTCTCTTTTTCTCTTTCCAGCCGATTCCCCTCCTGAAGTCCAGGATGAACCACTCCCTCACCCTCTCTCAGCATCAAATAGCCTGTCTCCTGGCAAACGCCTTCTTCTGCACATTCCCCCGACGCAACTCCCGCAAGTCGGAGTACTGCAATTACCCCGAGATCAACTTCTACAGGTAAAGGCACACTATCCTTTTGGAGAAAACGTCACAGACACTAAACGACGATCATGGGCCCAGTGGGATCATTGAGTGAGCTCCAGTCGTCTTTTTTTATTCACAAAAGGACATTTCTTCCCTTGAGCTTTTCGCAAAGTCCCTTGATGAGCGATTTGCTTTAATCAGGAGACTTGAGCAGGTCTGAGACTCGGATATCAATCCTCAGAATTCCAATTGACTAGCTCTGGTGGTTCAGTGGTTCCACCACTCTGATTTCCATAAGGGGGCACTACTGCCTTAAAAACCTTAATGGATGAATTCCAATATTCAGCTTTGACTCAACTAGTGAGTGTACCGTATTTTCACACAGTAATCTGTGTTTGTGTGTTTGTATATTTGTACTTCTACTGTACAGTGACAGTCGCATATTGGCCTTGAGGACGGGACTGTGGGCAGAGAGTCTCTTTAAGCTGCATGTTTTTCGAGTGGGAGTGAGATTCAGAGTGGAAGTCGGAACCGGTGGTCTGTTAAGAAAGCCCCGGATGGTTAACTGAAACAGTGTTTTTTTTTTAATCACCCCTATCTGTCTCTCACTTGCTTCCCACTATGTGGAGGGAGGTGATGCACAAACGCAGCCGCGTCCGTATTCTCGCGTCTGAGGTCCACGGCCTCTGCTGTGCTGGTGTCACGTGTCATCACACTTTTCCGGAGTACCGTCTTTTGTTTAACGAGGTCCCGCTTGTTCTCTGCTGGAGGAAGTTTGGGTTGTTGTTTGTCACGCTTGTTTATTTTTTTAGACATTGCAGGACGCTGATAAAGGTTACGGATGTTGTGCATGTGTGATACAACCTCAGCAAGACCTGACTTGACATTGTCCAGATATCACCTCAACTCAATTTCCCTGTATGTCTTTGAGACCGCGTCTCCTCCGTCGTGATGTGTGTAATCACTTGTTGTTGCCGGAAAAGCTGGAGATGTTGTTGTGGCAATACCTTTTTGAGAATATAAAGGGTAGGTTTAGTACTGGTGTCATTTTGATATTGAACAACATTTCCCCAACCCTTCTACTCCCTCATTTTATCTGGATCTTAATTGTTACTCTGACAATCAGTCATCTAGGCGTGTGCACGTGCTTCCACATCAAATGTTAGTGGGCCGCTAAGTGAAGGGGGCTCTCTAATAATGTAAGCATCGATTCCCGTTGCAGGGATGGCTGCTCGGATACCAGCACTTGGTTGCCTGCCTGCTTTCACTATTAGTATTTCTGCCCACAGTGGAATACAGGAAAGGGCAAGAGGGGAGCTGGGGGAGGGCGGGTGGGGGAAGTCTTAGTGTTTCTGAGAAGATGAGACGAGACAACCAGCGCGGTCTAAAACGGGCCCTGGATCGTTACCGGGCCGCCCCTCCCCCCTGTAATTGAGGTGGTGTCCGTCACTTTGCTTATCGGCTACAGTAGCGCTCCGTCTCAGACAAGCAGAGCAGCAAGCAATCTGCTGATTGCTGTTTTGGCGGAAGGTGTCAAGGTTTGTCCTCTGTTAAGTGATGGATAGATTTCGAGGGAGAGGAAAGAAAGCCGACGTCTCTTCAGCTTGTTTTCCTCCGGATGAGAAGATGACGTAGGAAGCCTGTTTGGAAGCAAGACAAAAGCTCACCATTAGGAAATACATCTTCTGTCTTGTTTCTGAACCATGTGCCCGCAAGTTGGGCTACTTAATTTTTTTTGGTGCATATACAACTGTCATTAATGGTATGTCTCCTCTGGCACTTCATGCTAGTTACTGTGGCTAGGAAACAAGTAATTACATGACTTTTGAATGCTAGCACTACCCAATGCATCTATATTCCTTCCCTTTAGTGCATAGCATTTTCATCTAACTCGCCCCCTCTGTTTTTATTTCTTTACCGGTGTGGCATGAGGCTAAGATGAATGCTTAACAGTGACTAATCATCAGTGCAGGTCACATGCAGGGAGAGTACCAGTGTGGGGTGATTTTTAAAATGTCCACCCGATTCACTCTTTCTTTTCTCCCCCCTTATCCTTTGTCCTCAGTCCACCCTAGTTTTTATGGTAACTAAAGAACTAAAAGACGGCCCTGGGCATTACCATTGTATGAAGGACAGAGGTGGGTGGAGAGACATCCAGCCAGTGTTAATGCCTGACTTCACTCATGACATGTTGTGGCATGGTCGTGCAGTGAGCTGTAGTTAATAAAGTTAAACATTTTAGAATAATATTTAGCAAGACTTCATTTAATATTGACACAGATTTATATTTAAAGTATATCAGAAAACGAAAAGTAAATATTCTATTCAACAAAATTGGTACTCTACAATAATCTCAAATTTCAATTTTTTTTCAGGTTATTTGAAGGTCCTTCGCCAAGAAAAATTGAGAAATTGAAAACTCTGCTGTGTTACTTCCGGAGAGTCACACAGACCAGTAAGCATTAATAATAGCCCAAATCATTGTGCAGCTGTTGTTTCTCTGTAATCCTCTCCCATTTTTTCAGTTGATTTAACATTTTTGTATTTGTTTTCAGAGCCCAAGGGTCTTGTTACATTCACAAGACAAAGTCTGAACACTCCCCCGAACTGGGAAAGGTATTAGTTTCTACTTATTAATCATTTTGATGATGCAGCACAATTGTTTTTCATATTTATATGATATGTTTTGGGTCAGTAATCATTTTTACATATATTTTCATGTACACAGTGACACAAAGAAATTTGAATGTTCCCACCACTTGAATGTATGGATGTGTCCTGAGTAGAAGCACCACCCTTAACAACAATCCTTTTTTCCCTCTAGTTCTAAGACTCTGCTGAAACGCCTCCACATCACTTGTGAGGGGACGATTGAGGATGACGGATATGGGATGCTGCAGGTAGGAATTTGTTGGCACTTTGCGTATAAAGCAAAGTGGATTGTTTTAATCAGCCTTTAATCAACAGTCTGTTTTCATGGCAGTGGCCCCCAATCTTTTGGATAAAGCTTTCCCTTCTAAATGATTTCCTTTTCTATATATAAACCCGTTGTGAAAAGAAATGTGGGCAGAGCGTTGGATTGTAACTGTCGTACCTGTTTAGTAGTGGTCAAACCTAATAAATAATATCTGACCATCATCACGCCTTTTTGCAAAGCTTTCAAAAGTCAAAGGGACATTTTATTTTTATTTTTTTATCCCAGTTGACAGCTGATCTTTACACATGAGCAGTTTAGAGGAGGCAAGTGGGGGAGAGGAAGCCCCTGGGGTGGCAGATGAGGGAAAAGATGTAGAGGGTGAGCCATCTCACTGGGGGCGACCCAG
This sequence comes from Apeltes quadracus, assembly GCA_021346845.1. Taxonomy (NCBI): domain Eukaryota; kingdom Metazoa; phylum Chordata; class Actinopteri; order Perciformes; family Gasterosteidae; genus Apeltes; species Apeltes quadracus. Next base: position 8,942,703 of record CM037922.1, read on the forward strand.
CGGGCCACGAGTCCTGCAGGCGGATTGATGGCTACTTTGGCACGCTGGGCTGCGTGTTGTATATTTTTCTCTTTTTTGGGGGGAGGGGGGGAGGAAGAGCGGGTTGTCATTCTGTCAGGAGGGGAGATTGAAGGGTGAGGGTGAGGGAGGGAGGAGGAGTTAGATCAGAGGTGAACCAGCAAAGAAGGTGAGAAGTTGAGCTACTGGTTAGACGACATGCACGCATGCAAACGCACTCGCTGTCACAGAGTCTGACGCAGCTGTGGGCCAGTGAGCAGAACCTTCACCCCTGACAGCCTGCTGGAATAGCAGTGTTGTGATGCAATCTGATTTCTCTGTATGCCACAAACACAGGGAGTGGGCTGAAATAGCACGAAGCGGCAGGGACACGCCTAGTATTTGGTTCCATTCAGAAGAACACTTCGGGCACCGGATATATAAAGTGGAGACATCAGTAAACCGTGAGCCAACATGGGAAATGGCAATAAACGTGATTTTAAAATGATTGAAAATAGTGAGTCTGCAGACATTCACGCAGATTCTTCATGGCTTCTAATTATTAACTAAAGATTCCGATTCAATATCAATTTCTTAACTATCTCTGTGCTTTTCACTTGTTGTTTTGCTGCAACTTCCTGATCTGATTATTCAGTAGCAGGAAGCAGTACAATGATCCTTAGCCATTCATCCTCGTTAAATGACCACAGCGGGGGACAGATGATAAGTAGACACTAATAGAGTAATATGTGGTGTGTGATAGATATATATATATATATATATATAACGGGAGTGACGCTAGCTAAACCTCACTGTGCTTCTGCATAGTAGAGACGGCAATAAAGCCATATATTAATGTTGTTTAGTCAAGATTTTGTTTGTGAATATTACTGAGGGATTGTGTCATTGAAGTTTAACTCTATATTTTCTCACGATATTGTTTCATCAGGTGGACTTTGCAAACAGGTGTGTTGGCGGCGGAGTAACGGGACACGGACTCGTCCAGGAAGAGATCCGGTTCCTCATCAACCCCGAACTCATTGTCTCTCGCCTCTTCACTGAAACTTTGGAATGCAACGAATGCCTCATTGTGACCGGTACGTAGTCGCACACATGAGTAGTACATCTATTTTAGATACTACTTTACACTCTGTCGGTTAGCCTTTGTCAGCACCTCCGTGCTTCTTTTATTGTACTCCATCCGGTACGTTCTTCCCTCCTTGCAATTTACCTGTCTTGTGCTGTTGAAAAATGGGCTGAAGCAGAAATGTACTGTCAATCATATTTCAGAATAACAACGATCAATTACAGTACAACAAATACAACTCAATGGTGTAGTATATACCAAGTAATATGAAATAAATAACCACAGAACGATATTGAGAATCGAGAATTAAAAAACGTATGGCGTATAAATGCACGCTGTTGGCCCTTGAAGTTTGGTTGGCCCAGAGGATTCCTCACAGCACGTTCCACGTTAAGAGGAGCTAAAACCCACGTGTGGAGTGAGTTTGCATGACTGACGGTTGTGCTCCAGTTGTCTTTGTATCTCAGTGTTCAGAGACCCTCGTGCAGTTTGAAGGAGTCGTATTCTCGCCAATAAGTCACTCTGCGTTTTCTAAGCGAATTGGTTCCGCTCATTTTTGATTTCACAGGCGGAAGGTCCGCCAAGTGGCGAGTGTCTGCTTTGGCGACCTCTCTTGTCTCTGTGCTTTTTTCAAATGATGAGGTTGGCCGGGTTTTCATGGCACTGTGACCTCCTGCACCCACCGGGGATGTTTGCATCTGCGTATGAAACGGCGGAGTCGAGAGTCGGCACCGTTTTTCAGTGACTTTCCTCCATTGGGGTTCGGAGCAGCGGTGTGACTGATGGAGCAGGAGTTATTTAGCCATTGTTTCAGATCGTTGCGGCGAAAAGGGAGCCGAGTCCGAAGGCCAGTTCATCCACGTTCCAAAGTCCCGTCCTTGTGCCGACGAGCAAAAGATGCACGCATGCTTTCGTGCAGTTACGCACATGCTCACACACACACACACACACACACACACACACACACACACACACACACACACGCACACACACATTCAGTGATGTTTTCATATAGCTATTGGGGCAGGTTATTTATAGGTTTCTGTGCCGTGGTACGTGTTGGCCCACATAGTGAGGCGAAGGGAGCCATTGTAGAGCAGACAGTGTGTCATTGCTGCCACGGTACATTTCTTCTATCCGCCAGTTAGCATCTTATGAATCAAAAGTTCCAGAACCGATGCGTTTTGGTCATGTAAGACCAGGCGGCTGTTATCTAGCTCTCTGGTCGGGGTGTATATCCACGGGATTGGGCCTGCCAGGTCATTAACATGAACATTTCTGATAAACAGTGGATTTCACCATTCCTTAATTTTCCACTATTCACTACTCCCCTTTCATTGGCTGTTAGGATTAATGCGTTTACGGCCATTTTGCATTGGCTTGACTTTTCAGACCTGGAGGTTGCCGCCGGGTAGCGGAAGGGGGATTTTATTTAAACGATTTGGATGACGTCAATCAGAACAAATACTCTAGATATGTGATTCCACCACTTGAATTGCATGCGTGTGCAATGTGATGCCATGCGGGGTGTCGTTTGATATTTTGCAAGCCAACCTCAAAGTTTACCTAGAGACCACACGTGACTCGCATGCCTCGCTTATTACAAGTAACATTGGCTAAACCAGCACTGTTTATTTCCTCTCATTCATTGAGCCCTGTGTGTTTATTGGGTTCCATTCATTCACCCCCCCTGTCTAACAGTGGTAATCTATTGCATTGATTCACATGGGACTGCCCAGGTATCCTTCATTCCTCTCCAGCAGAACCTCACTGTGTTCTGAACCCCTCTGCTCCTCTGGCCATGCCTTCTCTAAAACCATGAAAGCACATTTTCAATATCCATGTGCAGTTGCTTAGATAACCGACACACATTGAGTTTGAGCATTTTTAATATGATTTAATCCAATACACATGTTGATTCAAATTTTGCTTCATCAATTTTGTTGTTAGCGTTGTCGAGTATGGAAAAGTTTTATCTCATTGACCCCCCACCCCCCTTCACCACGTTTCAGAAATATCCTCTGTTGAGTCTGTGGATTTATGTTTGCGTCATATTTATTTTATTGCCACTTTATCCAGCTTGACAGAGTAAATACTTTTAACATAACAGTCCTGCTTTGGTGCCTGTATCTCACGAGGTCATTAAAATGAGCCTTCAGATTTGCTTTTGATGACACAAGAGGCTTCATTATCCGCTTTGATAAATCCATCTGTTTGACGTGAGTGCATGTATTATAACTTAGCTGCGCCTGCAGAAACTCAAATATAAATGTTGCTCCCATATGTCTGCTCTTCATCGCTCCTGTTAATTCTTTGAACTTGTGCCGAGCAAAAGATGGAGATGGAGATACGCGACCAGTGGTTTTAATACAGAATCCAGGACTTTGAGGGTGCAGGCTGAATTACGTTGGTTCTCTTTAAGTTCTGATTCACGTTAATTCAATCTTTTCCCAATTTACCGCACCTGGACGAGAGGGTAACTTGAAGTGAGGAGATAAACGGAGACAGTGAGGCTACGTCACCCCTGCAGCTTTTTCAAGTCACAGTGACTCAGAGCAAAGGCATGGGAGAGACGACACTCCCTGCCGTGTTTTTAATGCTAAGTGCAACACATGCGCTTCACACATGTTAGACTGTTATTGACTGTTTTTGGGGGGAGGGAGGTACAGATGAGCTTAATTTTGTGGTTTCTGTAAAATGTTGTTAATAAATAACAAGTTGAAATTCAGTTGTGACCCGACGTTACAATCTTCTCATTACAGAGAGAGTATGACAGAAAATGGCTAATGTTGGGTACATATACCAGATTTGGGTATATTGTGAACGGTCGGTACCCGACATGCACAAAATAAATATGTCTGCTACCTCGCATAGCTTCGACTGTGCGTTGCCTGTTGCATAGTCCTGTTGGAACAAGAGAGTAAAGAAAAGTAAGAGTCAACTGAATGCCAACCTCCCCCTGGTCCCCAGTGTGTATATACATCAAAACACAGACACACACAGACACACACACACAACCAGTGCTGTTCAGTCAGAGTTCGACTTTGCTGTTGTTCAGGACGCTTCTCCCTCTTGTCTGGCGCCATGTTATCTTCCGCCTCCCTCCCATCCCTTCCAGGTCACCTTCAATGGTTAGTCACTGTCCTCCCTGCCTCCCATCATTCTGCCTCCCTCCCTCCTTCCCTCCTCCTCCTGTCCACTTAACTTTATTACATTTGGACAGAAAGGAATTTATTGCCCACCTAAGGTCATTGCTCCACTAATGGAATGGCCAATTATGCCAGAGATTAATTTAAACCTCGCAGAATAGTCTTTGCACGCATTCAGCGTTTCCTCTTGAAAGTCAAGTCTCTCTTTCGAGACTCTCTCTTTCCGTTTTTTGTCCTTTCGGAGTGTCCTAACATGGGTGTTTCGGTGTAATTGGAGTTTCCGCGTCAGTCAGCCCATCAGTTTTTTTTTTCGTATCGGAAGTTGGAGGCACGCGATATAATCTGGTGACGGAAGCCTGTGTGCCAGGAGGTTTGTGTGGGCGGTTGCCAGGATAAATGGGATCAAGGTGAAGGAGGGGGAGGACAACTCTGTTTGATGGCGATGATATGGGTGGCCTGTTGTTTGACGTTGAGAGTCACTAGAAAAACCGGGTGGATATTCAAAATACATTTTCATTTAGACTAACCCACGTATAATAAATGGCCCAGTTTTACTGTCATTGTCGGGTTATGTCTTGGCTCCAGAACAGGCCATTATCTGCAAAAAATCCTCATTCATACTTCGACTTCAAGTATCACCAGATGGTACATGCTTGAAATGAAATGATGTCAATTATGAGTAAAAAGTAAAAGCAGAGTTTAATTACTGCTCTTCAAGAGATACTTTCAAGGAATGACATTTAGCATTGCTCTTAAAAATATATTTGGTCTATTCTAATAGCATACGGAACTCAGCCAGTACATGTTAATCAAATGGGAAGCACCTGCTCTCTATTGAGGTGCAGTAAAAAGTCCTCATCCCCAATGCGTGACGTTTGGAGCCTTTAATAAGCGTCATTTTCAGAATTGAACAGCTGTATTTGCGTTTAAGAAATGATTAAAACTTTCTCTCATGTGAGCACATACCAGTAGAGTACATAAAAAGGCTAACTTTTTAATAACGGAGGTGCCTTACGCTGTCGGTTAGCGAATGATTCATGGCTGTTTCGTGTTTCGAAAGCATTTGGGGAATTTGTCCAAGGTCTGCTTCTTCGGTTCTTACCCTTTTTTCAAATTATGTCCGAAAGCTTTTTATTTAAAAGCCCAAAGCGGATTACTTATTAAATCAATGGCTTTTATTTATGAAAATCCAATACCAGCTGATACTGTGTACCCACATGGGGAGCACAAAAGGCACTAAATGTGATATAAGAAATAAGGGTGCTCTGACTGCTTCATACTCAGGTATTGTGTTTTCTTTCTTGTCCTGCAGGTACTGAGCAGTACAGTAAATATGCCGGCTACGCAGAGAGTTTCAAATGGAAGGACAGCCACAAGGATGAGACTGCCAGGTATTCTTTTCCCTCACATGACCAAAACGTGTGGAATTCTATGAAATGATTCTAATCTCTGTCACTCTTCTTTTCTTTTTTCAGGGACGACTGGCAGAGACGATGCACAGAGATTGTGGCCATTGATGCTCTTAAATTCAGGCACTTCCTTGAGCAGTTTCTCCCTGAGAAGATGACCAGAGAACTCAACAAGGTGAGGGGGAGGCGGTGTCATTATGAACCCCACTGCTTTTAGTGGTCGAGACGCCCGCAAACATGGTACTGGCATTATCTCCTTCAGGAGAAACATACCTGTGAGTGTTGACCTCTGTTTGTCCACGGCGAATCGTGCATTCTGCTAAAGTACACTCGATTTGTTTCAGGGGCCATTTAGGCTGCATGCTCACGCTTTCCTCAAACACCTTTTACACCGTTTTGTTCTGCCGCCTGCTGACTCCTCACTCGCAACTCTTAACTGGCCGAGCCGTGTTGGGGCCTCGAGTGATAACACAGCTGAGTGCCCTTGCTGACCTCCAGCAGCTTCCCTGCAGCCACATTTATTTGTTTGTTTGGCCAGTGTGTTGGGCTAACCACTAAAGCAGAAGGACCAGTGCACACACTACTGTACCTCGCTGCAGCTCAGCCGCTGCTGAGGGCGCGGATAGCTATGTGAATTGTTTTGTCTGGTATGATTGTGTGAAGTGTTTTACACGACTACTTAAAGATTGCTTTCATACATATGCAAAGTATTTTTGTCAATGCTTTACAGTTCAGGGTTGTGTTTTTTTTATTTAGCATCTCACTGTTCTAGTTTTTTACTTTTTCTGTTGAGGAATCAGGAAACATTATGCACCTGCGGGCGCTTTAAAGGCTGACTAGCAAATCTACATTGCCATTGTTCCACTTTAAACCAACCAAACGCAAAGCAATACTTCTTTATATAGAACATCTCAATACATCCTCCATAATTCTAGTATATTGTGCAAAATGGATCAGAGAAAAATGTTGAAAAATGGTCTCTTGTGTCTTATCTCTTCCCTCCAACTCCTTGTGGATTTATCGCAGGCATACTGTGGATTCTTCAGAAACAACGGCAACAGCAAGCACCTCTCTGCAGTAGCCACGGGGAACTGGGGCTGTGGGGCCTTCGGTGGAGACACCCGGCTCAAAGGTATGTGATCCGCCGAGAGGAAAAGAAAAGACTGTGTATAACAACAGGTGTCAGTTTTAGAGAGCTGAAGTGCTACTTTGATGTTGGTCAGGCGGTAAAAGAAATTGCGTACAACCGGATTCGCAAGCTGTCGGTAACTACAAGTTGCTCGGATGGGTTTCAGCCATTTGTCTGCAGGGCTTCTTGCAGCCATCGAAGCTCAGACTCTCTCCCAATCTCCTTTGGCCAATTAGTAGCTCTCCCAGGGTGTCACTCACCCGCCCCGTCCCTCCCTTTTATAGATCAGCTGACGCACATTTATGTTTTCCATTAAAGGGGGAATTGATTGCAGGGAGGGGACACCATAAATCCAGACTGATGCAGTTCTCTTACACAACATCGCTCTTCACAAGCCGCGGCCCGTTCCCGTCCCCTCCGTTAAACCACACTGCAGATTTTAACCAGTTGACTTTTTGTTCTAGTCGATGTCTTCGCACGACCGAATGAACGGTTATGTTGTTCGTACTCCTCGTTAACGGAGGCTGTGCTTTACTCGCACCCAAATCTTCTCGTGGATGTCCTGCATTATTGATGCGACTGGGATTGGAATAGCACGGGTCATTTTTTGTACAAGTTAATGTCAAACCAAAGCCGTTAATTTCCTTTGGACTTGACAAAGTCCCTGAGAATGATATTGGCTTTCAGGGGCACCTGTCCTTCAGCCATGAAATTGGCATAGCTGGTATTTTCAGACTAATAACTGTATTTTACATTACTGTCCAACCGTTGAACTGAGTTGTTGTAGTTAGCAGTTATGTTGTTGTTAAGATCCAAGACCTTTTGCAAATGTTTGTTTTGCGTGTTTTAATCTGGAATCAATACCCATTATGTTAAATATTTATAGGTCCCTCATTTGCGAGGCCTAAAAGATTGACTGCTGTTGATGAGGCTATGCTACCGGGGTTGGATTATTTACTCTTCTGATACAAATTGCTCCTGTCATCCGTGTTTCTTTCTGCCACAGGCCCTACCGTGTCCAGCTTATTGACCAATTGCTTTGTTTCATCAGCTTCTTCTCAGCGGTCAATTACGCATTTCTGATTGCGTTTGAAAACTGAAGCACACTAATGATGCTGATATGGTGAATTGTTGTTGCCAGAATTCCACTGTAGCTTTAAACCTCTCCTCTTTTTCAGCGCTGATTCAGTTGATGGCTGCTGCAGAGGCCGGGAGAGACGTGGCATACTTCACGTTTGGAGACGCTCAGCTTATGAGGGACGTTCATGAAATACACACTTTCCTCACTGAGAGACAAGTCACCGTCGGTAAGAATCGCACACAAAAAACCCCCAGATGCCAGCCTCCGATTGGCCCGAGGGGCCCATGAGTCTCATACGGCACATGGAGGTTGTCCTTGCTGGCGTCATTACAGGGACAGTATGTATAAATGGCTGAATGCAGTCCGTCCCATTGTTAAGTTATTCCGCCTTATGGGCCATCTCCGTTCCTCAGCCAATCCATTCGCCCTCAGCCGCAGAGTGGGTTACTGGCTGAACTGACCCCAGCCTCTCTCCTCCCCCTCTTTTCATTTTTCTCCCACTGACATTTATTGAAGCCTTTCAGAGAAATTCCCCTCCAGCCATCCATTTCCTAAAGTGGCGCGACAGAGAGAAAAAAAAAAAAGCTCATGACTTGCGTGCGTGTGCTTGATTTATAAATGAGCCCGGACACACTTTCATTTATCTTTCTTCTTGTCGGACAGCGTCTGTCTCTGTCGCTTGTTCTTTGACTACCTGTATAACCTCATAGTCTGGTTTTATTTCTTCTCTGCACCGTCCCCTCTCTCCCGCTTTCTCTTGTCCGCTCGCTATCCTCGCCCGTCTCTTTCTTTTCCTCGCAGGGAGGCTGTACTACCTTCTCAACGAGTACTCCAGTTTGGTGTGCAAGAATTGCCGCACGACGCGACCCGACGTCAGTCTCTACAGTTTCATCTACGAGAGAGTTTCTTCCCCTGCGTCAGCCGACGGCCCCGACTCGGCTAAGGATTCTGGGACGTCCCCTACGTCATCGGACTCTCACTAAGATGGACAGAGCTGCAACTTAACCACCTTCCTTGTCTCGATGTGTAAAAGAGACTCTAGGTTCCGAAAGCCTCAATGTGTTCTCAGCCTCTCAGCTTACAATCATTTTCTCTCTCTCTCTCTCTCTCTCTCTCTCTCACCCTTTAAGTTTGGGAGCCCAACACAAACTTTCAAACTCGCAGTTTGGCCTCGTAGTGTGAATCAACATGTGGTGAAATGTTGCAGAGACTTATAGCAGTGGTAAATCCTGGTTGCGGTTATGCCTTTCTTTAATCTAAATGTGATGTGGAATCATTTTGTTTTTACGCTAATTACAAGTATTGCCAAATGATCATCATGTGCATGGTTGTGGACACCTTGTCATTAATAATCCAGGACGTGTTCATCATCCCTCGTTATCTTGCCCTCCTATATTGTGTTTGCTTCTTTTTCGGATGCGTTTGCCAAACCCAGGCGGCGGTGATGTTCCTGAAGACGACGAGACGCCATACTGTAGTCTATGCATTGTTTATCAAATATTCTACCAACATATGCTGCCTTTTATATCCCCCAGGATGTAGATGTTCAACTCACATATTGTCCTTATTTTAATGAGTCAAAACCAACTTTAATGTCACTGGTATGAGAATCATCTCGGATGAATGAGATTCATTTCTTTCATGCTGATTTTCATCCTCAAACCTTTGATTTATATAAAGTAATTTAAACATTTCAAATATACTTTTGAGCAGAGTAGTGCTGCTGTACTGTATATACCAATAAATAATGGAGAATCAGATAGTTGCACGCAGAATATTATTTTTGTTATGGTTTTTACTAAACTTTTACTTTGGCAATATCCTGTTTTTTATTTTATTTTCATTTACAGTATTTTTGTGGGTTCTATTCAACGTTGGGTTCATAAATAAAATGAAAGGCTGTAAATGTCTTGCATATTTCTTTGCAAGTTGTACATTGTGAATCAAATGTATCCCGTTAAAATGGTATTTCTATGCTGAAATTACTGATTTATGGCCCAAGGATCATACAGTAAAAGGAAAACCATATTTTGAGTACCAGCTATTGGTTATTTAACTTTAGTCGACCAAGATTTGTGTCAAAAGGGTATTGTACTGTATGTTCACTATGTCATTATACATCCTAATGCTGTTATTCATAAATAATATGGAAATTATTTCAGACTGATCAGAGGAAATGAATGTATGCGTTTGCAGTCGTGCCTCAGCTGCACATATTTGTCACGTAACTTCACAAAATCATATATTATTTAATCACATTGAAATGTGATTGATTTTTTTGTGATAGCACGTGTGCAGAGGGCTTTCAGACAAATTTAATTTGGCCTCCAAACATGCTTTATTAGATGAACTACAGCTCCTAAATAACCATGACGTGGACTTAAAGTGTGTGTAGGCTTGGTGAGGGTAAGTGAATTACACATTATCTGCTTCTCCCGTCATTGCACAAATGAGCTACGGACTCGAAACAAAGTCCGTGCGGATCAGCCGGCCCGGCTGGTGACGGCTGCAGTGAGCCGGGGTCACCTGAACGTGAACTTCATCCAGGTCACTGGTGGAGACTGAGAGTGCCTGCCGATGAATAACTAGTCAACGTCAATGGTGACATATTTTGACTTATTCACATTTGAACAATTTCTGTCGACAACAATAGAAGGTTACAGAGAATGTTGTTTCATTTACCGCTGGTCTAGTTTTGGCCTCTCTGCTGATGTCATTATTCTAAAACAGGATGTAATTCTAACGTGGAGCGTAAATTTTACCCAGGGGCACAGGCTTTTTTCATCATTGCTATTAATAAAACGCCAGAAAGCAACTGGTCTTCACTCCATCTTTGTCAGGCGGCGAAATCACTGCAACAAAATGGCATTTCAGTTCATAATTGCCTGACCCCATGTTCTCCAGGTCAGCCGGAAACCAGCAGCCAACAAAAATGCAAATAATGATAAGGGGAGGAAAGGGATTTCTTTTAGACTTAAAGCATAAAGGATTGCTTTCATTCTTCAGTTACATATTTTATTTTTAAATGTCACATTTGTTGCTGGAAGAAGAGGCGGACCGTTTGATATTTACACCTACACTTGTGTCTTCTAGATCCTCCTGTAACTCGTGGCCACTGCGTTTTCCCCTCTGCAGGGTTGTGTTTGTCGTGATTGATAATACTGTTCATTTTGTGCCAGTAAGTATGAATGATGAAAATAGATGGGAGGCTGGGGAGGGAGAGGGAGGTTCAATTATCTTATTGTTTAACCCACTCAAGGTAGAAGCCCATCAATCTGAAACCAGCTTCTCAAATCACTCACGTTCAGCCTTTATAAAAGTTTAATTGTCTCACATAATTAACACTGAAGGGGCAAGACATATGCGTGATGAAACTAAAGGGACAAATGACCTGTCTGCATGAGAAGTGTGTGGAGGGACACAGATTACGGTAAGTAGTCTGATTATAAAATGAATTGTTAATACAAATAAATACGTACATTAAAAAAACAATCATAATAATACATTAATTTAACTTCAGCGAAGAAAAAACGATTGTTCTTTTAATTACCGCGGCACCACCTGACACGCGGGGAAGGGGCGTGCTAGACCGCGCACGCGCTCGGATCTCTCACCTTCACCGATACCTGTCCCGTTCACTTCTCACGGCGGTGCCACGCAAAGGTAATGTAGTGAAGGAGAACCGCACTGCTCCCCCCCCCCCCCCTAGTGATACCGCGGGAAACCCAGGGACCCGGGGAGATTACGAGGATTTAAATTGACGTTGAGGGATTAGTGGTCGAGGGGAATTAGACTCAGGATGAAATAGGCCACGCTTGCGGCGTCGAATCCACCGCTGTAGCGTCGAAGAAGCGCGTGGAGCATCGCGCCGGAAAAAGGTGAGAAAGTTGGTGCGGGCGGATGCTGCGGATGCTGCGGGGTCGTACTTCGGTCGCGTCCTTTTTTCAGCTGCTGGTAGTTTGCGCAAAAACCCAAACTCGCAAGGCCGTATTTAGTCGCGCGGAGGTTCCACACTACGAACGCGCTCACGTGTCGACCCGCGAGAACGTAACCCGGCGGAGGTCATTTAATTCAAAAGGCGCCACAGTCGTAGTGCGACGGGTCCTGTTCCTCCGTGCGTATTAACCGACTCAAACGGAAAGTGTGTCATTCATACATATAAATATCTCTCAACCAGTATTGACATGAACTGTTGACGCTCTCGAACCCCCACCTCTCCCGACGTTCTCTCTCTCTTCGCCCATCTCCAGCTATGAGTCAGCTTCGGGCCCTAGCGGCCGTGCTGAGAGGGGTCCGTGGCGCAGGGAGTCCGTGGGTGCGATGCGGTAGAGCAGGTGCACCGGCCTGTCGCCCGGTTGAACCCAGGAGAGGTTGCTCCTCCGCGGCGGCCCACGGCTCCAGCTACGTGGAAGAGATGCACCGTGCCTGGCTGGAGGATCATAAAAGTGTCCACGAGGTAACACAAGTGCAAACATGTGCTAAGAAATGAGATATGGACGGATAAGAGATGGACAGTGTACACTCATTGAATTGAATGAGTAAAAGTGTCCAAACTTTTGACTACCGTGACCTGTTATTGCCAGTGTTGTTGCACGTAGCTCAGATGCCCTAGGAGTCTATGGAGGCGAGTGCTCCAACGTTTTTCCTGTCCAGCATCTCTGTCCTGTCATCCCCCGAACCAAGCCGCCAGCCCGCGGCACGGACCTGCTGGCCTGTGCTCCAAATCCGTCTTTATGTGCGTTCTAGTCTTGGGACACATTCTTCCACGAGGTCCAGGCCTCCGGCTCGTCTGGCGAGGCGGGTGAGAGACGCCCCTCCGCTCTGCTCCAGGGCCGCGCGCTGTCCCACCCACCAGACACGGCACACAAAGTGGTGGAGGACCACCTGGCTGTGCACAGCCTCATTAGAGCTTACCAGGTACTCCACGCTCACCCGGGCCCAGCTGTGACCCCCCCCCCCCCCGCCTCCACACACACACACACACACACACACACACCTGACAGATTTAGCTTGTATAACTCACATTGATGCTATGTTCAAATTGAAAGATTGATCACATGGACATTAAATAGTAATCGGTGTCTGTGTACAGAATTAAGATGTTCATTACTTCGAGCCACAACAGCCTGACTATTTGTATCTCACACGTGTGTGAAAAATGTATCAAACAACATCCACTCGGCTTCCCTAAACAGATGCATCTGGCAGTGAAAGCTGTTTAAACCATGTGTCCTTACATTAAAAGGAATATACAATTTGTTTGTCGCTGCTCGAATCACATGCTAACTAACCTACTTAACCTTGTTGCCTTTTAAAAACTGGAAATATCAAAGAGACTTCTTGAACAAAACAGGAGGTAACATTTTCCCTCAACCTCAAATGAATTCGAAGAACTATCTGAGGGATTTATTAAATTATGTCTTTTGGCAAAGGCATCCCTTCTATTCCCAGTTTGCTGCAGTCCTGGTGTGTGTGTGTGTGTGTGTGTGTGTGCATGCAAGTAGACATTAAAGCCCTCTCAAGGGGCTCTTTTCTCACAGAGGCTAACCTATAACTGAGTGTTCGCTCATTCTCCAGCTGTTCACACTCGGTATCATGGCGGCAGCCCCTTGTTGAATGTTATACTCTTCTTCCCGTCACTTTTCCCTGCCTGATTCTACTCGCCTCCTCTCTTCTGCCTCCCCCTTCTCTCTCTGTGTAGATTCGTGGTCACCACGTTGCCCAGTTAGACCCTCTGGGAATCTTGGAGGCCGACCTGGACTCTTTCGTTCCCTCCGACCTGATCACCACTGTCGATAAATTAGGTGAGCCGCACAACACCGACCATGGGGAAATATCCAAGAAAATGTCCAAGAAAATATTTCACCAAGAAAATATTTTCTTGTGTAAAACAGGTTCAGGGTAAGACTGTTTCAGACTTTGTGTGGATGTTGCATCGATGTCCCGATATCCCCCATTCCTAACTTAAGGCAGTGGATATGCTAATTACACTCCTACTAAAGGAGTCGTCCTCCCTTCTTATTCTCTTATTCCCTCAGGATACTTGTTGCGCTTACAGATTTCATATGTCACAAGCATGTTATTATCGTTTGCAGGTTTACTTCAAAAGCTTAGTTTGTCCTCTAATGAAATGATGAGCATTTAAGTCGTTTCTCCAACTTAATTACGATGTCATTTCTGTATCCCATTGAGGGTTTGTAGAGGACATGGATGTGCTTCTATGAACACATTATGCACACCCAGGGTTGCATAACTCATCCTCAGACTCTGGAGCGTAAGTGATATTTCAGCGTAGTTGGCCCCATCACGTTTTACCGCCGAGTCTGGATGCGGGCTGGTCAGCCTAATGCTGCCATTAATCTCAGGCCGAGCTCTTGTTATTCTCCATTTCATTTAGCGCAGTGAGGATCGGTGGATGTGGGACGGCCACTGACAGCAATCGAAGTCTACAGTAATAGCTGGTAAAGAGGAGAGAGAGAGACAGAGAGAGAGAGGGATTGTTTCTGTTGGCTCTGGTTATCAGTGATCATTGTGTGTCAGGACATAGCGCTGCATTATGTATTGTTACCAGTTCAATAGCTCCCTAATGAAAGCTAATGACAGCCTCCGTGGACCTTTATTTGGTCAGCCGCTAGAACAAGAGTCTATTCTTGGCCCCCTCTGTCTTTGCTTTTTTTCCTAATATGATTTGCACCTGTCTCCTCTTGTGTTTGCTGGCGTTGTTGAGCTTGACCAGCTCTCTCAGGTGGACTTGGTCAGCACGGAAAAACTTCTGTTGGTCCTCTGATGCAGGTTGCTGTGTCTCCTGTGTTCATTATTTAAAATTTAAATAAGATTCTAGTCTCAGTTAAGGTTGCAGGTAATACTTTTATTTATGATCAAAACAACTTGTCAACTAACAGTCTGAAACCTCAAAATGTTGCATTTATCCTCACTTTTTAACGGAAGGTTTGTTTCAGTACCAGTCACATCATTTACAGGACATCAGAAGTAATTGAGGAACTTAAGATCTTCACATTAGAAGAATGATTTCAGGTCTTTCTGCTATGATGTGGTCTGGGTGTTTCACCTGGGATGCTCATCAGAATACTGCTCTTTGTAAACTGGCAGCTCTCCTCTACAGAACGACAGCAATTGATACAAATCAATCAATAAAAAAAAGATACTTTTTTTTTACTTGTAGACTATTATTGGCAAGACTCTGAATAAAACCTGTGTTTCACATGATGTCACCGTAGGGTTCTACGGTCTCAATGAGTCTGACTTGGACAGAAGCTTTCAACTTCCCCCCACCACTTTCATCGGAGGAGGAGACAACCGTCTTCCCCTTAAAGAGATCGTACGCAGACTGGAGGTATTTTATTGATCTATTAAAGAGCGGAGGAGGGGGGTTATGCGAGCCATAAAAATTGTACCATGCAATTCTGTTACCTCTTTTTCAGATCTCCTACTGCGGTCACATAGGCGTTGAATACATGTTCATTAACAAGGTGGACCAATGTCAGTGGATCCGTCAGAAAATTGAGACTCCGGGAATAATGCAGTTCAGCAATGCGGAGAAGAGGACTTTGCTAGCCCGCCTGGTCAGATCAACATGGTGAGGCGTGAATAAGCGTCTACTGACTTACGCTTTAATGACACCACCATACCTCACTTCTAGTTACAGCTCACATCAGAGACACGCATAACATTAACACGACTCTTGCACATTTAGAGAGATAAACACCCTATTCTTCATGTGAGCTAATTTGTATCTTTGATAAATGATCTCAGGAGTCACTGGAGTTTCCTTTAAGTGATCTGTCTATGGTTAATGTGCAATCACTTCCTATTGTATTTTTGCTTGTAGTATGCTGGTGCAGGATTATTATTTCTATTAACATACGCATGCACTTAGTTCCTGAAATACAGAAGATAAATGAGGAAAGGTTCTTTAAACCACCATAGTTTTGTTTCAATAATTAGGGTAGAGAGCAGTAGTGGTGTCTCAACAAAAAAAAGAAAAATCCACAAACTATACATCGGAACATGTTTTGTGTCCAGGTTTGAGGACTTTCTGGCCAGAAAGTGGTCGTCCGAGAAACGCTTTGGTTTGGAGGGCTGTGAAGTGCTCATCCCGGCCCTTAAAACCATGATTGATACATCGAGCGCTGCTGGAATCGACAGCGTGATCATGGGGATGCCTCATCGGTACGGGGTACAAAACATTTCCTCACATCTTGACTCAATCTGTGCACACAGCCGATTTTTGAACTTCCATATCTGATACAGGGGTCGACTGAATGTGTTGGCCAACGTGATTCGCAAGGACCTGGATCAGATCTTCTGTCAGGTTGACTCCAAGTTAGAGGCTGCTGATGAGGTGAGGAAACACTGTGGACAACTATCCAAGGAAAGCATGCTGGAGATAGTTTATTTCATGACCTCCTTTACACCTTTAGGGGTCGGGTGATGTTAAATACCACCTCGGGCTGTACCACGAGAGGATTAACCGTGAGACAGACAAGAACATCACTCTGTCACTCATGGCGAACCCCTCGCACCTGGAGGCGGTGGATCCCGTGGTTCAGGGCAAGGCCAAAGCTGAGCAGTTCTACAGAGGAGACACTCGGGGCAAGAAGGTAACACTTGTTCTAAATACATGGTGCCTTATTTAAGTCCAAGTCTGGTGCTGTAAATGAAGATTTCCATTCAGGGTCCGTTGTGCTACTCTGTTTTGTTATGTCCATGATTGGATTTTTACAGGTGATGTGCATCTCGATTCATGGTGACGCAGCTTTTGCTGGACAGGGAGTTGTGTATGAGACTTTCCACCTGAGTGAGCTCCCCTCGTACACCACACATGGTACGATCCACGTGGTGGTCAACAACCAGGTAATTTGGTGTCATGGGAACCAAAAGATTTCTCAGAATGCATTTTATATTGTACTGACTTGTAATGGCAGTCATGCTAATCAACTAGTAATTATATCACTATTATTATATCAATTAATTAGCATGTTATACATGACATTTACATGTGCATGTTGCCTGTCAGATTGGCTTCACCACAGACCCTCGAGTGGCCCGCTCCTCCGCCTACCCCACCGACGTGGCTCGGGTTGTCAACGCGCCCATCTTCCATGTGAACGCCGACGACCCCGAGGCCGTCATGTACGTGTGTCGGTTGGCTGCAGAGTGGAGGAGCACCTTCAACAAGGACGTGGTCATTGACCTGGTCAGTCAAAGGCAAAGTCTTAATGGACTTTCGGGGGGGGGGGGGGGGACACACTACCAAGTGCACACTAAGACATTCCTGCATGCGTGTTTACAGGTGTGTTACAGACGCTTCGGCCATAACGAGATGGACGAGCCCATGTTCACCCAGCCGCTCATGTACAAACAGATCCGCCGGCAGCAGAGTGTTCTGAGAAAGTACTCCGACAGGCTCATTGCGGAGGGAGTGGTGACGCTGCAGGAATTTGAGGTTTGTGATCTAATGCTGTTTGCTCTTGGTAAATATACTGTTTACTAGTAGCCGTTACTGTTTAATTTGGCATCCCAATACGCTGGTCTAAGTGCATTAAATCACGCTTGGGTATTACCCTAGCCTCTCAGTAATATGTTGCACCAGCACGGCTGCAATTGCGCTTCAATTTACTGCCTCAGTTCACCTAGCAACAAAATCCCTCACATAGAGAATATATTGCTCAATGAAGTTGAAATACACCTATGATTCTTCTTCCAGTCAATGCGATTGCTCAGGCTCTCCATCCAAAACAGAGACTTTGATTGCAACATCCATTCTGAACAATTCTTCTGGACCCCGATGTCAGAGGAAAAACTTCCTGGCTTTTGATGAACATTGTTTTCTGTTGTGTGGGATGCTATTCCCTAAAATATAGCCAGGCAGAACCATTACTGGCGGTGGAGACATCCCTCCTCCTCTAATATTCCTTTCCCCCTCCCTTGTGTTCTTTCCCTCTCACATTTACACTCAGTGTCGGTTAGCTGTAGCCCTCTAATTGCATCAGTTAATATGTGCTGTTTGACATCGGTTGCAGGAAGAAGTTGCCAAATATGACAAGATATGTGAGGAGGCATACAAAAGCTCCAAGGATGAAAAGATTTCACACATTCGACACTGGCTCGACTCCCCGTGGCCAGGTAAATTGTTCCTTTGCAATACAGTAATTCAAGTCCGAGAGAAAAAAATATTTCCTGCCGATACGCTGTGTAGCTCCCTCTCTTCCTCTTTCCGTAGATTTCTTCACAGCTGAGGGAGAACCCAGGAGCATGAACTGTGTCCCCACAGGACTGAGTGAGGACGTCCTGCAGCACATCGGCCAGGCAGCCAGCTCAGTGCCTCTGGAAGACTTTAAAATCCATCCTGGTTAGTTTACCAGCTCTTTGCTGGAGAAACGAGCAGACGGATAATAGTAGTCCCACTAAAATGCTGCACTAGAAATCAATCTACACATTGACAGTGGAGCACAAATAACTGTAGGCTACGAGATACGTGCTGCTGAATGATCAAAGTCCTTAAAACCCTTAAACCTCAGTGTCAGAATCACTTCATTTGTTGTCTACAAGGATGAAATTAACTCAATTAAAGCAATTCCCCTGTAAACAGCAGGTGTTTAGGCTGCACAGCTGATTTGGTGCACGCTATTCCAGTGCTCTCCTAAGAAATCACTAGTATGTTTCTTTGTTCATCTGTCTGTCTCCGTGTGTGTTTTTTGTGTTCTTCAGGTGTGTCTCGCATCCTGCGTGGCCGAGCTGAACTGGTGGAGAGTCGGCAGATGGACTGGGCTCTGGGAGAGTACATGGCCTTTGGTTCCCTTCTCAAAGATGGCGTTCATGTACGACTCAGTGGTCAGGATGTAGAGCGAGGCACCTTTAGGTGAGTCCATGGCAACACAAATAAAGGCTCAGTTTTGCCTCTACGAGGATCTATATGAATCTCTTTAGACATCTTTGCCTTCTTGTGACAATTGTAATAAAGTGGTACACTTAGGGAAGACCCACTTTGCCCACACATAGTAATAATTAAGTGAAGTCAGTGAATTAACAGTATTTACGGACTGTTTCTACCCTCTTCTACCCTTTTATTTTCATGACTTCACTTTGCTCTTTCAAAAAATAGGCAATGGATGTAATTTAACCACATCATAATTTGAATGAAAAAAAAGCAAAATGATCATTTTAAAAAGATCAAAAGAACTGTTGGCCAAAATATTTTAAAGGTGTGGTTCACTCATAAAAAGTTTGGTATTCAATGTACTACACTGGATTGTTATTTGAAAATAACTCCTAATGATGATTTGAACTAACCACCCAGCGTAACAATGACTTCAATTGATATTTCCCCAAATGTAGTGTTTTGAAATATAATTGCCTCATTTGTTGGACCTGTCGTTGTCCGCTTGCCTGACCGGACATTAAGGGTAAAGAACAGTCTCCTAAAAGTAGTAAATGAAGTAATTGGGGAGGGGGGAGGAGGGTCGGACAGACGTCTGCACAGTCTCCTGGGATCTGTGAATCCCGAGTGCTGTTGTCATGGTACGGAGGAACGAGTGACACATGAACAAAACCAGCTCCCCCTTTTACTGTGCCTGTCTCATCTGTCCCCTGTCACTTCTCCTCGAGCTCATCTTCACTGACACCCCCCTTCGCCCCCTTTTCCCCCATCTCCTCCTCCACCTCTCTGCTCACAGCAACATATATCACACTAACTAACCACAGGCTGCGGCGCTTTTTCTCCAGCCTTGCATTTACCACTGACATGTACTTCTTCCACTCGGCTTTCCCCTCCAGCAGGGTAATTTGCAAGGGTGACAAAAATGACAGCAGTCAAAGACTCCGCCCTTCATCTCCACGTCCAGGTCCAGGTCGTGTTGTTTGTTTATTTCTCATTGTACTTCAGCCATACTTTACCACCTCTTACTACCCACCTGCACTTTCCCCCTTACCACGTTAATCTGTTTCCTTTCACAGTTTTCTCAGGAGCCGAGCATATCGGCATGTTGCAGTCGACTGGGTCTGTTTGCGTTCCTGTGATACGTAGCAGCGTGAACTAGTAGATTCTGTCGTCGTGTTTGGTTGCATTGCGTGCGCCGCGCACCCCTTTTCCTGACTAATGGCGGAACCCCCCGGCGCATACAAACTGTGTGCGTTTTTGTGTATGTGAAAGAAATGAAGGAGGAGTGGGCACACCGTCCATGAGGCAATCCCAGAGAAAGACCTTGTTCGCAGGAGGGTTCGGGTTCCTCTTTGGATTGCATGCAGGTGGTTGGGAAAATGAAACGTGAAATGTTGTCTTTCTTCGTTCAGCAAAGGATTTCTTGGACAGAAAGTCTACATACAAATGTGGGTCAAGGATCAAACAAAACCTTTATGCAGTACATTATATGCTTTAATGAGTTCATAATGATGGGTGGTGTTATTCAGAAGACTCAAATCATGATTATCTAGTCTTCAAGGCGGTAATTTATCATATGCAAGATAATAATCAATAGATTTTGGTCATTTCCTGCAGTTCTTCCGCCCGGCCCTTACATAACCTTTTCCACTGTGTGCGTTTGTGTGTGTGTGTGTGTGTGTGTGTGCATGTCATTAAAGTGATGTTAAAGGAGTGTAAGTGATTGTCTGATCGTGCTGGTTTTGAGGGCTGATTCTTGCACTGGGAGCAAGCGGACTGCTAGAGTTTGTTAATGCTTGGTTCTTTGCTCCCATCAACTCCTGTTAGGCTTCCTGCTTACTAAAGATGAGGAAAGAGGAAGACACTCTTCATGGAGCGCCCTTGTGTGCAGCGTGTTTTATGTGTATGTACTATGTTCGCCCAGTGGTCTTTGCCATCGGCATTTAAGAGTCCTGCAAATCGGTTGTGGTAATCAGCTTTCACTTTTTTCAATAATTTATTTAACCATCAATAAATTCAAATTATGAAGTAAAAAACACTAAACAATTTGTAGACAAAATCATTTCGAGAGCTAAGACACTCTTTCAACCTAATAACCACTGACAGACAGCACAAACTATGAGCTCATGGAGCCTAAATCAAGGCTGCAGTCGCGTTTCCCAATGTCTGCTCGAGTCCTTTTCTGTTTCTGCCTCTCTTGTGTTTTGCAGTCACCGTCATCACGTTCTGCACGACCAAGGGGTGGACAAACGCATGTGTGTCCCCATGAATCACCTGTGGGCCAACCAAGCTCCTTACACTGTCTGCAACAGCTCCCTGTCAGAGTATGGAGTGCTGGGTGAGTCACAATGCATGTTTCAGTTCAAAGGTCCTTTTTCTTGTTGTTGCTCCATACGATGATGCCTGTGCCCCCAGGTTTTGAACTTGGCTTCGCCATGGCGAGTCCAAATGCTCTGATCCTCTGGGAGGCCCAGTTTGGAGATTTTTTCAACACAGCCCAGTGTATCATTGACCAGTTCATCAGCCCGGGCCAGGCCAAGTGGGTCCGCCACAATGGTATTGTGCTCCTGCTGCCACATGGTATGGAAGGAATGGTGAGCAGGGGGGAAAAAAAGCAGTCTATGCAATGTAATTCTGTAGTGTTTACAGATGAATGTGGATTTTTTTTTTAGTTTCGAGCTATTCCTCTTAACATTTTGTGTCACACACTCTGCTTCTCTTCTGCACTCAGGGACCAGAACATTCATCGGCTCGACCTGAACGTTTCCTACAGATGTGCAAAGATGATCCTGATCACTTCCCTGTATGTACAATTTATGTTACGGCTCTGATCATTACCTAATGCAAAAAGTCACCACACAGTGTGCTGCCTTTGACATCCAATAGCTTCCTGTTTTAATGGCTCTGCTGATGTCATGACCACTTACTGTAATTGAGGAGAGCTAATTTGTCAAGAGCTGAAAAGTCGCTTCATTATGGCCTCCAAAGAGTTGGTGCTCAGCAGTAACTCCGGTCCCAAGGGTGCGCTGGTATGAGAGAACATTCAAGGAGGGAACCGCAGCGGGCTGTATCAGCAGAAGCTCACCAGATTCATCATCAAATTGAGTATTGATCAAACTATTAGTGGGAGCACACAGAGGGATTAACGTTATCTGTAGCTTGTGTGTGTGCGCGCAAGGGAGAGAGATGTACACATTACAGCATTGCACTCATGCACTGCATCTCCTGCCAAATTACAATAAAAAAGCACGACTCTGTGATTCATTAACTCTGAAAGTTACATTTCTGTTTTCAGAATCAATAACCTTTGGGATGTGTGTTTTTTTTTTTTTTTTTTAAGGAGTTCAATGGAGATTTTGAGGTCCATCAGCTGTACGACTGTAACTGGATTGTGGTAAACTGCTCAAAGCCGGCTAATTACTGTCATGTGCTCAGACGGCAGATTCTGCTACCATTCAGAAAACCGGTAACGTGTAACATCGCCTTCCCTGTATTCTATACGTGTGTTATGTGTACTCTGCTCCAGTTTGCGCTTCTTTTGTAATAATTGATTTTAATTGAGTAAATCCAGCATAGATTACGTTGAAGACTCACACATCCTATAAGCCGACTACCATGAAACATCCAGAGGTTCTGTCATCTTCCCATCTGTTCATTGCTTTATCATGAGAGAACTGTCAATAGGTATATGTTGTGATACAATCATATTAAAAAGGATCTCAATTTATTTTTTAAAGATGCAGAACCTTTGCTAATATTAATCTACTCACTTATTTGCAGTACCAACATGCATCGTTATGTCATTTAACCTTCCAAAAGTGGAGCCAGTTTGGATATGAAGATTTTCGACGTAAAGCAGTTCCCCATTCCGTAATGCACAGCTCTTATTTCAGTCTCACAGTTTTCAGCCACAGGGAATGCCTTAACTGATCCCATGTTGAACATAAATGCAATGCTTTGCGAAGCATGAGAAAATGACTTCCTGAGCAAATTAGCGCGGAAGCCAATTGGGAATAATGTTTGTTTTTTATGAAAAACTCCGGGCTTGGTTGACTGAAGACAAAGTGTTTTATTTACTTGATTTCACCCCACGCCGATATCCCGTGTATATTTTTGCAGTAAATTAGCGTGAAAAGATATTAAAACTATTTTCTCTTGAGTTTTTGAATGCGCGGAAAAAAAGATACGGGTGATGGAATCAATCTGTTGTTTGTCACTGTCGAAAACGTTTTCCTTTTTTTCCCCCACAGCTGATCATTTTCACTCCAAAGTCTCTGCTGAGGCAGCCGGATGCAAGGTCCAGTTTTGACGAGCTTGCTGACGGTGGAGTTTTATTTTGTCTCAGTAACGCGTGGCGTAAAATAATTCATAAATGTTGGCATGCTGGATTTAAACACAACATATTTGATGTCTGCAGGCACTAAATTCAAAAGGTTGATTCCAGACGAGGGCCTTGCGACTCAACGCCCAGATCAAGTGAAGAGGGTGATTTTCTGTACCGGCAAAGTCTACTATGAACTGGCTAGAGAGAGGAGACGGCACAAACTGGAGAGAGACATTGCCATCATCAGACTTGAACAGGTTTTTAATCCGTCAGCCACATGCTCCATGCACAGGATTTAGAAATTGCTGTGATAATCTTGTCGTGATTTTCTCCTTCTGCCTGTTCTTAAAACTCCACCCTCAGATCTCTCCTTTCCCGTTCGACCTGGTCCGAGCAGAGGTGGAGAGATACACCAACGCCGAGCTGGTCTGGTGTCAGGAAGAGCACAAGAACATGGGTTACTATGATTACGTCCGACCACGTTTACTCACAGTGGTGGCCGACAGAAAGTCAGTTTGGTAAGGGTTGATGTTCACTGGTCAAGCTTGTGTAATTTGTTTAGAGGTTTACGAACCCTCAATGTTTTTATCTCAGGTATGTGGGACGGGACCCTGCAGCTGCTCCTGCGACAGGGAGCAAGTTCACCCACCTCAACGAGCTGAAGAGGTTCATGGACACAGCGTTCAACCTGCGTGCTTTCCACGGGAAGGACGGGAAGTAACTCGGATCTGGAGCAAGAAACAGGCCACATGGGCACTTTCATCTCTTTTGACAGTGTTTTTAAGTAATAATATTATGTGAAAAAAAAACATTGAGAGCGTTTATTTATGCCTGAATCAGACGGCACAACATTTATGTTAATTGTTATGCTTGTTAAGTCAGATTTAGAAAGCCACCATTGTTCAAAGCAATCAATAATAGCTTGCACTATTTCACGACCTGAAAGAAGTACGTTATAGTTACACCCTCATCTGTGGGATCAGGCCATTTACAGGCCGATTACATGGGGTCTGATCTGCTCTTGATTCAATAAACACCAGGTCTGCAGCGCCCTTGTAACAGAATTAGTACAATGCTTGTGTGCGCCTCAAAGTGTCGTCTAAAGAGAACAAGACACAGACTGTCGGCCTCTAAACGGCCACAACACCTTCATTTAAAAATACACTAAAATAACGGTTGCACCATTGTCTCCCAGTTGTTGGGGAAGTAGCAACAATAGCTTCTTTTCACCCTGCAAAAAGTAGATTTGTGACAGTCACGGTTTTTGGAGAAGCTTTAGTGCTGTATATACCTGCATTGCTGTCATGCTAAATGCTAGTATACAGTATATAACAGTATATACAGTATATATATAACAGTAGTTTATTTGTGTAGATCTTTGCAGATGAATAACAGAAGCAATGAGAGACACACAAAACACCAACTAGTGAAATTAAACCATCAGTGTAAAATACATATCACAGGTATGAAGACTGTTTTGAAATTTAACACATCAGTGGGTTTAGAGTGTATTTTTTGTTACTACCTTCGCTGTAAACGAAGGAGTGAGTTTTTATCGTCACACCTCAGTTCACCAGGAGACGTGAGCCAGCTGCCACGGCAACTTGCAGCCGTGTTTTCCATTTGGGACATAAGGCTCAGTTTCCTCTTTGGAGTGTGAGGAATGATGCGCACACATAAAGGCAGGGACGCTTTGGATGCCTCAGAGCAACATTGACGCTTGGTTGTCACATTAAAATCCTGAGGTATAGATGATTAGTTTCCACGGGGCTTAGAAATCTTATGCTTCCTGTCCAGCTGTACTATAATTTACCTTTTTTCACTTTTAGCCATAAGCGACACACTGATTTAATTTTACATATCAAATTATTTTAAAGAAGGATTATGTGTTGACTATTTCTTTAAAAAATAAATGTCCACATATTCTTCTGGGCACTACAAGATATGCAATGTAATATGAAATAAAATATATTTACTTTTAATAAAATGCTTGTCTGATTATTACTTGCAGATTATGCGTCACTGTTCTGCTAGAGTTTTTGCAGTTTTCAGGTTGCAGGACTATTCTCTAGTTGCTCTGTTGTTGTATTCTGGTACTGTGCGATTTTTTCAGTTCTCTTATCATCACCTATTATTTTGCTGTTACTCAGTAAAGATTCAAGTAAGGCTTCAAGTAAGCTATGTTGTCCAAACGTTGTCATTTGGTAAAGTGAACACATGGACTACTTGTGGCATATCCATTATTTAGTAAATCAACTTGTCAACCTTTATAGCTATCATGAAAGCAGTTTTTTTGTGTGGCACTTAGTTTGTAATAAATTAACATCCTTTAGGAATAATAAAATAATCAAAACCCCGGAATATGCGACACATTCCGCCCTCTAAAAAAGGCCGGCACACAAATAATACAATGATGATTGTTGATGATGGATAGTTAATGTGATCAAGTCGAAAGCTCAAAGCTAAGCAAACTCACCAAACTCCAGCTGCTTTAGCAGTATAAAACCGTGATTGTGAGTAAAACCACAATCACTGTCTGCAGACATTGGACGGAGAATGTTTGACCTTTATTAAAACGTTCTAGGAAGGCCAAAAATGACACTAAATAGCATGATCAAGTCAAATATCAACATATACAAGTCAATATACTGCAGGATTAAGATTTGACTTTTTGCACAATAAGAAACTCATGGACACTTACGGTTTCATTCTTTTAATTTTCAACAGTACTTCATAAATCCAATTATTCAGTCATTAACACAGTGATGACCTCTGGTTGGTAAGTTCATATACAGTACTTACTTTTTAAACATACATTTAAATTGTGTAACATTATATTATCTGATAGAAAAATAAATTAATAAATTAATATATTATTTTTGTAAATTAAATAAACAATTCCTTGATAAGCTAAACAGTATCCCTTTAAAATATTTGCCTTTTACGAGCCCCTTAAATACACAACTCAACGTCTAATGATTTACACAAAGACACTTTGTTGTTAAATATGCGTGGGATTATTAGCACGTGTACTCTACATTATACACAATATATAGACACAAATGGAGATTGCATATAAGATTTCCAGTGTAAACAAGTTACCGTAATCTTCAGACAATCATTAGATAGCAGCATGCTGTTTGCTAGTTGATGTATTGTGAGATGATTTAGTCATCAGAACTCAACAAACCATTATAAATATACTTATTTCATTGCCTGATTCATCTCAATTAAGTGCAAAACAACAATCAAGGCTCAGCTTGATTTTTTTTTTGATTTTCACATTCTGACATACATGTTTGAATCACTGCTGTAGGTTGGATTTTCTTTACGCGACAGCATTACATTTTCTCTGTAATAACCGAAACACCTCGACTATTCTCTAAGATGTAAATTGTAAATTACATCATCATCAATGCGTCAAACATTTTACAAACAACCAGTTTTACGTATATTTTATCACAGTTACTGTTACATCATTTATGAGTAATACTGAATGTCACACCCCCACTATTTTCACCGACCTTGACGGTTCCCTGTTATTTTCTTCCGTTCATCGAAGCTTCCATCTATTTCCCCGAGGAAGTCTGGGTTTGGGCCTCCGCTTTAGTCTGGCCTGGGGTCGTCAGCATAACTCGCGGCGGTGTTTGCGGATTCTTGGTCGGGTCAGTCGGTCTCGCAGGTGGTTTGTTTTGCCACTTTGTGTCTGTTTGCGTGAACCTCTCGAGTTTCTGACCCTGCCTTTGCCCCGTTGGATTGGACCCACGGTTACATTCATTGCAGAGATCCCTCATGTCCAGGAGTCCCTGCACCAGAATCTTGACAAATTCGGCCGAACATGTCTGCGAGCTCTGGTGGAAACTGGACACGGAGAAGATAATGTGGTCTGACTGGGGATTGTAGCACGCTCCGTATCCGTCAGGAACCACCGGCCCGTAGCTGCAGAACATCTCAACCGTAGTAGGAACCTGAGGGCAGAGCGAATCCTTCAGTACGTAAACACTAGTTTAACTAGTGTGTTAATGTAGGTGAAACGGTTGAGATTATTGGGATGGTTGTGCGTGTTGTCAAATCATGTGAGGGGTACGCCTGCCTATTAGTATGAAAGGAATGATTGGAATTAACCTATGGAGACTGAGATGCTCTGACATGCCCCTATACATCACCAGATTCTACATTTCCGATCGCGCATTTCAATCTTTCATTTCTCTTAGACAACTAATAGAAATAGAATAGGAGTGGAAAGAACATTGGACAGAGGGAATTTCATCCATGTTTCGTTAACAAGAAACGTCAGTGTAGATCCAGCGGGGCCACTGACCAATAGTCTGCTGTGGTGTAACATGAAAGCGTGATGGAATTAGCAAACTGTCCGCTAGTTAGTTTGTTACGTTTCTAAGTTGTTAATTATCTAGCGATGCCCATGTGCTTCCCTAAGCGGTGACAACAGTGTGTGAATGATGTGATGTTTTACTCAATGACTCTTTGAAACATTACAGGTCATTAGTGGTGCACAATATCACCTCAGTGAATCTGGAACGTCCTGTAAATCGGTTTAGTGAGACAAAATATTTTAATAAGGAATAACATCACCAAGATTTTGTGATCAAATGATTTATCTCCATCTTGTAGCCTAATCTTCCTGTTAAACATGTTAAAAATGTTTTTGCTCAAGCAAAAGCCAATTACAAACACTGACGACACAGACGGCAAAAGGCAACTTCTTTCCCTTGCTGAGCAGTTCTCCTTGTGGAAAATTAACTGTTTTATGTTTAAAATCAGGGGCTGTTTCTGATCAAGTATGGCTTCAGTCTAATGTTTTAATATCAGATAACAATACCTGACTTGTAGAGAGAATGAAGTGATTACTGATGAGATGGGCTTCGTCTTTGAATATTTCTGGCTTCTCCATCTTCAGCTCATTTGCAATTTCGCGTAGTCCCAGTATGTGATTGTCTATTGCCATCCCTGTAATAGCCTGAAAATGAGAATTAATACGTTTGTTATTGTGGTTTTTTTTGGCAAATAAAGTCAACGTTTTTATAGAAACCTGTCTAAGGTTGGAGAATAGTCACCAGAACAGTATACTTTGTTTGCGCGGATATGGCACTGTGTAACATCTCCATCTTCTCCGTATCCTGGAGATACAAACAAAAGAGAGACTATTCATCGCTTATTAAATCTCTACAGTAAGCAGAGATGTCATGGCGCAGTTCATCACCACAGGCAGAATTAGAACATCAAATGGCACTGAAAGATCACTGCCAATCTCATTTACTTTGGACGGTGCAAGACCTTACGTTTGTGCTCGGTTTCCCCTCCGTCATGGCTTTGACAAAGGCCAGCGCTTCGGGTGTGGCTGAACGGATGTTGTCCACTCGGCCCTGCTGAAAGCGACGAATTGAAGCGCTCTCATAGGTTGACACTGGTCGGCCGTGACATCTGCAGAGACACACAAAGGCGAGGCCTTGCAGCTCGGTGCCCTGGGTTAATGCGACGTAAGAGAATCAGTGCAGTACGAATCATCTCCTTCTTACCGGTAGTAAGCTAACTGAAGAGCGACCTGGATGTAGGCGTCAGGACTCATTTTCTGCTTCTTGATGAACTCTTTTCCAGTAGTCGTAGAATTTGTGGACATTCATGTCCAGATTTTGCACCTCTCTGATTAAATACAGATGCATCCCGTTACAGTATAAGCTAAAGGCATCTACGCATCTTTTTGAATGTACAGACACCAGAGTCAGCCCACACCTTTGTAGTCTGTCAGCAGAAGAGGCCAGGAGTTTGTGTACGTCTGGAGTACATTTCCAGCGGAGCCGGCGCGGTGCAGGCAGCTCGCTCACACTCGCAGCCCTGACCAACTTTGATGGGCTGCCGATCCTACGGTCGCGTGAGAATCCTCTATCAATCTGCATGCTATTTTAAGACAGTCTTATTTGGATTTGTCAGATCGTATCACACAGCGGCTTTACACATCATTTCCTACATGTATTTGAGTAGATATTCTGTGCACTGCACGAGGACAATCCCTTCAAATGCTGAGTGTTCACACACAACGCCGCAGCAGCCGTCAGCCCCTACAACAAACTGACACAGTCATGCAGTCGTCAGTGGGATTTTGTGGCGTAACTAAACTGCAATGCTTGATTATCTACGATTCTGTTCACTTGCAGTGAAGAAATCATTTTAAAAGAAAAAAAAAACCTTTGTCAAAACGTCATCGAAGTTCATGCTAATGACATCAGGTTTATGGCTCTTAATCCAATGGAGATTGGATTTCTTCCAACATACTTTTTTTAATTTGGCTTTTGGCAACTTATCATTGTGAGATCGGAAAATTGATTTACACCCTTAATTAAGTATATCACTCATCTTTCTGACTGTTGGAACAAGTTATTCCAAACTAACTAACTAACTAACTAGTAATTAAAATTGTTCAACGATTTCAGAAGACCAACAACAAAAGTAACCTAAGCAGCTCACCGCCCAAACTAACCTGCATCGGCTTGTCGTACCAGCGGTTGCCCCCATTCCTGGCCGCTCCTCCGCCGTGCAGCATCAACGTGGCTCGTGTCGTGTCATTTAGTTCGAGCCCGCTGGCGTCGTCCAGACAGACCAGACACAGACAACGCTCAATCGTGTCTAGAGAGTCCCTGTTGGTGGACTCTACAGGGCAGATAGGGGCATATTTGTTGGAGCAACTAGACTTAGAACCAGTGAGATGCAGCTGAATTAGAGAGAGTCTGGCACCTCTCATTAGCACACTGCGAGACTCTGCCCACTCCGTCCTTCCATCTGAGGTGAGGAGGCCGATAGGTGGGAGCCGCTCCTCTTTGCTGTCAGCCATCCGGGCGATCTTCTCCAGCTGGGTCAACAGGTCTCTCTCATTCAGGCGGCGGAAGTTGATCACCACATCAAGCACAAAGAACTGGACAGAGGTTGAGAATGGACACAATATGTTTCAAAGATCGGGGTTTATTTTTAACATTAGTCAGCAATATACAATGCTGGCTGTAGCACACAAGAAATGTGTCTCTAATATCTGGTAGAATGTGCAAATCGAAGGGCAAGCAGACACTAAAACTTTGTCTTATTTTTCCACAGACCTGGTTTTTACAAGCCACAATGATGTGTTCAGGCTCTGGCATCACGCTGCTCTCCTGGGCCACCAGTGTGTCCCTCTCAGGGCCCGGTAGGCGGTAGGAAGTGAAGAGCCGATAGTACTGCTCCATGCAAAGAGGAGTACCAGCCAGCTGACCCCGAGCATGTTCCACAGGCAATGCACGTCTAAACACAGGCCCGCAATACGTTGCCAAGCCTTTTTGTTAAACGACAATCGACTGTGATTGAATATCTCGAGTTCATTCGTCACACTGTAAATTAACTTACGAATCAAGAAGAGTCTTGTACTCCAAAGCCCCAGAAATTAAGTGAGCAGCAAACCTAGGAGAGATACACTTTAAAATGCTATGATGCTTTCAATACACACACACGCGCACACACACAAACACACACACACAGACACACACACACACACACACACACGCACACTTTGTAATGGGTCTCTCCTTGTCAAACTCTCTGAAATCTGTGCTAATACCTCTCTGAATTGAGCCCTGTTCCTGTGTAGCAGTATAACAGTTAACAGCATATGTGAAATATGAATATATAATTTGGTTAAGGAGCCGGCCTCAGATCAATACCACATTAACCAAACCACTGCTCTCATTATCTGCCAGACTCCTCTGCACCATGGAGTCTGCCAGGTGTTCTGGTTAATGACCCACCTGTCAGAGTCACTCTTATTTCTCATTTCTTTCATAATTAAAAATCAATTCCCTTTCAATTAGTAACTTATGATTTTTATACAATGCTAATTTTCCCCGTTTCTGTTATAGAGGATGGCTAACAACGGACACGACTGCGAGACACTTCTGGGATCTGTCCTGTGAGGTTGCTCTCATAGTGTCTCATGTGTCTCCGCTGTGCAGCGTCTCGTACCTCAAAGAGTCAATGGGAGCCTTGAAGTGCTGCTGTGGGAAGACCATCACGGGACTGGAGTTGATGGGCAGAGCCAGTCTGTTGTTCAGGTACATGTCCTTCAGCCAGTAGTCGTACACCTGCAGTCAGACGTAGAGAGCTCCTGGTGATTAAAGGCTCTTAATAATCACAGAGACCTAATATTGTAGGTGGAGAAATAACACATCGCTGACTAATTGCTTGCTAGGTTTACACATTCTATGTGAAGGGTTTGTATACATAAGTATTAATTTTAAGGGAAACCATAATTTGATTTATGGGGAAAAAAATCGAGTTTATTTGTGTTTATTATTCAAAATAATTTAAAATTGTTTGTCATTTGAAGTCTGAATGTTAAAAATGCAGATAGAACACATTAGTGATGATTCCACTTACCCAGTTTGCTGTGTTGTCCCTCCTCTCCATGAGTTTGCTCTGCAGTAGCTCCCCTGCTCCTCCAGGTGCTCCAAACTTCTCCACCACATGTTGGGTCTTGCTGAACTGTTCCTCTGTGAGCAGATGCTTCACACACCGCAGGTACATCTCCAGTGTGTCTCTTAAAGCAGGAAGCGGCAGCTTGGGAAGAGCCTGAGTAGTGCGGGACATGCAAAACCGAGTCTCCTCTGCCACAGGAATTTGATCAATTTGGCATGCAGAAACTTGAATAAATATGAATTCAGTTTTTAGTTGCACCTGTTGACAAAAGCTGCTTGCCTTATTTGTAAATTGACTCAAAAAATATTTAATAATATTTAATTAAAGTGTGATAGCATATCAGTTCTTTCCACACAATTTCATAAAAGTCTACGTTCTAATTTGTATCAATGTTCTTGTAGTTAAATATAATATTTCCCTTATTTTTTTAATAACATTTAATTCTCTCATGCATTTTCCAGTGAACAGTAAAGTATATATTTACATCTCCGCTCCGTAAACCTTTGGCGGGCTCTTGATCCAGAACCGGCATGTTGGCGGTGCGGACGGGCAGCCTGAAGGCGGACTCTGTGTCCACAAATAAGATTTTATACAAAACCAGATGCAAGGCTTTAATTGCCTGTCATTGTGATGGGAACAGTTGTCTTTCGACAATACAAGTGAGGACATTTCAGAAGAAAAAGAAAACTACAGCACAACTCAATAAATAAAATGGATCACTGTCACACCTAAAACGGTAAATGAATGAGCACATCTCTTTCAAAATTGTCGAGAAAACTTGTATATTTGATGTTAACAAGCTGTCATGAACAAAACTCTGCCACAGTTACCAAATCTGAATAAGCCATCACTTAAAAAAAAAAGATTTTACTCACCAAAAAGAAGGAACAAATCCCACCTGTCCTGCAGCTCAAAAAAATATTTTAAGTTTATCCGTGTAGATTTGAATCCATTCCTGCCTGGATTTCTTTGAAACGTCTCTGCTCGTCTCTGTACCTCAGTCTCCTGGCCGTCAGGCTCCTCCCAGAAGTCCTGCTATTCGCCGAGAAGTTGATCTGGTACTTCACGCCACCTTATTCGCACTCCGACTGAACGCCGGATGCTTCCACCACGTTCCGACGAACACGGATGTATTTCCCAATCAATTTGTCCCTTTGCGTTCTGGATTTTCTACACGTTCACTGTAGTCAGAGCGGATTTAGTGATGCCATTCGACTGATTTAATTGACATTGTGTGTTTAATATCACGTGCAAAGATTTGCATTCTGAACAAGTGCTGAAGTTAATTTAAAAAGTTATTAAGTTATTAAAAACTGATGATTTTACGCACAATATCAAGAGGATCCTACTTTAAATTATATTTTTCTTGTTTTACTCGGAGAGGTTGCTTTGACGGATTTTGTGTAACCAATAATCAACACAATACCCGAGTTTCGGCCGGAAATAATGTAATATTCGATGTGTGTGAAGTGCAAAGACGAGCGTCCAAGTGTAACTAAGTAATTAAGTAAGTACATCAAGTAATTTAATGAATTGTCTAGATGAATGATTTCCACAAACATTATCATTCACATAATATTGATTTAATTATTTACATGAATATACATGTATGTACAGTCGTAGATCACTCAGCGAGGCTATGCATTCCAAAAGTTCATCGTCCAAGATAAACAAAGAAAAAAAAGAATAATCAGACAACAAGACGCAGATTTCAGTTCATTTTCATGGTTGAATCAACCTAAAACTGTCGTATAACACACAGTATTGCATATCGAGTTTAGCAGCACAACTCTGGCAAAATGAATATCACATTGAAAGACGCTTGAATCATACTTGTTCTTTTGATAAAATACATTTACTCACAATCCCTGAATATGAGTCCATTTATGATACAGTCATAACAGTGGTAATTAATGAACATTTATCTCAACAAATCTTTCACAATACTCTCACGTTAAGACGAACAAACGCCATTGAGCGCCTTTACTGCAAAAGCTTGAAGCTACTCGATTTCACAGCACCCGGAGGAATTGTCAACCAGAAGCTGTAAATAATTTGCCCAATCCTAATCGTGTTATGCAATTGGTTGGCTCAGAATAGATGCACACAATTCTACATGGGCACTTTGATACTTTAGCAATCAATTAAGGGTCATTTACGCATACTCTCCTCCTGAGGATTCCTCCTCAGAATACGACCGTTGCGCAAAGGTTTCAATGCCATTCTCGTCTAACGTTGTACACAAACCCTTTCTCTTCTTCTCTCGCTGCTCCATTTTGATCGTATCATACAGTCCTGTTGGCCCGTCCTCCAGCAGCATATTTCGCTCGGAGTACGAAGGTTTCATCTGTGTCACGTTCTTCAACAGAAGGAGCGCCGGTGCGTAAAGTACATTGGCGAGGCCCATGCCCAAGTTGAGCTGCACAAAGCCGAGGTTGTGCACTATTTGTCCAGCCGCCACGGGTCCCAGGGCATAGGCCACGCAGTAAGAGATATCCGCGATGGCGTACACGCTGCCATACACGGACACGTGTCGCACATCCACCAGGAAAGCCAGAGTTGGAAGGAGCGCCGTGTCCACGAAGGCGATGCCGAAACAGATTCCGCACAACGGGAGCATGAGCTGACCGAAGGTTTTGCACGCTGGCACGGTGCAGGAGCTCGCGCCTATGAACACCATACCAATAGCCCCGTAGAACCACTGCAGATGAGGGTACTTGGCTGCTAGTTTGACTGTGAGAAATACGCCCAATACATGAGGGAAGAAGGCAGGGA
Source organism: Apeltes quadracus (assembly GCA_021346845.1). Taxonomy (NCBI): domain Eukaryota; kingdom Metazoa; phylum Chordata; class Actinopteri; order Perciformes; family Gasterosteidae; genus Apeltes; species Apeltes quadracus. Next base: position 8,977,008 of record CM037922.1, read on the forward strand.
ACCATGTCATGCCGATCTCCCACTCGCTGGCATTCATGGTTTCCTCCATCCAGTTGGCGATGGTGGGTTCAAGAAAGGCGAGAGGGATGTTACAAATTGTTAAAGCACCAGCCACTACAGCTATATAGGGGTCAATCATTAGTTTATGCATGGGAGTGCCCACCGGCATGTTTTCCCTCTCTCGGTTAGAGAAGGGTTTCAGCACAGTCAGGCACAATATACCATCGAGTAGGCAGACACAGGCCAGAATCAGAAAGGGCACCCGCTTCCCGGCGAACTGGTAGAGGACCCCTCCAAAGGGGGGCGCCACAAGGCTTCCAAAGGAGATGAAAGCCAAGGCGATGCCCAGCGCTTTACTCCTCGCCTTCTCCTCCGTGTACCTGTCCGCGATCAGAGCGATCCCCGCGGTGTCGGCGAAAGCCGAGCCGAAGCCCTGCATGCTGCGCGCCAGGAACAGAGTCGCGTAATTTTCAGCGAAGGCAAAAGTAAGGGTGGACAGAAACATGACATTGAGACCAATAAAGAGTGGAATATCATACCCGACCCTATCTATGAACGTGCCACTTAGAGGGTTCACCAGAAGCTGCAGGATGGCCTTGGAGGCAAAAAGAACACCAATCTGTAGGTCAAAGTTCCCCTTGGTTGTTGGGTGAATGGTATCGTTTGTGAGGTTGCTGTGCGGTGCAGCGGCTTTGGCACGATCCGCTTCTCTCTGTAGATCTTCAAGGAAATCGGGTATGATTGGCACAATGACCATGTAAAGCATGTTGTCTAACAAAAGTGCTGTACAGACTATTACAAGAATAATCCGTTTTTGTTGATCTGGGTCTTGGATCACAAGTTGTTTAGTTCTTTCACCCATCTGGGACAGTTTGGAGGCAGCAGATTGTGCAAAATTAGCAGTTTGTCCCTCGGTGGTCCCTGGCGGCTCCATGATTTGCTCCGTTTCTGTCATGATTCTTGTCTTTTGAAAAAGAAAATCGGCTTCCCCCAGTTGATTTGTTTACAGAATTGCGCACTTCTGGCAGATTTGTTCCGTCTTTAATTCAGTGTCGTCTCCAGCTCCGGGATCCCTACTAATGAGCTAAATAACTTCCCTCTGCTTTTCTTCTTCTCTATCCCTCGCGCCTCCCGTCATCGCACGCACTTTTCCACTCCCGTGACTTGGACTCGTTTTATCTCCGTGGTCCCTAGTTGCTTCATTGTCTCTTACCCCGTCATCCAGGTGACGCACTGGTCCCGGGCCGCACTCCAATGTTGGGGATTCACCTACAACTCACAGCGCCACCTCCATCAGCGCACTTGCGGTTTCAGGTCCGTCTTCTGGTCCCCCCTCGGCTCCCAGACGCACCCAGTCGTGTCTAGTCACCTGTAACGCTATGAGAAAAGTCATCATTTCACATCAACCGGATTGGTTTTGTCTGCCGTGGAAGAATCCACACTGCAGTTTGTTGACACCCCCCACCTCCTGTCCTCCTCCACCCCCCACATCCCACACCACTCCTCTCCATTTCCCATTTCAGCCGATGGCTGTGACGCACAGTCCTGCTGCTCTCCAGAATATATTTTATGGTAATTAAATACTAAATCCTGCTGCCCGGTGAGTTGCTTCACACAGAGCCGATGGCGCTTGCCTACAATTTATGTTATATTTATCATCCGTAACTAATGTGTAATTCTATTTTTGGATTCTAAAAGCAGGATATATCCATATAAAATCGCTTCAACTCTGGCAATGCCACTCAATAACCTAACGAAACATTTAGATATAAAATTGGAGCTCATATAAACCACAGATAAAACGAGAAAATGTCCTATTTCCTTGACATGAATTGATTCAGCACCACACCCCAGTGGACAGTTCCACAGACGATTCTATTGAAACGAGGTTTAAAATGAAGGGAGTCTAAGTGGGTTTAGCTTCGCTGCCCCGCATCCAGATGCTGAAATGTAACTGAGCAAAACACCGACCACCTGATTCGAAATAGGTCTTTAAGTATAACTGACAGAACTGTCATCCTCATTATCAGCAACATTTCTATTGCCCCTCGCTGCCGACTTCGCTTTTACTTTTCTTTGTGTAAATATACACTATTCAATTTGAGATTTTAAAAATAATCTTGTGAAAGTTGAGACATTCACCCTTGATAAGCTATACACTTAAATCTGAAGATAAAGGCGTACTAGTACTCTCAAATATGAACCTAAGAGATGATCTTTGTTCTTCCTTTTAACCGGCACTTGAACGTGATCTAGGGATTTTATATAGCTGGACACTGCCACCTTCCGGTAAGGAAAAACATCACGAGCTGTCCTGAATACATACTTTAGTTTTACAGCTATACATTCAAATAAGTAAAGCTAAAGACATTTAAGGGTCAGTTTTATGATTGTTTTCAGATAAATTAGCAGGCAGAACATCTTGTCAAGGTCGAATAAATTTGTGTAGATGTAGATTCTGTCTGAAAATAGAATAAAATCAGCCGTTTCGGTACATGCAAATAGAATTGGACTGACTGCATTAAAGTCATCAAGTTGGAGACAGTCAGACTACTTGTGAATGACATACTGTTCTCACTAATTAGACAGAGATGTACGTGTTTGCATATGAACCTTTTAGTCGTATTGCTTTAATAAACAATCGCAATGATGTCCCCGCTAGTTTTCTCGTTGGAATTCATGCCCTCCTCAGCCAGTAGATGTCATTACATCCCTTTAAATGTTTACCGACACGCAGTTCAATTGCATCTTTAGTTGCTTTCAACTGTCTCTATTCAAACTTTTCACAGTGATTTAAAACATAATAATGTCATCATTAAACTTTTTTTTAATGTTACCATCTACAGACGCAGAGAAAACAGTTTCCGCTTGTCCAAAAGAAGACATGTTATGTGAGCAAATATACCAGTGCATGTTTCAGCATGGGGTGTTGATAGTTCTGACTGAGGAAGGCTGGGGAATCCAGCCATTTGTTTCCCTCGGGAAGCTTTGTTTTCAGTCAGTAAATGCTAGGAATGTCACCAAAAACATGCTCAACATTTTTCTGATTTATTTTTAGATAATATGTTATCATATTATGTCACATTAGCGAGAGAACAGCTGAGATAATCACATCTATTTCCCTCAGTGAACATACTGTAGATGGAAAGCTTAAGCACAGTCATGAAGGCAGAAACTGTCTCCTTTTCTCTCTCTCTCTCAAACTCCGGTACACACACACACACACACACACACACACACACACACACACACACACACACACACACGCACACGCACACGCACACACACACACACACACACGCACACGCACACGCACACGCACACGCACACGCACACACACACACACACACACACACACACACACACACACACACAAGCATACTCCGTGTACTTGTTTGGCCAGTTACCTCTTTTTTGGGGGGGAACTGCTTGAGTGCTGTTCAGGGCGGAGTCAGAACTCCTCATCGCTGCATTGGCTGTTGGGGATTAACATTTTTTGCTTTTTGCCCCGTGATTCTGCTCTGATCTGGTCTGAAAGTAGCTCAGGAGATTCAAGATCAACATGTAATTTTGTGCAGTTGCCAAAGTATTAATTTCTAACAGCCATGCAAATGCTTAGCCACCACAACCAAATGTGCACAAAATAACCCTGTTGGATTATTACAATATGACATTCTGTTTAGCAGACTGAAAACTGTAAATTAATAGAAAATATTGACAAATAGTGAATATATTGTTGGGGTAATGCTTGGATTTAGTTAAAATGAGGCCCAATACTGCTAGTGTTAATCACTTTTGTATTACTTTTGGGTTTCCCTACAATTTAAAGCAATATAAATATCAAATCCCCGTGGTCCCTAGCTTACAGGGTATTACATAGATACATACATACATACATAAGTTTTCAACGGATCTCAAACACACAGCTTTTACTATAGTAAGATGGTATGTAAGCACAATTTAGGCCTTCACATTGAAACTTTATACAAAGGCAATTATGCTGATGCAGTAAAGAAAATAGCTTGAACCAAATATAATACGTTTTTTTTTACAACGTAAACAAAGAGCGCAATATTTTAAATGTATGTCCACTTAAACGTATATAAACAAATCACTCCAGGCTCCAGTCAAGATTGAATGAATAAATCGAAGTTGATTTAACTAGTTGCATTTAAATATTTGCAATATTTTCATCATCTAGCAGATGCACTAGTTTTTACATGCAGCTGTGTTCAGCTTTAACATTGATTGTGTCCTGTGGCTGCTCAACAAGAGCACATCGGCGTATGTATATATAGTCATATGGGCCTTATAATGGAGTAAATTAATGTGTGGTCAATCTGAGGCAGAAGATCACGAGGTGATGAAATCAATGTGTCATTGCACCAAGGATGGGGATTAGGAGGAAGTGAAAATAATGTGCTTCAGTTTTAGCATTTATGTTATATAGCTTTACATTACATCAATTTACTCCTGCATGGTATATACTCCCAGGGTGAGCAATTGATGGGTCACCGGTGAACTATCAAGGCTGATAGCACAGGGAGCATTTAGTTTACCAAAATGACATGAACTGCTGCTACGGGTTAGCAGCTGTATCCGGTGTTACATGCATCTGCCAGGCCTCCATGTTAATACTTGATTTTTTTTCTACCTCATGGCTGATTGGTATAATTTCTTATTTTTCTGTAGAACATTCCTCACCCACTTTGGTTCCCTCTTTCTCCGGCACTCGTTCATGTTGTTGTGTAATCCTCTCAAAATGCCCATACGGAAACTTCATTGGTTGACCAGATATAATCCCCAGTGGAGTCAAAGTACCTGAATATGTTTGATCATAAGAGTGGGAACGCGGGTGGGGGGATGGGGGACTAAACAGTTGCCAGTCTGCTGCCAGACATTTGGATTCCAATTTAACATAATCCAGATGTGTTTGAATAAGACCAGTGCGGTTTAAATATTTATTCTGTAGACGTCATCTATGACGACAAATCCTACATACACTAATAAACTACGAAGAGAGAAAGAGTAGCTTTTAACACAGAAAGGAAATACATTTCATCAATGCATCAGGTATTTTTTTTTTCTAATCATTCATGCATCATTTTTCATGAAACAAATAACTTTTTACTGACAATTTATCATTTTGGCCTGCGAAATAACTTCTACCATCAGATGCCAGCTCCATACGTGCATCGATATTGTGATCTGCATATGTCATGAAGGGTGTGATGGGAGATATATAGAGTGTAGATGAAATGTCAAATAAAATGCTTAGGGGGGCGCATCCACCAACAGGGTGAAAGAATGCAGGGATGTGTGTATCTTGTTTTTACAGAGAACTAGCTCACTCAGTCTAATATTACAAGACAACTACTTCAATGACTTACTGATGCTCTGGAACTGTCTACTGTCTATTTCTCTTTGGGTTCATTTGATCAGGGTATTATGGCAGTTTTTTATATTCTACAATAAACAAAATCAAGGGTTCGCAAACAAACCAGTCACTTCCCCTTTACACTCCCAACCCTCCCACCTGCACACTATATGTTTCATGTAACTTCATGTAAACAGGAGTGAAGAAACAGAGGGACTTTTCTTATGATAACATCATTCAATCCTTTCAGAAACCACACCTCAGAACGTCCTCTCGCTGGAGTTTCAAAAACAAAAAAGGGGGCATGGCCAGATTCATCCTGTCTGCTGTGGGGCTGATCCTCCTGGAAAACACACACACACACACACACACACACACACACACACACACACACACACACACACACACACACTGTTAACCATCGGCCAATCTAGTGATCCATCTATCGATTATCCATCCATCCATCCATCTATTCATTTATCCGTCTATCCATCAACATTTTATCAGAATTTTAAGAGGATTTCCCAACATTGGGAGAGTAAAACTAGCTGCAATAAATTATGATGTTGCTGATTTTTTCTTGGTTTGCCTGCTATAAATGTGTCAGTGCCGCATAATCATGCAACAACCTGCTCCACTGACAGGCTGTCGTCAATTAATCTTCCTAGATACACCAACTGTGGGCTTGTACTGTGTGCCGGAGGCTCTTCATCGTGCTGGTTGAACGTCTACTTTGATGTAATTGCACTTATTTAATGATGAAATGTTTTTTAATAGAATAGCATATGAAACAAGTATACATCATTTATTGTCACTTTAACATCAAAACATAGTTAAAGTGTAAAAGTGAAAGCACTCCATATGCAGCACCCAAAACCCAAAAAGAGACACATGCCATTCTGACATCAAGACTGATCATGCGTCAGTTGATAATAACATTATTGTTGACATTATTATCTTGTTCAAAACCATTACTTTACAGCACATTACATTACATTACATGTCATTTAGCTGATGCTTTTATTCAAAGCGACTTACAATAAGTGGATTTCAACCATAAGGATACAAACTCAAGAACTAGAAACAAGAAAGTGCAACTTCATCAAATAAGCCTCTTATAGATAAGAGCCATTATAAGGACAATTTAAGTTCTACAATTTGTTAGTGTTTTTAGTCCAGGTAAAGTCTGAAGAGGTGTGTCTTTAGTCTGCGGTGGAAGATGTAAAGGCTCTCTGCGGTGCTGATGTCATCAGAGAGTTCGTTCCACCATTTCGGAGCGAGGACAGCAAAGAGTGGTGATCTTGTCGAGTATGTTATTGTGTGCTCTACAACGCAGTGGTTGGTCTATACAATTCAAAGTAATGCACTTTAGTTAAATTTATTCTGAAGATTTTTGTTGCACTAGTTAAATTAATGAATTAAATTGAGTCATAGAAGGTGTTGTGATCAAATTAAGCATAATGTTATTAAAGGTATTGACATTCTAAACTCATTGTTAAGTCAACACCAATCTTCTATATTTATTCTACATATGTCTCGTAGATCTTTGTCTTTATTTCATATGTAAATCCACAGGCCAGAAGCATGTCCAGCTAAGCTACAGCCACTGACTAATCTCTAACTTATCAGGGAGGCTGTGTGCTGAAGAATGCTCGCCTTGTTTGGGGGATTAGTGCAGTTCTGCTCTGGATATAAAGGCCGTTCACAATCGCAGAGCGCATGACGAGAGGGGCGCGCACTCGCTTCCACTGACGAGCTTCCCTGACCATAAACAGGGAAGCACACCGTATCAACAATTCGAGGTCAAGCATCCCAAAAGGGTCACATGGATCTTCTCTTTGTCTATTTTTTTGTGAAATTATATTTCACATAAAAATGAATGGCCTCTGTTCACAGCAAGCATTTCTCATTAATGAATGAAAAAATAACTTTCAATGCGACAAGCAACAAGAGAAACTCTGTGAAATAGCCAAATCCCATGTATTTTTGTTGTAATTACATGAATGTAATACTGCTTCACTTAGAAGTCCCTCCCAGGAGGAACGGTGCTGGGCATTAGCAAAGTTACAAGACATATTACATGTTTTTTCACAATATACAAATTCCTATTTGTGGTTGACAAAACTCTTGACGTAAAACAACTGCGGGAACAAAGAACAACAAATTCATGAAGAACATTTACAAGGTACAAAAGCCACAACTGTTCATCACGTGCACATCAGAGACAGAAACACGAAGACGGTTTGTGTTTGTAATTATTGAATTCTGTAGTTTATTTAGACTTGTTCTCAATTTGAGGCGCATCAATCTTCTCCCCAGTGAGGAGCTGCCAGATGCCTCCTCTGTAGTTCTCGTTTCCCAAAGCATAGAGGAAGACATTGAAGGTGGGAGAGGTCTTAGCCAATATGGGAGCCATCTGCAGAGACAGGCGCCATTATAGGCGGATTATCGTAAAAATGCACTGAATTATCGCGCAGGCTTTTTGTGTGCGTGTTTGTGCTGACGGGCCTCACCATCCGGAGCTTGGGTGAGACGAGGGTGGCGTTCTCCACGGCGGCGTAGAAAGCCAGGAGGCCATAAGGCCCCCAGCAGAACAGCATCGTCTTAAGAGGAGTGTTGGGGTTGAACTACAGACGGTAAAGAGAAGAGAGAAGGGGGCACAAACCATGAATGATTCGTTACCAGTCCAACATGAGGTTAATATGCCTTTGGTCATGGGATTCAGTCCCTTGGCCCGGGATGACGTCTGGGAGAATTACTATGCCTGTTGATAAGCCCGTTTATGCTCCCCAATAAACACGTTGGGAGTAGAGGGGCAGTTTGCTGTAATCCAAAGTGGGCATAATCCTCAGTGTGAAGTTCCATGTTCATTAACATTCCAGGTTGGAAAAACAGAGTATATAAAAAATCGAATACACTGTCTGATAGTGTCATATATTTCAAATCTGCCTTGCTTTTGTGGCTGCACTTACCATGAAATGGAAATATTTTATGCAATTTTAAGCAAAGAAATTGTACTGCTGTGCGTTGTATTTTGTTTAGGAGTCCTGTCCTGAAGAGCCAGTTACAGAAGCATTTGAGGATATTTATGAAGCGACACTTGTTGGTCATGTGATGAATCTGGACAACTGAAATTCTCCAGGTTTTCATGTCATAATACACATTACAATGCCATTGCTCTGGTGGTAAGTGTGGTCTCGCTACTCTGCAGCCATTGTGCGTGTAATGAAAGTGTCTCCAGCCAACTGAGATGACTGTGAGTAATTGGGCTTATGCAACATAAAGTGAGCCAACCTGATTCAGCCCCCCGAGGAACTCATCAACTGAACTCCCCTTTCACAGATACATTGTTCGTTTCACCACACACCAGCTACTGTCCGCATTCCTAACGGAAGTGCACGGCCTTCCCTCGGGGATTTGACCTACATGTGTCACAGCCTGCACACTCCCCATCCACTTTTAGTTTCCTCAGTCCAAAAGAGGATCATGTGAGGAAGTTGTGCTGACATGAAGATATATGCCAATATAGGGAGGATTTCTAGAATTTCTTTTAAAGCGCAGTGATGAATGAGATGAATAAGATGAATGTCCTAATGTGATGTGAATGTCCTAATATCACACTGTTGAAATATTCTGTAACAACAACGTCCGGCGTTGCTACTTACGAAAAATAGTGTAAGTATAATCAGGACTATTTGAGATAAAAAAAACGTACCCTTGGGTTTCCAGTCTTCTTGAATTTCTGTGCAATGGACTGGTAAGAGGACATGACAACAAACACCTGGATGGCCATGTTGAAGATGGCCATGGGGATCAAGTAAGACACGTAGTTTCTGCAGAGAAAGAAACCCACATACAGCTGTAAAAGCAGTATAACCTAATCCCAATGGGGGACGGAGAATGCAAACACATCAAAGCGTATCTTGACGGTATTGTGAAGAGTGCACGTGTGTGTCCACGATACCTGTCCCCCTTGGTGTAGTCCAGAGTGCAGCAGGTCCTGAGGGGCTCGTAGTCGTACTCCCCCCAGCCGATGAGCGGCATGGCAGACCAGAAGGCAGTGAAGAGCCAGACGAATACAGCCAGGGTGATGGCGCTGCTCCACTGCAGCTTTGTCCCTGATGAAAGCAACATTTTCATCCCAACTATTCTCAGCACCCCAAAGAAAGGTCACACTATGGCAGACGCGCTGTTTGAAAATGCCACAGATAGCCAGCTGTCTGCAGGTGCCTGTATCCTAGTGATGGAGGCTAAAAAAACATAACATGGATAATGTTAGTGATCTTCAGGGGACACGTGTTAATTGTTGCTCCATGGTCACTGTGGTAAATTTAAAGACAACAGGCTACTTCACCATCTGCTCTCTTCAGATTAGCCGCAGGTCTTAATTTGACTGTCCGTCTTGTGTGCGTGTTTGTTTATTTATTGATGTACGTGTGTGTGAGCGTGTGTTAGTGTGCCTGTGCTCCATGGCGTGGGGACATTAAAATGCATTTGGTCGTGTAACTGTGCCTTCTACTGGGACTTACTGGTGCAGTACTGGTGGTACCTGTCCCAGGCGATGGCGGCTATGAAGTGGATGCTGGCAAGAGCTGTCACGAATCCCTGGAAACCATGAGTCTGGCATCCGTCAGAGCCATAAGGCCAGTACCTTGAGCCAGAGTGCGGGGGTATATACGTTAAAGCTGAGAGCAGCATGTCATTGTCACGACATATGACGCAGGCGTTATTGTGTTATAGTGTTCGTTCCATTCATTTGCCCTGAGATTCGTTATTTAAGGGGGGTGGGGGTCGGTTACATCACTGACCTCAGGAAGCTGGAGAAGGCAGCGACGGTGGCGTTCATAGAGATGCCAATATCAGCAATCGCTAAACTGAACACTAGGAAATTGCTGGGGGTCCTCAGCTCTCTCACTTTGAGGAAAGCAGCGATGGTAACCGAATTTAAGAGGATGCCCAGCAGACCTTCGGGGGAAACAGAAATGAACAACACGTATATGCGGCGGTGAATGGGAACCATGCGCGCGCGCAGCGACGCCTGTTGCGTCACGCGAGATATTTCACAAAACACGCACTTTTCAAACATCGCGGCCACGTCATTTGTTTACAGCCTGTATAGCTGCATGTTATATGTGCGAGCTCTTAAAGGCAGCTTTACCCTCCTGCCCCCCACCCGCACGGTGTCAGTGACCACGGGTGGCGTCAGGTTAACGTTACTCCGACCGGGTGCAGCGCCCTCGTATCCGCGCAGCATTTCTGGCTGACATCCAGCACAAAAGAGAAACACTCACCCTCCACCAGCAGACAAGATCCCAGTGAGAACACGTCAAAGTCGGTGAAGCCGTCCGGTAAGGGGTAAGAAGACACCATCCTGAAGTCGAATTGATGCAACAAAGTGCAGCTTGTCACAGACTTTCACTCCACTCCTCCCAACCCGATCGTCCACGATGTGCCTCAGTGTGGCGGAGAGAGACCGCTTTTAAAGGGGCATTTCACGTGAAAAGCCTACACTTTATTATACAAAGCCCCCCACACCACTGTCGCCCCAATCCGTGCAGGAATGTCTTAATGAACGTAACCACACGGACGGCAACAGTTAATGCGCATTTAGCCGCCGCAGCAGTAAGCCCTCAATTAGTTACACAACAAGCCTTTGTGTCTCTGCGGCCGGGAGAGGATGCAGCCGCCTCCAATGTCAGAGGACGAGACGATGCGTTGGATGCAGCTCACTGCTGTGCGTCGCTTTAAGGAGACACAAGTGTCTGCGGAGCTCCTAGTGTCCTGTCAATCAGAGCTACAGGAGGAGAAGGCAAAGCCCTCCATTCACAACCGACGTACCAACAGTATTAACCCAATTATTCATGGATGTCAAAGTCTGTGCATGAACGTATGCACACACACACACACGCGCACGCACACACACACACACACACACACACACACACACACACACACACACATGTTGCACCTGTATATGAATAATAATAAAGACAGAAAGCATCATTTCCAGTCTTCACATCCAACCGCTGTGATTTCTGCAGTTCAAAAATTAAATGCTTTAATTCATTACAGCAACCCGTCCCATTCGCTGATTAATGACACAACGGGATTATTGTGACACTACAGAGGATCAATGTGAGTACTCTTGATCTTTAGCTTTTTTTTAATCCTATGTCCCATATGGTTCTGTCTTGGCTTCCTGAATGTGAAGCTAAACATGTCAGCACTTGCTTGGAGGACTTTTTTTTTCTATATACTGACCTCAAAATAATGCAACCACTATGCCTTGAATGACAGAGGACACAACTTTTAGTAATGCGGACACAATATGTGTCCAAATAAACTTGACTGAGATTTGAGATACACATGTTGCACAGCAAAAGAATGTGTTCAAATTAAGCGTTAGTAGTTCAAATACGCTCGTCACCTCCATCCTTCAATGTATTTGTCATGTTGCGAGATCAATTGCAGCTTTTCATGCCATGGGGATAGAGGGGACACAAGCCTAACATTGTGCTGCGGAAATCTCTCTCGATCTATAAGATTAAGGATTACGAGATCAGAAATCTTGAAAAATATAGGTTAAAATGTGGGAAAAGTAGTTTATAATATGGTTGGCCAATGACCCAGATCCATAATGTATTAACAATGGGTGTTATGAATTGTTGGACACACTCCAAAGCATAAAAAATATCTCTGTGCCCCTTGGTTAACCTAAACATGAGATTAAGTGTGCAGTTGTCACTTTACTCCAAATTTGCCCTCTTGAAATTGGTCGCACTGAAGATAAAATAAAACGTTAGTACAAATAGAACACAATGTCATCTAATTCAAAATAATCTCAGGAGTGTCAAGAAATATGGTCACAAATAAATGTATAAAATGTTTTGTCTAATAGTCTAATATTGCCTATCATTGTGTGACCTTTGGCACACTAAGGATGACGTTGCACTTCAAGAAAGGTCCAGTCTGTACAATTCAAAGAGCCAGCCTTATTGGTTGCCAGAAATGAGATTAACAACTTGCAGTGCAATATGGAATGTGTACGGTTCTCAACACGAGGAAACATGATTGCTCAAAACTTTTAGAGCCTCGGGATAGACCTGCAATGTTGTGAAACAATAAATACTGAACAAACTGTGATTGAAAGAGATTTTTAAACAAAAGGATAATAACTATATTAAAGGGCAAAGAATATTTTTTATACCCATGTGATGCACATGATTCAGTAACATTGTGTTATTGTTGCTATTTATCTATCACTAGGATTTATTAGTCTTTTTTTTACCAGGCAATATGTTTAAAAGGGAGTCAGATGAAAAATTGGTTCTCTGATGAAACACATTGACAAGTATTTTGTGCATTTCGTCATCCCTTCAGGCAAGAGTCGGCACACGTTGCAGCGTCAGCCAAGTGCAACACTAACCTGCCTACCCGGTGAAACACAAAAACACAAGGAACAGGTGCCAAATAACTTTGCCAACACTTATATTTTCCTAGACTGAAAATTAGGTGAAATCTAAAGCCCGCTGTGAATCTCTTTTTCTCAAGCTAATACATTTTGTGTTTGTTTCACTTGTTTACTTTATTTTGATAAACGATGTTGGTTTATCAAACACTACTTTGCTGATTAGTCTATACGTAATTGTTGTGCAGATAAATACATGGGATGATGGTGTTGATGGTGGCAAAAGGGGTATAGGTGATTTCTACGGTCTGAAATCAGTTTATTAATTCTCACAATCAGTATATGTGGGATGGGGTCATTTCTTTTCTCTGACCTTTCACAACACGGTGTCTTAACATTATTGTTCAGTGTACATCAAAATCTCAAAAACTGCACAACCGTGGCTGTGGTGATACTAAAATAGTTGTTATGTGATAAAAAAATATATATACATAAAAGTTCACCAAACTCAAGACAGGATGCAGTCGTTTCTTCCCATTTGTTGAGCAGGTTACCAAGCCGCAGGCTGGGATAAAGGGGCCACCTTGTGGTGGAACATAGCGCTGTCTGTTTACAGATTAACAGTCACGACACTGTTCATATGAACACGCTACATTTGAGGGAAAGAAAAAAAAATCCCAACATCCCAGTGGATTATGACCATTTCGGAAGTGTTTTTCTGTGATAATAAACAGGGACGTCTCTGCCCAGCCTATCGGATTCCGGGATGCAATACGCATCCAAATGAAAAGAACGCCAGTCCTTTCGCTAATCCTTGTCTATCCTTTTTATCTCGGGACTCATAGCAGTCCGATCACTATGGGACAGCGAAGCGGTGGAACAAAGCAATGCGGCTGATATTCCTGTAAATTAGAGAAAGAAAAAAAAAATCAAGCCTGTTTGACTTCCGTGGGCGCGAACCGGGCGCATGTAGCCGGGCTGCGTATGCGTGAAAGTGGGCCAAAATGTTCCTCGTCCTGCTCCTGGGGCTCTACGCGGCTACAGGTGAACTTTTCTCCCCTGTGAACTCGTGTCCGTCACAGTGCAGCTGTTTTTACCACAACTTGAGTGACGGATCAAAGGCCAGGTAAGGATGCTGTCCAAGTCCACAGTACGTGATATAAACACACTATAAAGTGATCTGGAAGACTCTTTTGAGAAGGTAATATTGAGTTGACCTATGAGGACAGATGTTTGCGTTGAGGTGAACACGTGTACAAAAAATTATTCAACGAGTGATTCAACGTCGGTCTAATTTGATGTAATACTGAATTACCTCTTAAGGGCACTTTGAAACCTCACCATCAATACGTTTTGTGCAACTTAGTTTAAACAGATTGGGAAATAAGTATTTACATTAGTATTCTTCTGAATTTACCACATACTTTTGCGTCCTCTAATTACAAACCCTCCATCTCACATGTAATGCTGATATGTAATTCATCGCTTTATTTATCATTTACTTTGTTAAAATGTCCTTATGCGTAATACGGGTCGGATCATTTTGAGGGGGAAAAAAACATTCTCCCGTGCTGTCTCCCTCTTAGGAGCGTAATATGCAATGATCCCGAGATATCTGCTGTGCCTGTCGGGTTTCCCTTTGACACGTCCAAGCTGCGCATTGAGAAGACGGCCATTCAGCGGATACCGAGCGAAGCCTTCAACTACCTCTCCAATCTCGAGTTCCTGTGGATGTCTTTCAACACGCTGTCCGCCTTGAGCCCGGACAGTTTCCGGGAACTGCTCAACCTGGAAGAGCTTCGTCTGGACGGGAATGCCCTCACCGCCTTTCCCTGGGAATGTCTCATGGATATGCCCAGTCTCAGACTTCTCGATTTGCACAACAACCAGCTCCCCTCGCTACCAGCGGAGGCCACCACTTACATCAAAAACCTCACCTACTTGGATCTGTCTAGCAACAGCTTGCTGACGCTGCCGACGGAGGTGCTGTCCACCTGGCTGGCGGTGAAACCCGTCCAAGGTCCAGAGAGCTCCAAGCTGATACTTGGTAAATCCCCATAAACTTGTCTCGTGGTTTATTCCTCCTTCAGTTTCAAATATCTACCTCGCGCTGTCAAACATGGGGCGTAAAAGCATCATGTATTTAAAAAAAAGCAGGGTTGCTGAACAACATCTGGTCAAAACACATCATGTAATGTACATCGGTAGTATCAAATTCGTATTTGCAGGCGCTATTTGCTTTGAAAAACGATGTAACCAATAATTAGCATTTAAACATCTCAATAAGTAACACCTTATTTAATGCCTATTTAGCATTAACAAGACATATATGCACAGTATATAAATATATTGCGATATAAAAAAGATTATTTATTATATTATTATAGTGTTTATTATTATCTAGTATAGATAATAATAATAATAATAATATAGTTATTTCATATCTATCCTTGTGTATCTGTGTGTGAAATACACATTTTCATTTTTTTGTGTTCAACCCATTTTGATACTTAGAACAGTGGACGGCTGTTCCAGGGTCAGCTCTTAAGGAAAGGAGGGTGAAATGCCACCAAGATATGACCTTGAACACCATTTCGCCACCACTGCCATCCTTCTACTCCTCCTCTTCCTCCTCCTCCTCCTCCTCCTCCTCATCATCATCATCACCATCGTCGTCGCCATCATCATCATCATCGTCATTGCCGTAGTCATGGTCATGATGTAGTTTATGAATTAAATGTTAATCCTCTTACAGGATTAGCGTCCTAACATCCACACCGGCCATCTGCAGGCTGTTCTATCACTTTGCACACAGCTGGACGCTCATCTTCTTCTCTAACCTCACATGTACCCTCACCACCAGGTCTCCATGACAACCCTTGGGTGTGCGACTGTCGGCTCTACGAACTGGTCCAGTTCCAGAAGTCTCCGACTTTTTCAGTTGCATTTATTGACACGAGGCTGAGGTGTTCAGCACCAGAAAGTGTGTCAGGGGTACTGTTCACTGACGCAGAGCTGCGGCGCTGTCAGCTCCCACGCATTCACACTGCCGTGGCACGAGTTCGGAGCGCTGTTGGGAACAACGTGCTGCTCCGCTGTGGCACCATTGGAGTCCCGATCCCAGAACTGTCGTGGCGCAAGGCAGATGGGCAACTCCTTAATGGAACAGGTGAGTCTTTCCATGTCCTTTGTAACTGAGATAAGATGCAGTGCTGCTGATAATCAAACAGAAAGCTACCAGTGGAGTTAGTGAGGTTGTAAGTCTGACAGCTATGTCTACAGCAATGAGTTACGTAACACTGCTAAGGATCATTGCAACATTTTGTAATCACCCGTTTAGTGTTATTTTGATTGTGTTATCAATTAAATTAATTACGACAAATTGATTTTCATTCTCACATTGTCTTTTTGTGACAATTGTGTAATAACCATATTCTTGCCTCTCTGCCATCACAGTCCA
The DNA here is from genome assembly GCA_021346845.1 of Apeltes quadracus. Lineage (NCBI taxonomy): Eukaryota > Metazoa > Chordata > Actinopteri > Perciformes > Gasterosteidae > Apeltes > Apeltes quadracus. Next base: position 8,993,253 of record CM037922.1, read on the forward strand.
GCAGGAAACATCAAAGGAGGGAATCACCTGGTCCATCCTCCGTGTCCCAGCTGTGTCTTACCAGGACTCAGGGAAATACATCTGCAAGGCCACTAACTACGCTGGGAACGCTGAAGCTGTCATTTCCCTCATTGTCTCTAACTCACCAAAACCAGAGGGGAACCAAACAAGCAACGATAAGAAAGGCAAACTCAAGAAGCTCAACCCGGTGGGGAAAGCTGCCTACCAGGAGAAACTGGTGGCCCGATATGCGGTTCCAACCTCAACACCTTCATCACTCTCAGCCCTGGATCCAGGCCTTCCACCTGGTCTTGTTCCTGATTCTCGACCAGCCAGTTACAGCCTAGCCGATAGAGCCACCCCAGGGCCTGTTACCCCTTCCAACCCAGAAGCACTGCTGGATCTGGAGAAGACTAATCTGAGCAACCTGGCGGCCAACACGTCATCGCTGCAGCAGGACCCGGACAGGTTGGTCCGCTCAGTGAAGGTTGTGGGGGACACAGACGATACAATATATTTGAACTGGAGAGCCCCTAAGGCCAAGAACACAACAGCATTTAGTGTGCTGTACGCTGTGTTTGGAGAAAGGGACATGAGAAAGATAAATGTTGGGGCAGGACAGAACCGCGTTACCATCAACGGGCTGGTGCCCAGAACCAAGTACATTGCCTGTGTGTGTGTGAGGGGGCTGATCCCCAAGAAAGAGCAGTGCGTCATATTTTCCACTGATGAAGCAGCCAGCGCTACTGGAACCCAGAGGTTGATCAATGTGATCGTGATCACAGTGGCCTGTATCATCGCGGTCCCGCTCACTGTCATCGTGTGCTGCGGGGCTCTAAAGAGACGCATTCAGAAGTACTGGGGAAAGAAATCCAAGGATATCCAAGATTCCTATGTGACCTTTGAAACGCTGTCGCCTGCCACAAAGGCCAAAGGGCTCGAGGGGGAGTATCTGAACAGACTGAACCCGGAGGAGTCCAACAGGCTGCTGTCGGCTCGCTCCAGCTTGGACTCTGAGGCAACAGCTAAGATAGAGGGACAGCCTAACGAGTACTTCTGCTGACATCATGCTCCAGCTCCGGCTCCTACTGCACGCCATCTTCCTCGCACGCACCCGCATCCGTGTCCCGTTCAGACCGCTAACACCCATCCACATCCCCATCACCGCCCCCAACTCCATTCCCACCCGTGTCCCCATCACTGCCCGTGCTCTCACTCCCAGCAATACCCCGACTTCAGTCCCCCTCCCACGCGCTCACGTACGCCCACGCCATGGGATTCCCCCCCACCCGTCCCCCCTCGCTGGATCATGCCACCAACTCCACCGCCACAGAGAACCAACTTCTATCAAAGGACTTTTGCACGCTGCACTATAATGGAAATATCGGTTTAGAGAAATATCTAACATCATAATTAAATTGTATGTTTTTTTCAGACATTTGTAGAGTGACTTCTCTGACATACATTATTAGTAAGACAACTTGAGTACATGCATATGTCTGTACAAATGTTTGATCACTAAGCCTTTAAGAAAAACAATAAGTCTAAAAGGTGAAAGAGCAAAGCAATTGTGGTAAACGGCTTTTCATCTGACTTGAGTGCAACAGCGAAGAAACCTCTGCAACCTGATCCGACTTAAAGGGGGCTCATTGGTAGATTCTATTATATGTATCATTAATGTATGTGCATGAGTTGTATATATTTACTGGATGATGTACACTTACATATACAGTTAAGTCTGTGCCTCTGTATATATCTGTCATATGTTCTCAGAGAAGATATACACAAAGGCATGGTTCAACACTCTGGTGTATGGAGGAAAGCTGGAGCTGGAGAGAAGTACAGAAAGGACTGAACTATGAGACGACATAAATAGGGTGGAAATGATGCTAAATGAAATGTTAATAGATTTCTATTCCCAGCAGTGAGACACAAATACTGAAATATCTTTATGTACCTGTGTTGTGCAACCAACATTACCCTATTACATGTAGATCTATTCATTCCAATGACGTTATTTGAATAGTTGAATAAACTTTTATATACAAATCCAAGTGCTTTATCTTCTTATGGCTCTACTTGTTTCCATCAGTGATTGAAAGATTTTTATTTGAAAAGGGGAATACAGATTATACTCTTTATTAAGTCCCCTAAAGGGTTTGTAAGTTGTAATGGCTTCAGTATTGCTAAGAAAAAGAAGGAAAAAAATACAGTAATTTATAAATTGGTTATACAGTAATGACCAGAAAATGTTTTGCCTGTCAGTTTGTAAAAAACTAGACTGGATTTCTTGGCATTACTTTTCTCTCTGCAGCTCTTTGATTGAAGAGTTATTTTTGGGCAAAAACATACAAAGAATCCGGACGAAATCAAATTCATTAACAACATGGCATCAACTTGTATTTACGTTAAGGATAGAAACTCAGACATTTTATCAACGATTTCCAATCAAGATTGATACAGCAACATAGAGGGCCTGACCTGCTCACACTGTCATGGTGTTAATCATGCGTGTCTCTCCCAAGAATTAGATGCCACTTGTTCAGTACTCAGTACGTCAGGGATTAAGCTTAACAAGCTTCACTCGTCTGGCGCACTCGACATGCCCTGAGCACGAATGCAGCCGTCCATTTTAGGAAATTTCTCGGACTATGGACATAATTTGTAACCTGCTTGTTATTGCCTTGCTTAACATCCAGTCGTTTGAAACGTATCCTCAATGTTTACGTGGGTGCAGCTGCGTAGATGACCGCCATGGAAGGTAAGAGCTAATAAGCTTCATCAGGGCAGACGTATTTTTAGTCATTTAACTGTGACAGCGGGAGTGCAGGGGGGGAGGAGGGGGCGTGTGGAAGTTGAATCAGGAAATACATTTACATTAAATTGCTGTCCACAAAGTTGCAGCCCAAATATTATGTTTATAAAGCATCAGGCTGCACAGTAACGTAACAAAACGTTCTTTAAAATTCTTTCATTTTAATCGTAGGTCGCTCATTTGCATGGAGGAGAGTGCGTTTGGGGCCATACCAGAGAATCTCCCAGATGATATGACCAAAATACGAATAGAAAGATCTCACTTCACTGAGATACCCAGGGGGGCGTTCTCACAGACGCCCGCCTTGGAAAACCTGTGGTTGAACTTCAATGATATTACAGTGATCAACTCAAAGGGCCTGGAGGGTTTGGGGAACTTAACTGAGCTGCGTCTGCAAGGGAACAAGCTCCGTTCAGTACCATGGACAGCTTTCGAAAACACGCCGGCCCTAAAGATCCTGGACCTGAAGCACAATCAGCTGGACGTCCTTCCGGAGCATGCGTTAAAGTTTTTGCCAGATCTGACTTACTTAGACTTGTCCTTCAATCGGCTCACAGTAATATCTAAGGAGGTTTTCCAAAATTGGCCGCTCTACCAAAAACTCCAGAACACGGAAGAGCGGGAGGGACCTGTTGTCGGGCCGAACGTGGTCCTGGCGCTCCACGACAACGCGTGGGTCTGCGACTGCCGCCTGAAGGGCTTTGTGGAGTTCATCGGGTCCCTAAGCCCCCCTATTATACTGATGAACTCCTACCTGACCTGCTCGGGGCCGGACTTCAAGGCAGGCAAGTTCTTCCACGAGGTAGAGCTGCAGGCATGCGTGAAGCCCGTAGTCAACACCCCATCATCCAACATCAGCCTGCCTCTGGGCGCGAACCTCACCCTACGCTGCTTCGCCAAGGCCCAGCCTAACCCTGCGGTGTGGTGGACATATGGTCTGAAGATAATCAGAGGATTTCGTGGTAAGAGTGTGATGTCCACGGCATGTCACACACACACACACGCGCACACACACACACACACACACACACACGCGCAGTGAAATCTTGTGGTAAATTAGATACTTAAACACATTTTAATCGCAGACTTTATAGCCCCTCTTTAAAACGAAGAGCTCAAACTCTAGATATTGGCTCACCATGTTAATCACCACTGATTCTCTGAATCTGCACACCATCAGAGTTGGTTAAGAGTGTGGGAGATTATGTTGCACTTGAGCCGATACCTAATGGTCGCCGTGTTGGGCTATACGGTTTAATTAAGTAAAAATCGAGCAATTAATCGTCAGCAACTCTGCTGACGATTAAGTAAAAATTGTCAGCAGAGTTAATATTTAGAGTGCAGTGCTAGTGCAGATCCCAACTCTACTGTAAACAGTTTAACATAAACGAATAACTGCTGCTGCCACTAGTCTCCCTGCTTTCACTATCAACATCTCTGTTGCTAACAGTCATCCACTTGAAACAATAAAATAAACAAATATAGATTTTTTTGGCCTGTGAAGTTGCAAACAAATTTCTACGCACATTTAGGAACAAAATAAAAGTCTTAAAAGTAATAAAACTACAATCACACAGGTCTTTATAGAAGGCTGTGGCCTACTGGTTAATACATAATTCATTGATGCTTATTATAACTAAGTAATTCATAAGAACGTGTTTGGTTGCCACTTGCTCATTAATGAAGTAATTAATAGTAAACTTTTAAATGCATTTTAAAAGTAATTAAAATGAGCAACAGCTATATCTCACTTACCTGGCCATCAGGTGTATATAAATACGGAATGAATGAAGAAACAGATAAGCCAACAGTGAAGCTGAGTGTTTTACAATTGTTAATGTTAATTAAGGAATTTTATCCAACTACAAAAATGTCAAACAGGTCAAATGGTCCATGGGAATGGATTTCTTTTTGTTGTTGGATGAATTGGTCTTTATTTATCATTTCAAGTCACAGAATACATGTATACATGAAGCCATTAGTTACAACTGCTCACTGCTATCTCGTGTTCCTAATGAGTTACATTTACAGGCTTGATTTCTAAAGTCTGATACGATTTATTTATGTATTTACATCAGATTTTAAACAACTGTAACACGATACTGATACTTTGCGATACTTTGCTTACATTATATTATATAGGCCATGTATTTCTTTTCAACGTGATGTAAGGAAAGATTCAATTGTTTTAATGTTTAATCCTGCATGTCCTTTCAAATAAAAATACACATCCCTCTTTGCCTCCCAGAGTCTCAGGAAAGAGTGGATGAAAACACCATCAGATCCCTCCTGGAGATTCCCTCTCTGCATGCCGCTGACCGTGGCGTCTACACCTGCACTGCTGTCAACTTCATTGGAAACTCTTCTGTCAGCGTCCAGCTGGACGTCCACTCTCCTGACGGCTCCCAGTCTTCAGTCCTCTCTGACAAACCGGCTCCACCTGCCGCCGGTGATGAAAACGTCTACATTGACATCCGCATTGCCAAACAGACAGTACGCGGTATTACCATTGAGTGGTATGCAGCTTTGGAACGCCCGACAGAAACCTGGTTCACCATCCACTTTGGCAGCGCAGGCAATGATAAAAAAGAAATGATCTTCATCGGCCCCGGGATTCACTCTTACTCCGTCTCTGACTTGATGCCTGCTACCAAGTATGAAATATGTGTAACCCTTAAAAACCAGGCGCCGCGTGATGGCCAGTGTATTGTGTTTGTAACAGGAAGTGACATCACAGAGATGGAACAGAGGGAGAAGCTGATACACATAGTGGTTATAGTTTTAGCCATGGTGTTGGCAGTCCCGATTGGCATGTATGCCTGCACCACCGACACTAAGTGTGCCTGCCTGGAGGGCGTCATGGAGTCCTGGAAGAACCGGCGGAGAGAGAGAAACTCTCCAGGGCTGCAGCGGGAGAGGCAGGGCACCTTCGACAGCCTGCAGGCGGCCAGCGACGAAGGCCTGGTTAACAAAGACTCGAGTGAAGACAGGAAGGTGAGGAGAAGGTCAGAAGATAGACAGCATAAAGGCAAAGCCGACCACAGCAGACTCACAGCCGAACTGTATTAAGTTATTGTTTGTTAAGCCGACAGGAAAAAAAAACATAAAACTGAATGTCTCAATCAGTATCAGTTATTTTTGTTACATATAGAGTATGTATAGAGTATCTAGTGTATGAGATGGATTTTAATACTCACACCTTCAATATTTAGAAGAATGATATTTTTGTCTTTCCTGGTTTTAATTTCATCTCTCCCTCTGTTCTAGGCTGCGGAATTTGTTGCACAGATGTGAACGATGACCGTTATGTCAAGAGTGTAATTCAAGGACTAGCACCTGGTTGCATTTTTGTTGTTGTCTGTTATTTTATGTTTAAATCGAAATCATTAAACTTTCAAATTGTTGCTTATACAGTCAAATACCTCTATGATTGATTGAATTGAAAGAGTACAGATGAGATCATATTTTCAGCTACTATTTCAATAGTAGGCGCACACTTTGATAATCTATATTATTTTATATTTTTATCTATGGAATCAAAATGGGTTAAATGTTTGCATGCGTAAAAACCTTATATCTGTATATCTGAATAAACACATTAAAGACATTTATTATTCAAAAGTAGATGATTTTCTATCTGCAAGGGCATAACAAATATTTGCACAACTTTTTATTGTAGTAAAAAGGTTTGGTTGTAAGTACAGGTTTTTTAGTTAGAAGAAGGGGATGCATTCATACATCAAGTTTGTGGGTTAAAGCTCAGAACTAAATCCACGAGTACAAATATGTTTTTTTTAAACATATTTTCCCTTGACTGGCCATAACATATTCTATAATGATTTAACTTAAGAGTTACATGAGTTTTGGAAAAGGAGTAGCATCAATTCTTCTCTTTATCCGACTGTGGTTGTAATTTGTTTTGGTTATTGTTTTGGCCCTTTCGATCGCGCTGAACTCTGGGTAATAATACACCTGCATCCTGTTTCAGACCCTGAAACTAACAGGAAGCTGCTAATTGGCTGACTGGTTCTACCTGTGTTCGATTTGCTGTCACCTTGTGTATTTATATAGGACCCCGACATGATTGACAAACTGAACTCCAGCTAAAGGCTCAAACCCTGTAACAGTCACAGTGCTAAGCTTAATCATGATCTATTTGAATTAAATTTATCCTTAACACAAGTTATGGAATCTTGCGAGGACCAAATCACTGTCAACGCTGTGAATTTCATGATCAGTTACCACTGAAAGCGCTGAAGTGATTTGATGAAGTAGTAATTATAAAAACTGTCACTTTAAAGTTTCATTAACATACGTTTAATCCCCTCTGCGTCACTGTTCACATACGTCACAATTCCTCCGCTTCTGCGAACACAACGCACAGTTGGCCGCGTCCGACCGGGGACAGATGGCACAACGGATATGCCTCGACCAATGGCATTGCTCATATGACATTAATACCCAAACACTGGCATCCTCTCCGATATCCCCCGAGGCCGTCACTTTATGATCAGATCACAAAACCCCCTCCTCCAGCGCCGTGATGCAAGCAGTTCATCTGTGCTTGGGCCCTGTTGGCTGCAGGCTTTTAAAAGGACGGGCTGAGATTGGCGGCTCTCATTTTCTGGAGCACGGTCGCATCTGGATTCTTGCTTGTACAGGCTTGTTTATATGATTGGCGGGAGGGAGATTGATGCTGCTTTTGGTTGTAATCCCTATGTACAGTGTACGACACAAGACTGTGGGTTCGGCAGACATTAAATGTCCGTCATTCTGACATGGGACACACATAAATTACAATTGAATTGATCTCATCTTATTGTTTTTGTAATGTTGCTGACACAGTGTGTTATTTCAACACAACGCCGGGTAAAAGCTGCTGATGTCAATATTACAATTTCAAGATTTACTTTAATGCTGTACATATGTTGTCTTGCATAGTTTTCATGTCCAGAAAAGCGAATGTGTTTTAATTACTTTTTACTGTAAAAACTCAAATACATAACTGTGTAACATTATACTGTTTCCAAGACATAACCGGGGTTTGAACTCTGTATATAGTTGTCGTTTGTTCATTCATTCAAGCATCAATGCTTTTTGCAACTCTGACTCTGTAATCCTCCATCAAATAGCCCAGTAATCCTGGCTGCCTCTTACATGGCATAATGCATGATCATTTGGGCTGCTCCTCATATTCCCTCATTTCATTTGAGAGCATTAACAGCGTGCAAAACTGAAAACTTTGTCTGTTTTTGTGTGCGACTAGTTTGACTCCTCAAGAATCACAGAATAGGTTTGATTCATCAAGAATTTGTATTGACCTGGAAAAAAACAGCACATTACACATTTGGATCTATTTTCTGAGTTTTAGCACAAGGTTTTTTTTTTTAAAAGAAAAGAAATCTCTGGGCCCAGCTAGTTCAAAGCCACACACATCTTGTCGGTCCAATCTAAATCAGGGCAGATGGATTTCTGTGTTTTTGCCAATGATGCAATATTGTACAAAGATGAACAAATTGGTCCTTGGATTAGTGAGGGTAATCTGCAAATGTCATGTTTTATATAACTTTGAACTAGTGTGCATGTTTGCTCACGATGTCTACACAAATACCCTGTGAGTAGTTCAGTGTAACTTCGTAATTTGTTGTGCTCACATTGATTTTGGAGCTAAGTAGAGCATAAGCACTTTTCATAACATCTGGTCAGCATCAGTAAACTTAATATTTTTGATTACGGCCTTCTTCATAAGTCAAATGCAAACTCCTGTTGTTCTACATGAGAATTCAATGTTTGGACAAGGTCTTTATCTTTATTGTTACAAAAACTTAACATGCTCCACCAAGGAAAACAATTCAATTTAGCAACACAAGGCCATGGGAGCTACAGTTTTTTTCATTGCCATTTTTGCGTGAAGATGAAGTGATTTGAAATCTTTTCTCACACCTTCCTTAGCTTCTCTTGGTTTTCCAGAAGGCGGCAGTAGAGAATATTTACAGGCTTAGATGAACTCCACCTCCAACTAACATTAGCAGACTGCTTTAGCCTTTCATTTACAATATAACAGAATAGAGCTGGCTGGAACTTGTTGAGATAACTAATTTTCCTTTAGAACAATTGTCTAAAAGATATACAATAAAATGTTCAAATTACAAATTAAGCTCTTTTTTTATTGGATAGTAATACTCTTACAGGTGTGACAGGAACAGTCTTTGACAAAAAGACACCAATTAAAACCGATAAACCACCACAAAGATATCAGTAAAAAAAACTAGATCGGAAAATAAACGTATCATGGCGGCTGTAAAACAGGAGTCCAAACAGCGCAGTTACACCTCTGCAGAAGGATTAAAGGTCTTTCTAGCACGATCCCTTTGCTTCACGATCCCATAGCTGATCTCTTTAGTTAACTCAAGTGTCATGAAATCTCTTTTAAGCAGCTTGGTTGGATCCCAAATAAACAGTCCTGCTTGTTGGAATCTGAACAACTTCATTCCCGACAAGAGAGGGTGAGGAACTTTAAGCCACTAGTGTGTCAACAAATGGTTCAAAAGGTTCGATCACCTGTCACGGAACAACACAGAAACCTGAAAGAAAACAATGACTGGAATTGAATGATGGAACTTTTTTCCACCACAAAATCACATTGTTGATACACAAGGATTTAAGCTGTTTCAGTGTATTTCATCTTTCTGAACACAGCACACACAATCTCAAGGTGTATTTAGCGTCTGTTCCAGAGCTTCTAGGTTTTGTTTACTTTTGCATCTCGTCTTCGCCGCAACATCGACGAAGAGACCTTCAAGTTCTGGGACAAAATGTAGAGTTGGAAAAATTCTCATTTTCATGGAAACAGGGCGGTAAAAGTCACGAAAAGCTCAAGGACAGCTAATAAGAATTTTTTTGTCGAGCAACATCAATGTTTCAGCATCCTCTTCTGCTCCAGTCTCATCTTGAGCTCGGAGACCAGCGCTGAGTTCACGGTGTCCTGTCTGCTCATGTACGGCTTCCTTCTCGGTTTGGGGGCCACCGTTGCTGCGATGGTCGGTACGGCCCACTGCCTCTCGCCCGGGGTGTAAGTGGGTGGCGGAGGGGGGAGAGATGGGGCGCGAGGGGGCGGAGGCCACTGCCTCACGACATCGATCACGTTGTTGTTGTAGTTGACGTTCGCCACGATGACCTGTGGCTCTTCCTCTTCCACCCGGAATTTCTCTCCGGGAGGTTCTAATACCTTGAAGGGGTTTCTGATGGTCCAGGGCTGTTGTGGTTGTCTCCTTCTCACGCGGCGGTTAGGCAGGATCCGGTTGGACTTTTTGTTGCGCATGAATGTCGCAGTGGAGATGATGACTGTGACTACGACCATGAGAATAATGACACCAGCGAGCATGCCTAGGATTTGCAATGGCTTGTTTCTATTGTGCATCAAAAATGATCCCAAAGGCCCCCCACTGAGTTGGGTCTGTAAAAGAGCACAGGGACAATTCATATCCAAGGGACTGAAGTCACAGCACGTCACACAAAGATTAACTTTTAAATATCGTCCCGTGTATGCACTGTAGTCCTGCATGTGTTCATCATTTTTTGTTGATGTAGCTGAATGTGAGGTGCAAAATACAAAACTAAATTACTGCAAATGTACAGCCATAATACTGATAATAAGACTGTTTGTCCCTTTCCTCTGGAAATGTCTTACAAATTAAACATACTACAAATTAGTCTAATTTGGTGTTCCACTGTTCAAGACAAGATCAGAGAGGTTGACTGGGAAACCCAAAGCTGAGACCATCCAACATCTGAGAATGAATGTGTGAATTTATGAGAAACTAAATTTGGTCATTTGGTTGTTGTGGTGTGATAAAGTACTAAATCCCCATAAAGGGACGACGAGAGAAGTGTGCTCCTGTACTCTTTCACAGACACAGCCTCATTCTATTACAAAGTTGTTTTACAATGGAACGCTGCACATTCTTGGTACTGGGGAGTCAGAGTGCCGATGATCTCAAGGCAAGCTTCATTTACCGCACAGGCCTCCTTATAATCTTTCTGATCTTGCCCTGAGCTTGTACGCGGGACTTTTTCACAGAGTTCCAGTATATAAGAGTCGAAATGAAGATTGTCAGAGAAATGGCGAAGGTGACCACGGTAAAACAAATGCCAAACACAGCCCCTGGACGTCTCCTTAGGCCCAAGAAGTACGAGACAAATCTGGATTTGATCTGAAAACATGACAATTGCATTTGTGTGAGAATCACATTTTAATTCTTAACTTAAGCTGCGATTAAATGTATTTTTTTGCAGAAAGTTGCACATACTAACTGATCAAATGTTTAAAGATTTGATTATTTGCTTCCACTACAAACCGTTGAAGACCAACACTCTCTGGGAATATAGAGGGGAAAGAGGCAGTAACACAATTCAATGATTTTTCATTTGTAATATGTGATGTATTTTTTTTAAATACCTTTATAATTAAATGAAACAACATTTATTGCAATATAACAATATAATATATAGTAGCCTGGAGCTACAACTAGAAGAAATTAGAGCAACAGAAGAGGACATTATTGTCCCAAACCCAAATGATGGACTGGTAGTTGTGACTTTGATGCATTTAAGCTTGTTGGAGTTTGGATCATGTAGTAAATAGCTATGACCCCTCACAACGGTTGGACGTATAAATCCTCATCTAGTTTTGAGGCAACTTACGGCTTCGGTGACGTCGATCTTGATGACCGCGGTGGTGCTGAAGGACGGCTGGCCGCGGTCCCGGGCCTGCACCACCAGCGACCAGGTGCAGTCCCTCTGCTTGGTGATGTTCTGAATGATGGCCATGGACTTGATGTAGGACTTGAGCATGATCTCCCCCGTGTCCGTGTCGATGTCGAAGATGTTGTTGTCCGGCTCGGCTTTCATGATGGCGTACTCGATAACATTGTTCGGCACTTCTGCATCCTCGTCTACAGCCTGTGCAGATGCGTTTCAGTAAAAAAGTATTTTTAGACTTGAGTTTCACTTCGTCTGACGTGGTACGTCACAAAAGGGCAAATACCTCTATTTTCACCGGTGCTCCAATCACCATCGTCTTCTCCAGGAAGTTGTCATTGAATGCGGGCGGGTGGTCATTCAGGTCCAACACGGTCACAAATAACTCAGCCAGGCTGTACTTCCCTTCCCCGTCCTCTGCCTTTACATAGAAGTTATACTTGGACTTCACTTCCGCATCCAGGCTCGCCCACGGCTGTGTGTAGATGATCCCAGATGTAGGCTGGATCAGGAACCTGCGAATAAGACAGGATTTTTTAAATATAGTTCAGAATTGTTATGTAGTCAACTCAGACTGAGGCACGTTTTTAAAACATGAATCATTTTTCATTTAAACCATTATTTTCATCTTATATTTTTGCACAAGGTTTCTTTAGTAAAGGATGGGATAGTGGGAGATATTATCACTGACTAACTTGTTTAGTTACCCTACAGTGAAATGGAAGTCTATTTTCTCCTCGAATCCCATTACAGGATTAACAAAGACACAGAGCAAGACAGTAAAGAGCAGGACATTTTCCCGCGTCCCTTCCACAAGATATTGCAAAGCAAGTGTAATGTCAGAAATGTAAAGTGTATGGTTTAGCAGACCCAGTAAAGGTGAACAAGAGATTTCTGGAGTGAACTGATGCAACACTGTTTTTTCAACAAAGAAGCTTCCACAAGAAAAACAAAGTGCTGCAAATCTCTTTCCACTGCTTATTTTGGAAATCCTGCTGCGTGACGTCACATATCTCTAAAAGGACGCTGCAGAGCTCAAACCTCTACCGAGAGGTCAAACAACACTCGACTACTACCTTCATTCCATCACATGCAGCAAGAGCTTTACTGAGAGCAGCCCTGAGGGATTAAAGAGGGCTCTACTAACATACACCTTTCTATTTAAGGTGCTGTCGCGTTACTAGGTCTTGTCGCCTTTTGCTCACTGTTTCCAAATCCAGGTATTTTGAAATTAGGTATGCATGTTAAAATGTGCTTTGGACGTGCAGATGATCTTCTGTCTGTCTCGCTCGCAGCAGACAGACTGTATCTGCGTGTGAAAGAAAAGGCCAGCTGAGGGTTTGTTGTGTGTTATTAACAGAGAACAGTGACCACTGATCTTTCACTCAGAGGTTTGACTTCTAACAGAAAATCCAATAAAAACCGAGATGGGATAGAGCACGAGCAAATCCTCTGAGGGACTACAGCAAATAGGAGTTTTTGTATGAAAAACAAGTCTGCTGCTTTCGTACTGCAGTCTTTCAAGCCGATGTGTACTCTCAGCAGGAGGTATTCACATACACAGCAATCTATAATTAAAAAGCTACATCTGTTAGTTTCAACAAATTTCCTGTTTTTCTACTGTCGACTCTCAACTGAGGCAAACTTTAAAAAAAAGGAATTGCTTGTTCATGTAATATAATAGATGTATTTTTTTGTGATGGCTGATTTAAAGGGGTTGGTGAATAAATATAATTTATTTTTGTCAAAATAACATTCTTATACTCACAATTCAGCCCCTGATCCATAGATGGAGTACTTCACTTCCCCCCAAAGTCCTGAGTCGGGGTCTGTTGCCTGTAGACACACAGAAAACATGATTTGGTTTGAAGCACTCATGCATATTATGTCAGTTTAATAGCAGTCAGTGTAATCTGTAATTCTTTTTTAGGAGTTTGAGTGCAGTATGTGGCTCAGTGAGCTGGCACATGTCCCACTTTTCAACGTCACACCGCTTACAGACCTCCAAATATTTATGTTGCATTTGTTTGTTCCTCTTTACTAAATCAGAAAATAGGACTGTCTGCTGCCGTGAACTCAGTAAATTGAAAGAATATGTTGTGGATTGGAAGATAATAGTGCAGGGGTCAGCTATGAAAAGACTCTCTCTTCATGTCATGTTAACATCATAATGGGTATTGGCTAATCTGCCTGTCTGTCCGTCCCTGCAGGGACGCCTGTTCGCTGTCTGAATGTATCCAAGGTCACTTGCCGGCTGTTCTTTCATCTGATTGAAATTGCCTCGGATCAAGGAAATGAGCCTCTGTGGCGCGTTCACGCAGGGGCAGGATTTATCAGCAGGCCCCCCTGCTGCTTTGAGCCTTAGCAAGGATGATATGAACCAAGGGCGATGCATATTAGAAAAAAAACAAGTCACCCGTCGTTCATTTTTTAACCAGATGACACTGAAACACGTTGCTAAATGTGTTTATTCCGGCACACATTTCTGTGGGGCAGCTACATGTGCTGCAAAGCATTAGGAGAAAAAATCTGGGAATTTGGTGTTACACAACAAAATGAAAGTGATAGCCATCTGGCAGCTTACCTCGCCTAGCTTTTATCTACGTTTTCACATATTATCCTCTCCCCTCACCGCTCAAAAACTCGATGTTCAGGGAATTAACGGCCCTCTTGAGCATTTTGTTAAAATCGGCATTCATCTTTAGCTCAGAGTGACGCACATTGCCCTTGGCATGTTTTTTTTGGACAGGATGAAGACTCTCACCGTCACAGACACCACATTGGAGCCACCGGGTGAGTTCTCTGGAATTCTGGCGATGTAGTAATCGGAAGAGAATTTAGGAGCATTATCGTTTGTGTCCAGGAGATGAATGACGATGTCCGCCGTGGCACTGAATCTCTCGGGCGTATCGATCTCCACTGCAAGGAGCTACAGAGGAGACAGATGAGAAATAAAGGAATGTCAAAAAGAGCAATACACATCAGATGCAGTTGATATAACACTGCTATTTGTTGTGTGTGTGTGTGTGTGTGTGTGTGTGTGTGTCTATGTGCATGGGGCGGGTGGGCGGGGTCGCTGCATGTTGACCTTGTATGTGAGGAAGTGATATTTCTCATAGTCCATGGCAGCAGAGTCTTCTACTAAGATGGTGACCTGGGCGTCATTGAGTACAGTCTGGGGGACCGCTCGCAGCATCCTTCCCGGTCCAATCAGCCTGAGGTTAAATTTAGCATTGGCTCCCTGCAGGAGGACCACATGCGTCATCACAGTATCAGTACGTTATATTGTTATATTGCAGATGCTTGGATCTACAGTATAAATCGTAATCTGCTTGTCACAAACCTATTGCAGACTTACTGCATTAACCATGAAGTATACAGTCCATTCAATTAACATGAAAGCTGTGTATTTATTACAGTAATGTAAAATAGATCCATAGGATATCAGTGTGGAACATAGAGAGCTCGCCATGATGTTGTAACAGTATTATCGGAGAACCCATTTGGTGAACATCAGCCATGTGGCCGAGACTCAGACAAGAAGTTGGAGAACCCAAAGTGACTAAGCTGACAAATGATGAAGCTAGAGAGCGCCTTTTAATTTGTGTTGGCTTACTTTCAAATTTGTGCAATTTTAAAAGGATTGTCTGTGATAATGGCAGGCTTAAAGTCATTTCATGGCTGGAACGGCACAATGAATGTTGATTATATCTGTCTCTTATTAGATAACAATGTAATTTGGCTCTTGAGTGTTATTACATAATCAGTGCAACGTAATCATTATTGCAATCTAACTGAGGTGGGTTTCTACGGCAGAGACTGTATCAGGGCTAGAAGTTATTAAGTGGTCAGTATAACAGTGGCCTCCCCACCTGATCGGAGTCGTTGACGGTGATTTTCAGCCCGCGGAGGATCTCACCCTCAGGGGGATGCTCATACATGGTCAACTCAAACATGTTCTGAGGGCCGTTCTCTCCGTAGAAAGTGGGGGGATTATTGTTCAGGTCCACCACACGGATCACCAGTGTGGTCAGCCCGTTGTCCATGAGTCTGCCTTCAGGACTTACTTCAGAGGCCTGCACCAAAGGTTGGGTTCAGGTTGTGCAGGTCAGACCACATTCAAAGCTGAGACTGCGGGATATTTACTGCCCCTTACCTTGACTTTAATGTTAAAGATTTCTCTCTTCAGATGCTTGGCGGGAGTCAGTAGTGTGATACAACCAGTCGTTTTATTGATGCTAAAAACACCGTCGTCACCTGGAGAGACAAACAACAGACAGACTAATGACAACTGTGGATTCCTTTTAAAATCACTCTAATGTTCTTTAAATGAAGTGCTTACCATCCTCAAAGGAATAGCGGATTGGATTCGGGTTTCCCACATCGCCGTCTTTGGCAAGAACTGTGAATATTTCAGATCCCTGCGGAAGAGATCATGAGAATGTTTTTTTTCATATCGACAGAAAGTACTTAGTAATTAGTCATTTGTGGTGGAGTTCAAGACCAAGATGCAAGAATGACCTGGAACAAAGCTGGCTTCCTGTAAATTATATTTATTTAACTCACAGATAATGCTAATATTCTTAGAGAACTTATTTTTTTCATTGACAAACAACTGTGTTATGTCACTTTTAACATAATAAAACTCAGTATTAGGTTGCGTAACATTGTTAACAAAACATATGACATCTTGGTTAAGATTTTCCAAGACAACTAACAAAGCAGGACATGGTATATTTAAATGTTGTGATCCTAATTATTTCCCTTTGAAAGATATTTAGAATGTATAATCTTTCTCATATGACTGCAGTGACATTTTGTGACATAATGTAGCTTTCAACTGCTGTGAGGAAAGCTGAGTGATTTTAGTCTTTTGGTGCTTCTTCACAGAACGTTGTTTTGATACTCACCGGCACTGAGATTTCATAGACATAGCCAAAATACGGTGTCCCGATAAAAGACGGTGGCGTGTCCTGTGCATCGATCACATTGATCGTCAGGGTAGCAGAAGATGACATGAACTGCTCCTTGCCATTAAAATTACCCCCACCATCCTTGAACAAAAGAAATGTCAAAATAAAATATACCTTTCCAGAAAGTTTATGCCCTTCAAATGAGGGCACTATTATATACAGAGCTCCATCTACTTTGAGAAATTGTTCAAAGGAGTTTTGTTACAAACAAACCCGTTTGCTCACACTTAGCTTTCTTATTACCAGAAGTATTTTTCTTATCCGTAAGGCAAACAAAATGCATTATTAAAATGCAATATTCCATTCATTGTGAAAAAAAGTACAACAGACACATTTAATGAGTTTTCATGCACCCATTACCTTTGCAATGACAGTGACGAAGTGCGTCTTTGTCTTTTCATAGTCCAACATTTCCCCAGATCTGACACGGAGGACCCCACTGTGTCTGTCAATGGCAAACAAAGAGGACTGAGGATTCTGTAACAGAAAACAGGAAAAACGCAGGATTTTAGGATCACAAGCACCAAATCATTAACTTTTTCAGTTGTGTGAGTAAAATTCTGTTACTGAAACCCAGATATCATGAATAGTGGTCAGATGGTTGCATGAAACCTCAAATGGCCACTCGAATGAGGCCGCATCACCATAGCCATACATAGCCCACATGCCAACATGCTACGTGCATAAGGACAGGGGAAGCAGGTGAAAGCAGCTGTGTCCAGATGTGCCGTGCATCACGCGTCTCTGTCACTCCAGGCGAGCTGTTCTAATAGCCCAACGTACAAACTAACACTTGCTGCCACACCGGTCAAAGCAGCCCTCTAAGCCTTCAGTACCCAACACAAATGTAATTGGGATTTAATCCCCATGCTCACCACCATGAGGTATACCTGAAGGAAGTAGGTGACTGAGCCTCCTGAGCCTGTGTCTTTGTCCACTGCTTCCACTTTGTAGATGCTGATGCCAGATTCAGTTGTCTAAAACACAGAAAATGATTTAGGTTTAAAAAGAACTGAATCTACACATATCTACTTTCTATGTTTCTTTAATAATATACCGTTTTTTTTGTATTCATACAAAGAGAGCGTGTTTGCAGTTTCATATTGCATCCCGTGCTAACTTACTTCCAGGACGTCAATTATTGCTGGCATGTTTTGGAATTCCGGTTTTTCATCGTTTGCATCCATTACAAATACTGTGACTCTTTCCACTACCTAACAAGAACAATACGAAAACACATAAAACACATTTAAATGTATTACAGTGAGATGTATTATGAGGTATGGTACTAGATACCATGAGCACATACTGAACCAAATCCTTACCTTGCTTTGCCCGTCTGTGATGCTAACTAGAACATCAATAGAATCTTGTTTCTGAGCAGACGAAGAAAACAAGTGGATGTGAAGATGAACACAATGACATTTTTTAAGACGGTTGAGTTCACATTTGAAGTGAAATTGATAATGTCTTCTACCCTAGTGTCCTCAGAGACTTATGCTACATTTACTTCTCTATCCAGCTGTTCCACCAATGTGATGTTTCCGGATTTGGGGTCGATCCTGAAGTATTCTTTGGACCCTGGGTCAAAGGAAAGCCCATACCTCACATCCTGCCCCTCGGGGTCTGTGCCATTGAGACAATAGATCTGTGTACCTGGAATCATAATTGTTGTGAAATTAGCTTAGGGCGGACTGGTTCAGACATATTTGGAGGAGAGTGAATGTATGGGTAAAAAATGTGTGCATTCATGTTCCTTTTAAAAAAAAAAAAAAATTAAACTGGCCTACTAAACTGAGTTACAAAAGCCAGAGTTGTCATCATAGTTAGTCTTAGTTAGTGTAGTGTAAGTATCCGCTTTGCAAGCTATACGACGCCTGTTCAGCTATCAGAGACTATTTACCATCATGGACTTACAAATATTGGCAGCCTAATCATTTTTCTTCCTGATTGGTTGTTGCACCATCGCACTAGCTGTCCACACTAGATGTGCTGCGTGTCAGAAGTTGAACTTACCAACAGCCGTATCCTCTGAGAGGCTAAACAGTGCCAGGTTCCCATTGTAGATGTAGGGTCCATTGTCGTAGAAATGAGGGGCAAAGTCTGCATGAGCTGAGGTGAAATAAAAACATCACGTTTTGTGGGTGTACCATTATTGGGTTTGCTGCTGTGCTGTCTATTTGTGTTCAACATGGACATTGTTTACATGTTTTCCTTCACTCAGTAACCTTGAAGTTACATACAGCCTTGATTTATCACCCAAGCTCACTCAGTTTGACTGGGATTAAAGGTGAGTCAGGTCAACCTTCTTAGATACTCTTTCTATACGTAGCTGTGTGGTCTCTGGTTGCCGGAAGAATGCTTTTACTATTTAGAATGTCACAATCAACTGAATATTGAAACCAGTGACATCGATGTGCCTCTTATACAGAGGAAAAACAGACATATAAATTAGAACAACTAAACAGGTGAGGCAAGACGATGTAGATTTAGATAAAAGTTTATCAACCCAGACACCCAAATATACATGAATAGCATTTACAATCTGATAATAGCAACAGGCCAACGTTGAGCAGGTAATTTAAAAGTTAAACTCACCGAGGCAGTGGTGCACAAACACAAATAGCAGAGGCAGATGTAATATCCTGACAATCTTCATCATAAAGAATGAAGTTATGAAACCGCACCATGAAGACAGCTCCCTCGAGAGTCCTGTGAATCAGATTCGGCTCTCAAGGTGTTGGCGTGCGACTGGAAATGGCTGCAGGCAGATGCTCAACAGCTAATCCAATGACATCTTAAGAGTCACCCTTAAGAGTGTCCAACTGGGCTCCCTCAACCTCCAATCCACAGGAGACGGCTCTGTCAAAAAGGCAACAACAACAACAGCTTTTATTTAATGCGAATAATAAATAAAAAAACATGTACAGAAGTATCATGGGAGGGATGTTTTTTTCTGAAGGTAAGAAAGCTGAACTGTCAAAATATTTTGGCTTTATTTGTGTCGAATGCAACACTATTCTACACTGATCCAGGATGTAAACCGTTATTAACGTGTTGAGTGATCATGAGATCTGCTAGTGTAATATTTAGCTGGTGATAACACTTGTCAAATGCTAATATAGTAAATTTCTGCATTAGAAGAAACTTCTCTGATCTGTCTTTGATCTATTTGATACAAAATGTTGTAACCACCCTCTTGTTCATCGACAAAGCTTCTGTACTGTTTAATATCCGGTGTTTTGTATACAGTAGCATCGGCTATACTATCAACAACATTCTGTAGCATTATGTAAAGGACAAATAACTAATTTAGTCAATTACGTTTTTATCACGAAACAGGATGATTTAGATTTTGGACATTTTACGCTCTGATGAGATTTTTAGTAATTTTCTGATTTCAGTCATTTCCGGTTGAAACCATGAAGGACTTTTTTTCAAAGGGAAATCAAAATAAATTATAATGACAAAAAACACACAATTAGATTGTAACCATAATGGAATTCACAGATTTTAATTGTTTGGTTTGAAACTTTCTTTATTTGTTTTGTATTAACTTTGCCCATTGTGTCCCTCTTTAATTAAAAAAGGGGCACATTATATTTCAACTCTTTGGGACTTTTTAAATTATATTTTGGGTTCTGAAACTGGCTAATCTTCTTGATAATCTTGTTGTATAATATGCTCAAATAAATGTTGCATAATATTAAGCCCTGTTGTCCTCCATTTGATAAGTCACTTTCAAAACTATTTTTGTGAATTAATGCAACTTAATTTAGTTAAACATACACTTTATGAGGAACAGTGTGTAGGATTTAGGTTGATCTATAGGAAGTAATGGAATATAATAGTAAAATGTGTTTTCGCCTGTAATAAAAACTCTAAAAGACTCTTTGTTACTTTAGCCCGAGACCTTTTTATCTACATTTTTTTTTTCATGGACATGTTTCTACTGTAGCCCAGAACAACGGGGGAAAATGTATTCTTACATTTTTACTAGAGTTGCAGTAGTTTGCCATTCCTGTTAAAAAAAACAGTCAGTCTTTGTGCAAGGGGGTTCCACATATGAATTAACCATTGACTGTCCATTCTCATATACTAAATTCAAATGTAGTTTCAGGGCTGCTGTTAGATTCCACCGTATACAGCATGAACTCAGTGGATGCTCGCTGCACAAGCAGTGTTTTCAGAAAACTTCAGGTTGCCACATGGCCATAAGGAGTATAAGAGTGACAAACACATACAGAATTAAAACAGCAAAGACTTTGACTTTTGCTTGCATGCACCTGTCCTGCACACCCTTCAGGTTTTAAACACATCGTCCAGACGCAAACGTAATCAAACTCAATCACTTATTTTTACCCACGTTGAAGCAGAACATGGAGAACTTTTACACGACGGAGGCACAGCATATCAACTGAGAAAAGATCACCTGTCAGATTATTTATGTCTGTTGGTGGTCAAGGCCGCGGCTTCAGGTTTAATTCTCATGGTCCCGGCAGATGGCTGGCCAAAAGATTAACCCACTGTGCTCTAATCTCACCTCATCTTGTAATGCGCAGAGCATGTTGGTGGCACACATCCTCCATCAGACATACATGTAAGGCACAATAAGCACACACAATGTGGACTTCCATCGGTGGATACGTTACACGTAGTGTGCAACAATATGTGATCTTATAGAAATATGACCTATTTACATGACTTTCAGAGTTAACGCGAGTCTCGTCAAGAATTTGTTTAATCCTCCAAGTATGCCAGGATACACAGATTTGATTGTTGTACCTGATACCGCAGCTTAAATTTGTGAGTGTCTTTGCAAGGATCACTGCAAAAAATCATACGGATAAAAGCTCACTGCTCATCTGTAGTCATCTCCTTAGTTTCTAATCCTTAGCCTTCAATCACAGCGGCAGACCGCTGACCTCTTTGTTCCTATTGAGGACGGAGCCACAAGGCAGTCCATAGGGAAATTTTAGCGAGACGCTCATCACGTCATCTTGCTGCTGCACTGCATGATTTTATCTGGATTATTGTTTTACACAGACAAAACTACGTTGAACGGTCTCAGTGTATTCCAGCAGTATCAGTAGAGACAAGCCACTGACACAAAGGCACCATGTCTCAAATCGTGTGGTTCTCTTTACCAAATGCCCCTCTAATGTTGCTCCTCAGAGGAATCAGCAATGGAAGCCGGCAAAATTCCAAATCATGTTTCTGCCATAACTAATTACACAGTAATAACATGTTTTGTCTCCTTTATTTATTCAACTATCGTTTTGTGTTTTTTGTTTAACTTTTTGAAGGCTTTTTAATTGTCTCTCCCATTTTGTTTCAGAGACTTACATGAAGCATTTTCCATTATCCTGTGCATGAAATGTGCTGTAAAGTTAAAGTTGCCTTTCCTTGCCTTTTGTGCAATAAGCTGTGCTTTTTTAAATGGACTAAAAACAATCATGTGCCACATATATGTATTATCTCCTTGCTGATGGATTGGAATTATGTTTGAGAAAATGGTTCCCTCATCGACATTTGGGTTTGCTGCATGTTACTGTTACGTGGTTGATGTTGAGTGCATGTTTTTGGCCATTTATCAAGGAGCGCTGATGACGGAGAGAGCCGCGAGTGGATTTAGTTTGGCTCAAGTCCTATTCATATCTCTGAAATGTGACGACTACCAAATAACAGTTTTACTATGACATCAAGAACATTTTGGATTACAAAAATTCCAATCAAACCAAAAATACACTTGTCACGCTTACAAAAAAAAGCATCAACTTATCAATCATACTTCTCCATTCTGAATTGCCAATGTGTCAGGATTGGCAGAATTAAAAATTGAAATATGACTGTGGAGAAATCTCATTTATCTGGTCAAAAATAGTCTGCTGGAGCACCTGTTGTCAAGACACCCAATTCAGCTTTACCATTTTGGATTATTATTGATAATCTCTAGTGGGGTTTGCCAAGGGCGGAGGTTCGCTTTTAGTCCTGGTCCACTCTACAACTAGGTCACTCCTTTAATCTCTCCCTGTAGAGTATACTGTAGGTTGACAGCCTTTTCATTCCATAAACCTCAGAGAGTGCTCGCAGCAGGAATACAGAGACGTGAACCATACAAAATCCTAAAAGAGCAGACGCACTTCTAACGGGATCATAACCGATTGAAATGACCACCAGCAGATGCAAAACAACAACCAAAACACGAGGCCATGGTAGAATATATCATGTATAACGCCACATTTTAGTAAAACAAGTGATTTGGTGCTGCAGATATTTGTGTAGGTGAACAGCGAGCCAGTGGTCTCAGGCAGACGGCTCCTTTCACACTGCTGCCCTCAAGCGGTCAGACACTGCCAGCGCCTGAGTGTGTCAGCAAATATTTAGAAATAAAATAACCATATATGGATTTGTGAGGACCAAAGTATGTACATCACATTTTTTAAAGAGTGTGTAATGGGGAGCAGGTCACAGCTGCCCTTCACATTCTTCAAATCTAAGTAGAGATATCGTGTATGAGACAGCAGGGCTGCAATCAGCAGAGATTTCCATGTCGTAAGTAATGAAGAATGTTACTGAGCAAAACTGAAAGAAATGCGCAGGTTAAATTATTTGTGTTGTCATAATCCTTGTGCGTTTCGTTTTGAGGTTTGTTCTGCCTGGAAATCTTTGGAAAATACATTTTCTTTTTAAATAAAAAAATATTTTGGATAGATTTGATTTCATTGTTTGTAGACTTATTCGTGTTTAACTACCGACATGAACGATTAAGATAAGAACACTTTATAAACTAGGAGGCTAAACTGTGTTGCTGTGTCTAAGGATTTCTAAATTGTGCGAATTCCTTTTCCGATTAGATGAACCGACACAGTATTATATTATGCAAACATTCTTAAATTCACCGGGTGGACTATTGTCGTTTCACCCCGACAACATTTCAGGGTGCAACGTGCAATTTACAATGTAACATAGGGTGAACAACAAAGGGAGGAGAGGGGGGCTCACACACACGGACGCAGGGGGATTTGGGGATCACGTGACCTCGCCCACACAGGATGACGACGTGAGCGTGGCTCGAGCAGCGGCATTAGCACATGCGGGAAAGTTGAGGGAAAGTTTCTAAGGGACGATATTTAAGCCAGAAAGGATGTTTGAGACGAGTTTCTGCATCTATCTCCCGGGTTATCGGAGATTTTAACAAAAACATCTGTACCATATAGTTGTGTGTGTTTAAAAAAAAAAACGAATTATTTAATCGAATCTTTTATTTTATTTTTTATATCCGCTCGCCTTCTGTTCAGCCCCCCTCTTAAGACGTCCGCTCCTCGTTCAACCGGCAGGAGTGAGGAGCCCTCCGCCGCGGACACACAATGAAGCAGTGTGTGTCCTCCTCCTCCGACACAATGCTGCAGGATGCCACGAAGGGGACCACGCTGCTCCTCGCCGGATCCCAGACGTTCACTGCTCGATTGCGGAGAGAAAGAGACCGAGAGATCCGCTGAAGGTTTGTAACATTTGAAACTCAAAACATCACCGCATTTTCTTTGACTGAAAGCTTTTGAAAACAGAACAAAAAAGAAACCTCCGCGGTGCCGTGCACGCGCAACGCCACATAAATAACGATGAAGTCTGTCACCGTCTCTCACCCCCCCCCCCCCCCCCCCCCCCCGTTGCTGTCAAACCAAACGCGCGTGTGTTTGTGTGTGTACGTGCGTTTCTTATTATGCTGCAGGTATAAACGATGATTGCGCGAATTACGGAGGCTGTCGTCGTCTCGCATAATCAATAACTCTCTCTATTGGAGATGTGAGTCAGTCATAGGATCATTTATTCCAGATTGCTTTTTGAATATTCGAAAGCCTCACGCAGACTAATAGTAAGCAGAAGTAGTCGTTAGTCTGTATTCATTCTGGTTCAGTGGTTACGAAGGCTCCTGAATTGAATGCCCCCTCCCCCCCTAATGAAGGCTGTAGAATCCCCCCTCAACACTCCTACACACACACACACACACACACACACACACACACACACACACACACACAGATCTATTTCTCTGCATTTATGGATTTAAATAAACATGGGGGGTAGTCTTCTTCATGTGCAAATGCCATCCAAGCCCAAATCGATGGATTCCATTGAAACGGTTTTCAGGATTTGCTTGAAACCGTTCATTGTTCACACCACAATGCCTCTGGATAACCAGCAGAGCCTTCCGCGGCTTCAAGGCTGTGAAGGCAGCCATTAATGTAATTTGTAGTGAGATGATAAGCAGAGTGATGCGCGTTTCTGCTTGAGTAGAGAGTCAGATTTGCCGAGCGCTCCAGTGAGTCTTGAATATGTAAAAGAGCTCGGCTGAAGTGCTTCAACCTGACAGTTTGACGGCTATGGTGTATTAAGCTCAGATAATTGGGTGATATTTACTTACAGAGCACACAATCACTCCACAAACTGTGTCCCTTTTACCCTAATGATATCCTTTTGTAGAAATGATTCACTGTCGTGACGGGTCCAAATTGTATGTGGGCGGGAGCATGTGTTGGCTACATTGATTTTTCATTACACATGAAAGTTGACGATGTATTTGGAATTGAGAAATTCGTTGTACTGAAAAATGTAAAATGATGTCTGAATAGTTATTTGTTGTATTATGTTTCTGGATTATCTTTCCGATAAACTGATTTGCCTTAATGATCATCCTTTCAATGGGACAGATAACATAATACAAAGTATTGGTAGTGTTGTCCGGTTTCTAAAGTACAAACCGCTTCTAGTGATCAAGTATTTAGCTGCTAACAAGGTTCATTTTGGAAACTTGGAAAAAGTACAATGAATATTTCTTTAAAGGTGACTGCCGGAGCCCCTGTGCCTCATGGCGGCCCGTCTGCTTCTCGTAGGCTACCCGGGTCTTAAGTGATGAACTTTTCTGAAGTGAAATCTTAGGCTTCTCAAAGTTGCGGACAGACTCTTTCACCAAAAAAACCGAGGAACAGTCCCTACATTCATCCATTTGTAGTGATCCCAACAGAGATCACAAGCGTATCCATTGCTTTTTTGACAACAAGTTCTGACTCGCCCTGCATATTTCTGCTGATTTAAAAAATGTTCTCAAATGATCCTGTCACATGTTGAGGCTCGTGCCGTTTACATTTTCTGAGAAATGATGGGGGGGGGAGGCGGGAGGGAGGGGGGCGGGGGGGGCGTTGAAATATTACAGCAGCTGAACACTTTTTTTTTTTTTTACCGGACTCGGTGCCATGTGGAAGGGATCAGGATAAAACCAGCTCTGTTTACATTCGGTCCCTCCCTCTCTTCCGTCGTCTTCTTCGTCACTGACCCGAGCCTGACCGAGTGAGAAGCGGTGCCGTCCCTCTTTCCCGCTTCCTCAGAAACGAGGCGAACAAGAAATAAAGAAGCCGTGTGTTGCGCAACCTTTAGGACATTTCCTCCGGTTTCGGATCAATGCGACTGTTGTTTTGAGCTGGGATGGGAAACCATTTGACTTTGTTGTTTCTGCCCCATTTAGTTTTATAGTTTATGTCTTCCACTTAATGCCGTGCCTGCTGTACGATTTAATGGTGGTGCTGGACATGCATTTGTTATGGCTTCTTATTCAGCTCTATACTCTATTTACCTATGAAAAGTGTCTTGAGCAGGATAATGATGTATGCAATGATGTGTCACAGATGAATCCCATCTATTTGGTACACTCTGTCTTCACTGAACTGGTTGTCTCCTTACAGAATGAAGCTTTAGCCCCTGCATGACGAGCTTTTACCAGCACTCAGACTAGACTCTAGACGTCCAGTGACGAAGCCACGACTCAAGAATGAAGACCAAATATGCAATTGTCTTCATCTGTATCGTGGCCCTGGTCATCATCGAAAAGGAAAGCAACATCCTATCGAGGTAAGAGACTTAAGAACAATCGGCCATTAAGTTCCAGAGCAAATTTACTTATTTAATGGAGATGTGCTTCTGCAATCTAAATGAATGTATGGAAGTTAATGGTCTCCTGTGATTTGGGTGGAGTCGAGTGGCTAAAGGACGGATGTTAAATATATTTTCGCCTTGAGCTCTATTGAACAAAACGTAAATATTCTGCTTACCGTCAGCCGTTATTGTTATGAGCTATTATGAGTTCAATGTCTCCTTGGCAATCTTTTACAGCTGTTACTGAAGCAGAAACAGAACATCTTTCTTTCTTTACAAGTCTGATTATCCAAAAAGGACAGTGTTTATTCATTCAAGGCGCTTTGCAGCACCTCCGCTTCCCACTGGCTGAGAATAGATGCGTTCAAAGGATGAACAAACGGTGCACCTGGAAAGTATTCACAGCGCTTCACATTTTCCACATTTAGTTGTGCTACAGCCTTATTCCAAAATTAATTTTTTCCCTCAAACGTCTACACTAATCAACTTGTTGAAACCTCTCAAAGATGATGAGTGGAAACAGGATGCACCTGAGCTCAAGTGTCATGGCAAAGTTTGTGAATACTTATGTACATGTTGTATTTTGGTTCTTTTATTATTAATAGATTCATATACAAATTTAATCCATTTTGGAATAAGGCTGTAGCACAACTAAAGGTGGAAAAAGTGAGGTGCTGTGATTACTGTCCAGGATGCCATGTTAATACGCTTATTGAACTTTCTGCTGAGTTATATGGTGAGATAGATACCATTCAAATGTTACTAGTATTCTTATCATGTGACTCAGGGGAAGGGAATCAAATTGTTGCTTTAAATGAAACACCCAGTAGCTCCATGTCAAAGTGTCAGCTAAATGCACAATATTATAATGATCTTAGTTTTTTATACTGCCAATCCAACCTTTCTACCTCTTCAAGGGTTTCTGATAAACTGATCCAGAGGCAGATTCCACAGCAGACCCCACAGACTCCTGCTGACCGCAACACAACACAAAATGGCTCCCTGGCGATGCTCAAAATCCTGCTGTCTAAACTCACCGGTGCAATGGTGAATTACTCCAGTATGTCCGAGGAGCAGGAGGACCAAGACCCGGACGACCTGGGCGCGTACAGCTTCAGCGGCGGCCGTAAGCACATATTGCTCATGGCCACGACGCGAACGGGCTCCTCGTTTGTGGGGGAGTTTTTCAACCGGCACGGGGAGAACATGTTCTACCTGTTTGAGCCTCTGTGGCACGTGGAGCGCATGCTGACCACGGCCTCTGAGGCCAACAACGGAACAGCGTCGGCGGGGATCTACCGGGACGTTCTCCAGGGGCTCTTCCTGTGTGATTTCTCCCCCCTGGAGAAGTTCATCTCCCCCCCGCCTCAGGACCACGTCACACCGGCTCTTTTCCGCAGAGAGTCCAGTTTATCGCTTTGTGAAGAATCGGTCTGCAGTCCTGTGATCAGAGATGTTTTTGAAAGGTATTGTACATTTTCCAGAAAGTCACTTGGTTGATCAGGTTTACAATGTGTAAAAAAGGAAACTTCTATCGAACTCTAATAGAGCTGCAAATAGGAAGGGACAGAATATATACCACTCTAAGCTTCTGTATGAATGTTTAATATTTCATGTTGTTCTTAATATTCTTCATGATAGAAGTTGATACAAGGGGCTGCTGTGTCATATTAGCTTAACTCACAATAAGAACACTGATTTATGCTTTGAGTTCATAACTTGGGCCTGAAGTGAATGCTTACAGTCATCAGTCAGATAATTTATCCTATATTCTGCAGTGAAACATGTTGCCTGGTGATTAGATGCTGCTTACCAAAATGCCTCCTAGGGACTCGTGCTCGTACAAGCTTGTGCTCCCAGGAACCGTAGATGCTTGAAATGATTCTATAAGATATCTATGAAAGCTAAATCATCACACACAAACTATTCTACCTTTTGTCTTAGGTACCACTGTAAGACTCGTCGCTGTGGGCCGGTGAACTTGACCCTTGCAGCCGAATCCTGCCTCTCCAAGCAACACCACGCCATCAAAACGGTGCGCGTGCGTCAGCTGGAAACGTTGCAGCCTTTGGTGGAGGATCCCCGCCTGGACGTGAGAGTGATCCAGCTGGTCCGAGATCCACGGGCCATCTTGGCGTCCCGCATGGTGGCTTTCTCTTCCAAGTACCAGACGTGGAAGGCCTGGGCGCAGGACGGCCAGGTGCCCGAGGACGACGAGGAGGTGAAGAGGCTCAAGGGAAACTGCGACCAGATCCGGCTGTCGGCCGAGGCGGGACTGAGCCGACCCAGCTGGCTGAGGAGCCGCTACCTGCTGGTGCGCTATGAGGACATCGCCCGCTACCCCATGCAGAAGGCAGAGGAGATGTACAGGTTCACAGGGGATACCGTTTAGTCCCCAAGCAAGGGAGTGGATTCTGAGCAACACTCAGACCACGCGGGAAGCCAGCGGGATCTACTCCACGCAGAAGAACTCCTCGGAGCAGGCGGAGAAGTGGAGGTTCAACATTCCCTTCACACTGGCTCAGGTGGTGCAGAGAGTGTGCGGCCCTACCATGAAGCTGTTCGGGTACCGGTTTGTCTACGATGAAAGTACACTTATGAATAGGTCCATCAGTTTGCTTGAAGAGAAACTATTTAATTAGTCCAGAGGAGGGAAATGGAGCAAACCGGAGGCAGGAGAAGCCATTGTTGCACAGACCAAAACGTGGAAGCGAAAGTGAGCAGAAATCTCACAGAGCAGACTGTGAGATTTAGGCCATACAGTAGAATTCATGCTCGCCAGTGATGTGCCTCTATGTGATAAATGAGCCACTTGAGAAAGAAAGTATTTATTAACATACTGCACTGACTTGAGCTTTATGCGTTGCTTTCTATTTCATTCAAATTGAAATGACCATGGATGTCAAGCCTGACTTGTAAGGGATTCTTATGTTGGATTTTATGATGAGTGATTATTTGTAGACATCCAGGGATAACGTACAGTGAGAGCGACATGTGTTTAGTTTCTCTGTGTGAATGTCTAAAGGAGATGCTTCTGTTCACAGGGTTCATCACGCTCATTTTGTCACGTTCATCTTGTCCTGATGTGCTTTCAAAGGACTTTGCATATCTGACTCAGGAGAATGTGGTATTGCAATTTGTGTTGTCTTCATGAGAAGCATTCATCTGTCACTGTGTGAAAACATAGAATGATCTTTGATGTATTTAACCAAATGCTATAAAAAGCAATGCTCAATTTACCATAAAGAGGCCAATTAAAACAGGTAAATATGATTTACTTTTAAGGTTATATAAAATGAAGAGTCTTAGTTACCTTCATGTGTCTCTAACACAAAGCCAGCAGTCAGAGTAGTAATGCTTTCCAAGTGCTGCCTCCTCACCTCAAGGGAAAAAGGCAGTTTGGTTGTTCATTTTCAGGGAAGCTTCTGCACTGATACACACTGTGTTTTCAAGGACACACATTCATGTGCAAGGAGTTTTTTTAATTGGCTCCCGACTCAAAGAAACTGAATCAACTGAAATATTAAAACCTGCCAAATTCTCAACGCGCCCCCTTTTTAAATGTATTGGTTGCGAAATTTGTGAACAATGTCCTTGGTCATTGATAATATATAAGATGTTTGTACGTAACTGTATTCAGGTGGCCTATCGCTTTAAGTGGAGCCCAGGTGCTGTTGCGTTAACTGTCCCTCTCGATGGCACATAAAGGTATCCACTGTGGCTCTAGTTCAATGGTGGCATTGTGTCCAGCAGGGCTGCAGCGCTGCTGAAAGAGCCTTGCTGCTCATGGAAAGGGATTTGCAATAGAGGAACATATAGAAGGGGGGCTTCTACTAACTTAGCATTTGAAACATAAATAGCAATACACTGCAACTGGAAGCCTTGCGTTGCCCAAACTCACTACTGAAGTATTTGAGCCAAAAAGGGAATATTCTAAAGTTCACCTGAGAGAATGAGCATTCAACCCATTCAGATATACAGACTGGCATTTTAATGTATCTGTTTGACTCTAATACGATGGGAGTTCAACCTTCATGGAGATGTTTTTGTTAAATTGAATTAAAATGGTAATATTGTGACAAATATTTACAGCAGAGCTGTGTCTCATTTCAGGTGCACTCTTTTTTTATCACGTAATGCAGGTTAGTTGCTGCTTGAGTAAGTGTGCAATCCAAGATACCGGAAAAAGCCTATACACATTATGAGTTTAGCTCATATAAAGTTTGGCTGAAGTCTGTTGGCCAAGCAGGTTTGCTGTGGGTTCAGTTTCTGAGGCGCTGAAAGATACAATGTTACACATTCGTTTTTACTCTCCCTCAGAATTTCTTTAAACTAAAAGTAGGACTCCCAGTCATTGCTCGTCCATAGATTCCACTTTCAACATTTTCTCTCAACAATGTACTTTTGTAAGCACTGCAATGCCAAACTGCTTAAAACAACAGCTGAAATGGAGATTAATGTTTGATTGCTTGATCTAACTCTACATCCAAAGGCCTGCTGTTCCCAGCGATCCCCGAAAGGCTGAATGGGGATAACTGGAGACTAAAGGCAGGAACAGGGAGCACATTCAAGTCTGCAATCTTCTGCTGTTCACTTCAGAGTTCACAGCTGTTGGTCAGGCTTGCTGACTAAGAGCCTTTCCCTGATGGTGAACACTCCCACAGCAGCGCAGCAGATGTTGTCATCCATATGAGTGGGTCTCTCGAAGGTTTCAGCAGCTCACACTTTGAACTACTTGGGGATGTGACGCACACTTTTACTGACTGCAAATGTCAGGATGCGAGTACAACATGAGAGGGGGAGGAATATTTAAATCGAGTCGTCAGTTTTTCTATTCACTAAAATATAAGAATCAGACAATGAAAATGTTGTTTAGCTTTGAGTGTAGAAATATTTTTCTTTAAAAAAAAAAAAAAATTTAGTTTATAATCCACTTGCACCTTTAACGTATGACTTTCTGACTGCAAATGGAAAGTTTCTAAATAATGATGACCGATTACCTCAGCAAGCTTCGATTGGAATTCCTATTGTTGAGCTAATGTAAGGGACTCACTCCAATACGCGCTATCATGTTTTCAAGAATTCAAATGAAGTCAAGAGGCTAAATAAAAAGCACTAGCCGTTTAGTTTGTAGTAGCAGAAGTACAACCTTGCGGCGTGTGCTCCATTGGAGACTGGTTTGGACTGTCATGCCCTCAAACGGCTAACTACTGCACCAACACAGGGACACGGTGTCCTCGGGTGAACTCATAGATTCAATGGCTACTTGTGCTGTGTAAGGGAGGCAGGGGAGGAGGGGTAAGGAAACAGGAAACTCCCCCCGTCCCCCGTATCAAGCTTTTCCAGCTCTCATCGATGCTCCTCCTCTCGCGTCCTCTGTCCCCCCTCAGTCTTCTCGCAGTAGCTGATTTAGACAGTTATGGGTTGTTTTGGGGAATAATTTGTGACTGCTCTCTTCCTGGAATGGAAAGCTTTTTGTTTATTTTTTGGGTGTGTGTTTTTTTTACTTTTTCTTTTGGGGGTTATGACATTATCCCCCATTATATCTTAAATTGTCCAGTGTAACGGCCCAACAATCACTATGCTACTTCAGTCCTCCTTTCCACCCTTCAAGCAAATACACACACACACACACACACACACACACACACACACACACACACACACACACACACACACACACACACACACACACAAACACACACACAGTCTCTGTACCCCTTACTTTCTCTAAGCAGTCTTCTTACAAGCTGCCCCTCACTGCAAGGTAAATAACTCCTGTGGTCGGGGTGGAACACTGAGGGCCCTCATGTGCCTCTGGAGTCGCGCTGCCTGAAAGAAACGCTGTATTGGCCTCTGTAAAGCGGCTCCACTCAGCTACAAGCTGGAACGGGAACAGATGGGCTGCTTTGTTGAACACCCCCCAAAAAAAGGAATCAGCACCACAAAGCTGGCTTTAAAACTAAAAGTGTTCATTGCGTTGGTGCGTTATAAATGACAGTACTGCTGGTCACATAGATACCTTCCATGATAAACTTCCATCAAGTAATAACGCTGATAGGATTTTAGAGCGCCATACTGTGACAGGTACTGCAGAGGGCAGTAGAACCTACACCATCATGAACAGTCAGTACCTGTGTGTGTGTGTGTGTTTGTGCTTACAAAGAACATATGACAGTGTGTCCGTTCAGGCTCCCTGACGTGCAAAAATGCATATATGTATGTTCTATATGCGTGTGAGCATATTTGCATGTCCCAGGTGATTGCTCATTTGTGCAACGGGAATTGTTTTGATGTTTCTTTTTCCTCATTAGGCCTACAGGAAGTTTCCCCAGCAGTTCAAAACAAAGCGGATAACTCCTGTTTATGATGGTTCTTATACAATCGACTGTTCTCTCTACTCCCTTCACAGTGTCCCCAGAGTCCACTGGGACAGAAGTGTGAAGGATGTCCACATCAAAGAGGTTGCAGGCCAGCACTAATCTGCAAATAATGACAGGGCTGGACTTAACACACATGTCCCTTTTCTTGCTAATCTTTGACGATATAGAGCAATCCCTCATGAGAATCAGTGTACAACATAACAACCGAGCAGCACATGAAGGCGAGTTTAAATTGTCACGGGACTCGGATGTGGCGGATTATGAGACAATGGGCCCCCGGATGTGTAAAAGCAAAGCTTATCATTTACACTGATTTGTGGCCTGCAACGCAATAACTACATTTTACAGTGCATATCAAATTACACACCAAAAGCATATTTGTATACATGAATGTGATTCTCAACACAAGGCCAAAGGCACTAAATTCACCTCAATTAACGCTGGCAGAATGTCAGACCATCCAGCTGCATCTCTATGGGATTAACAGTAGAAGCACACATGAAGCTAACAAACACACTAACTACAAATAAATGCATGTCAAGAACACACGTTTTACAGCGGCGGTACAAAAACCACTATTTTTCACTCTCAACCACAAATAAGAGAAAACCTGCATTAAGACAGTGAGTCTTTGTACCATATAGTGTGAGACTTTGTAATGTTGACATCATGGTTAACATTCAAATTATTATTAATAATCTCTCTCTCTCCCTCTCCGTCATACACAATCATTTCAATCAAACACTTTGAAAATACATTTGTTTTTAAAATAACACATCATTTGCCTCAGTTGACATTTGTTGGCCTTCAATAAAAATGTTTTGACCAATATTTCCCTGTTGTCAAAAAAAATTCCGGCTTGTCGCTGCTCAGGGGCCAGTGCCTAATCTAATAGAACAAAAAAAAAACATTCATGAAAAAGAAAATAACATATCTTATAGAAAGAAGACAAAAAAGTGTCATATCTAGAAGAAAAAAAAGAAAGAAAAACGTGTTCATGTTTCCACGCTAATTGGCAGCGTGTCACATTCAGTAAACAAAGGACTTTTTAAATCCACGTTATAAATCCTACACGCATGGCCAGTTGCAGTGGAAGTCGAATGCATCGGTTGGTTCGCTCCTTATATTAGTCCTGGAATCATTTCTAATGTTACTGATGGCTGTCAGAAATAGCTGCATAGACATTTTGAAACATAGATCAATGAAGAAATATTCAAAATCTGTCCTTTTGGGTTTGCATCCTCTTTAAGTGGAATTAATGATCTCAGCTGAATTAGTTCATCATCTAAATGGTAAATTGCAGATGATTTATTCTATATTACTGAGGCATTGAACTCAAATTTTGAACGGAAAAGCACACTGAAAAAATTGCTCAGGTGCTTCGTTGTATTGTTATTACTATTGATCGTTTGAATAAAAATAAAAAAATGGGCTTGCTAAGAACTTGATGTAAAATACATTCTTCCCATGCTTTTATTCATTTTCCTAGCTTTTACTTAAGGCATCACCATTTAGAGGTGGTTTATATGGTTTTATATGACGTGCAGTTTGACCTTATCATAACCTCACATGTGTCCTGGCTCGTATTCACACACTTTAATAGCAGCGCCCTCTATTGACAACTTTCAAGGCTACACATTCTTTTCAGGACGTGGATCCTATAACGTATAGTTTACTAAAATACATATTTTTAGCTTGAAGTAAGGGATCTCTCTATAATATTTGTCAACAGTTGGTATTCTCAGCACCTCAAATATACACCCTGCAAAAATAGATGGATAATAACGTCATCTGTTTTCATGAACCAAAACTAATTATACCGTTAATTAACAGCAACATGCGTCCCAAGTCCTGGGCATTGGATAGTTCATCCATGCCTGGATGTAATGAACAAAAGAAGGTCTAAAGACACATTTAGCATTTTATGTTTCATCATGAGGAGGAAAAGAGTGAATGAGGGAACTT
Organism: Apeltes quadracus; assembly: GCA_021346845.1. Classification (NCBI taxonomy): domain Eukaryota; kingdom Metazoa; phylum Chordata; class Actinopteri; order Perciformes; family Gasterosteidae; genus Apeltes; species Apeltes quadracus. Next base: position 9,028,079 of record CM037922.1, read on the forward strand.
ATCATTGAACTTGTTTTCTTCAGACAATAAGCTGAGACTGCAGAGAGAAGTGGAAACATTCTACTGTGAAAAGATGAACAATTTTAACAGTAGTTTTCAAATGAAAACACTATAGTGAGAATCATTATAAACGCACACCTTCGTACACACCTCCTTAGGTGGGAAGCCCTAGAGGGACATTCTTCCATACTCACCTGTACCATTGTTAGCTGTGCTCTTCCTGTGTGAGGAGCCTGTGTTGTTTGAATACAATGGGGTCAGCGAAATCCCAGCAGCTGTCAGACAGACACTCCATCATTGAGACAGAGAGTGGGGTGATAACAAACAGCAGAAATGCTCACTACCAACTAGTAGTTTGTGTTTACTCAATACTACTGGTTTCATTGTTTCATTCCACATGAAGTAGATCCAATCTGAGAATATCCATATAAATTATGCAAACCTCCACCCTTATGTGCAGGTGACATTAAATAAATAAGGAAGAAATGGAGTTTCAATCGACGTAGCATCTATTTTAATTTTAATAAGGAACACATGTCTATCAACTGACCTGAGACAGCAGCATCTGCATCATGATGTAATAATGAAGTCTTGCCACATTCAGGTTTGCGTTCTGTGTTGCTGTAGATGTGAAGTAGAATTACAATTTTTAACCAAATCTTGTCTTATCGTGAGTTGCTGCATTCATCATCGTATCGTACAGCATTTGCACGTTCTATTTCTTGCTGAATAGAATCGCCACTGTACTACAACATGCAATGTCCCCAAAAGCCATTGATATCATATGATATAGTTCCATCCACTAAGTAATACTAAGCCCTCCTATTCGCTCCTTAATCTCCCATGAACTTCACAGGGGCAGCCAAGTACATAAAATAAAAGGTAACAGTGTGCAGCTGAACGTCTTCCAGACGCTGAGCCCCAGAGGAAAGGTCCATCTAAAAGTGCCAGAGTTGGGGATTAAAACTCACTAAGGGGACGCCAGCTTCGGACAACACGATCCCATCACCACGTTTAAGGTTTTCTTGTGCCACCTCTACCACGTCTTTTAATCCAGCCATATCTTTGATCCCGCAGCGAGCCTCTGCATACACTAGTGTTACCTTATACTGTGGTCAGTCTGTCTGCTGGTCCAACCTTCTCGAGTTGCATGAGCTATGATTAGCAATTTCAACCATTATGTATCCTCCCTGCATAATTGACGGCGTTCGATCTTTTTCAACCTCCCCTTGGGAGAATACGAGAGGGGAATCCCACCCTCCTCAAACAAAACCCACAGGGCTTGTCCTGTGGCGGGAGCGAAGAAACATTGTTGCATTTTTAATCGTCCAAACATTGGATGCTTTATAATTAATGAGGGGATAATCGTAGGTGCAGGTCTGCCCCTCCACCATCAAGGAAATGCAATGGTGCGGCAAGTGTTGGGTCATTAGGCCGTCAGGGATCGGGTGCTCTCCTGATCCAGAGACCAAGTATGACAAAGCAGCCTGAGAGGAGATCCCATACACTGACCGGAGTGGAGCATGTATTTTCCCTTCCCTCAGTTGAGTCTGCTATTGTCCGGCTGGGTCATTCTCCGGAGAGATGACAAGGTTCGTCATTGGAGAGGCCTGCTCTGGTTCACTGTGGCACCGGTTAATGTGACAGTTCGTTAAAAAATGTATCCGAAAAATGCCCTGCTTGGAAGAGCTACTTTCCTTGGGTGAATCATATATTATTTAATTAGCTTTCCTTTGCATTTACATGTAGCTTTAATGAATATTTTATAAAAAATGAGGGCAACAGGTTTTAGGGTGGTTGTCAAGAAATGTTTTCTTCCAAGTCATTTTAATTGGAATTAGTCTTTTAATCTCCAGGCAGGACATTAATGACCAATTCTGAATGACTGACCATGGGAATGAGCACAGCTTAAATCCCCTCCATCCTGGTTCCTGTGTGCGCTCGAGTCGGGATCACACACACACACTCAGGGTTACAGAGTTGAGTTGTGCTTTATGGTGTAGCAACCCTTTGATTCACCGCTCAATGAAACTTGTGACTGTTTTAATTAAGGGGAAAAACCGGTGACAGTGTAGCACACGGAAATCCGCCGGCTCGCACATAAAGAGCACTAATGCTTTTCTTCCCATAGACGCAAGGCTGGCCCCCTTTTGTCAAACTGACCATTCACTTCTCATTCATTCTCTTTCCCTTTTTTTTCTTCTGTTCTTAAGTACTGCATCGCATGAGGTCTGTGGCTAATGACAGGAAATACATATTCAGGACCCAACCAGGTGAGAGAGCTTCATGTGACCGGTTGGGATTGACTCTTGGTAAAAACACACACATTTCTGTCTTTGTTTTCTGGGCTGTTTGTGACACTACCGCCACAGGGGCTTCTTTACGGCGGCCAAAACAAACAACAGGGAATATTTCACCCTCTCCTGTTGTTTGCTGTGCCTCAGGGTATGACGAGTTTGTCACCGCTAACATTGTCTGCCTATCTATTTTTTTATATTTCTGAAGAGTATTTCCTTCCTTCTTGTAATGAGAAAGAATTTCAGGGTCATTTTTTGCGCTGTTTAAACTCCGAATCTTTGGACAGCAGACTTAAGTAAAGGATAATAATTGTGCTCTCTGATCGGCAACCAGCATCCAAAACAGCTGACAGCTGTCTGTGGGTTCCCATGTTAGTCACAGAGGTACAGTTCTCTGTCGCTGTGCTATTTTGACAGATGTTTCACTGAGGTTTGTGTATGCTGGTGTGTGACAAGTCTTCTCTTCCTCTGGGGATCAATGTCTGTCCTGTTCTCTCGCCGATCTGATGTTTATCTGCTGGTGATCAATCACAGTGTTGACAGCCTGCAGGTTAGTGTTACCATCCCCAATGCATCTGAGTGGGTGTCTGTAGACCGAATACAAAGGACAGGTGATAACTAATAAGGATGTATGTTTCAATTAAATATAGGTGGCACACCAGGCTTTGGAATGGCTTGTGGATGTGCATGAATTTGGCAAAACATTCGTTCAAAAACCTGAGACCTACTCTCATATTTGATGGAATATTTGAGTATATTTCTTTTTTGTAATTTTTTCACCTTTATAAATGAATCCATATTCAGTAAAGTAACTTTTATACAACAATTATTATACAAGCTGCCTCATTTTTATTGTTACTTAGACATATTTATTTCCCAAGGGACTTCATATTTCACTTTTAAATAGTAAAGTAATTTAATACGGTACAGGCCAAGTTCCTTCAAGGCCAAAATAAAGCCTCTCCACACTTAAGATAAATGATTGATGATAACACCCTCCTCAGCAAGCAAAGTCAGGATTTGTTTTTAATGCAGATGTAAGGAATCCCCCTTTGCCTCTTCAAGTAATGTTTTTAGCCCGAGGAAGTGCTTGACCAGATTCCTTCTTTACTGCGTAGAAACAGTGTAATCTCTCAATCCTTGACACAGCAAATAAACACTGCACAGAAAGGGAGCCCGGCAACTTTATCTCTTACTTCCTTTCGCATTGTCTCCTTGACAAGCTTCAGGGGAACCTCACAAGGAAAGAAAAGATGAGACATATTTCTTCGGTAACAAGCCCCAAGGGCTGTGGCTGGGGATTGAAGGTTAAGTGCATGTACTAATAGGCACAAAAAGGAACTTAACACCTGAGGATTGCATACACTTCCTCTTGGCCTTCCATTTGGTCCCCATATCCTGTTATACAATAACAAACATAATGAAATAATCTTTATATGCATTAATATTCCGGTCATTCATTGTCAAAGCTAAATTACATGTTCAATATTGTGTTGTACTCAAATTATGGAGACTAGATAACAATTACACTTCAAACACACATTTTTCATTCTTATCATACATTTTATAGTAATTTCAGTCAAAGCATGTTTATTTCATACATTTCAAATAACTACGGCAAGCAACGCAGGGCAGAAACGTATTTTGGGCTTCTACAATTTCCATGATTTCACTCACATTGCTCCCACAGCACCTAATTGGAGGTTAATGTCTCTAAACCTCTTTCATAAATTATTCCTTCAGATACCTGAACTCCCTCTTTTGCAGTTGCCCACCCCTCAGTTTAATTGGTCCGGGAACCATTTTCCCAGGAGATAATCGTACCAAGTCTTCCAACGCTAATGTGGAGACCTTTTCTTTTTTATTCTTAAGGAGCATCTCAGTTGGCTGTTAATTGTATAAGTATAGACGTCGGAGATCATTCAAGATCAGATATTGTAAAAGGCTATATCATTGATAGTAAGCAAATATGTCATCTTAAAGGCAGCAAAGGCAGACCCTCTTGGACTCCTGGACATTGTGTTAAGTTTCAGTAATGGAGGAAAATGTATCCTTCTTGTATTCTGTGGAAAAGTCGGAAGAGGTCAAAAATTACAAGCTTTAATGTGCGTAAATTATTCCTCACATCACCTCCTAAATTAAATACTTTAAAAATAATGGAAGATGATGCACACAACATAAAGTAGCCTAACGTTCCAGATTATCTAAGAGGATAAAAAGGAACAGTATTCACATTGTTTAATTTAAACAAATTCATGTTTCCTTTTGTAAGGCCTTTTGTTGTTGGGCCTTTTGGGAGGCTACACAGTTTACTTATTGTTTAGCGCTTATTCAGGTGTAATACGTTCTTTTTAGCTTACTTTTCTTTAATATATGGACAGTAATGGTGCAAACATGTTCTTACAATGCACAGTTTAAATGTAAATCTGCAAGGCACTCAATTACTTTCTGGAGTATTTGTTGCCAAAATGAGTTCTGCCTTCAACATCTAAGACTAAATTAATGTATCTTATTAAAGCAAGGCTATTATACTTAATATGAAATTACAGTCAAGTTTAGGTACACATGCACACTACTCAAATTAGCATCATGATATATTTAAAAAGTGACAAAGGGGGGAAGTTAATGTCTCTTTCTGATTCCCAGGGGGCAGCATTGGCTGTACATAATCCCAGTAAAACTGCAACATTGCATATTAACCTTTGTGGTTGTTCGGGTACAAAGCTTAAATATTCCCTTGAAGAGTAATATAAAAACAGTTGTTCGGCTTGTTGTAGACTGAAATAGAAATTGAAACTGAATTTTTTTCTTGGGTTTCTTTATGTACAAGATTTTTGTTTACCTCTACTCCTTTGTGAACAGATCAGAGTTTAACAGACAAGCATAAAGCAAGTTGAATAGAGACACGACGGATCTTGAGGCCCAGGATCAGCCACACTAATGGTATTGGATCTGCCATGCACGCACCAAACACCAAGAACCCAAGAACAAGCACCAAACACCAAGCACTAAAGACCAGGCACCAAACACCAAGCACTAAAGACCAGGCACCAAAGAACAAGAACCAAACACTAGGCTCAGAGCTGGCAGGAAAACGCTGAGACCTCCTCTTTCAATCCAAGTCGAAATAAACCACCACTGCGACAAGATGAAAATCAATCTTTTGATAGAAAATAGTCATAAAGCTAATTTATAATAATAACCGCTTTTGAGAGGGTATTTTAAATTCCACCTCTAAGTGGCAGCAGAGGCCTTCATTTACCAGAGGCAGGTCATCTCTGAGGAGAAACTGTCAAGTGGGACCATCTCGTTTCCACCACCAAGGAAACAGCAGTAAGGAACAAAAGGACCAAAGTTTAAAAGACAAGCAAACTAAAAACTAGGCCTGTATTACCTGTTGTAGTAGGAACATATTTTTTTGTCTTTGTTTAAATACTGTTTATAATAGTTTTTTTTATCAGCTGGTTCGTTTTCACTTAAGTTAAGAATTACGTTTTACAGAAGGAACAAAAAAGGGTAAGTTTTAAAGCTTTTACACACACACACACACACACACACACACACACACACACACACACACACACACACAGAGCTCGTTTTCCTTCTTTCAGCAAACAGGTTGATATGGTGAGACCGAGCTGCTGGGTGGGCCTCGCTGCAGGAGTGGAGGGCTCTAGGTTCAAGGCTATCAAGTGAAGATATGAAATGAGCTAGAATGTTAGTAATAGTTGAAAAGCGTCTCTGGTTTGAGCAGTGGGATGCGACAGAAATTATTAAAGAGCAGGTCTGAGAATGGAGAGGAAGATGGAGAAGGAGGCTGGAGGGCCAGACACAGCTACATGAAAGTGGGAACTCTCTCTCACAGCTGTCAGCAGTTTTTAATGCAAACGTCGCTATTGGTTGGCCGAGCCGGCCAGGTTCTACCACCCAACTTTTGCAGTTTGTCAAGTGCTGGATAGATTGAGTGGTATGAGGCGTCCAGTATCAGGTATGTCATTGTGATAAGAAACTGGAGGTATATACTAAACAAAATCTATTGTATTATCATTCAACAATTGTGTTTGTTTGCATGTATTCGCAGCAGAGATAATTGTGTTTCATTTCAGCCGTGAAATAAAGGTTTATTATAAGACGAACTTTCTGTGGAGATTCAACTATTTTAAAGTATGTGATATATACCTTCATCTCAAATATGTACAAGTGGAGGTCCATGTTGAGTACACTAATCTTTAGCCTTTACAATGCAATATAATTGAATCAAGCCATGATCTTTCATCCCTGTAGTTATTTTAAAAGAAGAATGACACAACAAAAATTGAAATGCACCCCTCCCCTCTCCCATTTCAACAAAAGGTCAGAAATTCAATCACCACTGCTGCTATTGCTATAATAATATATGTATGGGAAACAGCCACAGTTACTGACCGCCAAATTCTTTAGCTGCCGTTGGTCATTTTGCCTTCCCTAAGAACAGAGGCGTCTCTCACTGGAGTTATCCATTAATCCGAGCAGGCTGGGTATAAGCGCACAACACATTCTTCAATCTATACTTTTAAATCTTCCTTGTCTGCACTGGATGTGAACTTCAGTCATATACCATTACCTTTTAGACTTCTACATTTATTCGATCCGTCTAATCATTATGTTGTTTATTCATCTTTTGAATTATTATCAAATTGATTCAAATATGGCATTTATTGTGTTTTACCTAAGGCCCGGGATGGGCCGGAACACAATTTATATTTTAACATTTACTGCGCCATTTTTCGATAGACAACACTTTAGTTTTGTGGCATCAATGGAAATATTTTAGTTTCAGGGATCCATACATTGTTTGTGCATCTACACTGTACATCAGATAACCTGTTGAACTACTGCAAGAACACATGTCTAATCTTTTGCTTATCAAACACTGACATTTTTAATTTCTTCTTGCTCAAAATCGTGTTTTCATCAGCAATGTTTTTAATGTTAAGGAATTTGACATTATAAAGAGCTAGTAAATGATACAAAAAGCGTGAGGTAAAAGAATAATTGAGTGGGTGTAATGTTACCGGCAGGATACAGAGAACACGAGTGTGGGAGTGGAAATGTGGACTTGTAGAACAAAGCGAGTGAGGTAAACACAGGAAGTGGAGTTCAGTTGAAATAAGCAGCCTCATTAATGCACCATCACAGCTTTCATTTGCTTCCAAGAACAAGCTGCACCAAAATAAATCAGACAGAAAAAGACATGAAAGAAATATTTCAACAAACTAACCAAAATAATCAACGGATTAGACGAACCCGAATCTACTGATTTAATGTGGGTGTGTTTTACTAGACAAGTAGCAGTGATTTAGCATACATTTGAACACAATTGTGAATAGTGAATCTTTAAAGAACTTGTCTAAGGATAAACTGAACTGCCTCCTCATGCAGTACACTGTTCACTTCACACAATAGTATAAAAAAATAATTGTCAACTTCTGCCTTTCGTTTAAGCAGTACATTTTATAGTTACCTCCTTATAAACAGCAAACAATCATTTGGAAAATATATTGGTAATAGATTAGTGATACAAATAGGTGAAGCCCCCCAAAATGTTTTGTCCCTGCTTTATACTAAAACTGGAAAGAAATTATTCTTGTGGCGAAAAAGAGACAAATGTTTCCTATTGTGATATTTTTTGCCAGTGTGCTCGCTGTTTCTTGCAGCAGGCCTTTTTAAACCCTTTGCATCTATTACCTTTCACCGGGTAAATACCTAATGCTGGAAACATTTGTCAATGTATGCAGCTGGCTGAACAGAATAGATTATTAGGAAGTGAGGGGAAAAACACACTGCTTCTCCCAACAGCACAAAGCTTTCCATACAAAGTGTGTTTTTCTTTCTGAGACATAAAGAAGCTACGGAAAGGGCACCAGTGGCCATTTGCAGACTTAAACTGTAACATGATAATACTAAAACAATTTGTAATAAATGTAGACCTAGAGTGCATGATTCCGGTGAAAACAATTATTTTACAGCTTTTTACAAGCATACAGAAAACACACAACAACCACAGAAGAGACACGAAAAAGTCGTCTTGGATAATACGTGGGGTTTATATGTGTACATGCAAGTGTGTGTAAAAAAGGTGCAAATGCTGTGTAAAGAATTGATGTGGTTTGTATTGTGGTGTTTACATCAAGCCTCATTAGGGATTTATAGCTGATGCACTGCAGCTCATTCATTCAGACATACTGGGTATTGAGTACCAACCAGGCTCATAATCTGATTACGGAAATGTTTGTGTCAGAATATGCATGGGAAACATTTAGAAACTGCCTGAAATCAAATGTGGATTTTCCATTATATATATATAATTATAGCCAGAAACCCAGAAAGCAACAAAGTGAATAACTTTGAGAGTTAAAATAGATTTCATTCCTATAACAGTACAATCTCAAGTTAAATACTACTTGTGTCTAAATTTAAAGTAAGTAAGATTTGCGGTGGAACAGAAACAGAATTATTTTCTGTTACGAGCTGTTGAAATTGCAGGAATAACATGCGATGCAGCAATATTCTGTTTTTCGGGAGATAGTCTTGGAGCCATCTATAGTAGGCTGCACACGACTAGAAGGTGGTAAAGACAAAACTGAAAACATCAATAGTATGCTGGCCCTCCTGTTGGGTCCTGTGGCCAGTGTTGTGCAAACAGCAGAAAGTTGCGGCGTGTGAAGGGTAATGGGACATCCAATGCCAGGGGACAGCAGGCGGCAGAGTCACACACCGCCGCCGAAAGAAAGATGAAGTAATCTCAGGAAACAAGTAGACACACTCCGCTTCGAATTTTGCCCCAAACAAGATTAAAGTGACATTATTCTATGAGCGTGTGGCAATGGTATTCATCTTCCAACGTAGAGGCAGAGGCTAAACTAACACAGGCTGGCTGCAAGTATGGAAGCACATTCTTTATTTTGCCAGTGTATGGTGAGCTTCAGAAGTAGCCAACGTCACCTCATTTTGTGAGGCTCCGATAGGGCCGTTACACCCTTATACCCTTTCAACCATTTTGATAGTATCTCTTGAATGGGAATGTATCGTAATGAAACAATTATGCGATGCATATTTTGCTCATGTTATATTTTCCATTCAGTCTTCCGGAACTTTACTTTAGCTGCTGCAAGATAATTACATTACCCGGCGCAAAGGCCACAGCTACACGAGGTGCTAATCAATGTGTGCGGGCACAACGTGGCCTGCAAACTGCCATTTATTTATTTTTTATTTGTTTGTTTATTTTTACAGCGGCAACACAGATCATTGTGAAACATGCTGCATACTGTAGCTAATTTCACTGTTTACGGTTTTTATTTTTGGTTAAAGCAACAAAACAAAAGACACTGGGATTGTGTTGACAAGTGAGTTTGGCCTGAGAACCAAAGAGTCCCCTCCCATGCCATTTAGGAATTCATCAGTTCCAAATCTACTAAATGAGCGTTACATCAAGGTTTTGTTTGGAACCTGTTGCATAAATAAGCTGGTCCCTAAAACCCCACTGAGAAAGACAGAGCTTTAATGAGTGGGGTTTAAGCCCCTCCACCCATCTACTGCTCCACTCTCAGCTTGGTCTCCTAATGAGCCATCATCATGCAAAACTGCCAGCTTGATACACATTAATTGGATTTTCACTTTTTCACCAATTAATTGACCAGCATTGTCATGTTGGCCGGCCTCCGAGGGCTTCTAAGAAAATGGGGAAGATTCCCCTTTCTACTCTCACTGACTCTAATGGCTGCTGACTGCAGAGGGGAAGCATTTTTCTTTTCTTTTCTTCTTTACTACAGAGATCAGCTATCTCATTATAGGCTTATGACATTTGTCAAAGCCAACTCCTTTGTGGAGAGAAAACAGTTTGTGTGCTGCTCGGTTGAAGCCTTTACAGTTTGTTAACCTGCCTCTGCCGGGCCCCCGGGGAGTGTGGGGGGGGGGCCTGATGTGCTGTGAGTGACTCAGATTCCTTGCACCCTAGAGGACAGACCACAGGGTGAGGGAGAGCAATCCCACGCCGCCTTGTTCAGCAAGCACCAAAACAAGGAACGAGTGCGGCCGCGGCGTTTCACAACCGCCGCCTGGTATGTTGACACACGGGCGGTGGTTGGCGTTGTGCCAAGGGCGGGGGTGATCACGTGAATCCTTGCAGTTCCAATCCACTCTGGGGAAGGTTCAAGATTCCTCAAATTTTGGTCACGTTCTTGGATAAAAAGCTAAGACCAACTTGACCTCAAGTTAATGATCAAGCTGTACTGATATTTGGAGGGCAGATTGTTACTATATTGAGTTTGAGTCAAGGCTTTGATGTTTAATTATTAACAGAGTCTTAATCCTGTTTACAGTTGGGCCCAATGATGGCAACGTGACCTAATAACAGGCACAATCTAATAAAGGTTAATCACAATCTAAATAGCAACAGGCATAAGGACTATCTAAAAGTCACATGTTACCTTCTTGTTAAATGTTGTGTTTGTTAAATTTTCACTGAAAAAAAACACTGAAAGTCTGCCAGAGAGATTAAAATGACCACAAGGCTAACCAGAGTTGGATATATAAATAATTGCATTTACAAACCTTGCATGCCTGATTAGTCACAGATGGAGAAATACACTTTGACTTAACAAAAAAGTTATATTGGAAAGTAATTCCATGTAGAATTTACAATAAAACCTCTTAATATCTTAATATATTATTTGTCAAAAATACATCTTGATAATTATTGAATGTTATAGTGAGCTGTTAACCTCAAGTGTAAAAAAATAAATAAAAAAGCTCTCTGGAGCCAATAAAAGGACACTTGTCAGCAACTCTTTTTTTAGGGGTGAGAACCTCACCTGCCATAGTTGAAAATAACCTATTTCTCTCAATCAATATGCTTCCAGTCAGAGAAGGTTGAAGGTTAGAGGTCAAACCTGGATTAAACCTTTGATTGGATAATCAAGGGCAATCACCCTAATTCATTGATTCAGGCCTCAAGGGGAGTGGCCTAAAACATATAATGTGTTGGTTTTTCATAGCCATGAAGGATTCAATTATTTACGTAGGAGAGTCCATTATGTCCCATTGTGGAGAAAAAATAGGCGTTTTTAATGGCATCAACGTTTAATCAAGCAGAACTTCATTAATCCACATAATTAATTGAGCAGGCTTTGCTATGTTCCTTTTGCTACCTTTACTTTCTGGTCGGACGGACATGTTTCAGCATTATTGTTGTCCCATCCCTCCAAGGGTTGTGAGTTAATCTGCATGACCCAGCACCTGTCACATACTAATAAACACAGAACTAATTGACTTTTTTCCCCCACTTATCAGCTGCCTCACCAGTCAAAGCAACCTCAGAGATTTTTGTTTGTTTACAGCAGGACTACCAGGTGTGTCTCTTCAACCAAGAAGAATATGGTTTATTATGAGGTCATTATAGGGGAGAGCAACGTATCGGAAAATAGCTCAAATATTACAGTACCAGCCTTTTTTACAAAGTGAGTAAAACGCACGACTTACTGGTACAGTGATGAAGCATTTCTCATTCAAGGAGAATATTTCTTAGAGTAATTATATCATCATGTGACCAACAATGACCTATGACTTTCTCATAAAAACTTGGCAAACTTGTGAGAAATCTTCCTCTTGGAAATTAATAATTCAGTACGATTTTAAAATATTGAGTATTTCCAAACAGAAATAATTACACATTATGTCAGAACAATGGTCAATAAATATTTTTTTACAATGAACTACAGTGAATGTTGCACACACTATAAACTAATGCAACATAAGACTTTCCTTCAAAGTAAAACAAGACGAATCCGTTGTTTGTGTTCAAATGACAAAGCCCTCTAGCGGCCGGAGCGATTTCAAGCAAGGAGCAAGTGTTTGGGGTCGGGAGGCTTGGATGGGTCGACACATTGACTGACATTAACGCTCATTCCCAAACCTCGTGGTTGTAATTGTGAACATGAAATGTCCAATCCCCTTAGCAAAGTACTTATTTTAAATCATAAGCTTTCCCCCAACCAGGTTTCTTCTTTGTGTGTCGTCAAGCCGTTGAAATGGTGGCCTCCTCGATCAGAGGAACTGGCACGCTAGCAGCACAGGCGAGAAAAACTACGTCCAAAGTGCCCGACTCATCCAGCAGCACAGCAGCGGGACGACACGTCAGCTCTACTCAGGGTTTCCACATGCCACAGTGCGTTCCCTCCATTCTCTCTCTCTCTCTCTCTCTGTCTCTGTCTGTCTCTCTCTCTCTCTCTCCGTTGCTCGTGTTGTCTCTTTCCTTTACACATTTTTGTGCACACACACACACACACACACACACACACACACACACACACACACGCACACACGCACACCCACACAATGGCTGTTCAAAGTTTTTCCAGGGTATTTCTCGGTTAATTAACAGATTAGTGGTGTGGGGCAGCTCTGAAGTTCAGAGGTCAAGACTAAACCCTCTAACTGGGAGGATAATCAGTGGCAGGTGGGTCCACACTTCTCCTGTTGCCCCTCACAAACCCCTCCTCTTCTTGACTTGACTTGTGGCAAAATAAGCCCCCCCCACCCACCCCATGTAGTCTACCAGTGCTCTTGACTCCAGCGCCTGTTAATGCACCTGAAAGAAAGAGAGGAAGGTGGGGCGAGGGGGTTGGGGATTGGGTCGAGGAGGGGATGGAGCAGTATCTGAAAGAGCAGGAGGAGAAGGCCTGCATCGGATAAGTTCTGGAGATGTGCCATCCTTTCATACTCACTGCCAGGACCCATATTTACAGAACTGACCAGTGGGAATCTCTAGAGACAGATTCACTGAATGGAGCGTGGACTATAGGACCACGGGCCCGGGGTTAAATGCTACTAAATAGAAATAGAATAAAACAGACCGCAGCAAAGAGAATGAGGGCTCGAGTCTCTTTTTCACCCTGCATTCACTCATCCCATATTCCATTCCAGGTTCTGCTTGGTGGAGAACTCCATTGTGAGCTTGTGAATGGGAGACTTTGGGAGTGTCGCTCCTTCTATTAATTAGGACTGGCCAGCGTTTCCGCTCCCCTGTGAGCCCCTTCATTATTATTTCTTCACATTCTTTTACAAAAGTTAACCCCATTCCTTCACTCACACTTCAAAGACCTCTGACAAAGATGTAGTCTCTGGTGACAATAAAAGCTTTAATTTTAACAGCACCCGAAAGCTATTTCCTTTCAAAGTAAATATATTTGTTGTTAAAACAACAATGGAATGAATCAACTTTTGTGAGTTCAACAAGGTTTGGTGTTAAATCCCTGACAAACAAGCAATTTATTAGGAGCCCTTGGATTCTCTGGCGAAGGGTTAAACCACTAAAAGATGACCGCGGACGCTTCGCAAATATCCGTTATTGAATTACTTTAAATCACAGAGTAAACACACACACACACACTTATGGAAATACCAACCAAAAATACACCTCCCCTTCATCTGCACCAAACATCCGTGCGTAAAGAAGTCCTGGGGTGCATTCTACCGCTGCCCAGCAGGCATCCCTTTGCTGGGAAAAAAATCACTTTGCCTCATTAGCTACACACACTCTTAGTTTGTCACAATGCCTTTGCTTGAGTCCGACTAACAGAGCCCCCCGCCCCTCTTCTATTTCTCTGGGTGGAGACTTCGGGGGCCAGAGGCACAGTTTGGGTGAGTGAGGCCTTTTCTTTCTAACCCTCTCCTAGCTGGTTTAAGGGTTGTAATTATCTTTTGCTGGGGGAGGCTGTAAATTGGATTAAAGTGGAGGGTCTCGGCTGAGCGGATCAACCCCCCCCCCCCCCACCCGACCCTCCCCCCTCCCCACACACCCCTCCCTCCCACACACACACACACACACACACCGCCCCCCTCCTCTTCTTACCCTGCCATCTCCCCACTTGGTGGGCCACACGCTGATAAAGTGCGGAAAACCGGATTTGGATTCAGCCTTCAGCATTCATGGCTTCCTGCTGGAAAAAAATGAAATTTTCTAACAGAAGGGGCCAGTGTGCCTGTGTTATCTGTCAATGTGGTGTATTTCATCTGGCCTCACTCTTCCAGAAACACCATTACCTACCTTATCAGTGTGAACCTAGTCAGCCTGACTGGACTGGGAAGCCTGGCCAGCTACTATCCACAGAGCCTCTGACCTTCTCAGTGCTGCAGCTCTCTACAGTGCTGCAGGGCTGAATGAAAGTCTATTTGATTTAATTGGCAACTATTTATTTGGGATTTGCTGCAAGATATATTGTTAAAATGTCAGATGCGCCAATCCCTAAACACGCTGAAAAATAATTGAGATTTACACAATATGGTAAAAGATATATTATATAGTGAGGGAATATAAAGGCAGTTAACATCAAAATTTGAGGGACAAAGTAACAAAACCTGATAGGGAGAGAAATGACTTTTGGGGGCTGAAGTTGTTTCCCGGTGATCGTAAAATTCTAATCCTGTCGAGGAATGTCTCATGGTCTTTACGGATTGCTGGGATACTGGTGCGTGAAATGGCAAGTCTACCTTTCCAACTGATGTGAACCCTGTTTTCACTGGGATTGCAAAAGATTTTACAACTCATGGCAGGTGCAGCATTTGCATTGAATGGACTTGTCTGTGGAGGTTGGTGCCCATGACTACATCTGAGTCCTGTGTGATTAGAGAAACCTCGCCCTTCACTTTTACATTTTACATTACTTTTTTTTTTAGCCTATGCTAAATTTATGTGTGTGGGATTGACACAAGGACACTAGCAAAACATACTGAGAGGCAATAACCTTGCAGTAAAAATACCATTGTAGAGATTGCTTCTTTTCTCCAAATTTCCCAGCAATATACTGCAATCCAACACAAGAATAATAATGTAGAAAAAACACATTTTCAAAACAGACTTTACCAAAGTAAGTATTTAAATTTAGAAAGGTTGCACTGTGTTAGTTATGTATTTATGTGCAATTACTTTACCTTTAGAGACAAATATGAAATGTATCTTTACTAACAAGACATACAATGGAACTTTAAATGAAATTATAAATATAACAAGCATCTGAAGTTTAAGTAGTAACCCCATCTTAACCAGACTTGACACTAATATGCTGGTTACAAATTTCCACAATAATTCAATTCTGCAACATAACACACATTCGCCTTCAAGTTTTTTCCCCTTAAATCTTTAAATACAGTTCATTACTAA
Organism: Apeltes quadracus; assembly: GCA_021346845.1. Taxonomy (NCBI): domain Eukaryota; kingdom Metazoa; phylum Chordata; class Actinopteri; order Perciformes; family Gasterosteidae; genus Apeltes; species Apeltes quadracus. The sequence goes on from CM037922.1 coordinate 9,043,577, forward strand.
TTCCTCTGTACTTTTAATGAAGGTTGAACTGGAGTTCATTCAGTATTTGGGCATCATATTAATTACAAATAACATTTGTTGTTGTCATTGCTATCTATTATCAGTTAGCTGGTGACAAATAGTTTGCAGAACACACTGTAATTAATACATTTATAAGAGTGAAAAATAATCAATGAAGTTGAAATGGAACAAATTCATAAATGCTCAAAATTTCTCTTCAAAAATAAAAGTTTTATATCCCTGTCTTCTAAACCAAATTTGTGGCTGGACTAGGTGAAGTAGAGGTAGATTTTTCTCAGAGGTAATACCAAACTAGGTTGAGTGGTCCCCTATTGCCGGTATAATGACCTGAAACCTGAAGAGCAATGAAAGAGAGTCTATTGAGGAGAGTTTTTCCATTCACGTAAAATGTCAATGCATTTTCCAACAGACACTTACAAGGGATCAGTGGACCCTCAAGTGTTCATGAAGAAAATAACCTTTCAGTACAATACAGGGATGCTGCTCGCCTCAGCCTTTCTGCGACCATAACACATCTAATGATTTAACCAAATAGCTTTGGCATTTCAGGAAGATAGAGAAGAAAAAAGGAGACGGCGTTTAGAAAAAAAAAGAAAACACCCGTTTACTTATGCCTCCGAGCAATCTACATGAAGAGATGGAGCGAAAGGCCACACAGAGTGCAATCGAGTAAGCCATCCTGCTCCTTGGGTTTTAGTTACCAGCGCCGAGGTGTTTTTCACGAGGCGCCGCAAAAACAGAGCAGCAGTTATCTGGGATGTTCTTCTTTTGATGTTTCTCCAGCCTCCCAGCATTTTTGCTGGTGGCAGCCACTGAGATAAATGGGTGGGAGTGCTGTTAGTAGAAGATTCCTCAAAACAGTGGGAGCTCAGGGCCGTCACTCCGAGTGTTTGTCTAAGATATGGACTGTTTGTAGTACTCCCCTCTACTAATTCATGTATTATTGCACACAAGAAATATGGCTGGGAAAAGTCCATTGTACATCATGACACCACCTCCCTTTTGTTTAAAGTATTTGAATTGGTTGGCTTTTTAATCATTCAAATCATTTTAGCACTTGAGTGAAATATTTTCAGTGATGGATTAAACACAGCCACTGTGTCTAATGACTATAAATAAGACCATTTACCATGCATTATTATGAAAATGGCAATGAATTAGAAAAACAACTAATGTCTGCAAATGCAGCATTTACTTTGTAACTTTTAATGGATTTGAAAACCAAATAAAGTTGCATTGATAATCGCACATTCTTACAGTCGACACAGTGAGTTGAGGACATTGTGTACAAAAGGGGCTTTGCTAATCAAGGTCCGTGTGCAAATCGCCCACATATTTAGACCGGATATGTGGTAGCAACAAAAAAAAATGAAAAAAATGAGGGCATTCGGCCTCTGTGTTTATTTGACAGTAGTCAGAACCTCCTTTCGGCTTTAATTTCCTGCCGTGCCATCTGAAGACAAAGATCAAACAGGGGACAAAGTGACCCTCCACGCTCCAGACTCCTCCGAGGAGAGTGAAGCTCCCCCACTGTTCACTCGCCCTGACCCAATCTCCCTCCACTTCCTCCGCACATAAACCCTCCTCCACACGCTGGCCCCTTAAAAGGTAAAACTTTGCAAAGCTGGTTGTCCGCAATGAGCCTGTTCATCCTGCGTCACTGATTAGTGATTGACTAGGGAACCATTTGTACACCCGCAACTTGATTCTGTCATTGACGAATACCGTGTCACTCCCCGAAGTTTAATGTTCCGTACAAGCAACCGTGAATCTGTCACGTTGACTTAATCTGCTTTTAATTTGCATTTCGACTTCTTCTGTATCTCCTTGGTGTTCACCCTTCAAAACGGCCATTTAGTGAGCCTCTCCTTCCTCATCAGAAAACTCTGATTGCCAATCTGTGCGATCCATGTCAATCAAACATCTGTTCGGCGTTTTGTCCACTGCTGCACCTGCTGACCTCCAAGTGACCTGCTAAATAAGCAGCGAGGCGGGTAACTACAGGAAGCAATTTACCCTCCCAAAGCCACTTCAGAATGCGACAGCCAATCAGGGCTCTTTGCAGAGTGTCCATTTTTTTGGTTAAATGTACCCCAGACCTGGCTTCTTATGTTTGATTTTCTTTCTCTTTAACGGCACCCACAGTGTTACATAGGCAAAGGGGAGGTGAAATTTCTCCCCTCCAAATGGATTGCAATTTCCCCCCATTTAGCACCTGAAGGTAATTAGCTTGAAGAGATTGCAGAGTGAGAAACACGTTCATGGAACATTAACTCTCGCACATTCTCCAGTTGCAGGGAATTAATAGGAAAGATTAAAGTTGAAAGAGAGCAAATGCCATTAGCTCACAATCCCCTTCTCCTGGGCTGCAACCAAACCATGCTAAACCAATGCCGCTTTTAAAATACCCCCCTCATGATTTTCATCATGTTACATTTATCGTTTCACAGGAGTATTTGTGTGCATATTTGATGTGTCTGTGCTGCACAGAGGCACAGTAGCAGAGGCGATCTGTCTCTTACAGTTTGCTTATACTGAGGTGCACAGAGCTTACCTCAAATTAGCAGAGGTGGAACTTTATTTTTAACTCTCGTTTTTTTGTGTCCCCTCAACTGAACATGCTTTATGTTAAAGACCAGCATAGCATGTACTAAATTTAGCAGCATGTTAAAGAAAATGTCAACACATAGATTAATCAGCAACACAGCAGATTTTGAAACACTTTTTTCCTTAACTTATCATGTCCCCTTTGCCGTGTCTTCTGGGTTTTTTAAGTCTCTACATGCGTATCTAATCATTTATTTTCATCTTACATTGAGTTTTCGTTCGGATATACTTTTCTCCACTTATTTGCCCATTTAGCCATTCATCCATCAATCTATCTACCTTGAGGGGATAGAGGAGGAGAAGGCAATTGGCAATGAATTTTTAGAGGCCATCCCACTCACAGATTCCATCATTGCCTGAAAAATTCTGCACGGTAAAAAAAAAAAAAAAAATGAAATTGAGACATGGTAGAATTTATTGCCCAGAAAATTCCATTCTACTATCTGATTTGAAAAGTCCAGTCCTCCTAGCTACAGAAAATCTATTCCCCCACATTTTAATACCCCGCGTAGCAGTCCTCATAATTCATTCAACTGTGTTAAGCTCAGTTTTATTAGATCTGAAACAAATTTTGGTGGGGATCTTATAGGTCATTAACCATAGAGTAATTTTATCCTTGTTTCCCTAATGATGCCATAATGGTGAGTGAATTTCTTAACTAAAGACCAAGGAACATTGTGAAGGTCAGCATCATCTGCAGGCTCCTTCAAGCGCTTCTCAGAGAGATTGGAAAAGTCTCACATTTTTGAGGAGTCATTAATAACCTTAAAGCTGAGAGCCTATTTGCGTTCTCGCTCTCTACCTTTTAATTTCCCTTCTTTTCCCCCTTTCTCCCTCTCCTGCTCTCTCTTCTGTCTGCTCGTTGATTGCCCTCATGCAGAAAGAAAGGAATGCTCTGTGCATGTGTGTGTCTGTGTGTGTACGTCTGTGTGTGTGTGTCTGTGTGTGTGCGTCTGTGTGGGTGAACGGGTTAGTGAGAAGTCAGACGAAAGAGAGGGAGAGCAGAAATGCTAGTGTGGTAACATACAGATCCCAGATGTGATGCCGCTATAATTTGAATTTTATGCCTTTGTTATCGCTTTAATCATTTTCTTTATTCGTTTTGTTTCAGTGGTCTGGGAGAGACACCTGATAGGGTAAACCACCTAGGGACCCATTTTTATTTGGAATGTGGAGCAAGGTCTAATTAGAATTTGAATTTTGCTGAGCCTTGAAATGGCTGGTACTTTATCCTGATCGCCTTAGATATTGTTCCAAGTCAATCATTTGTCATTGCAAAGCATGCCGGGAAGGTTCTGTTAATGAAGCCCTGGGTTTGTTCGCCATTTTTTGCTGCCCTGGCATTTTTGTCCATTTAGGCAGCCTGATGTAGGGACGACAGCGGTTATATATCCACGTTACAACACCGGCCGGAGCACACTAGGGTTGGACTGCTGGTGTCGCATCCATCTGAGGTCTGTCACCATTTAATGTCTAGACACTGTGAAAGATTCCACATTTTAACAGTATGCATTTTCTTTTACCAAAGGAAGTTGTATTTGAATGCTCACAGCGACTATTTTATTACTGCACAAAGTGTATTTTTGTATATTTATTTGTATATTTTGAGATTTGAGTAACACTATTTATACAAGTTTTAGTAAGTATAACTCTTGATACACAGGACTAACTCTATATAATAGAGTAGTGAGTTTGCAGAATGCAGAGAGAAAGAGTTTTAGTAAAAACTATTAATAAGCAGCTCAATACATTGTAGTTAATTGCAGTTATCTCAGATTGACAGTTATTCAATCTGCAACAAAAGCTGTTTTTAATAAATCAATTTGGTCTCAAAAGTCCAACATGATGTTCTCCAATTTCTTGTTTTACACACAACACAAATATCTGTTGATTGTCAAGGTGGAGTAAATACTTCAGAAATGATTCAATATCAAAAAGCTTGAATTAAAGAATTTTCCCTGATATAATTCCTCATCATTAAAAAAGTTGCAAATTAATTTGTTGGTTGACAACCATCAATTAGAGTCAGCGTTTGCAGTCCTTACAGACACATTCAGATGGATCCCTGCAGGCACAGGGGACCACTAGCTGTCCTGTACGTCGCTGTGTGAACAGGAACAGGTAATGGTGTTTTGTCACAGCCTATCTAGGTTAACGCGTGTCCTCCTCTCAGGTCCCCTCCGATGCGTTTTATTTCCCGAGCGCCTCCTTTGGAGAGATTGGAGGTGACAGGCGGTAACATTTAGAAATGTACCAATAAATGGCATTCATGGGTGCTGATATTCAGTTTGCAGGTGGTACATGAAGGGCAGTGCAGCTGCTATGTTTGCGACACTGGAATATCACCTTTTTTGAGTTAGTGAGTTGTTATGCGATATGATCTATTGTGCTGGAGGATGATACATTCTGTGGAAGGAGTTTAGTTCCTTTATTATTTATGCAAGATGCCGGCTATTCAGTTTTATTATAAAACCTTCTCCTTGTGATCTGCTTGAGCGGGCAGATATCTCTCGATCACACACCCGGGACTAGACTTTTTTGTTAATTGGGTTTAAATCTAATTGGAACTGAAGTAAAAAAAAAAAAAAGACCTGCTTTGAACTCCTTTGAAAATAAAATAAAATTCTTCTGACAAGATGATGGATCACCTGTAAGTCTACCTGACACTGAAATTAGGGTTTTTAATGACATGCTGCCTCCTCCTAGATGTGAAATTCAAATTCCCTCCCTGGTCTCCCTCCCTGTCGTCACCTGTCCCTTTGACTCGCGTACGCCAAACACAGGCACTTTGTCTTTGTCACTGGGAGCAGGACAATGTTTTTCACCAGCAAGCTTTTGTATTAACCAATCTCATATGGAACTGAGGACATAGCTCATTGAGCACCGCGTAGTTGTTACGTGAGCGTATTTTTCCTCTCATAGGGACCAGCCACAGATTTCTTGTACTGCTCATTTTATCCCCACTGCAAAGTCCTCCTCGTTGTTTTGAGACAACATCGGGATTGAAAGCGAATTTTGGACAATAGATTGTATATAAATTAATAAAAGTGATTAATAAATTAGTAAAAAAGGATTCAAACTGAACAAAAGAGTTGATTCCGACGCCTCAGCTCTCCTGGCACACGGGACGAGCAGGTACGGTGTCACCTGTAATCAGGTGTGGCACCTCTCATGAACACCCGCGTCGGCTCCCCTCGTCACCCCACGACGCTCCGCTTCAGCGGGGGCCACAGTAATCCATCCTGAAGCGTGAAGGAAAGGCCCGGTCTGGCTCTGGGACTGGGGGCAGTGAGAGGCAAATGAAAAATCAATGCTCCTGTGACACATTAACTTATCCCCCAATTTCATAAATGGCATTAGGTGTCAGGAGAAATCTGTAGCGCGTAGGCGGCTGGTTGGGCCTTATTGGCTTTCATGGCCACTGTGTGTCTCTCAGCCTGCGGAGGAAGCGGGCGCCAGTGGTGAGTTGGAAAAAAATAATAAAAGACAATAAAAAGTCAAGGACTTCATCAGTCGTAGCTGCTGGAGTCACTGTGAGCAACGTGCAGCGCGCTGTGCTGCTCAGGTTTGTAGCCGTTTACGTTGCATTCTTTAATCTACACATTTTTTTCACTCGTGTTGTTCACGAACGTGTGTATCATGTGTTGATTCTGACTGAAAAGAAAAAAAGGAGAAAGAGAAAAAGTAACACTTCTACAAATACATTATAGTTGGTACGCAACCTTGTTGAATGAAAATGGCACTTAATAATTTGGTGGCGAGGTTTTTTCAAGTATTAGTGCTGCATCTTTGCACTGCAGTTAAAAGGGCAGCTGTCTAATTATCAGTTAGTTAGTTTTATTTGCAAAAACAAAACTCAAATTTAGGTTTGAAACTTAAGTTGCGTTTGGCAAAAAAAAAAAAAAACTCAAAGGGCTCAAATACTTTCATGGGAAATGTTAATCAAGCTTTAGTGGCTGTGAGTGGAGGTTGCAGGAAATACGAATGAATGTTTCAAAGATATGATGGCTGTGCACATTTGTTAAATGGTTAAACAGGTGGCATTGGATTTTTCATGTAACATATTTTTTGTTGCCAATTAGTATTTCCACTTATGTTGCATCTATGAGTCAATTATAAATCCAGGGTTACTGTGCATGTATGTTGTTAAAATGGTTACTTCCACCTTTTCATTACAACAATGACATTAAAAGTGACAGATTTTACTGCTCTTTGCTTTTGCAGTTAATCTTAATTCAAACTGTGTTTGCTGTTACATCTTAACAATAATAATATAAACAAGTCAGTGGAAGTAACGCAGAGAAAAAAGCCTCCACTCGGCGAGCCGACCTAATCAGTACTCTCTCTCAACTGTTAAATGTATTTAAACACTAAATTAACAACCCATAAAGGGCCTCTGGTACACTACATTCAAATTAGAGCCAGTTCTTATTTACTGCCACAGAACTGCAAAAGTGACACTTTCCCTGATGACATTAAGAAAAGCAAGGGAGTGACCTTGGCGTAATGGAGGAGGATGAGATACGAGCGCCACCACCTTCATCTTCCAAAACTCACAGATTCCCTGTATCCTCTCTGCCAGCAGGCAGGGATGTAAAAAAAAAAAGGGGAATGATAGAACGAGGATGACTGTCCTCGGCTACGTTGTCATTAAATCATCAGCTAATGGTGTTAGCATCAGTTCAGCCAGTAATGCTGAAGCGAACTAGTCAGATTTATGGGGCTGACATCTGAGAGTCAGAAAAAAACGAAGAAAGTGAGAAAATGTAATTCTTAGTTGTAGAAAATGCTCAGCCAGCTTGCAGTTCACCTCTAAGTTCTGTGCCGGGGTTGTTCGTGTCATCTTGTTTAGTGGGAGTTGATCGTTCACATATTTAATGCTTTAATTACACCTCAACAGCTGTGCACAGTGATTTAAGTTTATGGATGTGAAAGCTCTTAATTATGAAGCAAAACGCATAAAGTCGTTTCTGATGGTGGATGCAGACAATTAAATTTATTTAAGATTTTCTGCAGCAGCAGAGTCAACGGCTTTCTGAAAATGACCCTTACCGAAATGCACATATGCTGTGATGTGTTCCATGAGGTCTGATGAGCGTGAGCAGAAAGTATCAATCGATTGTCAGAGGGTAAAGAATAAGTTCTTGTTTTTCACAATTATAGCAAGCACAAAGCAGGGTCTCTACAGAAGGAACACGAGAGGGTCAATATCAGCCTCACACAAAAGAGATGCGCCTTTCAATGTAGTTTTACCTCGGGGATCAGTCCCGACTCTTGGGACGCAAACTTTAATTGCGCACAGACCAGAATAGACAGAACCAGGACATCTGACATTCGTAAGAACAAATCTACCACAAAACTAATAATGAACAATTAAAAAACAAAGGACACTCATTTAAACATGTGCTTATCTTTTGTCGAGTGTTTGGTTGTAAATGTAGAAAAAAACAAATCTGATATTTTTTAAACATCTGTTATTTTTGTTAATCGTAGAAAATAAGAAATGACGTAAATAATTTAATCTAGAAAATACTCAGTACTTTCCTGAATACGACGTTGTGTACATCTTCAAAATATAATACAGAATTGGTAGCCTGCATGTTCAGATCCTTATTTCTTAGATTACTTAAATCCATCTGATAAAAATGCATTATTTTGTGTGTGTTCACTGTGGCCTCTGGTCACTACTTTAAATCTAGACGCATAGATTCACATTAAACGTACTTGCATACAAGCACAAACTCCATAGACGAGGCATTTCTTATGCACAGAATGTATCGTTTGCAAGTTATGAGCATTTATGTCGACATGCAGTTTTCTCATCCAGTGCTGGAGGGCTGAAGGTCTGTTGAGCTCTTTGTGTGCAAAGAAAAGATGGATCATCACAAGCATCCAAACACGATATGTCTCTCTCTCTCTCTCTCTCTCTTTCTCTCGCTCTCTCTCTATATATATTTTTTTTAAATATATATTACACTCACATTTACGGGGTTAATGTTCTGCCTTCAACGAGATGACTTGCAGGGAGCACAGCAGCTCAGCCAAAAAATGAAAGACCACAAGTGACTGTAAACCCCTTCAGGATAATTCTGTTATTTGTCTGATGAGACATCTTTGTTGTCAAGCTGGTCACTGACAATCGTACACGTTAACACTGCTGATGTGTCTCTTCAGTCAACTTCTGCCCCCATTATTTGGCAAATTGACTCATGAGTGCCGTGTGGAAACCGGAACGTAATGTGGCACATTATTCTTTCTTCCTCTCTCCCTTTATTCTGTGTTTTTCTCTCTTTCCGCCTCCTTTACAGTCTTTTAACGACAATGTCATTTTTTTCCCCAGGTGAGCGTTCTATGCGTGTAAGACTGATGATTTAAAATAAAGTAATTCCCTTAAATGTTTTTTAAAAGCAGCGTTAGCCATGACATCATGGCGATTATTGATGACATCATTATTATGGATAGGATCTCTCAGTGAATAATAACCCGCAATCCGTCATTTCTCATCTTATTGTCACTGCAAGTTGTAAAGGTTAGGTCATTTATTTTAATGTTTAATGTGTCAGCTGGTATTTCCATGCACTACTGTCCCGGTATATTCTGCACTTAAAGGCAATATTGTTCCGTTTTACTTCAGCTCACAATCCTGGAAAAGTGCTTGTCATGAATAATCTACGAAGTCTTATTTAATTGTATTCAGGCCTTCCTTTGGGGGAAACTCTTGTAGGTCTGAAGTAAAATAAAAACTGTAATAGATTACAGCATTATCATTTCTTTATCTATAAAATAACCAAATCAGAACTACATATCCTCTTTTGTTAACTACTCCTCTTTTTAATGATTTAAATACATCTTGCTAAAATCAGTGAAGTAAATATTCATTGTTTTTTAGCACAATTTCCTTTATTTCATTTTTGTCGTATTTACTATTGTTTTTAACCGTGAAAAATAGGTGGACAGCTCTATGAAACATGGGCCACGGCAACAGAAAAAAGGCCCCACATACAAAGACATTTCTGTACAGCATATTCCCCAAAGATGAATAGCTGTTTGGTGGTATGGTCGTGCAGAACAATGAGAAGGATTTCAGGAAAATGGGCTTTGGGGTGGCATTGTACGCATACATTGTGGAGGGGTGGAGGTGGGGGGGGGGGGGGGGGGGTATGCGCACGCTTGAGCGCATTTAAATTTACACAAACTCTCTAGGAATGACAGTGATAAATGTTACACTCTATTCTACAATATGTTTAATGCATAGGTCTGAGGAGTTAAGTTTTCCCCTCTGGTACGAGGCTGCTGTTGCAGTTACTACGATTTGTTACATCAGATTCCCTTCCATTAAAATGCCAAGTGGCACAGTGAAGACAGCAGGAGAATATGACACTGAATTTGTTTACCTGTCACCTTCCTCCATCCTTCACCACTCCGCCCTCTTTTCGTGCGAACACATCTATGTGTGTACAATTTTTTGCGTTTGTGTGCATGAGGTCACATGACAGAGGTTCTGTTGAAGCAAGACCAGAAGATGAAAAGCATCAGCAGAAAAAATAAGAAAAATCTCCTTAATTTGCCCGTGTGCGCAAAGAATACAACACATTTTGCGGTTCTTTTCTGCCTTGCTGATCAAACTTAAGGAACAGCACATTGGCACTGGGAGGATGGAGTGTCAGGTCTCTCAGAAAAAAAATCCATCCTTATCGCTGAAGAAATTCAGCTGTGACTGGCCGCATCGGGATGCATTTCATGTGCTCTGCCTATGACTGTCACAAAACAACCGGACCACTGCTGTTGACACACACGGGAAAAAAAATCTTTGAGCTCTCTGCCGACACAAACGTGCAGAGAGACACGCGTGGATTACAAGCGAGTGCATGTTGGAGTCTCTGACCTGCGTTTGATCTCCTGTGAAACGGGTCTGCATCAGTGGCTGAGTGTTCTTCTACTGTAAGTGTACCACCGTAAGCACTGATAAGATAGCGTGCAAGCTTGATCTCTCTTAAGGATAAGTGTTTTGACTCACAGTGCACCTGGATAGGCACGGAAACACCCGAGTGGATGTTTTTAAAATGTACTGTATACCGGGGAGCCACAGTATATACTGTATATCCGTGAAGCAACTGGGGATTATATAGACACACATACACATACACATACACACAGACACAATAACTTTTTACCTTTGCACTGCAGAAAGAGTTTCAGGGCTGTACAAATTTGGTTTGTATATTTTAGGAGGGACTAAATTCACGATTTTCGAAACAGTATTAAATAATAAAGATCACAGGAAAAATAAATATTGCTCAAGATCCTTCATATAACACATCTTTTTGTTGTTATGTATCACATATCCCACAGGATGTCTTTCTGGGTGAGTTATTCGGAGCTGTCGTGGTTTGTGACTCCAGAAAGTTCACTGAAGATTTCCTTCTATCCGTTCCATTCTAAAGGTGATATAACATCTGTTATTTTCCAACTGTTTGTAACACAGGTTTTCACTCATCTGAACCAAACAGTATTACCAGCAAACAAGTGAAGGAGTGGGTACACAAGGCATATTCCTTAGGTTTATGACCCATTCAATAGCCCGGGCCGAGCCCAGCGCCTTGTGTACTGTAGTAGGCCCACTGCAAAGCCTGTAATATGTAAACAAACAAGCCCAAACTTTCTCTGATTTACAACATTAGCGGTTCTTGGCCGGGGATCCTTCACCATCTCCAACAGGCCCGAGCCAGCCAGCAATTCTGGTCGCAGACAGCTTGAGCACTTTCGATTTTATACCTCAGCAATTTTTATAGCGTCTTTAGCTCTGCACGCACCGACCACGCCATTTCCTCAGGAAACAGGCAGCCTGCAAGAGGCAGAGAGGAAGAGGCATATAACAATCGTACACACACAAATACACACGCACACACGCACACACACACACACACACAACGAAAACAGGTGTTCATGAAGGATGCTAAGTAGCTAGGTCATGTGACATGAACTGTTTTTTGCGCTGCGATTGGACCCTGATGCAGAATGCGCTGCGCCTGGCTTCTGATTGAATTGGCTGATGGTACAGCTCTGTCTCAGTGCTTCCCACTCGGATTAAGTAAGGTAGAGTAGCCAAGCCTCTGAGGGTTTTAGCATCTGTGCAAGGTTGCTGTAACTGATACTGTGAAGTTATAATTAAAGGTTCCAACTGAGGGAGCTCGGTTTGATGTAGTCCACACCTTACCCCTCTCCTGCAGGATAACTGGGGGAGTAATGTGGGAGGCAGGATGGCAGCCGAGAACATTCACTACCGTCCACGAGCCCGTTCAGATGTGAGCTTACAGGACTGGAAAAATGAAGCTACAACAGATCAATATTTATATTTATCTGCAATTCCACAAAGAAATGTATCCGTTGGTATTTCCTAGTGGTCGAACAACAGCTACAGCATGAGTGTAAAAAAAACACTCTACTAAGTGATACTTAGTCCCTATGATTGCATTTAAAAAATAGACATTATTTCTCTGTTCTCTTAATGCAGAATTGGAGCACTGATATGCAACTCTGAGTCCATATTTCATCACCATGTGAACAAGGTTAGAGCTTTCAATTGCCACACAATGTCTCCCATTTTTCATTTACCTGGTGGAAAATCAGATGCGACAGTTACATTCTGACAGCAGAGAAAATCTACTGTTTGCCATTAGAGCTAATGTCATGTTTCTGTGCTAATCCCTCATCATTTTTGGGCCTCATTGCCTATTTTTCTCTATGATATTAAGTATTCAAAGCTCATTTACATTCTTATTTTTCAATTTGCTGCTGCAGTAGTTTAATTTATTCCATATAATTTCTTTTTCTGAGAGGGACATTAATCATTGACTGTACGTTTTAGTGCCTCTGGGATTTTTTTAATCAATAAAATAAAGGGATAAAAGACTGTGCTGGGTTACAAAGGCTGTACGGAGGACTTGTTTTCTTCAGCTGCTTCTGTTTTACCGGATCTTTATGTTTGTTCAAATTCAATTATCAGTCTTAGTGCGCCTTATTATTCTGTCTCATTGACAAATGTGTCCAAGTTCATTATCGTTTTTTTTGCCTTTCAATATTTCTACATCTCTTAATATTGTGGCCCCTGGAGAACTTTCACCAAAAGTTTTTTTTCTATTAGTCTTTATTATGTTGTTTGTGAAGCAGCGACAAAGGCATGTCTCAGAAATAACCCTCATATCAACGAGGGTCTCCCTGTAACGCCTCTAGTAGTTCTATATATTTATGGTCTGTTAAGCTGGGGGCCTAACCACTTTCATCCTCTTTCTTCCTCCCTTTTCTTGTTGTTTCTCCATGCTTTCACATTCATTTTATGCTTGGCTATTCCGAAGGCTATCAGTGTATTAATGCCATGGCTTAAGCCAAACAGCCTCCGTGAGATAAGCCTGCGGGTCGTCATGTGGCTGTTCACAGTTCATACACTGCTTTCCCCCCTTATTTGGAAACCCCAAATCATTTAATAAAATTAATCCGTTTTTGGTTTGTGTGTGTGCCATATTTTGATTCAAAATCCCAAAAAGAATAATTTCCTTGTGTCTAGAGGACACAGGGAAAAGCACATCTTCATTAGTTATTGACCTGTTTGAGAGGCTTGACCTTCCAAAGGTTTGATCGCTGGGGTCTGCGGAGATGGAGGGGGTCTGTAAACTCTGATACATAATGCTGTGGGCTATAATACTTTGTGCATGGCTGCTCGCAGGCCTGCTAATCACAAGGAAGAGACCCCACTGTCTCACTCCATAAACCTGGCCCAGTAAGAAGACAGCCATGGGGGCACAATGTCACTTGTAAATCCCAAATTAAACTCAACTGCCCAAAGCTCCCCAGCGTAAAAACACCCTCACCTCGACCCCGCCTCCCCATGTCTTCCTCGCAGCCTCGCAGGCTGTAAAAGCAGGAACATGGTGCTGAAAGGTGTCCAGGTGTCAACGGTGTCAAGGTTGTGGAGTGGTCAATTTGTCCGCTTCGTCGCCACATTTGGCTTCATGCACCCATTCCCTCCACTTTAAACCCTTCATGCTCTTCTTGTGAATTGTCAAAAGTAAGTTATGCCACAACAACTATAAACCACTTCTACGTACATTTTCATCAGATCCTATCCTCTTTGTTTTTTTCATAGATTACAAAATAAATGTATCTATATGCACAGTGGCTAGTTTGAGCTTGCAATAGGGGAGGGGAAAGGGTCTCCTTGAAGGCAATCTGTTCATTAAGATAATGTGTTAGTTCCAATTAAACTAACATTAAAACGATCCCCATAAAGAGTTGGAGTCAGCGTTTTTCCTAACTTGCTCTTTTAATTACATCGTTCCTCTCCTGTCATTAAGGATATTAAAAATTCATTAACAAGAATAGTACTGCATCACAGCCACAAATCAGAGAGACTTTCATCTCACGTTGTCAAAAGATTATTGCCATTAGTGATTTCATCTGAAAGGCGTTAAGTTCTCCCTAAGCGATGTTTCAGGACCTCCGTGTCAACAGGTTACCGCGGTGGTAAACTGTCAAGTTGTTAAAGCTCTGCATTCATTTGAAAGGTATTTTAATATGCGATTTAATGGAAAAAGAGGGAGACATTTAAATGATGAATGAGCTTTAGCAACATAGGGCTTTATGTGTTGTATTTATCCATTTATTAAATGTACATTTATTTGCAGTGCATCCAGCATCCCCTCTAATGTGATCCCATTGCCGGCTGTTATGTTTCCCGTCAGTTATACTTCTCGCTCCTAATTTGTTTTCATCAAATGTGTTTATGACTAGCCGAAACTGTTTTACAGCTTCCCTATCGAACCGTGCTGCTGCTGCTGCAGGAAATGAGTCCTTCCATTTATAACGTAAAGGCTTGCCAGTTTGGTCCTTGCCAGGGAGAAGAAAGGAGGGAAACCAAATCTGCATCTCTGCGATAACATAAAAGATTTATGCTGCAAAGTTTCCAACAGTATATGAAGCTGACTTTCTGGTATAATCAACACCAGTGTGCAGCCCAGGCTACCCCACCTAATGATGAAGATTAAACAGATATACAGACATTCAAACACACATGGGAGATGCAGCAGGTGTTAATGTGAAAATAATTATGGGTTTGGCATGAAAGCGAAGAATAATTAAATGAATAAATGTAAAACCACAGCTTTGAAATGTTTTGTTGGCGCAGAAATGCATTTGTGTCCTACATATTTCCCTTGTGGTATATTTGAACACCTTCATGCACATCTTTGTTAGGATTAAGAAAATGAAGCAGAAGTACATGAGAGAACGATAGGTGAGTAGAGCACATTTTGTGCTGTAATGGCTGAAAACACAGACACTACTTCATATTTATTTATTTATGGTATGTGAGTACAACAAAATAAAGTTCCCTTGTGTAGTTGCTCTTCACATTCTTTGTAGCTACCAGCTAGTTTTAAACTAATAACTTTTTAAATAAGGCTGCACCAAAACCTAAAAAATCTGTCAGTAAGTAAAGACGTAACCGCGAACTTACTCAAAAGATGTCAATACAGTGACTTCCAAAAATGGCTGATATGTAAAAGATGGTTCAGTTAGCTTTTTAATATTCAGGGGTCGAGGGTAATATATCTAGATACACGAGTAACTACCTGACTTATCGTAGCTGGTTCGTGACGTGCAACCTGCGTTCATTTAGCGCATTGAGATGCATGAATCAGAAATTATTGTAATGTTTATTAACTTATTATAATGAACTGATGTTTTGCATAAGTGTGTTGTATCTAATTATTTTTCTCAAACTAATATTCCTGGTATGAACTGTATAAATGCTAAATACAACAAAAGTAAGCTTTCAGTTTCAGTTTGACATCGAGCAGAGGCGCGTTTTGACTGATGATTCTCTTTCAGACAGAATGACCAGTGTGTGCCCTGTTTCCACGTGTGCACGTCACTGAAAGCCCAGAAAAACAAGAGCATTGTCACGTCTTTACTTATATTCCATCAGGAGATGTTGTGAATTATCATCTCAGCGCTGAAATATTCACCATATCCTAACTAATTGGCATCAGAGGGGAGCCTTGTTTTGTTTTTCAATTGGTACAAGGGTAAAGTAAACTGGAGATTAGACTAAAATATTCACCACTGCAGCGGAATAATGTATAAATTTATGGAATAAAAAGATGAGTTTTCCATCTATTTGAATCCCCTTTAGTATCTGACAAATAAAAAAACACACGTCGCTGTGCTAAACTGGACTTTTGTTGTTGAATTCTGGACGGATCGGCTAGTTTTACTCGACCGCAAAACATACCACAACTGCACTTCCCCCCCCCGCCACAAATGCAGTTATTGAATTGCATCACGTGGCCCTGTGGGGCTCCCATTACTCACGCTGGCTAATCTGTAATGACTGGCTATCATCCACCAGCCGAGCCCAGATGGACTCTCTCATTGATTATACTCTAACAAAACAAAAAAAATCCAGTGGTCCAACACATCGCTGATTATGAGAAACTATCTCTACAGCCCCCCGTTCACTTTTCCCCAATATCACTCACTCTATAATCCCATTTATGTATTTCAGCAGACCTCCTCTCCCTCAGAAGAATATGCTATTGATCAGGCCTGAGTGTGTGCACGTACGTGTGTGTTTATGTACGTTTGTGTGAGACGTGGACGGACAGCGCTGAGCCTGTTTTTACATCCCGAGCGAGCTCTTATTGGCTTTGGTCTGGGGACCCACATCCCAGCTGTGTAGGAGATCCATCAACCTTGACAGGTCTATTGTACCACCACTCTTCACAGGCTCGGACCAACGACTCGCACTTAGATATCACTTTCAATTAGAAAAACATTCATGAGCAGGGATGGAGGTGGATTCGAGATGACCAGTGCAACAAAGGGGCCCACAAGGCTGCTAATTTCATCTTTTTGAGTTCAGAATAATGTCAGAGCGACGACAGGGTTGACAAAGATTCCTTCTCAGCTAATTAGCGATATTTCCCCAGAATCCTGTTTTGTGGAAACGACGTACAATTTTGAAGTTAATTGTGTCAGTTCATCCATATATTCTGCTTATGCTGTTCATGATGTGGATTGAATATAAATAGTCACCCTGACGTTACATATTAGTTTATGGATTGTTGTCATGAAGCCTCGAGTTTAGCTTTTTCGGTAATCTTGTTTGTTTCCAAACCCAAAGTGGACTGACAGGCTGGAAAAAGGTACAAGACACCATTAGCAAACCAAAATGTTAAAGTTAACTTTCATGGACTAAAAATTAGTCTAAAGTTGTCACACAAAAACATTGGCGACCTGCCGATCAAAAAGTGTAGCGCCCTGAAGCATTCCTTGCTTTATGCTTTATTGTCTTTCAAATGAAAGTCATTGCTGTTTCGAAGAAGAAGACATATAATTACAATAAAAGTTTAAAAAGGCAGCTTTACTTTTCAGACAGTATTGATCCAGACCAAAGCCCATTTCAGTGTCCATTGGGATCTGCTAGAAATGCCTTCTAATTTAAACTTGCTACAGTTAATCGCTGCTGTTTTTTGTGAATATGAACGGAAAACAGCTGTTAAAATTTTTTTAACAAATTTTGGCATTATGAGTTTAGCCTTTAATAATGATGTCAGTCACAATGCTATTATCTTGCTTCAGTGATTGAGCTGGCCATCTACAGTAAGGAAATGGCAGAGAATACACACTTATGCATCACCATGCTGTTTAGCTACACTTTAGACACAAGTATTTCCACTCCTGCTTGAGAACAAATGATCGTATTCCTGATATTAGTTACCGTGTCTACAAATCAAAGAGAGAAGCCCGATCCAAAACCAAACAAATAAAAGAGGTCTTGTGGTCCGTGGAGGCCCAAGGATTCTGAATTCCAAAAATGAATGGGTATTTGAATGATTGCTGCTGTGACAGGCTTGCTGTGATAGAATAACACATTCTGTTGAACAAATAGGCCCTTGAGTGCCGGCTGGTCCCAGGGGTCTGTCTATAGCCCCGAGGCTTCCACAGAGATGTGCTGCTCACAGCATGGCTGGGCCCTGACACACACACACACACACACACACACACACACTGTTTCTGTATATGGGAATATCGTCAACACACTGTACTCTACTGTGTGTGTAAATACTAAACAAAGAGTATAAGTGGAGACAAAAAGAAGACAAGAAGGAAGGAAAAGGGGAGTGAAAATGATGTGACCGTGTGGTAGAATGTGACTCTCTTCAACACACTTTGTCCGAGAAGATATTCTGAAATGCAAACTATTTTCAGTTCTGTGTTAATGTTGAAACCGTCTTTGTTTGCGGAATAGAACCGAAAGCTGAAGTTTCCTGGCTTCCGTTGTCGGAGCAGCATGTTAGAAAACGCTCCAGCGGGGCAAAAAGCCCTGGCGCCCGGCGTTGTTCACTGGTGCCGTACGAGACATGTTGCTGGTGTTGTAATGGCATGAATCCTACACTGCAGCACGGCAGCCCCACACAGCACGCTCTTTGATGATGTCACAGGGTTAGATAGGCGCCATTGTAGATATGGGCTTCCAGAGGGCTACTACACAGTCTTGTAGCATCTGTTGAAAAAGAAACACCCTCCCAAGTCCCTTTGACACAGCTTTTTTTTAAAGGAGCAGTGGACAAAGCCACAGTTTCTTCTGTGATATCCTGTTAAGGCTGTTCTGGAGCCGGCCAAGCGTGGCCGTCCTTCAGAGAGCTGGGGCAACATCATTCAGCTTCCTCCTTGTGATCCAAGGCACACAACAAACCCTGTGGTCCACAGCTCAGTGGCCAAGGAAAAAGACCCGTCACACAATGTCTTTTACCCATACGCACATTCAGAGGCACGCACATTATGCAGAAGCCCCATTTGGACATGCGCTCGGTCATTCACAAGCACATGCATGCAAACAAAGGCAATTTTTAGTCTCATGAAAGTTATACTTTTTATATTTTCCTGTTTAATTGTTTTGTGACATTCTTCAAGTTCACTAAATTCCTCTTCATCTTGCGCGGTTCATCACAAATGGCCCACCAACCTGTTAGCTTACGATTACGCCCACAAACAACAAAAGACTTTACAATGTGCCGTTGAATGATTTTCATATTCCGCAACCAAAAGGAAAACAAAGGTCTCTGCAGAATGAAAATGGAGAACATACATGTTGCCTCCAATAGACCTCTGTTTCCACTGAGCTCAATTAGACAAGTGCTAACTCCGTATAATTAACACCCCCAACAGAGTAATCAAACAGAATCTAAATTAATGGCAATGTTGACGTCTTGAGGAAAGGGTTTTGAGTGGTGGGGGTGGACGAAATACAGAAAGGATATCTCAGGGGCAAACACGATAGAATTACAAAATGAGCAGCTTGCAAACTGTCTCAGCTTTGATGAAGTAACGTTTAATTATCCCCCTGGTGGAAGAGGTCCCCTATTGTCTAAAGCTAATTTGTCCCTTTTGGCTATTTCCCTACCCCAGAGGCCTGTCTGTCTCAGGTTTCCTCCTCCTCCTCCTTACCAGCCCACTGCCACCCTGGGTATCCGAATCTCCCAGCTCCAAAGACAACCATCACCCTGAGTTAGGTCCAGACAGTATTTTGTTTGTTAAGTGTAGCCCAAAGATCTGGGCCCTTGGGAAAAGATGAAAGGACGAGTGCCGCCTCCCTCTCAGGGAAAGGATCAAGCAGGTCAATTTCCTCTGACTTTGTCCTGTCTTGGAGTTTGTATTCCCTCGATCCACAAAGGCCACCATTGGACTGGAGCGTAGGCTCCCTCTTTCAGCTGCCCCGACTGTGCCCCCATTTGATTCACAGAATAATAGATGGCAATGCATGCCTCCTAAGCACAACTCAACTTGAAACAAGAGATAACACTCCCTGGAAAGGAATGGTCATCCAAATAGAAACAGATACTGTATAATTTAACACAAAGTTCTAGTGGGACATTGTGAAAACAATATTATTGTGGAAGAAAACATTCTGCGGGGGGTTTCGGATCAAATGTTCTGAAAGGTTTTGGTATTTTATTTCAAACATTGTTAGCCTTCATTTTTCCTATTTAGCCTTGAACGCTTCTAGATAATAAAATTAAACGTATTCACATTAGGACTAAAATTGGATCCAGTTCACATTTGAATGCAATTTAAAATATGCATATATTTGCATAGTGAATTAAAATTAAGACCTAATTATGCAAATAAATTATCAAATGCGACAGCGGATGGTTTTCAATTCAGTTAATATCTCATTTTTGTGAGACAATAGTTACTTGATAGTCCAAACGGAATCGCAACCATTTTGATGCAGAGTCATACTAAGGTATTAAATATTCAGGTGGTATTTAATTATGAAAAAGCTTATAAATTGCTTGTTAAATACATTAAGACAAATCCCCCTCCCTTAGGTATTACATTTCCTTTAAACACACCACTTAATTCATTTTAAGGAGAGAGGCCTTTTGAATAAGAAAGTGGTATTACGAGCCACCATTAAAGTTCATGTGAAATAAAATGAAATAAAGCAGGTTCAGATCATTTTTGAAAGATAGCTGTAATGCTCATGGTTAATAATAAAAGTAAAGAAATCATTAAATGTAAGGTCCTACCTCCTACCGCGATTATAAAGTTGAGCCCTTTTATAATCAGATTGTAGCAATAATAGAGAAATATTTATATGATTGAAGCTTTCCACATGACAAGCATGTTTATTTCGTTATTAAATGAAACTTGATTGCACGGCGCTAACTGAACGTTTAATGAACATTTCAAAGAATTTTAAAGTTGGTAAACATCTTTTAAATATTAATTATGGCAGATGAGGGAAGGCGGATGCACAATTCCCAAAAGAGTACCGCTCTGATGAACATCGTCTCAAACAAAATGAGAAAAACTGCAGCCAAACTGAACAAACAAATCCCCACCATCATACCCGATGTGACACACGCTGAACACAGAGGGTCAGAACAGATAAGAAATCCTCTAGCTAACATGAATTTGTAATGAGCGGCACTCTTTCTTTGACAAATGATGCCTCCAGCAGGGGTCCTCCCTTTTACAGGAAGCGGTCAGGGTGCCTGAGCACAAATCTATAGTAATCTATAGCTTTGTTGTTGTTCACGATTTTTAATTAGTAGCCATTTAAAACAATGCTATTAAAACCAAGGATGCATCTCTTTGGTGGATGGTTTTTATTTTGAGGACGTCTGTTGGTAGAATCCCATTAGGATAAGTACAACTTTGAGTTAAAATGTAACTTTTACTCAAACTGATCCTCCAAGTTTCCTCAGAAAAAAGCATGGGAGAAGAACAACAGTTGGTTAGTACACCGGCCCTTCCTACATATGTATGAACGTGTAGTTGCTTGATGGGTTTTTTTCAGTTTATGTTTATACACTCTCCTTGAGATCCTCAAAAAGCTCAGTCTTCAAAAATATAGTTCAACGAAAGCTGCCTTGCATTATGTATTTTCTGAATGCTTCTCACACGGTGCCAATTTATTTGTTCCAACTGAGAAATCAATCCTCTTTATCAGACACAAACCGGTTCCTATGACTGATTCAAATATTGGAAATAATCTAATTCTAAGAAAAACCTTAAAGCAGAAGATTAAATAATCTTTAGAAAAAGAATATGATGTGATTGTCAGTGTAAAATTACAATGTTTCAAAATAATACGGTTTTCCAGTCACCTTCACTCTTGCATAGTAAAAAGTGATTGCTGTCATATCTCAAAGAAAAGAAAACTAATATCTGGAAACTTCATTCGACCAATCAAAGATGGTTTATATGCAATAACGCAAATAGCCTAAATTCTATGAATCATTTGTATTTCAATTTCAATTTTATCTTCCTAAATGCTGCTCAAAAATCAAATAAAAATGTAAAAAAAACTAAGAATAAAAACCTATTTCAATTTAGAGACACTAAACTAATTAAGGTATTTACAACTACCAAATCCAGAGACACAATTACCTAAGCAGAACTTTGAAATATTTAAAGCTGACAGAAAAGCGGTTATGTAAATTCACCTCTGCATGTTGTTCTAAATTTCAGGTGTTTTAGACCTGATGACTAGCATCACACAGCCGGGCGTAGCATCGCGGGGAGGTGGAGGATGAAACAGGTGGAGGGTAATGAAGAGTATCACGGGGTAATTGATGACCCTTCCTCGGCATTGGGGATATTGTTCCAAGGCTTAATCTTTGTCATCAAAGAGAGAGAGAGAGAGAGAGAGAGAGAGAGAGAGAGAGAGAGAGAGAGAGAGAGAGAGAGAGAGAGAGAGAGGGAGAGCGCGTATGAGATGGAGGGCAGAGAGCTGGAGCCTTACTGTGTCCTCTCTCTCTCTCCCTCCCTCCCTCTCTCTCCCTCTCTCTCCCTCCCTCCCTCTCTCTCCCCCCCTCTCTCTCTCTCTCTCTCTCTCCCTCCCTCTCTCTCCCTCTCTCTCTCTCTCTCTCTCTCTCTCTCTCTCCCTCTCTCCGGAGGGTCAAGTAAACAACCTTAGCAGGGACAGCTCAGGGGCTGGTGTCTGACCAGCCAGGCTGAAAATGGCCCTTGTCCGCCGTGTAGCATTTTTTTCCCCAGCTGTTTGTCCTTTTGTCATGAACGCAGCTTGTAATAAGAAGAGCCAACATATTTATGGAGTGGCCGACCTCGCTGGTACACGGGGCTTTTATCTGCCGGGCACAACACGGCTTTGTTGCTCTTTGACAATTCACAAACCCGCACGGTGGTGGAGAGGGTTGTTTTTGAAGTGGCGTCGGGTCTTTAGGAGCGCGCACGTACACTGCGGGCTGGTTTAATGGCGTGTGGGTTTGTTTGGAAGCGAGGAAATAGAAGCAACGGTTACATTTTTCATCTTCAATGACAGTGTTGGAGGATTTTCTCTTGAAACTCTGACTCGCCTCTGACCTTGGGGCCAATTAGGGTGTTCATGGCGGGTGATTTTTTTTTCTTTTTTCGTGTGCGGTGGCCGTCCACTCAGCAACATTTATGAGTGATTAGTTAAGCTTCGCCTGAGCTCTATGAAGGGCCTGCGAGGAGTGACAAAGCAACATTCAGGTGCTTCTAGTAAGGGGAGTCCAGGCTTAGGAGTGAACTTTGGTTAAAAAAAAGAAATGAATGATGAAAAGAACAAAGGGGGCCTTTTACACGTCTAGTGAGCGTGTGTGTGTGTGTGTGTGTGTGTGTGTGTGTGTGCTTGTTAATAAGAGGCAGCCAGGGGATTTCCATTGAAGCAAGTCAGCGGTAGGTTAACAAGATACATTGTGGAATATATAAACAGTGCAGGAAGTACTCAGATCCTGAGCCCCAAAAAGTAAAAATACTCCATTAGCAGTAAAGACCTTGCATTCATAATCCTGAAAAAGTACAGAAGCATTAACAGAAAAACACAAAAAAAAAGTAGTTCTAAGATTAATGTGAAGCATCACCATGGAAACGTGATATTTAAACATCTGCACAAAGTTGTGTGGGGAGACCTGGCAGACCTTCATGAATGATGAATTGGGGAAGAAACTATAAAAATCTATGTTGTGATACAGAAATAGGATGTTTTTCTTATCTGTAAATGTTGGAAATACAGATCATATGTCTTCAACCCTGCTATTGTGTTATTCTTGTTATAACCGCTCAAGGGACTACAGATGCAAACCAGCTGAAGCTTTAATCTGGTACAATTCATCAAATGGGGACATTTATGTTTCATACATGGTCCCTTTTAAATAAAATGAATAAATAAAACTATCTGACACATTTGATGAGAATTGTCTCTTTTTTGTTACCGATGCTTGAAATGTCCAACCAGATGCATTTCCATATAATAAATACAATATTAATATAATATTAATCAATACATATCATAGTGACTCAAAATCTACATTTTTGCAGCCCTGTATTCAGAGCAGCCTAAATGTTTCTTCTTGGACAAAAAGATTGTTTGTGTTCCACAAATGTCCTGTTCCTTTTTTTACTTGAGCTGACTAATGTCAAACAATAATAAAACATCTAATGTGATACATTCCCTCATTTCTTCACATCATTTTTGATGTGTGTGACATCTCAATTCCAGTGCTTTTATCAAGGTTAAAGAGTGGGCATACAACCTTGTTAATCAATCAATAGTTCACATCACATAAAGGCCGTTGTGTCTAATGAATACTGTTAAATAGCCTAAATGCATTTTAATCCTCTCCATCAGAGCATGATTACAAAGGATGGGTATATCAAGTGGTCCTTTCATTTGGTTAACATGATCAAATTGACTCCCGTGTCATGAGAGATGACACCAGTAGTAATTAATTTCTCCATTAAGGGTGGCCGATGTGACAGCCATGCACAAACAGAGCAGAGTGACAGGGCGGACGCGATAACTTCAGCACACTGAGGCAACCCAACTGCAGAGGAGGAGCAACGGGTAATCACATTATCCGTCTGCGGGGAAAGCATTGTTCATTAAAATAAAACAACACAATGTCTGTCGCTGCATCATCAGCATATTTGCAGATGCGGCAGATTTCGTCGTGGCCACGCATTTACATATAGTAATGAACTTTAAAAAAATTAATTCCAAATTAGTCAAGTGAGCTATTAAAGCCTGTGGCTATTTCCACCAGGGGCCTCGCTTGCTTGTAGATGTACCGTTTCTGTTTTTCCTCTTCTTTTACCAAACTATGGGGCAAGTGAAAGATGATGATTCATGACCTGAAAACTGAGGTGCTGTAATGATGCTGGTGGTGTTTATTTAGATCAGGATAGGAACGGATTGATTTCAACCCAAATCTCTCCATTAGCTGATTAACACCTACATATTGAGAGACTTTTTATTATTTAGAATTGACTGCAACACTTTTGTTCTGCCTTCTCCACAACCTCCGTGCAGCTCATCCTTTACCGCAAAGCATTTGTGATTATCAAACAGATTGTTAGATAGCTGCATATTTAACCATCAATGTGTGATCCATGTGTGCATGTGTGTGTGTGTGTGTGTGTGTGTGTGTGTGTGTGTTTGTGCCTGCAGGCTGTCTGGTCCCCTACACGGGGGGATTTGATAGAAAGTGAAACCATCAGTTTCTCCTCCAGCGGCGAGACCCGGGGGTTTCTCCCATGGAGGGGGCCGATTGTCCAGCATTTTCACCACAATGCCGCCGTATGGGGAGCAGAAGGATCAGCCACTGGCTCCCTGCCAGAGCGAAGGCAAACACCGATCCACATATGCATAGAAGTGGTCATTTAGAGCCACCGCGTTTTACCATAACAACAGATGAAACACAGGAGTCACTTTGTTTCCTCTAAGAGGCATTGTTCACAGGGCTCACCACCTCTGAAGCGGGCTCCGTATGAGGCAGGATAAACTTAGGGGCCCAGGCGCTGGTGTAAATAACAAAGAAAACCTCACTTACATGCCTCCTAAATCCTATCGAAAGATGAAAAGGGGAAAAGGAAGAAAAAAAACACTCCATTTCCTCATCTCCTGGAAATGAGCTTACCACAAATACAAATGAATTTATTTAAGAGGCTGTAATGTGTGTGTCTGTGTGTGTGTGTCGGCATTTTGGGGCTCTATGCTATCATTTAGAAAACTGAAGACATTTAGATGACTGATTTTAAAAAACACTCCGGGCCTTTGCAGTTCTTTACATTAATCCACAATAAGCAGGAAACTATATTAGTGGATTTTAACAGCGACAATCAAAATGAGCGCTGTTTTAAAGTGGCGAGTATGATATTGATCTTTATTGTTAATAGATTTATTTGAATTGAACACCATCGTTCAAACAACTTTCACATTGGATTTGCGGTGAGCTCACAGATGTTGTTCAAAATTGTCAATTTTTTTTTGCCATTCTTTGAAAAAATAAAAAACATTTATAATAAGCAAATGTGATGCTTTTCATGACTGATCGACACATAAAAGTGTTTCCCCTCCAAAGTGCCACAGGTTTGAATTAGCAAAAACATTGTATTAGCAGGTGTCAATGTTCTCCTTGTTGTGAGTTTGCTTCTTTTTATCACTGGA
This sequence comes from Apeltes quadracus, assembly GCA_021346845.1. Classification (NCBI taxonomy): domain Eukaryota; kingdom Metazoa; phylum Chordata; class Actinopteri; order Perciformes; family Gasterosteidae; genus Apeltes; species Apeltes quadracus. Next base: position 9,069,204 of record CM037922.1, read on the forward strand.
AGCAATGAGCCAATGGGCCATTTTGTGCAGGCTTGCAAGTGGTTTAGTGTGTATTCCAAAGCTGGTCAGCCAGTCATTGAGCTACTTAAGAGCAGCAATATTCTAATAACGATTCACTGATGGGCAGGTAGCAACGGCGCTGAACTTCTTACATTCCTCCGGCGCGGCCTGATTATAACTTTAAATGAATACGTTATTACTTTAATCAACCTCATCATCCTAACTCTTTCCAGCAAAGATTTCATTCTGCACTGTGCACATTTCTTTTGTCGGTTACTTTAGCTTTTACTCATCTCCTCCAGTCATTCTATTATATTTCAAAATAAACGCTGCGCACATTGCCTGTGATGTTGATGATCGCAGTGGCAGAGTGATGCATCACGGTCCATCATCCTTCTTCCACTGTCAAGCATATTTTGTATTTACATCATCACGACCTTGATAATAGAAAAGGAGAGCTTTGATCAGAAACATCCAGGGGTCGTTTTCTCCTTCTATAAGTTCAACCTTGATTCTTAATGTGAAGAGAGATCATAGTAAATCATGTCAACAGAGTCCAGTCAAGTTTATTGGATAAGAAATGTAAGACTGCGAAATGGGTGGAAGTGTTTCTCGGGGGCCGCTAACGCACTGTGTTTAAACCACAACCAATCTCAGTGAAATATTAAAGAGAGTGTTAATATCCAGAGGGTGTCGGCTGGAGCGAGAGGCAGTCAGCTGCTTCTGTACAACCAAATGTTACGGAATAAAACAACGTTTAGAGCCGCTATTTGACATGGTGGAATGAGATTAGATGGAATTCATTTCTAAGTGAGGGGAAATTACAAGCCTATTGGAAACCCCCCCCCCCCCCCTCTCCGCACACACACACACACACACACACGCAAGAAGCCTCCAGCTCACCCCCACCGGTGGCCCAACATCGGAGGGGCAGTCGGGCATGAACAGTGACATGAACAGGGAATGACCCCGCGAACCACATCCGCCGCCGCCTTCAGTGCGGCTTGTTCCAAAGGTCAGATCAGTCCGGGGCCGCACAAGCAGTGTAAACACAGTGGAACAATGTGCCAACGGGTTTGACTTTATGAACGTGGCATACAAATATGAATTCAAAGATATAACAATACTCGAGTAAACAACAAACCACGAGCAGCGAAGTAGTCCATTAAAGAACAAAAAAACCTCAACGGACCAATCGGACAACACAAATGCCTTCTGTTCAGACCGCTGCGTTTTCTGTTCATTGTTCCTCCGGCGCTGCGAGCGGAGAGAGAGGCCCTTCACATTCTTATCCTTTTTTACGCATGTCTCTGAGTTTGCAGCACATCAGGATGACACCTCGTGAAAAGGGGTAACCCCAACTTTGGCTCCTCCGGGAGAACAACACGTGTCAGCGCCCCCCCCCCCCCCGCGGGCCCCTGTCAGGGGGTGAAGAGGTTAGGCGCTCTGTGCGGCCGCACAGATCCCGGGCCTTCTCGAAGACCACCATAATGACCGCTAATTACTCTGCCATCTGCGGGGTGGGCCGTGTTATGTAGACACCTGTTCATTAAGCAGGAGAAAGAAACTTTTCTCACAGCGGCGTGGTGCCCACTAAACCTATTAGCTTTTCCGCCTCCGTAAATACAAAAGTGTAAACATTCTGAATTTAATATCAGAGTGAATTATTTTCAGCTGCCACACAAAGCCTCCTAGCTACACATCAACCCGCCAACAGATATCAATAAAAGGTCCGAGCATGTAGAATTGAACTCCCCTCAATCTAATGATCGAGTGAACTTTGTGTGATACCTATCTGGCTTCGAAAGGCATCGCCAAGGTTAACCAGGCCATCGGGCAGCATTAGCAGGAGGCTGTTTGAAGGGGAAGCCGATAAAAAGCTCTCAGATATCTGCTGAGGGGGAGCACAGCCTGTCAATTCCGTGGCCCTAAGAGGTGATCTGCCATTACCGACTCACAGACGACTAATGAGACGCATTTTCTTGCCAGCACCTTGAATAATATGTCAATACTCATTCAGGCCGCGTCGGGTGCTACTTGTTTTTTTACTTTTACTTGATGTGATACACGTCCTCCCTTTTTCTTGAGAAGATTTAGAAGCTGGCAAACCGTCCAGGTGACTAATAATGTAATGATCATAATTCAGATTAGCAGTGCTGAAGAGGCTCAATGCTGAACTTTGATACTCTGAAAGGTTTTAAAACTGTCTCCAGACACATTCCTCTAATCCCTATCTTTCTGTTTAAGATTTACACAGACAAATAATTGCTAAGCATCACATTTTTCAACATTTTGTCTGAGTTTACGACTCCACTTAGCTTGAGATCCTCTGAGAGTGAGCCAGCACAGCAATCATACAGAGAGGCCCAATTAGGATGTTGACGGATTGATTTTGGAAGATAAATTTGGGATGTAAAAGGTTGACATAGCTGCTGTGTCTTTTTCACTGTGCGCGTGGATCCCAATTTTCCGTCTCCGGGATCAGAGTGTCTTCCTGACAGATGAGCCCCTAATGAGAGCAAATCTCACTAAATCCTCAAGAAACATGATAAATTGAATCATGTTCACCCTGTTCATTTGTCGTGTTCACAGATGAGACAAAACGCAACATTTATCTAGTCAACAAATAGCAAATGAGTGGGTGGGTCCGTCATTGTTCATACAGGGTCTAATCTGGCAAGGATTTGTACGGTTAGTAATGCTGTGTTTTTATCAGTCTTGTCTGACTTGAAACATAGCGAGGATGTTGAAAACAGACATATGTTACGTCCCGAGGCCTCAATCTGCCTCCCTCCCCATATTTACGAGACAAATTAAGGAGGCTATCTCTCTCATTATCAGACTCTAAACCCTTGCCATATGTATTGCTATTATTAGACAACCAGCAGAAGATGTCCTATTTTCACATTTAAATTACCAAGTATAACCATAATTGGTTGGAAACGTTGTTTGGTGGATGGTATGAAAGTTGGGCTTGGGAGAGAATTCGGCAGATGGCTTAGTCTTATGACTTGTATTAACACCTTCGAAGTTTAATGAACTGTTAATTGCTTTTCTAATACATAATGGGACTATTGGAATACGAGCGGTAATGCAAACAGATTAGTTTGCAGACAACAGATAAACAACCGTCCTGCTCAATGTCACCTTTAAGTACCTTGAAAACAAAAGCTTGAAGACAAAAAGAGAAAAAAGATCCATTTTAGCAGTGATGCAGGTATCATAAAATGCATAACTTCTTCATATCTAAATTGGACATATATAAAAGCATGCGTGATTAACGCATAGGAAATAACCACTCGTGTGTCTAAATTAATCATAATTAAAAATGTCCTATTATGCAAAAGTGCAACATTAACAAACCTTTAACAGCATAACAAAACATGAATAATTCATTTGTTTGACTGTTGTCAATCAGGAAGTAATTGTTTACTTTTAGTTCACATGTGAATTTAATGTGAGCCACAGTTGGCAATTTCAGGGTAATAAAACATCCTAAAGAGGAATATGAGACTAATAGTTTATTATCACTAGGTCATCTGTTCGTACCGGACCAGTGCTTTGCAATGACAATTGCTTGTTGCTTAACTTTGACTGAATAAGAATTTTATTAATTACATTGCAGTCTTTGTAAAACTATTGTTTAAATGATTTCAGGGGCTGTTTTTCCAAACATCGTGCAGTTTGTCTACTACATTTGGACCATATTACAGACATTAATATTTAAGGTTTTGAATCAATTATAAAACTAACAAATTTCTTTCTCATTGTGATGGTCCATATTTGTGTTCCTGAGATTGTTTTTGGAGAATAGAATTAAATTGCACAACTCATTCACTGCCGTTCATCTATCTGTTTTAGCTGTGCTTATGTGATATGGTGTGTGCATTGTTCCTGAGCAACCATAAATGCACTCCTACCTCAAGGAGGTGGCGCTTTATTAAATTAAGCCGTCTTTAAGGTCAATATACTTCTGTAATGAGATGTCTCTTTTGATCATCGGAGGTTAAACTGTACTTTGATCCTCACTCCCTTTAACAGTGTTTGTGTCTCACCTAAGCTAACACCAGCCCAGATTTTCTTCTTTTTAGCTTAAGTCACCATAAGTAATGTTTTGCATGGTTAAAATCTATTTCCATAACTGTAATTTCCCTTCAGTCTGCTCCCGTTTAATGAGGTGAAGTCTTGTTTGTTTGCCTCCCAATGTCACCAGAGGAGTCATTCAAGCAGCTTCGTCAGGATTAAATCAAATTAGAATTACTACTCTGTCATCTTACATCAAACGTTACATCAAATACGCTTTTCCTTTTTCCTGCGTGGCTTTTGCTTCATTCAAAATACTTGGAGGGGCTCCTCGATGGAATGTGTAAATGACTCGGTGCAGGTGTGGCGACGGCAGGGGGGTGATGGCGGCGCAGAGGAAATGACCAACATTGATTTATCCTGGATGTGCGCTTGTCTGGTTGGTGCCGTCAGAACACCTCGCTGCATCCCATTCCCTCCCATTATCTCCCCGCGATCACCGCAGTCCAACGAGTTTCCTGCAGGGTCGTAAATACTTCCCTCGGACCCCATACTGCTTCCACATCATCCTCTCGACGCCGCCTAATGACAGCGAAAGACAGACAATGCGTCCTTTCTCTCGTGACCGCCGTGCCTCTCCCTGTTCGTACACATTTTACAGTGGCTGAAGAACGTATACATTCACCAAGAGAGGCCAGCAGCACCGGGTCCCCCCAGACTTTGCATTTAAAATGGTACATTAAAGCAACATGTCTGAACATATTGCACATGATTGATGTTGGTAATGACAGTGTTTTCTCAGTGTGAAAGTCATATGGGTTTTTTTTCTCTACAGTTAAGGTCCTAAAGAAAAGAGAATGTCAGAGCCTCGAAACAAACAAAAAGAGACGATGCTGACAATCATGATAGAAATTCAAGGGCTTCCAACACCCCTTGGTGTGAAGGAGAAACAAGTTGCTTTTAATCAACCAGTTTACAGGCTGCAAGAGTGTGGTCAGGAACTACGCACCTCTATTGTAAGCCAAGAAAGTTGAGTCTTCTTGATAGTTTTATCTTAAATGTAGCAATAATGAATAATAAAGTAATGGATTAGAATGTTTTACTAGGTTCTAATGAATGATAGAACCATAATAAACATTACATTTACTGTAGGTAGGAAAAATACTTAATAGCTGACCACACCTGCAGCAAAGTTTTCCAAAATAGTTACTAGACAAGGCTTATGAAACAAAGAATAAAAGGATTAATAAACTGACTCAGTAAACGTGACTCAGTAAATAGTTTTTGTTTGTACAGCAGCGTATGGGAAGTGGTAAAAAAAATCGAATGTGTCTAATCTCTGGTCTTCATTAAAATGGCAAGAATCCCCAAAACATAATTTGGGGTGTTAGCTTCTTATCTGGTATAAAGGGCTTTATTTTGCACACCTTTCAATCCTTTACATGTTTGGTTGGATGTACAGCCACTTACGTTGTCTATGGAGCGTTGGGTTAATGTTTACAGAGAGTAACGGTAAACCAATATAAGTCTTATACACACAACCCCACACTGGGTTTGGCAAACCATATCTAACAACAGTCGGCTGGCAGAATGAATCGGCCACCCACAGATCCCGTGCATTGTAAAGCTGCCACATGCTCTATTAGTCCCCGCGGTTCGAATGTATACATTAAAACATAGCAGAACAAAACCAGACAGCAAGGCGCACTCAGTGCCATGAAATCGGAACACGATCGTCCTCCGGTCTGAATATGAATATTCAAACCGCGCCTCAGTCTACACCGTTAGGAGCCATAGCACGCGAGCCATAGCACGCGAGCCAACGCCGGCTTTGATGCGGCGCTTTGAGTGGCTCTTTATTCTCACGGTTCTAGCACATATTGTAAACTGTAATATACGACCTTGTGTTGAGCTCGTTCTTTGTGGGCCCTCGCAGACAAGCCGTGCACCCTGCAGGGACACGAGTGACTGAGCATTGCTCGATTGAGTAAGCCTCCTAATAGAACGGCATGTTTAGGCCTGTCATTCAATTCAAAGGAGAGGAGCGTCGCGTGATGAGGGAGCTCGGTAAACGAGCATAGCAGTAATAATGTCTACAGACCTGTGGTGTTTAGCTTGCTGTTAAGGATGACATTAGCAGAGACATGGACGCCGGGGATGCTGATCAACCCTGAGGTCCTGTGCACATAGGATGGTGTTTCTGGCTCATTTCCTGCACCATAATCAAAGCTTATGTACCTTTGTTTGAGGTTGGATAGGGGTCTGTGTGGTCATAATCTTTGAAAGCTTGTTATCGTGTAACTGGCCTCAACGATAGATATTAGCTTTCTTTGCATATGCCGTTGTTCTTGTGCGTCTCTTTCTCTCTCATCATTCTCTCTCAACCTCTAATGCGGGACGCGGGAGGGAATCAGCTAATTAAGGATGTAAATGGAACGGGGAACTGACAAAGAGGCTGCTGGGTAATTCAGAACCGAAATTGTCTCTTACCTCAGCAGAAAATGTATCGCAGGAGACAATGTCAACTTTCACATGGGAAGGGACGTATTTTTACAACGTACATTACAACGGTGGCGCTGCAATCAGAAGGAGCGATACAGACCCTCCCCCATCTCCCCCTCTCCCTCCCCCCCCTCCGATCTGCTACGCCCACCCTGCCCATTTCTACCGGGAGGTGAGGGGGGGATCTGATGGGTTCCTCTCCGGTGGTCAATCAGCAGTGCTGGACATCCAGGGAAGAAAGAGGGAGACCAGACGAGAGGGGCAGGAGTAACAAGGAGGGAGGTGAAGAGGAGATTGTCTGGGGAGAATAAAGTGGTGCACCCATTTGTTTATGTGTGTGTGTGTGTTTGCGGCACAGCCACAACACTCTCCCAAGCGACAGAAACCTTGTTGTGATTTATGCAGCCTGAGATATGAGTGCTGGTTACGCAGTAGCAAGACATCGATCTGACAAAGCAAAGCAAACAATAAAGAGGCGAGGAAGATGATGTGCCCAGTGGGGCGGAGAAATGGAGAGTGTACCTATAAGAGCTAATTATCTGAGCACATAATTCTTCAGGTTAAGACAGGGGAGCCGAGAGGCAGCCAAGCCACAGCTGTCTGAGAAAAGGCTCGGCTACACAATGGGCTCAAGGTCCCACACACCCCCGGTGAAGAATAAGCCAAAGTTAAATTGCATATCTGTGCCACTTGTCAATAAGATATATTTAGATAAAATACGTAGAGCCCTGATTCATTCCGGCCGCATAAAAGCAAAACACAAACTTTATGGTGTCATAATCTGTCATTCAGGTTTTTGAGCAAATGTTTGCAACAAACAGCAACTGCTTGAATATGCCCCTCTTTTAAAATGGATATAAAGGCAATAGACTACAGCATTATCAAAGCAAACCTTTTGTTCACATTTAGGACGTGATGTAATAATGTAATTCTCTGCATCAGAAAATTATTTTTTTTCGAACATCTTCTTTAAACATAGTGGATGTGTCCATTTTTGCAGCTTATTAAGCATCAAAACAGTAGGCAGTAAGTAAGTAATTCACAGCCTTATTCTTCTTCCGTTTTGGAGATTACAAGCTTTTTGCTCAGAGGTTAATAGCTACAGATTCCCTTATTTTACAATCAGTGAGCAAGTTCACCATTCACAGTTCAAATAAAGTATTCCATCTTCAGGCCATTTCACTTTCAGCCCTCAAAATAATAGCGGTAATATTTGCAATTATTATTTCCTATCTTGCAAACCCATTCTCTGCTTCTGTAAGCAGTGATCTTTTAATTAAACACAACCACATATACACAAAGACTGGGGCGGTGGGTGCTCAGTGCCATTAATAACAGTATATAAAAAGCAAAGCCAGACAGCCTCCGACACTTTTAGTAGTTTGGGAAACAAGATGTAATCTGCGTTCGGTGCCAGGAGCGGACTGTGGCTGTGTGTGTGTGTGTGTGTGTGCGAGGAAAGAGGGAGTGTGGCTTGTAAGTCAACGCAAACAGAGCGCTGTGAGTACATCACTGATGAAGACGTTATCTGTGAGTTATAATATCACAAAGAACGGCTGAGAAAAGTGTAGGGAAACCAAGAGACAGAGTAAGTGACAGAGGAAATGGGCATTTGTTGTCGCCAAAGGCCTGTCACTGAAGTACATTATTAGTCAGTAGTAATAAAAACTGTAGATCTTTACTGGTAGAATTTACCCACGACGTATTTTGTTGTGGGCATGAGCGGATGGAGCAGAGGATGCGGTTCCATTTAGTGGCACCCTTGGCACACATCTAACCTTGGCATGCTGCTGGACGCGCTCCAATAGCCCTGAACATGCTGAGGTTTGAATCTAGAAATGCCTTTGTGCAGCACAGGCCACCAGAGGAGAGGTGGGAGGCTCCATTAATATATCCCCAACTGTATCGCATCAGTCAGGACTCCATAGCTAAACCCACACATCAGATAACCAGTGAATCTGCAATACCCACAGAGCATATGCTTAAGATATGTGTATCATCTTCCAAAGTCAGTAGGCACAATATTTAAACAGCCAATTTGCACATTCATTAAAAATGTTACCAATTTGGAGAATCGGTTACAGTAGGTTTAAGTCGTGCAAGGTCAATTTGCGTCGTTGTTCTCTTGTTTGTGTGTTTGTTTGTTTAATATAACCTATGAATTCTAATTCTGGCAGCACGGAACGGCCACATTAACCAGGCATGGCAGCCTGGGACGGGTTCCAGCTGGAAGCATGCACGGGATGCTGCTTTACCGTGACAAGACTGCCTTCACTGGCATCAGCTAAACAGTTTCTCCCTTCCAAATGGTAAGAAGAAAAAAAGGGAGGCTAAATCCAACATTTACAGTAAGAGTAAATCTTTGCACTCTCTTCTTTTACTTGTGGTTTCTACCCCCCGAATAGTTGTAATTATATAGTGATTTGTGGATTTGCCTTAACAGGATTTATCTCACATGTGCCAGAATTAACTGATAAGATGAGGAGGGTTATGTGCTTTATTCCCACTGGAATGTAAGAGACGGGATCATTTTCAAATCTTACTTCACTATTCATCATCTTTTCCCTCCTCCTCTTTTTTCAGCCAGGCTGGCTGGTTAGTTTGTTTAATGGGTGTCTGAGTTGTGGTGTCTGCAGGAGGAAATGTCTGAGTTCAGCAAAAGTGCATCGGTGTGTGTGTGTGTGTGTGTGTGTGTGTGTATGCGTGTGTGTGTGTGTGTGTGTGTGTGTGTGTGTGTGTGTGTCAAGTGGTCAGCCGCTGGTGAATATGTTTTAGTCAGCCAACTTTGACCTGGCGGGGGGGGCTCATATTTTCCATAACACACATACACATGGCAAAAACATGTCAACGTTACACGGACGTGTGCGCAAAGACAGATTGTGTTTGGTTCAACTGTCTTTGTAAGAAATGTTAGGTTCAGAGCGCTACAGTAATCCATGACAATGGATCCCGAATGAATGTTTGTAAATTGAACACAAAGTCACATGGCAGCGGTGCTATTAAAACCTCCTTCCCTCCTGCCATTTCCCGGCACGCTGCAGAAGCGCGGCGCTAATCTCTGGTCCTCTCGCCTTCATTGGCCTTTACTGCGTGGCGCCGCCTTTCTCTCACACTTTCATCACAATCCCATTTGCCCCCACAGCCGGGGAGCCCCCTGTGAAACCCTACCCCTCGCTCCGCCATTCCGACGTCCCTATGATGGATGGCCGCACCTTAGGTCCCCCCAGCCTGTCCATCAAGCCGTGCGATTAAAACACTTGGAATGACCAACATTTTTCTCTCCCTCCCCCCCCCCCCCCCCCCAATTCAACCCCTTGTCCCCCATGCCACCCCTCCACTCTCAGGCCACCACCACTGCCCCCCCCGCCGATACTCCTCTCCCACTTCAACTGCCCCCAGAACCTCACGATCCATCTTGAGGAGAAAAAACATCATTTATTCTATACTTCCCAGATAATTTACTTTTTCTCTCCCTCTTTCGTTCCCCTTTTCTTTTTCCCCTCTTTTCCACAGGAATTCTCCATTTCCCTATAAAATGAAAATTCATCTGGAATTACATCTTATGTCATCATTATGTTTATTAAGCGTGGATGATGTATATGAGGAGCTGCGGCGTGCCGCTGAGTGCTTAATGATGCATAAGATTAAGCCGAGCCTCTCAGCTGTGCTGAGACTCCCCTCTGCTTCCCAGGCTGCAGACACACGCTGGGGGAACAGGCTCCAAACGGCCATCAGGTGAACAGGGGATAGATAGGGAGAGCCTCCATCCTCTTTGTGTGTCAGCAGAGAAGGAGGAAAAGAAATGTGGAGTAGACGCATAAGAGTTGCTGATAGGGGAGGATCAGAGAGTTGGCAGCGACTTTGGAGAAAGAAAAAAGAAATGGGTTTTTTTTTGTATCGGTTGGTCGGGTGCTGTCAAAGGGAATGACTGAAACTCTGTCCACACGTTTTAACTACTGCAGTCATATTCTGTAATGATCACAAGCTTCTCTCTGTTGCTTTCCTCCTACAATGTCCCGCAACTCCAGAAGAACGCACACCTCCCCACCTCTCTGATCCTCGCATACTTTTTGATCTTAGTTCACACACAAACACACACACACACACACACACACACACACACACACACACACACGCACACACACACACACACGGAGGAGAAGATTTGTTCCCGGCCTCCCTGAAGCCCAACAGCAGCACCAGCAGTCTATGACAAAAACATTATCCTTCTGGTGCTAAACAATCCAATAAACCTCTCCACGGGGAAGAACTTAACCTCTCCTCTCCTCTGATGTCGACTTCCAGACCACGTGACTGCTGCCACAGTAAATTCAAATCATTAGTCTTCTCACTCGGCCAAACGCACAGAGAAGGAGAAAAAAAGAAATCTGCCTCTTTTAGTAATGGAGACCTCGTCGGAGACCTTCCTCCGAGAGCCCTGCCTTCCCAATTCCCACAGGAAAAATCCCAAGCAAAAAACTAATTCTACTTTTAATAATCTGTCATCAGGACCAGAGGCGGTCATAAATTATGTGGGGAGCATGTGCGGGCGCGCGCCACGAGAGGGAACTCAGGGGGGGAAATCAAAGGCTGAGTTTGACAAACTTTGCTGAAGATAAATAATAACTTACAAACAGGATTAGTTGTTAAGTCACGGTTGAGCAGTTTCCCTCCATGCAGGATGAAGAATTTACAGATACACCTGTCATTAGCTACCACCCCCCCCCCCCCCTCCCTCTCCACACACACACACACACACACACCCTGTTCCTCTTCATTGTCACTCTGCCCATTGTCTTCTCCAGCTGCAGATGGAGTATTAACATGAGATGTGAGGAAGACAGCAATATGGTTCAAAGGCAGTATTGGCGTAGTGTCGCGAGAGAAATGACCTCTTCCTCCACCCTCAAGTAAATAAACAGAAAAGACCCCTCAGCCTCCCACACACACACACACACACACACACACACACACATATGCATGAGTATAAACTGCAAATGGGCAGGATTTACCCCGAGAAGCTGATGCGACCCCATCGAGTGGCATCTTTGTGTGCTTAGAGCGTCAGTGTGTCTTTATTCGGGAAAAAGTGTGTAAACCGTACGTGTGTTGCGTGCGTGCGTGCGTTGCGTGTTGCGTGTTGCGTGTGTGCCTCTGTGCGACACACAGTTGGCGAGTGAAGCAGCCAGTATGGGAAGTGAGGGCCGTGGGGTTTCTCTCTCACTGTTTCCATGTCAATATTTGCGCGGACGATCGACATGGATCATAATTGACTCCCTCTAGCAAACCGCGGCTAAAGGCCTATCAGGTGACACCGACCAGTCAGGTGATGGATCCCCCCCCCACCACAGCCAACCGCGAGGGGAGGAACTGCCTAAAATAAGACATGCATGTTCCCTCAAGTCTGTGTCAAATCTCTATTGATTTAATCATCAGCATACGCTCTCACAGCAAAAGACCACTTGATGTGGTCTTGTTTGCTTTTTTTTAACTGCAAAAGGCAAGACAAGAATTTTCCCTCGCTACATTTTCAGTGCAAATTATTGGAGAATTATTATTAATTTGTTTGCTCACATGATTTTAAAGGACAAGACTTGCAATGTTGCACATATTCCTAGACAAATAGGACAACATTTTAAGTATTTGCTATGTGTGATTGTATCAATACTACTAATATAGATTATTACACAATGGCCTGTGTTGTTCAGAAACCATCAATATGCATTTCTATTTATGAGGAAGAGCCGAGTAATTTCTTTAACCCGGCACCCATCCACATTCACTGTGCGTGGTTGTTTAATAAAAAACTTTTTCAGAACACCTTCATTTGCGCGGCCATGGCGACATGGTCTTTCCTTACAGAGAACATGGACATTTCATATATATATGAAATTTATTTATTTTTTATATTTTCATATACATATATATATATATGAAATGAAACCATATATTTTTGACCCGTACATCAAGCTTGATATGTTCAGTGGGAGACCTGCGGTTAAGGAGTTGCAAAGCAATTCTAATATTTTTATTTGATGGGACACTAATGACCAAATGGAATTAAGCCAGTTTCTAACTTTAATTGAAATAGATTTGAAACAGCTACAACTCGTTTTATGGATACTGAAAACAACAAAGTGGTTTGTTCTAACGTCCAAATAACAGCCAAAACACTTGCGTGCTTTTGTCTCGTTGAGCCCAATATAAAGAAGGCACCTCAAGCGTGTCCCTTGAAAAACCCTGAGAAAATGCATACATGCAGTACTGGGATTTCAAGCCTGCAAAGTCAAGTGCTCAATTTTCGCTCCGTTCTCCAGCGATACCAAAGAAGCTCAATCATACCGGGACAGTAATATGTATCAAGGACAGCTCACTCACTCTCAATTGCAGCTCGGTCTAACTGGGACCACGGGTAAAGCCGAAACTGGGTTCTCAATTCAAATGGGAGAGCGAGTAGGCCAGTCGGACTCTCCAGCACGTCTCAGGGCTGATAGATTACCTACTGCACTAAGGACAAAGGGAATGAAGATGACTACTCTGCCAAAGCTGGCTACAGATGAGACATGCACGGCTGAATGACCGTGGTACACCTCGCCCATTTGTCTATGTGTTCAAGCTTTCCTCCACGTATGACAAAAGAGTCCAGGCGCCACACATATTGACATATAGTCTCACCTTTATATCGCGGAATATCTTGTTCCAACTTTCATTTTGAGTTAGATGTCGAGCATGTTAGAGCATCCATCAACTGGATTGGCCACTTAATGTTCCATACGTGGCGCTATTTATTATACAAATGCACTATGAGGGCATGAATCCAAATTAATGTCAGTCATCTTTCTCTCAAATGTTATACAATCAATCTGGTAAAAAGTCCATGCATTATGTTTCATGGCTTTATCCATCTAAAACTTACACAGTAAAACACAATACTTTGGTACCTACTACTGAATACCTTACAAGTGTTTTGTTTGACATTGGGGGTTTATTTGGTGCATAAAGGCATTTAATTCTGCAAGCCAGCTATTTCTTTTTGCACTGAGTACAAGATGTGCCATCCTCGGAGATTAACCTAGATGTTCTTGAGGCCAGGTTCACTTGTATCTGAGCCACAGTCGTATATTACAATGCAGCTGAGGTGGCAGTGGCAGTAACTCATTCTCTTCTATTCTATTCTGCCTGTGCATATTCCACAAAGCTCCCTCTGCTCTGCACTTAGAAGGTCACCTCTTTCATCAGCCATTCTATTTGCATTCCAAATCGTACGTACATGAAAAATGTGCCACTGAGTTTTTGCGGCGGCTCTTTGGAGGCAGATTAGATAGAATTTGCCATCCAAACCTTATGCATGCTAACCTTTGCAGATGGCCTTACTATTGTGGAGAAATGGATTGCCTAATAAACCATATCATCCGACATATTTGCTGCTTGGCTGACCAAATAGAGGCTGTGTTTTTTGAGCAAATTCCGTTTGTCAAATTTGTCAGCGTTCATGCTGCCGTTTTAGGCTTCGGTCACAGGGAGGAGGAGGCGGAATCTTTAGCGTATCACGTTAAAGTGCGGGGCAATTTGGACACTTTGTGAAGATGAGACTATTTTTCCACAAGAAGTATTTCATCACAGGGAAATATATTTTTTCGGCTCTCCATTTGTTTGTTGTGCGGCTTCTATTCTATTCTCACCTACTCGACAACCTGCAGTAAATGGCATGTGTATTTCAAAAGTGTTGGCTTGTTCCTACAGAAGTGCTCGAGAAAAATTAACGGTGAATTGTTGGAAAAAATCTGTTACCGCCCTTCATGTCAGTTGCATTATCTTCTGCCTTTTCTTTTTTCCTGTTGTCCCACTTTATTTTATATACAGCATTTTTGATTTGATTTCCATTTGGACCATTAAATCTCAATGAACCTGTTGTCTCTGCAGGTCCTTGAGCTATTCTGACATTCATTGCTATCATTTATTATTCAATTCCCAACATAATTTCACTTCCATCTATGATTACAGCTGTATCGCAGTGAAGAAACAATGCTACTTCTAAACTTCGCAAGGTTTTCACCAGAAATCTAATTTCGCAGCGCCGCCCTAATTCATCGCTCCCAGAAAAACCTCTTTCATCAAACTTTGCATATGAGCAGCCAAGTGATGCACAGGCTCTTAACGGCATGCTTTGCCTCCTTTGGTGAGTTGGCCAACCAATCCATCTTCCTGAGTGTGCTGAGAGCCGAGGAGTGGGCAACCGATGCTCCCGTCACCGGGCTCCTGCGGGAGATGGATTGGGGCTCCGTCACCCACCTCCAGTCCGGTACCAGCCCAGTGGCACAATCTGGCCTCCCAGCGCTGAGCGCCACGCGGCGGGCCTCGTGGGGCTCTATCAGCGGCAGCATGGAGGACGCTGTGTCTCAGTCACTCATGTAGAATCCAGATCCTCTGCTCCACGGGAGCTGGAGCTGGACCTCCTGTTTGTGTTCCACGGAACAGAGTGAGGGTGTCCAAGTCATTGCCTGCCTGTGCGGTTGCTAATGCGGGCCCTTCGTCTATGACAGAATGTCACGCAATAATGTGATCATCAGCGAAAGAAAAGAAAACTTACTGACACACCGACTTGTTTAATGTATTGAAAGCCGGAATTTAATGGAACAAATGTGTGACTTCTATCTTAAACGGTGTCCTTCATTGGCTAATAATCACTGAACGGTCTGACGGGAGAACAAATACAACAAATGATGGCCCGGATTCCTCTTAATCTAATACGCCTTTTAAAATGAACATTCGCTCTTAAAATGGCTTGTCCTTCATCTGGAGGAGGAGTTTTGTTTCTTCCCCTCGTATCGTTCATCATGAGTGGCTTTAAAACTGAAGGGAAAGCTTCTTTTATTAATCACAAAGAGCTCAAGTCAAGGCTTTGCACTCCGTCGCTTGCATCCAATTTACAGCGGTGATAATTCATGCTATGCTAAACATTTCTTGTAAAATGTCACTTTGTGTTTGTAATTAATTTCTAAATAAGTAAGCAAGATCTTTGAGTTATGGCGACAAACCTTTTACCTTGGTCACTAAACAATGCATCAAGGTGCCACGTGGAAAGATCGAAGTAATAATAAGAATGTGACTGAGGGAAGAGAGGAACGCGTCACAAACCTGGTAAGTTGCTTCGTTGTGGAGTAATGCAATAAAGTACAAATATAGATTATCTATCACTTAAAACTGCAAACAATAACATGGCCTCACTCTCCTTTCTTGCATATTAGAACTATAACTCTTCTTTATCTGACTGCTGCCCAGGGTGGCCTGGTCCATTTGATTGCAGGCCGTGCGCTAGGTTCTCCCCCCCCCCTCCCCCATCATGGCGTATCATGTGTCCCTCATCTAGGGCAAGCTATGCGCCCTTGATCAAAAAGAAACTAAAGAGTGGGGGGTCCAAATAAGAGCAAGTGACAGAGGGTTCCTGTGACCAGAGAGCACGGACATGAGGGCCTGTCACATGCTAAACAGGTGTAAAGGTGGAAGAATCTACTCTACTCTATTCCTTTAACCAACATCCGAGGCCTTGAGATGTTGTTCAATGATGCTGTGCTTTGGGATGTTGATCAAAGATGCTATGGTAATGTAATGTTTTCATTTCAGGGTTTTCCTTTGGTACGAGCGGCCCATTTCCGCTCCCTCAGTGCCATTCATGGCAACATCTATAACCTGTCCTCTGATATTTCATTCCCATACGGGTGCCGTGAACCCAAGATGTAATCGATACACAGACACACAGGCCTCTTGTGTTATTACAAGGGGGGGACAATGTCTGTTCAGCTTCCCGTGCCGTTACACAGTTCAGGCTTCCAATTAACCTGAGCGGATCCCCATGCCAATCACACAGGGCTTCTATCGACAAGCCACATGAAAAGAATAATGTTGTTAGGATGATGTAGCTCACAGTAGGAGCGCTGCTTCTCCCCCCTCCCACTGCTGACAGGGGAGAGTGTTGTAGTCATTTATCAACTCCTCTCTGGTCATTGGGGGGGGCCAAACGGGCCTGCACGCCTCTCACACCTCCCCACCCCCCTTTGCCTCATCTCACCATGATCTCGATGAATCTGAATGCAATGAAAATGCCATGGAACTAATTTGAACTTCAATTATGTTGCAGCGTTTGCAGCACTTACAGCAAATGTTGAATTGTTTTAACACATCGTAATTTATAACCAGCTGGGTAAATAATAAAAAAATGACCCTCTAACGCTGTGTTAGATGAATGAGTTGAGAAGACAACACTCAGGAAGGACAGCAATTGAATCCAAAACAGAAGTCGTGAAGATACCTGTTTATTTGTCTGCAGTGACACTTTTTCAGAATCCTGCCTGAAAACAGATGCGCTGTAACTGTTGGGCTGGCACGGGAGATCAATCCATTCATTCCTCCCACGTCTACAGAGAGACAACATACAAATTGAGACTGTATCTAAGTTACAATAGCAGCCAAGTGTGGCCTACTAGGATTCCAGGAGTGATTGAGAGTGTGTTTAGATGCTCAGGGCCAAACTCTAAAAGCACTGTTACATTGACAAGGCCGATGCAGAGAAAGAATGCCTCCCTACATTCACTCCCCCTTTCTCCGGCTCTGCTGCCACTGGAGACTTTGATATTGATTATTGAGAAACAAAAATCAGCTCAAGGAGCACGACGATTAAGACAGATGCAGTTCCACTCAATGCCAAACGAACAAAGACGCAAAATTCTTGTGTGTAACACATTTTAGAAGATACCCTGTGCACTCAGCGTCTATACAAAACAATGGCTTATAAGATCCTTGTTATAGTAACCAAGTCTGTCCATTTGGGATTCATTTAGATGAGATAACACAGAAAGAAATACACAGGCAACTGCAAAATTGGTGGAGAAAGTATTTACTTTATTAGCTTCATCCAAAGTAGCAAAACTACTACTACTAAACTAATACTGCAAAATGTACTAAAAGTACTGGAAAAGGATCCCTTTGACTTTCCCTCTGCCACAAATAATGTTAGTTAATTATGATTAGAGATGTTTGCGCTTTTTTAGATGACTGAAAGCTAGTTTAATTTACTTTACTTACTGTTGGGTAGATTTACTGTACTAAATGTATTAGTGCATTTATTGTGAACCTAACTAATATTCAAATTAGACATCAAAATCCAAGAAATACATTTCTTTGTTAGCTATCTGTAGAAACGGATCTAAGTCTTGGCCTGTTTGCCATCAATGCTAACTCATTCTTATCTGTCGAGGTTTTAAACAAAGGCTACCTGAAGTGGACACATTTAGTTTGGAGTTACACTCCATGTTCAGTATATCATCCAATTCTAAAGAACCATGTACTAAATGACCATTTTTGGACTTGTGGAAAAATAGACTACATCGGATGTACATGATGCTCGTTATTATTGACAGTAAAAACTTTGCACATGACTGTGATGGAATTTTCGTGTTTAGCACAGACACAACGCTGACTTGCGGATGTCATTGCAGTTTAATGTGGCCCCGTACCTTTAAAACTTTCCATTTGTTATGTTTGGTCATCCCATTAGTTGCCATTTATTATCATTAGTGTGATAGAAGCCTCTTCCTTGCAGAAGCAGGCGGGAAAAAAACACATTTTCACATTAGACAGAGCTCCACTGGTGCGTCAGATTAATGTTCCTTTCACAAGAACAGAAAAGGTAGGTGGGACATCAACTTCAAGAGCATCAACTATTACATTACGCTGTCTGTTTATTTGCTTATTTCCTTAATGGTTGGCTAATTCCTACGGTTTCTCTTACGATGTTTAGAATTATAGGTTGTCTCATGTCTAAGTGCGTTTTAACAACCTGTAATTTAAGCTTTGGTTAAAGGTGTTAGTACAACCATCAGTTAGCCCATAGTTTATTTCAAGAGAAAGCGGCTGACATTGAGGGTTCAGAACAGAACAATTTCAAACCTGATTTTTCAGCAAAAATCCCTCAAATGATTATACATTTTAAGATTGATCTGATTTAACCTGATTTAAAGAGTTATTAATACTCTAATATGGTCATGGAACAAAATCTAATTAATTTCAAACCTCCGCATAGGAGATGGCGAGACTAAAAAGCGTCAGTATAGAAAGAAAAAGGTTTTAAAAGCATTTTGTAGGCGTGACTAGGCAGCGTGCTGTTGAAGAGGGTCGGTGTGGACGTGTCCTCCTCAGGTTCTCGTCCATGTCCTGCCCGCTGTGAGTGATAAGTAACAAGGCCCACAGCAGGACAGGTGTGTTGCAGCTTCACTCTGTATTACACCGTGATTAATGGTTTTCTTAATGTACTCGTGGCAGTAACAGACGTCTCTCATGACTAACCTTGCATAAAAAATGCAAATGAATAGAGACAAACTCCGGAAGAAACACAGTGGGCGGGGCTAAGCCGAGAGGCCTTGGGTAGTGGGCGTGCATATTTCTCTATTTCAGGGCAAACAATTTAAGATTCTAGATGAGTCCTTGTTGTGCTGGAGTAATTAAAGATGCAGAGCCTTCAAGAGAATAATTTCTGTTTTAAGGAAGGCCAACTATAACTAATCATAAGAAGCATCCAATTCAATATTTTAATTATAAGATACATGTAAAACTTTTTTAATTATATGAAATCATGTGTGCTATAGTTTTGTATCATAAACATATCTAAAACATATATTACGTTTTAATTTAGTCGTATTTAAATGCTATATTCAAAACGCAGACACTGAAGAAAGCCGGACAAGAAATTTAGTAAATTGCTCGTGAGTCAGGATCTTTCTTTTTGTCAAACCACTGTTTGAATAACAGTAAAGAATGAATCTTTAACATTAACATGTCTTTGTGAATTTTGAAAAAAATTCTACAAAATGTTAACATACATTTGAATGATGATGTGCACGTTAATGAATCGTTATGCTTCATAATACATTGAATTTTTAATTACTGTAGCCTATAGAATTTAATATGTTACTCACAGTTCCGAGATAAAGTTGCTTAAAAGATATAAGACTGCAATACTTTGAAAACCTTGATCGTTACGAAAATAAGTGACTTCAGATGAGCATTTATATTAAATAATAAATATTGCAGAAGTTTACCTATGATCATGAGAAGAGTACATTATGATTGCTGAGGCAGTCTTTTCATCAGTCAATATTTTTTCTTCTCTTTTATCACCATAAATAAGGTTGATTAATTAGCAAGTCAAAATCACTGAGGATAATCCATGAAGAATATATCACTGTCAGGAGAACTGTTGAATATTGCATTTACACCAGGAGCGTTTTAATTACGGAAATTTCAACATATTAATTACAACTATAAAGGAACAGTTGGAAGTGAAGACAGAAAAATAACATATGTACCTTTAAAGGATTTTGAAAACAGCCTTTGGAGTTCTACAATTTCAGTCATTGTATCAGTATATCCTAACCGGAGTAGTAACTTCACATCTGCTTTTTTAGATTTTGCTCTTCCTTAATGAAAAGATAATTTTATTATATTTATCACTGTTTTTAAAGTCGAGCATACTTAATTTGTCCCTCAAGATGCATCAAGCAATTAGAAGAACAAACTAAAATTGTATAAAACAAAAGTAACATGTAGCTTATTTTATTTTGAAGGTATTTTAACTATACAGAGGTGGAACGACATCTGTTGAAAATCCTCTTCCGTTTGTGCCTAAAGTTGATAAAAGTTAAACAGATACTGCAGGGCCCAAAACGCGCAGGTCATGAACATGGCACCGTGTGGCGCATGTCAGTCGGTTATTAATTAAGATGGATGCACCTGTAGCTTCTTATCTGGTGATGCTATTTCTTTTGTAATTATGTTGTTGTTTATCAGGGCTTATGTGACTTTTTTGTTTACTCTGTAACTCATGCAAAGTGGCTTGTGCCCGGTTCCACCTTAAATGTTTTTGACGCAATGATCTGTGGTTAACTACTTTATTTGTCCTTATTTTGAGAACCATCAAAATGCACAATTAAGTTTAAGTTGCATCCCTTCAACCAGAGGTTTATTAAATGCAGGGTCTCTACTCGAATGAAAGAAGTGGTTGCAACCCTCTCGGCCTAAAATGTCTAACTCAACCTGAGCAGTTGTTTTGTAACAGGTCGGAGTTGAGTCTTCTCCTCAGGCTCCGAGAGGCACGTTTTACTGCTTTACGAAGCCGTGACGCACTCATGTCATCCGTTATGAAGCCAGCAACCAGCCTTTCAACACACAGGCCCATCGGAGCCAATCCCATCAGAAGGATGTGGGGCAGAGATGAAATTGGGCTCTTTAACTCCCTGTACCGTAACATGCTAATGCAGAACAATGACTCGCTCATTGCCTGCTATTACGGAATGTACTGGAGGCTCAACATGAGGGCTTTGACAGAAACGATTGTATGATACGTGAAAAAAAAGCCGACTGGGCCTCCTCTTCAAGAGTGGGAATCCAACTTTTGCATTCAGGTGTGTTGCTGTCCAGGAACATCCTCAGAAGTTGGAGATTAAGATTGATGTCTTAGATTGCTGATATTAATATATTGATGGTGCTGTCAAACACGTTACAAATAACATTTTGTTACTCTATCTATGATACATTAGCCCAGGTAATTGATGAAAAATCCTACAAAACTCCTTAATGTAGCCCTTACAAGCTATTTGTCTACCATCTGCTCCACTTAGGGCTCCCCTAGGAATGGTCGTGATCGGATGAAGAATTTACTGCTGATGAGAGTCATGGGTGCTCATAAGTTGAGTCACTTAGGGAACATAATTTTCTGTGCAGACTTTGTATTTCGTCTAGTATTCACTGCGAACCGAGAATTAAGTTCTAATTAACACTTTAAAAGTGTTTTTGAGTCCAAACTGCAATATCAAATTAACTATTTTCAGTGTTTCTATTGTGTGTTTTGCCGTCTGGCGACTGACTCGTCGTTCAAATGAAATTCTCCCCGACACTGTGAGTTAAAACGATAAAAACCCTAAAACTGCCGGTGTCATGTAGTTTATAAAAAAGTCAAAAAATCTGATAAAAAGTACAATGGACATGAATTAAACATTGTGTAAACACAAGTCATGTAGCAATAATTCAATATTGGTCACGGTCAGAAATCCAAGTTATATAGTCATGATGGATCCACATAAGTCTTAATATTCTTATTACAGTATTGTAATTGTTATTATACATGTTTTAACTCCATCAACATCAACTCTAGTTTAAGAGGTGTTTAATTTTCTTTTTACCACAATTGAAGTAGTCAACAAGAGCCAATATCAGATTGGATTTACTGGCAAAGTTGTGTTCTCAAAGTTCAAAATAAGAAAATAGGTTTCAAAATATTTCGCTTCATTAAAATCTGGAACCTTTCGTGAGCTAAAACAAACAATGCTCTTAAATCACAACATTAGATCTAAATATATATATATGCTTATGTTACGAGATAAGCAGCAAAGTAGATTGGGGGGGGGGTATATGTGGGAGAGGGGCTGTATTTAATCTTCCTGTAATCATGACAGGCGTTGATGTGAAATGAACTGTAGCCACTCTCCTTGACCAGTTGCCAGTGGTCAGCGGTCCACATCCAGGAGACTAGATTGGATTTATTGCTACTGGGCCAAAGGTAACAAATACATGCAATATAAAGGCGGAGATGGATGTCATCATCACTGGATGGATTTTGTGCCCATCACAAGGGGCAATCGCGTGGAATAGATTGATTCTGCAAGCAACACTTTTAAAATAGGCGTATACCTTAACCAGAAGATTCACTTAAAAGACGACAAAGCAGGACGTCGTTGAACAAAGCAGCTCTGCAGACAAAAAGAGACAACTTTACTCTTTCTGTTTCTGCTTCATTCCTCACATTGCTTTACTTTAAATGTGATAATCAAAGAATCAGATGGGTCTGACTTTTGTGATTACTCCAGAACCATCAGAGGTTACAGTTGGCTGAGGTGGAAATATCTTCATCCCGTCGGCAGGGTCGGCCGAAGGCTCCTGTGAGACCTCGCGGAGATGAGATGAGGTTAGGAGAGGTCATGTAGAACAGTTCCTTGTGACAGCAAATCAGAGGCCAACCCTCCGGATGGAGTCACGTAAAACAAAAGGACACAAGAAACACAAACCTCAGCCGTAAAATACCACCAACATTGGGCTTTCGGCAGCAACGGTGACCTATGTCCCCATTACAGCGTCAAACAACAAAGACTCCCCCCACCCAATTGATGTTCATTAACCACTATGATATCACATTTGCTTTATTTTTATCTTCCAAAATTTGGCTAGACAGATCTGTATTCATTTTATAAATCAGAGTAATCTTGGAATAAGGAATTAAAGAAAGCCTACATATACATTTTAACGTGTTTTGTAATAGATTTTTAATGTTCATTTGTTTATGCCCTCAAGGCTTGGATCTTTGACATTTGAAATAATTGTTGTTCGAAGGATCATCACCAAGGGAGGGTTGTGAATAGTGTAGGGACGATTTGAGTAAATGACTGTGTCAGCCTGTTTATTTGTAACATGATTGCCTGGGGCGCTGCCGCAGGACAGCTATTAGAGGGTCTGGCCATAAAGAGATTGAAAGAAAAGCCCAGCGATCACCCCAAAAGTTAGCACTTAATGTGACAACTTATCAGACAAAAGCTCCCCACGGAGAATGTGGAAATGAGAAAAAGGGAGGGAGGACGTCGTTGCCCTCGGAAAAGAAATTTCCGGATATTAGAACAAACAGTACCACGAAGAAGACCAAATTGAATCATAATCACAATTATCCGAAGCGCCTTAAGTGTCAAAGATCACATGTCTATTCAGAGTCCCAAGACTCGTCCCATATGTTTTAGCATATTGCACAAAGCTGTCCAATCCGTGTTGGCCTGAGGGGAAGCAGGGAGCAGAGGCCTGTATTCAATAAGATGACACTAATACCTCTCGCCTGTGGCTCGGCCCGGAGTGTTAGTGGAGGGTTTTGACTGCCGTCTGTAAAAGGGGCTGCGGGATAAAAAGCAGCAGGTCCCAGTGGGGCCGAGGGGACGCATGTCACTCCCAAGATGTAAACACAACGAGAAAGAACTGAAAGAATAGGGAAATAAATAGAAAGTGGGGGTTGAGCCATCAAAAGAGGTAAGGGGGAAATAGTGTCGTGTAATTGTCTCTATTATACGGTCATGCCACCATTATTGTGACCTTGTGTTTGTGTATGCATATATATGAATATATATTTACGTGTATATTTCTGTTTTTTTCAAGCATTTAATGATTGTTAATTGATGTGTGTGAGTTGTGCAGATTTATTATATGAACTGCTTATTTTGTATGGTTGATGTTGACATGAAATATTTTTCAAAATTATATTATCTAAATAGCTAAATGTTTCCCTTTTTTTAATGAGGTCCCTTGACCTGCTTCTCACAGTCTTGCTTTTTTTTTAAGTCTTAAACTTGCGCAAATGCAATAAAATATAGACAGACCAGTGCTGAAATGTAAATTGCAGCTGTTAACGTGTCACTCTTTTGCAGGCAATTACCTTAGTTAGCTACAACTCTGTAACAATTACAGGAAAATTAGAAAAAATGGGGATTTCACCAAACAAGGACTGAAAATAAATTATTGCTAAATTAGTTTTTCTTACTGGTAAACTGAAGGACACTCGATTCCCTGCAGCCGCTGTCAACACTTGCGGCAACAATCGAAGCCATGAAAAAAAACTCAATGACACGTTCAAAAAACTATCCTCAGAAAGCCACCAGCCTCACAGGTCTCCATGACAACTCTGGCCCGGCGGAAGAATGCTTGTAATCTCTTCTGGCAGGGACGGATCCTGTGGCTCTGGCCGGCTGTGGAGTGGACAGTCCTATTGTTGCCTAAAACCTCAAAGGAGAGAGGAAAGACGGGAGGGCAGGCAGGAGGCAGAGAGAAAGCACCGGGAGGAAGAGGGCTCTGGGAGCAGTGCAATATAGTGCAGGGATGGATGGATTAAGGGTTTGGAGTTGACTGTAACGAGCAGGTTGTATCTTCCTTTAATCCTCCTCATGAAGCTCACCTTTAACCCGGTGATATCTTGCTCTCTGCCTGCTGCGGTAATATTTCATAAATTGTTTATGTTAAATTGTTTGAGATGAGTTGGATTTTATTTTATGTGATTTCCCTTTTTGTTATTTTCCTGTCGGTGATGAGTTTCAGTACAAAGGTGGAGAATGTGTGCCTGTGTTTTTGTGTGTGTGTGTGTGTGTGTGTGTGTGTGTGTGTGTGTGTGTGTGTGTGTGTGTGTGTGTGTGTTTGGAGGCGTCTGAGGGATCATGTTTTTTTTTAGAGATTATGCTAAACTAGTGACAGTCAGAGGAGGGGGTGGAGCAGAAGGCCAGACAAAGACCGAAGAGGATGCTGCGACTGGCATTTAAATGGGCAAGAGGCTGAGCGATCGAGAAAAGAGAAAATCAGAAACGAGAGCGGAAGAAAGCTTTCAGTTTCTCCGGCGTTGCACACATTTTTTTTTCTGCCTCCTCAAACAGATGCTGAGGCAGATGGTGGTGAATTAACAGAAGATGGGAGAAGAAGAAATGAGAAAGCCTAAAACGGGCCCATGGAGGGCAGACATTAAAAGATTGTGTGTGTTTGTATGTGTGTGTGTGTGTGTGTGTGTGTGCGTGTGCGTGCGTGTGTGTGTGCGTGTCTGGATAGGAGCACAGGTCCAGGGGAGAGGCTGTTAAACAGTATCTCAGCTGGGAGGACTAAAGAGGATGGGTGGAGGATTCCCAGTCAGAGATAGAGCTCGCGATAATAATCACAGGCGTGAAATTACAATGCTGATATTTGTTGCACCCCAGGGTGTGGTGTGGTGGGGCTACCGGAGCTTGGAGGGCCCACATATCACCGCGCTGGCTGGCAGTCATCAATGCTCAGAAGGGCGGCCCCTGGCCCACGCCTGCGCCCGCTGTCCGCATTATTCTGTCGCTTTGCTTTACCTGTGAATAAAAAAGGAATCTAACATCAGCACAATGTCATTTTTTTGACAACTTGCTTTTGCAGTTATTTGAAAATGAATGTTGTTAATTGTATGTATTGAATATAAACATGCAGATGTTGTATACTGATGGACACACAGGCAGGTTTATTATATTGATTTGTTAAGGTGATCCCAACACTGTTTAATACTACTTCTATGATGTCAATGTTAGTAATAATAATACATATATTTGATCGTGTTTTCAGGCTGTCTTGGAGGCGTAAACTGATCCTGTGGTCGCAGTCATGTGATGTAAATGTTTAACCATATTATAAGTCCATTGAGAGGCAGAAATCCCAGTTACAATTATTTTTTCAAGAATGAGGATGTATATTGTGTTTTGATGTTCACAACCTACAACATAAAACTCAGTTATTTACATTTGCTGAATTCTTTGAGTTCTCATAAATGTGCCACATTTTCATTTTGTGAAATGAAATCATGTGAGAACATACTAATATTCTCTACAAATCCCCTATAATATAGTGGGAGGATGGAAGCCAATGTGAGCTATTGTATTATTGTCTAACATGTGTTTGACATGTGCAAACTTAAATTGGTTGTAGTCCAAGTTAAATGTTGTTGAGCAAGGTGAACAAATTGTCGCAGGTGACCTGGAGTCGGACCATTTGCTGTGTCCTGCCAACCTCTGGCCCTGTGCAACAGGAAGCACCTCCCTGCCTGCTCATCTTGTTTAACCCGAAATCAGAAGTAGAAAAAGTGTCCGAAGGTACTTCAGCATGAATATCCTCTTGGCCAGGATCCAAGCTCTGACAAGATATGACACCACATCTTCCTCCATCCACTCGGTGAAGGAGGGTGGGGGAAAAAGAAGCTCATTTTCATGTCCATCATCTCCTGCTCTTGCCACTGAATCTGTAAAATGCCTTCCCCATTTCTGGGGTGAAAGTGAAAAGTAGATGTGTTGTCAGGGCAAAACTGATAATGGCGGTGAGACAGAGACTGATCCCAATTGCCCTGCTTTCAGACCCTGCCACCCCTGCGCTCCCCGCCACTAAAGGGTCCACTGACAGATGGGACGGGCCACTGTGGGACAGAGTGCTGAGTTGGCGTAAAGAGCCCACAAAATCTGCCTTTTCCTTTCCAGCATCGGAGGTCTGAACAAATACTTGTTTTTTTACAGTCTATGTTTTTGCCTTTCATTCAGCACGAGCGTGAAACTTAAAAAAAAAAGTCTTGGAAAGTTAAAAACAGTAAACTCTCCCACTTTTATAATTAGCAATATTTACATTTGAGTAAAGACATGATGGATTTCTAAGAAGTAGATATGTTCAAAGAGAACCGGGGGATTTAAGTAGGGAACAGCTTCATTGCTCAAGAATTTGTGTTTATGCGGCCTTAGACTCCCTTTATTATCACTTTCTGTCTAGTATTCCTCCTGATTATCTCCTAATCAGCGATAGGATACACAAAGCTGCATTCCAAACTCTGGGAGCCGAGCCAGTTGAGCACAGTGCCTCTACTCTGCACTAATGTGTTTATTTTCAGCCATTTGTAAAGTAGCCAGGTAGCCTGCAAAGCACGGTGGTTATCACTTCACAGGTCCATTTCATTGAGGTAATCTTCACCTCTCAGCAGCGGGACAGATAACTCGAGGATCCATCACCAGAGGAGGAGCAAAAAGTGAGGGTCATTATAATGTCATCACAAGTTACCAAAGTCCCAGAGATTGAATATTGTCCCCTGGAGAGCAGATAGAGGACATGAAAGGAAGGGAGGAGGGACAGCTGTAGAATGAGAAAAAGATACGTTGACAGACACGAAGTGAGAGGAGGAAAATACTCGGAAATAACAACATATTACAATAGCATACTTATGCAGAACCATGTTGCCCTGAAACAGCTGATGTATAAGCTGCCTGTTAGATTTATACCACAGAGAATAGGCTGGTAAAGATGCACTTTATCTTCAGACATGAAAACAGCCCTTCTGCTCTGGCACAATCCCAGCAGTGGCTGCTGGGGAATTGCTGTTTTTACATTTCTGTATTATTTTCCCATAAGGAATATGGATAGCAAATGAAATATTCAGCCCCATTGTTTGATTTATTCCTTTTATTATCCTCAAATATCAGCCCAGCAGTCAAAGGATGCCTCACCACATTCAGGGGGCCACTTGGGGCCTGACAGCATATCAAGTCCTCCTCGCATAAACAGGTCAGGATTGTGTGAGCTCTCCAATATGTTATACTTTAAGGTTTTCACCATGCACGATCACTAAACAGAAATCGAAATTTAGCGAGGAAAAAAAATCCCCGAGGTATAGTGGCGGGCCCCTGTGCAAAAACGCACACGTGCACATATCACTTGGAATGAGAAGTAAAATAAATACCATTAGCACACATAAGAGGCACAGACAGTTCAATGACGGGATGCTGTTGCTTATCCCTGACACGTTTGTTCCGAAGGCAGTAAAAGTCGCCGTATTGTCGCGATGTCAGTGGGCAAAGCAGGAGAGACACAGATGCCCATTACAGCGTCGTCCTAACACAATGAGCCTCATCAGATATTAGTAATTGACCATTAATGAACTCCCCATGATGGGCCACTGAGGAATACACACAAGGACCCTGGGGACCACGGGGCAGCGAGGTAAAGGGCCTCACAGCATTAACATACTCCCAAGGCTACAAGGGGCTTTTAAATGGCCAATCAATAAAGAGCATTAGTTCATCATGCCCTCCGAGGGACCCCGGAGGTGTCTGTCGTGTGTAGAAAAGCAGCCCAAAAAAGGCTGAAAAAAGTGCAGTTGAGAGCTCTTTTCTTTGCGAATGATAAATGTGAGCAACAAAACATGAACTAAACGTGTTCATGCTTATTGGC
The DNA here is from genome assembly GCA_021346845.1 of Apeltes quadracus. Lineage (NCBI taxonomy): Eukaryota > Metazoa > Chordata > Actinopteri > Perciformes > Gasterosteidae > Apeltes > Apeltes quadracus. Next base: position 9,097,569 of record CM037922.1, read on the forward strand.
TTATTCCTCAGCAAGGAAATATACATCAATGTAGGATTTTATGGCAAAATAGACATATTTTTCAGGCCCATGTTAATTTTCAACATCAATATTTGAACCACTAGTGTCAAAACAAGGACAAGGACATCACGCATACCATGTGACATTTACTGTACATATCCTGTTAGATAGCTATGAGTATAGCTAGACTTGCTCTGCACCGAGCACTTTTATTCTTAATTTTCTCATTTGTGTTATATGGCACAGTGAAATGGATCTCAATGCATAGAACAGCAGTATCACACAGATACCACGCCTTACGTGTCCTTGAAGGCGGCGTAGTAAATGGGTCATCGCTGGCAACCGAATGCCAAAACAAATTTATGGCCACTGATCTCTCTCATCATCAAAGCAAAGTACTCAGTAAAATTCCATTGTAACTTCCAGGGAAATAAATAATTTTGCCCCCTGACCTTGAGGGGAAAAAAAACCCGACACACGCATCCATCTAGTTGAGGGGGTGTTCCTCCATCTCTTTTTCAATCACCGCAATACATCTTACCTTATTTGGCACTGTGTCCATACATAGGTAGTAGTCTAAAGATAGGTGTCCTACCTTCACGGCTTTACCTCCTGAGATTTGTGTAGCGTCTCTGTCTGTCTCGTCCGTCTCTGAGGAGCAAAGATGGACATAAAGTGGAGTAAGAACTTACAGAAAATAGCCGATCAAGAGGGAGGGAAAGAGAGCAAGGGTCTAAGAGGGGTGGAGACGAGAAAGGGCGAGAAATTACACAAGATGAATAAGCAGAAAGTCTCAGTTTAAATCAAGATAAAAGACAGACATATAAAATAATGGGTGGGACAAACGCTGCAGGACTGCTGGCTCACACTAATGGAAACACATAGCCGCGGTGTTGTCAGCAGTCTGCCTGCGCACACTGACGTTCCTGCCTGATAATCTGGCCTGCCATAAAATTAGAATAGCAAATACCCCACTGACAGAGATGCATGTCCTCCTTCTCTTGTGCCACCATAAAAAACTCCTGCCGGTGTCTCCGAACGCCACAAACTTCAATTTAAATTTACAGCGAGAAGTGATATGCATTCAAAAAACTTAATAACCTATTAAGTTATGACTTCAATTTCATTTTATGAATATTTTCCTTCGAGAGCGCAGCCATCACCAGAGAAAGACAGAAATTTAAAAAAGATAAATAGTGCCATTAATCTATAACATTTATTTCCCATTATTCTTGAAAATGAGAAGTTATTTTTGCTCAGATTGTCATATAATTAGCTCCTTATACTTGACTCACAAGCCAGAAAATGACTATATTCAAGAAATTTGAAGCCTGTCATTTGGCAGGGGATAAAATCATCATTTGTCTTCATGTATTGTTCGTCTGACATGCAGTATTTGAAGTTGATTAGGTTTCAGTAGCTGTATTAATAACTACTGGGTTAGAGGGAGGTAAGTCCTCTAGATGCAGCTGCAGCAGAGGTCAGCAAGTCTCCTTCTGCTTTGAAACGTCGCCGTACCATCAATTATCGGATGTCGTTTATAACCCGACATCATGCTTTACTGCATAAACTGGTTTTAAGCCACAAAACTATTAAACAACTCATCACAACTCCACTTTGTAGAGGGTGAATGTGGGAGTGCAGCAGGGTATAATAGCTTTAATCTGTCTGTTGTTTGTCTCATGGGCATTAAACACCATCTTGATATGAGTGAGACTACAGTGCACACAGGAGGGGGTCCTCATAATATTTAATAGGTCATCAAAGCGAATGGGGGGTAGACTGCTGACATTTGCCTGGATAGTTAGGAGAAACCCCAGGAGTTGTCACATGACTCATTACCAGAGCAGTCGCCTTGACAGTCGGTTGCATCATCGTTCAAAGAGACTCTCGCGGAAAAATCATAATGCAACACATATAACTATTCAAGTCACAACGGACCCATTAACAAGCACGAGGTTTTGATTCTTGTTTCCACCCTGAAAATCAGTTAATAAAACTCTTTTACTGCCTCCGTGAAAAAGACAGTGGAGGCCATTAGTGAGAAAGTGAAGCAGTGCTTTCCGCCCACATACACAGTACACAGTATGTATAGATGGGTTTTATTTGGGCCCTTCACACTGCCTCGGCATCCCCTCGGCCTCAACCCCTGGTCAACGATTAAAAAGTGCAGCCCTCAAACCCGAGGAAGGTGAAAGGATATCATTTGAAGCGGCGAGGTTTTCCATAAAAGACAAATATGAACCATGGTGACTGTGCCAGCTGCCAACCTCCTCAGGCCAAGTGGACAGCGGGTGTCTTTGGAGTAAAAGTTCACGTGAACTCCAATATAGTTCCTCTTAGGGAAATGTACACTGTTGGAAACAAAGTGTCAAATATAGGTTTTAATTTGCAGAACCAAATATGTGGTTCCTGTTTGTTCGCTGCTCCAAAGTGTCCTAATTACATCATCAGAAGCTATACAACATTATCACAAAGCACATAATTGTCTCAAGTAAATATAAAATCCTTAACTTTGAATCTGTCAGTCAATTAATCTTTTTCATCAACCAGTTTTGAAATTCAGGTCATTCCTTTGAATTAAGCTATACATAAACATTTGGAAACTGAGACGGGAAAACTTCACATTTCAACTCTGAAAGTTCTTCTTTGTTAAAACACAAACAAAACATGGACATTTAAAACGTGACTTTAGCTGTCACATTCAAGAGCCCTCAAACTTTGGACAACCCCCCCATAGCCGTGCACAGAGCAACGCCAGAGCACTTCCATGCCCCTCACACATTGATTCCCCTCCCAGGGGCCCAAACCAATTTCTCTTGTTTTCAGACCCTCTCGCTGCCTGAACCTGCAGTGGCCATCAAAGACATCCATCCATCCGCCCAGGATGACTATGACTGATGCCACCAAACGATCCATTTGTATCCCTTTTCTCATTCTCCTTCTTTCTTTTCTCTGTTGTTTTCTCTTCTGTTTCTCTTTCTCTCTTTGTCTCCTTCACTTCATTCTCTTGCTGTGTTGTTCATGTGCAGAATATGATGAAAAGTGATGTGAGAGTAACAGCGCATTCGCTATTTCACCTTGGAGAAGAACTAATTCACTTGTTTATCCATCCATTTTTTTTGACATATGTAACAATTCATCTCAGTGAAAACATACAAATGAGTCATGCAAACCTAGAATAATAATTCTACACTTGCACAGTTTGGTTTTGAACTCTAGTTGAACTTTGATATGCTGAGAAATCGATGTTTAGCGATCTATAGACAAAACGTGCCTTTGAAAACGGCAACGTGAGTTGATTCAGAGTTGCGTCAGACTGCCCGGTTTGTACGACAGGACGCGTCTCTCCTTCATTCATTAAGCTGTAATTGGATGTGATTCCCACCCAGGGATGCAGCAGCCTCGGATTCCTCCAAGGCATGCAAGGTGATGATGACAGTGTTAGAAAGAGCTGTTAATCCATCGTGTAATTGCACGCAGCAGACGGCAGGGTCGGTCGTGCCTCAGAAAAGGCTGTAGAGAAACATTAGTCACCAGGCGTGAACAATGGGAGACGTTCTGTCGTTTTTGGTGCGTCTGCATGTGCGACAAACGCGTTTGTGTATGTTTTCGTGGTAGTGTGTAACATGCAAGTAAACGGTGGGATTTTGTAGACGTGATGCCGGTCTGTGCATGTTGAAGCTTGTATTGTTTGTGTATGCATGGTGGGGTGTGTGTGTGTGTGTGTGTGTGTGTGTGTATGGGGGGGGGGGGGGGGGGGCTTTTCCTCGCTATTCAAAGACAATTTGTAAAGCCGTCTGTTGACGCCGGGCCGAAGCCCTTGGAACAGCTGGAGCCCCTCCATGATTGATAAATGTAGCGGCGAGAACTTCATCTCCCCCTGAATGAAGACAAAGGCCCCACAACGCTGCGCCAGTGTGTTACGCCTGCCTGTCGTTAAGTGTGGGGACTAGGACCTGCCCCGGTCCTCAGCTGGGGGAGTCGAGGTGCCAAGAGGGAGGTCAGGACCCAAACTAATTACCATTTTATGACAAAACGGTTCTTTTGTCGTTGTTATATAATTGATTTACCTTTCAAGAGGAGATCATTATGAAGTGGTTTTGGGAGACTGGGATTAAAAGGGGGGCAAAAGGGGATTAGCTTCAGTTGTAAATGTTCTCAATGTCGTAAAGATGGACTGAAGCATGTATGTCTACGATCATAAATAAAATTGTCACGGAGCTCCAAATGAAGAAAAATTATTAATGTTTAAAGGATGAAAATTCTTAGTAAAACACGTTAGTATTTGTCACATGTGAACAAATCATCATAACTGTAAAAAGTCAGGTAAGTACGGTTAATTGTGCAGCCAACGTGAAAATGTGAATGATTAAAAACACCACCAGCGTGTATTGACCCTGGTAAACTAAATTTGTTCAGAGATTTGCTGCCTCAGGAGGAGTCAAAGTCACCGTGTGGTGATTAACATTATATTTTTCTGTGATATTTGTCCCACTTAAGGATTTGTTTCCTGTGACTAAACATTGTTATGAAAAATGTGTGGTGTCATTTGGATTATTCATATTGATTTTATTTTATTTTTTTGTTAAAGCTAGCCAACTTTAAGAGACGTTATCTGATATTCCTTGGTTTGTTTTGGAAAACGCTGACTCATACATCGATGAAATGCATTACTTGCCTTTGAGTAAAACCCTAGTTTCAAACATTTCCTTCCGAAACCGATGCTGTTTGACAAACGCGCTTCCAACTTTCTTTGTTTGACTCAGAGCGAAATGTCGCCCTGGGTACATCCATCCTTGACCTATTTAATGGCTGGGTTCTGTTGAGGACCCGCTGCACAAATTGAAAAGTTTTTGGTTGCTAAGTGAAATCTATGGCTTTTGCCTCCGCTGCAGCAAAATTGGGGATTGTTCTATTTTAATTCCAAACTCAATTTCAGGCATCCTCCGCGCTGCAACAAAGTGGATTTCTGGCCCATCCATTGCCCCGCGCTCGTCGACATTTCAGCTGCCAGGACGCACAATGAATGAGTGAATATTGATGAACAACAAGATGAACCCGGGCCATTTTTCCATCTTACTGCTGGCGTGGAGGTGGTGAAAGGAGGAGAGGCGCCCTTTGGATCCCCCGGGATTGAGGAACCCCTCTCCATATTCACAACGTTCCCTGTGAAGTTCAGAACGAGATATCAATCTCACTTTAAGGCTGTGAGTCTTCATTTGTTTGTGAGAGATGCGGAGCGCTGCTCAGATGACTCCGCCGATTCTTCAAATCCCACTTACAGTAAGAGTTCACACACACACACGTACAAACCATGCACTGCAGAGCATCTGCCACTCTCCACGCCCTGTGTGTCCCAGTCGTCACTGTCTCCAGCGGTGGAGTCGGCACTCAAAGGTCTTGATTGAGGAAGCAGTGGCAGCTCGGTTGCTTCGGCAGAAGCAACATCAGTCTGTGTTGGATAAATGGGGTCGTTTTCTTTGTCACATTCTTTGCAGGAAAGGGTGCGCAGGAAGAGGAAGAAAGATGTGGTGTGGTTGTAAAGAATAATTTCCAATTACTTGGCTGGGATTTTGTTCTCTCAATCAAGTAAGTCACTGATTTGGGGTTTAAAACGACATCAAAGTCGACCTACACACGACCCGGATGCTGAATTATCGGTGTTGGCATCAAAAGTGAGTCAACTAGCTTCTGATTTCCTGTCAGCTCGCTACTGACCACTGTCAAAATAAAGTCATTACTATGAAAACATTAACCAAGATACATTTCTTCAAAGAAACTAGTTTAAATGCAAATGATCGTTTCAACAACGATGTTCGCCATCGAAAATACACAAACTCCACGTTCTTCCATTAGTTTTGGGTTCTTGGTCAATAAAATTGCAATAGTGTCTCACAGCTCTTTGTAATCATGTTTAGTCTTGTTGCCTGTTTGTATAAGACAGAGGAGGTGCTTGCCCTTATTCTGCTGAATAATCATGATCAGAGGTAAGAGAGCAATTTGAGGGAAACACGTGTTAGATTGCCACCGTGGAACACGACACTGGTGCTGCGCATGTAGATGAAAGCTTCCTGGCCGCTGACAGTACAGCAAGCAGGGCCAATAATGACTCTGAGAAGTGAAATAATTACATGCATCCCCACAAATACAGCCATTCCTCACCTCACTGCACACCCCTCTCTCTCTCTCTCTCTCTCTGGTGCTTTGCTTCATGTCTCCTCACATAGTCCACCAACACGATGCTATCAGCTACGTTTTAAAATGCAGCGGTTAATTGTTTGAATTATTTTGTTTTTAATTATTTGCTGAGAACCACCCGACTCATTTCTTTCTGTCTCTAACCTCCCCATCTTTCCACCTGTCTCCAGTGTGCCAGGCATCCAGACCTGGCTGCGGTTCGGTTTTAGCAAGCCAATGGGCCATGCAGGCCTTTTTTTTTTTTCCCTCCCCACAGTGGACATCTGAGTGGGGTCTTTGCCCTCACATGCGTTCAGTTGGGCCTGCTTTACCCACACTATTGATTGCAGGTGATGTTCTGGACTCAGTCCAGCTGACCTCGAAGGGGAGTCAGATACATCATTGTCCAAAGAGGAACCTCTGGAGACCAGACAGAAGCTGCTCACGTGTTAAGCAATCTGACTTTGTCCAGCCGGCAGAATCTATCAACAAACGCTTTGGACACGAGCGTCTGGGTTGCTCAGCATGGACCAGTGCGTTCAATAGAGAAGCAAAAAATAATGTTGATGTTCCGCAGACAAACATCCGCGCCTCAGCGGCTGCGTTTCCTGAATGACCATCCGTGCACAGCATGTTCTTGACTTCACCTCTTCCTGCTGCCTGCTAATTAGAAATCCTAATATGCAATAATGTTACCATTTGTGCAGCATGCATCTTTGTTTCTTACACACCTCAGAGCGATTGATAGATATCCAATGAGACGCAGCGTCCCTGCCAAAGGGTGTAGCTCTGCAGCTTGTGACACGTCGCTTAGGCTGTGGGAAATACGCCTTAAATTAATTAACATCGGACCTCTTGTAGCTGCTCACTTCTGTAAACAAACATTTTAATACGAGGTAATTAATTAAATCTGCCAAGCTACTCTGCCCCTGCCATAGATCCCCCTTCATTTGTACGTTCCCCATCTTGTTAAAGAGTTTATTATGTGTTGAGTGAGGTGAGGAGTGCATTGACAACTATGCACAGCACCGTTTCTCAAGGACATTTTCTAACTGCGATGTGATGTGTGATACGTAAGTATAATATCCAAAATCCTGCCAGGATTTTACATTACATATGTGGTGAAAGAAATAAGGAGCAAATACAACTTGGCATTCGTGAATGGAACAATAAATGGTACGTCAGGCCAGTCCTGTCCTCTTTAATAGCTTCGGGCTTCTGGCTGTGAGACAACAAAAAGGTACCAAATCCTCTCGGACTATTTTGATGGACCGCAATAAATAATGTTTGGTCTGACAGTCAGTCACGAATGTGTTTATTTGACATCCAATATACTGTACTTGTCCACTATGAGTGTGCGTGTGTATCTTTTGTATCGTTGATACTTTGTATTTCTTTCAGTTAATTTAGCTAAAAGTGAAAAGGTGTGTTTTATGCAGCCGAACAGGATCCCGGTTTTCTGGTTCAGAATGAAGTTAAACATGAATACACAAGCAGCTAAACTGCTAGTATATGCTCCCCTCAAGTAGATAAATAAAACCAGGGCAATGTTAATACTTATGTTAATTCTATAATCAGCAAACAGACATTGAGAGGAATATGTAGGCTGACTACATCATAACAAACTGCCAAATATTCATGGATTACAATTTCGTTGAAGAGATTTCTTATTCAAGATGAATAAATTCAAACACCTCAACAAATCCCTAAAAATTATTTACAGTGGATAGTTTTGTATTTATCAGACATGGGGTAAAAAAAAAAAAGGATTGCACGAGTTTATGGAAATCCACATCAGCAGGGAATGGATGCGGCCTCAAGGGGCATCGCTGCACAGGTAAGCTGCTTTTGGAGGGTTCATGTAAATCCTAAAGTCCAAAAGTCAATTACTGGGGCATCTCAAGCGTGTGTTACTGAAAGACTCTGATGTTTTATTGAAGAGAGGCTTTAATTCATCAGGCTTCTCGGCTCCCTTTCATGCAACTTGCAGAGGCAGAGCAAGCACCTCCTTCAGATGGCCAGTGTCATATATCACACACACACACACACACACAGCAAGAGCGAGAGAAAGAACACACACTAATGCCCAAAAACAACTCTCAGGTGGTCTGCTTCACTCCACTGACCAGACCATTACCCCCTACACACACACACACACACACACACACACAGTCCTCTCAGTGCGGACCACACAGACTAAACAAGAAATGCATCCATTCAGCATCCTCTGCTCTTTCTGTTTAAAATGAACATTTGAAACAAGCCAATGACAAATTTTATACACAGAAAAAAAAAAAGTCTGTTAGGCTGTAACAACCTGCAATCTGCCGTTCATGTCCCTCGCAGCATTGCTGTGGTTTCACATCTGACTAAAGTCTTTTTATTTGATCCACAGCAACTTCCGCACAGCTGGTTCAACGTTTTGGGAAGACCAGAGTTATTGCATCGTACCACGCTGCACCTCTGTGCTTCATTCCCACTGGAGTATCAATAAACAAACACTCTTTGCGTGCTGACGCGGTCCCATCACGACAGGAAGAGTCCGCCGTCTCTAACGTCCCCACAGCTGCTTGGAAGGCTGTTGGTGGCGTTGCCCAGAGTGAGGCGAGCAGACAGCTTATCTTTCCACTGTGATTAGCCAAACTGTGCTGCTCATATACAAATGGAAATGGGATGTGCATGAGCGTCCCCCCTCTCCTTACCCCCCTCTCTCCCATCTGTCAAGACAATAGATTTTAATCTTTAATCCATGAGCAGCCATTGAATACTAGAGAATTACAAATTGCAGATGTTTTACTGTGTGTCGCTTTTTTTGTCCCGTAGCAGCTCCTGTCCGCTGCCTGCCTCTCCGTTCAGGCCCTTCAGCTACACCTACGTGGTGTTGACGCAAAAAGGTGTTTTCACACAATTGCCAACCAACAAATGTGCACAACTGAGACACGGAGAGACAGACACACACACACACACACACTCCCATTACACACCCTCATTCTGTGCCATCATGGTACCATATGACACTGTCATCATTTGGTAATTAAACCCTTGCTGGCTTTAAATATGAAAAGCTGGCAAGAGTTGATGATGATGATACTGGCTGTCGCTCAGCCCAGATTTCCCACAAACCGTCCAAACATGTTGTCCCTGTTGTCTTCTCGGTTTGGCCATCCCCCCCCCCCCGGGGGAAGAAAAGAAATCACACAAACTATATTTTCTGTAGATTCAAGTGGGTTAACGCACGTGTGGATGCGATATTTTTCTAAATTTGCCTGAAAAAGGCTGAAAGACATGTGACTTCCGCCCTGGTGCGCTGTGATAAATGACGGGCACAGCCAAGTTACAGTGGCCTCCAAGTGAGGGGAGGAGGGAGGTGCCAGGGAGAGGAGGGGGGGGGGGGGGGGGGGCATGAAGGGCAAAGGAGGGAGGTTTATTTAATGTTCAGCCTGTGAGCAAGTGGGACACTATTTAAAAAAAAGGGGGGGGGGGGGGCTGGAGGTGTGGCGGGGGTTTTGGAGGATGAAGGGTGGAAGTGCAGGTGAGAAGTCTGTGGAGTCGAGAGACAGGAAGAGAAGATACCTCCTCCACCATCAACACCCCCCACACACACACACACACACACACACACACACACTCGCTCCCTTTCAGCCCCTTGGCGAGCAGATACCACTGACCAGTCTAATGGACTACGCCGTCAGATCTCTCTCTCTCTCCCCCCACAACGGCGTCCAACCAGAATCCCTCCTCTCCCTCACTTTTCAATCTGCCTCTCCTGCAGTCTCCTCTGGTCGTAACCCGTAAATGTGGTGTGCGCTTCTGAGGAGAGCGTGGGTTCCATTACTGACAGACCACACGGCTTTATGGCCATTTAAGCTCCTCGATTTGGGTTCCTCCCATTCGGATGTCGCTGTGGACCCCCAGTGCGTCGCCTGAACAGATGAAGGGAGGGAGAGAAAAGAAAAAAACACGTATTAAGACCATTAATGGCGAGAATACGAGAGCAGACGCAGCTCTTACTGCTGGAAATGTATTTTTAATACTCTCAGCAATAAGCAGTAAAACAGTAAAAACAACACAGCAGCGTGTCTGCGTGTGTGTGTGTGTGTGTGTGTGCGTGTGTGTGCGTGTGTGTGTGTGTGTGTCAGTAAGCTTTTGAATTAGCATAAATTAAACACGGTGGTAGTTTCTTGCAGGTTGAGGATAATTATGGAAACCTTAAATGAGCTCTGTAGTAAAATTTGAAATTGGGTAACACATATTGGTTTGAATGGTTTGTCATTGACTCAACAAATGTAAAGCGCACTATTTTAGTCAAGATTTATGCCGTGACTTAACTCTTCTCCGGTGAAATAATATATTTTTGATATAAAATGGTTAATCTAACTTAGAGGAAGCACTGATTTTCTCCGTCCCGCTACGATAACTGGGCTCGAGCAGTGTTTAATGAAATATTTTTGGGGAATAGATGCGGGTCTCATGCCTGACTCAACAATGCTTTCCTGAATATAATAAATAAATATAAATATACTGAATTTTTATTTAGTAAAATAAACAAACGGCCCGTTTTTAACCTTTTTATTTTTTAAACAGACAGCAGCTCCTCTTCAAATAACATTCTAGCAGGAGTGAGTAAGTACAAAGTCTTTTAAGCTGAGTATCTGGGATCTAAAGTGTTCCATAATATCCATTACTGGTCCTTGGTCCAGTGGCAGCCTTATTACCATTTCTGAACTTCAAGCACTGTAAAGAGTCTTACGATACAAAATGTTTGTTAAATAGCCGATAGAGAAGCTATAAGCTTTTTAATGTTGAATTTTATAGCTTTGCCACGCTCTGTCGTTCTTGTGGATATTGTAATATTGCATTTTTACTGGTTATTCATCTGTTAATGTTCCAGTTACTAACTTTTATACTCTCCCTTATACTTTTTTGTCGTCCCTCACACTGTTAAACACATAGAGAAAGTTTCCTCTTCATATACAGCATGTGATATCTAACTGAACTAAATGAGCACTTTGAGGAAACAGTTTTAGAGCTAATGGTTAAAAAATAAACATCTGTGGAACCTCAGCATGGCACATGTGATCGGCCTGCTATGATCAAGTACACTTGAATGTAAGTGTATTGATTAATAGTTATTTATTTCTGGATTCTTACCCATCTATTGTTCACGCCTTTTCCTTGTGTGTGTGTGTGTGTGTGTGTGTGTGTGTGTGTGTGTGTGTGTGTGTGTGCGTGCGTGCGTGTACGTGTGTGTTTGTGTGTTTGTGGAGCGAGAGAGAGAGAGAGAGAGAGAGAGAGAGAGAGAGACTAGTCCATTTTCTAAATGATAACCATGTATTCAGTGTTGTCATGAGCCTTAAAATAAAAGATGGCTTGTCGTAATGAAACGAATGTCGTTATAATAAATCAATATTATTGTTTTTTTTGGTGTCACCAAAGAAAGTGTTCAAGATGGGACATATTTTGGGCATCTGAACATCATCACATCTGTCTCCTGACAAGTTCAATACATGTAGTTCAGGCTTTTTCTGTTACAAAAAATAATCATTATTATTGTAATAATTTCAGAAGTGAAATGAAGAGTTTAATACACTGGAACTACTCAACCCCAAACCAACTCAATACATTTTATTCGAATAAGCTTTTGTGTTTTTAAAGAAATATGGAGTGCTTCAAATCGAGTTTTAAAAGATGAACATATGATGTTTGGAAAACAAACGTATTTACCCTTGCTCAGACATTATTTCACCCCTATCAGTAATTTTACACGCTCGTTTAATTCAGAAGCTGAAACGCTCCGTGTTCCTTGATTTCTTGTTTTTGTTTTTCTCCCTTTATCAATCCCTAGTTCGTTGGAGCAGGGTTGCTTCCGCTTTTTGTTGCCGCCTAAACCGTTTAGTTTTGGATGATCGGTCAAAGATTCTGACAAACAGCGAGGAGAGGCACGGCGCCGCAGCCGGGGAGGGAGTGCGGGAGGCCGGACAGATCTACTGGGCTGCATCGGGGAGATGCACCATTAGACATGGGGAGCGCCATGCCTCACAGCGCCGCTCGACCAGGTAGGATCTCTGCCTCTGCCTCCCGCTAATGTCCGTGTTAGTTCGCAGCTATTTTGTGTGTCACCAAACGATGAGGAGGCTCCTGCTTGTATGTCTACTTCTTTTTTTCTCTCTTTCTTCCTTATTTAAATCAAAGACAGAATATTGTGCTTCTTCGTTCAGTTGGCACAGTGACCTGATGAATTTAGCCCCCTTTTTTTCTGCTGTACCGCAATGTCGGAAATTAAGGTTATGATTTCATATTTTTTTTATATAATTATTATCGTCGTTGGGTAAAAATACTTTACGTTTATTGTCTATTAACTTAAGCTCGGGGCTGTAATTGAAAAACATAGATCACCATCTAATTCACTTCTCATTTTTTAGGTTTAGATGGGAAGATCAATCGAAAAACGTTTGTAATGATCTAATTAATTATGGCAAAATTAAAAGCAAGTAGAAAATCAATCTGGGATGGTGTCAAGGATAGAGTCAAAGGGATATCCATCTGCTCCCGTTATAAACGCACATGAATAAGCAATCTAAGGACGCAGCTGATATCCTGCAGTTTGGCATAGCCTTCCCATATGGTGTCAGGAGACACCCAATCATTGCGGGGTATCATAAGCGACTCCCGATGTGACATGGATGTTTAGGATACTACAAAATATATATGCAGTGAGTTTTCTCATAGTTTTGTAAAATTAGCTCTTAAGTGTTTTCTTAATGTTTACTTCTCTGATGATCCTCAGAGAGTCGCGGGGGAGGGGGGGGGGGGGGGGGTTGGACGTCGTGTAGTGCTGAATGAAACTGCTTACATTTTAGTAAAAAGCTCAGGAATCTATTAATAAAATGAGAGCGCGATAATCCAACGTCCGTTCACGAATTCTGATACAAGAAAGACGCATTAATGTCCGACTTTGAAGCTGCAGTGCCAGTGGCTCCCAAACGGGGGGTAGAACGGCCTCAGGGGTCCTCAAAATATCCCAAATGTAACAAAATGTCAGTTTTCATATTATCTTTAATTTCACTCTCCAACAGCAACTTCCACGTCTACAAAAATCTTTTTCAGATTAAATGCATATGCAAGTAGTCCTTAATAAGCGATGATGGATCAGGGGCCCTGGACATGTCTGTTAGCTCTGTCTAAAACATCGACTAAAGACAAAACGGGAAGATACATTTAATAACAGCAATATCGATTGTTGACGCGAACGCGCATTACATGTCTAAAAAAAAACGAAAGAAAAGGATTTGTTTTGTCCTCTGAGGAAATTCATCATCCGCCCCTCCCTCCTTCTGCGCTCCGTCTCCCCACCTCAAAACTCTTATTCAAATTATTATTATTTTGATCTGTTAGGCCTTATTTTTCCTATATGCAATGGGAGACACACAAATCACAGCACAGGATTATTTGAATAATTATAAACAAAACCAGGTTTAGAAGTTGGCACTTTTTTTTTTAAATGATTATAAGTGCATGAAATATATCAGAGAAACCGGATGGTACTGTGTCTAACAACAAACACACATATTGCAGGCAAAATAAATCCAACACAAAATCCGCGTTGGGTCCTCGGTGGCTGTTTTAAGGGAGTGTGAAGTCGCCACTAACAGTTTCTTAATAATCACGCCGTTTGTTTTTTTGTGCTGTGACACGGAGACGTCATCGCAGCAGCGCAGCAGAGGAGAGGTACGGGGGGCAAATCGGGGTGTTGTGGGGGAAATAGCAGCAGCTTTAGGGCAAAAGTGCACTGACGTGTGAAATTACAGCCCATGGTGCTACATATTGTACTAGAAGCTCCCTTCCCAAAAAGAAAAAAGGCAGAAACAATAAGAGGAATCGTCCTCAAACTTGTCCAGAGGGCAGTTGGACGCAACCCGCAGTCCACTGCGATGACGTCCACAAAGCCTTTAATTAACGGAATAGTATTAATAATAGTACACTTATTGATATAAGTATTATTATACTGCTGTGTCGTTCAATAAAAAATATCTATCTGAGGAAATGAAACGGGATTTTAGTTTTAGACATCACGTTGCATAACCTTAGAAAGAAACCCTCCAAACACGGTTCTGATGCCCTCTGCGTAAAGATCCATCTGCCATTATTATGCTAAGATTGAGCTCATTTACCTAAACGGCCTTCACTCACAGACATGCAGAAGTGTTAGCCCCATATATGAACCATTAGAATACACACTTTTCACAAATCGATGAATCCTCATTGATTGCGCGTTTTTATCTGCGTTTCCTTTTTGATTGAGTTCTGCCGGAAGGGATTACGAGCGCATAATACCGCTACAGTAGGTTTACCCCCGACCTTTGACCCGGCCAGCTCCAGCGCCAACAGCACCAGCCTACCTGCCGGCTGCTGCTCGCTGCGCGAGCGCATAACCTACTGTGTGAGCGCCATCTACAGAGCGATGCTGCACACAGGCGATGAGTGCCTGCTGGTGCTGCTGGTGGTGGCGGTGGTGGTGGCCTACTGACTGACTCTCCCTCAGCAGGCTGGGACCTCACCTTGAGCACACGCTGTCCGACCACACAGGGGTACCTGAGGTCATGTTGGACATTTCCTCATCAATATGCTGAAACTCGGGGAGATGTCTTTGTTGAAGAGCGTTTTTTCTGGTTGATTTAAGACCAGGAAGTTTGGAAAATGAGAGGCTGTGCTTTAAAAAACACAACACAGGTTCAAACATGACATTTTAAATACAAAATGTCTTATTTAAAAAAAGATAACTGTACTTATTGTAGATTTTACAGCGGCTGCGTGGGTGTTCGGGTTTAAAGAACAGAACAATGCATTTGTTCTTCTAATTGCATGAGATGCCTTGGACTGAGGACGTTTTAATTATCTTGTTTTACAAGCTCGATGTCACTTTAAGAATATCAACAAAAGCCTTCCCGTGTGCGTCCCAAGTCTCACCATGTGTTTCCACTGGAAGTCCTTCACGTGAAAACATTTGGGAAACAATGTTCACATGCCTGACCGTGCTTTACCTCTCTCCTGCCTTTAATTTCCTTAATTCTTCACCACAAAGTCTCATCATTTCCCATTTCGTCCACCTCCCCTTCCTGGCTGTCGGATGCAGGGACCTCCTCATTCGAGCTGCAGGTTTTTACGTGGGCGAATCACAAAGTGTTGGAATCTATTGCCTTTGTCTGACAAGTCATCCATCTCTATGCGAGGGGGATCTGTGGGATGGAGGTAGGAAGGGGAGGGGGCTTGGGGAGTGGGGGGGGGGTGTGGGGGGGTGTGGGACTGCAGCTTTTAGAAACAGACTCACGAGGAGAGGGGTTTCATTCTCAGCCCAAAGCTTCGCTCAGGCACAGCCCATTCCGGAGGAGAGGGGGACACACAGCTCCGTACTTCGCCGTGTCCATGTTGTTGTCATCTCCGCCCCTGTCTGATTAAACCACAGCCCGCCTGCCTGCGCTCCACGCCGACAGAGGAAGAAGGATTTTTTTTTTTGTAATATATATATTTTTTTTAATTCGGCCGCAGATTTCCGAGCCGGACCCCGTGGAGACTTCAGCTACTCTTTTCATTTTTCTTTTTTGTTTTCCTCACGATGTCCTACAAACCCAAACAGTGAGCCGGTTTGAGTGCATGTTGCCGCGGCTCGCGCGCTCTGCACACGCGTGGGTCATGCTCTGCACCTGACCGCCCTCCTGCGAGACTTTTGAGTTTTTAGACCCCGAGCAGGAAGGAAAACTTAGCATCGCCACGAGAAGTTGCCCACTGCTGCGGACTCTTGGCACACGGACGGTTGTACACCAAATTAGAAATCATTATTTGCTTTTTTTATTAATTTTTTTTTTTTTACCTAAATAAAGCTGCATCCCCGAGGCGAAACGGCGACCTCAGTCGATTACCTTTCCTTCCTTTGCTATCCAATGGATATTCACTGCAAAGCGGACCCCTTCTCGGCGATGCACCGTGAGTATTGAATTAGTTTACAGACAGCAACATTTCTGTGCTGTGAGTTTAAAGTCGTGCACGAATAAGGTCAAAGAGGTTTTCCGTGACCGAGGTCTGGTTTACACGCAAAACACGCCGTGCGAAATTGGCTTTGGTGCTTTAAAATGAATAGTACCCTCTATTCCATTAGAAGTCCATCCTGCAACACAACATGGCATTACTGTGCCTAAGTCAGGATCAAAGTGAATATACAAAACCCTGAAAACATTGTCAACTTTTGCGAAACAAGTTGTTCAAAAATAGATATATTTAGCGTGTATTCATATTTTGTTAATATTTTATGGAATACGGCGCAGAGAAACATGTTGATATGTTCAGAGCACGTGGGTCACTGGAGTTTTATTTCTTTATTTGTAGAAGCTTTTTGTTGACGAAATGTAAGCCGGGTTGAGCTGCATTCACTTTAAAGTGGCATAATGGAAACTCCTTAATTTAAATACAAAGCTTTTATTACCTGTGCAATTAGTTTGGTGTCCTTGAAAACAAGGACACGTTGTTTGTGAATAGATGTCAGCGTTTTATTCTATTTATCTTTCTTTAGATTTAGTTGGTTAAGAATAAAAAGTAATTTTCTTCATGTTTTCTTCTCCCTATGCGATGGGGGTAAACGAGACCCGGGCTGCTGTAAATTATTTATTCGCCTCATTCGCACCATCCGCGTTTGTAATATGAGTTATCAAAGCTCATTTGAATTATTTACAATAACTGTGGGAGGAAAATTAAACAGGTTGAAACATTATATCTGCGACATGTGTTAGGCTGCAGTGGAGCAGGTGCTCTTGGAGAATATACACTGACAATGCACGGGGAAAGGGGAGTTTAATTTTTATTTTAGCGGGATCAAAAGTTCCAGTGGGGCATGTAAATTTGTTTTATTTAAAATGTCGTTTAATATGTGAATGTAAATATATATAATTGCAGTGTCATGATACGATTTGTATCATTGTTATTATCGTTACTGTATTATAATTATTGTAATTATTAGGGTCCTCGCTACGACTGGTTATTATTATCATTATTATTATCATTACAGTTGTTGTGGCTATTGTCTAAATATTTCATGTGCCAACAAGGAGTATTGGCCTAAAATAAAATGCGTTTTATAAGATACCGTGTGTGTGTGTGTGTGCATGGTAATATGCTTAATCATTTTAATACACAAAAAAAAATGCACCCACGTGCAGAGAGAAGATGTGCTCTGCAGGTACGTAATGTTATGCTCCTCTGTGCCGCTGTTGTGTCCCACGCAGGGCACGGCGGTGTGAACCAGCTCGGCGGGGTGTTTGTGAACGGCAGACCCCTCCCGGACGTGGTGAGGCAGCGGATCGTGGAGCTGGCTCACCAGGGTGTCCGGCCCTGCGACATCTCCAGACAGCTACGGGTCAGTCACGGCTGTGTCAGCAAAATCCTCGGCAGGTAAAAGGGGGGATCCAGCACCGAACAGAGCCCTATGTGTGTCAAACATCAATCTTCTACAGCTCGTATATGCGCACCCAGCTGTATTTCAGCGCTGACCATTGGTTATACAGGCTGGGCATTTTTTTTTATTTCGTCCTTTATCGTTTTTTTTTTTGCTTGTACACAGCAGTTCTGCGAGATTTTCTATCCATCACCTGCAGCCTTGTGAGAAAAAAAAGCATACTAATCAGAAAATACATGTTGGGAGCTATAAGCATTTGGGGTTATAACAAAAAACACGATTTGGGATATTAAAAAAGACCAAACATATGACCATTATAAATTTACATTTGAGTAACGTCACGTTACTATATTTTCCATCAGTGTAAAATCTATACTTCAACCCATAAATTAGGTCCACGTCTTTTTTTTTTTTACTTCAGAGCACAAATGCTGTGAGATAATATTTTGAAATATATTTTTTTCAGCTATCAGAAGGCATTTCAGAGGTATTTCATTTCACACACACTGAATGTTTGTCACCAACATTTACCAATAGGTCATGGTGGCATGTCGTGCATGTTACTGTAAGCTCATGGAGACTGGAAATGAGGTCCTTTGTGTCCGTCTCACTGCTTATATTGTGTGATTTTAATTACACCACCTTTCGTTGAAAAACCCCTCTCTGTTCACCTTCCAGCTGACACACTATTAGGCCCATATAACAGCACACATCAACACCAATCATTAGAATAAAGCCGCCATCATATGTCTAGGTGCGTTTGGCCGCGTCACAAACGGTCGGCGGAGATTTGTTTCCACACAAACAACATTTAATCAAGCCACCTGCCCCATCAATCAGAATGGATTGTTGAATTAAGGAGGGATCCATTCAGGAACGCTCACTCTGTCCCCATGCAGGTACTATGAAACCGGCAGTATCAAACCTGGAGTCATCGGTGGCTCCAAACCAAAGGTTGCAACTCCAAAAGTGGTGGATAAAATTGCTGACTATAAGCGGCAGAATCCCACCATGTTCGCTTGGGAGATAAGGGACCGACTACTGGCCGAGGGGGTCTGCGACAACGACACGGTCCCCAGCGTGTCCTCCATCAACAGGTAGGTGGAAATGATAGGAATATGTATACTTTTTAAATTGTCATTATTATTGTTGTTATTACTATTATTATTATCAAAATAATGGCGAAACGCGTCATTTCTCGCTGAAATTTGAATGTGCACAATGTGTGAGTGAGCCGAATAACGAGCCCGCTCCGAAATCGCCGCTCCGTCTCCGCATCCACCGAACTGAGCTGTGGTCCGTCCCGAGCGAGTCCATCCGGGTGGTCTCACAGGTGCAATTCAATCCCCGGCGCGGCGCGGGAGCCGAGGCCGCGGCCACGAGGAACCACATCTGTCTCGATACAAAAAATAAAATAAAATAAAAAAAAAAAAAACGATCGATACCGCGTAACCAGATCCAGCGGCGGGAGGAAATACCCGACAAAGTCGTTCAATACGCGGACCACACTGCGACAGAGGCGGCGGCAGCAGCTTCTTTATTGCCACCCGATTGCTCTGTTCTCCCACAGCAGAGGTGAATGTGGCGCGACAACCGGATGGACACATCGAAATGATTCGCATTTGAGTTATCACCGTAATAATACGGATATTAACATGTTTCATTTGATCTAGATATTACATAGATAACCCCCCCCCCCCCCCGACCTAAAACAGTGCTGATCCATGGGTATAAAAGGGTTTCTGTTCTACCGAAGGAGCTAAAGCAGCAGACACCCTACCCCTTCGCCTTTCCACATGAAGCGGGACAGCGTGGACAAAGTGCCTTTAGACAGAGGACGCTGGTGAAAAGAGCGCATGTGTGCAACGTGCAAAAAAAAAAAAAAAAAGGAAGAAAAAAAGCCCCATGGAGCCTACGAGTGATGAACTTTGGTTAGGAGGCACTGTTCCAGAGAGCTGGTCATCGGCATTACATTTTAATGAGCTGGAGAGTCTCATGACACATCCAGAAAAATGTAGGAGATGGAAGGATCTATATATTAAAACAAATTAAAAAAATAGAACGTTGTATATTAAAATCAAGCTGTTATGGAAATGTTGGTTTCAACAGGTCTTTTGGCGCCTTTCACCTGTTGTTCCCCAAAAGCCAAAGAAAATGTATTTAAAGGCGTGCGGAGGCCATGTTTAACGTGTGACTATTACATGTCTGACCATCTGCTGGGTTTGAGCGGTGTGCACCAGAACTAACGGGAGAAATGTTTTCCTTTAAAACTGAAAAGGCTGCACGTTAATGATTAACACCGGGTCTTGTGACTGCGCCAAACAGCATTTTAAATTCTCGAATCACGGCCTCAGAAATCGCGGCGGCCTCTCGCTCGTCGCCTAACCCTGCATTTCAGGCCATTGTAAATGTCCGCGGTTGTTTTTGATTACCGCTGTGGCTGCTAAGTCTAGGAGGAGGAAAGTGACCATGGGAAGCACACGGAGGAGGCTTGGGGAGAGAGAGGCACAGTGGACCCCTGGTGGTCTTTGTGGTTAAGGGGATGACCTTTGCTCCGTCAAATTAAAGAGGATGTCCCGGCTTTAAGCACATTTTTCCTGCATGAATTATTAAAGATTACACAGAAGCTGGGTTGCACTTTGTTCTGTTTGCCGCAGAGAGTGGACAGGGGCGTATACCCACAAGGCCCTCGGCGACTCTCAATCGCATTGATCCACATTTAAATCTTTCTGTGGGAACACCCAAACCCCAAAGTCGTTACGTCACCCATCCAAATTGCTTATTCGATATCAACAACATAGAGTTGAAACAAAGTCCTTGAATTTATGAGGCTCCCTTGAGGTCAGATAACTGTGGTGGTGAGATGTTAGAAATTCAAATAAAATATTGATGCGTGTTTTCTGAAGGAGGCTGCTGGTCTTTTGTTGTCCCGCCTGAAGGAGAGAGGACACGTGAGATAGTGAGGGGAATGAAAACACTATATTCTTGCCCCCCCCCCCCCCCACCCCCTCTCCTCCTCCCCGAGGAAGTTAACCCCATAGTTGCCTGGTTCAGAATTGATGGCTCATTGCTGCATGCACATGTGAATGGTGCCCAACCTCATCTGCACTGTGTAAAACTTTGTTTCTATCTCGCCTCTCAAGGGGGAGAGCCTCCATGGGGGATTTCTGTCAGCACGCAGCCTGTTATTCACTGATCTCGCGTTCTTCCGTCAATCAAAGGATTACCATGGTGATGGTTTAATGTAACGTGATCATGTCTCATAAGAGCTAAAGCTGAGCTGGTGTAAATCGCACTTTAGCTTTACAACAACACAACATTTTCGGATGAATTCAGCCGTAATAATTCTTTTGAGAAATGTACGATTATTGTGACGTTTTATATTTTGCCTCTTTATTTCAGAGCGCACCCAAGTTTAAAATACATCGGATGTGGCCGTTGTCTCAGGCCGGGTCAATAAGATGCTATCGCCTCCCTGTCACATGTAATTTATAGATCACCATTTGCATTTGCTGTTCCTCTCCACCATTTGTCGTCAACTGTTCTACCCCGGAGTCCCAATCAATAGGCTCTGATCCTCAGCGAGACACCAGGATTCCTGTGTGCTACACTGACCAAAAAAAAAAGAGGAAAAAGTAGAACAGACAACAGAGAGGTGACATAGAATCCAGGTGGGAATACAAAAATTCAGTGAGGAGTGAAGACGAAAAGACAGAAACGATTTGGTTGAAGGACAGGCATTGTAAGTACAGTAAAACGGAGAGCGTGTTGGACAGTGGTGGAAATGAGAAAAGAGGACGAGGCTGGGAGAGAGAGAGAGAGATAGAGAGAGAGAGAGAGAGAGAGAGGAGTGAAAGATCAGGTCTGAGCGATGGAGAGGGAAACGGGAGAGCGAGGCCAAAAAGAGAGAGTGGGGAGCAGGAGAGGGAGATTATTAGAGTTGGCCAGGTAAAGCCAGTGAAGCTGATCATTGAGGTGAATTGATGTGATTTCATGCTTTGTTTGCGAGATCATTCAGACCAAAGTGCAACGGAGACTTTCCCGCCACATCTTACTGGTATGGGGACTTTATCATATTTCTAACCTCGGAATCCAGCGAGATTGAATCCACAATCTCAGGGGGGAGCGATTGCCCCTAAAGCCCTGAGATTGGCTATTTGTGACAGGGGCCCAAATGCGAGGGTACAAGCCGCAAGCGACGGCCGCACTTGTACATGCACGGGTGGTAAGTGGACGCCACTGGCCGCGTCGCGAGTGTCCCGGGGCAACGGCGGGCCGGTGTGAAATCGCCCACGCTCTGCAAAGGGGGGGTATCGATTGATCCGTGTCTGTTGTTCACTTTGCCAGGATTATCCGCACCAAGGTCCAGCAGCAGTTCCACCCGTCCCCCGACGGATCCGTCACGCCCCTGTCCACGCCGGGCCACACCATAGGTGAGCGTGAACACATACACAAACACACAATTGAGACGCAGGCGTACAGTACATATACTAACGCAGCGCCCCCTGTCAGTTCCCAGCACGGCCTCGCCCCCGGTGAGCAGCGCCTCCAACGACCCCGTGGGGTCCTACTCCATCAACGGCATTCTGGGCATCCCCCGCTCCAACGGCGAGAAGAGGAAACGAGACGAGGGTGAGGGGAGACACACGGGACCCTTTTGTTTTTCATCCCTTTAATTCTCTCCATCACTTGTCTTCTACTTTTTTTTCTCCTGCACGTGAAGAAGATGGCATTCATGACAGCGCTGCGGCCAAGTGTGTTTGTGTGCGCTGTCTCCAGTGACTTGTTAGGTTGTTTATCAGGCAGGGTGAGTGTTTTGGGAGGGTGTTGCGATTCAATCAGCTTTTGGATGCCCAGCGTTTTACCATACGCCTACAGAGCTGCGTCTCAATTGTACAGCACGATCAAAAGCAGTGTAGATCTCCCACATATCTGCCATACAACTGTAATTCCCCCCTTTGGCCTCGACGCTATCAGTAAATGCCTCATTTAAAGGCCCCTTACTATAAAGTGTATTCTTTGATCAAATATATTTTGTTCGGGATCGCGGTAAAACATTCAGTCAGCAATTATTTTTGTAAAACACTATACTAGTGTACAGGGACAAAAGTAGCCGTAGATATTCTTAAGATTAAGTGGAAGCCTTTGTGGTGCAAGCGAGAATTTCTCCTTCCTAGGCGAGGCGAGAGAGTGGACACACCGCCTGAGGGCTAATAGATTATCGGTTTTGCAAACAATTGGCTTTTTTAATGCCTGTGAATTAACATGTCCCCAATGGAGGCCTGAACAGGTGTAGGAACAGACCGGCGGAGACAGGGAGGGGGCGGCGTGCGTTTGTGTGTATGTTGTGTGTGTGTGTGTTTGTGCACATGTACATGTGAGATTCTGTTGTGCTCCTCGGAGACGGCTGATGGGATGAAATTGTTGAAAATGATCTCAAAGAGCTGTTCATCAAAACAGGCCACCTGCTCTTATGTCTCTGTCCCTTTAGTTCTCTGGACCGCCAACCACATGGATGGAAGGAAAATTGGACATTGTAAGTTGAAGTTTCACAATCTTCTCTTTTGCTTTGATCAATCGGATCCCAATGCTTTCCTCTCAGTTATTGTCTTTGCTCTTCCAGGGTTTTTGAGTTTGTGGGGACGAGGCAAGGAAGATATTTGCAATAAATAATCTCCTGAGAAATTAAAATGAACTGAGCCAAAGTGGATGTGGAAAATCACATTTCCCCTGTTTTCTTCAATATAAATGCACAGCGTTGCTATTTTAGATCAGTTAAAGATAGTTATGGATGTCAAACAGCAGGATGCAGTTTATTGTAAAGTTCATTTTAGCCGTAATTTGGACATTCATTTGAAAAATAAATGTCAGTCTGAAATGCAATTATTAAAAAAAAATAATTGCAGAACAATTGTTACTCGAGAAAACAAAGCTGCAGGCCGACAGACAGCTTACCTGCGCACACTTAAACTATACTGTATATCACAGCTGAAAGTTATCTATAGTCAAATGAATCTGCTTCATCAAAGTAAATATATAACAGAGTCACTGAATACACAACAAACAAGAGGAGACCTGGTGAACAAGTTTCCATTTTCTACAAATGACTCTGGACTGAGTTGCATGTCTTTAATCATATCATGTTCCTGCCTGACATTGTGATACCAAAATGAACATGAAGCAAAGCGTTGCATAGTTGTCGTACTGCGGGTGTGATGCTGGCGTTTAATCCCGGTGTGGCTGAAGTCAGCGCTTTGCCCTTTGCAGAAGAAAAAGGTCCCCATTAGTGGAGGGCCGTTGAGATAATGTAGTGTGACACGCGTTATGTACACCGGGTCCTCGTAAGACGAGCTTCAGGGACGTCGCTGCCATAAGAGCCATTAACCTGTCCTCGTCATGTGGTATTGCAAATTAAAAGTTGCATGTAGCAGTGGACGGTTTGAGCGAAGATGGTTTGGAGGTTTTTGTAGGTCGTCGTTTGTTTTAGGATTTGTGCATGCGTGCAGATACAGCATGCACACCTGTGCACACGAATGTGTGCGTTTGTAACTTTGTGGCTTCGGATGCTCCTCACACGGTGAACATTGTGACATTTAAAAGAATTTGCAATTCTGCAGAGAAAAGCTATTAATTCGCAAATTAACATCTCTCCCTTCCCTCCCCCCCTCCCTCTATCTGGGATGTGCAAGCTATCGAAAAGACAAAAGAAATAGCCTTAAGGAGGGGGGGGGGGCGGTTCTCTGCCCTATCTGTGGAGAGATTGGTTTGCATGTCTGCAAGCAGCGATACCAATTATGCCAGTGCTGGGGAGAATGCATCTCAATGTGGCCCTCCATTGCCCCCCCCCCCCCCCCCCCTCTCCTCCTCCTCTCCTTCCCCTCCGAATCTATCCGTAGCCAGATTTATTAGTATCTCATTACAGGAAATGGAATGTTGTTCCTGCCAAATGCATTAATAGTGAAGTGGGGAAATTAGCCTGTTGTACGGCATGCTCTCGCTCAGTCACTGAGACCTAAGGTTTGAAGTGGATGCCAAGAAAAGACAGAGCCGATTGGTTGACGACTCCCGTGCGATCGTCAACCAGTCCGTGAACTCGTTGGTCAAATGTTTGGGTCTTGCAGTTGTTTCGCGAAGTGGTTTTTGAGTCGATGATCCAGTGAGACACGCCTGGCAGGTTTTTTTAACGGCGCTGTACCCGTATGTAAACTCCTCCTTGTCTGAAGACGCGATGACAGGTCGCTGACCTTGCGGCTGTATGCCGCGCAGGTTGATGTGACCTAACCGTGCGTTTCTCTACGTCCTGGATGGAGCCCAGCGGAGCCGTGGGGAGGACAGGCAGTAGGGAGCTGCGGTGATGGATTAGATGGAGAAACCAAAGGTCATAACTTGTGATTGTAGCGTGGGTGTGGGATGGGTGTAGAAGGAGCCGATAAGTGTGTGTGAGCAGGGAGAAAAAAACAAAAATAAGGCACAGCAGGTTGTTCATTCATAACGTGAAAGAACGATCGCGCGCAGCAGCCAGAGTCAAAGCCACCGTTGCTGTTTTGATTTGGTCAAATTCGATGTTTGGCCCTTTTGGAGATCGTCCGTTGTGTATCTTTTAACACGTATAAGCCATTGGTGGAGTTTGAATCAGTTAGTATATGGATTTGAACCCGGGCCTACACTGGTTGACTAGTCAAGCCAGTCCATGACAATGAGTCAATAGAGGATCACTTTAGAAAATAAATGCATCCAGAGCGAGGCGGAAATAAATGGAATCATGAGCACCGTGATGGCCCTGATGGGGTGAGAGTGAGAGAGAAAAGCCCAGGTTTGAGAGGGGCCACAGAGCGTAACATGGAGACAAGTAGCTGTTAGGCACCCGACAGAAGAGGAGGACACAAAAGGGTCCACACTGCATTTCTCCCCCTCCTCCTTCCCTGCTCCACCGCTGCCGTTCGTTCTCTTCAGCGGTACATTTCTCCTCCTAACATCCCGTCTCCTCTCTATGTCTTGCGAGTTTGTATTCAACAACGCGGCTTCGTGAGACCCGACGCACAGTTGTAAACAGTATACGAGGAGATCCGTCACCAAAAATGTAAGGAGAGTTTATTCACTCAATGGAGAGGAATCATGTCAGAGAAAAGTCAATTACGGGCAGCGATGCCGAGAATTAATGGAGCGGTGCGCTACTCAGCTTGAGGAGGGAGAAAAGGCAAGAGCAAAGAGGGGAGACGTTAATTGCATTTCCACAAATACTCGCCACACAGGGTGGCAACACTAAACGGCAGAGTGGTCCAGAGGAGGGTAGAGATGTAAGCAGAGGAGGACAAAGAAAACAAGACAGAAATAGTTATTCCTAAAGAGGTCTGAAAAAGATTCTTATATTATGTCACTTTGTTTTTCTAAATGACTTGTCTTTTTTAAACAAGAGCTGTAATGGTATTTAAAATGATTAAAAACACAAAAGCAAATAGTTATTTTGCTTTAATTAAATACATTTTCTTTCTAGTATGTGGTGCAGTTAAATACATTATTCTTTTTTGTTTAAAACCTTATTTCAAGACTATATCTGAAAATTTTACAGCACATAAAATAGCACTTTTTCACGCAGTGACCAAGTATAACTTTCATTTGGCAGTCAGTTATGTGCACAATGCTCAAGGACAGTAGAAGAATGCACGATTAACTCCAACTCTCCAACTAACTGCTCATCTAAAGCCCCCTCTCTTCTCATTATAATAGACTGTTACCAAATAGTCATAGGACCAAGCATATTTATTTATTACAAATTGACTGCTTTGGCTTGCGTACAAGAATTTAAATGAAAGTAAATAAGATAACTAGACGCAGACTCAGTGCAAACACCAAATAAGCCTCACGGTGTCTGCTGACAGTCAGTACACTGGCTGGTGCTGCTGAATCGAATTAATAAAGCTCTTAAACACGCAGCGAACATACCGGGGTCTTAACAGCCATGGCGGCGTCGCTGCTTCTCTCCAGCTCGCTCCCCCATCGCCACCCCGCCCACCTCTCTCCTTTCCGCTCCAGAGGTTTCATAAATATAGCTGGCTCCCAGGGAAGCGGTATTCATCCTCTCGGGTATACCACTGGGTTTGCGTTCTTGTTTCTTTTTTTTTTTTCAAGCATAACTGCATTCTTAATAACATCACCGAATTATCTACAATTTACGACGGCGTCATCGCACCTATCTGCAGAAGACTCGCTTCCCTCTGATCCAGAAAAACCCTGTGACATTGATTAACGGAGCCAGACGGGCAATTTGTAGGAATTCATTTGCCTTTCAAACAAGCCCTCACCTCTAATCTCCGCTGAGTTATCTTATCAGAGGGACACGGGAGATGAAAGAAGGACGTAAAGTGCCACCGAGCCACCACAGGACGTTAACATCCCCCGTAGAGACAAAGCAAAACAGCTTTTGATACCATTGTGCTCTGCCTCACAGTCACTACTGAAGACTGAGTGTACAAACGGCTGAAAGAGCACGAGTGGGAATATTAGAAAAGGATCCATTCATCACAACATCGTTCAACAAGCAAAGCTGCTGTTCTGTGTCCATTGAGTTGTATAAAGTCTACTTTAATTGTTTGAATTCATCATCGTGTATAATACATCTTGGACACAACGAGTTCAGGCGGCTTCCGTCTATTTGGGACGAGTATTTTCCCATAAGTAGATGGCTTTAGGGTCGGTGCGTGAATGTCACCAGGTCTTGTTTTTATCTCGGTTTGTCTCCTAACACGTTGGTGTTAGAACACAGAGAGTGCTGTGACAGTGATAAGAGAATACCTGCTGAGACACCCAAAGGGGTTGAAGAAACACTGAGAAAATAAAGAAACACACACACACACAGACACACACAAACCATCTGACAGTCGGGCTTCACACTCCGCTTGACACGCTGACTGTCAAAGGACGAATCTGATTTATTGCATCCATCTTATGACACATGTCAAATATGAACCTCTATTGGCAAACTGTGAAAAGAATTGATTTAGGGTTTTTGTTTCCATTTACAGGCCAAATCAATGTCTTTGACCACCTAAAGTTGAAGTTTCACTCCATTTTCAAAACAGTTTCTGCTTTGTAAACTAACACTGAAAAAAACATCACAGTGCGCTTAAACGTTTTGTTGTAGTTTATTGTTAGTTATTGTGTTTAAATGCCCGTTAAAAAATTGGGTTTGAACTTTTTCCGCAATTGCGATTTGATTAGATGAGAGAAAGTGCACCAAAAGTGTCTTATGATGGGAATCTTTGCTTTTACAGTCGGTTCAGATAACAATAGTGAATGACAAACACTTGCTATTTTTGTTCAGACCAGCTGATGCCAGGTAATTAATGACTCCATTTTCTTCTGCACCACAAACAACAATTGAGTTTCATACCCGAGGGAGCATTTTGGAAAGAAGAAAAAAGACTGGAAAAGATATTTGGTTAACGGATGGTCGGTGAAAAAAAAAAAAACATGTTGCAAGAGGTGAAAAAAACAGATCCCTTCATAAATGCTAGACTTAGCTAAAGTCAATATATTTTAGCAGTGAAACACACACATGTACCTTTCCAGCTGCACGCACACACCTCTATTCCATTCTCCCCCTGGATCTATTCCTTGGTGCGAGTCGGGTTCATCCTCTGGCCTCAGCCATTGAAAAAAGGTCAAGCAGCCGAGCAGAATGGCAATAACGCCCCTGAAATGGTACCATCAGTGGAACATGATTGATCAATTGAATTCCATAGCACAGAAAAATGTGGGATTAAGTAGAGTATTATACGCACAATGAGTTGAGGCATGATGTTCATTCCAAGTTCATTTCGCCTCCCTCCTCTGCTGGCGGATCAGGCAATCAATAGCGGCCTTGCATATCATATATCACCGCCGGCTCGCCCAGGAGAGAACATAATCTGCTGCAAATTTAGAATGACAGATTTGTATGGGAGCTAAAGCCCTCATCCGCTGTTGGCGGCGGGGTGCAGTGAGGAAGGGGAGGTCCCCTGGATGCTGGATGGAGGTTTTAGCTGTAGATATATATATATTTTCAGTCTTCGGGACTTGATGAGCGAGCAGAGGGAAAGCTGCAACGGCGGCCGAGTTGATGGGGTCAGAGATCAGGAGAACGAGGGAAGCATAGGCTCATTTGTTTATATAGAGTGTGACCGAGTGAGGAAATGCATACGCTCGTCCCCCTCTCCCCCCGACGCACCGTCCTCGTTCTGCCCTGAGTGCTGCCGTCCGCGGTCCATTCTGTTTTCCAGGAGACAGGCAATAGTTTGGGGGATGGAGGGAGAGGAAGGGAGACAGAGAGAGGAAAGGGTAATATGTTCAGGAGGGAAATAGTTCAGTTCAATAATGTCCCTCCATTTCCCGCCAGCAGAATGAGAGGCTCTATATGTAATCGCCAGCCCTGCTTTCTCCTCCTGAAATACACGCTCTCCCCTACAAGTATATATTTGCACTGAAGGTAATCCGTCAATTACCATGGACCCATCACATGCTGACCGCGCTGACGGCCGCCACGAGCAGGAGAGGTGTGGGAGGGTGAAAACAGAGTGGGAGGTCCTCGCTGAACTTACTGCTGCTCCTCATGCCATCGCTTTACAAAAAAAAAACTAATCTCCTCATGCTTATCTCACATTGCCGGCATGTTAGAATAACAATGGGTATGATGTAGAATGTCATGGCCTTCCCTTCTTCTTTCTCTAGATGGCTCTGATGGCTCAGGTCCGGGCAGCGACTCTCAGGGCAGCGTGGAGAGTTTGAGGAAGCACCTGCGAGCAGACGCCTTCACCCAGCAGCAGCTGGAGGCCCTGGACCGCGTGTTTGAACGTCCCTCTTACCCCGACGTCTTCCCCAACTCGGAACACATCAAACCCGAACAGGTCGGTTCCCCACCGACTCCTTCGTAGACGTTGAAATGTACGGCCTCGGCCCGACATCTTTCACTTTCTGTCTCACTTTCTGTCTTTCTCATAGGAAACATTTTTGACATTTAATTTTAACATTATATATTAGAGAAAATATCCTGGCACACGCGCTTATTAAGTGGAACAGAGGATCTGTGCAACTTCTCGCTCCGAGTCGCTTGCAAGCTCATGGCCTGTTTCAGCGTGATAACCTTTATTTACATGCGTTACAGACTGTTAAACAACATGAGACTATTAATTTTTCCATTGGAACTCTATTCGGGTGCCCATGCAGCCTGAGCAGGGCCCTAATTGAGTTCATTTTCATCTCTGTGCAATCGTGGGGAATTACAGCGGCGATAAATCAGAGGGACAGCCCCTCAGCCGGCTACACAGCCACTAATGCAGCTAATTACCAAAGTGATTTCTACGGCAAGATCAATACCAAAACGAATTGGAAATGACTTGCAATCACAAAGAGTGGAGGAGAAGGTATTAAAAAGGCGAGAGGAAGGTAGGGAGGGGGGGAGAAAAACGGCATCGGAATGGTCCAGAAAAATCAGTTTTAATTTAATGTAATATTAATCAGGCTGCGTTTGGCTCTTTCCTTGCGCCTCCGTTTTTGTCCCTGTTTTCAACACCCCCCACCCCTTTTCTTAAACTGGTGAAAAGGTGGGGTATTAGGCTATTAAGGGCTTGTCTGGTGTCTGCATCAGGGCATTAAAAAGCCATTTTGAAGAGGCCAGGCTGAATAGGCCTCATCCCTCCCACACTTCTGGCAGCCATGTGGTCGGGTCATTCAGGCTTCTCTGTGGTTGCCACTCGCCCTCCGCCCGGCGCTGCCCGGCCCTGCCCACTGCCCATCTGCATGACAAAATGGCTCTTGTGCTGCTGAGGCCCAGCGGAATACAGAGGAACATCCAGCCTAGTGCCAGAGAACAGTTGTAAGCAGACAATTAGAGTTTATCTGGGATAGAGGCAGACAAGACTGGGGTCACCAGCTCACCCCTGTGGGACCCCGTCCCATTGAGACAAACAGATGCACACACACACACACACACTCCCTCTGGCACCAACCCTCGCAGACACAAATGTGTGCACACACACTTATCCTTTCAAAGAAGATCAGGTCGGGTCAGGAGGTGTCATCTCATTGACAAACAGGATTCAGCAGCTGCCGTAGTCTCAACCTGTGATAAATACTTGGTGGTCGGTTGATCTTTACATGAATGTGCAGTAGGGTGTTGTAAAAAATATTTTGATCATAAAAGTGTAAACCATGAAAGATGGCTGCACACTAAAGCTGCTGTTGAGGTGATATGTAATAGAAATATTAAATTAAAAGTATAAAAAGGCCTTAAAAAAACAAGACGCATTTTTTTTTTTTTCGTGTTATTAACTCTGCTTTATGTGTTCATCCTGGAGGCAAAGCACAAAGGTTGATTCTTTTGAGGTTGTACGCCCCTTTAAAAATCCACACCACATGTCTCTCCTGTAACAAAGCCCTGAATGTCTCCTCCCTTGACTGGTCACAGGGATGACTGCAGTGGAGCACAAAGAGCCAGCTGACACCCCATCCTTTCACTCCTCTCCCAATCCCTCTCTCAGACAAGAACTAATGCATGCATACATCATAGGTCTTGGTAAAGCAAGGGGAGCAGGGTCGGGACGGGTCGGTGAAGAGTATGGCGGGGCGGGTGGGGGGAATACAGTGGGAATACAGTGAAAGGATCACAGACAGCTTCCTCCGATAAACAAGGGGTTTCCTTCAGAAATATCTAACACATAAGAGGGGAAGCAGCTCTGAATCTCCCGTGCGGTGCATCAGCCTTAATGACGTCACCTTGTGGAATGTGAAATTCTTTGTTCCGAAAAGTTTGAATTGCTCTTTATGTTTTGCCACGCATGCTCACGTGTGCATTCCCCCGCTGACCCATTTTTCGCATGTTTTGCGTGTTTGTCTACAGGCGAATGAGTACTCGCTGCCATCCCTGAACGCCGGCCTGGATGACGTGAAGCCGAGCCTTTCTTCCAGCGCCAGCGCCGACCTCGCCTCCAGCGTCTCCCAGAGCTACTCTGTTGTGACAGGTACGATCTGACTCACGCTAGATTGATCCCTAAAAGAGTATGCGCAGCTGCAGCAGGTCAAACAGCCTCTGCAACAAGCTGGCCGATCAATGAGAACACAAAAAAAAAACATGTATTTGAAGTATTCCTTCTGTTGCAATTACTTTCGATAGGGTTTCGTGGTATTTAGTTAGTGTATAACAAAGCACATCATACTCTAAACTGATAAACTATTTTGCAAATAATCTCAAAGATTCTCCTTTTATTATACTAAAGTCAGTTGTTTGGTCCTTCATTCAAATCATATAATAACTAATAGTAAATACAGCATTATTCATTTAATTGTACTTAAAAGAATAATGCTGTATTTACTGTTGGTTATTAGTTAGTTACAATTTGGTCAACTCGGACTGAGCATTGTAAAAACTCATCTGGACATCGCATCGACATCGAGCAGACGAGACTTTGACTCCCTGCTGGTGCTCACGTTACCTAGCAACATTAAATCCCTATCGCCCAATGAAAAATGCTCTTCGAGCCCCTTTTTGAGACTCGCTGTGTATTTATTTCTGAGGGACAGAGCGACTCGGTACATCATCTGAGCCCATTAAATCCTACAGGCCTCCCACTCGCTGCTCCTAACTGGCTATTGTGTTAGCCCCAATCGTCCCGCTAACAGATTGACTGGGAGCACTTCTCATAAGAGACAGCTGCTGTTCTCGCCGCGACACCACGTTGTCATCAAAGGCTATGATGGCCTGTTGATTGACAGCGGCTGGAATGGCACCGTGGATGGCTGGCTGCCTCACGCCGTGGTGGGAGAGACAGAGAGAGAGAGAGAGGGAGAGAGAGGGAGAACCAGTTACAGATGAGACAGTGAAAGACACTCGGAAATTCACGGGGGGCTTTTTACCGACTTGTGAACTGAGCGTTGTTTTTCAGAGTAACGTCCACTGAGCGCCAACAGGTAACGGCAGATGCAGTGTATTGAATATCTTGTAGTATTAACTATCTGTATCATGTAACCCACACTGACCCGCCCTCTATTACACTATGGCTTCTTTTGCTCCGCTGTCGAGGTTGATGGCCGTCTGGTTAATTGAAATTTGGTTTCATTGTGGCTGCTGAGCCTCTTTCCCCAGAGAGGGTTTGGGTTAACCGCTGGACGCACTGGCTGGGGAGTAATACGCCGGCCTTTTAATAAAACACCCATAATTATGCATTGGGCATCAAAGTCAATGAGTCCATTGTGTGTTTGTGTGCGTGAGGGAGGGAGCGAAAGAGAGAGCGAGTAAGTAAAGAAGGAGACCGCCATGATTGAAAATGGCAGCGGCCCCTCTGAAATGATCCCCCAGTCCGGACACACAGCTACAGGAAAAGAAAGACCCCTTTTTTACTCCTGAATGTGGGAGGTAGGCTTGCTACAGGGAGTTGGGCCTCGGGAGAAGAAAGGTGTGTTCTTTTATAACGGGCACCTCCCACAAAAGCGGTCTCGCTCTGGGGAGCACACTCATAGCAGGTAGCCTCCCTCCCCTCCCCTCCCCTCGCCTGGGGGCCGGGGACCTCCTAGAGCGAAATATCACGGCCACGAATTGCATAAGGAGGAGGCCATCTAAGAACGCTTTTCTCAGCGTGGAATATGACAACAAACCACAGCATGAGCATTAGAAAGTGATCATTTTGAGCACCAAATTAAGTCAGAAGTAATATCCAGCGAGCTTTTATTACTTAATTTTAACGACTTGGCAAAGAAATGCATGAAGCATTTGATTGGATGTAGGTTGTTGCAGCATAATATAACTTTTTCTGTCATTAGCAAACCCTGTAAATAGGGATGTATGCCAAGGCTGAAAAATGCTAAATTACCTTACACACTTAGGCTTGCATCCAATTATCAATAAATTATGCTCTCATACTGGAAGGAGCCACGAGATTATATTCATTCTTTAAATGTTTTCTGCTCCCAATTAAAATTCACACAGTTATTGATCTTGTTGATTTTTATGTCCTGAAATTTGCATAATCTATTAAAGATGAGTGATTAATGAAGTGCTCAGCTTTCCGTTCCAAGGGCGCTGGCGAAGGTAATGTCGGCCATCTTTTGTGTCCTCTGTATATCCTGAAGTGTAAAAAAGACGGTAACGGCGATCTAAATCAGAGCGCCAAATCAAAAGGCGCTGAAACATCCCGCTGGGGATTATTAAGAAACAAGCCATTTAGAAATTATTTGAGATTCAAACTGTAATGTAAATATTTTGTGAAGGCAGACTTAAGCTGTCTATCAATCTACGGAAAGAAATGATCATCTTATAGTAAAAAAAAAAACCTTACAAACCAAGCCTGTTGTTAATTTGACAACAATATATTAAATGTCACACATATCTGTGACTATTAACTATGTCGTGTTGGACACTTGCGTACCAGACGGGTTAAGAAGTAAACGGGTATCTTAGTTTCGGGTGTTTAGCAGCCCTAGTGAATCTGTTGTGTCCACTGGAAGAACACTGTGAACTGTTCACTGCGTCCATTGGAAGAACACCAGGTCATGATTAACTCCTCGTCTTTGGCTCTTGTCCAGGATTCCCGTTGCACTTTTTTCTAATAATACGTGAACACACTCAGTAACCTAAAGCATCCCGTTTCATCTCGACTGCAGTTGTCTTAATCGTATCCTCAGTACGTGGAACAAAAGATGGTATGAATACAGTAGTCTTCGTAATGGCTCGGCTCCATAATCACTCTCACTGGGGCCTGCGGGGACGCTGGGTGTAAACGGGCTCCCCTCTGACCTACTTAAACTCCAGCAGATGCAAAGATCCACCACTTTTTTCAGCCACTCTTTTATACATCTACCTCGTTCGCTGTCCCGCATCTCAACTCTGCTAATAAGCTGCAGGAGAAGAAAAAAAAACGATTAATTTGAGCTGAAATGTAGACCTCATTCTGAGTCTATTTTGTGACTTGGCGGCACCAGCCATTCTCCGCTGGGGGGGGAAACAACCAAACCTGTGGTGCTTGGTGTGTGGCCTTGGTGACAAACGGCGGGTCTCCGCTCAGCTAACGCCTGGGGACCCGAGCTCCGAAATTAATGTTTATATCACACCGCACACTAACCTTTGAGCACACATTTGATAATGAATTACTTTAAAACCGTCGACTGGGATTTCAAGCTATTTGGCACATTAGCTATTATTTACTGTCTGCAGCCTTTTAGATATTATGTTACTGTGTTTCTTTCCAGGGTCAAGAGGTTACAAAGGACCACCTGTACAATGCAGGAGAGTTGAAGACGAACTTTTATGTTTAACTCCACCTGACTTTACTGGGATCTTGAACATTCTGCAGGAAAAAAAATGTTCTTTGTAGATTGAGTATCCGGCTTTGAAAACAAGAGTTCTGCCAGTAGATGTTTTGTGTACCAGCTGTTTAAAAATGAAAAGCTCACTAGAGAGAAGGCTGTTGCAGCTACATCGGACGCATCACACCCAGGA
The DNA here is from genome assembly GCA_021346845.1 of Apeltes quadracus. NCBI lineage: Eukaryota > Metazoa > Chordata > Actinopteri > Perciformes > Gasterosteidae > Apeltes > Apeltes quadracus. Next base: position 9,132,656 of record CM037922.1, read on the forward strand.
CCGCTGTAGACCGTAACAGTCCGTTTCTATGGTTGATGGGGTCTGCGGACGTGGTATCAGGGGTGGAGCAGAGACAGATGTTGGAGAACTCTATAGCGTCCACTCTCTCAGAGACGTGTTTGCCGGGGAGGAGAGTCCCCAAGGACCCTGAGTTTATCTTCCATCTCCATCATCAGGGCCTGTGATTTGACAGACTCCCTCTGCCCGGGCTCTGCCTCGTCTCCAGGACAATAAGCAACAGCATGTCTGATTAGTTTCAGAGTTCAGTGGTCTTGAACGCAGCGTTTGTATCGGTTGTTGTTGCATCGTAACCACTGTCTGTTTGACAACGGTTGCTCAGGCGCTGAGAAAACCGAAGCCTACGAGGCCTAAGTACGTGGGAAGTCTCCTTGTAAACACACCTGGTTCAGTTTGCTGTTTCTTAACGTCCGCCTTTAACTTCTGATTGATTCAAAATGGTTGTGTTCTGCCGTCAGTTGTTCAGTATGTCTTACTCAACACGTCTGTTGTATACATATTGATTTAGGGCTAACACATAACACTATCTGCTGTGTGGTCCACTGTATTACATTCTAATGGTGGATGGAGGTTGTTGTGCAGCCGAATCAGTAACTGCACTTTTCAAAGCTGTTTCAACTTCAAAGACTTTCACATGTTAGATATAATCAACTGAAGAACAGAACGGTGCACCAGTCATTTGCCTCTATGTGGACATTTCTTCTAATAAATCTGTGACATACTTTAGGCCGATCCAATTACTGCAAGGCCCACTCATTAGATTATTTCTGTTCACGCCGGAGATTCATGGCAACCAGTTTTTAATGATTTGATCAAAAAAAGACTTCCATAGTTAAACATTGCGCTGTTCTCTCCATAACAATGCCATTTGTCTCAATAAGATGAGAGCATTGTGTGTAATTGCTCTACCTCTGTCTAAATCCCCATTTACAGCTGTCACAGAGACAAAGAGATTTGGAAATGCTGCGATAGAGTTCTATGGGAAAGCAGTCACGTTCTCCAGCATTAGGTTCATAGGGCTGACAGGGTTGCATCCCCCTTCCATAGAACAGCCCTTATCTTAATGAGGAATCGCAACACACAGTCCTGTTGTAAAATAACAATGATGGGGGAAGCAGCTAATGAGGCTATCATGGTGCGGGGAAAGAGCCATCTCTCCCTACAGGCCCCAGCGAACACAACGGGCTGCGCGGCAGACGCGGCGAGGCCGGAGACAGAGCTCACATTGATTGCATAGGTTCAAGAGGCAGAGCCGGTGAAATGAAAAATGCCAAGACTCATCAGCCAAATTAGTTCAAAGTGTAGAGTTTTGAACCGCCTGTGAGCCGATTGTTTGGTTATTTGGAGGAGCGATTTTGTTGTGAGAAAGCAGCCGTGAGATTATGTTGTTTGTTTTCCCCCCAAAACCTTGGGGAAATTTTTTAACGCATTTGAGCTTGATTGATCAGGCGCGAGGTGTTGTTGCAACATTTCACTGGTCTACGTTTCCACTTAGTCAAATGAATTACTGCTGGGTAGATTATTATTATCTGCTATGTAAATGAACAAATCGACTGCTAAGGACTGTTTATCTATTCAGGATTCATATGAAATGTCTGTTTATGAGTTAGTAAAATATAGGAAGTTAATGTCTGAGAGCAATTGCACTTCTTGTAATGATCCTCATCCTTTATGCTCCCTTTAAATTATGTGACGAATCTGCTCAGGATTTAGAGTCCTGTCTCTGTTTGATTTATTGCTCTATGCTAGTGTTACTGTTATAGTAGTGCTCGACAAGTTCGACAAGGCCTAAATTGCGACACAGTTGGTTTGTTTTTGCCTCTGCAGTTTTTTATTTGATTATTTGGACATTTAGAAGGTTATGCATCCATTCCTCCATTCATCTGAGTGACTGATGTGAATGTATGTCTGGAGTTGCATGTCTACATTACATCTAGTTTTTTTTTTCTTCTTTTTTTCTTTCCACCCGGCAGACTCTCACCCATCATATCCGCCTTCCATGTGTGTAAAGCGAGAGCCCCATGAGGCGTCCTTTGCCCCCTTCACCCCCTCCTCTGTTGGGGATTCTGCTCTAGCCGACATCTTGTCCCACCAGTCCAGCCTCTCTATAGATGCCTCTACTCCCAGCTACACTGCCCATGCCCACGGCCCCCACTACAGCCAGTATGCCAACCAGTATGCCAGCCAGCCCTTTATAGCAGGTACAACTTCACCCATAAGGCCCTGTGACCAGATCAAAACCCAATACACCTGACTCTATAAGATGATTTATCTATTTGTCTATCATTGATAATTAAGTAATTATCCAACACACGGCAAATTAAAGTGTCCGCCTCTCATGTTGCAAAGCCATAAATCCCATCATGCATTGGGGCCCTGCTGTTTTATACACACAGGCCGCACTGACTGCTCGCCCCTCATTAAGCTCTCTCCCCCTCTGGGTGTAACAATGGGCCTGCGGGTCCCTGCAGCCTCGTGACGGGCCCACGGTCTGAAGGTTAAGAGGAGACCAAAGGGGAGGATTAAAAGGGGGTGCAGAGTCTGATGACGTTTTGGACCCGTATGTCCCTCTCCTGTGTGCCGCTTCATCCCGCCATGCCCGATGCCGGAAGTGGAGCAGAAAGAGCCCTCGTTTGCCCGATTTGAAACCTTTCAGTTTCAAAAGCTGCTTAGGACGCCGGCATAATCATGTGACCGCACTTATATTCACTGTTAACATCATTTCATGAACGCAACTTGAGTGAATTTACTCAAAAATAATCATGCATACGGGCCTGTCATATTGACTGTAGACTTGTCCACAGTGCACCACCAATTTCCAATTAATCTTGATCTTTTTCTATTTGTTTATTTTTTAGGAAAATTATTTCAATTTTTAGAATTTAGAGTTAAACTCTGGATAGAAAAAGGAATTGGAAGTGTTTTGGGGGTTTAAAGCTTTAAGCTTCAAATAAATATCGAAAATATACATTTGTGCCCACAGGTCGTGACATGTCCAGTACCACCTTACCTGGCTACCCGCCTCATGTCCCGCCCACAGGACAAGGCAGCTACCCCACCTCCACGCTCGCCGGAATGGTCCCTGGTAGGTGTCGCTGCTCCCTTTTTACCAAGCCATTCATTTTACCCTTACAAGATTTATTCCCAGTCGGTGCTAACCTTCACTTCATCTTGCTGAGGTCACCTAAACATGTAACACGTACAAAAACACAATCACTGATTTGAGATGCTGAAGGAGCCTTAAAGTGCTGCTCTCGACCCAAAGGACTGGAGCGAGCTTGTTATAGCTTTGTTAGACTGCGGTTAGCGTGCGGTTAGCTTCCGCGGACGAGGACATTAGACGAACTCGATAGGCGATCACCACAATCAGTGGCCGTGAGATAGGACAGTTCCTCTCAGTTACACTCCAGCTCCCAGCGCTCATTACCATCGGCGTGTCCACACGCCGTACTCTCACCAGCCCCGTCGATAAACACTGCTTTCGCCTCCTCTCCTCGCCTCCCCGGACACCTAGTGCTGCGGAGCGTATCTCTTTCCCCTCTACTTAACCTGCAGCTCAGGTTCACAGCAAACAGTTAAGGGTCAAAACACAGAGGCGTGGAGGGCCTGTAAATATTTAAATCACTATCTCTCTCCGGGAAGAGAGCTCCAGTTACACGGCCAGTAGCGGGGATGCTATAGCTGCCAGCGTGAGTAGATCTCTCCTCCAAACAATTGAAAACACAATTCCCTTCATTGCTCAGAGACACGTGCCTTTCACACTGACCAATAAGCAAAGCAGTAGTTACGAGGGAGCTCAGTGTGCATGAAGCTAACACTTGGAGATGAACGTGCAGTAAAAGCTGATACCTATGCTTGTCAGAGAGTGCTTTTGATATACTCGTACCAGCTCAGCCACCTTCTTAATCCAGAGATTGGAATTTTTCTTCTTCTTCACCTCCTGGTGAATGACTAAGATTAGGTGACCGGTCCCAGACACTGTGAAAGGAAAGGCCATTCTTCAGCGGCTTAATAAAAAAACCAGCCTTTATGGTCTCGTAATAGAAGGAAACCTGCAGGCCCACGGCATCGCCCCCCCCCCCACAGCTTCTCCCCCCTCCCACCACGACCTGCACATGGCGTACAAAGAGCAAACGAGGGAGTCAGGGAGCCTATCAGGGAGTTCTAAACCGCACCGTCGTCAATTAAAAGGCACCAATGTCCTCATTAGAAGAAAAAATTAAGGAAACCCTAAGGACAGAATGATTAATACTTTAGATTGTTAACTTTTTGCTTAAGGTTGTTTTCATTGATTTGTTCTCCAGGTGGGGACTTTTCTGGCAACCCTTACTCTCATCCACAATACACCACTTACAACGAAGCATGGCGGTTCAGCAATCCAGCGTTACTAAGTAAGTGACTCTCAAAATGTGGCCTTAACTTCATGAATAAACAGAAAAATAAGCATGTATTATCTGTCAAACGTGACACATGTCTGACCTTGTGGTTTCCAACGGCTCGTTCTTCTGTTAACTTCCAGGTTCCCCTTATTATTATAGCGCCGCGTCCCGTGGCTCCGCACCACCCGCTGCCGCCGCCGCGTACGACCGCCACTAGGTACCACGGAGACCAGCTCCGACTGCAGGGCCGCGGCTTCGGCCTCCATATTGTCCCCGTCTGAGAAACACTGAGGTCAAAGGGAAGCGAGGGGGAATCCTAGAGGAAACCCCGCTGTGTCACGCGATGAGGAGGAGGAGGAGGGATCGGCGAAGGTCGACGCCGGGTGCGTCCAGCCCAGCTTCAGCGTCACTCACTTTGGGTCAAAAGGGCCGGGGGAGGGGGGGGGGATTCAGAACTCACCCATCATGCCCTCACTCTCTCAAAGGCCAGAACATTTCCAAAATGACTTTAAGAGATTATATAAATATATATATTATAAAATATAAATTGAAGAAAAACATTGTGAGAAGAATACCATGTGGAAAAAAAATGTTGTGGGTTTTTATTTTTGTTTCTCTGTTGTCGTTGTTGTTGTTGTTGTTATTTTATTCATGGATCCTCACATTCCTTGGATGTGATGAACTGCAGTATTTTTCTGCTGCTCTAAAGAGAGAAGTCCAGGGGAGATGACAATGGTCCCATAGCTTGATGATGCAGTGACTTGAATCTGTGTTGTGAGGCCCCTTTGACACGTAATGAGATCCTGGCCCCTCACTGTGTGTCTGGGATAGAGGGGAGGGGGAGGGCTTTACTCCGCTGCTCCCATTTCTCCTGTCCCTCCGACAAGATCCGATAAACACAGCATGTCCTGCAACGTTAACTGACCCGATGTAGAACAACGGCAGCATCGCACTCCCTGTGGCAAACAATCAGATGTAAAAAATGTAAATCGTTTTGCAAAGTATTAAAAACATGGTGACCCCAAAATGGCCTCGCCAGAATTTTAGATACTTTAAATTATTTTTTTCCTGTCACTGTTTTTTTTAATGTAAAAAAGGCTATCAAAGATTCCTTCAGAGTAGTTGTCACGTTTCCCTCCTTTTCCAGTCATGTCCATGCGCGATCGTCCTTTGCTCTTTTTTTGCACTAAAAACCTCAGCTTATTTAATTTATTTGGTACATTCACTTCACCAATTTTAAACATAACTCATAACTCTAATACTATTTTAAGTTGGATAGTATAAGTGTAATAACAAAAACCAGACAGACAGAATAAAAGGAGTTTTTAAGCCGTGGCCTCGTGGCTTCATGAACAATTTAAATTCTCCTGCGTTATGATCCATTCAGCTACTTAGTCATACCACTAGATGCCTACACAGTTTAGAAAGCTGTACGCAGTTGAGTGAACCAACTGTAAATTAGCTTCAACAATTGCCTTACAAACCTGTTTTTTCAACGTAAATTCATGCCTGTTCAGCTAAATTAATTGCCTTTACAAACACATATTAACCACCCTTCTTGATTTACGTTCTACTCTCCGTAGGGACTGAAAAGAAAAGACTGATCCAGTTAGTTTTTTGGAAAATATTTTGTGAATGTACTTTTAACTACATCTGCCAAAGACTTAGTTTGATATTTAATATTTTATTTACAGTATATGTATGCATAAATAAAGCAGTATTATCTTTTAAATAACTAGTCAACACTAAACATGCGTCGTCACAGTTCAACAGGCGAACAAACATGATGCATATGACTGTAAACGAAAAAGGTGAAATTCAGTGACTCAATACTCCATCAGTTGCATCGAAATGCTGCTTTGTAGAATCATTTGTGAATAATGTGAGGACAATTCTTCTCTGTAAATAATATCACACACACACACCATTGCAGTATCATACTAATGTACTGGCTCCCTTTGTAGATATACGGACTGAAGAAAACGTGCATTACATTTGTGTCGTAATGTAATGTTGTGCTCTGAAAGAAAGGCACAACTACTGTACAACCCGCGGCTACATGTGCTGTGTCAGCAGGTTTCAGAGACTAACATCACATAGGTTGTCTTTGTCATTTCAGTTTTGTTTTTCATGACATGTCATGATGATGTTTTATGTCACTATGCAATGAGTTAAATGGCTTTCTGTATCATCTTTTGTTGTTGAACTCAGATTAAATAATCCCCTTGGAGAACAGCATACACGGTAACGATTACAAAAGACCCTCTGGTGTGACGTGGTTTCTCTCTCATTTCCCCCCGAACAAAGATGTGATCAGACCGCCGTCATTGGCAACAATCAAAGATACGGTCCTGTTTGCTGTTAATAGATGTTGTGATCGTTATGTTAATCCAAATTACCGTCAGGGAAACGTTAGGGAAACGCATCCTCACTTATTACCCTTCCACTCACTCCGCAACTACGACCCGTTTAGCGTCCAAGATGAGGTTTACTTAAATTCCACTCAAGCGAATACGTCGTCTGGTACCAGGGTCAACCGGAAGACGAGGGCGTCACACAACAGAAAACAGACTGCAGTCCTGCTCTTTAGGAGACGCCGTCCTCGACCATTTGCACTTCACACAAGATTATTTCTGTCTCCACGTAGCTCGACGTGTCCCTAAAACAAAACACTGGCGCGGTGTGCGACCCGCCATTCGGGCAAAAGTCTCTGCTTGAGGAAACGGGGGGGCACCTCTGCAGGAGCGCGTCTTCTGCTGTTGTAAAGATGATACAGGAGACGTGTCATGGACATAAACAGGATCTCTGATGAAAATCCATACGGGAAGACTTGTGGCCTCAATCATTGTTCTGTTACAGTTCTGTTTCAATTCTTTTTGTGCACATGAGAAATAAATTCTTTTTTTTATGTCAGTCGTTGTCTCCTCGTTATTAAGCCCATGAGAAAAAGACGAAGGGTTCGCACGGTGCCCGAGGAGCGTTCTGGCTCCGGATACAGCCGGAGCAGCGAGGACGACACAAGGCGGCTCGGGAATACGAAACACGCGCTCGACACCGAGCACGTCGTTGGTGTGAATACTTGGTGGAACTCTTAAACGTTATGATGCCTGTTAAAAGTAGCCCACGATGAAAGAGTTGGAAAAAGCGAAAGTTTTAAATGACAACGGGGGGAGAGGAGGGAAACACAGGAGCAGCAGAAATGGGAAGGCAGGAGAGCGTTTCCCGGCTTCTGACTCCACTATATTTAATGATGCATTGGCTTCCTCCCGCTATGCCACAGTGATGCTGCTTCACCTCCTCTCTGCGCTCTCCACCCTGAAACACGCAATTGTTGTAATTCAATTCAATTTCGCTGCTTTCTCTGCCTATTGTTTATTTCATGGATCCCCTGTGAAGCATCAAGAGCTGCCGTTTCTGTCAGCCCCCTTACTGTCCTACGTGTTTGTCATTCAGGCCTTGTTAAAATATAAAAGACAGACACGTACACGCTCCTTCCTCTCCCAGCTGAGAATTCCCAGTGGTAAAATTATTCCATTTAGATGGGAACTTTTTTTTTTTTTTGTCACAACCTTGTTTAAATTGGCATATCTGGCTCCCTCGTAGAAACCAATAAACTGTGAACCCCGGATGCATCTGTCAGTCAAGCTCATCTTTACTTTAGCGGGCCAGATGACAACAACAGGAGAGGAGACACACACCAGCAGAACGGGGAGCACTGATTGGCTCTCATCAGTTAGGCATTACGAAAAGCACCTGTCATCCTCGGGGCCAAGCCTTCACAGAGGGAGAGGCCCTGCCACGGGGGCCAGTGGGCCCCGCTCAACATTTACTCAAACACTTCACCCTCATTGTCAACTTGGCTTGGTGATGCCCTACAGCTAGGCCTCTTTGGCATGATTCATGTCTGTCACTGGTAATATATACAGTGAAATAAGCCCATTGTAGATGGATTATATTGATTTATACGTTTTCAAAAAAGATTGCAGATTGAATCACAATAAATCACAACAAATCATGCCATATATGATTTTGAGCAGCCAAGTATTTGTACTTTTGACGATTAAAATTTTTGCTTCCAAGCATTTATTTCGTTAGAGTTTCCTCTAACGGAATTTACGTCACGAAAGTACAAAATCCCCCGGGCTAGAATTCAATATACAATCATTTCTCCTTGTGTAAACATCCACGAGATAAGCGCAGAGCGGCCTTCTGAGTCTCGAGGTGTGACACGAGCGCTGCGCTGATCGCAGACGAGGCCCGGCAATGACGTCCTGTCATCCGCCTGCACGGGAGCCCGTCGTCAGCCTCATCATGTGGCTGTCACAGTTGATGCTCGGCGAGGGGAGAGGCCAACCCCGCTGTGTCAATCAACGAGCCCTCATTAGGAGCGCCTTTAATTAGTGGCTACACGGCTGCAGCATTGTTCGCGATGGCGCCTTCGTTAACTCAGTTAATCCCAAATGGATTTGTGTTGAGAAGAGGGAGCACTAAAGCACTCGAGAAGGCTGACTCAATGATTCGACGCCACTTTGTGTTGGCAAGAGTTATTTCTCCTGTTCTTTATACCTTGAAAGTGAGTATGTCTTTGACATACTGTACATGAGCATCCTGAAGCAAGTGTGTGTGTGTGTGTCATCCCGGTCCGAATGAATGGAATAGATGAGGTCCTTGTGGAAATAAATCATTATTTCATACTGAAATGATTTCATCGGGGCTGGGGAATCAGACAGTTCAAGCTCGGCCTCTGATGATCTTGCTGCTGACAGAACGATGATTACGAGGTTATTTCCGCCGTCGCAGGGTGAGACCATCCAGGCGACAAGAACATGACTTTGTGATGTTTGTAATGAGTGAGCATTGATTGACTCAACGCGGCCTAAAGAGGTTTCCACCGTGTTTGAGCTCAAAGGATGCTCCGCCTCTGTGTGCCGGCTGTCCTGTGGCAAAGTCCGCTATTAGAATAATGAAAAGTCAGAGAGCCGTCTGGTAGAATGCAACGGCTGCGTTTCTCAACCGAGGCCTCGTCTGCCAACTACGCGCTGTTAGACCATTTCCATCCCAGTTAGATCGGTCAGCAGCGCAGAGCGGTTTCCCTTCAGGAGATAAATTATCGTTTCAAATGGCCTTTGTGCGACGCATTGTTTAATTAAGCACTAAATATTTCTTGCTACCTGATTATGTCAGTCTGTAAAAGGGCTTCGGCGCTGTGGGCCAGAGATGAGGTTTGTGTGTGGAGATCAAGTGGTGGGGAGGGATTTGAGACGGGGAGGGAAGTGTGTGGGGGCGTAGCAAAAGGCCAAAATGTGTAAAATATGGTAGCACTGACCTGAGTGCTCCCTTCAGCTGAGAGAGGGTCTTCTTTCTGACAGAAGCCCAGTCTGAGGGGGGAGGCGGGAGGTGGGAGGGGGGGAGGGGGTGGTGGGTGATTCGTTTGAGTTACAACTGCAACAAGAGGATCCAGCATCCCGCTTTCTGCAGCTTCCAGCAGGTCGGAGGAAGAAGAGGAGACGAGGCAAAGTGGAGGTGCACCAACCCCCACCACCTCTGACTGGCTCCCCGTACCGCTTCGCCCCCAACCAAGACACACACACACACACACACACACACTCCGTGACGCCTCCACCCCCTCCTCTACCCAACACCCAGTCACTGTCAGGCCAAACACATGATGAATTGCCCTGTCAACAGAATTCATTCAGGGACCAATTAATTCAGCAGAAATGAACTAGAGCCATCAGTCGCTGAAAAACTCAGTGCAAAGAGAGCAAAGTAGCCCCACTTCAGGAAAACGAGGAAACGAGGGAGAGAGAGAGAGAGAGAGAGAGAGAGAGAGAGAGAGAGAGAGAGAGAGAGAGAGAGAGAGAGCGGAGGGATAGAGGGGTGAGCGCAGTGGAGACGAGAGGGCAAGCAAAAGAGTGAGGGAGAAAGGAGAGGGAGAGAAAGCGTGGTGGAAGTTAGTCTGACAGAAATTGGTCATTTAATGCTTTAGCGCACTGGAGACAGCCCCTGTCATAGACGAAGGCATGGCAGGGGCTCCCCTGGTATTTTATTTATTAATTATCCTATGCAGCGAGGGGCCTTTAACTGTCTCCGTCCAGCCTCGTCAGCCCGACTCCCTGTCATTTTCTCTCCACAAACAGATCCTTTAACACCGCGCTCCAGGTTAATGGAGACAAAGCCAATATCCAGCCACCCTCGCCTCCTCCCCTAAATACAGTATTCATCGGCACCGTATCCAGGTAATTATGTCTCAGGCAATCTGCTGAATATGTCGTCGGGATGCTAATAAAAAGCACTTTGGAGCTGGCGCGCCGAACACGCCTGACCTTTTCAACTCGGTGCTTCGTGGTGGCTATTCGCCTCCGGAGGAGGGCGGCAATTATTTACACCTTCCTGAGAACTGCATGTCATTGCAAACACGCAAAGTTTTGAGGAAATGAATGAGGGATGTGTGTTATTATTCAGCATGTAACCGAGACAAACCGCTGCTTATTTTCCTCATAATTGGCTGTTGATACGTGATTCAGTGTGAACTCGCTGTTGATAAAGAAAAAAGAATGCCTTGCCAAGTGGGGCTACCTGTCCCAAATATTTCTCACCTCAAAACGCTCCGCCGCCGTTTCTTTAGCGTTGTCGACGAAACCCAACAGAACCGCGCTTGCCAGGAGCAGTTTTGCTGGCGAGGACAAATTAGCGCTGTGAAGGGCGACATCAACACCAGCTAATTAAGGTGTCGTGTGATTTTGGGCTCCAGATCAAGAATCTGCTGATTCATCCCACGAGTGATTATGATGTCCATATGGTCAACGTGCTGCGTGCTACGCGGGGAAACAACATCGGCCCGCTACGGCGCTGCCTCTGCCAAAGGTTTGATCTCGCCTTTTGTGGCGGGGTTTGCTGGTGTTCATCAGGGCTCTGAATTATTAACGCCATCTTTTCTTCTAGCCCAAGGATCCTCCAGTGGAAAACGTGGGATGAGGGGAAGCTGCCTGCGACTGGACTGACTGAAATTCAACGCTGTTTCCACTGTCGTTCACTGATGTGCTCGTGTACCTTGGATGGCCCCTTCTCAGCCTCACCTGGTTTTAAGGAATTATCACACCTCATGTAACACAAAGGTGACTTTATGATTAGTGTTTGATGGCTTTAGTCTCCGATATTGTAGTGTTTTTGAAGCCTAACTTCTAGTCCTTATTATTAACTTACATTTTTTGGGGTGGTGGCAAATGATGAGTAATTACTCCAGGGCTAATAAACTCAAACCTCTCTTTCTCTTTCTCTCATTCGTCTCAATTCAGTGTTTTACTACAGTGCTTAGCCCAGTGAGAACACACCTAACAGACAACGCTGGCATACAAGCCAAGTGAACCCGACAAATGGAACAGAAAAGCTAACAGAGAAGAAAGAGGTGCTTAGGCCAACTGTCACAGGCAAAGTGCTTTCCTGATTTCTGTTTACTCACCACGCTTGAAACTCGACTTGTTTTCCTGCAGCTTACTGCAGAGATTCTGTCTGCGAGTCAGCTGGTCTGTCAACGTGTCTCGCAGGTAAAAAAACGCTCATTTAGCGCTTCATTTGGAAGTGTAAAAAGTTACCAAGTGCCGTTCTTGAGAGTATGACAACATGGTCAACTGTGTACTAGTATTTAGTAACACAACCTGCTCTGCCTCTTTCCCCGACTCCCCCCACTACGGTGATATAAACTCTCTGCATATAAAATACAAGAAATTAGGAGAGTAGAAGGACAGTAGCGAAAGCAACAGAAAGACGTCTGTGCGTATGAACAGAGAGGGGATGCGCTGTGGAATATAATTAATTAAATGAGACTAATTAGGAACATGAGAGCAGGTGCCAGGCTATGAGCTGACAGGGAAGACAGCGAGACAACATGCCAGCACAAAAAAAGCCACACAGACACACACACACCTACACACATGTGGAAGTGCACAAATAAGCATGCACACACTCATACGCACGAATAATGCACACAAACACGCAGCTGCGGTTATGAGGGTGTGTCGTGACAGACACGGGGACAAAACAACTTTCTACGTTTTGTCATGTGAAAGCCCGCAGGAATACTCCTGACAGGAAGCAGAGACCTCGGCACCGTAGGGGTCTCCTGCCTTTGTCTCGCACACATTCTCTTTATTATTTTGTTCTGCAATGGTGGAAAGAAGTTTGCACAAGCCAAAGATTTCTCTCCCCCCTAATTATTTCCGCACTTGCTCCAGACTGCAAGCTGAGTGAATTCGCAGGGCTGCTTTACTTCCTCTCAGACCTCTTAAAGAGCCTCTCATCTGGGGCTACTGCAGCGAGGGGACATGTTAAAAGATTAAACGAAAATGCATCGCAACACTAGAAGCATGTGCTATTCAGTCATTTTCGTCATCAAATTAATGTGAATAAATCTTTTTAATATTTACCGGTAATCTTTAGATCGAGATGTTATTTCATCATGTTAATGTGAAAACGGACTGAAACCTTCTTTAACCAGCTCTGTATTTGTAATCCCAACCCGGTGCAAATAGATGTGGCAGTAATTTAACCATTACATGCCAAACATTACTATGACTATACCGTTCATATGAAATTATACAATAACTTTTGTTCTATCCGATTGAGGATGAAATAAAGTAGAGTTGAAACAATTAGTTGATTGACAGAATATTAATCTAGAGCTACCCAATAGCCCAATGAAGAAATTCCAAAATGTACTAGTGCCAGCTTCAGAAATGGGAGAAATGGCTGTTTCACTGTAAATTAAACCCTTGAATAATGAATAAAACGATAATCTGTTGATTTATCACTAATGATCATAATCTTTATTTAAAACCACTATAGATTTAGTCACAATGGGTGATGCTAGTTAGAAAGATCACATCCAGCATTTAGCATCGTCCACTTTCTTCCCCACTGTGTTCTTTCACACAACCAGGGCGAAAAACCAACAGCGTTCAAAGACGAAACAAGCTCGTACTTGTTCTCCCTGCCTGGCCGTGACAATGAGGTTAAGCACTTCATGCACAAATAAAAATGTCACCTGTCCCCGCCAACTAGAGGCCCCTGTGAGCGTGCTGCTTGTAGTGACTCCAAACGCAACTTCTAGTCACCTTTACAATGTGTGCAAGCTCCGTCACTGCACAGCGACAAAAGGAGCCTTTTGACCCAGATTAGCGTGGGCCTGTTACACTATTTTACCCGGATAAATATTTCTATATTTTACAGAACTTGAAAATCCCTAATTTCTTTAAGACATCCAGTTTGATCGCAATAATTTCTAGTTTGAGGACAATTCATTTCTATTTAATGTTTTTTTTTTTCAGCCTTCAATCAAGGATCTATGTTTTCCCTCTCGAAACAAAAACATCACAAAAGCGGCTAGAAGACTACGCGGTTCTGCAGCCGCGACTCGACAGCTCAATATCGGGCCCTGGTGCGGCTTGTCAATGCAGCACCGAACTGAAGATGGAGAGCGATGGGGGGCTGGTGCGGGGAAGGCTTTTTTAATTATCTGTGGTTGGGTCGGACTGTGCATCATCATTAGAGAGACTAAATAGCAGTGGTCACTGACTCAGGTAGTGGTAAACGGCACAATTAACAAGCTGAGGAGGGAGAACTGTATTCAATTTGAAAGCCTTCTCTCCTAATCCATCTCCAGTGATCAGGCGTGCTGCTGAGCTACGCCCTTTTATATTCAATTACATTAATCAGGTTATTACCCAGCAAAAAGTCAACATTTTAATCAAGAACTGGCAAAGTAGGGCAGCACATTACACCTAGACAAGGCTAAGTGACAGTCAGAGGAATGGAGTGATGATATTCCACTGAAGATGGTATTTTACTCGTGGAAAATGACACAGCACGGAGAGGGTTGGAATTCCGCTATTCGTCGGTTTTTAGAATAGAAAAAGAGTTTGACGATATATTCAAATTTTTAAAAGGAAGAATTAATCCCGTCTTTTATTGGGTTGTTTACAGCAAAAGTGGCACTTCAAAAAGGAGAAACTTGTTAATGCCTCTTTCCTGCAAATCCCCGAGATGTAATCCTTGTGTGTAAGAAACGTAAAAACACAGCTGTGGGACTTAAATCGCAATAACTACTCCGTTATTTATGGACTGATGGGATTAACTCGTCTGTTGATGTGAGTAGAGCGATCCACCCGTGATCAGGAAGGGGATTATTTCATTCACTGCGGAAAAAAAGCCGCTGTATATGAATATGTGCTTACTTCACAACCAGTTCAGCTCGACTTTGCTGACTGATTGCTGACTGTACACACAGAGTGAATCTAATTTAGAGGAACCTCTGCCTAAGCAGTCGTTCCTGACCCATTTTTTCCCTCTAACAGGGAAGAAATCCATTCCCGGGAATCTTTGGCATTCAGAAGATGCTGTTTTTTTTTTTTAAACTTATTTCCAAACTTATTTTTTTGCATTTTGGCTTGTTAAGAGCTCTGCAATGGCTGACCTGGGAATTGAGTTTTAATTAATGGAGGGAAATTCTTCTCGTCCGCCCCATAATGAGAGAAGACAGAGGTGAACAGCTCAATAGGAGAGATAACCACTCTTTGATCCAAACGGTCATGCAGAACCTTCACTTGCGGCATCGTCAGAATGTGTACTGTTAAGCTGCACACTTTTAAATCCCTAAAATATCCAAGATCATGTATTGATAATTATAATGTAAAACTAGTCTGTCCCTTTGTAATAATATACTTGATAGCAAACTGTCTGCCCTTTAAGTGTTTCCAGATCACAGTCTGCAGACTTTTACAATGTAATAATCAACTTCTAACACTCAGTAACACACAAACAGCCGGCCAGCAGAACAACATCTTCACACATATTCAAAATATTAAACTGTCTAGGTGCCATTTTTTGAATCCCCACTAACAAGACCTATCTCAACTTAAGACGTCTTGTTAAATTGAGACCTTGTTCCCCAGTGGACTTAAATGTAAAACATATCTCTACCCCTGACAAGCAATGTTAATCCATTTAGTGTAACGAACTAACATGTCCCTAATTAAAATATGCCTTTTAATGATACATACTGACATCTTGGAAAACACTGTCACGCTTCCCTCCTTTAATACAGAAATATGCTAATTGCGGCAGTAACACTGGTGTTCAAATCCCAATGCTACCGTCACATCCTGAGGGAGTTTGTTGGTTAAAAGCCCCCCCCCCCGTCCAAAAAAAGGGGGCCCATTTAACTGTTTCTAGAAGTCTGTTTTGGCCAGCAGAATTGGTCTGACGCCGTGGATTTCCATTCATTTACAGACATTCAATTTCGCATTTAGGAGCCTTACTCTGCACCCCTTGGGTCCAGCACGTTCAGCCGTAGGTGCTGCAGGGCAGATAGAGAGCATCACGCTTCCACCTCGTCCCATGGCAGCTCATTTAAAACAAATCAAGCTGCTGTGCTGCGCTCACAAGGCCCAGGTGATAAAGCAATTAAAGCGCTTTAATACTTTGTTTCGCAAAGGGCCAGTAGGTAATTAAATATATATTTAATGAAATCCTTTTGTCACCTTTTGGTTTTTCTTTCCTGATGTGTGTGTGTGTGTGTGTGTGTGTGTGTGTGTGTGTGAGAGGTGTTGGTTTGATGGGCAGTGAGGGACGGGTTTGAGTGGGTGGAGCCTGCAGCCCTCTGCGGTCATCACCCTGGATGAGAGAGAGGCTTTAGTTAATAGGCTCCCTCTGGACAGATGAGGTCCATTAGAAGGTTAATTTAAAAACGAACAGAGGACATAGAGAGAGAAAAGGAGATGGAGACAGAGAGGTCCTGAGCGTAGACCTCAAAGGTCACGGAGAAAACAAAATACGGCGTCCAATATTTTTGTTATCGGTGAAGCCAAAGTTTCAGGGAACCATTATCAGATTCTCACAAAATGACCAAATTAAAACAAAGAAGCCCGCCGCAGACCGAGCTGCACAACTGAATCCTATCACTTCCCATCCATGAGGCCATTTCGAAAACATTGAGTCATTGTTCAGATGCATCGACTGCAGACCCTGCCTCCCAATTTCCATTTCTTTCCCCCCTGCAAAAAAGGCTCAATCTGATCCGGACCCATTGGTGTGTGGATAATGAAGGGGTTACCAGGAGCTGGGAGAGGCCCGGTAATTCCCCGCACCGGGGGAGCGGGTTTTTGGGTGGGGTTCGGGTGAGCACCCCTGCTCCGTGATGCATGCACTCATGTGAGCTTGTGACAGCCTTTGCCCAAATCCAAGGCCAGACATGGACGCTGCATGTATTATACAGATGCAGTGAAAAACCCAGCTTCAAACATTGTATTGTTACAGATCTTTTTCCACACAAACAGAGTTCATGGGATACACATTGTTGTCAGGAATCTAATAGAACAATCCATGGACTTCAGTTACTGAGCATGATGAATGACTCTCCAACCGAGATCAACATGACATTCAAGTTAAAGAGATCTAAATACGATCTCAATCCCCTTATGCGCCGTCCTCGCCTCATCATCCCCTTCTTTTCCTTAGAGGTGGGAGTAACCGAGCTCAATCTAAGGTCACAAAAAATTAGCATATCATCTGGCAAAAGGGGCTAGCCAATGTGTGGGCGTCTCCCTAAGGGGGGTCACCTTAAACATCAGTGTTAAGGCATCACGTGACCCCGACGTACTGCAGGGTTAAGTAGCTCCACTTCATTGTGATAAAGATGTGAACAACTGCCTATCCCACCGACGCTGTCAATAGACATCGAGTCCTGGCTATATCCAGCTTGACTCGCCCTCTCTCAGGGCCCCCGGCATTAGCCCCCATCCATCATCTGAATACCACGGGCCTGAATCATTGCCGATCATTATAGCAACAGTGAGAGCCCCGGTGATTGGCTGCGATTGTTAGATCACAGGGATCCGAGGGGTGATCCATCACGCCGGGTGGCACGCTAACACCTCTGTGTGATGGGGTTCACCTCCGGGGTCGGGGCCAGGTCAGACAGGAGAGAGCCCCTCCACAGAGAATAGCTGCAGCCTCCTCAGTTACCCTCCGAAGGCTCCCAGAGTGCAAGGGACAGTCATTTGATGAAAATCACTCCTGCATTAGCAACCAGTAAGAACGTATTGCTATATTTAAAAAAAAATATTAACACAAAGAGAAGAACTGCTCTCTCTGCTTCACGATGCAAGGTGAGCCGCTGACCCCTTCCCACTCTGAAACTGGTGCATCGCAACGCGGTAACCAGAGGCTACGTGTTGTCATCCAAATGAGATAAGTTTATTTTCCCTACACCAGCATTTGTTCCATCAGCCTGCAGGGCCGCAGACCACACTGGGGAGCAGTGGGGAGTCCTGCTCGGCACCTGGAGCTCTCGCAAGGTGGCCCGCTAGCAAAGAAAGGCTTGGCCGCCGCCCAAATATCTGCCTGCACCTTCTGTGCAAACGTGCCTGCCTCAGGAAACCAGGAGGCAGCAATATTGTGGAACAAATGTCCCCTAATCTCAACCGGCTGGTCCGGGGTGCTCGGTGGGGCCTCCTCCTTAAGAGTTTGACCCTGGACAGTGGTCACACAGCACTACTGGTGACTAAACAGCCCGCACCTGCAGGAGTGTCACTCACAGCAGCGTTGGGATCCAGCAGCTCCGCCTGAGCTGGAATCACCACTACAGAATGAATGGGGTTTTCATATTTTAAGATTAAATTGTAGATTTGAAGTCAAAATGAACCGTAATATGAGGATGACAATGACAACAATAACCTGCCAAACATATTGCGCTTAACTAAATATTATATTGGAGATCTTAGAAGAAAAGGATTGTATCTTTCCATAGAAATGTATCTTTGCAAAAGTTCCCAGTCAGTGTATTGGAAAAGCTTTGATGATTGATTAGGTAAAAATGATGCATCTTGTGTATTAATGTAGAATTTCTGTCTTTTTTCTGCTACGAACACCGGAAGCCATTCTTGCTTTCGAATAAACACAAAGTAGTGCAATTAAAAACAGCTACAATTATACAGTTGCGGTTACAGGAATGTGTACATAACAATCAGTCGGTATTCACCCTAAAAAAAAAATTATGTTGTTTTTCTAAATAAGAATTGGGGTTAAACTCTATAAACCACCAATTTGAAGAAAAGTTCTACCAAGTTTTGCAGCTTTGGTGAAAACTAAAATATGATACCACATGTTTAGATTACAAAGCTGGGTACAAGCGTATTGTGCCGCTTCTCAGCATAAGTCATGTACACTGATATAACAGGCATCCGTTGGTCCAAACATCCACCTGATTAGGCTTTTCAGATACCTTCTTCCATGCTATCTTATCTCAGTGTTGGGAGCAAATACAACCCACAGCAGTACAAGCAAAGCGATGCCACTAAAAGTGTATTTCTAAGTAAACCAAACTCGATCCCTTATCTAATGACGGTTACATCCTGGGTCACTTTATCACTCACTACTGTTACCGTATACTTGAGTGCAAGTGTGATGGCATCAAAATAAATGATTCCATAGTATTTATACATTTTCAAACAGAACTGTTATCACTGAAAGAAGTTCCTGCATACAAAGCATTAAGGAGTCAGTGAACGAGAGCCGTGTGGTTCGTAGCCCTGTGGAGTGTGTTATTGGAAAATAATATTTGAAATTATTTTCCCGATCACTGGTTTATCTCTTGGGATTCTTCCACCTTACGTGAAAAGTTCCGCAATTTGAGCAAAACAAACAGAAACGCAGCCACGTACAGTGACTGAGATTCAATTCTACTGTTCCAAAAAGTGACTTTCCATTTTTCATATTCCGTTCTAATAGATAACAATTAAACCTTAGTGAGCATGAAAGGATTCTGTATTCATGTTGTTCCGTGGGGATTTTTTAGTTTAGTTGCTTAGGAAGGAAATTAAAGGGAGAGGCCAGAAAAAGACAGATCTCTATTTACTGATACTGTACACAGTATGGCTGGTGTGTGTATGTGTGTGTGTGTGTGTGTGTGTGTGTGTGTGTGTGTGTGTGTGTGTGTGTGTGTGTGTGTGTGTGTGTGTGTGTGTGTGTGTGTGTGTGCGTGTGTGTTAACTTCAAATGAGCAGTCGATTGGGGGTGGAGAGTGTATCCATGGCAACGGTCTGGTCCCCAGCTGTCTCCGTGAAGAAGAAGATGGGTGCCACGAGTGAGGAGACCACTTAACCTCAGCTGCTCCTCAGCTTAGGGGAGTCAAGATGCCGCTGAAACCCTCACAGAGCCGCACTTAATATGGAGACAATAACCCCCCCTCGCCAGACAAAAGATGACTTCAAACTAGCCTGTGGCAAAAAGAAAAAGAGAGGGAGCTTTACAGGGGCACCTCTTCCTAGAAGAGGAGTTCACCATCAAGAGCTCCAATACAGCAGATGGAGAGTTTAGGGGTGCGAGAGGGGGGGGGGCTAATTAGAACTGGTTTAACTGGAGAATCGCTTTAATCGTTAACTGTTAACTTCCGATAGAGGGATGCCGTTTTGCAGCAGTTTTTTAACTCTGCTGTAACCATCTGTTGGAATTACTTTAAACTAAACAGAGTGAATAATAAACAAACCGGTGGGAATGAGTCGGTTATCTGTGGAGGTTTCTTTGAAAATATCATGTAGGCCACTTGCAACAAATAAAGTCTTGGTTGAGGTTGAAAAGATCTGGATCTCTGTCAAATTATGAAAAGTCAAAATCAATATTTGTTTTTTTTTCAGTGGTATTTTAAAATGAAAATCACTTTTAAGGTACACATGTCTCCAGTATCACAGTCCTGACCTTCACACACAAACACTTAATTAGTGTATTGTACAACACAGTCGCATTACATCCATAGAAGTGAACACAATCCAAATGACTCACAAAAACATTTTATCTTTTACATTTTCAATTTTCAAAGGGGCCAAGTTTAAGTTATATGACAGAGCCAGTGAACATACGTAAAAACGTTTATGCAAACATCAAATCAACGAATTCAACATTTGTTAGAAAATACTATGATATAACTCAGATTTAAGCAGCAGATTTCCACAATTGATAAGCTGCAACCAGAGTTTAGCATATTTTGCTTAAAAAGAAAATACCTCATCAGTTAAACAATTAGCTCCTAATAATTTAAAAACCGACTGCAACAGCTCAAAACATTAATATCAGCAAATACTAGCAGTGCTGGTCTCAGCAACGAGGAAACTTAAAGCTCCTGTGCAGTTTACCGAGGAGCATTTAAACCAAATGTATTCTTAAGTCAAATGTGGGAGCGTCGCCATAAGAGCTTCCCTTATCACACCTGCTCTACCGAAAAGTGAATAATTTGGGGTTCATCGGCTGACAAGGTTGGACTGAAGGCCTGGAGGTTGGATGGGGGGTGGCGGGGGGGGCGGAGGGAGGGGTCTGACAGGGTGTCGTCGCTGCTGTGACACGTATTGCCGGTGACAGAGGTTAGCGGGTCAGACAGGAAGGTCTGTTGTTATAAAGGGGAAAGCGGGTCGCATTGTTTAGCCCTCACCTCCCTCCCTCACTGCGCAGCGATGGTCTAATCAGGCTTTGTCGTGGCTGCCCGACATACAGAGCAAGCTCGCTCTGTTTTCTCCTTTATCCACCACTGTCTCTTTGTCCCTTTCTGTCTCCATTTGTGTCTCTGCTCCCCCCATCTTTCTTTTGCCAGAAATGACCCATTCGTTCGGTCTCCTCTCTCTCTCTCTCCAGGTCTTTCCCTCTGGCATACCTCCTTTGGGCTCTCTGTATGTGCATGCATTTCTGTATCTGTGTGTGTATGTGCATGTGTGAGGAGGGGGCGCGGGGGGGAGGGTGGGGGGGTCTTTGCCTCAGGCCGTCCCAGGGGAGACTTCACAGGCTTTAGAGGCCAAATGAAGTGTAAGTCTATTAAAAAAAGGGCCAATGTGCAGATTTCCAGCACGGCATGTCGCCGTGGTGCAGTTCATTTCCACTTGATCAACAGTTGATGCGTTGACGAGGTGAGCAGAGGGAGTCTGTCGAGTCAGCATCAAAGCATCTACCGTCGCCTGGCTTCTCTTAGCATGCTGCGGTGAACGTCAAAGGCCTTTTTTATTCTCATATGATACAGCTATGCAGCAGGGTTTAAGTTACAAACATTGTGTTCCTGATCACGTGTAGAGGTCTAATCTAATTCAAAACACTGTCAAAAGTTTTCACATAAATTCAGAGAATGACGGATCGGGTACTGCATCTCCCCGCAGTTCATTTGCAAAGGAGATTCTGTTGATAACCATTCAAAGAAAACGGGACACAACATGCATGTTTGTAGGCTACACATAGCGTGCTTTTAGGGTTTTGTGTGCCACAAATTCCCATGGAACTGCAGGGAGATTAAATAGGCCTGTTTATTCATATGAAGATGACAAATGTAGGAAGCTGGGGGGAAACAAAAGGCTCCGAGGACACGCTATTCATTACAAGAGCGCCTGTGGGTCGTCATGTTTTTATCGAAGTCAGGTCCCAGCCCAATTTCTAAAACCACACCAGCAGGCTTAACCTACTTCAGGTGTTCAGGTAGCGTTTTGTGCACCCATAACGAACATTACGCACATTATGGCCTATAATATGCATCATGCACGGCACACAAAAAAATATGCCGATGATCCATAAAAAAGAAACAATAGGAGAAATTAGATACGAATTATAACTTGTAGTGTGTGTATTGGTGGCAAAGTGACACGAGAGCAGCGTAACCAGACTGTCGAGGATAATTACAGGTGATTCAGAGTGTAGCTTGCACTGCTAAAACATTTAATTTGCTATTGATTTGATACTTAAATGGTGTACGTCCATTCCTATCATTACAACTCGGACGGAGGGCTGCCAATACACGAGAGCACCGGCTCCTCTCAGGGTGACTCAGGAAGGCTGCACGGGAGTTTATTTATTCAGCAGCACCAAACAAATTCACAGAATCGCACTTTGCGGAGTCACAGTAGCCGATGCTTTTCCTCATATACAACATGATATGAGAGAAAAACAAATTAATCCTGCAAACCTCAAAAATCATCTTAAACTGTCGGTATCTGAGGTAGTCCTCAATTGATGCTGACGTGGCCAAAAGCATATCTTGTAAGCTCGTTTGCCATGTATATTTCAGCTGTGAAGAGATTTAACACTGGATTATGATTTAATCTATTGTACAGTCACGGAACCTCCAATGTTATCACTTGGTACATTTACATATAAATGCACATTAACATCCCGCTTCCGACTCTTATTTCTGCTTTGATCTTAAGCAGTTTATTACATTTACGTGGAACATGAGATGAGAAAGCTTGTTATGCACATCTTTGAATTCCATGTTTCATAACAGTGTTTCTGATCGGCAACATGAATTGACGCAGGAATTAAACACGACAGACGGCGATAACAAAGCCTGGATAAGATGTCTTGATGACAGGAGCCCAGTTTGTGTTGGAAATTTGGGGTAAGTGATGATGATGTGTAAATGTGCACTCGCAGATTAGCACAGCGGGGAAACACGATGCCTCTGCATTTCATTCTCCATCTACTCCTGTGTGGAATGAGTTGCAATGTGTGCAAACTGAGTGAGATGTTTGTTCTATTATTTAAGTCCCTTGAACCCCTCTCCACCCCCCTCTCCCGGCAAAAGATTATAAGACAAGTTCATGAATTTTAAAGCCTCATTTTAAAATTGGAAGATGTGTTGAACCGTGCGGTGATGCCGAGTTGGATGTAGAGGTTTACCGACGCGACTGCAAAACACAAAATCTGTGTGTAGATTGTTTTTTTTCCCCAAAAAACGGCAACTGCCACTACAGTGTGTGTCAGCGGGCTCTATCTGTGCGGGGTCAGCAGCCCCTCTGACCTCTCTCGGCCCGTTTCTCTGACAGACATTTGTCACTCTGCTGTGGGCCGAAATAGATTATTGACCACCTCAGCAGTCCCATCATCCCACACAGCTCCGATCCCCAATACGGCCTCCTTTATTGCCAGGAGGAAAGACGCAGAGCAACAGTATGAAGTACACGTGTAATGAAAAAGTAATATTTGAGTTTAGTTATTGTCATATGAATTATTCTCAATAACACTTAACTTTTTAGAAATGATGTGAACTTGTAATGAACACAGGATGAGCAAACAAGCATAAGTGTAAATGGGCTAGAAAGTCAAAGCCTGCATCTTTAAATGAGACGGGACCGTGATCCGCCTCGCATGATTTTGGGAGAAGTAGGTCTTTCATCCATATTGTGTTTTTTTTGTATTTTGGCACATTCTGGGATCCTTAATTGTATGATAATTCATCTCGGAGCACTAATTTACCCCCTGCTGGTCGCTTTAAATGTTGGACCATTTTGTGAACCAGCACTCGGAATTAGAAATGAGCCGATGGCTCAAAGAAGTGTGTCTTCCAGCTAAGGAGCATATTTATACTCATATTCTTAAGTGCTTTTTTTTTTTCTTCAACATTTGGGGTTTGGCCATATGAATGCACATATGTGCCATTTTCTAAAAGAAAGACTTTTGCTTCTCTTCTCGGAAAAGTTTAACAACAATCGTTGAATGATTTGGCTTTTAACGGCAAGGCATACAAGATGTGCAATAATTAGTTGTCATATGCAATAACAAAAAGCAAAACTACAACAGGAACCATTATGCAGCACATCAGTTGGGTTTCCTTCACTGAAATGCATACATAATAATTCAAATCCAGTGCAGTTTGATGGTTTTGATGTGGCATGTTAGGTCTGCAATATGTCCCTCTCCAGCAATTCATATAATAACTACCTGCTGTTCGGATTCTTGGGCCCTGTCTGTCATATGATTGGGGGACATTTAGGTTTATTTAGCCATTGCTTATTTAGCCACGGGAGGCCTATTAATTTCAGCAGGCCCTGTCCTCTCCAGGGGCGATCGCTACCCACAGCACGCGCGTCCCTTTGTTTGGATCCATTTACATCTGTGGTCAATGAATAATGACAGCTCCAACACAGCAGAAAAAAAAACATACTTGCACACAAATGCACAGGCACACAAATAGGCCCAAACTGAACACCGAGTTCCCAAACGCAGGGTAATCAAAAAAAGGAAAACAAACATTGCCAGGTTGCTGTGCTCATATTGTGCAGAGTTACATTAAAAAGCTGCAGAATGCCAAGCGGAGCTGCAGCTCTTCTTTGTGATTCTCCACCCGGTTATAGATTCTGCTGGTGCGTCTGTTTTTTTGGCACCTTCCCAACCGCATTTGACCCATTAAATTAGCCACATTGGTTGATTTGATGGCGAGCTAATGTTGAGGGTTTCTCTCCACCGGGTGCACAGACTCCTCCTGGCACCCGGTGTTTCTCTCTGGCTGTGCAGGAGAGGCTGTGCCACTGCTACCACACATCATAGAATATTAACCCTTTTCTGTTCCCCGGCAAACGCACCAGATGGCACAGCACAATAACAGCTGTCAATTTCAAGGCGGCGCCTCTTCGGTGGATTTCTTTCCCCCTTGCTCTTTGGGACGCCGGGAGGATTTTTTTAAGACGTAATAAGCGAACTGATGTGCTGTTTCGGATCGTAATGAATCAAATGCTACAGTGGAGCAGGAAGAGTGTGGCCTCCCCGGGAAACCAAAGAGGTGCTACAGAGCGAGCGCAACAGCCAGCTGCAGCTACCCAAACACACACAAAACACACCACCGGGGACGGCGCTGCGGAGGAGGAGAGCTTGCACATTGAAATGTACGGCGCCAGGTTGGAGGTTTTCCCCTCCTTCCACCCGAGCGATCGTAGCAGCCATGAGACGAGGTCCCTGGTGCCCCCTCAGCTGCCACTCTTGCTAAATTAAAACTGAGGCCTCCAAATACATTCCTCGTTGTGGGCCTAAAGCGCAGGAAAGTTGTATTTGGCTCAAGTGGCGGCCGGGGAATTGCCCCCCCCCCCGCCCCCCCCCCCCCACCCACCCCCATAACCCGGTCCCATTTGCCTTATTTACATGATAAAAGCCGGAGTCGGGAAGAGCCGCAGGCCCCGAGGGCTGAGGCGCCCTTTCTTTTTTTTTTCTTCTTTCATTTATTCATTTCTTTACCAAGATCACCTCTCCCTCATCGGAGGCGAGTGATGAAATCATAGTAGCAATTTAAATTTAGTTTAACTCACTCCCTGTAAAACAGGACAGGGAATTGCCTCTGTGCCTGTCACATGACATGCCGCCTTCCGGAAGGAGCAGGGGGGCGAGGGGGGGTGCTGGGATTCGCCAATAGCAGCACTCAACCAGTCGTGTTTCGAATGCCGCCGGGGCTCTAGTGCTCTCTCCTTTAAGAGGACTCAACCTGCCGCTAGTAGTCTCCTCTTCAGTTCAATCAACTGACTGTCTTCAGCTGGAGTCGTGTGGGCCAGACGCAAACTGTATGACTGTCACAGAGGTCATCCATCCCTCTCACCGTGTGCTTTGTAACTCAATTTCCCACCTGGCTTGAGCTGAGGCCGGCGCGCAGAAGTCAATTCCAATAGCGACTCCCCAAAGTGCATGTCCAATCGAGATCTCTGCAGTTCAACCCGAACGGACTTCATCAATCGTAGAGCTGAAGTGAATCAATTTTCGATTGACCCGACAACCCGGGCGTTCTCTCTCCGACGACACCGCGTTGTCTATGCGCGCCGGGCCTCCGCAACTTCACTCGGCTAAACATGTCCGACTTAACGACATCACGCCGGAGCGCATAACTACCACGCAATCCTCGCGCTCATCTGCTTCGCCTCGTCCTTTATGCCACAAGTTTCTGGGCCCCGAGGCTACGAGCGGAGGAGTGCAGTCAGCAGGAGGTAAAATCCATACACATCCCCTGCGATCTCATCACACTCATCAGCGTAAGAACTCACATAATCCGGCTAATGTCTGCGTTGCCTGTCAATAGCCGCTCCCACGGAGACAAAAGTGTCCTAATTAGAAAATGAAAGCGCAAACCCACTTTATGCGTCGGTGTTTATGTGACGGAGGGAGAGGCAAAAAGAGACGATGGAAAGCTTGTTTAGGTGAAGACCACACCGGAACGCACACATCACTGAATTTTGCGAGTGGATCGTCTGTGTGTGATTTTCAGAATTTGCACTATACCTTTCAAATCTACAAACACCCTCTTTAAATTCCCCCTGCCGCTTCTCTCAAATGGTATCGTCCTCCTTAAAGATTAATTGAAGCTGGGATAAAACAAAATGGTTCCCAGGGGGTGGCCCACTGTTTGTTATTCATGTGGGTCTGGAAACAGCAACAGTAAATCCTCTAAGTTGTTGTTAAGCTGGGGATATTACCATATGTGTGCCATTTCCATAGACTGACAGCTCCCTCTGGATCAACTGGGGACTATTGATCTTGCAGCACTCCATTTCAAGTTAATTGTGCTTGAAATGAGGTCCACACTCCCAGGCATACCTTTGTTTGAAAAGGTGGATATTTGTTTTTATTTGGCAGGATGTTGATATCAAAGACACGGGATGTATTCTATATATAGTTTATGTTTATCCTGCAGAAGGAGTTTCTCTTGCAGCGATTGGTCAAACTGTCAAACACTTATATGGCTATAGTTGTGTTTTTTCTCATTCGTGATGAGACAGAAATAACGTCCCTCCTACACGGATAAAGGGGGCAATAGAAGGAGGGGAACATTGTTCTTACTGTGCAGTGGAAACAGGAGGGCCAAATTCTCTTTATGTGAGAATTTAAAGTGAAATCTACATTTTCTTGTTGAAATCTTGTTTTGAAAGAGTTTAATGTAGATACTCATTTGTGCACTCGTTTAAATGGTATTTACTTTCATCTGTTTGGAACTCAGTGACTGAAGAAATCGACTCACAAATAAAGCAGACTTTCCCACCAACCAGCCGATGCAATAACAAACACTTGAGTCTGCATTTCATCTACTCATTTGCGGCGATTATTCAAAGAAAAAGCCTCATAAGCTACTTATGCAAGAGTTCTTAGGATTTTTCTTCTCCAGAAGCCCTGTTTAGCTTTAAATCCTACTCAGAGAAAGGGAAACTGTCTGCACCGGACTCGGAGGAAGGTGAACTTTGCTGCTGAAAAACAGAAAGAACACTGAAAGTTGCACAGCTTTGTGGCCACTGTGCGTTGAGTATAATAACGTGGAGTATAATCCTCGTCATGATCCCCGCACAAGTCGGATTAGCGTGTGTGACACATGTGTTTTTTTTACAGCTACCTTTGACAAACCCGACAGGAACAGAGTGTGAAAGGTGCACTTGGAATGAAGCAAAGTGCAATCTCATTAAGACAAAAGAGAAAAAAGTGGCGCGGTGAGCTCTGTTATGGCTGCTCTCACTGATTAAACCTCTCTGTCTCAAATGCATCATAATCCTGCCTGGAACTCATAAAGGCGGATTCTTTAAGGCAGGAATAAAAGGCGATACAGAAAACAAGTGTCAGTCCCAATCTCAAGCCCATTTAGGAATATTCCCACAGCTGGTTCCCTCGGAGGAAACGTGCACTTTGCCGGGATGATTCCGTCTTCCTCAATAATCAAATCCACACCAGCCTGATGTCCCTGACTGTTGCTGGAGCCGTATCTGTTTGCAATATCAGCCCACCACAAATAAGAGGTGTGTAATGGAGGACATTAGAGGGTCCAGTGTGTGGAGGCAGGATTTAATTTCCATGGCAGATTAGCCTTCTAGTCCCACCAGTGGGCCGCAGCCTCGGGGGCAAATGCGCCACTTTCCTCCTTTTCCACGATCTCTTTTATTCCTTTATTAATAGGATCTAGTATCTTCAAATCCATTAAGTCAATTGAGCAGGCCCATCTATAATCTGATTTCAAATCTTGCATGAAAATGCTTAACCGGTTGCCCGCGGCTCCATGCTGGTTTCCCTCTTTAGGCCACTGAAGGGTCCTGAGAGGAAGGAAGGAAAATGAGAAGTGAGGATAATCACTGAGAAGATGAAAGAAAAAGAAAAAATGAGACCATACTCCAAAGAATCAACATCAGCCGTTTGAGCAAATGTTCAAAAACAACAGTTTTTTAAGTTAAAAAGACCAAACCCTGTAGAGGCCGTGGGAGTTAAGACTCTTGTTCATGAGGAAAAAAGGAGGAACAATTACCAGAAGAGAGAGGTCAGGTTTGGTGAATCGGTCAACGACACTTTGGACTTTGAACTCTTCCCTCCCCGTTTCCTTCCAACCGTCTGCGATGCTTTCCTTTACCTGCGACGACTCTTGATCCACAATCTTAACCAAGTGGCCATGATGAGAATGTTTCCCCTTAGCTTAACAAAAAAAGTATTCTTCGTACCTAAACTAATCCAAACCCATTCTGCAATGTGCTGCAGTGATTTGTAACCGTTGAAGGCACATCCATAATGGTTTGCCTCCAGCAGGGAAGCTAAAAACGCTGCCTTTTGCTGTTAGATTTAAGGACGTGAACTCGACAAATCTTAGTAAATCATCCCCAACGTGGATGGGGGTCGTTTTCAGCCGGCCAAAGCACCGTAAGTCAAACGGACTGCATGTGCATTTATAGAAGAGAAGAAAAGAAAAATCCCTGAGTGCTGTATACAAAATAAATACTTGTTACATCTTCCGGGCTACCTATTTCCAAATCCCAGTGGAAGAGGGAGAGATTGAAAGAGGGAGAGGGAGAGGGAGAGAGAGAGAGAGAGAGAGAGAGAGAGAGACAGCACGGCTGGAGGCTTTTTGGTCTCTTCCCTCTGCACACTGGTCTGACTGGGGCCAAGTTTCGCCTCAGTGCCCCGGCGAGCCTCAGCTTCACACAGGCACACAAACAAATACACACACATACACACACACACACACACACACACACACACACACACACACACACACACGCATACACAGCTGGGGATACCAGTTATTAGAGGGCAGGGGGAGAGAGCCAAGTATACACTTTCACAAAATCGTGCATTCATAAATACATTTACAAATCCTGAACTCTTCTGTCTACAACACAAAGCTGAGTGACACGGCAGCGAGAAGCCTGACAGCCTTGAGATGCTGCATAAGAGACACAGAGATTACGAATACAGGGCAGCTGTAATGAGCTTCAAAGGCTTTCGTTGTCAAAATATTCTCAAAAAATCATTTTGATTCCCACAATACCCCGTTTGAGAGTTGAAACTAGAAATCATTTTTCTCCTCATTTCTCCTCACTTGCCAGGATGGGAAATCTTCATCTCCGTGGGCGTCTTATTGACTTTGAAACTGCGCCAATGAGATCCCAAATGCAGGATCCCCTTCACCATAGATGCATTGTGAATTCTGTGATGTCAACCTTGAATTACATCTGCGCACCCCCCACACTCCCCACCTCCATCCACGTCTTATTGACATAGAAGGCAACAGCAGCAGCAGCAACAATGTTTTGCTAACAGTTCATGCATTACTACTCAGGGGAGGGTTAGCACCATGCATCCCTGCATCTCAAACACACACACACACACACACGTTCCCCAGTGTGATTCAGAGGGAGAAAAAAGAATAACACAACACTGCTGATCAGAGCTGCTCTGCACTGGGGGCCCCTGACAGAGGCCTCAGTTTGTCCGTCACTGATTAGTGAAAAAAAAAAAAAAAACTTGAGCAGCAGATATGTGCATCTGTGCATCTTGACACTTTTTTTTTGTGCATTAAGTCAAAAGACACACACAAAAGGCACCACAAAGACACAAATACAATGCAGGGCGCAAGAGCTGTTATTTCATTTGTAAAACACAGCTTGGCAAAGCCTAAAGCCAAACAGGCAATTAGAGACGCTTCTTCCTGAGCACTTGACTGTATTCCTTTCACCTTTTACACAACTATTCTTGTCAAAGTATTTGTCACCTTGGCGGTGGGGCCTTCGCACGCGGCTTTACAGAACACACAGTCGGGGGGGAAAAGGAGGCGCAGAAACTTAAAATCCTCCCGTGAGGATTTGGGAACTTGTATAACTCCCAATTATCCAAACTTCTTGCAGCCTTTGCAGGCCTCCCCTCTGTTTGTTAGACTCACAAAATGTCTACAGTGCCACTGAAGAGTGTATAATGCCGGCGTGCCCACATGACTGGCGAAAACAGTCCTGCTCTTTCTGCCCCGCTGAGTCCCGCTGCATAATGGGGGTCTTGGAAGGCTGTGGGCTCAGAGCAGGCCTGCCTAACAAAGCCTTGGTGGCTTGCAGCAGACAGGAGAATGTGTTTGCGAGCCGTTTGCCAAAAACTAATTTTCGGGAGTTTTTTTTTATGTGGGACGCGGTGGCAGCAGCGTGACAGTGTGAGGCTCAGATACCTCGGAGAGCGGCGAGGGCTGCGAGCGAGATACGCGGCTCCTTTGTGAAGGTCCAAAAGAGTTGCTTCCAAAATGGGGAAGTTCACAAATTTGTAGTTTGGAATAAATTGGGAAAGTTAGCGGTGGCATTTTGACTTTTTTAGTTTGTTTCATTGCCTTAGTTTAATTTCCACCCCGTCCTCTAGCATTTTTTGGAATTCATTTCAGATTAACCGGACGACGGAGTCCACTTTCACCAGCCTGCCGGCTAGGCTCGTATTTATTTCATCCGCCGCGTATCCATCTCTCATGAGCATTTTTTTATCCTGGATCCCCTCACCTTCACTTTCATTTTGGCTCCACAGTAATGTACCTGTTTACCTATTGGGTGGTCCCGAGCTGGGCTAAACTAAAGCCCCAGTTCCTGAAATCTAAGTGTAGAGTAGCTGCTAATCCGATTTCAGGAAACAGCCAAGCCCCCACCTCCCCACGCTCCAACCCCACCGACACTCCCCCCTTCTCTCCAGAGAGGAAAGGAAATGACAGAAACATGACTGACAGGGAAGAAGTTTGAAGGAAGAACCATTAAACTTGGGTTCGGTTTGATTATGGGAGTATTTTTGAACAGAACCTGGGCTCATATTTACGCGTCTGTCCCTTTAATAAAGGTGCGACAGTGGAAACATATTACCTGCTCAGCGACCGGTCTCTCCTCCGAGTCCACTCTGCCCTCTCCGGTGCGTTGCCGAGGCCAAACATAAAGCAGTGCTTCATGGCGCTGGGGGCTTATCTGGGCTCTGAAAGTATGTGAGACATGCCAGGAAACAAAGGAGCGTCTCTGCGCCAACTGCAGGGTGAGCATATCCCTTTCACGGGCCACACATCTCCCTGGCTTTACTTATTTGACAGGCTCACGGGGGGCTTTCAGAGGAGAAGGTCCGCACCTGGAGAGAGGCTGACCAGAATGGCACACGGACCAACCTATACGTTTGCTAGATAATGATCTCAAGGAATTCCAAATTGCTATATCAAACATATCTTAGTCCACATAAAAAGAGGTTAAAAATTAAGAACCAACAAACGTAACTAAGAATTGAGCAACATCCAGAATGTCTTTGTTCAAAGCCTGCCGTGTCCTTAGCACAAATCAAATTAACAATCCATAATAGAAACGTTACAAGTGTAAGTGAAAAACTATTGGCACCAAGTACACACAGTCCATTTTAAAAAGAATAGCCCTATAGGACTATTATACATATTATACTATATTATACAAAAAAATGATAATCACATTTTACTTTGCACTGCTGCTCGTATAGAATGCAGGATGATTGAAAACATTTCCAATTCATGGCCCACATTTACAGCTGCAAAGAAAGACGTGGACCAGAGGGACCGAGGACGTTGGCCTTCACTCACCCTGAGGAAAGCATGGCCTCAACTGGCCAAACGTGAGCGGTACAACACACAGCGCACACCAAGAATCCCTAACAAGGCCGTGTGCAGCCTCAGACGTTACTTTAAATGTCAAAAGCAATGGAAAAAGGGGGGCGTCATCGTGGCAGACGCGTTGCACTGGGAGCACGTTCAACGCGCACTCGCACGGACACGGCGGTGTTGGGACGGAATGGTGTGCGACATGAGGGGGATCGGTGTCGCCGTGTCACAGCTGATCCCCGGTGTACTGTCAGACCGCAGAGTCCATACGGCATCTGTCGTCCCCACTGAAACACAGGCGTGTGTGTGCGTGTCTTTGTTTTACATGCATGCATGCTCCGTGGCCACATTTGTGTGAGCATTTTGTTGGGCACTTTTGACTTTGGCTACTGAACCATTTTGTTGCAATGCCCAATTTCATTGAATTCTTTTTTTTTTTCCATTCAATCATCTGATCTCCAACACACAACTCACACAGATTTTTTTTTCTCTTTCATCCCAACCTGCCAGCCACCTGCCATTGTGGGTCCTCTGATTAGGCCCATTCTCCAGAGTTCTTCCTGTGTTTGTTCGTCCCATCTTTAACAACAGGTCACTCTGGTTGCAGCCCCTGATGACCTTGTTCCAGCGCTCCTGACGCAGTAGGATTGCTCCATAAACGATAAGTAAAGACGGGGTGTCTGGGGGTTAAAGGCCTCCGCTTTCACAAACAGAGGTAAGTTAACAGTGACTTGGTTGTGATTGTAGTAGAGCTTCTGTTCTCTCAGTGTTCTCGGCCCGTTTCAGTGGAGACTCTGGCTTTATTGCCCGCTGCTGTAAAATCAATAGTTTGCTTTCTCTATGGAGGCTACAGTGAGAATTGAGCAGGAAAGAAGAGAATGCATTTGTTTTGTCACTTGCTTGTTTTCGCAGGGTTTGTTGAGTATGAGACCTGTGTTTTGTGCGTTCTTGCAAAACTTTGAGAAATGGATTTGTGCTTGTATAGCGCTATTTTAGTCTTCCGAACATTCAAATTGCGTTTTTCACTACATGTAATTCACACTCGTATCCGATTGTAACCAGTTGGACTGAAGAATTCACGACACATTACTCACTCGATGTCTATTACTTATTCAAATTATCTAAATATTTCAATTCTAAATAACACTGTCAAACTCAGTGTATGCAAGACCCCATTTGGGACATTTCTGTATTAACTCTGATAATCACTCAACTTTTCATGCAGCGCCATCATCAGGTTTATGTCTCTACTGCAAAACGTATTCCATGGCGTTCCCATTAGCATTAACTGCACAATCCGTTTGTTAATTAGAAAGTCTCAACTAATACGCTAAAATGACGATGGTTAACTTCATACCTGCGAAACGTCGACATGTTGGCACAGTCATTGCGAACATTAACCGCGATGTTTGCATATAAATCCTTTGCCTACAAATACAGCTGGGAAGTCTTGTTTTAAAAAAAAAATAAGAGATTTGTCATGTAACTATATAGAATACAATGTATGGCAAATGTTATGTGATTCTTTTTTTTTTTTTTTTTTTTTTTTAAATCACCAACATAATTTGAAACTCAATCCCCAAAAAGGCTAACCACTGATTTGTTTCACCACTTTGTCTTCTTCCGAGCGCTTAAAGTGCTGATCCAACACTTCTATAACTGCAGTGAGGAGAAGCCTCTTGAGAGGGCACCGAGGAGCTCGGTCCACTCCCCGGGCGGACACAGACAGAATACTCCAGATTAACGAGTTTTCCTAACGTCTCCTGTCTGGCGAAGTGTCTTTCAGAGGGCTGAGAGGCAAACGGGGCCCTGGTGAAAGACTCGCTCTCCATTAGTGGAGGTAAACGGCTCTTCTGTGAGCAACCGGCTAAAGCAGGCGCGGGATAAAGGGCCTCTCCACACACTTCTTCAGGCAGATTAGAGAGGTGACTCTTGTCTCGAGGATGTCAATGTTTATACGCGCACAGGGGAGCACTCTACCGTAGGAACCTCAGCGCCCTCCGGGAATTCACATGGTTCTGTTTCGTCAGCGAATAAACCCGCATTTCATTCCACCTTCAATCATCCTGCATTGAGCTGTTTTGTTAGTCGTCTGAGCTACACCTTAATCTGCAATAAAGACCACAGCTTTGGAATTCTTGAATAAAATTTTACTAGTAGAATTTCAGAAAACTGGAAAAAATAAAAGGTGTGCAAGTAAAGATGGTTTTAATAATTTCCTTGATTTTTTTTATGTAGATGTAATTGGAAAAAAAAAAAAAACATGCAGTTTTGTGCCAGTTGCCCAACTATTACAATTTATCTCGCCCTCTCTCGGTCGTCTCAACTCTTTCTTACTTTCTGAGCCTGATGGCATCCTCGTTGCTTCCCTGCCAGCTACCAGCCGCTGATTGCATTTCACCCGAGAAGTAAATACTACATGCTCAGTTACCAGGTGAAATCAAGCAGGCCGATGTGTCGGCAGCCTGGGTAGACGCTAGCTGGACCCTGCCTGCGTCTTACCTGTGACACAGACTCTGTAGCCAAGTCAGCTGGTGCCTTTCCATGTTGCGGAGTAGGTGCAGGTGTGTAAGTGTGTGCAGGTGTGTGCGTGTCTGTGTCAGACGGAGCGAGAGAAAAACTAAACAGTAGGGACGACGAATTTTGTTTACTTTTTAAGAAAGTCGTTCATTAAATAGGTTTCTTAAAGCAACAGCGATGGCTCCACCATTCTACTGACACTCCGCCGCCTCCATCCGGCCTGTTTGTTGTGAACGGTGTACAAATCAAGAGAGCAGCAGAGCTATGTTTGCCCGGGGAAGGGGTGAGAATACAATAGCCCGTCCTTTAAAGGGTCTGTAACCAAACACTCTAATATAGTCGCTGCCTGCAAATAAAGAGCCACTGCACAGCTCTCCTTACAACAACAGGGGCGGGATTATACAACTTGACTCTTTGTTTTGAAGTTCCCCATCACCGAGTCCTACAGAGGGACAAGCACTGCACAATATCAAATATTGACGAGCCTGTTACACCCTATATTATTTTCATTGGCAGCACATCCACTGACGCTATGGTCTTGTGTATTTTTTTGAGTTTCTTAGCAGGCAGGTTTTTTTTGAGGGATTCATGCACCAATAGCTTGTTAACTGAGCAGACTTTTAACACACCCACGTGTCGTGAGACCAGTCAGAGCGGCAACGTGACGACACAGGCTTTCCCTGACATATTGGATGATGTGATTTAAACTCAACTTAGATACAATGTGTCATTTTTAATGATTGACCATTTTTTTTAATCATCAAAATATCAGTCGGACAGATTGAATCATTGTTTAATCTCTTTTCCAACAACATGTTGGCCGAGACTGGAGTGAGCCGCATTAAACGTTGAATTTAAAGAAAGGTACAAGTATGTTTAAACGAGCAGCTGATCATTAACCTTAAACCAACCAGTGACCATTTTTAATGCTCTACAAGACACTAGAGCGAATATAATGAAATGATACTACCTAAGTATAGGTAGATAGACCTAAAACGTAACATGTCATATTGACTGGTCCTTTAACTTTCGCTATAAACACTTGTCTGTATTGCGCCAATAGTTCCATCCAGCTAAAGAAGGAGCCTCTCTTTGCGGATTTCAGGCCTCCCCCGTTGTTTAAGGTTGTGACCCCTCTTTTTATTTTTCCCGGGGCTTCTGGGTTAATGAAGTAACAACAAACTGGGCCGGCGGCTAATTTGGAGTGGCACTTCCTGGCCTCTCCTGTCTGCGCAAAGACGTATTTCATTTTCTCTTATCTCTGCCCCGGTCATGTGGCTTTCCGCATGGACGCCCATGTCTCCCCCAGTTGCACGACTAATGGAAACTTCGTTAATGTCATTAATCTGCAGACCAGGACATGAACCAAACACGTTTAACCTTTCTGGGCATGTCTGTGCCACCGTAGCTGTAGTGACTGTCCACACGCTGTTGTACTTGTGGTTCACTGTGACGTGTAATAATATGCGATTCTCTTTCCCGCATGAATTGAAGCCACTGTCAAGCTGCGCTAGTCGAACGCGGGACGAGATTTAGAAATAAATGTACGTTCAGTCGTTTTTTTTTTTTATTCGTCCGCTGGTACCAAAGTTTCATGGGGAAAAGTACTTGATAACGAATGCGTTCTCGCGATTTCCCGCATCACTCCATTTTCGCTAAATAACCATCTTTCCTAATCAGCCTCACTTGACTGAACGGGTGTTTATAGATGACAGCACTCTCACTTCCACCATGCACATTTAAACAATGGTAACGTCAAAAGACTACTTAATGACTAATCAGGTGGCTCTGATTCATGCCTCATTCAAAGCCCCTTATTCACACATTCCACCAGCTCCATCAATGGACACTCACAGCCCCACATGTCATATACTTTCATTCATAAAGAAGAAAACAACGAGAGGGGGAGAGGGGTTGAAAAAAAAAAAAGAAGAACTCTCTCTTGTAGGATGGGTAACCCAGGGGACATTTTCTTTTGTGTGGCGCTCAGCTTATGGGGCCAAATGCCAGCAGGCTTACCTCCACACTGTCTGTCTGTGTGTGTCCCCCTTTCCTTTGCACACAGTAATTAGGAGGATCTTAATGGAGAGGGGGGTTTATTAGTGTCTGAGGAAGGCTTTAAACGTCACTTTAATTAAGGGGGATTCGGCAGACAGCTTGTGTGGCGATGTCACCCATTTTATAAAATCCTTGTTTGGGCACAACAGAAAAATAGAAGTGGGTCTTTAAAAGGAAGGGAAAGCGGCTTTCCAGAGGAAGGGCCGTCTAGACCTGCGGTCAGCGGCAGAGTAGATAGTCTGACCCTGGCTGAGCGGTAAGATGACGGCCATTATCCAAATGTGTGCATACAGGGAGAAAACTAACCTCCCCCAAACAAACCGCGTGTCCCTCTGAAACTGTTAAAAGATAACCCCACTGCTAAAATTTTAGGTGGGGGGTGGGATTCATTTATTCTCAGCATATCCTACAGTCGTTCATGCAGGATATAAAATCCTAGATTATTTCCTGCTTGGTTAACCCGCATCCGGCCAGTCGCTCTCACAAAGGCATTCTAATGTTGCCATTAGTTATGCTCCTCTGGTGGCCAAAAGATTGATCTCAGAGACTTGGAATCCAATAAATGTGTACATGAATGGCAGAGGGAGATAACACGTTCGCCACAGATAGTGCGAGTGCCGTAACACCATTGAAAAAGGCTGATTAATGAGGCCAAATTTTTAAATAACCTCAACACTACATTCAGCATTCAATTCTTCAATAGTGGTTTTATTTACCTTGACCCTTTTCTTTTTACCTTAATTTTCAAGCTTAATAATCAAGCTACAATAGCCACTGGGAACTTTAATTAGATGTTTTTTTAAACACAGGTGTCAGGTTTATTGTTAGTTATCAAGTACCTCGATAAGGATTAGTCAGACGATGAAAAAAAGAGAAAATTAGGAGGAAGCTAAAAAACGACAGAAAAGATTAAATGTAGTCACTCATAAAAGCTGGTGTCTTCACAAACATCACAGGGCTACAGAGGTCTTCCACAGCCTGCAGAGGGGATCTGATAATGGGCTCAGGGACCTGCGATTGTCTGGAAGACGGATAAGACACAGGAGCAGGTTATCAGCGGGTTTATGAGGTGTCACTCCGCTCAAACACTCACCTGTTCAGCAGGACATCTCACAAACAGGCACCCTGTTAATCGTGTAGGGATCTGGCTGTTATGGATCGTATGAATGTAGATACATTTTCCAACCTTTGGAACCAGGAGTTAAGACGATTCATTTTGTTCAAATTTTTATTTTTAGCATATTTCATATTTTGTTTTTAAAGAAAACACCTGAATGTGGTAGGATACATCATTGATATAACTCCAAGACTTAATATAACACCAGGATTCCCACTGTAAACCCATGTGACATTCTCTTTTCAGCTTGTGTGTAAACTAAGAAAAAGCCTCATGTCTAACACGGACGGAAATTTACGCTGTGCTTAAAAAGACATGAAAACATCTCAGAGCAGGCTCCTGGGGCTCATAGGAAATACAGTGTAACCCTGTTATAAGAAGACATTGTCAAAGTTATATGCCTAGATGTTGTACTTCTGGCTGGATTATCTAGCTGTCACAATGTGCTTTTACAAATTCCTTAATTAGCATCAATCATTCAACAAAGCAGTGATTTTTCTGTTGTACTGAGCCTCTAAAACACATAGAAACGGGGAAATACAATGCTTAAAACCTTTCTTATTATTTATTAATCATATTATACAAAGCACTGAATTATTTTAGAATGAATTTGCTTAATAATAATAGCGGGGGGGAGGGGGGCGGGGGGCAGTGAGGTCGCCTTGCTGAGAGGAAGTCAGAACACAAAGCTTTTTGTTTCCAATAGATTGCAGCAGCCAAGACCGCAACCTCTTATCCTTATCACTTACTAATGCCATATCGTACTTGTTTGCTTGGTTTCAAATTACAGCGACTGCCTCATTCACTCATGAAATTACACCGAATGAATGAGAAGAGTTGTGGCGGAAAAAAGAAATTGTGTTTTCCAAAATGAAATCCTTCCTAAATTAAAACAATGACAATTTCTCTTTTCCAATGGCTTCTTCCCTAAATGATAACAATCACCACATCATGAATAATAAGAGTAGATTTTGTTATCATCTTTAAGCAGCTTGCCACTGTACACTAATGTATAGGAAATGTATGCTTACCGAAATGTTTAATTGCTAAATAGTTCCAAAAACTTGTCAATTCTGTTGTTTAGTTTTACATGGAAAAACACAGTTTCATGACACGCTTCAATGAGCACACGACAAAAGCCACTAAATCAGAGAAGTACGTTCCCTCTCCATCACAAAAAATAAAAAATAAACAGCCCAACTGCAGACTGCTTGGATACGTTCACCAGATTTTTTATCATTACGCTTTCACCCACATAAATGATCAAAACAAATGACACTCTGTGCGCAAAGAAGAAACGGAGCCCACAAAAGGGAGTCTGACAGCCATTTCCACAACAGATGTTTTTACAGAGGGGTGTCTTCTCTCCGCTGAGCAGTCTCACACATGAGAGACCCCCAAAAGCTTCAAAGAAACGTCCAGAGAAACCAACATGTAAATTTGTAACTGCCACGTCTCCAAACTAGCGGGCCCGCGCCAATTTGGTTTCTTCGGGAATAAAACAAAGAGAGGGAAAAACAAGAGACGCCCAGAAACGCGCGTCGATGGGGACGATTTAAAAAAAGGCGCAGGGGAGTAGAATTAGAACCACGACATCAGAAAAAGACAACGGAACAACATCGTTATGTGTTATCATGAAAAGATAAGTCCCTATTGATCCAGGTTGTGGGCAAAGGCTGCACTATTGACAGGAAGACGGAATACATCGCAGGGGCAATATTTCACACATTTGGCCTGTTCACTCAATCACTGTGAGAGGGTGTTTTTCCGGGGCTGTATATAATAACACATGTGCTCTTTATTTCCTTCAGATCAATGGTAATGCGAGGGAGGCCACACAAGATGGATGCCACAGGCAGGTTAACCTATCGACTGCTGAACAGAGACACGCAGACCAACACGAGGGAGACCGACCCATTTCCTGAGAGGAACCCAAGCTGGCAGCCATCTGTTGTGCCTCGTGACGCCCAACAAAACTTTGGCTTTCTTAGTCGTCGCAGCGAACCTGCGACTAAAACAGCCAACATGGTTCACCGTGCAGGCTTCATGGTCCACATGCCCCGCCCAGCTGAAAGTTGCCGTGGAGGGGCAGAGGGGGCGGCGGGCGGCCCGGGGACCGCGTCCCGCAGGCGGACGGGAGGACGGGGCGGCCGACACCGGGAGGCCCGGGTCCGCATGAGCTAAGCCGCGCCCCCTGGACAACCAGCCAGCTCATCTCACGCACCGAGGCCCGTTCAAATCACTAACCTGCAGCTCTCCACCAATTAAAAAAAAAAAAAAAAAAAAAGGTATGCACGTAAAATTGTATTATTAACGTGCCAACTTTGACTTCACAACTTTGTTAATTGTGCTGTGATAATGTAGACAATGACGCCTTGAATCACACGACCTTCAAGACCAAGCAGAGAGGTGAAATGATTAGCAAGTCTTAGATTGGATTTGGAGGTGGGTTATAATTGTAAAAGAGGCCTAATATTGTAAAAGTTTCAATTAATTAAACTGTAATGTGCTTGAATTCACTCTGTAAATGCACCTTTTGTAACACTTAAAAAAAGATATGTTAAGTGTTTAACATTTTTAACAAATTTTCTCTCCAAATAATGTGCAGATCCCATCTCAGGTGATTCAACTGAAAGGATCAGATAATCTTGTGCCTTTCTATTGTGGATGCAATGCTACACATTCAGTAAGAAAATACAATTAAAACTAAATATGAAGCCACTCTGGCTGAACTGCAAGCCGAACGCTAATAGAATAATACCGCTTCGACAGACGGCTGCAAGCATTATTGTCTAAAGTTGGGTAAAGGGTAATTAATTTGGCAGGAAATCATTCAGTGTTTTAGTGACTGTGATGAGAATGGTGATCTTTTTTTTTTTCTCCCTTTCTCGCTCAGACATCCCCGACGCCAACCCCCAGTCCCCATTGTCTGTGTGAAAATGGAAATCTGTGCCACCAGTACAATATCC